>CM057455.1:248517500-249767500 GCA_016271365.2 Neoceratodus forsteri
TAATCAGCCAGAGAACTGCCCCCCAAGTTAATGCACACTTTCAAAGTGTGTGACTTTGTTGCCTATAATTTATGTTCTGTAGTCTGCTACTGAATATGGAATGATCACAAAAAAGATTTATGTGTTATTACCTCATTTTATTTAACTAATATTTCCCAGTGACACAAAACTCATTGCCACTAAGGAAACTTGCACAAGGAGTCAGGATGGAGGGAAGGTGGGTAGTACTGAGGGCTAAGAAGGCAGGAAAGTACTAATTACAGAAATAAGAACAGGAACAGAACTTTCTTCTCTAAGTGACTTGATTGATGAGTTTTGACTTACTGTAAAGTAATCAGCTTTTCATATTTTAAAGTATTCAGAAAATTATTTCATAACCGAGGAACAAAATACTTAATTCAGCTGAACCTCACTCTATGTCAAGGTATACCATCAATGTCAGAGATAACTAGAATCTATGAGTACTGGTATTTTCTGCACAGGTTAGAACTCTGGTGAGCTAATCTTTCTTGTTGCATTGCCATCTGACCAAAAGTTCTACCTGGATGGCTATATCAAGGGTCTTTGGGAAAACAGATGGCGAATGTCAATTTAAAGTAACTGTTTGCCACAAGAGGTGATTATATTTTCTCAATGTTTGCAATCCACTTTAAATGCCCTATGTGATATTTATGCTTTAGCTTTGTTAATTCTTTTTTATTGGAACAGACATTTGGTTAACCTTAGCATACTAAATACTGCGCCTTGTTATAATTTGATTCATCTGATGTAAAATATAGACCAGTCTATGTCCTTGTACATAATACAAAAAACAAGTGTTAAACCTAAAGAGTAGGGGAAATCTAGCAATCCTATTATGTGTCCTATTAATTCATAAGCAACATGGTTTCTGAGCTAACTACTTAACCCTTTCTATCTTGTTATCTTTAACTGACCATCTTCATAAAAATTTGGATCCAGGTCATTAGCATTTGCATTTTTTCAAGATCTTACACAACAATTTGATCTGATAAACAATATTCACCTGCTATCCAAGTTAATGGCACATGGTTTTCCTGTAATGCAATATATTACCTTGCTGACAATTTGACTTGAAAGGAACAATGTGCTAAAAATGGGAAAACAATCTCTTCCCCTGTCATGTGTACAGTTGAGTGCCAGAGACCTCAAACCTTGGACCCAGCTTTTTACTTGTAGTGAGGTTGAGACACTCTATGCAGGTAATATAGTACTGTACTCAGGACTAATCTCTTACAGTAACATCCTAAAGATTTTCAACAGTGTTCAGAACTGGTTTGTAGACAATCAGTTAATTCTGAATGTTAAAAAAATAAATAACAACCAAGCATTGGTGGGAAGTTTTGACTGTCGATTTCCTGAGGAAGCGTGCTTGTTCCAGTCTGATAAAAACTGTCAATGAAACAGGGAGAGGGGCACATCAATACTGAAGGGAGAGAGGATGGCTGACCTGTATGTTGCAGCAATGTCGCTTAGTAGAGCATTGATGTTCAGCAACTGAAGGGGTGTGAACCAGAAGTATTTTGGGAGGAAGGAGAAAGTTTCTTTCTTTTTTTGCAGTTACCTCCTTTTTTCTGGAGTCTTCTGCATCCTTCTGACATTCCCCCCCATGCCTGGCACCAGGTATAAGACCCCCTCCTCTTGACCCCATGACTTTACCCTTCATGGCAGGGGGGTGGGGAGCAACTTGACCCACCGGACCGGATTCAGTGTTCGGGGAGGTGCCTTCCTGGGCCATCGCAGAGGAAAACCATTGTCATCCTCACAGAGGTCTCCCATTTATGTCTTTTTTCCTTCCCTCAAGGTCACGGTGCGCAATGGCACCAGCAGTGATGGTGCACATGCTCCCATGCACATCCCCAGCAAGCGCCTGCCACAGACTTTCAACCACAGTCTCAGTGCCGATGTGCCACCTCTTAGCCTTTGCTAGGTGGCAGACAATCACCGAGCACTGTAATCCCTCTCCCCGGAGAAGGAGAGCAGTCCTAGGGATGCTTGATCCTTCTCCTCCCTGCCAACCCCCATTGTCCCATGTCCATTCCCGAACACTGGTCACCGGCATGATGTGAGGTAAGGTGTCCAGCACCTTAGCCATCAGAGCCACTGGGCCGGCAGAAGGAGAGTGTTTCTGACACAGAACATTGCTGAAAAAGCCTGGCAATAAACCTGCTGCAACAGAGCAGTGGGGGTGGAAGGAGAGAAAACAATTCAAAATCTTGAGATTAGGACAGTAGAGACTGAGCCATGTCAGTCTGGTAATAATCTGAAAAAGAATAAGGGCTCAGTTCTGTAGATTGAAGAACTGGAGGCCAGGGTGAGCCATATTTACTTGGCGGCTGGAGAGAGTCAATTTATACTGAAATCCCAAGAAGGATGAGTTCACCTGCAGAGGAATAAGAAGTAATGGTAGAGAGAGAGTCAAACAAGAAGAAGGGGGAGATTTAGGGTGAGGCATAGAAAACTTCAGTGAAGATGGCTACAGTGGACAAATTTTGGACTTATAGCAGGGGGTGCTTTGAAGATAACAATGAACACACTAAGCCCTGCTCACAACCTGACTGATGGTTGCCATTGGGTATGTATAATATGGGTCTATGTGATAATAGTGAACACCTAAAGGCGATCACCATTATCACACAATCAGAGTTCCGAAAAGCTTTTTGGCACTCTGATAACCCTGGTGCACAGAACAATGGTGCCAGATTCTTTTTAATGCTTTCAAGATATATAATAAGGTAAGGCTACACAGTTCATCCCTGTGCATGAACATAAGTGCTGAGCATACCGTTTGCAAGGAAACAACAGGAACCAGTGGGGCTTAACAGGCCTTGAGGTGAAAATAGGTTCATCCACACCCACTGAATTGGAAAATGCTCCACTTCTGGTGGGGAGCAGATAGAGCAAAGAAGGATGCTGGAAGCTAATCACACTGACCATCACAGCCGATGAGACTGCCACAGTGCCATGGATGTGCATAAAAACTACAGGGTACTCAGTGTTGAGTTCCATGAGAGGCCAACCAGGACAGAAACTGCTAATTGAGGAGGAGAAAAAGTGGGTTGTGAGTGTGGCAGGGAGCACACCCCGAACAGTTGATGCGATTAAACAAAAGTGGCACAACATGTTGGGGGCTACAAAGTGCAAGCTTGTCTACTACAAGCGGTTACAGCTGGCCATGAATGCTAGAATGGATGACAAACCTGACCTCATCCCAGTCGAAGACATTGTATCTGCCACCTTTAGGGACCAGGCCTTTGATGGGGGAGATAGACAGCATTAGCATCAGGATGAGTACACAACAGAGTATGTTTAGCTGTCTGTACAGCATTTAGAGCCTACATAGGGCTACTGCTGTGCCAGTCCCCACAGATCCAGGTCCTGTAGAGGAGAAAGCACCTTCCACAGTGGCTATAGATGATGGGATGGTGGGAAGCAAGATGCTGTTTCTGCCTACATACTTTCTTCTGCCATCTTCTTTGACTAGTTTAAATGTTCATCATAGTAATATTCAATTTGTCCATGGATGATTTCAGTTTTTCTCCCAGATGGAGGCAGGAATTCACACATGTAAAGGCCTTTATCCCTCCAGGAGGATCCCCAGTCCCAGTATAGCTGAATCCTCCCTCTAAGCACCATTCCCTCAATGGGGCTGGGGGATACTGGGATGGATAGGGAGAGGCATCACCAGTAGAAAACAGGAAGTTGTTATCCCTCTTTACAGACAGCTGGTGAGACCCCTTCTGGAGTACTGTGTGTAGTTCTGGAGACCCAATCTCCGCAAGGACATAGACAAGATGGAAGCTGTCCAGAGGAAGGCAACTAAAATGGTGCAGGGTCTGCACCAGAAGACATATGAAGAGAGACTATAGGAGCTTAATATGTATAGCTTCATGGAAAGGAGGGAGGGGGGACATAATAGAAACTTTCAAGTACCTCAAGGGAATCAACGAAGTCCAAGAGGGTAGCATTTTTCAAAAAAAGAGGTGTGCAAGAACAAGGGGACACAGTTTGAAGATGGGGGGGCAGCTCAGAGGTAATGTAAGGAAGTATTTTTTCACAGAGAGGGTTGTGGATGCATGGAACAGCCTTCCAGAGGAGGTTGGGAAGTCAAAAACAGTGGCTGAATTCAAGCATGCATGGGACAGTCATAAGGCAATTCTAGAGGTGGGGGTAGAAAGAAGTAGGCTGTTGGTTAACTAGGATCTGCAGCTTATCCATTAGGTAGGGAAATGGGCAGACTGGGTGGGCTAAGTGGTCCTTATCTGCCATCAAATTCTATGTTTCCATGTTTCTATAAACATGAGTTGAAGGTTTTGGTGCAGGGATCCATCTCCTACCCCCATCATAGACAGGCCGAAACTTACTGTAGCAAAATCTGCCAAGAGTTTTACCTTAAACCCATCCCCAGCTCAATAAACTCACCCTGTACTGTTCCAGCCCCAATACTAGCCAGTCCTTAGTCCCAGGATGATAATCGCATCTAACTCTGCATCCCTTCCTATTGCTTTAGCGATCCTTTTGATCTGCTTGACATCGCTCTGGCCATAGAACCTTCTCAGCACCTAACCTCTCACTCCATCCCCTTCCTGTTTGAATATCTATCACCTTGACAATAAAGTACCCAAGTAGATGTCCCCCAGCATACCTTTCAACATACTGTCCTTAAAATGTGGGACACTGACACCCAAGATTTGTGAAAAGGTGGGAGACTGGCCTTTATCATGTGGGACACATCACCTAATATGCTGATTCAAGCACTGAACACTGGAAATCAGTGCATTTATTTATGCTTATTTCATTTTTGTTTTAACTTCACAGCCTTATAAATTTCTGTTTTAAAGTCTGTATTTAGGTACTGCAGTCTGCTACTATATATGGAAGTTTCACACAAAAAAAAAGATTTATGTGTTATTACCTCATTTTATTTAACCAGATTTCTGAGTAACACAAAACTCATTGCCACAAAGGATACTTGCTCAAGGAGTAAGTATGGAGTGAAGGTGGGTAGTAGTGAGGGCTAAGAAGGCAGGTAAGCTCTCATTACAAAAATAAAAACAGGAACAGAACTTTCTTCTCTAAGTGACTTGATTGATGAGTTTTGACTTACCGTATCAGCTTCTCATATTTTAAAGTATTCTGAAGACTATTTCATAACTGAGGAACAACATACTTAAATTAATGCAGTTGGACCCCACTCTATGATAGGTCAAGAGGCACTGCCAATGTCAATGATAACTGGAATCTATGATTGCTAGTATTTTATGCACAGGTTAGTATTCAAGTGAGCTAATCTCTCACGTTGCATTGCCATCTGACCAAAAGTTCAACATAGAAGGCTATATGAAATGTCTGAGAAAACAGATGGTGAGCTTCTATTTAAAGTAACTGTTTGGCATAAGAGGTGATTATATTTTGTCATTATTGCCATCTGCTTTAAACGCCCTATTTGATACTTATGCTGTAACATTGTTAATTCTTCTATTTGGAGCAGATGTTGGTTGAACTTTAACATACTAATTACTGTGCCTAGTTATAATTTGCTTCATCTGATGTTTAATGTTGCCCAGTCTATGCCCTGGTACATAACACAAAAAACAATTGTTAAGCATAAAGAGTAGGGAAATCTAGCAATCCTATTATGTGCCCTATTAACTTATAATCAACATGGTTTCCGAGCTAACTACTTAACCCTTACTGTCTTGTTATCTTTAAGGGATTATCTCCATAAACATTTGGTTACAGGTGATCTAGCATTTTTTTTTTTCCAGGCTCTTACATAATAATTTAATCTAATAAACCATATTCACTTGCTAGTCAAGCTTATGGCACTTGGTTTTTCTGTATTTAAATATATTAACTTGTTGATAATTTGGGGAGTCATGTGATGCAGTGCAGCTAGAGGCAGCGTTTTCACAGAGCTCCCATTATCCACCCATTTTCTAACTATTTTCAGCCTACAAATTTGATATCTAAAGTTATATTCTACATCTAGTGTATAGATAATAATCTTCGGTACTTGGTGGCAGCTTGCGTTGTGAATATAAACGCACTTGGAAGCAGATTGAGATGGAAGTGGAGATGAGGCCTGCTGGCATGAAGCACTCACCACCTTCTACACCGGAGAAATCTTCAAAAAAATACAAAAATCAGAATTCGGGGCCCACAGTTAAACTACCCCCTTCCAATACTTTTCCAACTCCTCTTACTGAGAACCATTTCTTGCAAGAGTTAATTCCTTTCAAGGAAACATTAGATGATATCTCTGCTGAGCTGAAATCACTAAGGGGAGATCTCAGTGCCCTAACCACCAGAATGGGAGATTCAGAAGCCAGAACTTCCTGCTTGGAGACCTGGAGGGAAAAGATAGACCCAGAAATCATTCATCTTAGACAACAGATAAGTAAACTGCAGCTCAAAGTGGAGGACTTAGAAGGAAGGAGCCGAAGAAACAACTTGGTGATCCTAGGCCTTCCTGAGTCTGAGGAGGGCCCTGATATTAATCTCTTTCTCCAGAAGTTCCTAAACAAAGTTGTTGGGCCTTCCCCTCTTAATCCACAATATCATATTGAATATGCTCATCACTCTCTCAGACTGAAACCTGCTGCAGGAGCCCCTCCAAGACCTATCATTATTAAATTTGTAAGCTTCTTGGAAAAACAACATGTTCTATCAAAGGCGAGAGAATTACAGGAAATTCTATGGAGTGGTTCCAAGCTGCGTATTACTCAGGATCTTCCCTACGAGATGAGGCAAAAGCGCTCAGCATTTCATTCTACAGTTAGCAAGCTGATCGCAGCAGACATTCACTACAAAATGATCTACCTTGCCAAACTTCAAGTTGCCATTGCTGGTTCCTGGCTTTCTTACGAAACCCCAGACAAAGCGGCATCAGATCTCTCAATCAAATTACCTAATCTGTTTAAACCGGGCTGAATCACAGAGGGAGAGCTAAGAAGTTACCACTTACTACATGCTGCATTTTTGGACTCTCTTTTTTGGCTTTTGATTCCTCATTTCTCTCTTGTCTGGACTCTCTGGTGCAGATCTCTCAGTCAAGTTGCCTAACCTGTTTAAATCAGGCCGAATCGCTGAGACAACGCCAAGAAGCTACCTCTTGCTACATGCTGCATTTTTGGACTCTCACCTTTTGTTTCTGGTTTTTCTTCTCTCTCTCATCTGGATTCTCTGGTGGTGGGGGTGGTGGCTTTGGAGCAGTCCATTGGGAGGTTGAGTTGGCTTGGTTGTGTGGTGGTTCGTGTGGCTAGCTCACTGGGGGGGATGGTGGGAACTTGGTATGCAGAGGTGGTTTCCACACAATGTGAGTCCGGTGGGACCTTTTGGTCCCCCTAGTAAATATTGCTACCCTGGTTCCTCCTGTCCTTCCCTGGCCCAGGTAATTAAGCTTGCTTAATTTCACAGTAAATTGGACAGAAGTGCTCATTAGGATATCCTGAGGAATTCATCAGGTGTAGTGGGTGAGTTGGAGAGGTTTCTTGAGTAAAGGGATGAGCTGGCCTGATATTAGGTAACGAGGATTGCTGTTGTTAGGGGGAGCACTTTGGAGGGGAGTTAGCAAGGCATCAGTCCTACCCTGCTTGTGCCCTAACACACTTCTATATTTGAGAACATATTTTTACCACTGATGGTTTTGATGGTGGCGAAGCCTGTAGTTGGCTCCCTGGGCTGGGGTGCTGACTCTGATTCTTAGCATCGCTATTGGGGTCTCAGGGTTATTATTCCCTACCCTATTTAGTTCAGAAACTATGTGGGTAATGTAATTTGGTTATTCCTCTGGAGGGTTTAAGGAGTTCAGATGGCAGTTGGAGGGTTGGAGGCAGGTGATGAACCAGCCGGTCAGCAATTTGTTTGGGGCTATTTTCTCATGGCGAAGACCAGAATCTAGGAGACCCTGGTGGGCTTTCACTATCTAGTGAGCTCTGGTTATATCTAACCCAGGTTAATGGGGCTTTCTCCATATAACCCAGAGATTTTGGTCAGGTTCTCATCTTTCCCAGTATTTTTGTAGGCTTAACCTGATTTATCTGTCTTGGGGGGGCTCTGTGGGGGGGGGTCGGCCCCAGTGGGACTGCTAAACACACCAAAGAGAGGGGGTGAGAGCAGCCCAGATGTTTTTTTTTTTTCAGCCAGGAAGTTCTCAGTACTTATGAGGTAATTACTCTCTACTTATTAACCGATAATTCCTCAGGTTACCAGTTCATGTTTACCTCCTGGTACACCCATCTAGTGGTGGCTTTTGGGGCTTTGTTCCCCGACCTTAGCACTATTACTTTCAGTTCTTCTCAAGAAGTAATCGGGGGAACAGTTGTATATAGTTTCCGGGATGTGGAAGGGGGTTGGGAAGGGAAGGGAGGGATCTTTCTTTCTTAGTTCAGGATTTAGTAAAGGTTGTAACATTATGTCTGGAATTAATACTGCTTCAGTTCTTCTTTACTGGTCTAGAGGGGAGGGATGGTGGAGGGGTGGGATTTGGTCGATGGTGGGTTTTTGGGGGGAGGAGGGAGAGAAGAATGTGCCTTCAAAGGTGGTCTGCTTTTTCATATTTTCATGGTCCATTGCTGCACTGTATATCAGATAATGACTGTTTCAGCACTTAAAATTGCTACATGGAATATAAGAGGTGTCAAAGACCTAACTAAAAGGTACCAGGTTTTCAAAAACTGTGCTTTACTGAATGTTGATATTCTCTTGATGCAAGAAACCCGTTTGCTCTCAACAGAAGTCAAAGGGCTTCGCTGTCAAGGTTATGCCCAGGTTTTTGCCTCAGGGGGGTCATCCTCTAGTAATGGGGTGGCCATTCTGGTCAAGAACAAATTCCCTTTCTGGCACAAAAGCTTTTATCAGACCATGAAGGTAGATTCAATATTGTGAAAGGTTCGCTCTACAATGTGAAGATAACACTAGGGGGGATCTACACCCTAGCAGGGGGGACTCAGACTTCCTTATGATTTTGGCTGAAAAGTTGAGTGAACTCTTACCCTCAATGCTAATAATTGGGGGGGGGACTGGAATATAGCTCCCTCACAAGAATTGGATAAATCTTATAGACCCCTGAAACCACTCTCCTCTTCACAGCTAGCCTTGAGGAATTTTATGGACTTACTGGGTCTGTGTGACACTTGGTGTTTACTTAACCCCACAAGACTACTCTTTTCTTATTACTCCCAAGTAAGTAAGACCTGGTCCGGAATTGACCTAATATTAGTTAGCAATAACCTTCTGTCGGGAGTGCTCCAGTCTGGTATTGAGCCCATAGTGGTATCAGACAACTCGGTGGCTTAGATTCTGGTCTCCCCAAACCCGCAGGTGCAAAGAGATACCTCCTGGAAACTAAACACCTAGCTTTTAAAAGACAAGGGCATAGTCTCCCATATCAGATCCCTAATCATAGAAACATAGAAACATAGAAACATAGAAAGATAGAATTTGATGGCAGATAAGGACCGCTTGGCCCACCCAGTCTGCCCATTTCCCTACCTGATGGATAAGCTGCAGGTCCTAGTTAACCAGCAGCCTACTTCTTCCTACCCCCACCCACTAGAATTGCCTTATGACTGTCCTATGCATGCTTGAATTCCACCACTGTTTTTGACTCCACAACCTCCTCTGGAAGGCCATTCCATACATCCACAACCCTCTCTGTGAAAAAATACTTCCTTAAATTACCTCTGAGCCGCCCCCTTCTATCTT
The DNA here is from genome assembly GCA_016271365.2 of Neoceratodus forsteri. Lineage (NCBI taxonomy): Eukaryota > Metazoa > Chordata > Ceratodontiformes > Ceratodontidae > Neoceratodus > Neoceratodus forsteri. The sequence continues at coordinate 248,527,227 of CM057455.1, forward strand.
CAAATTGTGCCCCCTTGTTCTTGCACACCTCTTTTTTTGAAAGATGCTACCCTCTTGGACGTTGTTGATTCCCTTGAGGTACTTGAAAGTTTCTATCATGTCTCCCCTCTCCCTCCTTTCCTTGAGGCTATACATATTAAGCTCCTTAAGTCTCTCTTCATATGTCTTCCAGTGCAAACCCTGCACCATTTTAGTTGCCCTCCTCTGGACAGCTTCCATCCTGTCTATGTCTTTGCAGAGATTGGGTCTCCAGAACTGCACGCAGTACTCCAGATGGGGTTCCACTAGCTGTCTGTACAGAGGAATAATAACTTCCTGTTTTCTACTGGTGATGCCTCTTCCTATGCATCCAAGTATCCCCCCAGCCCTCCTTGTTGCCCTCTCACATTGCTTTCCCACCTTTAGGTCATCTGATATGACTACCCCCAGGTCCCTTTCCATTTTTGTTGTTGTTAGTATCTCACCCCCCATTGTGTACTCTTCCCCTGGGTTTTTGTTTCCCAGGTGCATTACCTTGCACTTCTTAGCATTGAATCTAAGCTGCCATACATTTGACCATTCCTCTAACCTTACCAAGTCCCTTCTCATCCTTTCCACTCCACCTTGTGCATCAACTCTGTTGCAGATCTTTGTGTCATCTGCAAAGAGACATACTTTCCTTCCAGTCCTTCTGCAATGTCGCTTATAAAGACATTGAAGAGGACCGTCCTACTACTGAACCCTCATGTACCCCACTACTAACCCTTTTTTCAGAGTGGACTCATTTACTATTAATCTCGTGTTCTATTCTCCAGCCAATTCTTTACCCAGGCTGTCATCTTGGGACCCACTCCCAGGCTGGCTAACTTGTATATTAATCTTTTGTGTGGGACTGTGTCAAATGCCTTGCTAAAGTCTAGGTAGGCCATGTCCACAGCCCCCTTGATCAACTACTTTGGTCACCCAGTCAAAGAAATCTATCAGATTTGTCTGGCATGACCTTCCCGCTGTGAATCCATGCTGCCTCATTTGTTGAGACCAATACAGGTTCAATTGAGAGAGAGAATCTGCTTTGGTGCTCCCTTAAATGCTTCATTAGGGGCAAATTTATTAAACTCGCATCTAGGAGGAAAAAACAGAGGGAGGCCAAGATCATGTTATTGTCGAACCAAATTAGGTTGGCAGAGAATAAGTTATCCTTCTCCTCTTCCCAGACTGATCTAGAAACCCTAATGAAACTCAGAAATGAGTACTCAGATTGGATAAGAGACAAGGCAGAGTATGCTCTCCTGAAAACAAAGGCTGTCTATCTCGATCAAGGGGAGAAATTGGATAAAATGCTAGCTTTACGGTTGAGGGAAATTGAGGGATCGAGATGGATTCCCTCATTATTATCTTCCAATGGTTCTCTTAAAACTTCCCCTATGGATATCTCACAAATTTTTGAGCCATTTTATAAGGAACTTTACGGCAGTGGTAACTTCCACTTCTCCCACTCTCTTGTGGACCAGTTCCTGGAGGACCACCCCCTTCCTACCCTCCAAACTCACCTAGGAGAAGCTCTGACTACTGCAAATGCATATAACTGCAAAAGTATACATGATACACACAAAGTATCAGCATGAAAGTTGATGAGCACAAAAATGCCTTTCCAATGGTGGTATGCAAATAATAATATGTAATTTTTTTTTCTATTCTGCTTGAAACAGCAAAAAAAATATTGTTTTTAATAAAACAGGCAGCATAAGCCATACACACCATACCATAAACAAATGCAAATAACTCCTAACTCCTAAATTATACATGATATACACAAAATATCAGTGGCAAAGTTGTTCAGCATAAAATTACCTTTCCAGCGGTGCTATGCAGTCAAATATATATTATATTCTGTTACACTACATATTCAAATATATAAGTGACTTGTCCAGACGTTGCAAGGGCACATTAGGAGTCAGTAGCCAACTTCTGCAGGCATCCTCAGGACACACCAGTGTATTTTACTGATGACTACAAGCGTCTGCTAGGAGACAATGAGTTAACTTGTTGAGTCCCAAACAAGTAGGTTTTGTGCAGGGTAGGTCCTCTATAGACCACTTGTGTACTCTCTCGCATATTTTCCAAGCTGCCCAGGACTCTCAAATCCCTATGGCTTTGATATCATTAGATGCAGAGAAAGCCTTTGATAGAGTCCATTGGGAATTTCTCTGGATTATATTAAAGAGAATGGGCTTCCTGGAGGTCTTTATTCAATGGATTAAATCGGTCTACCAATTCCCTACTGCCAGAATTTATTGTAACGGGGTTTTTTCTTCTTGATTTTCGCTATTTACTGGCACCCAGCAGGGCTGCCCCCGTCACCTTTTTTGTTTAATCTCTATCTGGAGCCTCTCCTTCTCAGTATCAAAAATTCTCCACTGGTCATGGGATGTTTCATTCAATGGCAGTCTCTGGTTCTCTCAGCGTATGCTGATGATATTCTCTTACACTTGACTAACCCTGAAGCCTCCCTAACACATATATTACACATTATAGCCCAGTTTTGCCAGGTGGTTAATTACAAGTTGAATCTAGCTAAATCAGTCATATTTCCACTGAATGTCAACAAGCTTCAGGTCAACTTTTCCCAGTTTGGTATGAAATGGGCCCCCTCCTCTCTCAAATATTTAGGCATTTTTCTTACTAAAGACCCTGAACTTTTCAGGAAGCTTAACCTAGACAATCTACTGATTAAAATTCAACAAGACCTTTAGAGATGGTCTGCCCTCCCTTTATCGCTGTGGGGTCATATTAATATTGTTAAGATGAATGTGTTGCCTCAGATTTTCTACCCACTTAGCCTAATGAACATTTTCCTACCAATGTCCTATTTTCATCACTTCCACAGGTCCATTTCCAAGTTTATTTGGCAGGGTAAACAGCCCAGAAAAGCCTTCTTGAAACTTAATTTACCCAAAGCAAAGGGAGGGCTCCTTCTTCCCAACTTTATGGTCTATTACAGGGCAAACCACATGGCAAAAATTGGAAGGTGGTATGACCAGAGGGTGGATGAGTTTCTACCAATTTGGGTACAACTGGAGAAAAAGATTCTAACCGAGCTTGGCCTTCCCCCATCCAGACTCCTCTATTACAACCTATCCACTTTGCCTCCACTTTTACAGGGGAGCTTCATTGGCACTTCTATCAAGGTGCTGAATCAATGCTGGCACTTTTTCAATCTCTCTCCCAGGAAAGACACTTCCCAACCTCTTACCCTAAATTTAAATATTAGGATCGGGGGTCTCCTGCTTTCTCTAGACTGGCTTCCTCAGCTGAGAGATTGCTATGTCAATGATTTATTCCTGAATAACTCTCTTTTATCTTCTGGGGAGGTTCTGACCAAATATGATATTCCCCAAAAGCACATTTTTAAAGTTTGCCAGTTACAACACCTAGTGGCTTCCAGCTTCGGCTCCAATCCTACACCATCTCAAACTAAACCCCTTCCTAAACCAGATACAGGAACAAGAAACTAAGGCCTATAGCATTTCTAAGCTTTATTCTTTCCTATTGGACACTAAATTCCCAAACTACCTGATTGGTTCCAAATGCTGGTCTTCTCTTCTGCCAGATACCCTTCTAGATTGGGAACAAATTTGGGTAGATACATATCGGTATCTCTCTCAAGTCAGACATAGACTCACTCAATACCATATATTGAATAACATGTATTATACCCCAGTTAAACTGGTTAAATTAAACAGACTAGCTTCAACCCTATGCACAAGGTGTGGCACAGTGGAAGGGAACCTGGTACACATTTTCTGGTATTGTGAGAAGGTGGCTCCCTTATGGCAGTCCATCCAATCTAATTTAGACCCTCTTTAGGGCCTGGAGGTTTTATTCACTGTAGAAGTTTGTATCCTGGGGAAGCTTTCCAACATACAAGTGATGGAGCATAGATTCCACATGGCCTTAATCTCGATGGTTGTCAAAAGATTGGTCCTTAGGCATTGGATGGACAATTGGTTATCTCATAAGCAGAATGGATCAGTGAACTTTCTCTCTGTTTTCAGACTGAAAAGTTAATAGCAAGTTCTCAGAATTGTCTGGTCTCATTTGAGCAGAATTGGGGCAAATTATATGCTCTTTATTTTTGAATTAATATCCTTTTGGGTACACCTCTAGCTACCTTGGCAGTCGATATACCTTTATGTATTTCATGTGTATCAGAATCAGCTCCCTTTATTCCTTTTCTTCTCCTTTCTTTCCTTTTGTCTTACTTTTCCTTTATAGAAGGCACATCCTGGGGGTAGGGGGATGGGGGCCTGGGGATTTGGGTGAGGGGGTTGGAGGTATTTCTCATTGCTTTTCCAGATTCAGGGATTTCTGTAAAATGCTGTATATTGTCACTCTGCAGCTGCTATACAGTTTATGTCATTGGTCATAATGTGTAATCCCTATACTGTTCTCTCAGGTACATTACCTTCATATAAGATAAAAAGATCTATAATTTCAAAAAAAAAACTTGTTTATAATTTGACTTGAAAAGAACAATGTGGAGGACTTTGGGGTGGTAGTGGGATGAGAAAGGAGAGGGAGTGGGGCAGCTGCAAACTAGGGGTGTTAGCTGCACACTTGAGCAGACTTAGATACACAGGGCAGTCTGGTTCTGCTGGCACATTAGTATGTTCACATGGATTGCAGATTAAGTTGCATGGGGGAAGGAAAACATCAGAATGAACTTGGCTCCATACACAGCTACTGTGCTGCAAGCCCACCCATCATTAGCTGCATCTTTCAGTTGAGCTGGAGATGGCAGCAGAGACACAGAGTGCTTGGAAGATGACAATGAACACAATAAGCCCTACCTACAACCTGTTTGATGGTTGCAATTGGGGATGGATAATGCAGTTTGATAGTGCACGGTTCAGGCTGGCATGGAGATTGAATTGCATGGGAGAGGAGAGCCTTAGATGGAACCTAGCACCAAATTCCACCCCATTCTATAATCCCAAAAAATATGACATCCTTCTGATGAGATGGACACAGCAGTGGAGGCTAAAAGTGTTTTGAAAATAGCATTGCTCATACTAAGCCTTGTCTACAGGCCACCTACAGGGTTTTAAATAATTGATTAGCAGTTTTTTTTTTCTTGGGACTATACTAACTGTACAGAAAGTTTTTATTCAGATTATCTAGAAGTGCTGTGTTTGTTAAACACAGTGAGGCAAGAAATATGCATTTTCACAAAGATTTACTACTTTTATGAGCAAAACGCTAATCAGTTTTTAGAGTTAAATAAATCCCTGCACCTAACTGGTGGTTGCTATTGGAGATGAATAATGCAGTCCAAGTGGTGGTGCATAGGATAGCACCACACCTGAGTGGATGCACAGAGCAGCACACAGAGATGTGTATGTACCTGAACACACAGGAATTAGCCCACAGGCTGCCTTGACCACGAGATATATATTAAGGCAAGGCCACAAAGTACGTCCCTGCCCATGAGCATAAGTGCTGAGGATACCATTGGCATATAAACAGCAGCAACTAGTTGGGCATAACAGGCCTTGAGCTCATAATAGGTCCATCCTGTCCCACTGAACTAGACACTGCACCACTTGTGCTGGGGAGCAGATAGAGCAAACAGGGATACTTTAACCCAATCACATTGATCATCACAATGGAGGACACTGCCATAGTTATCGTGGAGGTGCAGAAACACTACTGAGTCCTCAGTGTACAGTTCCCTGATGGGCCAGCCAGTACAGAAACAGCTAATTGAGGAGGAGAAAAAGTGGTCTGTGAGTGTGGCAGGCAGCACACCCAGAACAGTTGCTGCCATTAAGCAAAAGTGGCACAATATGATGGGGGCTACAACAGGTAAGCTTGCCTACTGCAAGTGGTCACAGCTGGCCATGAATGCTGGAATTGATGAGAGATCTAACCTCAACCCAATTGAGGACATTGCATCTGCCACCTTTAGGGACCAGGCCACTGATGGGGGAGCTAAACAACATTAGCATCAGGGTGAGTACACAACAGAGTATGTTTAGCTGTTTGTACAGAATGTAAAGCCCACATAGGGCTAATACTGTACCAATCTCCACAGATCCAGGTCCTGTAGTGAGGAATGCATCTGGCACAGTGCCTATAGATGATAAGATGGTGGGGAGCATGATGCTGTTTCTGCCTACCCACTTTCATCTGCCACCCTCTTTGGCTAGTTAAAATATTCATCATAGGAACATTCAAATCAACCATGGAGGACTGCAGTTTTTCCTCCCAGATGGAGGCATGAATTCACACATGTAGAGGCCTTCATCCCTCCAGGTGGATCCCCAGTCCCAATATAGCTGAACCCCTGCTCTTTGCACCATTCCTTTAACCTTGAGGTTTTAGTGCAGAGATCCTTCTCCTCCCCCACATCTTAGAAAGGGTGCAGCTTAGTGAAATCTGCTGAGAATTTTACCTAAGACCCCTCCACAGCTCAATAAACTCACCCTGTACTGTTCCAGTCCCATTAGTAGCCAGATCATTAGTCTCAGGTTGACAATTATGAGTATCTCTGCATCCCATCCTATTGCTTTAGCAGTCTTTTGGATCCACTTCACATCCCTCTGGACCATAGCACCTTGCCTCCACCTAACCTCCCTATCCCTCCCTTTCCTATTTCAATATCTATTCCCCTGACAATAGAGACCCCCACTAGATGTTGTCCTCCCAGAATACCTCTCAACATATTGTTCCTATGATATTGGACACTGACTGCCAAGATTTGAGAAAAGGTGGGATACTGCCCATTACAATGTGGGACATATCATCTATTATGCTGATTCAAGCTCTGAACATTGGAAATCAGTGCATTTATTTATGCTCATTTCATTTTGTTTTAGAGTCATAGCCTTATAAATTTATGCTTTAATGGTTGTGTTTACAACACCATCTCTGTATTGGCAGTGCCTTTTCCATATGTGACAGAACAAATCTCAGTTGTAAAATGGGAGCTTTCTTCATAATGAGGGACATTTGAGAGGTATGACCCTCAGGGCACTGAACTAAGGTTTTAGGTCTCTACAGTGTTTCTCAGGTCCCAAATGTTGGTGCTCTTGAAGGGTTTCAGTGTGCAGTCACCTAAACTTATTAGTGGTCTCACCTTTAACAGCCCTAGTATACACCAATCCGCTGATGTAACACATTTTGTTTCACACAGTTTACAATAAATTAAGTCCATGATATATTCTCACTTTCAATGAACTCCCATATTTTACAAAGGTGAGAAATTGACCATTCCATTTACCATTACCCACGATGCGTGGAGCTCCAAAGAGCTTGGTGGCTGCATGATAACCTGAACTCAATTGAAAAATATAGTATCAAGACTGTCAGTCATCAAATTGGTGCTGACTTCATGAACTAAAGAGTATTCAGAGGCTTTGCTGTTGATTAGTGATAAGATCTGTCTGTGAGAACAACTTCATATGTGCCTGGGGAAGGGCAAACAAGAGGTCTGGAAAAATGTTGAGAGTCCTGCAAATCTAGTTTGCAGAGCAGGTGTACTATGGCTGCCTAAGGCCCTAATCAGTCAGAGAACTATCACACAAGTTAAAGCACTTATTCAAAGTTTGTGACTTTGTTGCATGCATTTATGTACTGTGGTCTGCTACTGAATATGGAATGATCACAAAAAAAGATTTATAAGCTATTACCTCTTTTTATTTAACCAAGATTTCTGAGTGACACAAAACTCATTGCCACAAAGGAGTCTTGCTCAAGGAGTCAGGAATGAGGGAAGTTGGTTAGTAGTGAGGGCTTAGAAGGCAGGAAAGCACTGATCACAAAAATAAGAACAGGAACAGAACTTTCTTCTCTAAGTGACTTGATTGATGAGTTTTGACTTACTGTAAGGTAGCCAGCTTATCATATTTTAAAGTATTCTGAAGATTATTTCATAATCGAGGAACAAAATACTTAAATTAATACAGTCGGACCTCACTCTATAATAGGTCAAGGGGCACTGCCAATGTCAATGATAACTGGAATCTATAAGTACTGGTATTTTCTGCACAGGTTAGTAGTCTAGTGAGCTAATCTCTCATGTTGCATTGCCATCTGACCAAAAGTTCAACATAGAAGGCTATATGAAATGTCTTTGAGAAAACAGATGGTGAGTGTCAATTTAAAGTGACTGTTTGGCATAAGAGGTGATTATATTTTGTCATTGTTTGCCATCTGCTTTAAATGCCCTATTTGATACTTAGGCTGTAACTTTATTAATTCTTTTGGGAGCAGACGTTGGTTGAACTTTAACATACTAAATGCTGCACCTAGTTATAATTTGCTTCATCTGATGTTTAAAGTTGCCCAGTCTATGTCCTGGTACATAATACAAAAAACAAATGTTAAGCCTAAAGAGTATGGGAACTCTAGCAATCCTATTATGTGCCCTATTAACTTATAAGCAACATGGTTTCTGAGCTTACTACTTAACCCTTGCTGTCTTGTTACCTTTAAGTGATTATCTCCATAAAAAATTGGTCACAGGTGATCTAGCATTTGTATTTTTTTCCAAGCTCTTACTCAACAATTTTATCTGCTTAAAAATACTCACCTGCTAGTCAAGCTCATGGCACTTGGTTTTCCCGTAATTAAATATATTACCTTGTTGATAATTTGACTTGAAAGGAACAATGTGCAAAAAATGGGAACACAATCTCTTCCCCTGTCATGTGAACAGTGGAGTGTCAGAGAAATCAAACATGGGACCTAGCTTTCTACTTGTAGTGGGGTTGATGCGCTATATGCAGGTAATATAGTTCTGTACTCAGGACTAATTTCTTAGAGTAGCATTGTAAAGGTTTTCAACAGCGCTCAGAATTAGTCTGTGGACAATAAAGTTAATTCTGAATGTTAAAAAATAAATAACAGTCAAGGCTTGGTGGGAGGTTTTGACTGTTGATTTCCTGAGGCAGCGTGCTTGTTTTCAGACTGATGAAAAATGTAAATGAAACAGGGAGAGGGCCACATCAATATCAGAGGGAGAGAGAATGGCTGGCTTGTATGTTGCAGCAATGTCGCTCAGTGGAGCATTGATGTTCAGTGACTGGAGTGGTGGGAACCAGAAGTATTTTGGAGAGGAAGGACAATGTTTCTAACACAGAACATTGCTGAAAGATTCTGGCAATACACCTGCTGCAACAGAAGAGTGGGGGTTGGAGGAGAGAAACCAGTCCAAAAGTGTGTGTTTAGGACAGTAGGGACTGGGCCGTGTGGGTTTGGTAATAAATTGAGAAAGATTAAGGGCTCAGTTCAGTAGATTAAAGAACTGGAGGACAGGGAGAGCTAATTTATATTGGCTTGGAAGTAGGAGAGAAACAATTCATACTGAAATCCCCAAGGAGGATGAGTACACCTGCAGAGGAATAAGAAGTAATGGTAGAGAGGGAGTCAAGCAAGAAGCAGGGGGAGATATAGGTTAAGGCATTAAAAACTTGAGTGAAGATGGGTATAGTGGACATGAATGAAAGCCTAATAACACTCTAGGGAGGAAGGCATGGAGCTTCTTCTTAGCCATAGTGCAGGAGAGGATCTGCTGAACAAAGATGGACATGCCTCCACCACATGTTCCCTGTCCTTCCTGAAGAGATGAAAGTCTATTAGAGTCAGGACAGAGTAAGGCATCCTGAAGGAGAGCCAGGATCCAGAAATGCAGGTCATTTTAGGAGAGTATTGTGAAAGATAGGCAGAAAGGAGTTCGTATTTAGGGAGAAGGCTCATAGAAACAGAAGTATAGAATGTGTCAGCAGAATAAAACCCAGTATGTCAATACATTCTGCCCTGTTTTCCCTGCATATTACTACACATTGGATGCTACTGTATTTGGTCACAGATGTCTCTCCTTCCAGGAGTTTCTCCACTGCATAAGAGGAAAATGCTAAGACTCGTGGCAGTTAGCAAGGCAGATAGGTAGCAGGGGTCTGCATGTAAGGGACCAAGGCTGGTCTCCACATTATCAGATAGAAGATGGAGGATAAGAAGCAGAGATCAAGAATTGGACTTTTGTCCTTTGCAGGGTGAAGGCAGGGACAAGGAGGTGGGAGAAGAGAGGAGGATTATGGTGGAGAAATTTCAGATTTTGGGAGGAGGAAGGAAGGAGCCTGGGAATAATATGAAATCAGCCCTGCGGCTAGCAAGTCTTGCTGAAAAATCTTTGCTACATACTGTTACCTTGCCTGTATGAATATAACATTTTGTGTACCAAATATTGTGTTTTAAACATTGTTTTAACAGATTGACTCACTAGAGCATGAGGAATTGGAGTCCTAGCCTGAAATACCAGCTAGTTAGAGGAGTGGTAGCCTGTGAGTGTGTTCTCCAGTGCTACACACTTGTTTATGAGTTACAACAGTGGGCTGCTTGAGCCTAATAGACTCGCTAAATTTGGCATTTCAGTTAAACCTTACAGCACCTAAAAGGCTGGAAAAGAGCTTACTTGTCATTTAAAAGGAGTTTCCAACAAACATTTATTTGGGGCGAGTCTGGTGACACTTGCTTTACTTCTGGGTCTCAGAGGGCTATTTAAATCAGCCCTGCGGCGAGCAAGTCTTGATGAAAAATCTTTGTTGCATACTGTTACCTTGTCTGTATGAATATACCGTTTTGTGTACCAAATATTGTGTTTTAAACATTGTTTTAACAGATTGACTCAGTAGAGCGCAAGGAATTGGAGCCCTAGCCTGAAATACCAGCTAGGAAGAGGAGTGGTAGCCTGTGAGTGTGTTCTCCAGTGCTACACACTCGTTTAGGAGGTACAACAGTGGGCTGCTTGAGCCTAATAGACTCGCTAAATTTGGCATTTCACTTAAGCCTTACAGCACTTAAAAGGCTGGAAAAGTGCTTACTTGTCATTTAAAAGGAGTTTCCAACAAACATTTATTAGGGGCAAGTCTGGTGACCCTTGCTTTACTTCTGGGTCTCAGAGAGCTATTTAAATCAGCCCTGCAATGAGTAGGGTGAGCCCGAGCAGGGCGAGCGCATGTTGAGTGCACACGAAGACGCGCACAAAGACACGCGCATCAGCGCATGTTTGGCATGTTCGGCATGTTCGGCATGCTTGGTGGTAAGAATGAATACTGTTTAAAACTGGAATTTGTACTGGGGATCTTAAAACTAAAGGTAAACCAGAGATTCTCTTTAAACTTATAAAAACAAGCCATGGAGTCTATGTTTAAAACTGAGGATGGTAGCATAGCTACATTGTGTATAAAATGCAACATGTACAAACTAGATGTTAACATGGTAACTAGCATGGGCTATATATGTCCAAAGTTTAACAAAATCAAAGAATTAGAAGAGGAGATTAGCTTATTCGATAACAGACTAAAGACATCAGAACAAAGCCAGATAGGATCTAGGAAAAGGCTCCAGCTACCAGATACCATTACTACTGGCTGTCAAACAAAAGCAGGGCCCACAATAGAACACAATGTACCTGATACTGCCTTACGTAAAAGACATAGGCATGATACAGAGATAGTGGATAAGGAAGAGGCAGGGTTCACAGCACAATATCTTAAACCAGCCAAAAAAGGGAGAAAATCAGGTTGTTTTAATATCCCTATTTTTAACAAAAAAAGATAGCCAACTCAGTTAAGAAGGGTTGATAAAACCTTTTATAGGTACATCAGGGAGCGAAGGAAGACCAAGGAGGGATAGTGAGGCTTAATAAAGGGAGGAGGGTGGGCAGAGGGAGACTGTGAAAAGGCAGAGATACTAAACAAACATTTTTGCTCAGTATTTACAAAGGAAGAGGGGAGGTACATAAACAAACAGTAGTAACACTCTGGATACAGAAGTTGATACCAGCCCATTTACAGAAGAAAGGGTTCTGAAAGAACTCTTAAAACTGAAGGTGGACAAAGCAATGGGCCTGATGGGATTCATCCCAGAATTTAAAAGAACTAAGGGTAGAACTAGTGACACCACTGACTACCCTTTTAACAAATCATGGGAGGATGGGTGGTACCCGAGGACTGGAGGAGGGCAGATGTGATTCCCTCACAAAAGTGGGAGCAAGGCAGAAGCAGGAAACTATAGACCTGTTAGTTTAACCTCAGTGATAGGGAAATGATGGAATCACTTCTAAAGGAAAGAATTGTAGAGTATCTAGAGGCCAGAGGGCACAGGACCCTAGGCAGCATGGATTCACAGCAGGAAGGTTATGCCAGATGAATCTGATAGATTTTTTGACTGGGTGACCAAAGTAGTAGATCAGGGAGGGCTGTGGGCATGGCCTACCTAGACTTTAGCAAGGCATTTGACACAGTCCCACACAAAAGATTAATATACAAGTTAGCCAGCCTGGGAGTGGGTCCCAAGATGACAGCCTGGGTAAAGAATTGGCTGGAGAATAGGACACAGAGAGTAATAGTAAAATGGAGTCCACCAGAAGAAAGGAGGGTTACTAGTGGGTACCGAGGGTTCAGAGTTAGGACTAGTCCTCCAATGTCTTTATAAGCTACATTGCAGAAGGACTGAAGGAAAAGTATGTCTCTTTGCAGATGACACTAAGATCTGCAACAGAGTTGATGCACAGGGTGGGGTGGAAAGGATGAGAAGGGACTTGGCAAGATTAGAGGAATGGTCAAATGTATGGCAGCTTAGACTCAATGCTAAGAAGTGCAAGGTAATGCACCTGGGAAACAAAAACCCAGGGGAAGAGTACACAGTGGGGAGTGAGATACTAACAACAACAAAAATGGAAAGGGACCTGGGGGTAGTCATATCAGATGACTTAAAGATGGGCAAGCAATGTGAGAGGGCAGCAGGGAAGGCTGGGGGGATACTGGGATGCATAGGGAGAGGCATCACCAGTAGAAAACAGGAAGTTATTATCCCTCTGTACAGACAGCTGGTGAGACCCCATCTGGAGTACTGTGTGCAGTTCTGGAGACCCAGTCTTCCCAAAGACAAAGACAAGATGGAAGCTGTCCAGAGGAGGGCAACTAACATGGTGCAGGGTCTGCACCGGAAGACATATGAAGAGAGACTTAAGGAGCTTAATATGTATAGTCTCAAGGAAAGATGGAAGAGGGGGGACATGATAGAAACTTTCAAGTACCTCAAGGGAATCAACAAAGTCCAAGAGGGTAGCATCTTTCAAAAAATAAGGTGTGCAAGAACAAGAAGGCACAATTTGAGATGGGGGGAGCGGCTCAGAGGTAATTTAAGGAAGTATTTTTTAACAGAGATGGTTGTGGATGCATGGAACGGCCTTCCGGAGGAGGTTGTGGAGTCAAAATCAGTGGTGGAATTCAAGCATGCATGGGATAGTCATAAGGCAGTTCTGGGGGGTGGGGGTAGGAAGAAGTAGGCTGCTAGTTAACTAGGATCTGCAGCTTATCCAGTAGGTAGGGAAATGGGCAGACTGGGTGGGCCAAGCGGTCCTTATCTGCCGTCAAATTCTATGTTTCTATGTAACAGTTTTGATCCTCTCATTGATTTAAATGAAGCTATTAGTATCAGTAATTCAGATAACACTGAGGATAGTGTAATGCTGAACAAAAACTATGGATCCATTACTCAGAAACAGAGTACTAACATTTTATATCTTGGGATCAACTGCACAACTAAACAACACTAATAACAATGTTCTGGGAAAACGTATCCCAATATGTTCTAGTGTAATTAATGAATATGCTCAGATGGATCCACCAAACCTGAATATAAGCATAGACCTGAATAACTCTAAAGAAATTGTTGTACTGGGTGATCAATGATTTCTAAATTAGGCAGATAAATATGTGATATAAATAAATCAACACGCACTTTGTCTTGCTTTCATGGGGCTAAATTGCAGGACATTGCTAAGATGTCCAATCAGATTTTACAAAACAGTGTAGAACCCATGGTAATAATACATGCAGGAATTAATAACATTAAAAATCAAAATATTCAACAGATTAAAGAAGCCTTTGTAGGGCTTACAAACTTATTAATTGAAAAGAGGGCACATATTGTTTTCTCAGAAATACTTCCTGCACCTAGGGCTGACATCTATATGGAAACAAAGATTAAAAAAAGTTAATAACTGGTTAAGGGGATGGTGTCTAAAACAAAATATAAAATGTCTGACACATTGGGAACAGTTTGATAATAACTTGCACTTATTCTTAAGAGATGGCCTACATTTGAACAAAAAAGGTTCTGAACAATTAGGAAAAACAATAAATGAAGAGATTGCTTCCTTTTTAAACTTATAAGGGGTTGGAAAGTTAGATGCAATAATATTGATGCTTTCATTTCAGAGCAACCCCAAATAGGTATTAATAAAGAGCTTGGAATACCTTCAAAAAGTTGTTTGGATCAAAACAATATTGTACAACATTCAAAACTTAATATTTTATTATTAAATGCAAGAAGCTTAATCAATAAAATGGATGAGCTCAGTCTAACATTAATAGACAAGAATGTAGATATATGTGGGATGACTGAGACGTGGTTTAATAAAGAACAGTGGGGGCCAAACATTTTCTGATATACATTATTTACTAGACATTGTGAACATACTAGAGGGGGAGGAGTTGCAGTATATGTTAAAGAAGGAATAACCTGTCATGAGCTGTACACTGACTTACCAAACCCCGAAAGTATAGAATCTGTCTGAGTTAACTTAACCTTTGAACAGAAAGCTATAACCTTAGGACTCTGCTATCGCCCGCCATCTTTAGATAAGGAAAGTAATAATTCCTTCTTGGATTATCTACATAAAATAAACCGTCTAGATAATATTATATTAATGGGAGATTTTAATTATCCAGGAATTAACTGGGTTACACTATTAGGCTCTTGTTACCAGGAAACTAAATTCCTGGAAACAGTTATATCTATGGGTCTGGAACAACTTGTACATAAACCCACAAGGAAGGAGAATATACTGGACTTAATATTTAATAACATCTATGACCAGGCAGAAATTCCAATAATTTTAGCATCCTTGGCCGATAGTGACCATTGTATGGTATCATGGACAATTAATTATTATAAGGTGGCCAATAAAGGTATAACCAAAATGAGCAACTACTCTAAAGCTAATTACAATGAAATAAAAACATATTTAAAGGAATGGAATTGGCGGCAGGAACTTAACGAACTACCTGCTGAACAAATAAGGTACAAAATCAAGAAAAAACTGAGGTATTGCATTGATAAATGGGTACCAGTATGTAACAAATACCATAATCACAAAAGGTTACCTCCATAGTTTTCATTTCAGATAAAAAAAACTTGTAAGAGCAAAGAAAAGGGCTTTTAACAAATACAAAAAGCAGAAATCAAAAATCAATTGGACCAGGTTCAAAGAGCAAATAAAACTAAACTATCAATAAGAAGGGCAAAAAAAGAAAAGGAGCATAGACAAGCAACAACTAATAAAGATAACAAAAAACAGTTATTTAACTCTGTGAGAAAGAATCCATCTAAAGTCAGTCCATTATTGATTGATAACAATCTAATATCTGATGAAGAAAGCATGACAAATGAGTTTAATAAATACTTCACTAGTAATTACAAAACTAAGGAAACAATAAATGACAATGATTATAATTCTGTCCAATGTCTTGAAGAAATGACAATTCCTGAAGTTTATTCAGCCATAAATTCTTTTAAATCAACCCTATCTGCAGGAACTGATAGTTTCCCTTTTCTCTTCCTAAAAGCAATTTCATATGAAGTGGCAGGCGCTCTATCATTATTGTTCAATAAATCGATCAACACCGGTGAGGTTATAGATGACTGGAAAGAAGCCTTAGTTATACCGATTCATAAGGGAGGGACTAAGCAGAAGGTGGAGCAATACCGACCCATTAGTTTGACATCCTGTATAGGAAAAGTCATGGAAAAACATATAATGAATAAAATAAACACTCACATTACTATGAGTGGACTAGTGGATATAACACAGTATGGCTTTGTTACAGGTAGATCATGTCAGAATAACCTGATCAACTTTTTCAAACCCAATAGTGCAGCCCTGGATGCAAGATTTCCAGTGGATGTGGTCTTCTTAGACTATGAAAACACATTTGATTCTGTCTCACATAAAATGTTAATTAAATGCCTATACAACATTGGACTGCACATAAATATAGTTGGTTGGATTACAGCATGGTTGACAAATAGAAGGCAACAAGTAAATATCAGGGGCTTTACCTCAATCTGGAACCAAGTGACTAGTGGAGTACCCCAAGGGTCAGTGTTGGGCCCAATTTTGTTCAACATTCTCATCTCAAGCATGAAAACCAAAAATGGAGGGTGGTTAAATAAATATGCAGACAATGCCAAATTGGGGTGTATAGTGAATGATTATACTTCTGCCTCTATGTTACAAGATAATCTGAATGACTTATCCAACTGGGCTAAGGAACATCAACTAGTATTTAATACTTCAAAATGCAGAGTAATGCTCTTTGGTAAGAACAATAGACTAGTTAACTATTTTTTGGACAACATCTTACTGAACAAGGTACATTCTGAAAAGGATTTAGGTGTTCTTATTACCAACAATTTAAAATTCTCTGAGCATGTTAATAAAATTACTCAGACGTATTACCTGCATGCTGAAAAATATTAAATCAAGAGAACCAGAAGTGTTAGTTCCAGTATACTGTAGTGTAGTCAAGGCAAATATTGACTATTGCTCTTCATTTAGCGCTCCAATTTTAACTAAGGATAAGATATTAGTAGAAAAGGTACAGCGAAGATTTACGAGACATGTCCTTAACTGTAAAACATTATCGTATAGTAGTAGACTAAAAAAAATGAAATTATACTCCTTGGAATATTGATCTTTAAGAGGGGATTTATGTCTAATATATGAAGCTTTTAGAGACAAAACACTGTCCAATACAATATGTTCAGAATGGCAGACTAAAATAAATTACACCAGATCCCATAAATTAAAATTAAAACTGATCACTAATAAAACTACAAGTAGGAATCTATTTTTCACTCAGAGAGTAGTACCAATTTGGAATACATTGCCAATTGAAGTGGTTAACAGTAGTACCTTACAATTATTCAAAATGAAACTTGATTTCTTTATGGGTAATAGAAAATATGATTTCCATCCAGGTTAGGATGGCGAGTTCATTATGGGCTAATCCCTCGAGCTTGTATATACACCTATGAACCTATGAACCTATGAATGGTAAAGAGGGGGTTGGAATGATGGAAATGGAGGAGTAGGTTGGTTGGATGCAGAGGGTAGGAGCAGGAGAAAGAATTGCAGAAGGCAGTGGAGTGTATGGTACACTGTGGTCAGTAAGTTCTGTAGGATGCAGATAGCATCAGTAAAGCAGTACAGCAGTAATGTGAATAATTAATCTGCATAACAGGTTCATACTGCTGCAGAATACAGTCACAGGGCTTGCCAGTTAACTACAGTATAAGGATATACTATAAGGCAGGCATAGCTGAAACAGATAAACCCTGAGGACTATCTACACAGAATGAGAGGGACTGCTTGAAAGGCCCAGAACTGATACAATCAAACAATAAGCTGATAAACCATAGATTAAAGTGAACAAAAAAAAGGGGAAAATACACATTTAGGGTATACTCAGATAAGGTGTAATTAGGAATCATCCAAATAGAGTGTTACTAACACAAACTGAGGGCTGTCTAAAACAAGACGGGACAACTAGCTAGCAAGTTAACATTGTTAAATTTGACAGACCAATCAGAATATACCACAGTTGACAAAAAATTGGCAACAAAGGCAACAATGGAATTAAAAATTAAATGGGACATTGTTACAATTCAAACAAAGTGGGATGTGCGATAACAATGCAAACAGTAAACAGGCAGGTGGCACACGGGAAAACTATGGTACTGTGCATATCATAAATAGAAACCTGAAAATTAAAACAGCATACAGCCCAGCAGATAAGGCAGGCAGAAAACTGAAGATGGCCAGCTGTCCTGCATGAAGAAGAAGGACCCAGGAAGAATAATTTAACAAAATAGAGTGAAGGCCAGTGCTCACATCAGTAGAATCTAATGGAAATGATTAAAGGAGTTAGACCTGGGGAGCAATGTAGCAGGCCCACAGATTACTCACAGCGGATACTAGGAAGAATACATTCCTGTACATATTGCAGTGGTCTTTCATGCTCAGGATTGCAGTGATACATACATATGAACATACAAACGTACTGGACTAGAAGATGGCACATGAAGTACCATTACACAAGAGCGGACCAGGGGATGAACTGGGTAATTATCATCTGTTAAGTCTCATCTCCATAGTGTGAAAACTCATGGAAACAATACTAAAGGAAAGACTGGTGTTATGCCTGGAGGACAAAGGCCTCCAGAATATGAGGCATCATGGGTTCATTTCAGGGAAGTCTCATCAAACCAATCTGATACAATATTATAACTGGGTGACAGGTAAGCTGGATAAGGGTCAAGCAGTGGATGTTCTTTACTTGGACTTCAGAATACCTTCAGTTCTGTGCCTCATGTGCAGCTTGTGTGGAAGCTAAATGGTGTAGTGGTAGGGGCAAAGATGATGAACTGGATTACAAGATGGCTAAGTGGGAGGCTGCAATGGGTGGTGATGAGTGGAGAGGTCTCAACTACAAGGCTGGTGATGAGTGGGGTGCCACAGGGCTGTGTGTTGTTGCCAGTATTATCTGTGCACTTCATGTTGGACATTGCACATGGGGTGGTGAGCAAGGTAAGTCTGTTCGCTGATGACACCTAAATTGGAGCATTGAGGATGGAGTGGAGGGATGGAATCATCTGCAGGGGGACCTAAGTAAGCTAGAGGAGTGGTAAGAGAGATTGCAGCTGGAGTTCAATGCAAAGAAGTGTAAGGTTTTGCACTTTGAGCGAAGAAACCAAGGAGAGAATACTGGCTGGGAGAGGGGTTTAGTTGGGCATCACTGAGGAGGAGAAGGATCTGGGGTAATAATAACAGGTCCATGAACAACACTGCCCAGTGCAGGAGAGCAGCTGCAAAAGCAAACAAAATGATGGGGTGCATAGTGAGGGGGTTTTCATCCAGGTGAACAGAGGTGACCGTGCCCCTCCATGGATTGTTGGTAAGACCACACTTAAGAGTATTGTGTGCAGTTTTGTAGGCCATACCTATTGCATGATATCAGGCTACTGGAGGGGATGCAGAGGAGGACAACAAAGATGATATGTGGAATAGAGAAGAGAGACTATGACAGAAGGTTAGAAGACCTGAATATGTACACCCTGGAGGGCAGAAGGGATGGGGAGACATGATAGAGACATTCAAGTATCTGAGGGGATCAAAAAGGAAAATGCAGATGGGGTCTTTAAGTTAAGGAGGGGAGGGCCACCAGTGGGCATGGGCTAAAAACAGAGGGGGGAAATTTAGGAGGGAAATGTGAAGATACTATTTCACAGACAGCGAGCTAGCAAAATGGAATGCACTACCAAAATGGATAGTATCATGTAAATCTGTGAACAGCTTCAAAGGGCATGGGACAGGGAACAGGGAGGGTGAGGGTGGGGGACTTGGGGTGGTAGTGGGATGAAAAAGGGAGGGGTGGGGCAGCTGCAAACTAGGGTGCTAGCTGCACACTTGAGCAGACTTAGATACTCCGAGTAGTCTGTTTCTGCTGGACATTAGTATGTTCACATGGATTGCAGATCAAGTTGCATGGGGGAAGGAAAATGTTAGAATGAACTTGGCTCCACACTCAGCTGTGCTGCAAGCCCACCCATCATTAGCTGCATCTTTTAGTTGAGCTGGAGATGGCAGCAGAGACACAGAGTGCTTGGTAGATAACAATGAGCACAATAAGCCCTACCCACAACCTGATTGATGGTTGCAATTGGGGATGGATAATGCAGTTTGAGAGTCCACGATTCAGGCTGGAGTGGAGATTGAACTGTATGGGAGAGGAGAGCCTTAGATGGAACCTGGCACCAAATTCCACCCCGTGCTATAAGCCCCCAAAATGTGGCATCCTTCTGATGAGATGGACACTGCAGTGGAGGCTAAAAATATTTTGAAAATAGCATTGCTCATACTAAGCCTTGCCTACAGGCCACCTATAGGGTTTTAAATAATTGATTAGCAGTTTTTTACTTGAGACTATAATAACTGTACAGAAAGTATTTGTTAAACACATTGAGGCAAAAGATATGCATTTTCACAAAGATTTATCACTTTTATGAGCAAAAAGCTAATCAATTTTTAGAGTTAAATAAATCCCTGCACCTAACTGGTGGTTGCTATTGGAGACGAATAATGCAGTCCAAGTGGTGGTGCATAGGGTAACACCACACCTGAGTGGGTGCACAGAGCAGCACACAGAGATGTGCATGTACCTGAACACACAGGAATTTTCCCACAGGCTGCCTTGACCACGAGATATATAATAAGGGAAGGCCACACAGTACATCCCTGTCCATGAGCATAAGTGCTGAGGACACCATAGGCATGGAAACAACAGCAAGCAGTTGGGTGTAATAGGCCTTGATCTCATAATAGATCCATCCAGTCCACTGAACTAGACACTGCACCACTTGTGCTGGGGAGCAAATAGAGCAAACAGGGATACTTTAACCCAATCACACTGTCCATCACAGCAGAGGACACTGCCATAGTTATCGTGGAGGTGCAGAAACACTACTGAGTCCTCAGTGTACAGTTCCCTGATGGGCCAGCCAGCACAGAAACAGCTAACTGGGGAGGAGAAAAAGTGGTATGTGAGTGTGGCAGGCAGAACACCCAGAACAGTTGCTGCCATTAAGCAAAAGTGGCACAGCATGATGGGGCAACAACATGTAAGCTTGCCTACCGCAAGTGGTCACAGCTGGCCATGAATGCTGGAATGGATGAGAGATCTAACCTCACCCCAATTGAGGACATTGCATCTGCCACCTTTAGGGACCAGGCCACTGTTGGGAGAGCTGCCCGGGGGGGACAACATTAGCATCAGGGTGAGTACTCAACAGAGTATGTTTAGCTGTTTGTACAGAATGTAGAGCCCACATTGGGCTAATACTGTGCCAATCCCCACAGAACCAGGTCCTGTAGTGAAGAATGCATCTGGCACAGTGGCTATAGATGATAGGATGGTGAGGAGCACAATGCTGTTTCTGCCTACCCACTTTCGTCTGCCACCCTCTTTGGCTAGTTAAAATGTTCATCATAGTAATATTCACATCGACCATGGAGGACTGAAATTTTTCCTCCCAGATGGAGGCACAAATTTATTTTATTTTTTATTTATTTTTTTAAGAATCAGTTTACAACCTTTGAGCCAGAGGCTCGTTTCCAAAGGTACTTTGTCACATAAAGACATACATTGTGTTTTGGTTACATAGCGAAGATTTGCAAAACAATAGGCATTCAACAGAGGCGCCACATCACATTGTGGTCAGACAAATACAATTGGGTGCAGGGTACATGTAATTGATAACAGGTGTTATACAAGTTGGTATCAAGTGAGCATTCTGGTAGGTAAACACTGAAACAGCTGGCACTGGGCCAGGTTAAACATAGGCATGGTGTACAGGGAAGTGGTGGAGGGGATGGTTAGGTGGAGAGCTGCCCGGGGGGCATTGACAAGAGAAGCAGAGGTGGAGGCTATTGTTCAGAGACAGGAGCAGTTATGAGTGCTGAAGATGTGGTTCCGGAGTGTGGTTTTGAACTTGGAGATGGTGATGGCATTGGTGATGGTGGCAGGGAGAGAGTTAAACCAGGTTGGGGCTCTATAGCAGAAGGACCTCTGGCCATGGCTGGTTCTTGATCTGGGGACCTTTAGAGTGGTCTTGTAGGAAGACCGTGTTGCAATAGTGGGAGGGCTCTGGTGGATGGATGCCGTTACCCCAGGGTGGGAGAGCCCGAGTAGAGTTTTTTTGGTGATGAGACAGGTTTGGCATCGCAGGCGTTCATCCAGGCTAAGCAGGTTAGCATCGACATACAGCTGACAGGTGTGTGTGAGCCTTGGGGCACCAGTAATTAATCTGCATGCTTTATTCAGGGTTAGGTGAATTTTGTTGAGTGCAGTGGTGTCGGCAGCACCATATACTGGTAGACCATAGTCTACAAGGGACAGAACAGAAGATGTAACAGCTAGCCGGAGAGCATTTGGGGGAAGGCAGGTTTTATGGCGGAATAGGATGCCAAGCCATGTGTTGGTGGTGGATGTTAGGGCGTCAATGTGGTTGTGAAATGTGAGGGCTGAATCGAAGGTAACCCCAAGGTATTTGTAGGAGCAGACTTGTTCCAGTGGCTGGTTGGTACTTGGAAGGATATAGAGTGGGTGGTTGCTAGCTTTGTTTTGGGGGTGGAAAAAGAGCATAGTTTTGGTTTTCTTAAGATTGATGACAAGTCTGTGCTCCTTAAACCAAGCCTTGGCACTGTTGAAAGACTGCTGTAGGGAGTCCTGTAGGGAGATGGGATTGAGGTGGGTGGCAAAAAGGACAGCGTCATCTGCATACAGCAGAATTTTGCCAGAGCATGCACTGGGCAGGGTGTTCAGATACAGTGAGAAGAGAAGGGGGCCCAGGATGGAGCCTTGGGGGACTCCAGAGAGAATGGGACGGGTATCGGAGAGTGTGCTATTAATTTTGACACACTGAGATCGAGTGTCAAGATAGCTAGCACACCATGCCAGGGGGCCAGCCGAGAGACCAGTGTGGCAGACTGCATTCAGCAGAAGTGGATGGGAGACAGTGTCGAAAGCCTTTGAGAGGTCAATGAACACTGCACCAGCTAGGGAGCTGGTATCCAAGGAGGAGTGTGGAAAGTTGGAGAATTCAATAAGGGCAGTGCTGGTAGCTGTGACCCGCACGAAGCCATGTGTTGCTCTGGGCATAAAATTTTATGCTTAGCCAGATAATCAGTGATTTGAATGGCCACCACTTTCTCCAGGGCTTTAGAGAGGGGAGGGAGGGAGGATGGAGATTGGCCGGTAGTTGTTGGCCAATGACCTGTCGCCCCCTTTATGAATAGGTGTGATAATGGCTGTTTTCCAAGCTGTGGGGAATTGTCCCAGGCAGAGTAACTGGTTAATTAGGCTTGTGAGTGGTGCAAGGACTTCATCTAGCACCAGGCTGAGGATGCTGGGGTCCAGTGAGTCACTGCCGGGATTGTTGCCATTGAGAGCTTTGATTAGGATGGGTCTGGCTTCCCGGGTGGAAATCTTTCACAGGAGGAAGCTGGGGTGCTGGAGGACAGGGGGAGGTTGGCTGGGGAGAGGGTCAAAGAAATTACTAGGGAGGACTGAGCTAAGGTCAGTGAAAGTGGTGTTGAACCAGTTAGCTATGGTGGCAGGCTCGGTGGAGGTGATGCCATTTCTAGTGAGCTGGGATGGGGCAGGGGAGCAAGCTTTACCATTGAGTTGCTTAATATTATCCCAGAAGGTCCGGGCTGAGCCCCAGGAGGAGGTAAGGGAGGCCTGGTAATGGTCTGCCTTAGCTTTCCTGATGGCCCATGAGCACTTATTCCGGGCTGCATTGTATGCTTGCCTATCAGATAGACGACCTGTTTCAGTGGCAAGGTGCCAGAAGTTATCCCTGTTACTAAGTAATTGTAGTAGGGCCGGGCTAACCCAGGGTGCGTTCTGTTTTTTGGACGGATTTTGGTTAAGGGTGCAAAGAGATCACAGGCCATGTTGAAGGTGTGAGTGAAGAAGGTGAGGGCAGTGTCAATGTTGATTGCCTGCTAAATGGGGGACCAGTCTATCTGGGTGAGGAGTGCTTTAAGTTTCTTCAGCCCACCAGGGTGGAGGCACCTCCGGAGGGTGGTCTGGGCTTTGGGTTTGGGATTGGGGGCTACCCAGTGGAATAGGATAGGGGAGTGGTCACTCAGGGAGTCTGGGAGGACCTGGATGTTTTGGATTTTATTGGGTCGGTTAGTTATAATAACATCCAGAAGGGTGCTGGTACCACTCTTAGGGTTAAGTCTCGTGGGCTGGGTGACGAGTTGTGTCAGATCTTGGGCTGCAAATGAGTCTCTGGTGGTGGATGAGGAGGTGCTGAGCCAATTTACATTAAGGTCCCCCACTAGGATTTGTTCTGCCTTATGGTGGAGGGTGGCCAGGTAGTCCGTTAAAGATACCAGGGCTGGGTGCTGGTTCTTTGGGGGAACGTAGGCTGTGGTGAGATAGAGAGGGCTCCTAGAGGGGTCTGGGGTGAGTCTGAGGGAAAGGGCCTGGGCCCCATTTATGAGGGAAGGGGTGGGGAGTGCTTGTCCAGGTATTGTGTCCCTGGTGTAGATTGCACAGCCTCCCCCTCGTTTGCCTACTCGGTCCTCCCGGTATAATGTATAGCCTGGGAGGGAGACAAATGAGTCAGGAGTTGATTTGGACAGCCAGGTTTCAACCAGGGCTATGAAGTTTGGTTGGTGAGCCAAGGCCCAGCACTGTAGGGCGTCAAATTTCTTCAGCAGGCTGCATATGTTCATGGAGGCTACTCGAAGACCAGTGGGCTGAGTGGGTGGATGGGAGGGGGCAGGGTCTGGGTTGGGATGTATGTTCCCTGTTAGGAGTAGAAGGAGGAGAAGTGCTCTGGTCAGAGGGATGCAGATGGAGAGTTTACGCCGGAAGTGATAGAATAAGGAATGGGGTTTAGTTGCACAAGGGGTGGGTAGGGTAGCACAGGCAGAGAAGGCCTGAGTGATCAGAAGTGCAAGGGGGCTGTGGGGGAAGGACAGGTAATGTCTGGAAGGGGGGTGAGGTGGAGAGGAGTATATGGGATGTGAGAAGGAGGAGGGAGGGGGAGGAGCAGTGGTAAAGGAGGAGGGGAGGACAGGAGGGTAGGTAGGAACACTGGAGTAGTGAGGCTGAGGGTTAATAGGGACACTAGGGTTGGTGGAAGGCAAAGGAAGGAGGAGGAGAAGAGATAGGCTGGTGAGCAGGGGATGCATGTGCATAGCTGGGAAGGCTGGTGGAGCTGAAGTGAGGAAAGAATGGGGGGACTAGGATGAAGGAGGGGAGATAGTAGTGAGAGATCACCTTTGAGCCTAGTTGCTGCTATGGTGTAGTGGTAGTGTATGTACCTGAAGTGCATAAAATGCCAGGTTCAAGTCTTGATCAGGGTAGTAGGAGAGAGCTAGACTACTGGCTGTAGCAGCAGGGATTTGGGTTCAAGGTTTGTAGAAGCATTTAAATAACACTTTAGTTATGTCACAGGGTTAGTGCGTTCTTTATAGTTATGAGATCCTGCAGTAAAAAATAGACAGGTGTTCTAGGTGAGTGCTGGAACTGTGGACTTTGGAAACAAGTGTGCAGGGTTCAAATCCAACAAGGAGAAGAAGTAAACTTATATTTTGGCAGGTTGGGGGGTAAGTGATTAAAAGGCTTAGAAAGTAGTAATAAAATAGGTAAGTAATGTGGTGCAGAGGTAGAGCAGCTGATTCTGACTGTCAGGGTACTGGGTTTGAACACAGCTCAGGGACAGAGTGTAGAAAGGGTCAATTTTTTTAAATCAGAGAAGGAGGGAGTTAGGAATGGTTAAGAGTATGAAAATAGTGGAAGTTGTTGGCCTGGTTCATTGGCTCAGAGGATAGTCAATAGCATTTAGAGAAAAGGGTACCAGGTTTGATACTAGCAGGTGCTTAGAAATAAGCTGAAGGATGAGTGCAGAAAGTAGGTGGTAGAAGAAATCAAAGGGAACTGCAGTGACCTCTAGTGGGACAGCTGTGAAATGGTAGCTAGGATGGTTATAGAGGTGAGAGAGCAGCTAGAGTGGAAAGTGCAGTGATCCCTAGTGGTTGGTGTCTATAACCTGCAAATGGAAAAGTGAACACTTAGTAAAAAGGAGGGTAGAGGCTTTCATCCCTCCAGGTGGATTCCCAGTCCCAATATAGCTGAATCCCTGCTTTTTGCACCATTCCTTTAACCATGAGTTGAAGGTTTTAGTGCAGAGATCTTTCTCCTCCCCCTCATCATAGAAAGGGTGCAGCTTAGTGACATCTGCTGAGAGTTTTACCTAAGACCCCTACCCAGCTCAATAAAGTCACCCTGTACTGCAGCAGCCCCATTAGTAGCCTGGTCATTATTCTCAGGTTGACAATTACATCTATCTCTGCATCCCATCCTATTGCTTTAGCTGTCTTTTGGATCCGCTTCACATCCCTCTGGGCCATAGAACCTTGCCTCCACCTAACCTCCCTATCCCTCCCTTTCCTATTTCAATATCTATCCCCCTGACAATAGAGGCCCCCACCAGATGTTGTCCCCCTATCATACCTCTCAACATATTGTCCCTATGATATTGGACACTGACACCCAAGATTTCAGAAAAGGTGGGATAATGCCCATTACAATGTGGGACACATCATCTATTATGCTGATTCAAGCTCTGAATGGTGGAAATCAGTACATTTATCATGTTTGCTTGCATGCATGCGCAAGAAACATCTTGCGAAAGTGCGACTCCTGGAGGTGTGTGCCTGCCCTGCCCAATGTACTGCTTGCTGTAGTGGGCATGTCCCGGTTACACCAATGGATGGGTGAGCTGTGGATGACAGTACTTTGGCTGCAGTGGCTTTTACCTCAAAGAAAAAGGTGCACAGCAATCAGGAGTGGTATGCTGTGTCTACGTAGCATATTAAGGTTACAGTGTTCTGTGGTCATCCTTGCATTCTGTTCTTTGCATACATAGTCTGCACTTGTCTCTTGCCTTTGTTCAGCTTGCTTGTATACTTAGCATATTTACATCGCAGTGTTCTCCGTTCATCCTCCCGTTCTGTTGTTCCCATGCCTAGTCTACATTTCTTTCTTGGTTTCGTTCAGATCTGATGCATAGCAGGTGTTGTGATCGCACAATACATGCCTTGCTGTGAGTTCTCTAATGAGAGAAATATAATGGGTTGCTTCAGAGGCATCCTGTAGTTGTGTTTCATGCCTGCAGTTCACTGTACATCATTTCACCATGGTTTGTCGTGGTGACATTTTCAGCAGAACTACACAGGTGTGTGGGCCCCCTCACCCCTCTTGAGAGGTATCATGTAGGGTTATTGACAGGTGTGGTTTGGCAAAAATAGGTAATGCATGTTTTGACTTGGCAATGTGTGGGGCCCACTCCCGAGACAAACAGTTTCATTATGTTGTACCTTGGCATCTGTCCCCATTTTCCCATTGTTGTGCTACATGTGTATAATATGAAGCAATCCTGCGCTTCTCGTAGTCAGAGAAAACTCATACGTAGACTACTGGAAGTGGGAGGCATCTAGTAAAATGACTCGCATCAAGTAGAGGTTGTTGTAGAGGAAAGAAAATGTAAAAATAAAGGTTTACAACAGCTTTTTAGACTGTACCAGTCTCATATGGTGTAAGCCTGCAGCAGTGTGTGTAGGAAGGCAATGATTACACACTGCGGTAGTGGCAGGCAGTGATTAACATGTGCCGCAGCAAGCATGTTTTGTGGTAGGGAACAGAAATGTAGGACACGGGGTATAATGACAGTGGTCAGATTAAGCGATGGTAAACGTGTGGGTAGCCATCCATGGGAAACTATGATCATACGCCGATTAGGTGCTAGAAAAGGTGTGATTATAAGAGCATTATTGTTATAACAGTTTCATGTGGTTGAAGGCCAGCTTGTATTCATGTGTATCCGCCTCCGTGAGTGGTGTCCAAAAATAGGCAGAATGTGCCTAGTACACTGCCTCTGTCAACAAAAATTAAATAAAGAAATACAATGCATTACTTTCTCCTCTTGTGGTAGGCAGACCTTTGCAATGCTGGCTAAACCAGCAAGAGCACAGCTTTTGGAGTCGCAAGTGCATTGCATGAAGAAACACACTTTTACCTTGCTCTGTCATTCCTGCTTCAACAATATGCATAACATGCAAAGATGGTAGAGGAATGTCCAAATATTTCAAATTTGTCTGGGTTTTGCTATGCTTTCTCCTCAAAGACATGTACAATGAATTTGATGTAGGACCCTGAATTATCTGCCTTTGCAACAGTGCCCTGCCATCAAGTAATGTATGCATTTTCGGCCTTGGCAACATTGTGGACTGCAAGTCCATCCCAAGGAAAAGAAAATAGAATGTATGTAGTAAATAATCGCACTACATTGCCATATTGTGTTCTTTGCGATATGGAAGTTATGATGTAAGCATTGTTTTCTGGCAACTATAAAGACCCTACAGATTTGAGTTCACCATACTGAGTAAATGAGAAGGAGAGAGAGCAGCTATAGGAACAGACAGCCAGTCAGGATGAAACAATCCATTTTTGCACAATAAATTATGACACGCAGACAGACAGAATATTGTTAGGAAAGATTGCACAGTTCACACTTATAATAATTTCTGACAGTCTGACTTTAAGATCACATAAACAAATACCATTTTCAGCATAATAGTAGCATTTCCCTGTAAATACATAAATTTCCTCCTGGCATAGTCCCAGCATCACATACTAAATCAGTTGTTACTACCACTGTATTCAAATATCCTTTATTGTCTCTGTGTTTATTTTATAGCTACCACTGCCATTGTGTCATGAGATGGATGCAATCTGGTATTGATACAAAATGTAAAAATGCTACAGTGCCTGATTATTTCATGCAACTGTTATGATATTGTATTGCTAGACAAATTCAGAATGCTTGAATGTTCAGTATTGCACATTCTGAGTAAATTCTATGAGGTAGATGGAATGCCCTACAGAACGTTCGGCATTCATCTAGTAGTAAAATATCAAGTATGGTGTTACATGGTAGTGTATGGATAAGTAGCAGTACCAAATGTAATTTTTCCCCCCCTGACATTGTTTTACAAGAAAAGCTTTGTGGAGTCCAGACTTTAATAAGAGTGCTTGTAAACGTTACTTTGTGAACAAAGTACTGTGAAGCGGCTAAACACGAAAGCCAAAAGGAACATTGTATAGCCAGGAGTAGCATTGGAAGACAAAGGCTCTGTATAGATTCAATCTACAAGCATAAGAAAGGTAGCCTCAGTTCATCAGGATCACACAGTAGGTGTTGAGCCTGTTGTGGGGCACAAAGCCAGGTTTATACATCTGCAGGTCCCACTCTGAAGCCACTGTACTGCATTGCTTCCTAAAAGACAGTACTCATTACATTACTGCATGCCATTTTGTACCAACTTGTACTTGACATCTTTGAAAAGAAAACAGAAAGCAAATGCTGCCAACATGATGATATTTGAAACTCAATCATGATTTTTGAAGTACAGTGCCTTGCATAAAACAGATACACTGCGCATGTATCAAATGTTTTGGTGTTTTTGCATTCTTAAAATGTTCACTTTCAAGAAGCCTGCATAGTGAACAGTTTGTAGAGGTATATATCTTGTGCTGATGTATTAATCAATTCATTGTATGGCAGTCAGTACAGCGCTGTTTAGCTATGTGAGTTGCAAATGTACAGACATGGGTTTCAATCCTGCAGTGTTCAATTGCATTCTGTGTGACACTGTGCAACGGACGTACCCTCCCTGTGCTTCCAGGTGAGATCTGCAAAGAAGTTTTCAGCTTAGTGTGCGAGTCCTGCATAAACGATTGCATAGAAAATATTATGCCCCCATTCTACCACTGCACTCTACCATATGTAAACTTTGAAAAGAGCTATTACCAGACACATTATGAAATCTGATGCGGTAGATAGACATGGATAGTCAAGGTCAAAGTGCCAGAAACCCAGCTTCGAAAGAACCTTACATTTCTATAGATATTTATGGCCAAGCAGTCATAAAATGCATTATTTGTTCGCTGTGGGGTAGGTAAACATCTACAGTACTGGCTAACCCTGCAGTACGACAGCTGTTAAAGTTGCCTATATTTTTAAGAACTGACGTGCCGTTAAGGTGCATAAAAAAGTGATGCTGTGTACATATACAGTTTCTTACTGTTAGCTATGTGATTTGAGATCAGTAGGTAGCGGAGTGTGTTTCTTAAGAGCATGCAATATGCAGTTAGGTGGCTGTCAGACTGCAGGTGTCATCTCAAAATGTGCAGGCCATACCTTGAAGCCATTGTGCTATGATAGAAGACCCTGCAGCAATCTATAAATATTTAAAATGGTCCTGGCTACTGCTATGTCTGCCCCTGAACATATATAAAATGCTTTTCATTTACGCCACTCAATTATGTGCGTTCCAACAGTGTCGTGCCTGCAAATAATCTAATCATGGCTCCGCTTGATAACATTTCACCCCACGGCCACACCCAGACCAAACAATCAAGTCACATTTAGGCTTCCTAGTCATTTCTCTGCATGAACATCTATTGAATACATGTGTGTGCTGGCATAACAAGCTTCAAAGGGAACACGTACACTTTGTTTCCATTATGCTGTTACTTCAAATGACTTGTTTGTTTTACATCAAGTGTGCATACAGCAATTATCCTGCCTGCAAAAAATAAATAACTAAGTAAAATATATTTTTTGTGGGTCATGCAGTAGGTGAAAATCTTCAGTGCGGACTACATTAGTAGGAAGAGTGCTTTGGCCGTTGCCTATATGTCAAAGAACTGACATGGTATTAAGGTGCCTTGCAAAAAAGAAATGTCACACATGTACAGTTTGTTACTGTAAGCACTAGATAGTTGAGTGACTTTCTGAACATCAGACAATATGCACTTAGACGGCTATGGGCACTGAACTGTGCTGTATAGATGTGCAGGAAATAGTTCTGATCCATTATGCTATGCTGCCTAATACACTTCAAAGCTGTTTCTCCATGACATCGCAAACTAATTATATCAGCATGTCGACAGCTAAGCATCTGCATTCACAGCAGTCATCTGCCTTTGTCCGTTCCACAGAATTTATGTTGTTTCTCCCTTGGTAACATTTCCTCTCCCCCCCAACAAACCACTAGTACCACCACTACCATTGCCATTACCACAATGATTCAAACAACAAGAGTATTTCAAGCAATAAAGCCTTAGATTTCATTTTGTAGCTTGCTCATACTAGTACTAGATTGAGGATGTTGGTCTATGGATGTTTCATCTACAGCACATCTGATGTACCACACTCGTTGTGCTCATGTTTCCCTTGTATGCATGTGCATGCATTCATGTCTAGCTTCAAAGGGAGCATATACAGTTTGTTCATGGTCTACCCTTATTTCAAATGCCTTATTTGCTTTACATCAATTTGGGTACTGCACTTACCCTGTCAACAAAAACTAAATAAATAAATGCAATCATCTCACAAGTCGCTCCTCTCCATTGTACATACATACATCACAGATAAGAAAGATTAAATATTTGCCCCATTTTTTCTTTTACCTTGTGATCCGTGCTGGTAATGATGTTTTCTGTTCATGATGCATCATGTATACAACTGTCTGATGCTGTGTTGTACAGTTTACACAGCCTCTGTGCATTGTATTACAAGACAGCAATTTAGTTTCATGCATATATGCTGTTTGCCTTTGCCAATACAGTCTTAGTACTATTGTACACATGCTAATATTTCCTTCCTTTTCCCAGAAAACATTTGTTGCACTGCAGATGTTCACATTGCCCATGGGCATTATCAATCTGAATTCCAAAAGCTAAGAAGATACAAGAACCCTGTAATTAGCATTCTGTTTGTGGCTGTGTCATTGTCTGCCATCAGTGCAAAATCTAACTGCTATGTAAATAAAACAGCTAGCATCAAAAAACACACAATAGTTATTTACATCCGTCTGCAACTAAAAAGTGCCAGGGCCATACATCCTGTCTGCTAGATATCTTGATGGTTTCCTGTAGTGCCCCTTGCTTTTCATTGTGTCTGCGGAATGACAATCCATCCCAGCATCTTGGCAAGCACAACAGAACAGAGACTGGTTATGCACATCTCCGTGCAATTAAACAGGCACCATGGCCATCTACCCTGACTAATACATATCTTCATGGTTTACTGGGCTACTCATTTTGTTTCATTGTATTTCTGATACAACAAAGTCAGTATCTTAGCAAGCACAGAAGAAAACCCGACACTCATTATGCACACCTGTTTACAACTAAAGAGTCGCCTTGCTCGTTCATGCTATCCAACAGATATCTTAATCACTTTGTGACCTCATCATTTTGTGCCTTCATGTTTGTAAAATAACAGAATGACTGTTTCAGCAATATACATGATTACTCTGTTGTTAACAATATCTTGACTAGGTATACTGTATATTACGGTCCATTCACCCAGTGAATTTGCATTATTATGAATAAGTAACTGAACTAGGCAGCTGGACCAAATAAAGAAATACCATGACTGTAAATAACACAGTGGTACTACTTTATAAGCTGTAGTGTACAAAGTAATGCATGGGCCAATATATTTAATTCAATTAATTCACTGAATTTCTATTGATATAACTGACCCTGTCAAGTATGTGCCTTAAGGAGGTAAAGTAATTGCTACTGTCAGTGGCTCAGTAGGTACCACACTCACCTCTGAGGCTAGGAGATCAGAGGGCTGAAGGTTCAATACCCACATCTGACATTTGGGTCAATATTCCAGTTCTGACAGTGTAGTGCAGCATGAGAGAGGTACTACACTCATGAGGTGCTGTCTTTTGGAAGAGTTGTTCAACCGAGGCCCCCTCTGCCTGGATTCCTGGTAGTTCAGGTGGATGTTAAAGATCCCATGACACCTACCAAAAAGCGTAGGGGAATTTCCCCCGTGCCCCAGCCAAATGTCCCTCATTCACTAAAAATATCACCAACACTTTCATGTGGTTCAAGGTCAGTTGGCATTCATCTGTATTCACCTCTCCTCGATCATGCTTAAAATTAAAGCCTAATGATAGCATTTTTGTTTAAATACATAAATTGCCTGCTCACACAGTCACACCATCAAATACTACAACAGTTGTTAGTATCCCAGTGTTCACATATTCCTTACTGCCTCTGTCTTGATTTTATAGCTGGCCATCTTATTGTGTCATGAAAGGGTTGCAATCTCGTATTGATACAACATGTAAAAATGTCATAATGTTCGATTCTTTTATGCAACTGTTATGATATTGTATTGCTAGACAAATTTGGAATGCTAGAATGTTCACTGTTGCAGTTTCTGACTAATTTCTATGAGGTACATGGGATGCCCTACAAAACGTCCCACATTCGTCCACTAGTAAAATATCAATGATGGTGTTACGCCACAGTCTATGCATAAGCAGCACTAGCAAATGTCATTTTTCCCATGACATTTTTTGCGTCGCATTTGCAAAGCCATTTCTGTACATTGTCCATAGCAAAAACTTTGTGCAGCCCAGACTTTAATAAGAGCGTTGGTAAAGGTTACTTTCTGAAAAAAGTCTTGTGAAGGTGCTAAACACGAAAGGGGAAAGCAACATTGTATACCCGGGAATACCACTAGAAGACAAACCTTGTGTATAGAGTCAATCTATGACCATAAGGAACTTAACCTCAGTTCATCAGGAGCACACAGTAGCTGCCAACTGTGTTGTGGCACACAAAGGCAGGTTCCTACATTTGCAGCTTCCACTCTGAAGCCACTTTACTACATTGTTTCCTAAAACACAGTACCAATTACCATAATCAATGCTATTTTGTGGCAATGTCGACCTGACGTCTTCGAAAAGAAAACACAAAAGAAATACTACCACCATGAAGATATTTGAAATGCAAACATGATTTTCAAAGTACAGTACCTTGGACAAAACACATACAGTGCGTATGTATCAAACGTTGTGGTGTTGTTGCCTTTAGTCTAATGCATTCTTACAATCTTCAATTTCTATAAGCCTGCATGCTGAACAATTTGTAGAGGTATATAATCTTGTACTCGTGTACTGAATCAATTAATTGTATGGAACTCGATAGAGCGCTGTTTACTGATGTGAGTTGCAAATGTACAGACATGAGTTTGAATCCTGCAGCACACAATTGCATTGTTTATGAGACTGTGCAAGGGGCGTGCCTTGCCTGAGCTTGCAGATGACATCTGCTGAGAAGTTTTTAGCTTGCTGTGTGAGTCCTGCTTAAACAACTGCATAAAAAATATTATGCCTCCATTTTGCCACTGCAGTCTACCCTATGCAAACTTTAAAAAGAGCTATTGCTGCACAAATTATTAAATCTGACGCGGCACATAGACTTCGATAGTGATGGTCAAAGTGCCAGAAAACCAGCTGCCAAAGAACCTTCCATTTCTATAGATATTTATGGCCAAGCACTCGGTACTGTAGTGCTTGATTAAAGGCAATGACATGTTTGATCATAGCAGCATTATTGCTATAACAGGTTATTATGGGTCAAGTTGATTTGGTTTTGATCTGTCCCCCTCTCCTTCCCCCACCCCCCAGGTCCTCATGTAGCAATAGGCAGAATCTGGCTAGTGCATGTATTTTGACAACAAATATTGAATAAGTACATAAAATACATTTCTTTCTCCCTTTGTGGTAGGCAGAACAGGAACACAGCTTCGGAAGGAGCAATTAAATTGCATTTAAACACAAACTTTTAGCTTGCTTTGTGACCAGTGCTTCAACAATATCCATTGCATGCTGTAAACTGTTCTTTACTGTAACATTCAATATTTCTACTATTATGCAGTGATACATTTCGTCTACAACATACAAGATGTTACAGCCCTCTATGAATATCTAATTTCCTTTACTTCTGCTATATTTCCTCCCCAATCACAAATACATAGAAAACTATTTCTATTTAGGGCCCTTAGTCATATGTCTTCCCAGCAGTGATGGCCAGCGTTGCTTCAGTCCAAATAATTCATTCATTCCACCG
Organism: Neoceratodus forsteri; assembly: GCA_016271365.2. Lineage (NCBI taxonomy): Eukaryota > Metazoa > Chordata > Ceratodontiformes > Ceratodontidae > Neoceratodus > Neoceratodus forsteri. The sequence goes on from CM057455.1 coordinate 248,561,924, forward strand.
TCCGCGACATTTTGTCTTCCTCCTACCCACAGGGAAAAATACATTTTTGCCAATAAAGCCTTATACATCATTTTGTACCTTACTGATACTACTACTAGATTGAGGAATTTAATCTATGCATGTTACAACTGCGACACATGTGATGTAATACACCTTGTGTGTTCATGTTTCCCATGAACACTCCTTGTATGCATGTGTGTACATTCTTGTCTAACTTCAAAGGGAACATATAGAGTTTGTTCACCCTGTAGCCTTATTTTTCATGACTTATTTTATTTAGGTCAATTCCCTTGCTGTAGTGAGGCTGTGCATAAAACCTGCAGCCTTGCTCCCCCCCCCTCGCCTGCCCCCAAGCTTCACAGGCATCATGTAGAGTTCTTGAAAGGCCTGCGCTGGCATACATACTGAATTCATGTTGCCCGTTGGCAAGATCTCGGTACCCCTACAAGGCCAAAAATCGTGCATCTTATGCAATGCACTTTCATCATGCTTTACCTTGCTGGCATCTTCCTGTTTCCTCTCCTTCCCATTGTTTTACTACGTCTTTAAGATATTAAGCAATCCTACGCTTCTCCTACTCCCAGGACACCCAGATCTAGACTTGTGCTGGCAGGAGGCAGTCCGTAAAATGAGTCACACCAACCATGGCTTGATGTATAGTGCATTACATTTTGACAAAGGTTTACAAAAATGTTGGAGGCTGTGACATTTTTATATGCTGTAAGGCGGCAGCACTGTGTATGTAGGCAGGCAGTTATTAAAATGTCTGACAGCAAGCATGTTTTATGATAGGGAACATAAATGTAGGGAACGGGGTACAGTGACATTGCATACATTAACCAATATCGAATGTGTGGATGTATAGCCATGGGCAAAGGCATTGGCAAGTCCATTCACTGCTAGGAAATCTGTCATTATAATAGCATTATTGCTATCACAGTGTCATGATCTCTCAGTACTCATCTGTATCCCGCTGCCCTAACTCGTGGCTGAAAATAGGCAGAATCTGTCTAGTACACTTAGCCTGCCAAGAAAAATGTAATACACTCATGAAAAATGCATACATTAACCAATATCAAATGTGAGAATGTGTAACCATGGGCAAACATGACTGCAAGTGCCTTGGCTGCTAGGACATGTCATTATAACAGCATTATTGCCATAACAGTGTCATGGTCAGTCGATATTCATCTGTATCCCGGTCCCCTGACCAGTGGCTGAAAATAGGCAAAATCTGTCTAGTACACTTAGTCTGCCAAGGTAAATGTAATACATTCATGAAATGCATTCTTTCTTGCCTGTAGGGTAGGCAGGAATTTACAATGCTGGGTAAAGCTGCAGGATCGCAGCTGTTAAATGTGCCTACATTTCTAACAAGTAACATGCTGTCAAGCTGCATAAAAAAGTGATCCTGTGCAAAGATTTACATTTAAGGCACTCAATTATCTGTGTTCCATTAGCACCTTCCCTCCAAGAAATGTAATCATGTTCGCCCTTGGTAACATTTCGGGCTGCACCCCCATCCAAACCAAAAAATCAAGTAACATGTAGGCTTCCTGGTTATTTCCCTACATGAACATCCTTGAGTGCATGAGTATGCTCTCATATCCATCTTCAAAGGGAACACCTACAGTTTGTTTTCACTATGACATTATTTGAAATGACTTATTTGCTTTACATTAAGTGTGCATACTCTGTTTACCTTCTCTACAAAAAATACATAACTAAATAAAATAGATTTTTTGCGGCTCATGCAGTAGGCAACAATCTTCAATGCAAGCTATATTGCTAGGAAGACTGCTTTGACCGTTGCCTATATTTCAAAGCACTGACATGGTATTAAGCTGCCTTTCAGAAAACAAATTCACGTGGGGATCACGTGATGCAGAGTGCTGAGTAGAAGCTCCTCCACTAAGCTCCTGCCTCCCGATTATTAAATCATCTTTTTTAGCTGTTTAATCTTCTCTATTTCCTCTGCCTGTGAATAATTCTCCTGTCTAAACATTGTGTAGGCCTGTTTTGGGTGCTAGATTGGTAGATGGAGGCTTACATGAAGAAAGCCCCGCAGAAACACCGCCCCCCCCCCCGCTACTCCTGAAAAGGCCCCAAAGAAATCCTGGGCCTCCAGTGGGCCAGACAAGCTTGATCCTATGTGTCAAGCTGGAGAATAAGAACCTTTAACACTTAATAGGTTCTTAGAAGAGTTTAAACCTTTTCATGAAGAGAGGAAAGATATGGTGATCGACATGAAAATTCTCTCAAGAAAACTGGATGAAGTCTGGTTAACAGTTTCTGATAATACAGCTCGAATAGTCTCGATGGAGAGGAAGCTGGAGAGTCTGGATCCAGATTTGGTGTTTATGCAACAGAAGTTGTATCTTCTAGAGGCTAAACTCGAAGACTTGGAGGGCTGTAGCCACAGAAATAATGTCATAATGCTAGGGCTACCAGAGGGTGAAGAGGGCCAACATGCTGCAGTATGTACACAGAAGCTGGTGGAACAGGTTGCTGGCCCCTCTCCCTTCGGCCCAGTATACATTATACAGCGAGCTCATAGGTCTCTGCACCCAAAGCCTTCTCCGGATGCTCCCCCCCATCCTATTATTTGCTGCTTTTTGAATTACTTGGAAAAGCAGCATTTTTTGCAGAAAGTGAGAGCTTTACAAAAGGTTCGTTGGGAGAATACAAAGCTGAGAATTGCGCAAGATTTCCCTGGATCGGTCCGTCTGAAGCAAAAAGCGTTTCATCCCATCGTATCTAAGATCATTGCAGCGGGTTTGAAATTTTGGATGGGGTATCCGGCCAGGTTACAAGTCTCAGTAAACAGATTCCGGTTTAATTATGACGATCCTGAAGTTGCCCTGTCAAGCCTTAAATCCATGCTACTGGACTTGTTCCGAGAGCCCTGAGAGGTCTTGCTAGTATGTCAAGCAGCTGCTGAGAGTCGTTTATTGGAACTGTTATTTTTCTTTTTCTCGGAGGAGATAATTTCAGTGAGCTGTATTTGGATGTTTTCATTCTCTCACCTGGACTGGGCTATTTTGTGCATTGCCTAACCGCTAACAACCTCTCAAGCCCTAACTTCCTAATGCTAACTTCAGTTCAGGGCAATGACTTTTAGGGTCTTGGAGATGGCCTATCTGGGAATATAGTTTTGGATTCCACTGTATTTATCTTTGGGGGGTTGCATACCAGGGGAAAGTTTGGGTTGTTAATTTTAGGACTAGTGTTCATGTTACAGTTTGTTGGGTAGTAGAGCGGTCTCGGGCTTTCAATGCTATTCATATATACCCTGTCAGGTTCAGGTGGTGGTCACAAGAGGGCGTAGCTCACCTAAGTAATACACGCCCATGTGGTTCTTAATTCGAGAAGGATCTCTTCCAGTCTTTTCACCATTCCAATTTTTTCAAGGGGAATTTTCAGAAATAAGGGCTGGCAGTCTCAGGGAAGACTTGTTTTTCATTTTTCTCTCTTTAGGGTCTCGATCTCAACATTTTTATCGATCTCTGTTCTCAGTTCGAGGATGGGGCTATTCCTCTTTATTAGATTCTCTCTCTGGTTCTGGTTTTTGTAAAGTTCTTTCTTGGGGCAAGGTAACCCTTAATTTTCACTCAGGTTTTTGAGGTTACCTGTCACAGTTACGAATTTGGCAGTTCATTTTACTCTCCCCTTTACTATCAGGTTAATATTCATGTGCATACATGCATTGGAAGTCCAGGACTGCTCTCTAGTTGTTAAGGGTTAGCTAACATCATTTGCAATTTAAACATATACCTCGGTATATAAGTTGGACTGTCATTGGCAGAGGTGCATTATCGGGAGGTGGGAGATGGAGAAAAAGACCCAGTACTGTGCTAACCATTGCTTGTGGCAGTGTGGGGGTCGGGTGGGCGGGGGTAGGGTCTTGTTAGGGAAAGGGGGTTGTTGGGGGAAGACTGGGTTAACTGTGGGGGCTGGGGTGGAGGGAGGGCTTTACAGCAGCAACTTTTGGGGTATGGTTACATGTACTATATAACCTGAGTGCAGGGCTGAACTTACTAAGTTCAACAATTATTATTAGGTGGCCAAGGAGGTGACTTTTGCTACTTGGAATGTTAAGGGGATCAGGAAAAAAACCCAAACAATATCAGGTTCTCAAACATTTAAGCCTATTACGTTCTCAGATAACTTTCCTACAGGAATCCCATTTATTAGAAGTGGAAGCTTTACAGTTAAGGAGGCAGCAGGTGGGGTTGGTTTATGATGCTCAGGGTTCTACTAATAGTTTTGGGATCATGCTTATTATTAAAAGGGGTATTCCCTTTGTCTCTACACAAGATATTAAAGACCCCATGGGTAGGTTTATCCTAGTTAAAGGCACTCTCTGGTCAGTTCCACTTTTACTTGGCAGTATATATGACCCTAATATGGATGATCCAGGATTTTTTATGAGACTCATAAACATTATCCTGCCATTGCTTCCCATTAGGATTATTTTGGGAGGCGACTTTAGTCAAGTTGTAGATTCTAATCTCAACAGGTCAGGTAGTGGACCAGGAGTGGTCTCTCCAGGAAAGAGGGCTTTTAGGGACTTAATGGATCAATGCGGGCTTTGTGATGTCTGGCGCATCCTATTTCTGGATTCTAGGGAGTTCACTTTCAGGTCAATGATGCATGGCTTGCAGTCCCCCATTGACTATATTCTTATTTCTCAGGCTTTCCTTCCGGGGGTCAAGACCTCCTCGATTCAACCTGGCCCTGTCTCTGATTATTCACTGGTATTAAGTAAATTGGAATTCCTTAATTTACCAAATAGGGAAACAAGATGGAAACTTAATGAACAACTTCTTAAAGATTCCAAGTATTGCAAGCTCATAAGGGAGCAAATCGAGTTCTTTTTCTTATCCATCCCCTTAGACAGTGCAAAAATGGGTATTTTATGGGGGGGCATTTAAGGCTTACATGAGAGGGATCCTTATTAGTATGGTGGTGAGTAGGAAAAGGGCAATGGAGAAAGAACTATTATCATTATTGTTCCAAATTTGGTCACTCAAAATGAATATTTCAGTTAGTGCCCCAGACGAAGACAAGATGAAGCTCTTAGTGCTGAGAGACAGATATCTAGAGTTGCTTTGGGAAAAAGCAGAATTAGCTATTATTCATACTAGAGCCAGTTACACAGATCAGGGAGAGAAGGCGGGGTGCCTATTGGCACTGCATATCAAGCAACAAGAATCTGTGAGATTTATCCCTCCAATTAGTGCAATAGCCGATTGGTCTCTGAAAATATCTCCTACCGAGATAGTACAAGAATTTGCCCTATACTATGAAACGCTGTACAGTGATATGGAGTACCCTCCCTGCCCTGGGAGCATGGAGAATTATCTGAGGGATTCCCATTTACCCTCCCTTTCAGTACAATACAAGGGTTTTTTGGTCTCTCCTATATCACAGGAGGAAATTGCTGAGGTCATTAGTGGATTACCCTCAGATAAAGCCCAGGCCCTGATGGATTCTCCTCCCTATTTTACAAAGTGTTTTGGGATATTCTACTACCAGTACTTAATCGACTATTCAAATATATTTTAACCGGGGCAGAGGTAGACCCTCATTTCTTTGAGGCCTTGATTTTACTTCTCCCTAAACCAGATAAGGATCCTGAGCTTTTTCAAAGCTACAGACCTATATCTATTTTAAACCAAGATATAAAAAATTATTTCAAAGATTCTAGCCAATAGGTTACCTGTAGTTCTCCCTGAGTTAATAGGTACGAACCAGGTAGGATTCATGAAAGGGCACTCATCAGCTGATCATTTGCGTACACTATCTCATGTCTTCTCGGCTACCAGGGATGCTGAGTTCCCTGCAGGTCTGGTCTCCCTGGATTCCGAGAAGGCATTTGATTGTGTGAATTGGAATTTCTTGTTCAGAGTTTTGGAAGCTTTTCAATTCCCTCCTGTATTTATATCCTGGATTGCTGCATCATATAAAACCCCTACAGCAAGGATTTCTGGGAACGGGGCTTTCTCCAAATTCTTTCCACTCCATTCAAGGACTAGACAGGGTTGCCCCTTATCTCCTCTGTTATTTAATTTATATCTGGAACCTCTCATCCCAAATATTCTCAATAATACCTCAATACAAAGCATTTGGGTTGGACGTCATGAAATTAAAATCACTGCACATGCAGATGACTTGTTGATACACCTATCCCATCCAGTATCTTCTGTACCGGCCTTATTGAATGAAATAGCAAGATTTAGTGACCTGTCCTATTATAAATTGAATGCCAGTAAATCCCTATTCTTTCCATTAAACCATAAGGTATTCAAGAATGATATTAGTCCCTTAGGTCTATGTTGGACTCCCAGGTCATTTAAATACTTGGGCATTAATCTATCCCGTAACGCCCCATCATGGTTTAAGGAAAATCTTGGCTCCCTCTCACAGCTTATTATCCATGACCTTGATTGGTGGTCCAAATGTCCCATATCATAATGGGGCCGGATCAACATAATCAAGATGAATATATTCCCTAGAATTTTTTTACCCTTTATCTCTTCTCAATACTTTTATCCCATTACTCTAGTTCAAAAAATTACATGGCATATTTACTTGATTTATTTGGGCTGATAAATATCCCCGTTTGGCCTATTACAAATTGGCAGCTCCAAAACTTGAGGGGGGTTTGCGGATTCCCCATCTGGCTATATACTACTGGGCCAGTCATCTAGCAAAGTGTTTGAGATGGATATCTCCTGGCCTGGAAAAGGAACAACCGGTTTGGCTTAGGATCGAACTAGATGTAATTAGATCTAAGAATCTGGACCCCCTAACCTTATTTTATCTTAAAATATCCCAGGTGTGTATGGTTGAGGAATGCCCCACAGTAGTTACTTCACTAAGGGTATATGCACAATTATGTTCATTTTTGCATTATACCCCTCAGTTAGACTTAGCTCCGTCTATTTGGAATTCCCCATCCTTCACTATTAATAAGAAGTAGATTTCCTGTAAATGGCTGTCCCAACTGGGAGATGGGAAATGACTTTCTTTAGTGGATGAAGGGGGGCAATGGCTGTCCGTAGGAGATATTATTAAGAAATTTCTTATTCCAGTTCCCTCCCATTTCAAAGTTATGCAGTTAAGGCACTTACTCGCAATACTTTTTGGTAATACCCCCCCCCCAGACTGACCCAGCCCTGATACCTGAGGTTTCCTCATTTATTGGATCTTCAGGTGTCATATCTAAATTATATCAGGTTCTGTTTCACAAAAGATATGGAGACTCTTTCGGACCCAAAAGATTCTGGAATTCGATTCTTCCTCAGTATCATCTGGATTGGCAATCTCTGTGGAGATCCTGCCATAAATATGTTTCTCAAGACAGATTGCGTCTCATGCAATATCACATATTACATAACATGTATTGCACTCCTGTAAAACTAAAGAAATGGGGTCTCTTGAACTCCAATATATGTATGAAGTGTTTGTGGGAAGAAGGAACACTTCTTTACATGTTATGGTCCTGTCCCAAAATTTCCCTCTTCTGGGTTTCAATCAAGACTTCACTGGATCCCTACTGGGCCTTCAGGAGCATTTTAAGCTTTTTAGGGGACCTGTCTTCTGTCAGGGTCAAAGTAAGAAAATTTTATATTTCTATGATTGCCCTATCTGTCAAGAAGCTTATTTTATGTCTCTGGAAAGACAAGTCCACACCAGCCTTTCAAGAATGGGTGCCCAAAATTCTGCCAACCTCCGAACAGAAAAAGTGATTGCTAGTCTTCACAACAGACTGGCAGTATATACCAAAATATGGGATCCCCTTCACTCCTCAATTTTATTGGCTCAGTCATAATCATATCACATTTTAAAATGCCCTATAGGTTCTTAGGGAATGAGCTCAGTACTTAGGGGAATCATAGAGTAGTTGCTGCTGTAAGGGGAGAGAGGGGAGGGATAGGAGGGTTGGGCAGTTCTGTCCTTACAAATGGCTGTATTGCATCTCATTCTCATTGTAACTGCCTTTTATAATGGAAAATGTATTAATAAAGTTTAAATTGGAAAAAGAAAACAAATTCACACATGTACAGTGTGTTACTATGAGCAAGGGGAGTTGAGAGCACTAGGTAGTTGAGTAACTTTCTTAGCATCATACAATATGCGCTCGCATGACTATAAAACAGGAATTGTGCTGCATATATGTGCAGGCAATAGCTATGATTCATTATGCTGTGCTGCCTAGTAAACTTCAACCCTACTTTCATGAAACGGCAAACTAATTTCATGAAATGGCACACTAATTATATCACCAGATCGATAGGTAAGCATCTTTATTTGCAGCTGTGACTGTCCTCTTACCGTTGCAAAGACTTCAGTGCTTTTTTCCTTTGGTTACATTTCCATCACCCCCTCCCCCCACCACCTCTACCACTACAACCACTATCATTATCTCTAGCATACAGACCAAAACAACAAGTATATTGTCAGCAATAAAGCCTTATATTTCATTTTGTGGTTTGCTTATACTAGTGCTACATAAAGGATGTCAGTCTATGAATGTTTGTGTTCATGTTTCTGTACAAGCATCCCTTGGAGACGTCTGCATGCATTCATACCGAGCTTCAAAGGGAGCATATACAGTTTATTCACAGTTTCCCCTTATTTCAAATGCCTTATTTGTTTTACATCAATTTGAGTACTGCACTTACCCTGTCAACAAAAGCTAAATAAATAAATACAATCATCTCAGAAGTCCCTGCTCTCCATTGTACATACATATATAACACCTAAGAATTATCTCAAATATTTTCCCTTTTTGTTTTGTTCTGGTTGTGATCGTGCTCCTGATGATGTTTTGAAGTAAGGAGGAACGTATCATATATACAAGTCTTCCATGCTGCCCTGCACAGTTTGCACTAAGTCTCTGCATTGTATTACAACACAGCAATTTAGTATCACACATATATGCTGTTTGCCTTGACGAATACATTCTTACAACTATCATATACATGCTAATATTTCCTTCCTTTTTCTAGCCAACATTTCTTAGGCTTCAGATGTTCACATTGCCCATGGGCATTATCAATCTGAATTGCAAAAGCTAAGGTGATACAGGAACCCTGTAGTTAGCATTTCATTTATGGCTATGTCATTGTCTGGCAACAGTGAGAAATCTAACTGCTGTCTAATGAAAGAAGCTAGCATCAAAGAACAGACAACAGTTTTTTACCTCTCTCTGCAACTAAAGGGTGCCCAGGCCATTCATTCTGTCTGCCATGTATCTTTATGGTTTCCTATAGTAACTCTTTCATTTGATTACATCTGTAAAATGAGAAAGTCAGCATCTTGGGAAGCACAACAGAACAGAGAGTAGTTATGTATGCCTCCCTGCAATTAAAGAAGAAGAATTAATGAAGAAGCCAGAAGGAGAAGGAAGGAAACGTATTCAATTCAGTGCTTTAGAGTAACTGGTAATTGGTATTTTTCTTTTAAACTTAGATTGTAGGCTTGTAGTGAACTATACTTTCTTTGTTGTATTTACTTATAATTGTTTTTGGGCTGTTGAAAATTTAAAACATATTTGTGGTGTAATTCTGTGCTGTCTTTAATTGCTGCAAATTTTATCTTGGCTTATTTGACTGTCCTGTAGCTGGGTGAAGGGTGTTAATTGTCTGGCCTCTGACCTCAGCTACATGATAACTGGAGGTGGGGCTTAGTCACAGATAAAGTAGCAAGCAGAGCTTGATTTTCTTAGAAGAAGCCAGAAGGAGAAGGAAGGAAACATATTCAATTCAGTGCTTTAGAGTAACTGGTAATTGGTATTTTTCTTTTAAATTTAGATTGTAGGCTTGTAGTGACACTCTACTTTCTTTGTTGTCTTTACTTATTATTGTTTTTGGGCTGTTGAAAATTTAAAACATAGTGGTGGTGTAATTCTGTGCTGTCTTTAATTGCCCCCCCCTTCCACCAACTCTTAATTATATGCCCTGATAAATCTGATTGACAGGAGCTAAACACAGGTTATAGTAAGAGGTGTGAAGTAGGAGGGGCATAAGGGGGGAAGAAGCCCACCCTCAGCACGACAACTGTTTTGACTCATTTATTTATTTATTGTTTTTTTTTCCTTAAAAAAAAATCTGAGGATCAGTTACAGGATTTTTAGTACTGTAAATTAATAAAAAGAGAACTAAGACAGTTTTAGTAGCAGACAAGTAGTGGAATTGCAGTATAATGTGGGGAGTGGTGCAATGCAGTGGCTGTGGGGCAGCCATATTCAGGCAGACCTTCTGGACACTGAGGTGCTGCCCTATCTGCATGCATCTTTCTGGACTACGGGATGAGGTAACCAGACTCAGAGCAGAAGTAAACTGGGTCAGAAGTACCATCACCCCTATCCAGGGACCACCCAGTCCAATGTAGCTGCCTCAAAGGATGCCGAGAATGAGGAGCACTTGGATGACAGTGGGCTCAGGGAGGGTTAGAGCAGTCAGGCAGAGGCACATCCCAGATCCTATTCCTCTCAAGAACTCATATGCCACACTGGCAAATGAGCACAACCAAATAGAGGTACCCAGAGAAGTGGAAGGAAAGGATGTGGAGGTTAGCCAAGGAGGTGACCTCAGTGGGGAAAGCAGTGGACCCCAGAGGAGGAGGAAGTGAATCCTGGTGGGGGACTCCATCATAAGAGGGATCCAGCTAGGAACACAGGAGGGGGAGGACAGGGAGGTGAGGTGCCTTCCAGGTGCCACGGCATGGAGGGATGGAAGGAAGATACTGGGGATCACTGGGAAGGCAAGACGGGAGGGTGAGCTGGATGTCATTCTCCACCTAGGTACTAATGACTTGGAAAATGGGGAGCCAAAGGAAGTTCAGGAAGAGTTTAGAAAACTGGGGAGGGGTCTCAAGCAAGTAGCTACTTCTGTCACTTTCTCAGAAGTACTACCTGTGAGAGGCAAGGGAGAGCATAGGAATGCATGCATTAGGAACTTTAACTCATGGTTGAAGAACTGGTGCTGTGAGAAAGGGTTTGGATTCATTGGTGACTGGGGACCCACCTGGAGGGATGGAGGTTTGTTCAAGCCTGACGGCCTGCATCCATCCTGGAGGGGAATTCAAGCACTCAATGATAAGTTTAAATGCTACATTGACAAGCATTTAAACTAGCAAAGGGGGGTGGCAGGCCAGCAAGGAGGGTACCTACTTGCTCACCCCCAGCTAGCAGTGGAACCAGTGAACCAGAGGAGTGGCTATCTCTGCAAAGCAGTGTGCAAAAGATGAAGATTAGTGTCCAAAAGGTGGATAAGCAGAAAAGGGGCAAAGTTCAGCAGAAGGGCAGACAGCAAGGAAAACCAGGGATAAATGATAACCAAGGAAGGGGCTGGAGTAGAACAGTGAAGCAGTCTAGGGAGGTCAAATCATGGAAAGCAATGTGTGCAAATGCCAGGAGCCTTAGCAACAAGATGGAAGATCTGGAGGCTGTCATGGTACAGTCAGACCTGGACATTGTGGCCATCACTGAAACCTGGTGTAATGATAACCATGACTGGGAGATGGCCATACCTGACTACAACATATTCAGAAGAGACAGAGCAAGCAGGAAGGGAGGAGGAGTGGCACTGTATGTGAAAAATGACATAAGGGCCACAGAGATCCAGGAGGAACAAAATGGGGGAGAGATACTCTGGGTAAAGCTGGAAAGGAAAATGGGGCCAGCCATCCGCACAGGTGTGGTCTATAGACCACCAGCCCAGGAGGAAGAAACAGATAGGGAGCTGATGCTAGCCATCCAGAGGATGGCAGACAAGGGTGAGGTAGTACTGGTTGGAGACTTCAATATTCCAGACGTGGACTGGAGCATCCCAGCAGCAGCATCAACTAGGAGCATATTTATCCTGGACTTCCTTCAGGGTGCCTTCCTCAAGAAACTGGTCATGGAGCCAACTCGGCAGAAGGCAATACTGGACCTTCTGCTCACAAACAGGGACAGTGTGATGGGGGTAACAGTGGGGGAGCACCTGGGTAACAGTGACCACCAGTCATTGTGGTTTGAAATCACAGAAAGAGCAGAACCAAACCACACAAAACACATATCCTGGATTTTAGGGGCAGACTTTGGGAAATGGGGAGATACTTAAAGAGGCATTAAGGGAATGGGACAGGAATCAGGTGTTGAGGAACAGTGGGCAGTATTTAAAATGGGGATTATAAGAACAACAGAATTATGCATTAAGCAGGTTAGCAAGAGGAAAAGGAAGAGGAGACCATTATGGTTTTCCAAAGAGGTAGCAAAGAAAGTGAAAGCCAAAAGATTGCATTCAGGTAATACAAAAGACACAGGCAGAAGGGGATAGGGAGAAGTACCAGGAGAAACAAAGGGAGGCAGGGAAGTCAGTAAGGAAGCCAAAGCTCAGACAGAAGAACACATTGCAAAATCAGTGGTTAAAGGGGACAAAACCTTTACAGGTACATAAGTGAAAAAAGAAAGACAAAGGGAGGGATAGTGAGACTGAAGGGGAGAATGGGAGTCGATGGAGGATGACAACAGTAAAGCTGACATATTGAACAGGTATTTCTGCTCAGTCTTTACTGAGGAAGAGGGGGTAATGGGTCTGAAGGGAGTACAAGGGGTGAGAATTGTGCAGAAATGGACACAAGTCCCTTTACATGAGAAAGGGTCCTGAAGGAACTGGAAGTAATAAGAGTTGACAAAGCAATGGGGCCAGATGAGGTGCACCCCAGGGTCCTTAAAGAACTAAGAGAGGTGGTGGCTGAACCTCTGGCTATCCTGTTTAGCCAATCACTGGAAACAGGGGAGGTACCCAAAGACTGGAGGACAGCAGATGTAGTCCCCTTATACAAAAGTGGGAACGAAGAGGAAGCAGGGAACTACAGACCAGTCAGCCTCACTCGGTAGTGGAAAGATCATGGAAGCACTACTGAAGGAGAGTTGGTGGAACATCTGGTTGTCAATGGACTACAGGACCCAAGGCAGCATGGTTTCACCAGGGGAGGCCATGTCAGACCAACCTCATTGAATTTTGACTGGGTGACTAGGGAGGTGGATCAGGGAGGGCAGTGGACATGGCCTATCTGGACTTCAGCAAGGCCTTTGACACTGTGCCACATAGAAGACTATTACATAAACTGGGGAATATGGGTGTGGGCAGGACAGTAGTGTGGTGGGTAGGTAACTGGCTGGGTGGCAGGACCCAGAGGGTGGTGGTAAATGGCTGTCACTCCACAGAGGGAAGAGTGACCAGTGGGGTACCACAGGGATCAGTGCTGGGACCGGTCCTATTCAACATCTTCATCAGTGACATTGCACAGGATATGGAAGGCAGAATTTCACTCTTCGCTGATGACACAAAGCTCTGTAACAGAGTAGACACACCAGAGGGTGTAGACAGAATGAGAAGGGACCTGCAGAAACTTGAAGAATGGTCAAGGGTTTGGCAGTTGTAATTCAATTCAAAGAAGTGCAAGATAATGCATATGGGGCACAAAAACCCTGGCACAATATATCAGTTGGGGGGTGAGGATATAGCATGCACCAAGCAGGAAAGGGATCTTGGGGTTGTAATTCTGATGACCTCAAGGTAGGAAACAGTGTGACAAGGCATCAGGTAAAGCAAATAGGATGCTGGGATGTATAGGCAGGGGCATCACCAGCAGGAAAAGGGAGGTCATAATTCCGCTATACAAGACACTAGTGAGGCCCAACCTGGAGTATAGTGTACAGTTCTGGAGACCATACCTACGTAAGGACATAGACAGGGTAGAGAAGGTTCAGAGTAGGGCAACAAAGATGGTGCACGGATTGCATCACAAGTCCTATGAAGACAGGTTGAAGGAACTGAACATGTACTCCCTGGAGGAGAGGAGGAGAGAGGGATATGATAGAGACATACAAGTATCTTACAGGAGAAACAGGTGCAGGAAAACACTATTTTTAAGTGAAAAGGTGTTCCAGGACTAGAGGGCATGGGATGAAGTTGGAGGAGGACGATTCAGAGGAAACATGAGAAAGAATTTCTTCACAGAACGGGTGGTGGACAAGTGGAACACCCTGTCAGAGGAAGTGGTGGGGGCTGAAACAATCATGGGATTTAAGAATGCATGGGATAGGCATAAAGGAATTCTAGAGGTCAGGGGTAAGGGGAAACGGACTTCTTGGAAAACAAACTGAACTTACAAGCTCAAATGGGCAGACTGGGTGGGCCATAGGCCCTTATCTGCTGACACTCTCTGTGTATCTATGTATAAAGAGGCACCATGACCATTTATCCTGAGTAATACATATCTTCATGGTTTATTGTATTCAACATTTTCTTTCATCGTATTTATGATATTACAAAGTCAGTATCTGTACAAACAGGAGAAAAAGCAGACACTCATTATGCACACGTCTGTGCAACTAAACAGGCACCTTGGCTATTCATGCTATCGGACAGATATTTTCATGGTTTGCTGTACTCATCATTTTCTTCCTTCATGTTTGTAAAATAACAGAATGACTATTTCAGCAATATACCTGAGTACTCTCTTGTTGACAGTGTCTTGGCTAGGTATACTCTATATTATGCTCATTCATCCAGTGAATATGCATTATTATGAATAAATATCTGAACTAGGCACCTGGACCAGATGAAGAGATACCATGAATGTAGATACCGGACTGCTGCAACTTTACAAGTTGTACTGTGCAAAGTAATGCAGGACCAAATATATTTAATTAAATTAAGCCACCGCATTTCTATTGATATATGAGAGCCTGTCAAGTATCTACCTTATGCAGATAAACTACTATGCTGCAAATAAATCAATACTATATATTAATTTTTACACATTGTAAAAAAGCACTATGACAGCATGTGTGTTGTCTTGATGCTATTGCATCTGCCTTGCATCTGCAAACAATAGGATGCTCAGAAATATGATAATATTAAATTGACATCCTGGTAGTCGGGGAATACGGAACAAAAACCCGATGTGTATTGTCATGTTTCCTGTGCTTTGCAAAAAATTACATTTCTTATGTTGCATCACACATTGCCAAAACATCTGTACGGCTATCATGTCCAAATGCAGTTTACAACTATGCACAACCGTTTACCTTCCTGTGCCATTCAAACAATTGAAAACAAACAGAAACATATATTTCAAGCACTATCTAATGTTTTGTGTTCACTATTTGATGCTTGCCTATTATATGTAGTTTCTATTTTTACTATGCAACACTTCAATTAATGTGATTATTCCATTGCATTAGGCAGATTAAAAAAAATCACCTAGTATGCTAATTTCTAAAAGATGCTGACTATCTATTAATACCTACTCCTCATATCCAAACATAGCATTATGCATGTTTCCTTCATTGATACTACTTTGCAGGGCACACATGCAAATGAACAGTGCTTGCCGATATACTCTTCTACTGTTTAAATCTGTTCCTTCAATGGCCTTGCCATAGGGAAGGAAAACCTTTCACAGTTTGAACAATCCTTTAATATGTCATTGAATATGTCCACTATTATATAATGCTTCAATTTTGTTGGCAACATACAATACTGTTCATCAATCTATCACTGAACTGTCACTCAACGATTAAATAAAAAATGCATTAAATAACCTATTTGTTTTATTTCTTCAAAACACTAAGTAACAAAGAAACTCAACATTCCTGAATGCTATTGCTAATTAGGCCATGCTCATATGTTTTCTACTGTGCATACATTGATGAATGGCATGTTACTAAGGTTTCAAATATTTACTTTATTTCCCCTGTTGTGAGTTTTGCTTGTTATGATGTTGTCAAGTAATAGTGCATACCATATAGAAATCTGCTACCCCCTCCAGCAGAAATGGCAATAAGTTTATGTATTATACATCAAGACAGAAATTGAAATTTATGGATGTTTACTCTTTGCCTTGTTGTTTTATTATTTTTGCAAGTATTTTTATTTTGATTATTTTTTTAATTTTTATTTATTTAGTTTTTGTGGACCAGGTAAATGCAGTAGACAAATTATGCCTATTTTCAGGCATGACCCAGGGCAGGGGGATACAGATGAATGCCAACTGACCTTGAACCAGATTTAGCTGTCGGTGGTATTTTTACTGAATGAGGGAAATTTGGGCAACACACCGGGGAAATTCCCTTACTCGTCAGTAGGGGGACCCTTTTGGCCATCAGAGGATGGCTGAGTCAGTTGCTGTGCTGCCGCCTGAGGAGATGGATGTGCAGCAGATCAAGAAGCCCATCTCCTCCTCGGCTACGGCGCTGTTTGCGATGGATGTTCCTGCTGAAGCTGCTGTGTCTGAGCAAATTTTGAGTCTGCCTGCTCGACAGCTTTGCCTGTTTTGAATTGCTTGGTTGAGTCTGTATTGCCTACTGTGGAGTTTCCTGACATTGAGCTGCAAAAGCTGTTGCAGTTGGAAGAACGTCAGTATTTACTAAAGAAAAAGGAACTTTTGGAGCGTTTTCAATCAAAATGTTTGGTGACTACGGTTGGGGCTCCAGGACTTGTTGTTAACGCTAAGCACTTGGTTTCCACGGTTATGGACCAAACAGAGGTTCAGACTGAGCCGAGCGTAGTCTTTCACTGCTCAGGACATGACCAAGCTGCTGCTACTGTTTTTTTTTTCAACGCTGCACCGGACAAACCTCACATGGAGCGAGTTACTCATAAAGGGTGCCCCAGCAAACTTACCTGGGCTGATGCTCCTGTTATGGAAGGAGGTCCCGGGACCATGGAAGACTCATTGCAGGCTGCAGGCTGGGTGCGCTCCACTGATAGTGGGTCTTGTATCTCGTGCTTCACGCCGATTAAAATTTCGAGAGTCAAGCTATCACCTTCTCCTTCTACTTGTACTATATCAGAGACTGTAGGTACTAACCCTGAGGCTGTAGCTGCTGCATTAACTGTTGGAGTTTCTCTACATGCTTTACCTAAGCCCACTCCTGAGCAGGTACCTCCTCCAGCTATAGATAATTTACAGCATTCTCCTCTCCACTTGCCTTCAAATCTGGAACTTTCTCAAATCCCAGTTTTACAGCCGCTTAGTACAATAATACAATAAAGGCTAGTTCTCCAGTAGATGAGGTAGAGGCAACTGAACTTAGTGACATTTCTGACTTTTTGGATATACCTAGAAATATTCCAGCTGATGTTAGGAATTTTCCACAGGCCTCTCATGGTGCGGAGGAGCAGCCCCCCCCCCTTCTGCCACTCCTAAAACCCCTCAGCCTTTTGCTTCCCCTTTTTCATAATTCTGCTCCTTCGGCTAAACGCCATAATGCTGTTCGCCTCATATATAAAGGGGGTCTAGATACCTTTCCTGATAGGGTTTATGTGGGTCATACATTTTTGAAAAGCAGTTTAAATTTTCATGTTTCTGAATTGTATGCCCTAGTTCATGGGTCAGGTGAGAATGTATTTGATGTCAGCTTTAAACTGGGGAGTGGCCTTGACAAGTTCTGGGCATGTTATCACCAGGTAAAGACCATGCCTTTGTGGGCCCCTTTTGAGGTTCTTCCTCTTACCAGGCCTGCTTACAAAACCATTACAGTTCTCCTCCGAAATGAAGGGGTCAGTGTTACCGGTTTGTTGTTTTGACTTAAACAATGTTGCACTGTAACTGGTCATCCAGAGGCTATATTTGACTCTGTGGGAATCTGGACTGAAGAATGGGGAATTAGGGCGATTTTACACTCAGAGGGTGGGGGTCTCCACCATCTTCCTAATAGTTTTTTTCTAGGTAGGGATAGAGGTGTTCTATTTTATCCTGGTCAACCCAGGACTTGTTATAAATATGGGCTCCTGGGTCACATTAGTAGTGATTGTAATCAGATGAAATGTTCCCTTTGTCACATGACTGGTCATCTTAGTGGCCAATGTTCAAACTCGGTTTATTGTAACCTTTGTGAGAAAGAAGGACACGTTTACGTGGCCTGTCCTGAGGCAACTCATAGGAAACCCTCTTCTTCTGAAGGGGAGGAGCAGCGTCTCTTGATTACTTTAGCCCAGAGGGAATCTAATAAAGCATCTACCACTCAGTTAGCTGAGGATGTTCCTTCTTCTAAGTTGCCTGTTCCTACTGCCCCAGGCCCTCCACCCCCTAATGTGTCTGTAGCTTGTCCTGTTTTGGTTCGGCAGGAGACTTCTCCTAATCCATTTGTAGAACCTCAGTGCTACTGAGGTTCTACCTGGCTCCATGCCCCCCCTATTAAGTTGAGGGTCCTCCTGAGAGGAGAATGTCAACCAGAAAAAGGTCTGTTGGTGCCCTGCCTAGCCCTAAAATGTCTAAAACTTCACTGCATGATTCCTCTAATAGATTTTCAGTTTTTTTGGATGGTGATCACTTTGACACTGATTCATGTGTTCCTCATCAGATTTTATTCTACCCAAAGATGCTTCTAATTTATTGGTACCTGATGAGGGTGAAAACCCCTCACAACCCTCACATTAGAAAGGGAAACCCAGGAAGAAAAAGTGTTGATTTAGCCTCCCCTGTTTTTTTACAAAATGCCTTTTCCCCCCTCCATTCTTAATTTTGACTTCTAACATCAATAGTATTAAGAATGCAGTTTAATGGAGTGTGGTGTATTCATTTTTACAGACTTTCCCTCTCAGAGTCTTTCTTTTACAAGATACTAGGCTCCACACTACTCTAGAACTTACTCTTTCCACTAAAGCATGGCTCTCGGGGATTTCCTTTTGGTCGATTGGTGCAGAACATTACATGGGGGTTGGTATCCTTTTTCACCATATTCAGCCTACTGTTTTTTTGGGTGTTGGACCTCGTCCCTGGTAGAGTATTGTTACTTGATTTCATTTTGGACACAGTCCTTTTTCAATTAATTAACACTTATGTACCCCAGACTAAAGCAGAACGTACACTTCTTTTTCAACAAATCAGTCCCTTTCTGCATATTGCTCATCATGACATTTGGGGATGTGATTTTAATTGCGGATTGAGTAAGTGGGATAGGGGTTCCACCACCACGACGGAAAAAATATTTGGTGATATGGCTGCATTGAATAAGGCTGTGTGAGATGCTCATCTCAAGGATGCTGTTTTTTTCACATACAGGTGTGCGGGAGCGAACTTTTTTTAAAGGGGCATTATCTACCCGTATTGATTTTTTGTTTCTGTCTGTTTGTTACTCCAGACTGTCTCTGTGGAATCAACTGCTTATTCAGACCATAGGCTTTTGAAGGTTTCCTTGGGCAAAGCAGTTGCTCTGATTAAATTCTAGACTTTTGCAGCAAGCTGATTTTCTACAGCTCATGTCCACTTTTTTGGCCTGTAGGAAATCCTTGTATCCCTTATATGATGATTCAGTGGTTTGGTGGATGGAAACTAATTCAGACCTGTGCTCCCTACTTATTTACCATAGCAGATACTTTAGGAAGGGAACTTATTTTTTGTATTTACAGGACAAAAAACAGCTACCACACTTGTATTCTCTCTCACAACTTACCCAACATGATTTTTTGGCTCAGATTGCTCATTTATAGAAGAAGAAGATGATGCAATATCATTTAAATTTGCCTGTAGATCTTCAGTCATGGCAGCAACATGGTACACAGGGACCATTTGCTACTACTTGTCCCTTACCTAGCCATCAGGAGAAGGTACAGGCTAAATCTATTTCTGCTCTTTATGACCAACGGGGGTGGTCCACACAGCAGGGTAGTCTTTTATGCATTGCATCTGCCTATGCTGCTTCTTTATTTACTGCCCAACCAGTTCAGCCTCTAGAGTTTGTTTCTTTTTTTGGTAAAATTCAGGTTCCCCAGGCACCGCAAGATCAGCTTTTAGGCTTAACAGCTCCTTTTCAGGCCCAGGAAGTTGCTACTGTCATTAAATCTTTATCTAAAGGTAAAGCCCCTAGTCTGGATGGCCTCATCTCTGACCTTTACCATCTTTTACATGGTGAAATTTTGGAAGCATTAACCTCAGTTTATAATTCTATTGTGCAGACATAATTACAGGAATTCTCATTTTTATCTTTAAGAATAAGGGTGATAAATTGGATCTATCTAATTGGAGGGCTATTAGCCTCTTGAATAATGATTTTAAAATTTGTTCCAAACTATTGAACACAAGGCTGTTAACAGTGGCAAAGTTGTTGATTTCTCTGATACAATCCTGTACTGTGCCTGGGAACTCAATAACAGATCAACTACTTTTATTACGGGATCTATTTTTTCATGATTGTGTTTCACCACAGGATGGTTATGTGCTTTCCCTAGACCAGAGGCAAGCCTTTGATAATGTGGCACATGTCTTCTTATGGCATGCACTATGCCATTATGGTATTCCTGCCACTTTTAAAGCATGGCTACAGGCTCTTTATCATACTGCCACTGTTCGCCCCTGTATTAATGGATTTTTAGGCCCTCATGTTCCTATTAAGAAAGGTGTTCGACAAGGGTTTCCGATCAGTCCCCTTTTATATGTATTTAGTATAGATCCTTTATTAAGGCTTCTCAATTCCACACCCGGTATTGCTCCAATTCAGATAATGAATTTTATGGTTCCTTTTACTGCCTTGGCCTATGCGGATGATGTAGTTCTTTTTCTTGGGAATACCCAGTCTGCTGAAATGGTGTTGACTGTTTGTACCACTTATGGTACATTCTCAGGAACCAGTCTGAACCTATCAAAAAGTACTGGTAAGCCCCTGGGTGGTCAGATTGTTCCTACTGATCACATAGCCGGTCTCCCTTATACTTTAGGTCCTTTTAAAGTCTTAGGCATTGAGTACGGGTGGTCCCAAATGGATATTGCAAACTGGGACAAGAAATTATTAATTGCATCACAAATGGTTCTGAAATTGGAATAAGACCAAAATGAGTTATTGCAAATGTGTTTATTTGATAAGGTACCTGGTGCCTCTTTTTTTGTTTCTTAGCTCTATTTTTCCTGTTCTCAAGTCAAGGGAGGTTAAATTGTATAGCCTATTTTTCTCAGTCCTTCTGGGGCAGTCGTCTGATTCTCATCAAAAGAAATGTATTATACTTACCTCACAATCAATGTGGACAACAAATGATTAACCCTGTATTTTTTTGCGTCAGTTTTTGTATGCTAATTTGAAACCTTTGTTTATTTCTCCTGATAAATAATAGTGTTTTTTTTTTTTTTATTCAAACCATATCACCCTGGTTTGTAGCTTGGGATTTGGGTCATTTACATCACATTATGCAGGTAGCCACTTCTCCATCATATTTGCATGAGGTCTTTGTCAAGCTTCGGTCATGGGGGATCGCTAGTAGACTTGTGATCTCAAAATCTAAAAAACATTTAAATGCATTTGTTATGGAGAATCATTTTAGTGAGTTGGACATCTTTCCAAATGTCCAGTAACACATAAAGAGGCCTTATTAACCTTTCTGAATGAGAAGAGAATCCCACAAAAATTTAAAGATCATCACTGGCTTAATTGTCATGAAAAACTCAATGTAAAGGCTAATCAAAAGCATAAACGGGTGGAGGAATGTATTTGTTCCAGAACTGGGTGCATTAATCAACTAGAAATCCTTCTGCATTTGTATTTTACTTGTACTTATATTGTTGATTTATAGAAATTCCTATATGACAAGTCCCGTCTTTCTTTTTTTCTACAACTTACATATCCTGCACTTATTTATGGTAGTTATCCTAGCAACTGGGATATTTGGGATACAAGTACATTGATGGTAATTTTTGCTGTTATCAAATGGTTTGTCTGGCATTCTAGATGTTTGTTCACTCTTCAACAGCATGAACTTTCTTATTATGATTTGTATGGTAATATTTTCAAATCCCCACAGGATGTTTATTCTTCTGAATCTAAAAGTCTCAGTAGGATCCGTTTGCAGGCTATTTGTCTCAATTTGCCCTGGATTACTGACAATGACTTTCCAATTAGTTGAAGACTCTCATTAAGGATTGTCCTTTCCTTTTTATTGTATTTGTTTATTATGGTTACTATAGGGACAGTTTGTAATTTTTGTGGCTATGTGTGATTTTGAGTTTTGCACTGTATGATTTCTTTAATAAAGTCTTCCCCTACTCTTCTCAATAAGTGCCATATGATCTTTAATATTCATCTGATCTGCCAGCAATCCAGGCAGATGGGACCTCACTTTAATGTCTCATCTGAAAGATGGCACCTTAGAAATGCAGCACGCTTCTCATGCTGCTCTACACTGCCAGTATTGAGATATTAACCCAAGTGCCAGATGTCAGAACTGAACCCACAGCCCTCTGATCTCCTGATCTCAGAGGTGAGTGTCTTGCCTACTGAGCCACTGACATGGACAGGACTGGCAAACTAAGTTTAACAGTTGTTCATGAATGCAATTTGCTATAGCACGGCTGTTCACTTCCCTGTTCTGTTGCACCAGAATGCAGCTACAAATAAGCTTTACTCACAGTCTGCCATACCACATTAAACAATTGCAAACAGAAAATATCAAACACTCTATAAACAAACAAATGCTCCAAAAAAGACACTATAATGTTGCCTATTCACAATGTAAGCCATGATCAATATAAGCTAATAGTTACCCCTGATATGCAAACACATTGTTATGGCTCTTTCCTCTATTACCAGTACGATACGAAGGGCAGGCCAAAATCAATGCTATTTCCCATTTAGGCATATCTTAATGCTGAATATTCATCTTTCTACTCTGTGAATATTTGGCCAATCTGCTTTCTATAGTGTCATGTTTGCTGTTCTATAGAGTGATTTACTATTATTGTGTTACATAGCACTCTCTAGAATATAATGCTTTCCTATAATATGTACTACTTATCTTTCCTATATTACTAGTAATACTTGAAATGTTGACAGCCAATATAAGACAGTGATTGAAGTGAATGACCTATAGACATGCACACCTAGGTTTGATTCTCACAGACTCAAAGCCCATGCTATATAGCAATATTTAAACATTGTTAAAAGAAAGAAAACCGCCACAACATGTTGCTTCTCTTAATAATATTCCATGCATCTTACATGCACAAATAATGGTATGCTCAGAGATATCAGTATATTGAATGTACATCTTGCTTCTCACTTCAGCACTCTACAAAACCTTGTCCTGTGCTGTGACAGTTCCTGTGCCTTACAACACAATAACGTTTACTATATTAGATAACATCTTCATTGGCAGTATAAGACCAGTGTGTAAGGTTATGATCTCCAAAGTCGAATGCCAATGTTTGACCCGTGTAGCCTATGACTGCATGCTGTCTGATCCTGTAACCCACATTACACATATAAACAAGCTTTTACCTTTCTTTGCTATTCATTATTAGACAAAAATCAATGCTGCCATATGCTGAGGCATATGATTATACTGAATGTTCTTCTTTGTAGGAAGTCAATGTCTGGGGAACATCCTTGCATGCTGCAATGTTTCCTGCTTTTTGCAATCATTCCCTTTCATTATGTTACTTAACAGAGTGTAATCATTGCCTGTGTACAATAGAATGCTTTACGGTAATATGTACTAAATATGTTTCATGTATTACTACTAATACTTGAAACATTGGCAGCTACTATACCACAATGGTTACAGTCAATGATCTGCAAAGATGGATACCAACAGGTGAATCTCACAGAATCAAAGTCCATGCTCTGTGGCTTTAAGCAACTCATTGAACTTCACTGCACCTTACATTGCACCAATCAACAGCCTTTCAATGTAGCCTGTTATTCTTCATTAAACAGTCTGCAAAAAAAAGAACCATGCTGTAATGTTTTCTGTTCCTAATATCATGCTTCACTATTATTTCTACTACCTCATGTTGCCATGCAACAGTTCCATTAGCATGACTGAATGCTTCCATGATGTAGGTCAAGAAGTCCAAATAGCATGCTTATTCTGAGGGAGTACTGAACATATAGTAAAAGTTACCTCTTATATGCAAAGACAACTTTATGCAGGCTTCCTCTATAAATAATATTATACATAATTAACGGGTGTCCCCTTTTTGCCATAGGGAGACCATGGTGTAATTTGCCATTATAAAGGAGCATTTATAATGGCAAACACATGCACGGATCTACTACCTCTGCGCATGCGTCCGCTGTAGTCTTTTTCCTTCCTGGCTCGTCGATCTCTGCTCGACCCCAACCTAGCCGCCAAAGAATCATGGGCACGGCGGTAAGTCAAATTAAAAAAAAAAACAGTTATTTTCTACCGTATACAAGTTTTAATAATAAAACAAATGCACACACACACCTGAAACCTCTGAAAATTTAAATGTAAGAACCGGAGGAAAACTGAACTGGAGTGCAACCGCACTGACGCTACTATTTTATGTAATTGCTGTGGGCAAAAAGGGGAGACCCAGCAATTATATAAAAAAAAATATAAATTAGTGTATGTATAAATGAGAAGTTTACACACACCCTTGGGGTTAGATGCATGTACAAACCCCTCGAGCTTCACTCTCGGGGTTTATTCAGCATCTAACCCCTCGGGTGTGTATAAATTTCTTGTTACACACACCACCCCATATTTTATTCTCTATATAACACACATCAAAATGAATGCCATGTTAAGGTATTGCATGATATTATTTGATGTTCTTACTTCAACGTTCTTACTGAGCAAAACACAACACATTACATACTGTGAGATCTCTTTAATTGAGATTTAATATTTGTATTTTTACATTGTGTTACATTTTGCAGATCACTTAAAAGGCCTTTGATGAATCTGTAGTCAAAATTGCCACTGTCATTACATTAGAGGACTGCATAAAAGAACATACTTGCTTTCTTTTGTTTTTCACAGCAATACCCAACAATGACAGCAGTTCAGTGTCTGCCTTCTTCTCATTCTATGACTTATATTACTGCAATTTTGTTCTCTTATAATTCTGTTTCTGTTCTTTTGTGTTATATGATATCAATGCATTTCTTTCTGTCAAAGAAACCCACTCCTGTTCCACATCAAATGTCTGTCATCCTTGTAATTGTATGCATATCAATACGTGAGTAAGTCTCATGAACTACAGCACATAATATTTAGTTTCTTAACTAAGAAGTATGACATCTGTCTAGATGCACAGTTACTAACTTACTTATGAAACTAGTTTACTGCAGTGCAATCAAACAGGCAGATAGACCAAATCCTTTGAAATTTTCAGTGCCTGTTTTAATTAAAGCAATACTTATAAACAATCAGCAACCTAGAAGACAGCTTATCTGCTAAGATGTCATTAGCAGCAAGACTGTATCACCTTTTGCTGCTTTGAAATGCATGCCACTAACAGGCATGCAAATGAAAGTCATTCAACTGTAGCATGACAACTACAACAACTGTTAACATTGCACATAAATACGGTCATAGTATGCAGTGCATTTACTTATTGAATAAACTGCCTGTTGCATGGATCTTTGCTAGTTACTCATATGCATCTTTATAAAGATACTATTATTTTGGATCAGGTACTGCTTCAGTACTTAATTGTACTTCGGCATCGAGCAGCCCTTTGTCTCGTCATACAGTTTGACTTTGTTTAAAGGTGTTCTTATAATAACTGTTCCTTTGAAGACAACAACTGAAACATTACTACTGCATTTCAAGGTAGGATTTGTTATTCATATTATTTTGTAATCCATTACATATTGCTATCAAAACATCTATTTGTATATACTATTTGGTGATATTATATGCCATAGTCTTACTGTAGAAAACACTATAAGTATCTGCAGATTGTAATGGATGACATTATGAGGCACAACAATTGTAGGAACAGAACAATTCCTGATGTATAACCACCATGGGTGTTGCTGTTTCATGGTGTGCATAGATTTAATGACTTTTCCTATTATAAGGAGTCACAGGGAAAACTGTGCTTGTTAAAGCAGCATAGTATGCCTCGCAAACTGTTAGCTATATGGAATTTATCTAAAACCAGAGTACATGTCATTCTGCGATACGATGCAATTAAAAAACAGTACACTCTCTGCACTATATGGCACAATACCACTGAGTATGTGTTCCTATTCATAACATATTGTATACAGTTTGTGGCACAACCTGTTCTCTTTAATGAGCACGCTTGTTCTGCCAGGTTTAGAACACCAACACAACTCCCACTCATGCACACACAAATAATGCTACTCATACGTCGGGATGTTTCTGCTCCTTGCTGTATTATATGTTACTTCAGGACACATCATACTATTCTCACATTTACTTTCATTTGTTTAGTTGACCTGCTCTTAAAACAGTTTCAGTGACTCCAAGCAGTCCTACTGTGTATAAATATAGCACAACTGTTAAAAGTAACAATATAATTTTCATTGTAATTAATACATAGCGATATTGCATGTGTTCACATAGACAGCATGAAGGTGGGACAAAGAGCCGCAAATAAAATGCTGCAAGGTCTGCAACACAAGCCATTTGAGTAGAAACCCAAAAAGCTGAATATGTTTACCCTTCACAAAAGAAAGAACTGACAGGCATGATATAAATATTCAAGTACCTCAAGGCAATTAACACAGTCTAACACAGAAGCAGAGTTGACAGAAAGATGTGCAACAACAAGGAGGCACACTTTGAAGATAGACAGAGGATGGCTCAGGGCCAATGGCAGAAAGTGTTTTCCATGGACAGGGTGGTCCATGCATGGAATCAGCTTCTTGAGACAGTCATGAAGTCAAAAACTATGGCAAATGTTTAGCAGGCAGGAAACAAACACAGAGAAATTATAGTGAAGGCTATAACAACCTAGACTGTTGGTTCACTTCAAAGAGGCTTGCCCACTCTAAAGGGGCAGGACCCATTGTCCCAAGACCCAGGCCAATAAGGTGAGGCTCAGCAAAGAGGGGGAAGGATGAGAGGGGAAGGGAGGCATTAGGGAGGAATAGGGGCAGTGTAAAGGCATCACAAAACTGGAGGGGCATGAGAACAAAGGGATAAGGGGGATGATGAATAATGATTGGACAGAAGGAAAAGGGGGTATGGAAAGGAGCAATAAAAAGGAGCTGCATTCCAGGGAGAGGTCATAATTTGCTCCATAAAGAATTTCCCACCCACCCACCCAAAAGCAAGAAAGTAGGACACTGTGGAAGGTGGAGCACAGAGTGACACTGGGAAAGGAATCTCAGTAAGGAATATGGAGATTGCTGAAGGTGGATGGCAAGGGAAAAGAAAGGAGAAGCAAGGGTACGGTGTGTACGCCCATGCCCCCGGTGCAGGACACAAGAATAAGAGGCCAGGATACCCCCCATGATGTATGTCAGGGGGGAGGGAAAAAGATTGAGAAAGCTGGCTATTAAATTAAAGAGAACAATAAGAAATGATGTAATGTATGCACCTAAGTGGAAATGTAAGTTTTGGACAGATGATTGGGAATATCAAGAAAATGTAAAAGTGAATTGGTGAATTATCAAATCATATCAAATCAGTAAAATTATTGCCAAGACAGAGCAACCTCACATTTCTAGTCCATGTCTTTATTTATGGCCTGGGTTCGGGGGATAATGTGTGGCTTAGCAATACATACCACATTGGTAGACTAGTTGGATCAAGTGGTCCTTCTCTGCCATCAAGGTCTATGTTTCTATGTGTGTCTTTGTAGGAGAGTTTTACACTTGTCTTTCATTTTCATTAAGAGCCATTCTACATACATAGAAACATAGAATTTGATGGCAGATAAGGACCGCTTGGCCCACCCAGTCTGCCCATTTCCCTACCTGATGGATAAGCTGCAGATCCTAGTTAACCAGCAGCCTACTTCTTCCTACCCCCACCCCCTAGAATTGCCTTATGACTTGCCCACTCTAAAGGGACAGGACCATAGTCTCATTGGAATAAGAAGCTATACACAGACAAGTGTTTCAGTTTATTATTGCAGCTTCTGTATGACAACAATTTCTTGTATTTTAGTAAATGCACTTTTCTTGACAAACCACTATCTCTTTAAGTGATCATTTTGTTTAATGACATATTTTGCTATTTAGCAGGTATTACTACCATCTGCCCCGTTGTTTTCCTACAGAAGCCTTCATTACATTAAAGGTCAACATTAACAGTCTTTTGTACAGTATATTGATGTTCACACAACAGCAAGTCCATTTATGTAAATGAACATAGTATGGTGTATCACAGGCACTAGGTCTGGTATATTCCTCAAAGGTCATTCATATTTCATGCTTTGCAACTCTACATCTACCTTCTTTGAGTACCAGCTACAAAAGCATATGTATCTGTATTTTTATATGTGTGTGTGTCTCTGTAGTGTATGTATACATTATTTCATGCACTACAAGGGATGCATGTTTGTATTCTATTGAATAATAATTGGCTAATTTCATATGCAGTGGGTTCCAGGCATTGCATATTTATTTCCTGCATTTTTCTGATCATCCCCCCTGCCCCATGCTCATATGTGGTATGCGGCCAAGAAAGTCTTCAAAGGAGGTTAAATCAATTAAGCCAAAGGCTACTTGTCTATGTCAGGAAAAGCTGTCAAACATTGTACAGCAGCAGATATAATTCCAGTAGTGCCTCTTTCAATTTTGTTGTCATTTCCTCAGACTGAGTGTATTTCTTATCTAACAAATGCTGTCATCAACTGTATTGTCAAAAATGTAGCAAGGTATCTTTATACTACACAGCACCGTATTATCAGCTACTGCCATGCAGAAATAACTATTTCCATCAGTAGAAATGCATTAATAAATATACTGTTATTTGTAAAAATTTTTGGTAACATCCCACCAAGTGACATCATTAGCCATCAATGTTTCAAGCCCACTTGCTGTTTGTCAAGTCCTGATAAAGAACAAGTCAAGTTCAAACATCGATGGTTAATGATGTAGTTTGATGCTGTGCTACCAAAAGCTTTTTATAAATAAAAGTATATTCATTAATGCATGTCTATTGATGGAAATAGTAACTTCTCAATACCACTAGCGGATAATATTGTCATCTGTTCTACCAACTAATAATTTGCTACTGCAGCACAGCTACTTTCATTCAAGTATCTGTACACTGCCTTCATCAGGCACTCAGTGTATGCCAAGACATTTGATATTGTTCTCACACAATCTCATTTCATTTCAAGTATTGCAAAAGAGTCAGTCTATGCCTAATTTTTAAAGATTGTTCAGTCACATGCATTAATTGTAGCGTTTTGCTTAAGGTGTGGTGAAATCCGCCCAATACAGTGTATTTCACATTTTAAGCCTGCCATACAGACATCTTTCACATTTAAAATGCAATCCCTGGCTTTACTATTATGCTCCTTCTAAATAGTAAAGCTGTTTTGATTTATCTAACCCTTGTTTGCCATAAATATATTGCATACAAATAAGGGTAATTTATCACATTAATAAGGTAAGAAAGTTACACTTGTAGGAATACCTGTGTACTGTCACTGACCTGAATTTTACCAGGCCTATTAAAATGATGTCCTGGCTTGGCATGTGAATTTAATTTTTTTAATTTTATTTAATTGTTCGGTCACAGACCATTACAAACATTTATAGATAAAAATGCAAAAATGTACAACATTCTTTTCATTCTTTAAAAAAAAGGGAAAAACACATTTCATTTTGACAACATTCTCATTAAATAAATACTAATCATAACGTTGATAATAAAACTATAAAATCCCTATCAATAATTCACATCAACCCTGCATTCATGTTTGTGTTCTTGTAATCCGTCTTCGAATTTGTACAATAATTCCTAAATATCTTGCAGTGGACTTAATAATAATTTCATCATTTGTTGTAAACAAAATTTTCAACAACCGCTCTTGACCATCAGATAAAATAGTTCTACAGATTAGTATAATCCATTTATTTCTAGGCTTCTTGTACCAATGGCAGTAAAAAATTACATGTTTTAATTCTTCATAACTTTTTCTTGTACAGGAACATAGTTTTGCATCTCTCTGATTTTCCGTCCTGTATCTTGCATCCATAATATTACTGGGAAACAACTCTAACTTGTATAATGTATACAATCTTCTTCGATTTGGGTCAGTAAGAATGTCATAATGATGTCTAAAAAAATGATTAGCATCATTTATTCTAAACCAAGGAGAAATTTGTAACTTAGAAATTTTTTCAAAATCTTGAAGTTTATAAAGATCCAATAATCTCTGGGTGATAGAGGGTTGGTAACTAAGACCTATTATAATACCTTTCTCAGTACTTTTCCTTAGAGAATCCAGACCTATGACATGCAAGATTTCATACACATGTTTTAGCCAACTGGATTTTAGATGACCAAGGTTTAACCAGTTGAGTTTTTCCTTAAACAACAGTAAGTTAATCTATGCTTTTTATGGTGTTGAATTTTTATCCAATAACTAACTTTTCTGGCTGCAAAGTATGCTCCTAAGGATACCATGCCCAATTCTGCCCTTATAATGCACATGGGAACAGACTTTCCCAACCTTAAACTTAATCATAATATTTTATTTATTGGTATTTCAATTTTGTTTACCTCCTTTGGTTACCAAATTTCCCCATTATATAGGGCTTGCATATTGTACTTCCCCTCAATAGCTTTAAAAAGGGGTTTAACTGAATTCCCTCCATAATTTTTATTAAACCTATATAATGAATAAGCTGTTTTTTTTAGGTTTAAAATCAATTTCTCTGTACGTTTAACCCATTTCCCTTCGTACGAAAATTGAGGACCTAAATAAGTATATTCTTTAACTTTATCCAATATTTGTTCCCCAATCTTCCATTTAAATGAGGAATTATTGGCTCCAAATACTATAATTTGACTTTTTGTATCATTAATTTGTAAATCATATTCTTTTGAAAAATTATCCAAAATGTTCAACTTCATTTGTAAACCCGATCGAGTTAATGAGAACAACACCAAGTCATCTGCATAAGCAAGAGAAGCACATTTTTGCCCGGATATTTTTTGAGAATCTGTTTCTGATTCCTCCAATTTATTCAACAAAACATCCATATAGATGCAAAACAGGGTTGGTGCTAAAACACAACCCTGCCTTACACCCCTATTTGTCGGAAAAACATCAGAAAGTTGGCCTCCTTTGCCAACTTTCACTTGTGCCCAAGTATAAGTATAAAGTTCTCTAATAGTAGAAGTTCCTCAAAATTGGAAAGTGCCCAGCTTTTATAGAGCAGGTCTTCTAGATAGGCCCATATAGAGTGATCATAATATTTGGAATTTGGGGGGGGGATATAAACATTAGCTAAACAGAATGAAAATCCTTTCTTCTTGACTTGTATGATCAAAATATTTTTATTAGAACATATTAATTTTGCTTCTGAATTTCCATCTATTTTAATCCAAGTAATTAGCCCACCTGCTAACCTTTCTTTTTCTTTTTATTTCCCCACTTGAATGAAACATACAATAACCATTTAGGTGGATATCTGAGTTTTTAAAGTGCCATGTCTCCTGAAGACAAATTATATCAAATTTTAGAATAAACTCCACCCATTCACTATCTACTAATTTATTTGATAAACCAGAGATGTTCCACAAGAGCAACCCTAGCTTGTTATTAAAGTTCCATCCAAGGGAATAATCTGATTTGTACCGTCAATCATCACAGGATGCAAATTCTAAAAATGTATTAGATGTTACAATATTATATATTATTCCTGAAGTCTTGCATTCTCTAGTTAATTCTTCTGTCATGCTCTTATTATTTCCCTGTGAAACATTTTTAGCAGCCTTTGTTAAATTGTCATGATTATCCTTCACCAAATACAACCCCAAGTAATCCAACAAGGCCAAATTGTTAACTGATTTATTGTATAAATGTATTTGATTAACTGTTAAAATAATTGTATCACAAAATAGATCACCTCTTTCCCTTGTTACATATAATTTGATTTGGCTTGGCATGTATATTTCAAGCAATACAATGAAACATACTTCTTGGCCCTCATTTGCTGTCACTTATTTGGAAGACAAGCTGCTGTGCTTGTTAGCCCTCATTTACTGTCATGTATTTGTAAGACAAGCTGCTTTATACAGCAGGCAGCTCAAAATGAGTGCATGCTACTGATAACATGAACATTTTACACAGAAACCAAAACAGCCTGGGAGTGGATCCCAAGATGACAGCCTGGGTAAAGAATTGGCTGGAGAATAGGACACAGAGAGTAATAGTAAATGGAGTCCACTCAGAAGAAAGGAGGGTTACTAGTGGGGTACCGCAGGGTTCAGTATTGGGACCGGTCCTCTTCAATTTCTTTATAAGCGACATTGCAGAAGGACTGGAAGGAAAAGTATGTCTCTTTGCAGATGACACTAAGATCTGCAACGGAGTTGATGCACAGGGTGGGGTGGAAAGGATGAGAAGGGACTTGGCAAGGTTAGAGGAATGGTCAAATGCATGGCAGCTTAGATTCAATGCTAAGAAGTGCAAGGTAAGGCACCTGGGAAACAAAAACCCAGGGGAAGAGTACACAATGGGGGGTGAGATACTAACAACAAAAAAAATGGAAAGGGACCTGGGGGTAGTCATATCAGATGACCTAAAGATGGGCAAGCAATGTGAGAGGGCAGCAAGGAGGGCTGGGGGGATACTGGGATGCATAGGGAGAGGCATCACCAGTAGAAAACAGGAAGTTATTATCCCTCTGTACAGACAGCTGGTGAGGCCCCCATCTGGAGTACTGTGTGCAGTTCGGGAGATCCAATCTCTGCAAAGACATAGACAGGATGGAAGCTGTCCAGGGGAGGGCAACTAAAATGGTGCAGGGTCTGCACCAGAAAACATATGAAGAGAGACTTAAGGAGCTTAATATGTATAGCCTCGAGGAAAGGAGGGAGAGGGGGGAAATGATGGAAAGTTTCAAGTACCTCAAGGGAATCAACAAAGTCCAAGAGGGTAGCATCTTTCAAAAAAAGAGGTGTGCAAGAACAAGAGGGCACAATTTGAAGATGGGGGGCGGGTCAGAGGTAATGTAAGGAAGTATTTTTTCACAGAGAGGGTTGTGGATGCATGGAATAGCCTTCCGGAGGTGGTTATAGATTCAAAATCAGTGGTGGAATTCAAGCATGCATGGGATAGTCATAAGGCTATTCTGGGGGGTGGGGGTAGGAAGAAGTAGGCTGCTGGTTAACTAGGATCTGCAACTTATCCAGTAGGTAGGGAAATGGGCAGACTGGGTGGGCCAAGCGGTCCTTATCTGCCATTAAATTCTATGTTTCTATGTTTCACTGTATTGTTCAGACAGTTCAGTTGCATTTGTGTGCAAGTCAATTAAACAGCCCCTAAACTGCTACTCCAGTTACATTTCTTATTGCACACTGCGATGTCCTGGTTGCCCTGCATCACACCATGCAGCAAAACAATTGTCACAGTAGAGCAACAAACACAGTCTCTCAGTGCTGTGCCTTTCCTTCTTCTTCTGCTGTCATCCATTGCATTCCATTTCATTCTATGGGGACCAGTAGAAAACCTGTTTGTTCAAGGAAGAGTGCAATTGATCTTTCAAGGTGCAGACCATATTGTATCTCTCTAAAAGCACAATAGGTGTCATGTTACCATTTAATGCAACTACAAATAAGTGCAGTACAGGGACTTCACCACCTAGTCTTCAAAATTAATGACCCTACCTCATAGGCACAGTAAGCTGTAACAGAGCAGTAAGCACTGGATAGACACCCAAAGAAGCTGGATACTACAGCAATGACGTGGCAGGATGTCCAGAAATGCCATGCCAATGTCCACATAATACAGAGTAAAGTATGAAAGGGGCAGATTAAATAGACAGACTCTCTATCTGCCAACAAAATTAGCACGTCTATCTATTCCTACAACAGAACATTACAGTTCTGTCACAAGCACATAGCTGTTAACATTCAGTCTGCACAAGCGACACAGCCAGCCAGATTCAAGCCTGTCTAGGAGGCATGATCCTCTGTTTATAGGGATGTACTTGCTAATACAGAAACAAAATACAGAACTACAGACAAAGCTGCAACACAAAGTATGCTGACCAGTGTTGCGAAACATTTCCATCAGCGTTAACAGCACTCTACATATTGTGGAATTTTCAAATGCAGTTCAACATATGCCCCCGTTATTGAAAAGCATATTGCAGAATCAAATTACTTCAAACACACTACACTACTGTTAATTCAGGTGGCAATGTTCAGTAGTCTAAACAATAATGTCTAAATGTTTAACTTGTAAACCACTTTGAACAATTGTAGCATCCCATTTATGAATGCAATTATAGTTCTGTTCTTTGCAATAGCATTTTTTTTCCTTTTCCTATGTATGATACTTCAGTGAACAACTTACACACAGGTATATAACGTTCAGAAAACAAGTTGCACAAATGTTACAGTGCTACATGTATAATATTGTAACACTCCTGTATACCAATCATCAGTTTGTAATACATTGTGACAGCTTGAGAATCACAGGTGCCACAACTGTGGCATGTTAAAGATGCATAAAAAAGTCATACGTGTCACATATACAGTTCCTCACTGTTAGTTACGTAAGTTAAGGCTTGTATAAAACTCACTGCAGTATATACCTGCATGGCTGCGAGACTACAACTCTAATTTCCAGATATGTAGGAAATGGCTTTAAGCAATGACACTATGGTAGAACTTCCTATAGCAATCTACAAATATTTAAATTCCCCCCAGGCCTTTGTTATGCCGCCCCCCCCAAAAAAATAACAAATATAACATGATTTCTATGTCAGCTCTCTACTCATCTCAATTTGCAATGGTACTCCTCCATATAATTTAATTATGCCCCCTCTTCCCAATCTTTTTGCCTCTCAACCTCCACCCAAATAACAAAAAAAAAGTAACATATAAGCAGTAACTAATCCCAGTATACTGGCATATTGTATTGCTTGTAATACCCAAGCAATGACATCAGTATTCCTTTGCAGCACTTATAATGATCCTACACATGTCAAGCCATCATAGTCTGTGAATGAAGGACAGGAAGCAGCTATATCAACACACAAACACTCCCGATGAAACAATTAATTTCTGCAAAATGAATTATGAAACACACACACACACACACACACACACACACACACACACACACAGAATATTATGAAGCAAGATTGCACAGTTGACCCTTCAAACAATTGACAGGCTTCTGCTATGCCCCTGGCCCCCAAAGAAATATAACATGATGTCCCTGTCTGTTGCTTACTCATCTCCATCCTCAAAAGTGCCCCCTTCAAATAATTTAATAATTTACCCGTTTCCAACATTTTGTCAATCTACCTCCAGCCAAACAGAAAAAAACTAAAATCTAGGCACTAAATAATCCTACTATGCTGCCCTATTCTGTTGCTTACGATATGCCACTAATAATGCCAGTATTTCTTTGCAGTAACTATAATGGGCCTATATATCTGAGGCCATCATACTGACTGATTGAGGAGGACAGAACAGCTATAGGAACAGACACACACTCAGGATGACACATTCAGTTTTTGCAAAATGAATTATGATACTCACACATGCAATATTGTCACACAACATTACACAGTTGACAATTACAACAATACCTGGCAATCTGACTGAAACCTGACATCAAGGACTACCATTTAAAACCTACTAATAACTTTTCTGTTTAAATACATAAATTGCCTCCTTGCACACCCACAAAATCAAATACTACAACTGTTGTTACTATCACTTTACTTAAATGTTCTATTCTCTTTCTCTGTTGTTCTTCTACCTGCAACCGTTATTATGTCATAAAAGTGTTGTAATCTAATACTAATACAAAATGTAAGAATGCTACTATGTCCCATTGTTTCATGGAAGTGTTGCAATATTGTATTGCTAGAAAAGTTTCCTTATGCTACAATGTTCAGTATTGCATGTTCTTACTGATGTCTGTAAGGTACATGCAGTGTCCTACAGAAATTGTAGCATCCGGCTACTTCTACAATGTGAATTACGTTAGTACCTTACAGTCAATCGATATGTAGCAGTGCCAAATGTCATTTGTCTGACATATTCTTTTGTGACTTTTGCAAATCAATTTAACTACAGTGTGAATAAGAACCACTTCGTGGAGGGCAGACTTTTATGACACACCTTTACAGGTTACTTTTTGAACAAATTCTTAGCTGCTACAGACGAAAGGAGAAAGGAACAATATTTCCCCAGGAATAGCACTAGAAGACACAGCGTGTGTATAGTTTTGTGCTGAAAACATATGGAAGTTACCTCACGTCAGCACAAACACAGGTGCCGAGGCTGCTGTACTATAGAAACCCACAGCACTGCATCTGAGGTTCACATTTTTATGCCACCCTATGACGTTGCTTCCTAAAAGACAGCACTAATTATATTTATCCATCACATTCTGTGCCAACTTTTACATAACATCTTAAAACAAGAAAACAAAAAATTAAATACTATCCCTATGAAGATATTTCAAATACAACATAATTTCATAACTGCAGTACCTTATACAAAACACATACAATGCCTATGTAGCCAACGTTTTGCTCTTCTTCCCTTCAGTGCTATGCATTCTTGCAATCTTAAATTTCAATAAGCCTGCATATTCCACATGTTGCTGAGGTATATAATCTTGTACTTATTCATTGAATCAAATCACTGTATAGAAGCCACTAAACAGCTGTTTAGCCATTTCAGCTGCAATTTTACACACATGGCTTTGATTCCTACAATGTCCGATTGTATGCTGTGGACATTGTGGAAGCCACATACCTTCCCTGTCCTCCCAGGTCACACCTACTCAGACATTTGCAACTTACTGTCTCACTCCTGCTTACACAATTGCATGACAAAATGTTGTCCTGCATTACACTACTGCACTGCACACTATCTTACCATTAAAAAGAGGTTTCCCCAGGTAGATTATTAAACGTAATCCGATAGGTAGGCAACCACACTTGTGGTTATTGCTAGAAAGCCAGCTTATAAAAAGCCCTATATTTATTTACATAATGATGGACAATCAGTTACTGGTGTACTTCATTAAGGGCTACCAAATGTATCATCATAGCAGCATTATCCCCATGTCAGCTTGATTACATTCAACTTTATTTCCTATTGATGAGTATCCCATGCCTCCGCCGCTTGCCTTGCAATAGGCACAATCTGCCTACTGCACTTACTTTGTCAACACAAATTAAATACATAACATTAATTAATTGCTGTCCCTGTCATAGGCAGAAATCTGTAACACTGGCTCCATTGCCATGAACACAGTTTTACCAGTTGCAACTAAACTGCATTTATAAACAAACATTTTGCTTAGTCTGACACCCCTGATTAAACAATGCCCGTTTCATACTGCGAAGTGTCCTTTAATCTGACATTGAATATTTCTACTATTATACAGTGATACATTTTCTGTACAACTCAGAACACCTTACAGTAATCTACAAATATTTCATATGTAGCCTGTTGCTGAACTACAATCTGCAGCTTATCCAACACATAGGCAATCGATAAACTAGTTGTGCAAAGTTGTCCTTCTCTGCCCTCAAGCTCTATGGTTCCATGATTCAATGTATGTTTTCCTACAGCACTGTCTTTACTATGATTCCTTCCATTAAGAGCCATGCTAGATACTATAAAGTGGGAAACAAGCTATAGACACATCACTGTTTTACTTTATTATGCCAACATCTGTATGACAACAATGTGATGTACTTTACTAGGTGAACATTTATTAACAAACCACTATCATTTTAAGTACGCATTTCCTTTACTGTCATATTTTACTATTAAGCAGGTATTTCTACCAGGTGCCTCACTGCTGTCATGCACAAGTCTTGATTACATTCAAGATAAAAGCAAGCACTCTATTGTACAGAATATTGACATTCACACAAGTGCAACTCCATTCATGACAATGAACATAGTATACTGTACAAAGCCTATGAGGTGTGCCATATTCCTGGAAGGTCATTAATATTACATACATTGCAAGTTTATATTTGTGTTCTTTCAGTACTACCTGCAAAAGTGTATGTATTCATATTTCTGTATATCTGCATCTCTGTAATGTATGTATACAATGTGTCATAGATTACAGGGAATGCAGATGTGTATGTCACTGCACAATAATTGTCTAACTTTGTATGCACAATAATTGCCTAACTTTGTACGTACAATAATTGGCTAACTTTGTATGCACAATAATTGCATAACTTTGTATGCACAATAATTGACTAACTTTGTATGCACAATAATTGCCTAACTTTGTATGCACAATAATTGGCTAACTTTGTATGCACAATAATTGCCTAACTTTGTATGTAGCACATGCCAGGCATTGAATATTCACATCCTGCAGTTTTGCTATAACACCCCCCCCCCATCCCTCATGGCTTCATCTGCTATCTGCAGAAGACAGTCTTCAAACCAGTATAAATTAATAGGGGTAACAGATAGTTCTCTATATAACTAATACCTATCAAACATTGCACTACTACACATAGAACATCATTAATCTCTGTCTACATTTTTTTTGCCATTTTGCTAGTGTGAATGCATTCCATATGTAAAAGATGCTAGCATCAACTGTATTGTCAAAAACCTAGCAAACCCTCTGTGCACTGTCTGCGTCATGCAGTCTCTCTATCCCAAGATATTTGCAGTTGTTGTCAGAAGAATGTTTCATTTTATTTCAACTACTGGGAAACAGGCAGACTAAGCATTATTTTCAAAAATCATTCAGTGTCAGCCACTCATTGTGTTGCTCAGGTTAAGGTCTACTGAAATCATCTCCATATTGTGTATTTGATATCTTACATCTTCCTTCCAGAAATCTTTCAGTTTAAAATGCAATCCCAATGTTTGCTATTTTGCTGTTCTACATAGTAAGCCAGTTCTCATGTTGCACAACATGTGTTTGACATAGACAGATGACATACAAACAAGGCTAATATAAGCTACAAAAACTACAGTTATAGGAATAGCTGTGTAATGTCACTCACCTGAATGCTAACGAAGCTATCAAAATCATGGGCTGAACTGGCATGCACATTTGTAACAATGCAATCAAACATACTACTTATGCCCTCTTTTACTGTCACTTATTTGTAAGATAGGCAGATTTATACAACAAGCTCCTCAACATAAATGCATGCAAATCACAATATGAACATTTTAGTCAGTTGCATAATTACTGTATTGTTCACAGACTACAGTTAAACTCTACAGGTAAATTAAACATGCCTTCTCTGCTACCTCACTTATTTTACTTATTGCATGATGACGCATCACGACATGCAGCAAAACAATTCTCACAGGAATCCAACACCTCTAAACTTTTACTCCTCTGATTCCCTTTCCTGTTCTGCTTTCATGTATTACATTACATTACATTACATTCTGTTACAGCCAGTAGAAAACATGCTTGCACAACAAATGCTACAATTTCTCTTGCAAGCTACACACTACATTTTATCACTGTTAAAGCACAATAGATGTCACTTCCACATGTAATGCAATTACAAATAAGTACACTGCAGCCACTTCAGGAGCCACTTATTGAAATGAATGCCACTCCCTCATGGCAACAATAATCTGTAAGGAATGGATAAAGCAAGGACAGACAGCTAAAGGAGGCAAACCCTGCAGCATTACAATGGCAGGCTGCCCAAAAACGTCATCTTAATATCAGGTAACACAAAGTTACACAGGACACAGGCAGAATGGATATACTGACCCTTTATTTACCAACAACACTAACACATGTATGTATTCCTACATCATAAGATTAAAGTACTGTAACAAGCAAGTAACTTGATTGCTATATGGCAACAACAACAAAAAAATCTAATTGTATTCACTCAATACAGCAAATGCCCTACAGCAGGCAGACAGTACTAAATCAACCACAGGATTATTCACAAAAGGAATACTACATTACCTTGCCAGTCACAGCAATTTCATTAAATCAGCATTATTCAAGGAAGACACAATATAATCCTTACTGAGACTCAGGAGGCTACACAAAATGCTGTTGACCTTGCTTTCTCTGATCATTACATCACTCTTTCACCTCAGAGCTGCCTGCCATTGCCTCATTGATGCTCCATCATAAATGACATCAAATAATAAATAATCCCACTATTCTGTCATAATATGCTGCCTGCAATATTAAACTCAACATGTCAGCATTCTTCTACCACAACTTTAAATAAGCCACAAACCTGAAGGCCCATAGACACAGAAGTGTCAGCATTCCCTCAGCAGCCCATGCCTATCTGACATTCAAAATAGTTTGAAACACATTTTCACAGCTCTTGCAAATGACAGACTGATGTTGCCATGACAATGTAATTCACTCTCAATACATTGCTTTGCTGCATAATTCATGGTTACTTTTTGTCTGGATTTGCTTTACATCTCTCCTTTTCTCTGTGGATGGGCAACACACTCCTTGATGCCTCCAAAGCTCTGATTCATACCTTGCACTTCAGACTGTTGACAACATGCTGCTGCATGTGTGTGTTTATATAGTGAGATGTTACATCATCAACATACAGTCAGCAGTAACTCACTTCTCATTGGCTGCAACCTAAAGCATTTCTGTTACACTACGACCACCCTTCCACCCAATTTGTATGATCTTTATACTTGTTTCTAAAGAATGCCCACATAACTACTTCCATTTTGCAAACCACACAGTATGGAAAACTACATGCATTACTTCTTTATTGAGGCCAAATATGATGTTGAAACTGTTAGGCATTTGCTGCTTGATGGGAAACCAACTAGCCATGTGCTACCCAAAGACAGCAAACAAAATGCATGGAAACAGCTGTATTTATTAATAATACCTACCTGTGTGGGTGGCCAATGCACTAAGATGACAGAGCAATTGCTGCTGTGATGTGTTCTGATTGAATCTGAATTTGCACCACACTATTTGTAATGAATTGTTCTCATATTTATTTGTGCTTATGCTTCCCTCACTGTATTACCATTCCATATTTCTTAAGACATCTTGTGGTATTTGTGGCATACACAAATCCTGGTTGTGTCTCTCATTCTGATTTTCTATTGCCTTCACTTCTATGTATTACTAAAAGGATTTTCTCACCACATCTGCTAAATGACTCAGCACATACATAGACAGGCCAACATTTTGACTATTTTTACTTCACATGAGTACTGTGCTGTGTGGATCAGCAACAAACTGTTGGCTAAATTGCAGACTGTGGCTGATACTGTGAATTTCACCCTACTGAACAAATGCACCCTACATTCTTATTAATGGCAAGCACAGTGGTTGCTTACATTTATTTAGAAATATGATGACTGATTTATATGCTTCCACTGCCAGCTTCTTGACTTGCTGCAATCTGACATTCTCACAGTTTCAGATACTATTTCTTCAGGAATATTTTCATTTGCTTCATAGAATTACTGTATTGGTTACATCTTTCTTACAAATATATTACTTAGCATACATGATTGTACTGATTCTAGTCAATTACAGATGATATGCCCTCAGGCAGCTTTCACTGTAATTATTACATTTCATATGCATTACATGATGTGAAACACATGATTTACTTACAGAATGTCACTTGAAGGCCTGCTTCCTGCTGGCCCTATGTCTCCAGCACTGATTGTCATCATGGCAACATGCAAGTCAGAGTTTGAGTTAACTCTAAAAATTGCTTACCATTTCCCTCATGAAAGTTCTAAAACATTGTGAACATGCACACCGGCTGTCTCACTGTCTGACCAATCTTAGCAGGCCTACAAATCCTAAATAAATCCTTTCTTGTGGCACAATAATTATGGCCACTGTAAGGTGCACCAGGAACTTGCAACAATTTATTGACTCTATTTTACTATGGCCCACTAGAAATGTTCAATTTCCTCAAGGCAACTGACAAAGTTCAAGACGCTAGCTTCTTTCAGAAACACACATGTGCAAGAACAAGAAACCACACATTGAATATAGCAGGCAGACAGATCACAGATAATGTCAGCAAGTATTTTCCCCACAGAGAGGGTTCTGCATGCATGGAACTGCCTTTCTAAGCACTTTGTTGAAGCACTATACTGTATTGCTTTACAGCTCTGAGCTGCAAATGTAGAGCCTTCACTTTGAATCCCACAGTCCCCAATTGCATGCTCTGTGACCCTCAGGAAGTTACTAACCTTGCTTCTACTCCCAGCTCACACCTCCAAACAACATGGCAACTTAATGTGTTTCTCCCAGGCAGGAAATAAAACAGTAACAGAAGTCAAGAATGCATGCCACACACATAGAACAATTATGGTGCTGGGAATGGAACTGGGAGTAAAGAAGCTGTTGCTTAAGTAGGATCTGCAGCTTATCGATTAATTAAGCAAATGGATAGACTGAGCTGGCCAAGCAGTTGCTACATGCTCTTACATTCTATGTTTCTATGCAATTGCAACCCTATGTTGGCCAGCATAATTTTGATCTAGCATGCAAAATATGTGGCATACGTTTACTTACATTTCTCCAAGTCTTCTCAATCACAGACTTCTATTGCAATGGGCATTTCATTCACATTAAAGACACCACATTGTAGCATTGTTACTGCTTCATTTTTGTCTGATTTCATCATAGATGTCTGGCCTACTTTTGGGATGCACAGCACAGTCTTAGTCACTTTCTAGACTGTAATTCATACTTTGAACTGCAGAATTTCACATAACAATCCTTCAATGCAACATATTGGATTTTGCTGCTTGATTTGCCTGCAATACAATTAGATCACAATGGTCAGTCCACATAACATGAATTTAATCAAATCTGATTCTCAGGCACCGTAAGCCACAAAGCAAGGAATTCTCTACCTGTCTATCTGTTGCACTAACTCATCAACTAGGAAGTTCCTCGCCTTGCAATCATAATGTTGTCAGAACAAAGGCTTATAATATCACTTTTTATAATAATGCCCTTGAATTCTCCTCAGACCTTAACCAACAAGCATTTGTCAATGCCGAATGTTGCTTGCTTCTATGTGCTGTTTAGGTATTTGGAAGTCATTGGAGTGCAAATATTGAAAATTTGCAAACTTTCGAGCGTGTGTAGGAACTGCGCAATGCTCGCTCGTAAAACAGTAATTTTTAGGAATTTTTTCACCAAATTTTCAACATTGCCATTTTAACATCTCTGCTCATGAACAGTGACACTGGGATTTTCTTAATGTGTCCCATATACTGAGTTGCACACCAACTGCGCCACATGCGCTACATGAGCGGAAACATGTTTTGGACAGGATGTGAAAAATGACAGCTGTACTGCTCATGAGGAGGTGTGGTAAAATGGCAATGTTGGAAAATCTGGGGTGAAAATATTGAAAATTCACAAACTTATGAGCTGCATGAGGAACTTAACGGCGCCATTGCGCCAATGGGCTGAAACACATTTTAGGTAAGATGTGAAATGACAGCTGTACTACTCATAAGACAGTGTGGTAAAATGGCAATGTTGAAAATCTGGACTGGAAATATTTAAAATTCACAAACCTACGAGCGTGCGTAGGAACTGCGCAACGCATGCTAGTAAAACAGTCATTTTTAGGAATTTTTTCACAAAATTTTCAACATTGCCATTTTAAGACCTCTGCTAATGAACAGTGTCATGGTGATTTTCTTAATGTGTCCCATACATTGATTTCGCACACCGACTGCGCCATTGTGCGCTACATAAGCGGAAACACATTTTGGGCGAGATGTGAAAATGTCAGCTGTACTACTCATAAGAAGCTGTGGTAAAATGGCAATGTTGAAAATCTTGAGTGAAAATCTTGAAATTTCATGAACTCATTGATAGTGAGAACCACAACGACGAAAACAGTCATTGTTTGAATTTTGGCACCAAATTTTCAACATGGGGTTTTTGGGACCCCTTCTCATGATTGATGTCACTGTCATGGTGGTAT
Source organism: Neoceratodus forsteri (assembly GCA_016271365.2). Lineage (NCBI taxonomy): Eukaryota > Metazoa > Chordata > Ceratodontiformes > Ceratodontidae > Neoceratodus > Neoceratodus forsteri. Next base: position 248,605,803 of record CM057455.1, read on the forward strand.
TTGGGCCCAAAGGATGATTTCACAGTCACTGCGCAGTCACTGCATGAACTCACCCTTCGGGCCTGAATAACGACATGACAGTGACATCATTCATGAGAAGGTGTCCCAAAAATTCCATATTGAAAATTTTGTCCAAAAATTCCCAAAAATGCCTGAGATATGCAACAAAGTTGAAACCCCCCTATCTAGCCCATTATACAGCTTACCAGCATTTCCTCAGTTCACGGTTGGCTTTGAAGAGTGCAGATCTGTTCCCAGTCCACCGAAGATCATTGCGCCAGACTCCAGAGGTAAGTATGGGGTGAGGGTGTGTGGGGAGGCTAGTTGTGCAGTGGGTGGGTGCAGGTTGCAGGAGGGGGGTTGGGAGACATGCCACGGGACCATTTTCATTTTACAGGTTTAAAAAAAAAAGATGTCGTGGGACGTTTGCCACGCTGGGGTGGGCTCCCAGCGTGGCACAAGGACATGGGGGGGCATTCAGCCGATGGGGATTGGGCACCCCATTGGCCATGAGATGTGTTGCCACCTTGGGCTGTGCCGCAGGCACAAGGACATTGGGGTGTTCAGCCGATGGGGATTGGGCACCCCAGTCAGCCATGGTATTGTTGACACACTGGGGTGGGCTCCCAGCATGGAACCTACTACTGGGGGTGGACGCAGCTCAGCCGACGGGGATTGGGCATCCCGTCGGCTATGCAGTGCATGCGGGGTGCGCACGCATGCGTGTGTCTGGGGGGCTGCGGCGTGAGCAGCGATATCTTATCAGTGCTCACTCAAGCGCATCTCCCCTTTCAACTGGGGAGCCACTGCATTTTGAAGCGTGTCATAGACAGCTCCAAAATGCATTGGCTTAAGGGGACGCACCTGCCAGCACACTGACTGAATTGGAGGAGGAGGTGACACACCACCGAAATCTCCGATGATGGCACTATGTTTCTTGCACATGCATGCAAGCAACATCAAAATTATTTTATAAATTACCCAAAAATACTAAATATTCACATGTGGTATGATCCTGTGCTTCCCAACTTCAATTATAATTGGTACTGGCACTGCTTGCCCCAGATACAGCTACATAAAAAATATGTATTTTATTGACACCTTTGCGGTGGTTCTAGATATTCCACATTACCATGCATATTAAGCCTCATGCTGTAAACATCAACAAAATTATCTCAGAAAATCCAGCAACTAATAAAACAAATTGTAGCACACAAACAATGTAAACAAATAAGCAATACTTATAGTAGCATACTACATTGTTACAGTTATACTACATTATCACACTTCCTATTTCACATACCCTTCATGCATACCAACATTTACTTATTGCATCACTATCTGAGATTATTTCTCTATAAAATGTGTTTAAAACTTCACTGCATGTGACATCTATTTTCTATGACAACTAGTGAAACCTCATTACATTACTGGTTTGTCCTGTACTTTCATAAAACTCAGTTTTAACTCTTCAAAGCATGCACAATTCTGTGCCTTAATGCTTTTTAGCTATATAGCCACATTCTATAGTACAAGCTACATGCCTTCTTACATTGCCAGATAAGCCAATTTAAATTACCAAGACTATTACTTAAAATTAGTGACAGTAATTAAAAAGCAATACTTCTATTTCTGCTTGAACAAGTGGTTCTTCTCTTCTCCACTTACAACTGTCACTCAGTCTGCCTTTTGATGTCAAGCTTTGTTTGTCAGCTAGCTTTCACGCTGGAACTGCTGTTAGCATGCATACACTCTGCAACTTAAACCTTTGCCAGACAAGCGTTTGTCAATGCCGAATATTTGCTTGCTGGCATTGGCATCGGTAGTGTAGAAGTTACAGAGCTGCATAAAAAGAATGGCAGCGAAGTATTGAACTGAAGCCAACCCCACCATCACCCTGCAGAGAGTGACAGGCATTGGGGTGTGCCTTTGGATCATCAGGCATAACAACCATGCCATTTCACCACACCCTACCCTGCAGACACTGACAACTGTCACTGTGCCTTGGGGTCTTTGGCCCTTATGCACACCCCATTCCATCAGGAAATATGGTGAGATGGGGGTGGTATAGGAGAATGGGGTGAAGTTTGGGCCTGAAGAGTCAAGGCACACCTTGATGCCTCTCACTGGCTGCAGGGTGTGGGTGGGGGTGGAATGGTATGAGCATTACAGGCAAGAATCGCAAGTCACATTCCTGATGCCTGTCATTCTCTACAGAGTGGAGTGTTATGGTCGGAAACCCTAACACCTCAGGCATTCATTGGTATTTTGACTCCAAATTTTTAACATGCTTTTTTTGAGACCCCCACCTCATGAACAGCGGCAATATCAGTTCGTTAGCCAAAAACTGCTTTTGCACAGCTACTACGGCACTTGGCACCACAGGTGCAAAAACAAATTCCGAACAGGATGTGAAAAATGACAGCAGTACTGTTCATGGGGAGGTGTAAAAAATGGCAATGTTGAAAATCTTTAAAAAACTGGTGACGTCGAGTGTGCGTAGAAACTGTGCAATGCACACCCGTAATGTAACTAGTTTGGCGATTTTTTTTACAGCAGATTGTTAACACAGGCATTTTGGGACCTCCAATCATGAACAGAGTCAGTGTGATTTTCTTTATCTGTCCCGAACAATGATTTCCCACAGCGACCACGCATTTCTGCACTGAAAGTGTGAAAACACATTTCGGCCATGTTGTGGAAAATGACAGCTGTACTGTTCCTAAGGAGGTGTGGAAAAATGCCACTGGTGAAAATCTGGACTGAAAATATTACAAATTCATGAACTTACGAGGGTGCGTGGAAACTGTGCAATGCTCACTCATAACACAGCCATTTTATGGAGTTTTGTCACCAAATTTTCAACATAGCCATTTTTAGACCTCTGCTCATGACCAGTGTCACTGTGATTTTCTTAATCTGTCCCAAACATTGTTTTCACACACCGACTTTACAATTGTGTGCTACATGTGCGGAAACACATTTTGGGCGAGATGTGAAAAATGGTAGCTGTACTGCTCATAAGGAAGTGTGGTAAAATGGCACTGTTGAAAATCTGGTGTGTAAATATTACAAATTTGCAAACTTGCCAGCGTGCGTAGGAACTGCGCAATGTGCACTCCTAAAACAGTCACTTTTGGGAATTTTTTCACTAAATTTTCAATATAGCCATTTTAAGACCTCTACTCATGAACAGTGTCACTGTGATTTTCTTAATGTGTCCTGAACATTGATTTCACACACCAACTGCGCCATTGTACCCTACATGGGCAGAAACACGTTTTGGATGAGATATGAAAAATAACAGCATACTGCTCATAAGGAGGTGTGGTAAAATGGCAATGTTGAAAATCTGGAGTGAAAATATTGAAAATTTGCGAACTTACGAGCCTGCGTAGGAACTACACAATGCACGCTAGTAAAACAGTCATTTTTAGGAATTTTTTTACTAAATTTTCAACATAGGCTTTTAGAGAGTCCACCTTATGATCACTGGCAGTGTCGTTTCATTAATGGGTCCCGAAAGGTGATTTCGTGCAGTGACTGCGAAATCACCCTTTGGGCCTGATTAATGCCATGACAGTGCAAGAATTCATGAGGAGGGGTTTCAGATAACCCATGCTGAAAATTTTGGTCCAAAATTCCCTAAAATGCCTGAGATATGCATCAAAGTAGAAAAAACCCTATTTATTCCATTATATAGCTTACCGGCATTTCCTCAGTTCCCGGTCGGCTTTGAAGAGTGCAGATCTGTTCGGTCCACTGATGATTGTTGCGCCGAGCTCCAGAGGTAAGTATGGGTGAGGGGGTGGGGAGGCAGGGTGCGCAGTGGTAAGTGGGTTGGGAAGCGAGGGGGACTGCAAGGGAAGATTTTCTTACAGGTTTTTAGACGACACGGGATATCTGCCAAGCTGGGATGGGCTCCCAGCATGGCAGCTGGAAAGGCTGTTTGGGGGGCTGAAGCTGATGGGGGATTGGGCACCCCTGTCAGCCATAACATGCTTTGCCACGCTGGAGTGGGTTCCCAGCATGGCACATGGAAAGCATTTTTGGGGGGGTGTGCAGCCGTGGAGCTGATGGGGGATTGGGCACCCTCATTGGCTATGACAGTTCTTGCAACGCTGGGGTGGGCTCCCAGCATGGCACCTGGACAGCTGTTGTTGGGGGGAGGCATGGATCCGACGGGGGATTGAGCACCCCCATTGGCCACACAGTGTGTGCGTGGGAGGGGTGAGCATCAGCACGCAATATGCGTGCTTGCGTGTGTGTGTGGGGGGGAGCTCTGCTCACTGAAGCGGAGCTCTCCCTTTCAACTGTATGCCACTGTATTTTCCTGCTGTCATAGACAGCTGCAGCAGTGATTGGTGCACTGCGACTGAGCCTGCAAACACTCTGACACACCTCTAGAAAACTTGTATTATCGCATTATGTTTCTTGCACATGTGTGCAAGCAAACATAAAAATCACTTTACCAAAAGTCAGTTCCTAGCTTTCTACAACACAGTTCCAATCTACATAGCCCATTCCAATACTGCATTCAAAGAACATTCTTGTGAATGGCAAGCTGTTTTCATGACTGAAACTTATTGACCCTTCCATGTTCTGCATCTGTTTTTAAAACCTCACAACACGACACCTCCTGTTGCTCAGCACACTGTGTTGCTTGTCTGACTCTTAAAACTAAGCCTGTCTGCTTTCCACCAGGCAACATTCCTTGTCAACATGATCAGCACATAATACAAATGTCACTTTTTGTACAGTAAAAAAAAAACATTCCTTATACTTGTGCCTTGCTTCTGGAGATCTTCAGCAGCACTGAGCATTGATTCTTCCTTAGCTATCACCTGCATTTTAAACAGGCATGGCCCAAAGTTCTTTGGCCTAGCATCATTATAAACCCATAAAATTCTCAGTTAGCCATACATAGGTCTTTTTACATTAATAGTTAGCTGAAATCTGCACAGTGGCCAGCACAGTTTATTAATATGAAACCTGCTCTGGTGATGTCATCACTACATGTGGATTGGTTTGATTCACTAACAAGGTAGGGCATCTTATAAGATGAATTGGGACATCAACACAGCCCTCTTTACCACAGCCCCTTCTTCTCAAACATATTTGTGCCTCAAAATCATTTCTTTACATGACAGCTTCATTTCATTACATTTGAGCATTGCGCTTGCATATTTCATTGCTTTCCATTAAGCCAAACATTAGTAAAACAGTCTTATATCTGTATGATGGCTACCTTTTTAAACTACACTATTAAGGTTATTAGTTCATCATTTCAATAACACGTTTCAGAGCAAAACAATACTTTTAGCCCTAATTGTCTCAACTACACAATCATATAAGATTTATGACAAAAAAATACTCCTACAGTCCTTAAAACATTGCTATTTTGTAGACATACACAACATCCTTTGCTCCTCTCTTACAGACATCAATCACTGTCACAAAACTTAATTCACTATTAACATTTAGACTCTGTTTCTCTCTCTAGCAATAAACTACAGATTTAATATTCATCTTGGCACACTTCCTAGAATCTAAGCTATCACAAGATACTACATATCTCTAGTTTCCCTAGTGAGAAAATGATACTAGATAAATTATTCATAACTTCTGAATGTTTCATTGTGTGATTACAAATTTGGTAAGCTCATGTACTATCGTCTTCTGCAATAACTGGCCAATTTTCATTCTGCCAGTACATTGTATCTTGCAATTATCAATAAAACATCTTATTCCTATACAGGGCCATGCCATTCAAAGTTTACAACATGTTCTCTCCTTCCTCCTGTCTAGCTCCATTGAAGCCTTCTTAATATGCACACATAAAACCTAATACCCAGGCACTGTGAAACATGTGAGAACCAGGGATAAATGACAACCAAGGAAGGGGCTGGAGTAGAACAGTGAAGCAGTCTAGGGAGGTCAAATCATGGAAAGCCATGTGTGCAAATGCCAGGAGCCTTAGCAACAAGATGGAAGATCTGGAGGCTGTCATGGTACAGTCAGACCTGGACATTGTGGCCATCACTGAAACCTGGTGTAATGATAACCATGACTGGGAGATGGCCATACCTGGCTACAACATATTCAGAAGAGACAGAGCAAGCAGGAAGGGAGGAGGAGTGGCACTGTATGTGAAAAATTACATAAGGGCCACACAGATCCAGGAGGAACAAAATGGGGGAAAGATACTGTGGGTTAAGTTGGAAAGGAAAATGGGGCCAGCCATCCACACAGGTGTGGTCTATAGACCACCAGCCCAGGAGGAAGAAACAGATAGGGTGCTGATGCTAGCCATCCAAAGGATGGCAGACAAGGGTGAGGTAGTACTGGTTGGAGACTTCAATATACCAGACATGGACTGGAGCATCCCAGCAGCAGCATCAACTAGGAGCAGATTTATCCTGGACTCCCTTCAGGGTGCCTTCCTCAAGCAACTGGTCATGGAACCAACTCAGCAGAAGGCAATACTGGACCTTGTGCTCACAAACAGGGACAGTGTGATGGGGGTAACAGTGGGGGAGCACCTGGGTAACAGTGACCACCAGTCATTGTGGTTTGAAATCACAGAAAGAGCAGAACCAAACCACACAAAACACGTATCCTGGATTTTAGGGGACAGACTTTGGGAAAATGGGGAGATGCTTGAAAGAGGCATTAAGGGGAATGGGACAGGAATCAGGTATTGAGGAACAGTGGCAGTATTTAAAATGGGGATTATAAGAACAACAGAATTGGCATTAAGCAAGTTAGCAAGAGGAAAAGAAAGAGGAGACCATTATGGTTTTCCAAAGAGGTAGCAAAGAAAGTGAAAGCCAAAAAGATTGCATTCAGGCAAAACAAAAAGACACAGGCAGAAGGGGATAGGGAGAAGTACCAGGAGAAACAAAGGGAAGCAGGGAAGTCAGTAAGGGAAGCCAAAGCTCAGACAGAAGAACACATTGCAAAATCAGTGGTTAAAGGGGACAAAACCTTTTACAGGTACATAAGTGAAAATAGAAGGACAAAGGGAGGGATAGTGAGACTGAAGGGGGAGGATGGGAGCCGCTTGGAGGATGACAACAGTAAAGCTGACATATTGAACAGGTATTTCTGCTCAGTCTTTACTAAGGAAGAGGGGGGTAATGGGTCTGAAGGGAGTACAAGGGGTGAGAATGGTACAGAAATGGACACAAGTCCTTTACACGAAAGGGTCCTGAAGGAACTGGAAGTAATAAGATCTGATAAAGCAATGGGGCCAGATGGGGTGCACCCCAGGGTCCTTAAAGAACTAAGAGAGGTGGTGGCTGAACCTCTGGCTATCCTGTTCAGCCAATCACTCGAAACAGGGGAGGTACCCAAAGGCTGGAGGACAGCAGATGTAGTCCCCTTATACAAAAGTGGGAACAAAGAGGAAGCAGGGAACTACAGACCAGTCAGCCTCACCTCGGTAGTGGGAAAGATCATGGAAGCACTACTGAAGGAGAGATTGGTGGAACATCTGGTTGTCAATGGACTACAGGACCCAAGGCAGCATGGTTTCACCAGGGGAGGTCGTGTCAGACCAACCTCATTGAATTTTTGACTGGGTGACTAGGGAGGTGGATCAGGGGAGGGCAGTGGACATGGCCTATCTGGACTTCAGCAAGGCCTTTGACACTGTGCCACATAGAAGACTATTACACAAACTGGGGAATATGGGTGTGGGCAGGACAGTAGTGTGGTGAGTAGGTAACTGGCTGGGTGGCAGGACACAGAGTGTGGTGGTAAATGGCTGTCACTCCACAGAGGGAAGAGTGACCAGTGGGGTACCACAGGGATCAGTGCTGGGACCGGTCCTATTCAACATCTTCATCAGTGACATTGCACAGGATATAGAAGGCAGACTTTCACTGTTCGCTGATGACACAAAGCTCTGTAACAGAGTAGACACACCAGAGGATGTAGACAGAATGAGAAGGGACCTGCAGAAACTTGAAGAATGGTCAAGGGTTTGGCAGTTGAAATTCAATGCAAAGAAGTGCAAGATAATGCATATGGGGCACAAAAACCCTGGCACAGTATATCAGTTGGGGGGTCAGTTCTCCCTCCTCTCCTCCAGGGAGTACATATTCAATTCCTTTAGCCTGTCCTCATAGGACTTGTGATGCAATCCATGTACCATCTTTGTTGCTCTCCTCTGAACCTTCTCTACCCTGTCTATGTCCTTATGTAGGTAAGGTCTCCAGAACTGTACACTGTGCTCTAGGTGGGGCATCACTAGTGTCTTGTATAGTGGAATAATGACCTCCCTTTTCCTGCTGGTGATGCCCCTGCCTATGCATCCCAGCATCCTATTTGCTTTACCTGCTGCCTTGTCACACTGTTTCCCTACCTTGAGGTCATCAGAGATGATAACCCCAAGATCCCTTTCCTGCTTGGTGCATGCTATATCCTCACCCCCAACTGATATATTGTGCCAGGGTTTTTGTGCCCCATATGCATTACCTTGCACTTCTTTGCATTGAATTTCAACTGCCAAACCCTTGATCATTCTTCAAGTTTCTGCAGGTCCCTTCTCATTCTGTCTACACCCTCTGGTGTGTCTACTCTGTTACAGAGCTTTGTGTCATCAGCGAACAGTGAAATTCTGCCTTCTAGATCCTGCACAATGTCACTGATGAAGATGTTGAATAGAACCAGTCCTAGCACTGATCCCTGTGGTACCCCACTGGTCACTATTCCCTCTGTGGAGTGACAGCCATTTACCACCACCCTCTGTGTCCTGCAGCCCAGCCAGTTACCTACCCACCACACTACTGTCCTGCCCACACCCATATTCCCCAGTTTGCATAATATTCTTCTATGTGGCACAGTGTCAAAGGCCTTGCTGAAGTCCAGATAGGCCATGTCCTCTGCCCTCCCCTGATCCACCTCCCTAGTCACCCAGTCAAAAAGTTCAATGAGGCTGGTCTGACGTGACCGCCCTCTGGTGAAACCATGCTGCCTTGTGTCCTGTAGTCAATTTTTTTAAATGGCATTATTTCTATTTCACTGTCTTTAACATGTAATCAACATTAATGCTGATCAGAAATAAAAGTAAACATTTCCCATCTTAATACCATATAAAATCAGATACAATAACAATGATAATTAAAAAAATCAACATGCCTCCATTCATGCCACCATTCATCCCATTATTGTGCTCTAGCACCACTATTGCTATCTACTTATCCAAACCACATTAGCACATTCACAACACACTGGAAGCTTCTCCTTCTCTTTCCACCTATGTTACCAGGATCACGTCCTAATTAAACTTCAAAACATTAATACTGTATTACACTAACAACTTCTTTATTCTCTCCACAGACCAGTAGCCCAGCAACTGGTTACAGCCCATTCCATCCTTGCCTCTCCAGTTCAGCGATTACCACAATTACTACACCAGGTCCACACAAAAGGTAAGTATATCACTGTCAACTCTCACAGACCACTTTAACACATTCACAATCTACTGCAAGCCTGTCTCCCTCTGTCCTCCTATTTTATCAGTAACACTTACTACTTATACTTCTCAACAGTGATGCTTAATTGGACTTACATTTTAATTCTCTCCACAGACCTACTACCCAACAATCGCCTACAGCAAATTCCATCCTTGCCTCTGTACTTCACCAGTCTCCTCACTTCCTACATCATCTACCCACACAAGACATGTATACATCATGATAACCCATTCATGCAATCTGCCCAGCTACATCTCGGCTTTTAAATCATGCACTGTGCATAAGCCCTACTCTCATTGCATGTACTTCTGAACTACCACATAGCTACCACCATATTCCCACCTGCATCTCCACTATTACACCACCAATATATTCCTCCATACCACTGCTTCCCCACTCAACACTCTTACCATTTACTATCAACATAATCTATACCTCACTGAACCAGCACCACTTCCATTTCATCATCATGAACTATACTCACCTACAAGCTGACTACAATAAGTCCTATGTCATCTTCCTTTTAGCATCACATGCTAAACAATGCTTAGCTGTGATCACAACAGCCCTATTATACAACAGCTACAACAAAGCCACGTCATGGTCCACACTTGACATGAACACTATCCTACAACTGGGTGATTCTTTATATCACTTCATTAGAACATTTACCACCCATGACTACTTACACCCTGATGATTTGCCTCCATGTATACAACTCTACAACAGTATTTTCATGATCTATAGACAGACACCCTCTTATGGTGACATTCTCAAATCTATTGACCTTGATTACCCCACATTCCAGGCAACACTCACACTGAATCTCACTGACTGTTCTCTCCTGCTCTGTATACAACCGTATTGTATAGCAATATTCAAATCACATCAGGCATATCATATCTTTGACTCACATAGTCGAGACACTCATGGATTGCCTCAGCCATTGGGCAAATGTACTATGCTAACATTCTCTACTCTCACTTCCCTCCAAACCCACATTCTTAAACTAGCTCTTACTACTAATCCCTTCAATGTCCAATCCATCCCTTTTGAGCTAACTCCACTCACCTTCACCATTACACCCTCTTCTCCAGCATTACAGCACACTCACCACCTGCCTGGTGATCCAGAACCACAAATATTCACCCTACATTGTTACACCACCACTAGACCATCAGTTATACAACACTCATCCACTCACAATATCACATTACCTACCCTATTACAGCAGCCTTCTTCTCCATCACTTCCAAACATGCTTACTTCTTCACTACCATCCATGTCCTTCCCTTCCCCCTCATTCCAACTGTACTACCCTATTCTAAATCACCCTCCCACTCACACTCAATAAATACCTACCCTCATCATCCCCTACACACCACTCACTCTACTCCTTCCCATTCAACACCTCCTCATGCACCCCTACCACCAAGCACACCACAAACACAATCCATCCATGCTAGAACTCCACACACCACTAGCCACACTATCACATTCACTGCCATTATACAGTCACCACCAGAGCTTCCCATGCACACTCCACACCCCCAATCACTATATACTACTACAGAGTTTTCCACACCAATGCCAGGCCAACAACTACTAGACACTTTTCTAACATGCCTGTGCACAGTCGTATATACTCATATCACTCCATTCACCACATGGATTCCACATATCATAGACACAATAGTACACACAGCTCAACTCCTCACTACACTGTGTGCTCCAACACACCCCACCCCACATACAATCCACAGCATTCCATTATATCTCTCCTACTACCACCATCCCCTTTCCATTTTACATGCTACACCAAAACGCCTTGTTTTTCAACTGCCAAATCACAACAAAACCTACGCTTCCTGCAACAAGGCACAGCAACTTCTCCATACTGTTACATACATTCAAACACTACCTGTACTGTCCTGTTCCACACTAACACTACTTACTCTTTCATCTCAATTGCCTCTCTCCCTGATCAGCATCACTCATCTGCTATTACCATTATAACTTTCCCTTCCATCGATATACAACTTCTTCATGCCATTCACCTCACCATCCCACATACTGCCACCACTTGCTGCAATATTGTTCCCATTAGAGTACAAGCTCTCAGAGCTCCATACTTCCATAAAATACTTCATGCCAAAACACCCACTTCCACTCACAAACCTAAGCTTTATGCCATCACACTCTCATCTTCACCACAAACAAACACAACTGTCACTTCCATTGCTACTACAGTGACTTCCCCAAGTTTCACTGCAGAAGTCACACCTCACACTCAACACATGCTCACTCACATCTTGCAGCATACTACTGCTGCAGTCAACAGTACATCACTACCAACACAAATACTCATGTTAATGCAACTTTTCCATGAAGATGTTGAAAATGGGACAACTCATACATGCACCATTTGTAACCAACTTTTCTACAGACATTCTTTGACAGCCATACCAACATCCATCCTGTCCAATCCTACATTTCTACTCTGCCAGCAACACAACAAGACAACATCACACATCTGTTAAACCTGTTTATGATACATAAAACTGCACCAAATTCCACCCGTATCTATTGCTAATCATATGACATTCCCAGACATTCCACCTCAACTCAAATTGTATGAGCTTGAAGAATGTCTTGTGTCACCTCGTATTCCATTCATGAAAATCAGACAATTACCAAAAGGAAATCAGTTCAGCAGGAAGGGTGCTGTAGTTAATGTTCCTGCTGATGTTAAAACCACTGTCACCCTTTTGCCACGTCAACCACATGACACAGCTACTATACCAGTTAAGCTGAAACGTAAATTGCACTACCGCTCACACACACACTTTCAAAATGTTTGCCCCAACAAAGGTAAAGAGGCTGTCCATTGGCTGGCCACTAACAATCCTTTATACAGACAACATGAAATTACATACAATGACAGCTGAACATACAATGACCCCTCACAAGCTGCCACCATGAACTCTGACTCTGACACTTCCTCCACTTCAAGTGCTGACAGTACTGAAGAAACACCTTCCCATTACCCCTCAGGGCACCTTGACACACTTCTAACCACCCCTCTGTCTACTGTCATCTCACAGAATACAATCCTATCAGTTGCTCCAGCACAGTTTAGTATTCCTAGAGACTATTTGAAGACAAAGACTCTGAATTTTTAGCTTTCCCCTACCATTTATGCTGGTCAAGGTAGCACCACATATGCTACATGACCAATTCCAGTTCCATACAGTGACATATGCAAATGGGAGCTAAAAGCGCAAGACCACTGAGTAGCACGATCTATTCCCAATCTTTTCTACAAAGTTAAAAAACTACAAATTAGACAACTGCAAGGAACACTTAGTATCTCTCTTAGAAAACTGCAGCAACAAGGTAGAACTATTATTGCTGGAGATCTTAAATGTGGAGGAAAAGAAGCCATGCTCCAATGCAATGAAGGATACCATATATTGAAAACATTACAGGGGTCTCCACCATACTGGGAACATACTAAGAAAAATGTCTTTGCTATGATATGGCAGCTTGGCATCCCTACCTTTTTTCATGTCACTATCTAGTGCTGAAACACACTGGACACATTTATTGAAAATACTTGGTGAGGTACCACACTCACGACCATACACTGATGAGGAACTACAAAACATGACATGGGAACAAAAATGTCAACTAATGAAGTCTGATCCTGTGACTTGTGCATGTCACTTTGACTACCAACTTCATCGCTTGTTCTCTACTGTTCAATACAGCTCACATTACCCTTTAGGCCAATTTACTGATCACTTCTACCGTGTTGAATTTCAACACTGTGGCTCCCCACATATGCATGCCTTGCTATGGATTGATAATCCACCACAATACAATGCCTCTTCAAATGCAGACATCATTGCATTCATTGACAAATACGTTACTTGTTCACAACAACCTGCTGAGCCACTACACACTGTAACCAAGCTTCAAGTTCATCGCCACTCACGCACATGCAAAATAAAGCATTCTACATGCCATTTCCACTTCCCACAATATCCTATGCCTCATACAGAAATACTCCTTCCCTTTTCTGAGACAGAAAATTTGCAAAAAGACACCTACAAACCAATGCATGATCACATCAAGGTTACACTCAGTGACCCACTACCCCCTTCTATCTCAACCTTCGCTGACTTCCTACAGTTCCTACACATTTCTTATGAAGACTACATCTTTGCCATACGCTCACACTTATAACATCCAACTATACTTCTAAAGAGACCCCCATCACAGACTACTGTTAATGCTCACAATCCAATCATACTAACCACTTGGCGAGCCAACATGGACATTCAATTCATCTTAGACCCATACACCTGTGCCATGTATGTCGTCTCATATCTCTCCAAATCATAAAGAGGAATGAGTACAGTCCTTCAGCAAGCAACTAAGGAAGCAGCAACAAACCCTGACATCAAACAACAATTATGCCAGATAGGTAACACATTCCTGAATGCATCTGAAATAAGTGCCCAGGAGCAGCATTCCTTGCTTTACAGCTGCCACTCTATCGTTCCTCACAGTCATTTAAATTCATTAGCACTAACAATGCTGCAATGAGAACTTTGCTTATTAAGCACATGAATACCATTAATCATATGCCCAATGATGCCACTGACATCGAATGTGATAACACCATCTTACAATACCCAAAAAGATCAGCTCACCTTGAAGACTGCACATTAGCTGACTATGCCATAATCTATGACCATTGTTTACACTTATACAAACATGATGCAGACCATGAGTCATCCCCAATGGACAATGATGATCACTGTCCCATTGATTCCCAGACTGATGAAACCTACTGTATCCAGCACCAGTCATGAAAAGCAAAAATGTTACCTTACTGCCACTTCAGCAAAAGTGCAGATACTAAAAATTACTACCATGAACTGCTCTTCATATTTCACCCCTGGAGACATGAAGACTCCATCAAGCAAGACACTGATACATACTACCACATATATCTGCAACACAAGCATACCACAGACTCACAAATCTTGCAATATAAGAAAACAATTGACATCCTGGACATAGAACTGCAAGTGACAAACAATATCGCCATTGACACTGACAATACCACTTTAGAATCACAAACCAGTGACACTGTAATTGCCCCCATTCAAGAAATTTATAATATCTCCTTCAATTTTGGTCTACCTCCATCAAACTATACCATGGAAACTCTCACAACACTTATTGATCAAACACAGTACTTAAATTTAATGCAGTCTCTCAATCCATTACAACTCCAATTTGTGTATCACCATTTATACCACTTCAAAACATCAACAAGACCATGCTACTCCTTCTGCTCAGGAGGAGCAGGAGTTGGCAAAAGCCATGTCCTGACAGCCCTGTACCAGACACTGTTATGACACTTCAATACACTTCACGGAGAAAACCCTGACACATGTCACATTGTCATCGGTGCCCCAACTGGCAAAGCAGCACAAAATGTCCATGGCCATACCCTTCATAGCCTTTCTCTATCCCTGCTTCACAAACCCTCATCTACAAACGATTAACATCTGAATGCCATCATGCACTGCAATGCAAATTGCAGTCCTTGAAAGTACTAATCATTAATGAAATCTCCATGGTTGGTAGCAACATGTTCAAGTTCATTAACAATAGACTACAAGAAATTAAAGACTCACAGCAAGTCTTCAGTGGCACATCCATTGTTGCTCTAGGTGACCTCTTCCAACTTAAGCCTGTCGTTGATGGCTACATATTCCAAAACTTGCAGTATGACTGTGGCCCCATTGCAACTAACCTATGGCAACAGCACTTACCTCTTTGAGCTACAAACTATTATGAGGCAAAAGGATGAAACAGTATTTGCTGAACTTCTTAATCGCCTTTGAGAGGGGCATCATACTATTACATAGATACATAGACAGTGTCGGCAGATAAGGGCCTATTGCCCACCCAGTCTGCCCATTTGAGCTTGTAAGTTCAGTTTGTTTTCCTAGAAGTCTGTTTCCCCTTACCCCTGACCTCTAGAATTCCTTTATGCCTATCCCATACATTCTTAAATCCCATGATTGTTTCCACCCCCACCACTACCTCTGGAAGGGTGTCCCACTTTTATGTCTATTGCAGACATCCTCACTATTGCAGCTAGGCAGATGCCATCCCCTGCACACATGTTATATAAAATACTTCATCTCATGCTAACCAACCATGAAGTTGACATCATTAATCATCAAGTCTCTGAATCCCACTCACACAGCAATATTACATACTCAGTTACAGCTGAAGACACCATCACTGGAGATATCCACTCCCAGGTTAGAAGTGCAATCCTTCAGTGCATACCAAACAACCCTACTAAGACCACGGGCCTCTTTACAACCTTCCATCTAGCTACATCACTACAATATGACCTCACAACCAACATTAATGTGCAAGATGGGTTGACTAATGGTGTATCTGGAATTCTGCACCACACTGTTACTCTACCTAATAATAACCCACACATACTATGGCTACAATTCAATGACCCAACCATAGGCACAACACATAGGCAGCACAACCAGCATTTATACACCTTCCACATTCCCACTCATTGGACTCCAATAACAAAATTCCAATATGGCAAAAAACCATACACCATTATCAGAACCCAATTTCCTGTCCGCCCTGCAACAGCACGCACAATACACCACACTCAAGGACAAAGCTTGCAATCTGTATACATTCACTTTAACAACACAAAAATGGACCATATTCACTATGTTGCACTTAGTAGAGAGACAAACATTAATAATGTATTCATACAGAACTTCAATGCAAGCAAAATCTCTGTCAACAAGTATGTTGCATTAGAAATGCACTGCTTACGTACCACTATGTCTCTCCAATCAACCATTCCAATTCTGCAACACAATGACCTCACCTTTACAATCAACAGTCACAACATTCACTCCCTTCCACTGCACTTCACTTCAGTGTCCACAGACCATAACTTTATTAATGCTGAAATCATCTCTATTATTGAACCTAATATCACACGCTCATATCATCCACACCATTTCAGCATGCCATCATTCCAGACATACTTCCTAAACCCCACAATTTATTCAACACACAATCATACCAACATCCACAACACTCCATGCAATAATGACATACACTCAGTATGCTTGCTTCATGTACCCTACAGGTATACCACTGTTAGGCTGCATTAACCACAGCAAGCCTATAATGATACAGCCACTACACCGTCTCACTGTCACTCAACATGAAAGTACTGTAACTGTGCACCATTCTTAACACAAACCCTATACACACATCTACTCCAACACTACTCTTTCACCCCTATTTACACAAAAAAACTCATCAAACCATCTACCACACCACCACTTACATATGCTGAAACTTCTTTATATATACTACAACACCTACACCTGTTACAACACTCACATTCAACCACCAGCTATCACAAGTCAACTATTATATGACTACAGCCCTCTACCACAACTCCTCTTGCACAACATACCACCCTATCATCCAATATACCTCCCACTTTCATTCCACAGCCATTTTTCACCTTCTCCTCACACTCACTCATCCATCTCTCCATTCCCAATATCACATCTTACTCATCACTTCTTTTCATCACAGATCACTGACCCTATTGAAATCTACAAAACTACCAACCTTGTTGGCATAGACCATGTTGGCGACACAACCATTACTGTCTCACTTCAGCAAGATCCTGAGACCTTCAAATCCATTCAGATGCCACTACAGCTCTTTGCAGATGCTCTTCAAATCCAACAAACTACGACTCTACTTGATGATATCATTGAGACTTCCCCCTACATGCTAAAATGACAATCATGGCCAACCAGATTACTGCCATCACTATTCTGCAGCCTACAGGGAATGACACTGACCTTGACTACGTCTTTCAAGAAGACT
Source organism: Neoceratodus forsteri (assembly GCA_016271365.2). NCBI lineage: Eukaryota > Metazoa > Chordata > Ceratodontiformes > Ceratodontidae > Neoceratodus > Neoceratodus forsteri. The sequence continues at coordinate 248,623,271 of CM057455.1, forward strand.
TTCAACCTGAAGACCTGCAGCCAGGACATCACAACTGTCACTATCACATCCAACAATCACTGAGCAATCACAACCACAGCCAGAACCACAAGACTCCATCACTGAACACAACACACAAGCAACTCCTCCATCACAATACGGCCTACGCAAAGAAAGGAAAACTGCTCTGTCCAAATACTTCTCCTAGCCATGCCAGCCAGCAATTGTATTACTCTGTACTCTGTTTGCAATGCCCACATTGTTGTAATGTCTGTCTTGATGTTCCCCATAATTTGTATTTCTCTGAAGTGGAACCTTTGTAAAAGAGCCAAGGCTCAAAGGTATTTGTAATCCTAGACTTGATAAATAAATAAATAAAATAAAAATGCCCATCACCCTGCACCTCCCACTATGTCCTACTCTCTCACAACATTGTTGTACATCACCATTGTTTTCACCCATTGTATACTGCCATGCCTTGAAATAAAGATTACATTGTACACTGTCATTAACTAATAAACAAGCTATGCCTTAATGTACTGCCTCTGTGTCCTTCTTTCCCCAGCCTCAGGAGTTTACCATGTCGCTGGTGGTTGGGCTTACCTGCTGACTTCTACCCATAAGTTAGCAGAACCAAAAACTCCTACCTCATGCCTCATATGCCTCCATACTTTTCACCAATTGTATACTGCTACTACATGACTTCAACTTCACATGATACACTCTCATTTACCAATGAAAATCTGATGCATGAACATCCTGCCTCACTTCCCTTCTTTCACTTCTTTCACCACACTCATGACTTTATATGCTCACTTATGGTTCACCTTCCCTGCTAACGTCACCACCTAAGTTACTACTACCAAACCCTCATGCCCTTCCCTGCACTCTGACTTTGCATTCTCCACAGTACTGCTTATCCGATTCCTCCCATCCATCCTGCAGCCAGCCACAGACATTGAGCTGCACCTCCTACTCTTTCACCCCAGATTGCATCCCACTCTCCTATGCTGCACACATTTCACAATATTCCCTCATAAAATCAGGTCAGCACACAACCCTAACAACCCAATGCACACCTCAACACTTGCCACTACCTGCACAGCACGGTGACCTGAAATGCCCTCCCATTACACCCAATGATTCAAAGGCACACCCCAATGCCTCTGCATCTGCCCAGACTGGGTGTGCACTTGCTGTGACTTCACTATATCACTGCCAGTTCAATACTGCATCTGTCTAACTCCGGTGCAGTCACTGCCAATGCCGGCAAGCAAACATTTGGCATTGACAAATGCTTGTTTATGCTTATGTCATTTTGTTTTAGTGCCATAGCCTTATAAATTTCTGCTTTAATGTCTGTGTTTACAACACCATCTCTGTATTGGTAGTACCTTTTCCATATGGGACAGAACAAATCTCAGTTGTAAAATGGGAGCCTTCTTCATAATGAGGGACATTTGAGAGGTATGACCTTCAGGGCACTGCACTAAGGTTTTAAGTCTCTACAGTGTTTCACATTCCCAAATGTTGGTACTTTCAAAGGGTTTCAATGTGCAGACACCTAAACATATTGGTGGTCTCACCCTTTACAGCCCTAGTATACACCAATCCGCTGATGTAACACATTTTGTTTCACACAGTTTACAATAAATGAAGTCCATGATATATTCTCACTTTCAATGAACTCCCATATTTTACAAAGGTGATAAATTGACTATTCCATTTACCATTACCTACTGTGTGTGGAGTTCCAAAGAGCTTGGTGGCTGCATGCCGCCACGGTGGCCTCGTCTCATTTGAAAAATATAGTATCAGGACTGTCAGTCAACAAATTGTTGCTGACTTCATGAACTAAAGAGTATTCAGAGGCTTTGCTGCAGATTAGTGATAACATTTGTCTGTGAGAACAACTTCATATGTGCCTGGGAAGGGCAAACAAGTGGTCTAGAAAAATGTTTAGAGCCCTGCAAATCTGGTTTGCAGAGCAGGTGTACTATGACTGCCTTAGGCCCTAATCAGTCAGATAATTGTCACCCAAGTTAAAGCACTCATTCAAGTTTGTGACTTTGTTGCATGCATTTATGTACTGCGGTCTGCTACTGAATATGGAATGATCACAAAAACAGATTTATATGTTATTACCTCTTTTTATTTAACCAAGATTTCTGAGTGACACAAAACTCATTGCCACAAAGGAGGCTTGCTCAAGGAGTCAGGAATGAGGGAAGGTGGTTAGTTAGTAGTGAGGGCTTAGAAGGCAGGAAAGCATTAATTACAAAATAAGAACAGGAACAGAACTTTCTTCTCTAAGTGACTTGATTGATGAGTTTTGACTTATTGTAAGATAATCAGCTTCTTATATTTTAAAGTATTCTGAAGATTATTTCATAATCGAGGAACAAAATACTTACATTAATACAGCTGGACCTCACTCTATGATTGGTCAAGGGGCACTGCCAATGTCAATGATAACTGGAGTCTATGAGTACCGGTATTTTCTGCATAGGTTAGTAGTCTAGTGAGCTAATTTCTCACGTTGCATTGCCATCTGACCAAAAGTTCAACTTAGAAGTCTATATGAAATGTCTTTGAGAAAACAGATTGCGAGTGTCAATTTAAATTAACTGTTTGGCATAAGAGGTGATTATATTTTGTCATTGTTTGCTATGTGCTTTAAACAACCTATATGATAGTTATGCTGTAACTTTATTAATTCTTCTTTTGGGAGCAGATGTTGGTTGAACTTTAACATACTAAATACTGTGCCTAGTTATAATTTGCTTCATCTGATGTGTAATGTAGCCCAGCCTATGTCCTGGTACATAATACAAGAAACAAGTGTTAAGCCTACAGAGTAAGGGAAATCTAGCAATCCTATTATGTACCCACTTAACTCATAAGCAACATGGTTTCCAAGCTAACTACTTAACCATTACTGTCTTGTTGTCATTATCTGATTATGTCCATATATATTTCGATACAGGTGATCTAGCATTTGCATTTTTTCATGATCTTATGCAACAATTCGATCTGATAAACCATATTCTCCTGCTGTCCAAGCTCATGGCACTTGGTTTTCCTGTAATGTAATATATTACACTGCTGATAATTTGACTAGAGAGGAACAATGTGCTAAAAATGGGAACACAGTCTCTTCCCCTGTCATGTGAACAGTGGGGTGCCAGAGAAATCAAACCTAGGACCCAGTTTTCTCCTTGTAGTGGTGTTGAGGCACTATACGCAGGCAATATAGTTCTGTACTCAGGATTAAACTCTTAGAGTAGCATCCTTGAGGTTTTCAACAGCATTCAGAACTAGTTTGTGGACAATCAGTTAATTCTGAATGTTAAAAAACCAATAACAATCTAGGATTGGTGGGACGTTTTGACTGTTGATTTCCTGAGGAAGTGTGCTTGTTCCAGACTGATGAAAATTGTCAATGAAACAGGATAAGGGGCACTTCAATATCAGAAGGAGATAGGATTGCTGACCTCTATGTTACAGCAATGTTGCTCAGTGGATAATTGATGTTTAGCGACTGGAGGGGTGTGAACCAGATGTATTTTGGGGAGGAAGGAGAATGTTTCTCTCATAGAACATAGCTGAAAGAGTCTGACAATAAACCTGCTGCAACAGAAGAGTGGGGGTGGGAGAAGAGAAACCAGTACAAAAGGGTGTGATTAGGACAATATGGACTGGGCCATGTGGGTCTGGTAATAATCGGAGAAAGATTAATGGCTCAGTTCTGTAAAGTGAAGAACTGGAGGCCAGGGAGAGCCAATTTATATTGACTTGGCAGCTGAAGAGAGTCAGTTTATATTGAAGTCCCCAAGGAGGATGAGTTCACCTGCAGAGGAATAAGAAGTATTGGTAGAGAGAGAGTCAAACAAGAAGAAGGGGGAGATTTAGGTAGAGGCATAGAAAACATGAGTGAAGATGGGTACAGTGAACATGAATGAATGCCTAACAAAACTCTTGGGAGGAGGGTGTGGAGTTTCTTCATAGCCATAGTGCAGGAAAAGATACGCTGGACTAGACAGCAATGCCTCCATCACATGTTCCCTGTCCTGCCTGAAGAGATGAAAGTCAATTAGGGTCAGAAGAGAGTCAGGCATCCTGAAGGAAAGCCAGAATTCTGAAATATAGAGCATTTTAGGAGACTGTTATGAAAGCTAGGCAGAAAGGAGGTCACATTTAGGGAGAAGGCTCGAAGGCTCTTAGAAACAGAAATGTAGAATGTGTTGGCAGAAGAAAGCCCCGTATATCAATCTGGTCTGCCCTGTTTTCCCTGCGTATTACTACACATTGGATGCTACTGTATTTGGTCATGGATGTCTCTCCCTCCAGGAGTTTCTACACTGCATAAGATGAAAGTGCTAAGACTCTTGGCAGTTAGCAAGGCAGATAGGTAGGAGTGGTAGGCAGGTGAGGGGTCAGACCTGGTCTCCACATTACCAGATAAGATATGGAGGAGAAGAAGCAGAGGGCTAGAATTGGACTTTTGTCCTTTGCAGGGGGAAGGAGAGGACAGGGAGGTGGGAGAGGCGACAAGGGTTATGGTGGAGAAATTCCAAATTTAGTGAGGAGGAAGGAAAGAGCCTGTGATTCATAAGAAGGAAAAAGGGTGAGTGGTAGAGAAGGGGTAGAAATGGTGGAAAGGCAGGGGTAGGATGGTTGGATGTGGAGGGTTGGAGCAGGAGAGAGAAGTGCAGAAGGCAGTAGAGTGTATGGAACACTGTGGTCAGTATGTACAGTAGGATGCAAATACCATCAGCTAAGCAGCACAGCAGTAATGTGAATAATTACACTGCATCACAGGTTAGTACTGCTGCAGAATATAGTCACATGGCTAGCCAATTAGCTACAGTATAAGGATATACTATAAGACAGGCATAGCTGAAACAGATGAACCCTGAGGACTTCCTAAACAGAACACAAGAGACTGCTTGAAGAGCTAGAATTGATACAATCAAATGATAAACTGATAAATCACAGATTAAAGTGAAGAAAGAAAAAAGGTAAAAATACACATTTGGGGTATACTTAGATAAGATGTAACTAGGAATCATGTAACTAGAGTGTTACTAATGCAAACTGAGGGCTGTCTAAAACAAGATGTGAAAACCAGCTAGCAAGTTAACATTGTTAAATTTCACTGACCAATCAGAATAAACCACAGTTGACAAACAATTGGCAACAAAGTCAAAAAAGGAAATGGAACATTGTTACAATTCAAGCAAAGTTGGATGTGCAATAACAATGCAAACAATAAACAGGCAGGGGGCACACGGGACGAACAGGTTACTCACCTGTAACAGTAGTTCTAGGAGTGGTATATGTTGTTCATCCACACTCTTTAGCATGTCACTTTCCACTTTAAATCCAACCAGAAGTCTGAAAGCTGCCTCCTTCCACCCACCCCGGGTGGTATATACCTTGGCTCCACCCCATGACACCAGATCTTAGCCCACTGGAAGCCAGGTTGTGTCCATCTGCAGCTGGGGAGGTCAGGTGGGCCTGTGTGGATGAACAACATATACCACTCCTAGAACTACTGTTACAGGTGAGTAACCTGTTCTTCTAGGAGCGTGCATATGTTGTTCATCCACACTCTTTGGCAGACTCCTAGAAGTTCCCTTGGAGGAGGGAGGTAAGGCACACACCCCCTACTTAGGGAACAGAGATTGGAGAACTAAGGCCCCAAAACCAGCATCCTGGCATGACTCAAGGTTGATGTGGTAGTAGGTGATGTAGGTGTTTTGCTGACTTCGAGGTAGCAGTCCAACAGATTTTCTGGATGGGGATGTCCCTGGAATCAGCCACCAATGCAGCAGTATGGTGGGTAAAATTAGTTCTTATCCCTCTGGGAGGCTCATTGCCCACCAACTCATAGCACAGACCTATGCAAGATGTGATCCATCTTGCAATGGTCCATTTTGCTGCAGGTCTGCCAGAAGCAGCTTCAGCATTGGTGACAAACAGCTGGCAAACCTCTCACCGAATTTCCGCTGTCCTCTCCTTGTAATAGGAGAGGGCTCATCTCAGGTCCAGGGTATGGAGCCTGTACTCAACCTCTGAGGTGTAATTAGGGTAGTAAAGTGGCAGAGTCAACACCTGGTTAAGGTGAAACTCTGACACCACCGTCGGAAGGAATTTCGGGTTGAGGCATAGGACAACCTTGTCCCCGTGGAAGACCAGATAAGGGGAGTCCACCGAAAGTGCCTGGAGCTCCCCTGTCCTTCTGGCAGATGTGATAGCCACCAGAAAGGCCATCTTCCATGACAAGTGTGACAAGGCATACTTGTGCATTGGTTCGAATACTTTGCCCATGAGCTTTGCCAGTACCAGCATTAGATCCCATGGATGTGGAGGTTCACACACCAGAGGGGTTTTGTGATCCAGGCCTTTGAAAAAGCACATGATCACTGTCTCCTGCACCACTGTTGGCTGAGCAGCCTGTGCACTGTAAGCAGAAATGGCTGCCAGGTGCACCTTCAGGGTCAATGACTGAAGACCCCCTTTGGAGAGAGAGACCAAAGGGCGTCGCGAATGTTAGCCACTGGACAGGACAAAGGGTCTAGGCCCTTGCTCTGACATCAAATGGAAAACCTTTTCCATTTGAAAGTATAACATTTCCTGGTGAATTCCTTCCTGGATGCCTTCACCATGGTGTAGACATCTTCGGAAAGACCCAAAGCCTGGAACTCTAGCCGCTCAGGTAGCAGACTATGAGGTGCAGGGATTGAAAGTCTAGATGGAATAGCTTCCCCTGATTGAGTGATATCAGGTTAGGGTGTGTGCAAAGCTGCTCTGGGTGCCTGCGGCTGAGGCTGAGGAGATCTGGATACCAGAACTGGAGCGGCCAGTCTGGGGCTACCAGGATCACCTTTGCCTTGTTCCTCCTTATCATGAGAAGAACTTTGTGGATCAAGGGAAGTGGAGGGAAGGCATAGAGGAGGGTTGGGAACCACAGCCTCAAGAAGGCATCCCCCTGCATAAAGCCCTGCTGGGGGGGGCGGGCATGAAGCAGCCTCAGCTTGGTGTTTTTCCCTGAGGCAAACAGGTCCAACAACGGTTTGCCCCAATGGAAGAACAGGCTGTAAGCTACTTCTGGATGGAGTGACCACTCGTGGGATGTCCGACCTAAGTGACTGAGAGCATCCGCCAGGTGGTTTGAGGGTCCTGCCACATGAATGGCTAGGAGACCTGTCTCCAACCATCTCTCAAGGGTCCAGATATGGAGCGCTTCTTTGCACAGCAAACAGGAGTTTGCTGCTCTGTTTGTTGAGGTGGTACATGGTCATGGTATTGTCTGTCTGGACTTGAACCACTTGACCCTGGAGCTGAGGAGTGAAAGCTGACAGTGCTAGTCTGACTGCTCTGAGCTCCAACAGGTTGATGTGGCATTGGGACTCCTCTGAAGTCCAGAGCCCAAGGGCTCTTTCGTCCCCCATGTGGGCTTCCCAGCCCGTGAGAGAGGCATTGGTCATGAGGATGACCATCAGCTCAGGGCAGACAATGGGATCCCTTCCTGCAACCAGTCTGGGGTGGTCCACCATTGGACAGTGTCCCACATCTTCTGGGTTACAGTGACCAGCTGGTTGAAATGGCTGTGGCACTGAGTCCACTTGGCAGCCAGCTCCCATTGGAGGGGTCACATGTGCAACTGGGCCCAACGGACCACTAAGGTGCATGCCACCGTGTAACCCAGAATGCACAGAAAGTCCTGGTCAGGGTGCAACTGCCCAACTACAAATGATTGGGTAAAGGAGGAAGGAACCTCCACCCTGTCAGCCAGAAGCTGAGCTCTGGCTTGACGAGTTGAGCTCTGCCCCGATGAAGCCCATCATCTGAGACATCATGAGTTCTGACTTGGCCTCGTTGATCAGGAGGCCAAGTTGGAGGCAGGTCTGGATGGCCATGTCCCTGGACCTCTCCACCTCCTGTTTGGTGAATCCTGCTAGGAGCCAATTGTTGAGGTAAGGACAAATCCTGACCCCTCGACACCTGAGATGGGGCGCCCCCACTGCAGTGCATTTGGTGAAGACCCAAGGGACTGATGACAGGTTGAATGGCATGGCTCAGAACTAGTACAGGGTCCCTTCAATCCTGAAGCAGAGTAACCGCTGATAGGATGGACAGACTGGGACATGAACGAATGTGCCCTGCAGATCCAGTGAACAGAACCACATGTTTCACTCCAAGGATGTTATGATCTGGGACAGAGTGACCATCCAAAAGGTGCGTGACCTGAGATATTGATTCAGGCCATGCAGATCTAGAATGGGGTGCCAGCCTCCTATCCGATTGGGCACCAGGAAGTACCTGGAAAAAAAGCCTGGGTCTGTTGGAGGATCCACCATTGGAGCTACTGCCTCCTTGAGGAGGAGCTGAGCGATGTCGTCTCTGAGAACTGACTGGATCAGAGCGGATACTCACTCCTCCCGAGGGGCATGAGCTTGGCTTGGAGGGTACTGCTTGAATTCCAGATGCAGTCCCTGACTGACCACTTCCAGAACCCACCTGTCTGTGGTGATAACAGACCAGGAGGAAAGAAAGTGGCAGAGCCAGCCCCCCAAGGGAGGATCCAAAGCTGGCATGATGGTAGCAGGGTTGGCAGCCCCCGTCTCGTCACTGAGCAGGCTTGGAGGAGGAGGATCCAGGACCCAAACCTCAGCCTCCTTTACTGGCCTGCTGGCACCCTGCTTGGGCCGAGGGTGCTAAGCTTAAGTCTGCTGCTGTTGCTGGTGCTGCTGTCCACCTTGGAAGGAGGACTGCTGAGTCACAGGGGCAGAATGCCAAAAAGGCATTTTCCTTTTCCTCTACTGGTTTTTGTCTGAAGATCTCTTGGCAGAGGTGGCATCCAAGGTGGCACTGAACTGCTCAATGTGCTGAAGGTGACCAGCCACTCCCGGGCCAAACAAGTTGGTCCGAAGGAAAGGCACATCAGCTAATTTATGCTGGGTATCTGCTGGGAAGGAGGAGAGTCTCTGCCAAGCCCTGCAATGAGAGGCAACTATGACAGCCATTAACAGGCACAAGAATCCCCAAGGTCTAGGGCTGTCTGGAGCTGCTGTTTGGCAACAGCTTAGCCCTGATGCCAGACCTGCTTGACCATGATCTGCATGTCTCCAGGGAGATGTGGGAGGACTTCATCCAGCGACCCCAGGAAGGTGTGAGAGAAGTGTGCCATGATGATGGCTGAACTTGCCCAAAGAAGGCCCAAGGAGGAAGCTGCATAGACCTTCCTGGCTGAATGGTCCAAAAGTTTGGACTCTTTATCAGGAGGTCAGTCAGTGTCAACAGAACTGCCAGTATGCCTGAACACAGAGGTCGTCACCAGGCTCATGGCCAACGGGTGCTCTGTGAACCCCGCAAGGGACCCCATGGGCACTGCATACTTGCAGACTATACGGACTGATGGAGCTGGACAAGAAGCAGGACATTGCCAGAGTTCTAGGGCCAGTCCAACAATGGCCTCAGCCACAGGAAAGGCCTCCATCGGTGTATCCCCTTTTTTGAGGATATCCGTAAGAGGGTACTCCACCCTTTTCTGGATTGGCTCCAGGGCATCCCTGTAGACTCAGAGATGATGAGGAGGAGAATCCCTTGAAAGGACAAGGAACCTTCCTTTATTCCTAGGCCAGCGGTTGATTCATCATCCCCTGGATGTGAATGTAGACCAGAGACGTCTGAATCTGAGGAATCCAGATACAATGACCTACCACCCATGTCACCTTTGACTTGCTGAGGGTGGTCTGGGGTGACTGTGACTGACAATTGCCAGGAGAGCCTGGTGTCTGGTCTATCTTCCTTGGAAGGAGCCCCTCCTACAGGCTGCTTGAGTGCTGGTTCCACCACAATAGGTAGAGAGACCATTTTGGGCTGAACAGGGGGTCTTGCCAGCTCTGCGGGCTGGGGAACTGATTTGATTGGCTCCAAAAGAGTAGACTTCAGCCTGGGAGGTGAAAGCCAAGTAATGGCCAGGGTGGAAGCCATAGTAGGCTTATGCCCAGACAGAATAAGCTGCTGCCACATGAGGTCCTTGTAGCACTGACAGAGTTTCCACTGGAATGTCTCCTCATCCGAGGAGGATGAAGACGACCGATGGTGTTGCATCTTCTTAGAGCACTTATGGCTCTTCCTTGGCCTGTCAGTCGAGGGGTTCTAGACCTCGATCGAGATTGGGCAGGCCGACTTGGTCAGTCGGGGGACACCGGCAGGGCTGGTGACTTCCCGGAGTCTGGGACCGGTTCCTCGATGGGGACTCCAGCAGACTGGGTCTGCTCATCAGGGAAAACAAGGACTGGAGTCCTAGCTAAGGAGTCAGCAACCAGAGTCGTTGACAAAGGGCAAAGAGGGTCGAGGACAATTTCCTTGTTGTCGACCAAACCCTCAGTCAGCTGACTGGACAGCAAGTCTGAAAAGGCTGCGGCCAAGGAAGAGATCTCGACCGAATTTGAGACCGCATGCTCCCGAGACTGAGACCTCTCCTGGGTCCAGGACCATCTTCGTCAAGACGAAGACACACTCTGATCCTTCTCCCACTTACGGGATTGAGAGGAGTGTGAGCCCGCAGGTGCCTCTCCCTTGGTAGGAAGAGATTGACATAACTCCCTGACGGAACTTGAGAAGGTGGAGCCCAGCTTGAGCAGAACAAAAAAGCTCAGAGAAGACTCCATGGCGCGAGCCACCTGCTCCTTGAATGCTTGCATGCATTTCAACTGCTCGGCAGATCCCGCAGACATGGAAACCATGCATTGGGCTTCCTTGGATTTCACCAGAGGGTTCCTCTTCTCTAGCCTCCCCAGCTTCAGGCGTGCGAGACGGTCATCAAGAACGTTGGGATGAAAGGCCAAACAAAATACTGCACAAGGTGTCATGGCCTACATCGAGATACTACACGCATGTGGAGTGTGAATCAGTAAGTGACATCTTCTGCCTGCATCGGCGCCAATGAAATTCGGGGGAAGAGTTATCTTCCGTGATCGAAGCTGCAAACTTGCAATCATTAATGCGAATAATGCGAATTTTCAGCAGAACTGAAGGTTTGAGAGCCAGGGCCTATGAAATGCTAAAGCATGAGGGAGGCAACCTGAATCTTCCAGCAGAAAGGAAGATCTAGAGTCATAGGGCGGAGCCAAGGTATATATCACCCGGGTGGGTGGGAGGAGCTAGCTTGAAGACTTCCAGTTGGATTTAAAGTGGAAAGGGACATGCCAAAGAGTGTGGATGAACAACATATTCACACTCCCAGAAAACAATGTTGCTGTGCATATCATAAACAGAAACCTGAAAATTAAAACAGCATACAGCCCAGCAGATAAGACAGGCAGACAACTGGAGACTGCCAGCTGTCCTGCATGGCGCCCTGAAGGGCGCAGGAAGAATAATTTAACAAAGCAGAGTTAAGGCCAGTGCTCACATTAGTAGAATCTTATGGTAGTGATTAAAGGAGTCAGATTGGGGGAGCAGTGTAGCCGGCCCACAGATTACTCACAGTGGACACCAGGAAAAATACATCTCTGTACATATCGCTGTGGCCCTTCAAGCACAGGACTGCAATGATACATGCATACGAACATACAAACATACTGGACTGGAGGATGGCACGTGTTGTACCGTTACACAAGAGCAGACCAAGGGATGAACTGGTTAATTACTGTCCAGTAAGTCTCACCTCCATAGTGTGGAAACTCATGGAAATGATTCTAAAGCAAAGACTGGTGTCACACCTGGAGGACAATGGCCTCCCAGATGTGAGGCAGCATGGATTAATTTCAAGGAAGTCTTGTCAAACCAATCTGATACAATATTATGACTGGGTGACAGGTGAGCTGGATAAGGGTCATGCAGTGGATGTTCTTTACTTGGACTTCAGTAAGACCTTCAGTTCTGTGCCTTATGGGTGGCTTAGGGGGAAGCTAACTGGTGTATTGGTATGGGCAAAAATGATGAACTGGATTACAAGCTGGCTGAGTGGGAGACTGCAACTGGTGGTGGTGAGAGGGGAGCTCTCAACTCCAAGGCCAGTGATGAGTGGGGTGCCACAGGGCTCTGTTTTGTGGCCAGTATTATTTGGCTTTCCATATCAGACATTGCACATGGTTGTTGGTGAGCAAGGTAAGTCTGTTCGCTGATTAAACCAAACTTGGAGCAGTGGTGGATGGAGTGGAGGGATGGAAGCATCTGCAGGGGGACCTAAGTAAGCTATAGGAGTGGTCAGAGTGGTAGCAGCTGGGGTTCAATGCAAAGAAGTGTAAGGTTATGCACTTTGGGGCGAAGTAACCAAGGAGAGAATACTGGCTGGGGAGGTGTTAAGTTGGGGATCACTGAGGTGGAGAAGGACCTATGGGTACTGATAAAAGGGACCATGAACAACACTGCTCAGTGCAGGAGAGCAGCTGTAAAGACAAGCAAAATGCTGGGGTGCATAGCGATGGGGGTTTCCTCCAGATGAAGAGAGGTGATCTTGCTCCTCTACAGGTCTCTGGTAAGGCCACACTTAGAGTATTGTTTGCAGTTTTGGAGGCCATACCTAATACGTGATATTAGGATACTGGAGGGGGTGCAGAGGAGGGCAACAAAGGTGATATGTGGAATGGAAGGGAGAGACTATGACAGCAGGCTGGGAGACCTGCATACGTACACCCTGGAGGATAAAAGGAAAGGGGGGGACATGATAGAGACATTCAAGTATCTGAGGGGAATTAATAAAGATGCGGCAGATGGGGCCTTTAAGTTAAGGAGGGGGAGGGTCACCAGGGGGCATGGCTAAGAATAGAGGGGGGAAGATTTAGGATGGAAATGAGGAGACACTATTTCACAGAACGTGCGGTAGCAAAATGGAACACACTACCAGAATGGGTGGCATCATATAAATCTGTGAACAGCTTCAAAAGGGCATGGGACAGGGAACAGGGGAGAGTGAGGGTGGGGGAGGTGGGGGTGGCAGTGGGATGACAAAGGGTAAGGGGTGGGGCAGCTGCAAACTAGGGGTACTAGCTGCACACCCAAGCAGACTTAGATACTAGGTGGTCTGTTTCTGCTAGCACATTCATGTGTTTGTATGTCGGTATGGATTGGAGATCAAGTTGCAGGGTGGAGGGAGAGCGTTAGAACAAACTTGGCCCCACACACAGCTACTGTGCTGCAAGCCCACCCATCATTAACTGCATCTTTCAGTTGAGCTGGAGATGGCAGCAGAGACACAGAGTGCTGGAAGATAACAATGAGCACACTAAGCCTACCCACAAGCTACCTGATTAATGGTTGCAATTAGGGGTGGATAATGCACTTTAAAAGTCCATGATTCAGGCTGGAGTGGAGATTGATTGCCTGGGTGGGGGGAGCCTTAGATGGAACCTGGCACCAAATTCCACCCTGTGCTATAAGCCCAAAATTTGTGGCATCCTTCTTATGAGATCGACATGGAAGTGGAGGCTAAGAATGCTTTGAAAATAGCATTGCTCTTACTTAGCCTTACCTACAAACCACCTGACTGGTGGTTGCTATTGTAAATGGATAATGCAGTCCAAGTGGTGGTACATAGGATAGCACCACACGTCTGTGGGTGCACAGAGCAACACACAGAGATGTGTATGTACCTGAACACACTGGAAACAGCCCCTAGGCTGCCCTTGACCTCAAGATATACAATAAGGGAAGGCCACACAGTACATCTCTATGCATGATCATAACTGCTGACGATACCATTGGCATGGAAACAACAGCAACCAGAGAGGCTTAACAGGCCTTGAGGAAAAAATAGTTCCATCCAGTCCTACTGAACTGGACACTGCACCACTTGTGCTGGGGAGCAAATAGAGCAAATAGGGATACTGGAAGCCAATCACACTGACCATCACAGCCAAGGACACTGCCATAGTTATCATGGAGGTGCAGGATCACTACAGGGTTCTCAGTGTCCAGTTCCCAGATGGGCCAGCCAGCACAGAAACAGCTAATTGGGGAGGAGAAAAAGTGGGCTGTGAGTGTGGCAGGCAGCACATCCAAAACAGTTTCTGCAATTAAGCAAAAGTGGCACAACATAACGGGGGCTACAAAGTGTAAGCTTCCCTATTGCAAGTGGTCACAGCTGGCCATGAATGCTGGCATAGATGACAGACCTAACCTCACCCCAATATAGGACACTGTATCTGCCACCTTTAGGGACTAGGCCATTGAGAGGGGAGGTAGACAACATTAGCATCGGTGTGAGTACACAACAGAGTATGTTTAGCTGTCAGTACAGCATGTAGAGCCAACATAGGGCTAATACTGTGCCAGTCCCCACAGAACCAGGTCCTGTAGTGAGGAATGCATCTGGCACAGTGGCTATAGATGATAAGATGGTGGGGAGCATGATGCTGTTTCTGCCTACCCACTTTCGTCTGCCACCCTCTTTGGCTAGTTAAAATGATCATCATAGTAATATTCAAATTGACCATGGAGGACTGCAGTTTTTCACCCAGATGGAGGCACAATTCCACACATGTAAAGGCCTTTATCTCTTCAGGTGGATCCCCAATCGCAATATAGCAGAACCTGTCCTCTTTGCACCATTCCCTTAACCATGAGTTCAAGGTTTTGGTGCAGAGATCCCTCTCCTCCTCCAATCATAGGCAGTCTGCAGCTGAGCAAAATCTGCCGAGATTGTTACCTAAGTCACCTCCCCAGCTCAATAAACTCACCCTGCGCTGTTCCAGCCCCATCAGTAGGCAGGTCATTAATCCCAGGTTGACAACTGCATCGAACTCTGCATCCCTTCCTATTGCTCTAGCAGTTTTTTGGATCCTCTTCACATCCTTCTGGGCCATAGCACTTTGCCTGCACCTAACCTCTCTCCCTCCCTTTCTTATTCCAATATCTAGCCCCCTGACAATAAAGCACCCCACCAGATACTGTTACCCAGCATACCTCTCATCACACTATCCCTAAAATATAAGACACACTGACACCCAAGATTTAGGAAAAGGTGGGAGACTGGCCATTACAATGTGGGACACATCATCTAATATGCTGATTCAAGCTGTGAACATCGGAAATTAGTGCATTTATTTATGCTTATTTCATTTTGTTTTAGCGTCATAGTGTTTTAAATTTCTGCTTTAAAGTCTGTGTTTACAATACCATCTCAGTATTGGCAGTACCTTTTCCATATGGGATAGAACAAATCTGAGAAGTGAAATGGAGTCCTTCTTCATAATGAGGGACATTTGAGAGGAGTGACCCTCAGGGTACTGCACTATGGTTTTAGGTCTCTAGAGTGTTTCTCAGGTCTCAAATGTTGGCATCCTCAAAGGGCTTCAATGTGTAGCCACCTGAACATACTCATGGTCTCATTCCTTAGAGCACTGGTATACACCAACCCCCTGATGTAACACTTTTTTTCACAGTTTATAACAGCTCAAGTCCATGATATATTCTCACTTTCAATGAACTCCCATGTTTTATAAAGGTGAGAAATTGACCATTCTGTTGATCATTCCGTCTTTCGGATGAGACATTAAACCGAGGTCCCATCTGCCTGGATTGGTGGTAGTTCAGGTGGATGTTAAAGATCCCATGGGACTTATCGAAAAGAGTAGGGGAATTTCCCCGGTGTCCTGGCCAAATTTCCCTCATTCACTAAAAATACCACCAACAGCTTAATCTGGTTCAAGGTCAGTCGGCATTCATCTGTATCCCCCTCCACCGGGTTGTGCCTGAAAATAGGCAGGATTTGTCTAGTGCTCTTACCCGGTCAACAAAAACTAAATAAATAAATAAATAAATTACCCAGTGTGCATGGAGTTCCAGAAAGCTTGGTGGCTGAGAAACCTGTGCTGGTGGCTGCATGCATCCATGCTGACCTGGCCTCAATTGAAAAATACAGTATCAAAACTGTCAGTCAACAAATTGTTGCTGAACTTAATAGTATTCAGAGGCTTTTCTGCTGATCAGTGATAACATTAGGGGAGGCAGTATAGCGTAGTGGTCTAAGGCTCTAGACTGCAAATCTGGTGACATCCAGCAGACCAGACCTGGGTTTGAATCCCACAACTTCCACTTGCATACTGTGTGACCCTAAGCAAGTCACTTAACCTCCTTGTGCTCCCAGGTCACTCCTGTAAAAAAGTTTTCAGCTTAGTGTGCTATACCTGGTTAAAAAGCAGCAGCAATAACTTTAATTTAAAATCAGATGTTTGGTCAATTTAAAAGGCAGCAGCAATAACTTTTTGGTCATAATTCCGCTATACAAGACACTAGTGAGGCCCCACCTGGAGTACAGTGTACAGTTCTGGAGACCATACCTACGTAAGGACATAGGGTAGAGAATGTTCAGAGGAGGGCAACAAAGATGGTGCATGGATTGCATCACAAGTCCTATGAAGACAGGTTGATGGAACTGAACATGTACTCCCTGGAGGAGAGGAGGGAGAGAGGGGATATGATAGAGACATACAAGTATCTTACAGGGAGGAACAGGGTGCAGGAAAACACTATTTTTAAGTGAAAAGATGTTCCAGGACTAGAGGGCATGGGATGAAGTTGGAGGGAGGACGATTCAGAGGAAACATGAGAAAGAATTTCTTCACAGAACGGGTGGTGGACAAGTGGAACACCCTGCCAGAGGAAGTGGTGGGGGCTGAAACAATCACGGGATTTAAGAATGCATGGGATAGACATAAAGGAATTCTAGAGGTCAGGGTTAAGGGGAAATAGACTTCTAGGAAAACAAACTGAACTCACAAGCTCAAATGGGCAGACTGGGTAGGCCATAGGCCCTTATCTGCCGACACTATCTATGTATCTATGTAACATTTGTCTGTGAGATCAGCTTCATATGTGCCTGGGAAAAGGCAAACAAGTGGTCTGGAAAAATGGTGAGAGCCCTTCAAATCTAATTTACAAAGCAGAGCAGAGGTACTGTGACTGCCTTAGGTCCTAATCAGTCAAGAGAACTGTCACCCAATTTAAAGCATTTATTCAAAGTTTGTGACTTTGTTGCCTGCATTTATGTACTGCAGTCTGCTACTGAATATGGAATGATCACAAAAAAGTTTATGTGTTATTATCTCATTTTATTTAACAAAGATTTACGAGTGACACAAAACTCATTGCCACAAAGGAGACTTGCTCAAGGAGTCAGGAAGGAGGGAAGGTGGGTAGTAGAGAGGGCTAAGAGGGAAGGAAAGCACTAATTACAAAAATAAGTACAGGAACAGAACTTTCTCCTCTGACTTGATAGACACATTTTAGCTTACTGTAAGGCAATTAGCTTCTCATATTTTAAAGTATTGTGAAGATTATATGGAGGGCAATGAGTACCAATGCCCATAGTCTGGGAAACAAGCTTCCTGAGCTAGTAGCCCTGATGGAAGATGAACAATTGGATATTGTGGCAGTCACGGAAACATGGTACATGGAGAACCATGACTGGGATGTCAACATACCAGGGTACACAGTCTACAGAAGGGACAGGGAGGGTAAAGGAGGAGGTGAAATAGCTCTATACATAAGGGAAGGGATCAAAACTACAGAACTAAAAAGTAAAGGGGGAGGACAAGAGGCACTCTGGGTCACCTTGGAGACAGGGAATAGCATCACAATCTGCACAGGGGTTGTATGCAGACCCCCGTTTCAAGGGTAGGAAACGGACAAGAAAATGATAAAGGACATTCTTAAAATGGCTGAAAAAGGGGAGCAACTGTTGATAGGGGACCTGAATATGCCAGATGTTAACTGGATGACATGTACGCAACCACATCCAAGAGTAGCATACATGTGATATCTCCCTCTTTATGCAGGAGACTCCTGTTTTTTTTGACTGAACTCCCTCCCTCCCTCCTGGGAAACAAAATCTCCTGCTTAAGTAAAATTCTGTTCAAAATATCCTTCTTTTTTGGACAGATAAAGACACATAAAAATTATATCAGTGATGCACAATGTATCTGATAACTTTATATAACTAGTTGTTTATTCTTTTTAGTGCTTGTTCTTGACAAAATGAAATGCATTACATTTTTGTAATGACTTTTTTCTTATGTTTTTGACGCCATTTAAGGACAAACACACAACGTTATGGCATCTCCCTACTAGCAGGCCAATCTCCCTCCTAATTAGACCCCAATCTCCCTCTTAAGCAAGGTGGCAGGCCAATCTCCCTCCTAATTTGACTCAAGTCTCCCTCTTAAGCAAGTTGGACATATCACATGTATGGAGTAGGGTCATTCTCGATGCCCTGCAGGGGGCAGGCCTTAGACAGCTAGTGTTGGAACCCACTCAGGAGAGAGCAATACTAGACCTGGTACTCTCAAATGGAGAGAGGATCACAAATTTAGAAGTCAGTAGACATCTGGGAACAAGTGACCACTGCACAGTGTGCTTAACAATAAGCACAACCATGGAGATAAGCCATACAAAAACAAAGATACTGGACTTTAGAAGGGCTGACTCTGGCAAAATGGGTGAATACCGGAGGAATGCACTAGCAAATGGCCAAAAAGGAGGGGTGGAAGAACAATGGAGAAAAATCAAAACTGCTATCATATAGGTAACAAGCCTTTGTGTGAAACAAATAAAGAAATCAAAGCAGAGTAAAAAAACACTATGGTTCTCAAAAGAGGTGGCAGGGAAGGTTAAGGAGAAAAAGGCTGCATTCAAAAAGTATAAGGAATCACAGAAGGAGCATGGCGGGGAAATGTGTCAATTAAAGCAGAAAGAAGTAGGGAAGGCAGTCAGAATAGCAAAGGCCCAAAACCGAGGAAAAATTAGCCAACTCAGTTAAGAAGGGGGATAAAACCATTTATAGGTACAATAGGGAGCATAGAAAGGTTAAGGGAGGAATAGTGAAGATTAATAAAGGAGAGGGGAGGTGGGCAGAGGGAGACAGTGAAAAGGCAGAGATACTGAATGAATACTTTTGCTTAGTATTCATAAAAGAAGATGATGAGGAGTTACCTAAACCAGACAATAAAAGCACTCTGGGTAGGGGGTTGACACCAGTCCATTTACAGAAGAAAGAGTCCTGAAAGAACTCCAAAACTCAAGGTGGACAAAGCAATGGGGCCTGACGGGATTCATCCCAGAATCCTAAAAGAACTAAGGGAGGACCTAGTGACACCACTGACCACACTTTTTAACAAATCATGGGAGGATGGGGTGGTACCTGAGGACTGGAGGAAGACAGATGTGATTCCCCTTCACAAAAGTGGGAGCAAAGCAGAAGCATGAAACTACAGAACTGTAAGTTTCACCTCAGTGGTAGGGAAAATTATGGAATCACTTCTGAAAGAAAGAATTGTTGAGTACCTAGAGGCCAGCAGGGCACAGGACCCAGAGCAGCATGGATTTACAGCAGGAAGGTCATGTCAGACAAATCTAATTAATTTCTTTGACTGGTGACCAAAGTAATAGACCAGGGAGGGGCTGTGAATATGGCCTACCTAGACTTTAGCAAGGCATTTGACACAGTCCCCACAAAAGACTAATAATCAAGTTAGCCAGCCTGGGGGAGTCATGTGATGCTGAGGAAGGGATAGGACGTGTTCGCCGAATCGTTCCTTCCTGGCAAACCAAAAAAAACACCCGATAAATTTGCTTAGCGCTAGCAAATAAAAGATAAAGTAATCAGGAATGCAGAGGCTGTTTTAAATACAAATGGAGACGAGCATACCTTTAAATATGTCTAGTCAGCAATCAGCGCGGAGACACTATAAGAAGAATCAAGCGGCCAAGCGCCTGTAGTTCTTCTCCCTAATCATCTCCAGAGGAGTTATCCTTGCATATTTATTTGGAGCTCACGACTCAAGGAGGCTCTGCTGAAATTAATTGAGGATGTAGTGGATTTTAAACCAGCGCTCACGCAGCTAGCCCTAAGAGTAACCGACGCGGAAGCTAGAGTAGCTTTAGTGGAGTGAAAGCAAGATAAGATGGAGCCTGAGGTGGTGAAGCTTAAAAGGAGCCTTTCCAAACTTTAGGACCGTTTGGATGACCTTAAGGGGAGAAATAGGAGGAACAATCCAGTGCTGTTGGGTCTTCCTGAGGGAGAAGAGAGCCCTATTACCATTACATTTTTGCAGCGGTTTCTGAAAAAGACAGTGGGACCTTCACCCAATGGTCCAGAATACATTATAGAACATGCACACAGATCACTCAGGGCTAAATCCTCCTCGGCTGACCCACCTAGGCCGATCATCTTTAAATTACTAAATTATTTGGATCAGGAATTTATTCATAAGGAAGCCAGGAAGTTATCAGCTATTCTCTGGGAGGGTAAAAAACTAAGATTGGTACCAGACTTAATGTTAAAACCTCACCAGTTACGTGCCTCATTCTGGCCTATAACTTCAAAGCTGTGGGCAGCAGGTATACGCCATCGCCTTCTATATCCTGCCAGATTAGAGGTTACCCTCACAGAAGGAACAAAGCGTTTTGACTCGGTAGAAGAAGCCACGAAGACTCTGCGAAGAAGTTACCCCAACCTATTTGCCAAATGAGAAGGGAGTAGTGTATTTAAAACTTGGGACTAAAGAGACACTAGTAAAGATTATTTGAGATGAGATAGATTAGTATTATCCTGTCTTATCGTTCCTGTGCAGCTTTGTTTTATTCTCTGGTTTGGCATGGAGCACAGAAGATTAATACTATCAAGGAACACAAATCACGGTCTTGGAGGCACCATTCTATAGCAATTTAAAGTTTCATTATCCTCTAACTACACCTAATGTTAATTTATGAGGGAGCTCCTGTGTTGCTTGTTGCTTAGTTTATCCACTAGATGGTGCCAAATGATCTTTGTTAACAGGCAACACGGTTATTGCCAAGGACATCAAGTTTAGATTAAAATGCTATCTTAGTCTTTCGGTTTTCAAAGGTTACAACTTAGTGTTGCATATAGTTTATTGTTTTTACTAGTTGGGAGCGAGTTAGTTATTAAATTTCGGGAATTATAGGGGATCTAGGCAGTGAGCACATGGGAAAAAAGAGACAGTAAGATAGATGAGCCTGAGTTGAAACAGCCCAGTAACATGCTGTCTAGTCGTTCTTGTGCTTCTTTTTTATCTTTTTTATTTGTCTGGCAAAGAGCACAAAAGATTAGTATTGCCTAGGAATGCAATCCATGGCCTAGGAGGCAACATTTTATGATGGTTTAAAATGTGTTTTCTTTTTAACTTTAGAACGTCAATCTGGGAGGAATTCCTGTGTTATTTTATTAGAGGGTCTTAAAGCAATATTTACTAATAGGTAACTCAGTCAGTGTCAATGACACTAAGTTTACATCATAATACTGCTTTTTTTCCCTGTCTTTTTAGGGATAAGTTAAAAGATTACTGTTTAAAATTGTACACAGTTCAGTGATTATCCTAGCTGGAAAGTGGGTTGGTTTACTGATTTCTTTTTTTTGCATTTAACAGAGGAAGTTAGACATATAGAACATGATGAGTTATTGAATTTTTTTTTTACTACTCCCACATTTGGGGGGGTGGTTCTACATTAGTTGGAAGAAAGAGGGTGTGAAAGTAGTTTATCTCTGTGCTTTTCTTTAATAGGTAGGGTGGTGATTGGATGTTTCTCTCCCTTTGAGAATATCATGGTCTGAGATTTAGGGAGTGGGCTTAGGGCCCGAGCGAGGAGAATTGTACATAGTTTATGTGTTTTTTTTATCTATTTTAGCTTTAGTTTGTTTAGGGGATAAAACAGGGGTAGTTTTTTTTTCTTTTTTTGGGGGGGGAGGGAAGGGGTGGTGGCAGCACAGCCCTTCAAATCATCTGCACTACGTGGCACAATCATTTGATAATCTATGGTTAACATCCTGAATATTTTTTCTTGGATTTATTAATGGGAGGAAGGATAATAGAAAAAAATATGTTATATTAAACCACCTTGCTAAATTCGACCCTATAATAGTGTTCCTTCAGGAAACACACATGCTTCCAGAACAGTTAAAGTTCTTTAAAAAGTGTTGGGTGGGACAGGTTTTCAGAGTGGGATTCAGCCCTTGTAAGCAGGGCGTGGCCCTGCTGATAGCAAAAAGATTACCTTTTACTCCAGTGGATATGCTCAGTGATCCTGAGGGAAGATTTATCTTCGTTTTTGTAAACTGGGGAACTCTGATATAGTATTGGAGTCTATTTATGGGCCCAACATAGAAACCCCTTCCTTTTTTTACCCACCTAGCCTCGGTATTGGCTCCCTTTCTCCAATACCCTATTATAATTGCTGGTGATTGGAATTTAGTTCAGGCAAGTGACTTTGATCGTACATACCTTAGAGGGGTGGGATTTTCTTCAGCTCAGAAGGCCTTAGGGGTATTTATTTTCTCACTAGGTCTCATAGATCCATGGAGATTATTTAACCCATCAGCTAGAGATTTTACCTTTTACTCCCCAGTGCACAAAAGCTATTCTCGCATTGATTACTTTCTAGTTAGTCATCAGTTAATCCCCTGTATCATCGACTCAAAAATATTTGCCCGAGTAATTTCTGACCATTCCTTAATTGCAGTCCATCTAGAGTTACCCAACGTCCCTATTAGGTCCCATACGTGGCTGTTAAATAATAATTTGTTAAAGGATAAACAAATAATTTCAAGATTTCAACCATTCTTGCAGGACTCCATTTAGGTTAATTATAACTCAGTTCCTGCTGTGGACCTGGTCTGGGCAGCTCTAAAAGCTACATGGAGAGAGGAACTTATACGTACTGCTACAGTACTAAAAAAGAAAAATCTAAACCAAACCAATATATGTCTGCAGAGAATTAGGAATCTGGAAATTAAAGGAGTGGACAACCTATCATTTCTAGAAGAACAGGAACTTATTAGGCTAAGAACACATTATGCAAGTACTTTATTGGAGAAAGTAGAGAGATCTGCTTCCCTATTAAAACCTTCATATATCGGCCAGGGGAGCAAAGCGAATAAATTACTAGCTTGGCAATTAAAGCAACAGTCTGCATCCAAATGGATTGCAGCCATTAAACACCCACAATCAGGCTCTTCAGTGGCTAACCCACCTGAGATGTTAGCTCTCTTTAGAGAGTATTACCAAGCATTATATTCCTCTTATTCTTTATCAGGTGCCCAATATGAAGCAATGTCAGCCTTTATAACTAGAACAAACTTGCCTACCATATCGGGAGATAACTAGATCCATCTAACAGCTTCAATCACTGTTGAAGAGATCTCGGCTGTGATTGACTCTTTAAAACCAGACAAGGCGCCGGGCCCATATGGCTTTATGGGCCTGTTCTATAAAACTTTTAAAAGGTATCTCCTTCCCCTGTTGTTACAGCTTTATACTTACTGGGGATCCTTCCCAGTCAAGGACCAGTCACTATTTGAAGCAAGAATAATTCTCCTTCCCAAACCAGGGAAGATTCCTACTGTGATCAGCAATTATCATCCTATTTCCCTGCTTAATATTGAAGTTAAAATCTATGCTAAAATTTTGGCCAACAGGTTGGCGGGAGTATGGGAGTGTTTGATAGGCCCCGAACAGGCAGGGTTTGTGGCAGGACGTACCTCATAAGATCATTTTAGGAAACTACTTCAACTGGTTTTTGCATCCAGGGACCCCAAGCTTGAAGCTGTCTTGGTGTCCCTGGATGCAGAAAAAGCGTTTGACAGGGTGGAGTGGACATACTTGTTTGAGGTCCTTTCCAAATTTGGTATTCCACCGTCCTTTATTGATCAAATTTGAGTTTCGTATCGTTGTCCATCAGCAAGGTTACTGTGTAATAATCACCTGTCAGATTATTTTCCACTTTGTCGAGGCATGCGACAGGGATGCCCTCTTTCTCTCTACTTGTTTAACTTGTATATAGAGACTTTAGCTAGAGTTCTCAATTTAGAACAGGGTATAAGGGGCATGCAATTCGAACATTTGGAACTTAAGTTATCTCTGTTCGCAGACGATTTACTTCTGTATATTTCCAATAGCAGGCAATCCCTCCCTCGTGCCCTTCAAATTATATTATAATTTAGTAAGTTTTCAGAATATAAGTTCAATAAAATTAAACTATGATATATCCCCATCCCCTCTAGTTACGAGGGACCAAATTGAAAGTATGGGTCTCCAATGGGAAAAAGAACATCTAACTTACTTAGGTATCAAAATTTCTAAAGATACTAGTAAACTCAGGGAACTTAATTTGGACCCCTTGATAAAAGCGACAAAAGAAGATTTGGCCAGGTGGAAAAATTTACCGTTATCCTTTTGGGGGCGGTCAAATGTTTTGAAAATGACAATTTTACCCAGGTTTTTTTAACCCCTTAATAATCTTAATATTTATCTTTCTAAATCCTTCTTTTTGTCTGTCCAGAGAATATGTTCAGATTTTCTATGGAATGGAAAGGTCCCGCGAAAGGCTTATGGGAAGCATATCGCCCTAGGGCATTGGGGGGGGGGGTTACAATTACCAGATTCTTTTGTTTATTATTTGGCGATTCATGCTAACAGATTTTTGCACTGGTTTACTCCCAAGGCAAATGTCTCAGAGAATCCCTCATGGTTACAATTGGATAACCAGCAATCAAATTCCTGTAATCTGCCTTGGCAGCATTGTTGTACAACCCATAGTCAAATATTCCATTAAAGCACAGAGACTCTCCACTCGGGTAGGATGTGAGAGCCCTACAACAATTATGTACCCTGCTCCGGATCCAACCTATAAAGGATCTGAGGCAACCTTTGTTAAATAACCCAAACTTAAAAATAGCCAAGAATACTGTTAAAACCCAACTCTGGGGATCCTATCATGATTTATGTTTAAAAGACTTCATTTTGGGGAACTCACCAGAAACTATTTCTACCTTACAAAATAAGTTTAACGTTCCTTTTAAATTCCAGTTTCAATTAATGCAAATATGCCATTGTATTAAACATTTTCTGGGCAAAACACCATGGTCGGATCATGCGGGAGAAGTCTTAACTACCCTTTGGGAGTTGTCCAAAGGTTGAAAGTCAATTGCCAAATTGTATAAGGGAATCTTAAGTCAGGCCTGGGTGAATCCCTCCCCTATAGACAATTATTGGAAAAACAATTGTATTAAGGATTTTTCTGATAAATATGGAAAACAATCTGGACTGACAATTTTGTTCTAATTAAGCAAGACCGATTGAGAAACATCCAAGTTAACATTCTACACAACATATATTATACACCTAGTAAATTATGTTGGATGGGCAGGTTGTCCTCTGTGGAATGTAAGGATTGTGGTTCTGATTTTGCTACATTATATCATAAACTTTGGTCGCGCCCCAAGATCACAAAATTTTGGGACATGATCAAAAGGCAAGTAGCACCATTTCTTAGAATTGCCTCTTACTTTGAGGAGGACACCTGCCTTTTAGGCATGTATTCATCTATTCCCACTTTTTCAAAAAGTCCAATTAGCTTTGGTTGCCATGGTTACAAAGTTGTTAATTCTAAGACATTGGAAGGAAGAACGGGAACCCTCCTTTGGATAATGGTGGGCAGAATTTCTTACTGCTTTAAATGCAGAAAGATGTGTGGCTAGGTTCTCTCACTCTGGGGAGAAATTTCAGGAATGTTGGGGAGAGCTTTTTTCAATCCTTAAAGATAAATTTGGATATTGAACTAGCTCCCATCTGAGTCTCCCTTTCCCTTTTACAATGTCTATGATCCCCTCATATATTTATACTGCCATGGGTTTTTTTCTTTAAGGGTGTATTCCCATCATTACGCTTACGCTAGGGTGTTATGGTATCTTCTTCTTTATTTATTTCCCCCTTTCTGCTATGTTTGGTTTATTTCTTTTCTAGAAGGTTGTGCCAAAATCCCTTAAAGAGTCCAACATGTTACACTGTTATCCTTTCATGCGTAATTGGGCCAAAGGAAGGTGTGGGTGCTGCAGGGTAGGATGGGGATAAGTTGGTATATATAATTTTTTTTTGGTTTTTCTTCTGTTGGTTATGGTTACCGGACATTAATAATGTATGTGTTTGTTTAGTCAAAAGATGGAAATTGTTCTTTTTTTTCTATATATGATAAAACCTGTATTAAGAAAAATAAAGTTATTTGCAAAAAAAAAAAAAGTTAGCCAGCCTGGGAGTGGGTTCCAGGGTGGTAGTCTGGGTAGCAAACTGGCTACACAACAGGACACAGAAGGTAATAGTGAATGGAACACATTCTGATGAAAGGGGGGTTACTAGAGGTGTACCTCAGGGCTCAGTACTGGGTCCAGTCCTCTTTAACATATTTATAGGTGACATTGCGAGGGTCTGGAGGGAAAGGTATACCTCTTTGCAGATGACACAAAGATCTGTAACAGAGTTGATACACAAGGGGGGTAGAAAGGATGAGAAGGGACTTAGCAAGGTTGGAGGAATGGTCAGACATATTGCAACTTAGATTCAATGCAAAGAAGTGCAGAGTAATGCACCTGGGAAACAAAAACCCAGGAGAAGAGTACACAATAGCAGGGGAGGTACTAACAGCAACAAAAATGGAAAGGGACTTGGGGGTAGTCATATCAGATGACCTAAAGGTGGGTAAACAATGTGAGAAGTCAGTAAGGAGAGCCAGGGGGGATACTTGGATGCATAGGAAGGGGCATCGCAAGTAGAAAAAGGGAAGTGGTTATCCCTCTGTACAGACAGTTGGTGAGACCCCATGTGGAATACCGTGTGCAGTTTTGAAGACCACATCTATGCAAGGACATAGACAGGATGGAAGCAGTCCAGAGGAGGGCAACTAAAATGGTGCCAGGTCTGCATCAGAAACCATATGAAGAGAGAGTGAGACAGCTTAATATGTATACCCTTGATGAAAGGAGGGACAGAGGGCACATGATAGAAACTTTCAAGTACCTCAAGGGAATCAACAAAGTCCAGGAGGGTAGCATCTTTCAGAAAAAGAGATGTGTAGGAACAAGGGGGCACAATTGAAAGATAGAGGGGGGACGGCTCAGGGGTAATGAGGAATTTTTTTTTCACGGAGAGAGTGGTGGATGTATGGAACCGCTTTCCTGGGGAGGTTGTTGGGTCTAAAACAGTGGGGGAATTCAAACATGCATGGGATAGACATAAGGCAATTGTAGGGGGTGGGGTTGCAGGAAGTAGGCTGTTGGTTAACTAGAATCTGCAGCTTATCCAATAGGAAGGGAAATGGGCAGACTGGGTGGGCCAAGTGGTCCTTATGTGCCGTCAAAGTCTATGTTTCTATAATTATTTCATAACCAAGGAATAAAATACTTAAATGAATACAGTTGGACCTCATTCTAAGATATGTCAAGGGGTACTACCAATGTCAGTGATAACTGGAATCTATGAGTACCAGTATTTTCTGCACAGGTTACTACTTTAGTAAGCTAATCTCTTGCGTTGCACTGCCATCTGACCAAAATTTCGACCTGGATGACTGTATCAAAGTCTTCAAGAAAACAATTGGCCAGTGTCAATTTAAAGTAACTGTTTCCCATAAAAGGTGATTATATTTTCTCGTTATTTGCCATCCACTTTAAATGCCCTATTCAAAATTTTTGCTGTAGCTTTATTAATTCTTCTTTTTGGAGCAGAGGTTGGATGAACTTTAACATACTAAATACTGCAACTAATTATAATTTGCTTCATCTGATGTCTAACGTAGCCCAGTCTATGTCCTGGTACATAATACAAAAAACAAGTGTTAAGCCTACAGACTGAGGAAAATCTAGCAATCCTCTTATGTGCCTTGTTAACTCATAAGCAACATGGTTTCAAAGCTAACTACTTAACCCATACTGACTTTTTAACTTTAACTGATTACCTCCATAAAATGTGGATACAGGTGATCTAGCATTTGCATTTTTTCAAGATCTTACACCACATTTTGATTTGATAAATCATATTCACCTGCTATCTAAGCTCATGGCCCATGGTTTTCCTGTAATGCAATATTGTCTTACTGGTAATTTGACTTGAAAGGAACAATGTACTGAAAATGGGAACACAATCTCTTCCCTTGTCATGTGGACAATGGGGTGCCAGAGAACTCAAACTTGGGACCCAGCTTTCTACTTGTAGTGGGCTTGAGACACTATATGCAGGTAATATAGTTCTGTACTCAGGACTAATCTCTTAGAGTAACATCCTAAAGGTTTTCAACAGTGTTTATTTACTTTTCTATTTAGATTTTGGTAACCGGGTAAGCCCACTGAGACCAGAGATCCCTTTTTCAGGGGTGACCCAGAATTAGTTACAGTAAATTACATTCATAGGTATCAATATACAATATTTACAGCTGATACATATGGGGAATTGGTATCAAATGCTTAACACAGAGACAGCAGACATCACAAGGCTCACAAAGTATTAGACAGGTGCACAGTACATTTAACAATTTTGCATGAGAGATTCATGGGAGAAATAGAACTGGCAAAATTAGTGACAGGATGACAACCGGCCCGGGCAGGGGGCTAGCAATTAGAACCACAGAGACTAAGTTCCAGAAGGTACACTTTGAGGCCTGACTTAAACCCTAGGAGAGTAGGCTTGTCAACCAGACTTGCTGGGAAGGCGTTCCGTAACTATGGAGCAGCATACTGAAAGGAACGCTTACCTTGGTTAGTGCAAACATGAGGGATGTCAAGGGGATGACTTTCCAAGGATCACAAGGTACGGCACTGTACTATTGGAGTGAGCAGCCCACTCAGATGGGGAGGAGGGCCAAAGGAGGTGAATTTAAAGGCCAAACAGAGGAATAGGCCAACTTGTGCCATAAGGTGGGCCAGTTTAGGTCCGCGAGGACCTCACAGTGGTGCCTCCTGGGGGAGGAGTTTGTTGCAAAGTGAGCCACCCTGTGGTAGAGCACAGAAAGTTTACTGAGCTCCTTCTCCCAGAGGAACTGTAGCAGTGGGGCCTCATATAGGATGGAAGGGAGAAGGTTGCAGTTGGCTATGGCACGTAGTGCCTCACCAGAAAGAGAGTTACCCAGCTGGTAGAGGAGTCCAAGCCTCTGGTGAATGGATCTAGTTAAGGAGTTGATGGGGGTTTGTAGGACAGTGCCTGGTCAAGGAGGATCCCAAGGTACTTGATCCTGTCTATGACCTCAGATCTCTTCCCTTGGGCTGTGTTGAGCTGGAGTAGTTCGCATCTGTCAGTGCCCAGATGTCTGGTCCCAAACAGAACAGCCTTACTTTTTTCTTCATTCTGCATAAGAGAAATGGAGGTGAACCAGGCCTCAAGAGCAGAGAGACTGGCCTGCAGTTTGGCAGAGATGATACTGGGTAGTGGGTCACTGTAGTAGACAACAGTGTCATCCGCATATAGGATGAGGTTGCTCAGCCCACAGACGCCCTCAATGTCATTGAGAAAAAGGGAGAATAGCAGGGGACCCAGGATCAAGCCCTGGGGTACCCCAGAGACCCCAGGTCTGGTGCTAGATTGTGTTCCTCTCCAACTGACTTTTTGGGTTCTACTGATCAGGTAGCTCTCGAACCAGGAGAGTGAGTGCACATCCAGTCCTAGTCGGAGGAGTTTGGAAAGGAGAAGTTTGTGGCTGACCAGGTCGAAGGCATTGGACAGGTCAATGAATAGAGCCCCCATCTGGGAGCCCTGGTCCATGGCCTTGAGGATGTCAGATGTGAGCCGGATAAGGGCAGTGACGGTGCCATGACCTTTTCTGAAGCCATGTTGTATATCAGCAAGGAGTAGGTGCTGCTCGAGATAATCCTGCAGTTGACTGTATACCAGTCTCTCCTGCACTTTCCTGAGAGGGCTGAGTAGGGAGATAGGCCTATAGTTCCCCACTTTGTCCCTGGGTCCGTTTTTATGGACAAGGACAATAGTCGATACCTTCCATTTACTTGGGACTGTTCCTTCAAGGAGGGACCTGTTGATGAGCAGGGTGACAGGGTAGGCGATTGCAGGGGCAGCGGCCCTCAGCAGCCAAGGTTCAAGCAGGTCATGTCCCGGATAGGAGTTAGGGTTTATTTTGAGTAAAAGAAGTACAGCAGATGGTTTGACCAGTTTCAGGTGGAACTGAGGCCGAGGAAGTGCCCAGTCTGCACTGCTGTTGTAAGGAATCCCAGAGAGGACGGGGGGAGAGAGTCCATTTGGATTGGAGAAGGAAGCACATAAGGCTTCAGCTACTGCAGAGGGGTCATTGGTCAAGGTATTCCCAACCAGGAGTGCACCTTCTTGTGCATTAGTGGCACCCTTAAGAAGAGTGTTAATGTGACCCCAGAATTTCTTAGGGTCACGTAGGTGACTAGTTTGGAGATCTCGCAGGTACTTGGACTTAGCATGTTTGGAAGCTTTTTTGCATTGGTTCCTCAACTCTCTGTACTTCTCCCAGTCAGATCTACTGCCTCAGAACTGGTTTGTTGACAATCAGTTAATTCTGAATTTTAAAAAATCAATAACAATTGATGATTGGTGGGAAGTTTTGACTACTGATTTCCTGCAGGAGTGTGCTTATCCAATAGTGAGGAAAATTTGCAATGAAACAGGGTGAGGGCCACATCAATATCTGGGGCAGAGAGGATGGCTGACCAGTATGTTGCAGCAATGTTGCTCAGTGGATAACTGATCTTCAGCGAATGGAAGGGGGTAGACACAATGAATTTTGAGGAAGAAGGAGAATGTGTCTGACACAGAACATTGCTGAAAGAGTCTGGCAATAAACCTGCTGCAACGGAACAGTTGGAGTGCGAGGAGAGAAACCATTACAAAAGGGTATGATTAGGACAGTGTGACTGAGCCATGTGGGTTTGGTAATAATCTGAGAGAGATTTAGGGTTCAGTTCTGTAGACTGAAGAACTGGAGGCCAGGGAGAGCCAATTTATATTGACTTGGCAGCTGGAAAGAGTCAGTTGATACTGAAATCCCCAAGGAGGATGTGTTCACCTGCAGAGGAATAAGAAGTAATGGTAGAGAGAGAGAGAGAGTCAACCAAGAAGAAGGGGGAGATTTAGGGTGAGGCATTAAAAATCTGAGTGAAAATGGGTACAGTGGACATGAATGAAAGCCTAATAAAGCTTTTTGGAGGAGGTCATGGAGCTTCTTCATAGAAATAGTGCAGGAGAGGATCTGCTGAATTTAGATGGCAATGCCTTCACCATATGTTCTGAGTCCGGCCTGAAGAGATGAAAGTCAGTTAGGGTCAGGATAGAGTCAGGCATCCTGAAGGAGAGCCAGGATTCAGAAATACATAGCATTTCAGGACAGTGTTGTGAAAGCTAGGCAGAAATGAGGTCACATTTAGGGAGAAGGCTCATAGAAACAGAAGTATAGAATGTGTCAGCTGAAGAATGCCCAGTATGTCAAGCTGGTCTGCCCTGTTTTCCTTGCATGTTACTATAGATTTGATGTTACTGTATTTGGTCACAGATGTCCCTCCTTCCAAGAGTTTCTCCACTGCATAAGATGAAAATGCTAAGACTCTTGTCAGTTAGTAAGGTAGATAGGAGGGGTAGGCAGGTGATGGACCAGGGCTGGTCTTCACATTACCAGATAGGAGATGGAGGAGATGAAGCAGAGGACTGAAATGGGACATTTGTCCTTTGCAGGGGGAAGGAGAGGACAATGAGGTGGGAGAGGAAAGGAGGGTTTTGGTGGATAATTTCCAGATTTATGGAGAAGGAAGGAAGGAAGGAAGGAAGGAAGGAAGGAAGGAAGGAAGGAGCGAGCCTGGGAGGGATTAATAGGAAGAGAAGAGGAGTGAATGGTAGAGAGGGGGTAGGAATGGTAGAATTTAACAAAACAGAGTTAAGGCCAGTGCTCACATCAGTAGAATCTAATGGTAGTGATTAAAGATGTCAGACAGGGGGAGCAGTGTAGCAGGCCCACAGATTACACACAGCGGACTCCAGTAAGAATACTTCCCTGTACTTATCACTGCGGTCCTCATGCTCAGGATTGCAATGATATGGATCACATGGTGCACAGCTGAAGTAGGGAATGCTAAGCCCCACCCACAGGCCATCTGATTGGTGGTTGCTATTGGAGATAGATAATGCAATCTGAGAGTCCCTAATTCAGGCTAGAGTGGAGATGCAGTCTGCGAGTCCCTGATCCAGGCTGGATTGGAGATCAAGTTGCAGGGTGGAGGGAGAACGTTAGAATGAACCTGTCTTCACAATTAGCTCCAGTGCTG
Source organism: Neoceratodus forsteri (assembly GCA_016271365.2). Taxonomy (NCBI): domain Eukaryota; kingdom Metazoa; phylum Chordata; order Ceratodontiformes; family Ceratodontidae; genus Neoceratodus; species Neoceratodus forsteri. The sequence goes on from CM057455.1 coordinate 248,655,339, forward strand.
CAAGCCTACCCGTCATTAGCTGCATCTTTCAGTTGAGCTGGATGTGGCAGCAGAGACACAGAGTGCTTTGAAGATAACAGTGAGAAGACTAAGCCCTACCCACAAGCTACCTGACTGATGGTTAACATTGGGGATGAATAATGCAGCCTGAGAGTTCTCGATTTAGGGTGGAGTGGAGATTTAATTGCAGGGGGAAAGAGAGTCTTAGATGGAACCTGGCACCACATTCTACCCCTGTGCTACAATCCCAGAATTAGTGGCATCCTTCTGATGAGTTGGACATGGCAGTGGAGGCTGAGTGATTTGAAAATAGCATTGCTCATACTAAGCCTTGCCTACAACCCACCTGACTGGTGGTTGCCATTGGAGATGGATAATGCAGTCCAAGTGGTGGTGCACAGGGTAGCACCACATGTGAATTTGTGCAGAGAGCAGCACATACAGATGTGTATGTACCTGAACACACAGGAGCAGCCCCTAGGCTGCCCTTGACCTTAAGATATATAATAACGCAAGGCCACACAGTACATCCCTGTGCATGAGCATAGAATGTTGAGGGCACCATTGGCATGGAAACAACAGCAACCAGTGGGGCTTAACAGGCCTTGAGGTCAAAACAGGTCCGTCCAGTCCCACTGAACTGAACACTGCACCACTTATGGCGGAGAGCAGATAGAGCAAAGTGGGATGGTGGAAGTCAATCACACTGATCATCACCACTGAGGAGACTGCCATAGTTGCCATGGAGGTGCAAAACACTATAGAACTCCCAGAACCCCCTACATCTATCCAGGAGGGGAACCAGGATCCTAGGTGATAGGTTTAAAGGCTTCATTGGCAAGCATTTAAACTAACGAAGGGGGAGGCTCTGAAAAGAAGGGAAATCCTAGCGCCTCCCCCCCTCAGAATCTGGGAAGTTAGTGAGGTAAACACCATGATAGAGAAGCTGATAGGGAGAAGGGCAGGGGTAAATGAAGAGAGACAAAAGCAGTAAGGACAGGTATGGGGCAAAAAGGGGTAAGACATTCAAAAAATGGAGGGTAATGAGTACAATGCTCATAGTCTAGGTAACAAGCTCCCTGAACTGGTGGCCTTAATGGAAGAGGGATGCCTGGATATCGTGGCAGTCACAGAAACATGGTACACAGAGAACCATGGCTGCATGTCAACAAACCAGGGTACACAGTCCATAGGAGGGACAAGGAGGGTAGAAGATGAGGAGGAGTAGCTCTCTGTGTAAGGGTAGGGATCAAAGTAACAGAACTAAAGGGTAAACAGTGAGGAGAGAAGGCACTGTGGGTCACCATGGAGACTGGAAATGGCACCACGATCCACACAAGGGTTGTATACAAAACCCCCATCTCAGAGGGAAGAAATGGACAAGGAAATAAAAGAAGGCATCCTTAGGATGACAGAAAAAGAGGAGATATTGCTGATGGGGCCTGAATATGCTAGATGTTAACTGGAGCACCTTTGCTGCTGCCACATCCAAGAGCAGAGTCATTCTCGATGCCCTACAGGGGGCATGCCTCAAACAGCAAGTGTTGGAACCCACTCTGGAGGGAGCAATCTTAGACCTGGTAGTCTCAAATGGGGTTGGAGACAGGATCTCAGATCTAGAAGTGGGTAGCCATTTAGGAACAAGTGACCACCAAACAGTGTGGTTCATCATAAGCTCAGTTGAAGAGCCAAGCCATACAAAGGTGAAGGTACTAGACTTCAGAAGGGCTGATTTTCTCAAAATGGGAGAGTGCTTCAGAAAAGCACTAGCAAACAGGCATGAAGGAGGGGTGGAGTAACAATGGGGAAACATCAAAACTGCCATCACAGAGGCAACAAGCCATTGTGTGAAGCAAATAAATGAAAACAAAAGAAAAAAACACTATAGTTCTCAAAAGAGGTGGTGGGGAAGGTTAGGGAGAAAAAGACACCATTCAGGAATTATAAGGAAACACAGAAGGAACAGAACAGAGAACTGTACCAGATAAAGCAGAAGAAAGTGGGGAAAGCAGTCAGAATAGAAAAGGCCCAAACCAAGGAAGAGATAGCCATATCGGTTAAGAAGGGACGTAAAACCTTTTATAGGTACATTAGGGATTGAATAAGACAAAGGGAGTGATGCTGAGGCTTAATAAAGAGGAGGGTGGGTGGGCAGAGAGGGACAGTGAAAAAGCAGGGATATTGAATGAATACTTCTGCTCAGTATTCACAAAAGAAGAGGAGGGTGAGGTACCTAATCCAGTCAATAGAAGCACTCTGGATATGGGAGTCGATATTGGTCCTTTCACAGAAGAAAGGTTATGGAAGGACTCCTAAAACTTAAGGTGGACAAAGCAATGGGGCCTAATGGGATTCACCCCAGAGTTCTAAATGAACTAAGAGGAGAACTAGTAACACCACTGACTACCCTTTTTAACAAATCATGGGAGGATGGTGTGGTACCTGAGGACTGGAAGAGAGTGGATGTGATTCCCCTTCACAAAAGTGGGAGCAAGACAGAGGCAGGAAACTACAGACCTGTTTGTTTGACCTTGGTGGTAGGGAAAATGATGGAATCACTTCTGAAGGAAAGAATTGTTCAGTACCTAGGGGTCAGTGGGGCTAAGCACCAAAGGCAGCATGGATTCACAGAGGGAAGGTCATGTCAGATGAATCTAATTGATTTCTTTGACTGGGTAACCAAAGTAGTAGACCGGAGGGGCTGTGGACGTGGCCTACCTAGACCTTAGCAAGGCATTGACACAGCACACACAAAAGATTAATAAACAAATAAGCCAGCCCAGAAGTGGGTCCCAGTGTGGTAGCCTGGGTAAAACACTGGCTGGATAACAGGATGCAGAGGGTAATAGTAAACAGTAAAGAAAGGAGGGTTACTAGTGGGGCACTACAGGGTTCAGTACTGGGTCTAGTCATTTTTAACATCTTAATGAGTCCACAGTAAAGAAAGGAGGGTTACTAGTGGGGCACTACAGGGTTCAGTACTGGGTCTAGTCATTTTTAACATCTTAATAAGTGACATTGCAGAGGGACTGGAAGGAAATGTCTCTTTGCAGATGATAAAAAGATCTGCAACAGGGTTGATACACAAGGTGGGGTGGAAAGGATGAGAAGGGACTTGGAAAGGTTAGAGGAATGGTCAAATGTGTGGCAGCTTAGATACAATGCAAAGAAGTGCAAAGTAATACACCTGAGAAATAAAAACCCAGGGGAAGAGTACATATTGGTGGTAGAGATACAGACAACAACAAAAATGGAATGGGACCTGGGAGTAGTTATATCAGATGACCTAAAGGTGGACAAGCAATGTGAGAAGTCAGTAAGGAGGACTGGGGGGATACTGGGATGCATAGGGAGAGGCATCACCAGAAGAAAAAAGGAAGTTGTTATCCCTCTGTACAGACAGTTGGTGAGAATCCACCTGGAGTACTGCATGCAGTTCTGGAGACTGTATCTCCACAAAGGCATAGACAGGGTGGAGGCTGTCCAAAGGAGTTCAATCATAATGGTGCAGGGTCTGCATCAAAAGACATACGAAGAAGGACTAAAGGAGCTTAGTATGTGTACCATCGAGGAAGGGAGGGAGAGGGGGGACATGATAGAAACTTTCAAGTACCTCAAGGAAGTCAACAAACTCCAAGAGGGTAGCATCTTTCAGAAACAGAGATGTGCAAGAACAAGGCGGCACAATATGAAGATAGAGGGAGGGAAGCTCAGAGGTAATATGAGGCATTATTTTTTCATGCAGAGGGTTAAGGTTGCATGGAACAGCCTTCCTGAGGGAGGTCGTGAGCCAAAACGGGGATTCAATAATGTATGGGATAGACATAAGGCAATTCTAGTGGGGGTAGGAGGAAGTAAAACATAGAAACATAGAAACATAGACTTTGGCAGATAAGGACCACTTGGCCCTTCTAGTCTGCCCATTTCCCTACCTACAGGATAGGCCGTAGATCCTAGTTAACCAACAGCCTATTTCTTCCTACCTCCCACAAGAATTGCCTTATGTCTGTCCCATGCATTCTTGAATTCTCCCACAGTTTTAGACCCCACAACCTCCTCAGGAAGGCTGTTCCATGCTTCCACTACCCTCTCTGTGAAATAATACATCCTCACATTGCCCCGAACTGCCCTCCTTCTATCTTTAAATTGTGTCCCCTTGTTCTTGCAAGTCTCTTTTTCTGAAAGATGCTACCCTCTTGGACTTTGTTGATTCCACTGAGGTACTTAAAAGTTTCTATCATGTCCCCCCTCTCCTTCTTTCCTCAAAGGTATACATATTAAGCTCCTTTAGTCTCTCCTCCTCTGACTTCTCCAGCAGACCCTGCACCATTTTAGTTGCCCTCCTCTGGACGACCTCTATCCTGTCTATGTCCTTGCGGATGGGGTCTCCAGAACTGGACACAGTACTCAGATGGGGTCTCACTAACTGTCTGTACAGAGGGATAACAACTTCTGTTTTCTGCTGCTGATGCCTCTCCCTATACATCCCAGTATACCCCAGCCCTCCCTACTGCCTTCTCACATTGCTTTAACCTTAAGGTCATGTGATATGATTACCCCAGGTCTCTTTCCTTTTTGTTGTTGTTACTACCTCCCCACCCATTGTGTATTCTTCCCTGGGTTCTTGTTTCCCAGGTGCATTATTTTGCACTTCTTTGCATTGAATCTAGCTGCCATACTTCTGACCATTCCTCCAACCTTGCCAAGTCCCTTTTCATCCTTTCCACGCCTCCTTGTGTATCAACCCTGTTGCAAATCTTTGTGTCATCTGCAAAAAGGCATACTTTTCCTTCCAGTCCCTCTGCAATGCCATTGATGAAGACATTAAAAAGGACTGGACCCAATACTGAACCCTGCGGTACCCCACTAGTAACCTCTCTTTCTTCTGAGTGGACTCCATTTACAATTACCTTCTGTGTCCTGTTGTGCAGCCAATGTTTTACCCACTCTACCACCCTGGGACCCACTCCCAGGCTGGTTAATTTGACTATTAATCTTTTGTGTGGGACTGTGTCAAATGCCTTGCTAAAGTCTAGGTAGGCCATGTCCACAGCAACTCCCTGGTCTACAACTTTGGTCACCCAGTCAAAGAAATCTATTAGATTCGTCTGACATGACCTTCCCCTCTGTGAATCCATGCTGCCTTGGGTCCTGTGCTCCACTGGCCTCTAGGTACTCAACTATTCTTTCCTTCAGAAGTGACTCCATCACTTTCCCTACCACAGAGGTTAGACTGACAGGTCTGTAGTTTCCTGCCTCTGTCTTGGTCCCACTTTTGTGAAGGGGAATCACATCCACCTTCCTCCAGTCCTCGGGTACCACACCATCCTCCCATGATTTATTAAAAAGAGTAGCCAGTGGTTTCACTAGTTCCTCCTTAATTCTTTTAGAATTCTGGGTGAATTCCATCAGGACCCATTGCTTTGTCCACCTTCAGTTTAGGAGTTCTTGCAGAACCCTTTCTTCTGTGAAAGGACTGGGTTTGACCCCTATCAAGAGTGCTTCTGTTAATTGGATTAGGCACTTCCCTTCCTCTTTGTGAATACTGAGCAGAAATATTCATTCAGTATCCCTGCTTTTTCACTGTCCCCCACTGCCCACCCACCGTTCATTCTGTTCAGCCTCACTATCCCTCCCTTTGTCTTTCTATGCTCGCTGATGTACATATAAAAGGTTTTATCCCTCTTCTTAACTAAGTTGGCTATCTTTTCTCAGTTTGGGCCTTTGCTATTCTGACTTCCTCCTGCTTCCTTCTGCCTTAACTGGTACAGCTCTCTGTCCTGCTCCTTCTGTGTTTCCTTATACTCCGGAATGCTATCTTTTCTTCCTGACTTTCACAGCCACCTCTTTTGAGAACCATAGTGGCTTTTTCTTTCGTTTTGATTTGTTTATTTGCTTCACACAAAGGCTTGTTGCCTCTGTGATGGCAGTTTTGATGATTCCCCATTGTTGCTCCACACCTCCTTCTAGCCTGTTTGCTAGTGCTTTTCTGAGGCACTCTCCATCTTGCCAAAGTCAGCTCTCCTAAAGTCCAGTACCCTCACTTTTGTATGGCTTGACTCTGTAGCTGAGTTTAACGTGGAACCACACTGTTTGATGGTCACTTGTCCCCAGATGGCAACCCACTTCTAGGTCTGAGATCCTCTCACTGCCCCTTGAGAGCAATGGCGTCTAAGACTGCTCCCTCACGAGTGGGTTCCGAACTAGCTGTCTAATGCCTGCCACCTGAGGCATCAAGAATGGCCCTGCTCTTGGATGTGGCTGCAGAAAATGTGCTCCAGTTAACATCTGGCATATTCAGGTCTCCCATCAATAGTATCTCCCCTTTCTCTGCCATTCTAAGAATGTCATCTATCATATCCGTGTCCATTCCCTTCCCCTGACATGGGGGTCTGTACACAACCCCTGTGCGGATTGTGGTGCCCTTTCCAGTCTCCAAGGTGACCCACAGTGCCTCCTCTCCTCCCTGTTTACTCTTTTGTTCAGTTGCTTTTATCCCTTCCTTTACATAGAGATACTCCTCCCTCTTCTCCCTGCCTGTCTCTCCTGTGGGTTATGTACCTAGTATGTTAACATCCCAGTCATGGTTCTCTGTACCATGTTTCTGTGACTGCTACGATATCCAGGCATCCCTCTTCCATCAAGGCCACCAGTTCAGGAAGCTTGTTGCCCAGACTACAGGCATTGGTACTCATTACCCTCCATTTCCTGATGGCCTTACTCCCTTTTGCCCCATCCCTGTCCTTCTTGCCTTTGTCACTTTCTCCATTTACCCCTGCCCTTCTCCTTATGGACACCTCTATGTTGGTGTTTGCTGCACCTACTACCATGATTATTTTGGAGAGGCTAGGATTTCCCTGCTCCTTTCCAGTGCCTCCCCCCTTGGCTAGTTTAAAAGCTTGCCAATGAAGCATTTAAACCTATAACCGAGGATCCTGGTTCCCCTCCCGGACAGATGCAGCCCATCATGCCAGTATAGGCTTGCATCACTCCAGGTGGACCCCCAGTCCCCAATGAATCCAAATCCCTGAGCTCCACACCAGTTTTTCAACCCCTGATTGAATCCCATGGTGCAGAACACCCTAGCCTCTCCTATGCCATAGATGGGTAGCACCTCCGAGAAGGTTACTGTGTGTGCTACTTGACTAAGGCCCCTTCCCAATTCCACAAACTCTTCCTGCACTTCTCTAATCCCTTTCTTAGCCAGGTCATTTGTCCCTAGGTGGACAATGACATCCAGCTCCCTCCCCTGTGCAGCTGCTCCGGCAATCTTGAGGATTCGCTCCCTGTCCCTCCAAGCCATGGCGCCAGGCAGGCACCTTACCTCCCTCTCCCCTTCCTCCCCCAGTTCTACCTTCCTAACAATGGAGTCCCCCACCAGGAGTTGTTTCTTCCCTGCAGGGTCCCCTGCCACCCTCCTGTGGGTCTCCTTTGTGGAGGTTCCCAGCATCCTCCTTGGTCTCCACTGTGGGTGCCTCCATAGAGGAACCACACTTTTCCAGAATGGCATAAGAATTGTGGAGGTACAACTGGAAGGATGCACCTCTGTTCCACCACCCTCACCCTCCCTGAGCCAAATGTGGTCCAACCACCCCTCTTTCTTGGCAACCTCTGAGGCAACGGCAGTGGCACTGGTGGTCCCTGGATGGAAGAGGAGGTCCCACAAATCCTGGTCAACTCAGCCTGGAGATGAGTAACCTCCTCCCTCAGCCCAGGGAGTTGCCTGCAGATGGGACAACATCGCATCCTCCAGAATGTCTCCCGGAAAGCTGCTGCTCCACAGCCACTGCACTGCACCACTCCAATCATGTCTTATTTCTGGCCCCTTAACTGTTTTCAATCCTTACTCTTTCCTCTGTTTTTTTTTCTCTCTCTCCTTACTTTCTGCCTGTGTGCCCTTTAAGCTCCTGATTGTCCTGTTCTGAGACAAGAATATCCTATATTTCTCAGTAGACCACTTACTTGCTCAGAGGCAGACCTCCAGCAGCTAGAGGGGGCCAGAGAGCTACTCTTGCCCTTCTAGGATGGTGGGTCTTTGGTGGTTCTGTGATCACTCACTTCCTGCTCCCAAACAGGAAGTTCCTGTTGTCAGTCTTATCCTGTGCCTATAAAAATAGAACTAGCTTTGGGTGAGGGGAAGGAGGGCAATATAGTCCCAGCAGAGAAGTCCAGTCACACAGCAGTCCTTTCTCCTGGTGTCTTCTGCCAAGATATAGAAGTAGTCTGTTGGTTAACTAGGATCTGCAGCTTATCTATTAGGTAAGGAAATGGGCAGACCACGTGGGCCAAGCGGTCCTTATCTGCCATCAAATTCAATGTTTCTATGAAATAGTTGCTGCCATTAAGCAAAAGCAGCACAACATGTTGGGGGCTACAAAGTGTAAGCTTGCCTACTGCAAGGGGTCACAGCTGGACATGAATACTGGAATAGATGACAAACGTAACCTCACTCCAATTGAGGACACTGTGTCTGCCACCTTTAGGGACCAGGCCATTGATTCGGGAGCTTGACTACATTAGCATCAGTGTGAGTACAAAACAGACTATGTTTAGCTGTCTGTACAACATGTAGAGTCTACATAGGGCTAATACTGTGCCAATCCACACAGATCCATGTCCTGTAGAGGAGAATGCATCTGACACAGTGGCTATAGATGATGGGATGGTGAGGAGAATGATGCTGTTTCTGCCTACCCACTTTCTTCTGCCACCCTCTTTGGCTAGTTTAAATGTTCATCATAGTAACATTCAAATCGTCCATGGAGGACTGCAGTTTTTCTCACAGATGGAGGCATAAATTCAAACATGTAAAGGCCTTTATCCCTCCAGGTGGATCCTCAATCCCAATATAGCAGAGCCTGTCCTCTGCACCATTCCCTTAACCATGAGTTTAAGGTTTTGGTGCAGAGATCCCTCTCCTCCCCCCTTCATTGACAGGCTGCAGCTTAATGAAATCTTCTGAGAGTTTTACTAAAGACCCCTCCCCAGCTCAATAATCTCATCTTGTACTGTTCCAGCCCCATTAGTAGCCAGGTCATTAGTCTCAGGTTGACAATGACATCTATCTCTGCATCCCATCCTATTGCTTTAGCAGTCTTTTGGATCCACTTCACATCCCTCTGGGCCATAGCACCTTGCCTGCACCTAACCTCCCTCTCCCTTCTTTTCCTATTCCAATACATAGCCCCCTGACCATAGAGTGCCCCTCCAGATGTTGTCCCCCAAGCATACCTCTCAACATACTGTCCCTAAAATATGGGACACTGACACCCAAGATTTGAGAAAAGGTGGGATACTGGCCATTACAATGTGGGACACATCATCTAATATTATGATTCAAGCTCTGAACATCAGAAATCAGTGCATTTATTTGAGCTTATTTCATTTTGTATTTGCATCATAGTTTTATAAATTTCTGCTTTAATGTCTGTGTTTACAACACCATCTCTGTATTGGCAGTACCTTTTCCATAAGGGACAGAACAAATTTCATTTGAAAAATGGGAGCCTTTTTCATAATGAGGGTCATTTGAGAAGTATAATCCTCAGGGTATTGCACTAGGGTTTTAGGTCTAATTTAATTGTTTAATTGTTTAATTAGTATTTCAGAAAGACCTTTGAGCATGAGCTCTTTTACAAAGGTTCCACATCAGGTTGGACAATAAGACAATACACATATTCAGTGGTTACAGAGGCCTGATCATTAGGCATTAAAGAGCGATTACATGACAATTAGACAAATAGGGGAAAAAAACTGAGCAGTTGTAATTGAATACTAAGCTATTTCTAATCGGTTGCCCTAGGCAGCACACCCCTGGAAACCTCCAAATCCGTTGATAGACTATGGCAGAGTAATTGCATAGGGTTTAACGATATCCCAGATGGTGAGAGGCTGGGTGACAGTGAAACAAGGGGGACTGGGTTTGAAACCAACCGCAGACAGCAAGAGGTGGGGGGAAAGTGAAACGGAGGGGTGGGCTGTGTTGGGGGGTGGGTTTTGTCGAGTATGATGTGTGTGTGTGTGTGTGTGTGTGTGTGTGTGTGTGTGTGTGTATGTGGGAGAGGGGGTTGGGAGGGGCAGTACAATATTTCTCATGTTCCAAATGTTGGTACTCTCAAAGGGCTTCAATGTGCAGTCACCTGAACATACAGGGGATCTCGCTCCTTAGAGTCCTCGTATACACCAAACCCCCTGATGTAACACATTTTTTTGATACAGTTTACAATAATTCATGCCCATGATATATTCTCACTTTCAATGAACTCTCATGTTTCATAAAGGTGAAAAATTGGCCATTCTATTGACCATTACCCTTTGTGCATGGAGTTCCAAAAAGTTTGGTGGCTAAGAAACCTGTGCTGGTGGTTGCATGCAGCCATGGTGGCCTGGCCTCATTTGAAAAATACAGTATCAAGGGTTCCATGTGATAACAGCAATTATGGAATGACGATCGCTATTACGGTGAGTGTACATCACTGAAAATCAATTTCAGTGATGTACACACCCAGCCCACAGCAAAAGGGTACTGGGTGTCACAAACTCACTCAGCAGGTCAGGCCCTCTACTGCCAAAGTGCCAACCTCTGAGTGCAGTCTTGTGAACAGTGTAACAGACAAGGTAACCCTCTTGTCTGTTTTTGTGAGTTCGGATCAACTTTTGGTCTCCAGTTCTGGAGGGATTCAAACTGTTAACCTCTTGTTAGCATACCCAATGCACAGGCTCAGATATAACTGTCTTTGGGGGGCCAGATATCTTTGCCTATGGGCACCTAACCAGGTGTACATAGATGAACCCTTTAAAACTTTAATGAAGACCTCAGATTTAATGCTTCTCTTTCCAGTTTGGTACCACCATTCAAGCTTATGTCTATTGTCTGCTATAACCATGTACTTTTCTTACAAATAAAAAAAGTCAAAGACAGACCAAGTAAGTTCTAAAAAGAACTTTACTAAAAATAGTTAAAAAATATGTAAAACACAAAATACAGAACTCTTATATCAAAAGACATACAGATATTTTAAAAGAAACAAGGTTTAAACAGTGCAAATTCCTACTACAGTACTTAGTCTCTAAATACTTGCTTAAGTGCTCACCGATCTTGCTTGGTCAGAGTCTAGGTAAAAATGTGTCTCTGTAAAACAGAGTTATTCTTTAAACAACTGTATTGAGCAACCCATTTTTGTGTGAGGTCAGCAAGCTCCTCCTCCTTCAGATTATGTATAAAAAATATATATCTGTTACAACCACAGGATGTGTTTTCAAAGTATTACATTCTGCAATCCTCAGCATAACTCATGTGTGTCAAATGACATCTCTTTGATATTTAAACTGTATCCTCTGTCACAAAGACACCAAAGCATTTATGATCTCACACTAATACATCACAACTTGCTTTTCTTCTTCTGGAAGCATCATAAAATGGATATGCTGAACTCAAGCTTCTTAACCCTATAATTAGCTTCAGGCTTTTCCACGTGACACATTGTCTCCAAAATCTGTTTGTGTATAATCTCACACGCTGTCTCAGCATGTTTCTAATGGCATCCATCCTTCAGCTGAAACCGGGGGGGGGGGTGAGTGAGGTTATTCCAAGGGCACTGACATTTTTAACAAGCACTTCAATACCACATTTCCATTATTTAAAGAAATAAAAATGATACAGCACTCAGAACATGGCTGTCTATGTCACAATCCTCCCCACCTAGACTGAATTTGAGGGATCTATCCCCTGCATGGGATGAGCTTCCCAAATCAGTTCACTCCTCATAGATGCTAGACAGTCCATCTGAGTTTTGATTATTTGCTCCAGCCCTATGTACAAACTTTAGATCATATCCTTGTAAAGCAAGATTCCATCTTAGTAGTCTCCCATTGTTCTTCCCCATCTCCATCAGTCAAACCAGGGGGATGTGGTCAGCCTGCACCACAAAATGCTGCCCATGGAAGTATGGCTCTAATTTCTTTAGGGCTCACACTATGGCAAGACACTCCTTTTCCACCGTGGAGTATGCTTGCTCCCTGAGAAGCAGCTTCCTGCTCAGGTACACAACTGGGTGATCTGTCCCTTGGCTGGACGTCTGGCTCAGTACTGCCCCAATACCCATGTATGAGGCGTCCGTCTGCACTATAAAGGTTTTGCTATAGTCAAGACTTGTCAAAACAGGAGCACTGCACAGTGCCTCCTTCAGTCTGGTAAAGGCTTCCTCACAGGCAGTGCCCCAGGTAAATTTCTTTGGCATCTTTTTCTTTGTCAGGTCAGATAGGGGAGCAGCCAGGGCACTGTAATTGGGTACAAATTTCCTGTAGTACCCTGCTGTCCCTAGAAAGCTCCTGACCTGCTTCTGGGTTTCTGGTCTGGGCCAAGCCTGGATCACCTCTTTCTTTATCTGGTTAGGACAGAGCTGTCCCCCAGCCTACCACATGCCCAAGGTATGCCACTTCCCCCATGGCCACCTGGCACTTCTCAGCTTTGACAGTGAGCCTGGCCCTCTGTATCCTGTCCAGCACTTCCCTAAAATGGGATAGGTGTTCCTCTCAGCTGGTACTAAAGATGGCAATGTCATCCAGGCACGCCACGGCAAACCCCTCAGCACCATTTAACACCTGATTCACCAACCTTTGGAAAGTGGCTGGGGCGTTCTTCATTTTGAAAGGCATTACTTTAAACTCAAATAAGCCTATCAGAGTGATGAAGGCTGACCTCTCCCTAGCTCTGTCTGTCAATTCTACCTGCCAATACCCCTTGGTCAGGTCAATAGTCGTAAGGTAGGTCGCCCTTCCAAACTTGTCCAGGAGTTCGTCCATCCGGGGCATCGGGTTGGCGTCGAACTTCATGACTGCATTCAGTTCATGATAGTCCACACAGAAATGAATTGAGCCATCTGGCTTAGGTACAAGGACTACGGGTGAGGCCCAGGGGCTGTGGGATCTATGGATTACCCCTAAATCCAGCATCTCCTCTACTTCCCTCCTAATGTCCTTTTGGACAGCCTATGATGCCTGATATGCTGACTGCTGAATGGGCGTCTGTGTCCCTGTCTCCACATCGTGTGTTGTTTAGGGGGTTAGTCCAGGCTTGGCGCTAAACAAGGGAGCAAGGTCTGCTAAAACCTCCCTTACTTTCTGGACCTGGTCCGGGGCCAGCTGGGGAAACAATTTTACTGCCTCCACAGAGTACTCCCGCTTACTCTCTTCCAGCAAATCCAGAAGGGGGTCTCCTTCATTCCTTCCTTCCCCATGACTACACACTGCGAACACCATATCAGCCCTATTTGCATATGGCTTCATCATGTTGACATGGTACATCCTTTATGTCTGTCTAGGGTCAGGTAACTCCACAATGTAGTTCATGTCATTTACCTTCCTAACCACTTTGTACGGTCCTGCCTCTCAGCATGCAGCTTGTCTTTCCAGACTGGAATAAGGACCATGACTTCCTGACCCACCATGTACGAGCGAGCTCTGGCTCTGCAGTCATACCATACTTTTTGTTTCTGTTGGGCAGCTGCTAGGTTGCTCTGGGCTGTCCCCAAAAGGTCCTTTAGCCTTTCCCTAAACCTAAGGACATAATCTACAATGGGAGTTTCCTGGGTGGCGTGCTTGCCTTCCCAGTCCTCCTGGATCAAGTCTAGGGGCCCACGTACCTGGCGTCCATATAAGAGTTCAAAAGGGGAAAATCCTGTCAACTCTTGGGGCAACCTTCCTGTATGCAAACAACAGGTGGGGAAGCTATTTCTCCCAGTCCCTCCCATGCTGTTCAGCAAATGCCTGGAGCATTGACTTTAGGGTACCATTGAATCGTTCCACAAGTCCATTGGCTTGTGGGTGATACAGTGTCATGCATCTCTGCACCACCCCACACTTCTCCCATAAACATTTCATCGGGTCCGACATGAAGGAAACCCCTCAATCAGTGATTACTTCCTGCAGAAACCCAACATGGGAGAAAATCCCAAGTAAGGCATCTGCCACTTTGTCTGTCCTCAGAGAGGATAGGGCGACTGCCTCTGGGTACCGGGTGGCATAACCCACCACAGTCAGGATGACTCTCTTCCCTGAGGAGCTGGGGGTATTTAAAGGCCCCACAATATCCATTCCCATCCTTTGGAATGGCTTCTCCACTATGGGCAAGGGGATCAGGGCAGCTTGGGTTTTCTTGCCCGCCTTCCTATTTCTTGGCACCAGTGACAAGACCTGCAATACTCCTTCACCTGCTGGGTGAAGTTAGGCCAGTAGAAATTCTGGGCCAACTGCTGCATAGTTCGTGTGATTACCAGATGACAAGAAAAGGGAATATCATGGGCAACCCTGAGCAACTGCTCGTGATATCCTTGGGGAACGTCAAGCTGCCTGCCTAGCATCCCTCCCTCCCTCTGTCTGTACTACCTGAGTATACGTAAGTCCATTTTCCCGATAAACCTTATGGCTGCCGTCACCTCCCTGTGCTCAGTCAGAGTCTGCCCAAGCCCTCAGCTTCTCTAAGCTAGGGTCACCCCTCTGAGCAGCTGCAAACCCCTTACACATTCCCAAGGCATGGGACAGGTCCCCTTCCATCGCTAAACTAGGGTCCCTAGCCCTAGGGTCAGGGCATTCAGTATCACTGTCAATCCCAACTCTCTGACAAGGGGTCACTCCTCCCTCTATGGAGTAACCCTCTGTAGCTGTGTGGTTACTTGCTACTGGGGAAATTTCTACCCCCTTTTTATCAGTCTCCCCATCTGGAGACACAGGCCGGGGAAGCAGCCTCTCAGTGGTTTCCACACTGGTTTCTGTGGGGTTCAGGGAACTACTATTTTCCCTTGCTGCTTGGCCATGGGTAACTGCACATACCAACCCCTGCTGGAGATTGTTACCCAGGAACACATCCACTGCTAATGTGTTGGCTGCAGCCACCTGTTGCACAGTTCCCCCTGTTTCACCCTAGTCCAGGAGAACACTAGCAAGTGGCAATGTTTTCTCTTCACCAGTAAACCCTCGTACAGTTACGTATTTATTGGGTATAAGCTGACCAGGCTGTACCAGATCCCCTTACTGTCGTCAAGGATGCCCCTGTGTCCCTTAACCCCTGCGTCTGTACACCATTTACTATGACTGGGTGCATGTATTCCCTCATGTTCACTGGCATGCTCTCAGGGACGCACAAACAACTCCACTTCTTTTCTAGCACCCTGTTGTGTAGTTTGGCTCACCTTTTTGGGGCACTGTCTGGCAATATGCCCAGCTTCCTTACACAGCCAACATGCATTTCTTACTTCATAGGCTTTGAAACATAGAAACATAGATTTTGACGGCAGATAAGGATCGCTTGGCCCACCCAGTCTGCCCATTTCCCTACCTAATGGATAAGCTGCAGATTTTAGTTAACCAGCAGCCTACTTCTTCCTACCCCCAACCCCTAGAATTGCCTTATGACTGTCCCATGCATGCTTGAATTCCACCACTGTTTTGACTCCACAACTTCCTCCGGAAGGCCGCTCCATGCATCCACAACCCTCTCTTGAAAAATACTTCCTTAAATTACCTCTGAGCTGCCCCTCTTCTTCTTCAAATTGTGCCCCTTGTTCTTGCACACCTCTTTTTTGAAAGATGCTACCTCTTGGACTTTGTTGATTCCTTGAGGTACTTGAAAGTTTCTATCATGTCCCCCCTCTCCTCCCTTCCTCGAGGCTATACATATTCAGCTCCTTAAGTCTCTCTTCATATGTCTTCCAGTGCAGACCCTGCACCATTTTAGTTGCCTCCTCTGGACAGCCTCCATCCTGTCTATGTCTTTGCAAGATTGGGTCTCCAGAACTGCACGTAGTACTCAGATGGGGTCTCACCAACTGTCTGTACAGAGGGATAATAACTTCCTGTTTTCTACTGGTGATGCCTCTCCCTATGCATCCCAGTATTCCTCCAGTCCTCCTTGCTGCCCTCTCACATTGCTTGCCCACCTTTAGGTCATCTTATATGACTACCCCCCAGGTCCCTTTCCATTTTCGTTGTTGTTAGTATCTCACCCCCCATTGTGTACTCTTCCCTGGGTTTTTGTTTCCCAGATGCATTATCTTGCACCTCTTAGCATTGAATCTAAGCTGCTACATTTGACCATTCCTCTAACCTTGCCAAGTCCCTTCTCATCCTTTCCACCCCACCTTGTGCATCAACTCTGTTGCAGATTTTTGTGTCATTTGCAAAGAGACATACTTTTCCTTCCAGTCCCTCTGCAATGTTGCTTATAAAGACATTGAAGAGCACCGGTCCTAATACTGAACCCTGCGGTACCCCACTGGTAACCCCCTTTTCTTCAGAGTGGACTCCATTTACTATTACTCTCTATGTTCTATTCTGCAGCCAATTCTTTACCCAGGCTGTCATCTTGGGACCCACTCCCAGGCTGGCTAACTTGTATATTAATCTTTTGTGTGGGACTGTGTCAAATGCCTTGCTAAAGTCTAGGTAGGCCATGTCCACGGCAACTCCCTGATCTACCACTTTGGTCACCCACTCAAAGAAATCTATCAGATTTGTCTGGCATGACCTTCCCACTGTGAATCGATGCTGCCTTGGGTCCTGAGCCCCTCTGGCCTCTAGATACTCAACAATTCTTTCCTTCAGAAGTGATTCCATCATTTTCCCTACCACTGAGGTTAAACTAACAGGTCTGTAGTTTTCCGCTTCTGCCTTACTCCCACTTTTGTGAAGGGGAATCACATCTGCCCTCCTCCAGTCCTCGGTACCACCCCATCCTCCATGATTTGTTAAAGAGGGTAGTCAGTGGTGTCACTAATTCTACTCTTAGTTCTTTAGAATTCTGGATGAATCCCATCAGGCTCCATTGCTTTGTCCATCTTCAGTTTAAAGAGTTCTTTCAGAACCCTTTCTTCTGTAAATGGACTGGTATCAACTTCTGTATCCAGAGTGTTTCTACTGTTGTTTTAGGTACCTCCCCACTTCCTTTGTAAATACTGAGCAAAAATGTTTGTTTAGTATCTCTGCCTTTTCACAGTCACCCTCTGCCCACCCTCCCTCCTCTTTATTAAGCCTCACTAACCCTCCCTTGGTCTTCCTTCACTCCCTGATGTACCTGATGTACCTATGTACCTATAATGTACCTAATATACATAATGATGTACCTATAAAAGGTTTTATCCCCCTTCTAACAGTGCAGCTTTTAGCTTTCAGATAAATCTTTTCATTGAAACCTGGGGCAAACTGGTTTTGGTGGAGGTAGTGAGGGTTTTAGCTGCCCTGAAGGCATACTTTTCCCTTTCTGCACTGCCACACCCGCCCCATTCGCTCTCAGAGCAGGTCTGCTCTTGGCATAGCTGTCCAAGAGTTCAGCAGCCTCTTACACTGTTTTTGGATCTCAGTCCTCTAGCCAGGTTTTTAGCTCTGCTGGGCATGCCCAATAAAACTGTTCTAATAAAATCACATTTTCAATTTTATCAACAGAGATTGCTTCAATTCCTTCCCACCAACATTTTAAAAACTGACGTCGTTTCATGGCTAGCTCCTCATAGTTCATATCAGGGCCTCTCCTGAGCTTACAGAATTTAGCTCTGTATGTTTCAGCAGTTAATTCAAACTTTTTTAACAGTGCAACTTTTAGCTTTCTGTAATCATTGCTGTCTTCATTGTCCATTTGACCCAATGCATCCTGAGCTCTCCCGGTAAGTAGAGGGATAGCTGGAAACTCCAGGACTCTCTAGGAATTTTAGCCTGAATACAAACTTTTTCAAATGAATTTAAAAAGGCATCCATATCTTCCCCTTCCTTAAACTCAGCTATTAATTTGGAGTTCAATTTGTAACCCAATCCTGCAGTCCCAGTTAAACCCAAGCCACTTACCTGCTCAGATGCTGCTGGTCAGAGTCTTATCTTCTTCAGTTTGCGTTGCCTCTGGCATTCCTGCTCCTCACGGTCTGTGTCTCGGCTTTCTCATTCTCTCTTCTCCTCTGCAGCTCGCTGGTGCTCATGTTCCTCACAGTCTGCCTCCCTCTATTGTCACTCTGCCTCACGGTCCACCTTCCTCTGTTCTCACTCTGCCTTTCGGGCCACCTCTCACTCTTCTCGTTCTGCCTCCAGTTCCATCCTGCGCAACTCAATTTGTAGCCTGAGTACTTCTGGATCCAGGATACTGGTGACCTTTCCCTGCTGCTGTGGCCCTTCACTGAGAGTGGCCCTGCTGTCCTTTTCAGTCACGGTTGGTGACTCGCTGCTCTGGGTATCTGCTGCCATCAGGACCTCTATGAGGTTCTGCTTTTTGGCTGTCACCTCGAACGGGACTCCCCTGTCCCCACACAACTGCTTCAAGTAATCTACAGTGTGCCTGCTGTAGTCAGAAGTCACCTTCTTCTTCCTTGACTACGGCTGCTCTGACTGCACTTTAGAGAAAAAAAAATAAAATGGGCAGGAACTCAAGTGTACACCAAGTGATATATAGTTCAGTTTCCTTTTTAAAATAAACTCTTTTTCTTTCTTTGCAAGAGAGCTTACGATCTCAGCTGACAGAACAATAAAAGCTTGTGATACAAAAATTATGCCACAGCTGCCAACCAATCTGCCACAAACCCACTCAGCAGGTCAGGCCCTCTACTCTCAAAGTGCCAACCTCTGAGTGCAGTCTTGTGAACAGTGTAACAGACAAGGTAACTCTTTTGTCTGTTTTTGTGAGTTCAGATCAACCTTTGGTCTCCATTTCTGGAAGGATTCAAACTGTTAACCTCTTGTTAGCATACCCAATGCACATGCTCAGATATATCTGTCTTTGAGGGGCCAGATATCTTTGCCTACAGGCACCTAACCAGGTGTACATAGATGAACCCTTTAAAACTTTAATAAAGACCTCAGATTTAATGCTTCTCTTTCCAGTTTGGTCCCACCATTCAAGCTTATGTCTATTGTCTGCTATAACTATGTACTTTTCTTACAAATAAAAAAAAAGAAGTCAAAGACAGACCAAGTAAGTTCTAAAAAGAACTTTCATAAAAACAGTTAAAAATATATAAAACACAAAATACATAACTCTTATATCAAAAGACATACAAATAATAGTGCACATTCCTACTAGAGTACTTAGTCTCTAAATACTTGCTTAACTGCTCACCGTTCTTGCTTGGTCAGAGTTTATGTAAAAAATGTGTCTCTGTAAAACAGAATTATTCCTTAAACAACCCATTTTTGTGTGAGGCCAGCAAGCTACTCTCTGTCAGATTATGAATAAAAAATATATATCTGATACAGCCACAAGATGTATTTTCAAAGTATTACATTCTCCAATCCTCAGCATAACTCATGTGTCAAATGACATCTCTTTGATATTTAAACAGTATCCTCTGTCACACAGACACCAAAATATTTATGATCTCGCCCTAATACATCACAACCTGATTTCTTCCTCTGGAGGCGTCATAAATGGATATGCTGAACTCAAGCTTCTTAACCCTATAATTAGCTTCAGGCTTTTCCACGTAACACATCGTCTCTAAAATCTGTTTGTGTATAATCTCACATGCTGTCTCAGCATTTTTCTCATGGCATCCATCCTTAAGAAATAAAAATGATACAGCACTCAGAACATGGCTGTCTACGTCACGCCGGGGACTTGTTTTATTTTCATGTGAGGGGCTGTGCCCCATGCACCCCCCCCAGTAAAGGATTCTCAACTCCAGGGGGGTTCAAGTCGGTGGGGGTTCCAAAGTGGGGAAAAAAAAACAGGAACAAGAAAATGAATGCCTGCCCAGAACCAAGCCTGACACCCTCGAAACCCACCATGCCACAGGGCCAGCTCGGGAGCCCACCACTGCACTATGCCTCACAAACCCTCCCTCCCATTCCGCCAGTCCCACAGCATCCTTGCTCCCTCCCATATGCATGTACATATAGCAACATCCTGTCACTATATTCGTGGACCCCCCCATTTGGTCACCCTCCCTGCCCGGTAGCCCTATGGGCAGGTGCCGCGATTTGAGTTGCCCTTTTTGAAAGTGCTCAATCGTGGTCACCATTGTTATAGGCTACCTTACCAAGACTGTCAGTCAACAAATTGTTGCGGACTTCATGAACTTAGTAGTATTCTGAGGCTTTGCTGCTGACCAGTGATAACATTTGTATGTGAGAACAATGTTCATATGTGCCTGGAAAAGAGCAAACAAGTGGTCTGGAAAAATGCTGAGAGCCCTGCAAATCAAGTTTACAGGGCAGGGGTACTATGACTGCCTTAGGCCCTAATCATTCAGAGAATTGTCACCCAAGTTAAAGCACTCATTCAAAGTTTGTGACTTTGTTGCCTGCATTTCTGTACTGTAGTCTGCAGCTGAATATGGAATGGTCACAAAAAATATTTGTGTTATTATCTCATTTTATTTAACCAAAATGTCTGAGTGACACAGAACTCATTGCCACAAAGGATACTTGCTCAAGGAGGAAGGATAGTGTGAAGGTGGGTAGTAGTGATGGCTAAGAAGGCAGGAAGACACTAATTACAAAAATAATAACAGGTAGAAAACCTTTTCCTCTGAGTGACTTGATAGATGAGTTTTGCCTTACTTTAAGGTAATCAGCTTCTCATATTTTAAAGTATTCTGAAGATTATTTCATAACCAAGGAACAAAATAGTTACATTAATACAGTTGAACCTCACTCTAAGATATGTCAAGGGGTACTGCCAATGTCAGTGATAACTGGAATCTATGAGTACCAGTATTTTCTGCATAGGTTAGTATTCTAGAAAGCGAATTACTATGGTACCTAGTATGGACAGATTGATAGTTCTGCATGGCATTGTGACATTCTGCTTCTGCCAGAAATCCACAGAAATTAATTCTGTTGTAAAAATGCAGAATGTCATCAAATGTTTTGAAAGTCTACACAACACAACAAAACCTTACAGTTTCCATAACTTTTTTACAGAACACATTCCGTAGTTTAAGAAACAAATCCATGGTTTACATTAAAAAAATGGATATGCAATTGTTAATTGCAGTTCACTTTACAGAATTCTGCAGAACTCAAGCTTAATAGCTACTGTACAGGTTTAATTTGTTATTTGTTATTCTTTTGGTCTCACTCCTACTGTACGTGGGTGACCCATGTGATAAAGGATGATTTGCATTTGACCATTCTACATGGGTGACCCATGTGATAAAGGATGCTTTGTATTTGACCTTCCTGCGTGGGGTCCTGCTCGTCATATTGTACCTATTTTCTACTGTTTATTCTCTCTGTAATTTTGCATCTCTGTATTCTGTACTCTCCTGGTTCATGCTTAGAAATAGGTAGGTCCGATTGCCTAATGCACTTACCTGGCCACCAAAAGCTAATAAAAAATTAAAAATAAATAAACCAAAATGTATGAATATTGTGCCTGTGATGTGGATCAATCAATTAATTTTCATCTGTCCGGTTAAAAAACATTAAAAAGTATAATAGTATAATAAATATAAATATACTTTCTGAACATGAAAGTCTGCTTGATGGAGATTTCAAAGTGCACATTCATTAGATATAAAACAGTTTGATCATGTTAGCAATAATGCATTCAAAATTCAGAGTAGGTGTCTAGACCAAGTAGATGGATTACTTCCTTTGCATTCTGTCAGAAAAGTCTGTTTCTATGCGTGCTATATTACAGACTAGGTTTGCAGTGATGGTTTACCCATGCCGCAGCGACAGCAATGTGGGAGAAGTCCCAGAAAGCGACAGCAGATGAGTGCTGGCGAGCAGAGCAACACAGAGGCAGGACAATAGCCGACACAGTGAGTACTAGTCAGGGAACGGCAGCAGGCACAGTGACCCACACAGTGGCGAGGGCCAACCCACCGTCCGGCAACCCCTGTGCAAAGTGGGAGGCACAACATGGCCAAAGGACCCCCCCCACACCCGACAGGCTGCAACACCAGGACAAGAGGCAATGGGCAATGACCAGAGGTGGGCTTGCAGACCCAAAGGGAGCCAGGATAGGTGTCAGTGGCAGTCCAGCCATACGTAGAGTGCCCAACTAGGGGAAACAGATGGGCCTACTATGGGATGCATGTGCAAAGAGCAGCCTGCACCAGGGATGGGCCCACCATGGCTGGAACACTCAGGGGACCCGCCAACAGGGTGACCAACAGACAAAGACACCCCGCACAGCAGGCCAGCCAGCAGAGCCACTGGGATGACAGGCACCAGACCCTGCACCCCCAATAGCACTGGTCACAGACAGGTCCCCACCAAAGCACACATCCAGACAGCAGGGCAGGCACAGGCACTACACATGTATGGTCAGGGGGCCCTGTGCATACAGAGGGGGCACTGACTGGCACATGTAACGGTGAAGCTACCCACAAGGAACAGACTGGAGCCTGCCTGACATGACAGGGCCTACTGTGGCAGCCCCCCCCCCAACAGGATGCAGCTGTGGGTGTCACAACAGCCCCCATACAGGCCATGGGACACCTCCCCATTTCCCCCCGCCCCCGAACATGACACAGGGATACATAAGCTGCAGTATAGACATCAGCAGTTTATTGGGGCACAGGCTGACAATGCAGTGATTCACAACAGATGGTCACCCACCACCCCACACACACAGTGCACATATCTGCCCCCTGTGCTAATGGCACACAGTCAATCAGCTGGGCACAGCTACACCTGTAGCTTGATGTTCAGGGTGATGGCCATCAAGTAGTCCCTCTTGCGTGGATTTTGTACTGCTTGACAATCTCCATGAGCCTGGTGGATGTGTCCCTGTACCTGCGCTGTGATCTGCACACCAGGCGGCCACTGATGACCTGTTGCATTTTCACTTCAGTCATCCCCTACTCCTCCTGTAGGACATTGATGAACCTCAACAAAAATGGATGCGCTGCCCCCATTAGGGAACTGAATGCCTGGTGCCCTCCCTCGATGGCATTGTTTATCCGTGGTAGGTCTTCCTTCACATTGGCATAGCAGCTCCAAAACTCGATGGGGTACACCGGTCGCCGGCGTATCCCATTCCTGATTGGGTGCCCCAACCGGGTATCCTCGAAGTAATCGAGGTAGTCCTGCAGCTGCTCCTCGTACTGTGTGAACATGTCCCATGTCTGCAACTCCTCATACACCTGACACACTTTCTGTGGTGGTACAAATGACAGTATGGGGAGCATGTGGCCTTGGAGGATGAAGGCATCATTCTGGATGTAGTGGTGCACTAGGCTGGATGTCTGCTGGAGTTTGCGCCAGAGGCTCTGGCACAGGTGAAAGAAACACCCTCTTAACTCCAGTTTTGGGAATACGAGATGGAGTGCCCTGTAGGTGGCAAGCTCATAGTCCATCATTATGGCACGGGGTGCATGCCAGGGCACAGCTCGACCACTTTGTGGAACATGCTTGTGTATGCTGCTGTGGTCTAGTTCATCATCAGTATGTGAATCGCTGGCAGCACTGCTGAGAGCTCCACCCCATGTACACTGTAGAGCTGGTAGAAGAGCCGGGACAGCTCCTGAAGGTGCCGCCACTGAACCACAGGCTGCTCCTTGACAGGTACTCCAGATTGTGCTGTGCTGAAGATCATGTATCTGTTTGTTGTGCCCCTGAATCATGCAGCAGGAACTGCTCACCCTTGAGGGTTGTCTGGTACTCTCAGGGATGTAGAGGTCTGATAGGGTGAGTGGATCCACTGGTGCATGGTGTGTGCCTTATCTTACCGTTTGTACGATGTGCTTCAGGTGTCCGACTGGTGGCAGGGACCCCCTGACCACATCACTGATCCCAGTGCAGCATGCCACGACCACCTGCTGGGTGGTTTCATCATCTCCACTGCCCATTGCTTCACAGCCTCCTGTACTTTCCAGATACTGATGTCTGCTGTGACAGGGACGTAGTTGTGCCAGCCTGACAGCCCCATGAAGTTCTCCTCATCTGTCTTTGCCCTGCCCTTGCACTGCACTGAGGTGTACTGGACACACTTCCAATATGTCACCGCGACACAGCTCCTCTACTTCTGATACACATAGTCACTCTGCACTAGAAGCCACTTGCCCTGTACACTGAGCATGTATTCCACCGGCATTGTCTTCCTGGTTACCACCTGCGCCTCCTCCTCCTTTTGTAGCCAATTTCAATGCCTTTGCTGTCATCCACCTGCATGTCACTGTGGCATACCTGTCAACATTTCCGGACTGTTGGTGCATGGCACCTGCCATTGTGTTGCCAATCGCTGTGCTTTCGTCGTTCTCCATGTTTCACCGTGCCAGAGTTGTTCTTGCAATGGTATACCTGCAGGGTTGCTGCTTTTAGAGATGCAGTGAAGTAAAATTCTGCCCGCGAAATGGACATGAAGTGGCCACTTAGCATTAGTATTCCACCTTGAAAACTGCCCATTTAAGCCCTCACTTCACCACTTTGCATTGTAATTATGATTTCACGTTGTGCACTCTGTCTTATTCTGCTTTAAGGCAAAGTTAGACTTCACAGGCAGCCCACACACATCACATAGCTTACACAGTGTAGGTCACATGCTTCAGGCAGGCAGGCAGAAGGTTACGGGAAAAAACACTCTCCAACATGGGTTGACTTATATGTTTTGCACTGGGTGTGACAAATTGCTCTGTGAATTGCCAGGGGTTGGGTGTGGATGTGTGATGAAGAGGGGTGCACAGGCGAGAAGTCCACAAATGAAGTTATTTTCCCCATTTTATGTACAGGGGTTGATGTACTACTTGCATTAGACATACTGCATTGACCACCACCACCGACACCACCACTGCAAGATTTCTAAATCATAACCCTCCCCCTCATCATGCCTGTAGTAATCCTCTGGTGTTATTTCATCGCTACTGCAGTCATTCCTACTTGGTCTTACACTCATGGAAGCAGATAACATGCTCAGTAAGGTTGATGATGAGGGTGAATGTCCCACTATGGCATTAGCTGCCATCTGGTGCCAGGTCCACAGTGCTATGTGCCTGTTCTTAAGATGTATATACTTGCCCCCGTGCCCAGATGACTCCCCTTTTCACCTCGACTCCTCACACATCCATGGCAAAACTGGCAGATTGCAACTAACTCATCATTTGCATCTTGCACAAAAAACTCCCAAAGAAGGGATTCTGATGCTATACTTTTAATATGTCCCTGATGGTGCTTATTGGACTGTTTTTTTAAGCCATGAAGTGGGGGAGGGGGGGTGCTACATGATTTTTCAGGATGGACACACTTGGACTGCAACTGACCACCGTAACATCCTATGATTATTTCTGGGTCATCATCAACATCAACTGGAACTGCTAAATCACAACTTTTTTGAAGAGGGTGAGATTTAATGCCAACAGAACCAGGCACAGCCTCCTTGACTTTCTTTTTCTCCGGTTCCTAACAGGGATCCCTGACATTATCATCATATTCATTAACATCGTCCACATCCACATTTTCTGCTTTGATGTTGTCTTGTGGACTACATGTTGCAACCACAGCTACATCATCATCATCATCACCCGATATTTTTGCACCACACTGTAGTGGGTATGGCCATACTGCTACAGACAGCCCACCAAGTACATATATAAATAAAAAGGCTCTCACTTGAGTACCAGGGAGCCAGAGGCAAGAGTCTTTAAAAGATGATGTCCATGGGTTAGAGTGCTGAGATGTACCCTGTTGAAATGAATGGAGTTATTTTTTAATACTATTTTATACATTATTATGGTAAGTTGGAGAATAATGAAAGCCACAGTTCTACTAACAAGGCCCTTGTTAGACAAGTGGTGGCCTTCATTAATCTCCACCTCTCCATCAATAATGTATAAAAAAGTACTAAAAAAATACCCTCATTCATTTCAATGGTGCACACCCCGCCATCTCATTTGCACTTTTTTCGATATATTCAAGTTTATTATTTTACAGTTACAGAGCAAGTTACAGAGTTGGTGATGAAGTAACATGAAACATACAAATTACTCTTCCTCCCAACCACCCCCATACCCTCCCCTCTTGCATGCAATCAATACAATAAGATACCTTTTTGTAGAGTTTGCATTGTCAGTGTCACATTCCAGGTCAGAGTTCATCATGACTGCAGGTAGTTAACCTTGTAGGGCCAGGAATACCCTTCTGCTACTGAATAAAATACAGAGTATGTAGGGTCTCCCATATCTTTGAGTACTTTGGAAGGCAGTTTTTCATACTAGCTCCCATTTTCTCCATACCCAAGTTGAATAAAAGTTCCTGGTGCCACTCAAGATAGGTTAACGGTAAGTCATCAAGCCAATGCTTTAACATGACTTTTTGGAGTGAGGAGGAAATGACAGCCATGTGATATTTCCTAGCCTTCATCTCTATTCTAGTGTAGTCTCCAATTAAGCAAATTTCTGGCATGAAGTAGTCTGCAATGCCAAGTAAGGGATCTGCTTTGGATTTAATCATGTGCTATAAGGTCTTTACTGATGGACATTCCCAAAAAATGTGTCAAAGGATACCTTGTTGAAGGTGACACCTGTTATAGTTAGGAGAGGGACTTCTGCCTATTCTATGAAGCTTAACTGAGGTCCAGAATAAGTTCTTCAAAAGCTGGAATTGTGACAGCCTAAGTCTGTCCTGTGTAATATACTTACAATTATTTTGCCAAATAGTGGGCCAAGTGGAGATTCGTTCTGGTAGCTGCTCATTCCAATATTTAGGAGTCTCTGTTCTATCAGCGTATACTTGATGGAAGAAAAGGGAATACAGTCTGGAGACCGAGTGTGGCTCCCATGCTGTTTTGGATAGGGATTCAAAAAATTCTCCCAAATTGGGTCCTGTCTGAAACTTCCCCATTTCATTTGCACTTTGTCATAATGTGCCTGAGAGTGGGGATGTGGAGGTCTGCTTCACTGGGGTGGGGGGGGGGCATAAGCCTGACTATAGTGGGACTCCAATAGTTTGTGCATACCATATCATACTGCTCAACAGTCTGTGAATGTAAGGAACAGCTCTACAATGTCTGAAACATCTCTAAAAGATATAACTTATTTGTTTTAACTGAAAAGTGATATGCAAATCAGGAAAAGTTCAAATGTATAAGGTTGATCTGTATATACCCAGAAGCAGTGCATCAGATTCAGGCTTAACCCCACCCAATTATTAACCAGTTTGTTTCCTGGCTGATGTCCCCCCCACCTTCAAAAAAGATTAATGCCCTGATTTTTCTCTCTGATTCCATTCCATTCAATACTCATCCCCTATGGGTAATGAAGCTGTCCAAAGGTGAAGAAACATGAAAGCACATCAATATTTCACTCCTTTCTCCTCCCACAATCCTCCTGTAAAAACAATTATTTACTTTTACTTACCCAGCTATATGGATAGAACCTGTCGCCTGGCACAGAGTGCTACCAGCCCAGTTTCCAGTCTGTTCCAAATCTCTCCTTCTGCCAGAAGCTGGTTGCTAGAACCGACCATCACAGGTTCCCAGCATGGTCCATGACCAAGGGTTCTATGTCATAATGGTGACTGTCAAAGGGTGATCACCGTTATGGTGAAGTCAGAGTACCAAAAAATGAATTTCAGTGCTCTGGCTCCCCTGTGCACAACAAAATGGTGCTGGGGACTTGAGTTTCTTACATTTAAGTGGGGGGGGGCTCTGCCCCCACACCCCCTCCCACAAGGGGCTTCACCCCTGGACCCCCCTACTAAAGGATTCTCAACTCCGGGGTGGGGGGGTGCATGTCAGGGAGGCAAAACATAAAAAATAAATTGGGGCTGGGCACAGCAAAAACGAACCTGTGCCCAGACCCAAACCCAGCACACTAGCTACCAAGGTCATGAGCCAACCCACTACACCATGGGGCTGGCTTGGCAGCCTACTACAGCACCACCCCTCAAATCCCCTCCCACCCCTGCCATGCATGCTTGTTCTCCCTCGGACGTGTACCTGTAGTGACTTCCTGTCGCTATGGTCACTCATTCCCATCCGGTACCTTTCCCTCAATGGTAGCCCCTGTGATGGGCACCACAGTTGAGTTACCCTTTCACAGGTCATCAACTGCAGTCACCCCCATCATCGACTACAGCGATGAAGTCACCTCACCAACCAAACCCACTCAGTCTGGGTTGCTAGCTTCTTGCTTGGTTGCTGCTGTGACTGCTGCTGCTGCTGCACTGCACTGATTAAGGACTATGAAGGCTACTAACATCACTGTCTCCACTGCTGCTAAGACTAGCT
This sequence comes from Neoceratodus forsteri, assembly GCA_016271365.2. Taxonomy (NCBI): domain Eukaryota; kingdom Metazoa; phylum Chordata; order Ceratodontiformes; family Ceratodontidae; genus Neoceratodus; species Neoceratodus forsteri. The sequence continues at coordinate 248,683,486 of CM057455.1, forward strand.
TGCTGCTGTGGGGGGGGGTCTATGCAGTTTTTTTTGTAAGGTGACCCTAGTAGAGTAAGTAGGTAGCCTACTCTTGAGTTAGCATCAAGCTCACCCTTTGCCCATTCAGCCACCAAGGGAGACAGAGACTCACAAAGAGTACACCAACAAAAATATGCTGCCACAACACTGCTACTGAGAGTTCATGGCTCAATGACTGCTCCAAGCTGCAGTGTGCAGTCTGTCTACTCTGTGGCGGGAAAGATGGTGTCACACTTACAAGATTCATGCACTTTTTCTTGGCTGGAGCTCACCCACATCACATGTGATTGTGCTGACACTAATAGGTGAAGCGAGTGGTCAACACAATACAGACACAGTCAAGTCTGGAGAGTACCTGCAGCTTGAGCACACACAAGACAGGTGGGCACTTACTATGCAAAAGATTAAATTCAAATTTGATGCCATTATTGCCACAACATAAGAACAATCTAGGCACAAATATGGGGGGCAACTGTACTGCCTGTTCAATCTGGCGACCTGCCAACATTGATCCACGCCTTCATGACCTCTTATCTGAACTACTGCAACTCCCTTTACTTTGGGCTTCCTGGGGTTGATATCCATTGCTTACAGCTAGTGCAGAACTCAGCGGCCCGGCTGTTAATGGGGACCCCACGTTCTTCCCATATTATACCGGTGCTGTGGGATCTGCACTGGCTGCCAGTTCAGTGGCGGATCACCTTTAAAGTCAGATTACTGACATATAAAGCCCTACACAGTTTGGGCCCTGGTTACTTGAAAGATCTTCTGGTGCCTTACCTTCCTATGTGACCTCTCCGCTCAGCCAATGAGGGGTTTCTAGAGATTCCGAGGGTAGTTTTAAAATCTTCCAGTGCCCGCACTTTTAGTTTTGTGGCACCAACCCTCTGGAATTCTCTACCACGTTGGATTAGAGAGTGCATGACAGTAAAGGGTTTTAAAAAAGGCCTAAAATCGTTTTTATGGAAAAAGGCATTTGGTGAGGATATAGATTTTAATTAAACGCTGTATATTTTAGTCTGGATTTTAATGTATTTATGATGTTTTATGACTGTTATTCTGTGATGCGCCTTGATTTAAGAAAGGCGCATAAGAAATAACGTTTATTATTATTATTATTACCTAAAGGGCACCCCTGCTTAATTGTAGAAATTCATTCTCAGTTGCTAATGCAATGGTTTCCACTGTGTTCTGAGGTACGGTGTCTCTGTGTTTCATGATGTGTCCTGATCATCATGTGGGTTAGTGCTGCTCATTGTCCTTCATTTTGAGCGTCCATGCTCCTCATTTCAGCGCTTCCAAGACCCTACTCAATACAAAGAGTGCTGGGCATGGTCATAGTGTATATGCTCAATACATAATGACAAGGGGAAATTAAGTGAGACAAAACAGTCATGTAGAAACACATTCGTAGCAATAAATATGCATAAGGGATTTGCATGGTCCAAAACAAAAAGGAAAGGCTTTACAGCACAGAGGCCCTCTTCATACATCTGGAAAGGTGGAAGTTCACTGGCTATATCCTAGACATTTAATGCAGAAAGCAAACAATACTTTACAAATTAATGTCAATTTAATGACAAAAAACAAAAGCAATTGAACAACTTGCAAAAGGATCAAAATTAATTAGTTTACCTAATTTTTATGGGAATTGAAATACAATTGCATTTTAATGACTAATTGCTAGCAGTAGTATAAGAAATAGAAACTGATGCATTTTTGTAGATGAGATTTGCATCAGCTTAGTGCTGTACACATGGCAAGCATGCAGCATGTGAACCTGTTGTGATGTTTTAATGCTGTTTACTCAGTTTACTTGGTTTCAAGGGACAAAAGAAGGCTACTGCCCATTGAGATTGTCCCCCACCATGTTGGTGGGACAATTATACCCCAGGGCTATTCCACTCCAACCAATGATCCAACCCTTTCTTAAAGGTAAGAATGGAGCTGCTGTCTACTAAATGTTGTGGAAGAATATTCCATAATCTAGTGGTTTTTACTGTAAAGTAATGTAACCTTTTCGTTGTTCTAGTTTTAGAAACAAATATCTGTTTGTCATGATATCTTGGCCAATTCCGACTTGTTGAAAAATGTAAACCACATTGATGCAGTAACTCCTGAGAATTCTGAATTTTGTACAGGAGGAGCAGATCACCTCTTATACATCTGGTATGTAATGAATGTAACCCGGTGACCTTTAACCTTTCCTCATAATCTAATTTGGATAGATAAGGCACCATTTTGGTGGCTCTTCTCTGCACCCTTTCAACGCTATCCTCTTCCTGCCTCAAATAGGGATTCCAGCATGGAGATCCATAGTCCAAATGAGGCCTAATGAAGACTCTATATAGTGGGATCACACATTCCTGAGTTCTAGACACAAATGAACGCTGGATTCGGGTGAGCAAGGCATTGGCTTTCCTGGCTATCATTGTACAGTGATCATTGGACGATAACCTGTTGTTAATGTTTACTCCAAGGTCTCATTCCAGTGGTGACACATGAAGGGCCACATTATTCAATAAGTAGGTCTGCCTGGACAGACTGGGTGGGCCAAGTGGTCCTTGTCTGCCGACAAATTCTATGTTTCTATGCCTCAGATTATTCTTACCAAAATGCATAACATGACACTTATCTGAATTGAGTGTCATTTTATTTAGAGCTGCCCATTCTTCAATAGATTTTAAATTCTTCCTCAGAAATTCTCTGTCTGACACTGTTAGAACCGGACCACACAACTTTGTGTCATCAGCAAATTTTGAAAGAACAGTTTCAGGGCCTACCTGCAAGTCGCTGATAAAAATGTTAAACAGAGTTGGTCCCAACACAGATCCCTGTGGTACCCCACTGGTCACAGTCAATGTCTGGGAAAGTGTGCCATTGATTCTGACCTGCTGTTGTCTATTATTTAGCCAACCTGACACCCAATTGATTATATAATATGAAAAACCCATCCGATTCATTTTATCAAGTAGTATGTCGTGAGAAACTTTATCAAAGGCTCTACTATAATCAAGAAGTATTACATCCATAGGTATACCTTTGTCCATACCCATACTAACATGATTATAGAAGGAGACCAAGTTAGTAGTGCAGGAATATCCCTGTCTAAAGCCATGTTGAGTAATATCTATCATGTTACCCTCAGTAGTATCATAATCTAATAACTTCTTGATAACTTTCTCCATAATTTTACTTACAACAGAAGTTAAGCTTACTGACGATAGTTTTCAGGTCTAGAGTGATTTCCTTTCTTAAAATTGGTACTGTAGCCAGTGTCCAGTCCCAGGGAATAAGTCCTTCTTTTAGGGATTTATTAAAGATAATAGTAAAAGGTTTAGTAATAGCTGCGGCAGATTCAATTAAGAATCTGGGATTAATATTATCTGGTCCCAGACTAGAATTGGGTTTTAGGGACAATATAGCTTTTAATGTGTCCTCTTCAATAATAATATAAGAAGGAGTAATATTATTTAAATGCTTAAAGATTTTAGGGAGTTCTTTTGTGGTAAAAACAGAGCAAAATTGCTCATTAAATGTATCTTCTATGTCCCTATCAGTAGACACAAGTTTTTCGTTTACACATAGGGGCCCCATGTATCTATTATTTATTTTTTTATTGTAGAGATAGGAAAATAATGATTTATAACTATCTTTGGTGTGAGCCAGACGAAACTCTAGTTTCTGTTTTGATTGCAGGATGGCTTGTTTTAATGATTTAAGAATTTTCTTATATTGAATAAGGAATGAATCCTTGGTTCCCCCTTACTGTTTTTTACATGTGAAAAGAGTCTCTGTTTATCCTTAATTAATGCTTTAATTGTTTTATTATACCATAAGGGTATTTTCCCCTTTTTATTATATTTTTTTGAAGTTGGAACAAACAGATTTTCCAAATAAAAAATGGATGATTTAAAGTAGTCCCAGGATTCCTCCAAGGAAAGGGGAGATAATATAGTTTGCCATGAAATTGAGTTTAATTGTTGATTAATAGCATTAAAATTAGCTTTGTTGTAATTCTTAAATTCCATGAAGTTGGTGGTATATTGGTGAAATAACAATGAAAGCGAAATAGTATTATGGTCACTTGATCCTAGTGGGGCACCAACTACAATGTTGGATATTAGATTCCCCGTATTGGTGATAACCAAGTCCAAGATATTGACTCCTCTAGTTGGTTCTATAATAATTTGTTCTAAACCCATGTCAACCATGAGTGTAATCAGATCTTTCTCAGTCTGCGTACCACCAGTCAAGGAATTCCAATTCATGGTTAGCATATTAAAGTCACCCAATAGAAGTATATTACCTTTGGATGTCATGTTCAAAATTTCACTGTAAAGGGAGGTAAAATATTCCTTATTAGATGTTGGAGGTCTATAACATGTCCCTACTAACAATTGTGGGTACCCTTTGAACTGAATGTTAACCCAGATGGTTTCTATATCACTAGTGATAGGGAGTTGAAATGAGGATATGTCATCCCTAACATAGAGACATACACCCCCCCATCTGACCTTGATGGCCTTATGGTATAGTTTATACCCAGGAATACGCTGGGTCAAGGAAGTATCCGGGTCCCACCATGTTTCTGTAATGGAAATAAGTCCATATTTATTCAATTGACACAGGGCTTCCAATTCTGCCATTTTAACCTGGTTTAAAGATCTAGCATTCAGACTAAGTACCTCACACTCAAAATGGTCAGTGGAAGATCTTTTTAGAGAACAGATCAATGTCGCTGATCTCACCCCCGGGATTTAGTTTAAAAGTTTATTGATAGCTGTTACAAAGCTTTTGCCCAGGAGAGAACTACCCCTACGACAGAGATGGAGTCCATCCCAGCAGAACAGGGAATCTTTTAAATAGAAGGTTTCCCAGTGAGTTAGACAAAGAATATTCTGTTGAAAACACCAGCATCTTAGCCAGTCATTAAAAGCTTTTATTTTTGTAGTAATAACATCAGAAGCTCTGGGTACCGGAAGAATCTCTGAAAAACACACTAGACTATTTTTTTCTGCTAACACATTATTAAGTGCTGTGATGTCCTGTTTCAGTTCATCTAGACTACACCTATTTATATCATTGGTACCTGCGTGTAATATGAACAGCTGGTTCTCATCAGCTCCCTTCAGAATGTTTTTCACAGTAGAAGTAATATCAGATACACGAGCACCTCGCAGACTAGAACATGTGCGATTAAATTTGTCCACATTACATATGGGGCGGTCCAGATGTTTGATAATGGAATCACCGATAACAAAAATTTGTTCAGAAGTAGACGATAGGGTAACTGGTTCATAGTTTGGATCATTTTTATGGTGTTTTTTATGTTTAGTTTGGGTGTAGGGATCTCAGTAAAACTGTTCTCCGTTCTATGGGGGTAACTTGAAACTGAAGGTTCACTGCTAGGGTTGTTATATATAGCATCCTGAGATGTAACAGTTGTATCGTGTTGGAGGGCCTCATATTTGTTATATAAGGGTAGGGGTAAAACATTGCAACCAATTTGCCCCCTCTACGTTTACATTTACCCTTGGGAACCACTGCCCAGCTGTCAGGGTCCTCAATAGTTACAGCAGGTGTAGAGGATGTAACAAACTTGTCTCTTGCAACAGCTGCTGTCTCATCAGCTAGTGGAGGGTTTAATGATAGAGACTGACCCAGCATGGAGTCAATGTAGTCCTCCAGTGCTTCAATTTCAGGGCTAACTGTTGTAGAAGCCAGTAAACGATTAATTTCTTCATGAAGGGTTTCAACCATTAAGCATTTACTGCACACAAAATTGGTAATTTGAGGACCAGTAGCATACATAGAGCAAGAATGACAATAATTATTTGGATCCTCCATAATACTCGCCACTTGCTGAGCTATATTTTCCTTACTACAACTATTGTTTACTTACAATGTAAGGGGCCTTATCCCTGCTGTCCAGGTGGACCACGGCAGACGACTGCAACGCTGCGTGGTCTCTGTGGTAAGCTGGGCTGTGCGCCTCAGAATGCCACGCCTGCTCGCTGCAGGGACATTTTAATAAGGGGAGAGATGACCCGGAAGTATCAACAGGGGTCACGAATTCCCTCGTAGCACAAAGTGCTTAAAAAATAAAAAGTCAGCTCACAATTTACTATTTATATGCTGGGCTACTCCTCCGTAGCCCACAGAAGTAAAGGGTTGCTGTTTTAGTAAGAAGGACGTCTTAAATTAGCTGGATTTGTAGGGCAGTGTACTGTTACCCTGACAACCAGCTCTCTTCCCACTTGCTGCCTAAACGGGAGTAAAGCAGGGCTCACGAACAGTTTAATTCTTTTAAAAAAAAACTCAAGTTGCATCAAAGTTGCATAGATCATTTAACACAGTTGTACTCTCATACACAAACTGTGCTATACTGAGTTCGCTTGCTGAAGGGATGTTTTAATAAAGCGAATGATGACCCAGAAGTATCAACAGGGGTCACAAATTCCCTAGTAGCACAAAGTGCTTAAAAAATAAAATGTCAGCTCACAATTTACTATTTATATGCTGGGCTACTCCTCTCCGTAGCCCACAGAAGTAAAGGGTTGCTGTTTTAGTAAGAAGGACATCTTAAATTAGTTGGATTTGTAGGGCAGTGAACTGTTACCCTGACAACCAGCTCTCTTCCCACTTGCTGCCTAAATGGGAGTAAAGCAGGGCTCACGAACAGTTTAATTCTTTTAAAAAACAACTCAAGTTACATCAAAGTTGCATAGATCATTTAACACAGTTGTACTCTCATACACAAACTGTGCTATACTGAGTTCGCTCGCTGAAGGGATGTTTTAATAAAGGGAGTGACGACCCGGAAGTATCAACAGGGGTCACGAATTCTCTCGTAGCACAAAGTGCTTAAAAATAAAAAGTCAGCTCACAATTTACTATTTATACGCTGGCTACTCCTCCATAGCCCACAGAAGTAAAGGGTTGCTGTTTTAGTAAGAAGGACGTCTTAAATTAGCTGGATTTGTAGGGCAGTGTACTGTTACCCTGACAACCAGCTCACACCAGCTTAATTGCTGCACTCACGTCAAGCATGCAACTTGCAAACCGTATGTCATTTTTAGAAGATGTTCACACCAGCTTACCTGCTGCACACATGTCAAGCTTGCAGCATGCGAACCAGGTTTGCATTTTAGTTCTGCTTTGCTTAGGATTACTTTGTGTAGGTGAACTGCAAGCAAACATGGCACAATTAAGCATGTGGCATGCATTCTCCATGTACACAGCACACCTGTATTTCTGTAAGGGTTGTGGGCATTTTAGGGGATCACCAAGAAAACTGTAAACCAATTCAGATTTCAGAACTTTCAGTATGGCAAGGTGGATGTGAAGCCCAAACAAACAACTGCAGCTTGCGGATGGAGATTGGGCACTAAACAGATGCAACGGCACAGACAGATTTGATTGCACTGCACAATCAAGAAAAAGATACAGACGCAGATGCAGATTCATAGTCACAACAACACCTTAACCTCTGGTGCTCACAACAGTCACAATCCAAATCCAATATGGAAAAGAATACCTTTTGCCAGATTTGGGGGTGGGGGGGCAGTGCACTGCAATATCAGTCCAAGACCAAGATACTATAATCCTGATGACAAAGAAAGCAGTACACAATCATGCAGCTATGGTGGATAGCAGGTTCACACTACTGCAATTACTCTGTGGCACAATGAAAGGTGTCTATGATTTGATGGCATGAGTCGCACACACACACACACACGCACATAATGCATGGCAAATTGAAAACTTCAGTAATATAACCGTGTCTTTTCAACAAACTGAAATTATGCATTGCTGCAACACAAAAATCAGAAAAAAATTTCAAGAATTACTGAAAATATTACTGTCTGTACTTTAACACAGTTAGACAGCAAAAGTATAACCAAAACAAAAAGACTGCCTTTTTCTCCCAGTTAATCTACCTACACCACACCCCTCCCACAATGCACACTTCAAGTATCTGTCAGTACACAGACTGAATATTTCAAAATCCACACACAAACAAGAAACACTCAATGATATGAGTAGAGGGTTTCCTACAATCAATGTATTATGTTTTGAGCCCCCAAAAAATGGCTTAGAAAAGCTTTTTTAACAGCTTTTATATGGTTTGAATCACAGAGCTCTGACAGCAAACTGTCTCCAGCTACCACTACACACACACACTACACTGAACTGAGGTTGTGCAGACAATCTACAGCCAATGTGACCTGCAATCCCATGAATCAATGTAAAATTCACATTAGAGCTCAATAGGATAGCATCTTTCAGAAAAGGAGGTGTGTAAGAACAAGGGGGCACAATTTGAAGATAGACGGGTACAGCTCAGAGGTAATGTGAGGAAGTATTTTTTCACGGAAAGGGTTTTGGATGCATGGAATGGCCTTCTTGAGGAGGTTGTGGAGTCTAAAACAGTGGAGGAATTCAAGAATGCATGGGACAGACATAAGACAATTCTAGGGAGTGGGGGTAGGAGGAAGTAGGCTGTTGGTTACTAGGATCTTCAGCTTATCCATTAGATAGGAAAATAGGCAGACTGGGTGGGCCAAGCGGTCCTTATCTGCCCATCAAATTCTATATTTCTATGTTTCTATGTTTCTAATAACAAGGTGAAGTGATGCGAAGTACATTGAAACCAATGTACTTCGCCTACAAATAGGCACAGAAGTGGTTGGAGGGAGGCGGAGTAATGCAAAGTGCACTGAAATAAATGACTTTGCAATCCTCATCCTGATGCGAAGTACTCCGCTTCCCATTGTGGAGCACTTCTCAGATTCCCCACTACTCCACAAATTGCTTCATGGAACAAATTTTGGCCACTTCACCCACCTCTAGTTGCTTTATGTCAATTATTAAGATTTTGTTAATTTCAATGTTTCTAATGCTTGTTTAAGAAAATATTAGTTTAATAAAAATATAAGTGGCCTATAAAGAAAAGAACAACGTCATTAAATTGCCCAATGAGAGATATAAATTTGCACGCATGTCTCCCATGTGGTATAAAATTATATTTTGTACAAAATGAAATGCAATTAGGACCAAATCCCTGCTGACATGTTTGTCCAGTGTTGTGTTATGTTTAACATGTTATAACACACTACTTTGTCCTTCTACCCTGAATTGTCCCCATTTTTGCCCTGCAACACCCTGCACTCTCCTCTCCTACCTCCCCCTAAATAATCATCATGCCCCCCTCCCACTCAGTGCCCCCACTCTCCTTTCTGGATAGCTGCTTACTGTCTTTTACCTGACAGTGTCACCTAGGCTGCTACTGTTACCTGAATTATCCTAGTGTTAAAACCATCTCTGTTTCCTATTTACAATGTATTTGTGTCTATGTTTACTCACCTAGCTAGATACTCCTAAACCCACAATGTATGTATACCCACCCTTTACAACGTGGAACCTTTGTAAAAGAGTGGTCTCCCACTCAAAGGTATTGTAATCCAAGATTGAATAAATAAATTAAAAAATAAAACATACATACTGTACACCTGCACAGCAACAATGAAATCCCTTACAGTACCAATTTCGATGAGTTTTGAAATTATCGCTGCAAAGGACTAGAAGGGGAAATGTTGCCATATCGATGGTCCTTCACTCCTCCTTCGAACTAACTCTGACTCAGAGTTAGTTACTGTATATTAAGAATGTGGGTGTAGATGGCAGAGCCCCTGCATGGGAGCGACAGGGCTTGTCCCTCCCCCCAAAAAAAACACACAATGTCTGATAGGTGAAATTTCACCTGTCGACATTGGGGATGTCACAAAGCTGCATGTCAACAACATTATTGTCGATGCGGCTTGGTGGAACCACAGACAAACAATTACTAAGATTTCACACATTTTAAAATCTAACACATGCAAATAATTTATGAGTTGTATATGCAGAGTATGCAAAACTAACCTAATATCTCACATTGCATTGCTATCAGACCAAAAGCTCAAGCTGGAGGGCTAAATCAAAGATCTTTGAGAAAGCAGATCATGTCAGTTTTGTGGAACTGCTCCCTGTAAGAGGTGTTTATCTTTTGCTCACATTGGGCCACATGCACGATGCCAATGCACCACATAAACTAGGCATGTTGACATCACTATGACTGAATGCCATGGAGCAGGGTCCCATGGATCCCACGTAGCAATCACAGAGGGGACGCGCTGCTCTAATGCACCCAATCCCCCAGCCTTGCAGACAGCAATTGGCCAGTTGTTGGTGGGGGTTGTGGCTTGGGTGTGGCTGCAGTAAGCTCCATTCACAACGGCACATGGTGCCAGGCATGGGGGAATGTAGGTTACGGCAACTAGGACATTGCCATAGCCAGGTGAATGCCTCCACAGATGTCCCCCTCCAGTCATGACAGGGTTGGGACTCCACTCCCCCAGAGCTGCCCCTGCCTACAGGGCCAAAGAGTGGAGGCAGGGACAGCTGTCCAGGAGAGTGCCTGGCCAATGATGTCATGAGTGCAGTGCCCTGCATATGCACAGCACATGCACTAATGCCCCTGGGGAGTGAGGGATCCACTCCTGGCATGGGTCAGGCATCCCATTGGATGCCCCGCTCTGGACCTTGACTCCACCCTGGCCAACTGCAGAGGGGTGGGGCCATGGACAGGTGGTGGCTGGTAGTGCATACTGGCTGGTGCACACCTGTCCGCGGGTGTGGACCCACGTGGGTGTGATACATGCATTTCTCATGTACCTCTGCCCCATTCATGCATAGGGGCCAATACTCTATCTGCTTTAAGTCCCCTAGTTAATATTTATGCTGTAGCTTTATTAATTCTTCTTTTCAGAGCAGAGGTGTGTTTAACATTATCATACTAATTATTGTGGCCAGTCATATTTTGTTTCATCTGATGTACTGTATAATGTATCCCAGTCTAAGTCTTGGTATGTAATACAACAAATACATTAAAGCTACAGAGTATGGCAAATCTAGCAAACCTATTATGTGCCCAGATACCTCCTAAGCAAGATGGTTTGAGAGCTAACTATTTAACCCATACTGACTTGTTATCTTTACCTGATGATATTTATAAATATTTAGATACAAATGATCTAGCTGTTGCATTTTTTACATTAAAACATAAGAAGTAGCCAGCAGAAGGAGACCTTTAGTCCTATCTTGTCTGCCCAATTTGTGCTGCTTTCTTGTATTTTATCCCACCACGATTCTTGGGTCCCCTTCCTCTCCCCTTCCTTTTCCATCCCCACATCCTCACTCTGTGTTTTTTCCGGGCTCTTTTGAAAGATCCCATCGTTGTGGATGTCATGACTGCCTCTGGCAGCTCATTCCATGGCATCACCACCCTGTCTGTGAAGAAGTATAACCTTACATCCCTTCCGTACGTTCCTCCCACTAGGTTTAGATTGTGTCCTCTGGTGGAGGTATTGTCTCTTACATTGAAAAGACCCTCCCATGCTACCTTGTTATACCCCTTATTTACTTGAAGGTCTCTACCATATCCCCCCTCTGCCTCCTCTCCTCCAATGAGTACATCCGCAAGTACTCCAGCCTATCCTCATATGACCTGTCCTGCTACCCCTGATCATCTTAGTTGCCCTCCACTGTACCCCCTCCAGTAGTTTAATATCCTTTTTTAGGTACAGGTGCCAATACCTCACTCCATATTCTAAGTGCAGCCTCACCAGTGACCTATACAGTGGCAGAATAACTTAATTGGTTTTGCTACTGAATCCCCTCGCAGTGCATCCCAGCAACCTGTTGGCATTTGCTACCACTTTTTTGCATTGTGTGGACTGCCTCATGTAGCTGGTGATTGCGACTCCTACATCTTTTTCCCTCTTCTGACTGGGCTACCTGTACTTTTCCTATATAGTACTCAGCTCTTGGGTTCTTAGCTCCTATGTGCATCATCTTGCACTTCTTGGCACTGAAGGCCAGCTGCCAAATCCCTGACCATTTTTCTGGTCTGGCTATTTCTTTCCTTAGTTCCTGTACCCATTCCTGAGTGTCCACCCTCCCTTAGATTTTAGTGTCATCAGTGAAGAGGCACATCTTGCCTTGAATTCCCTCCTCAAAGTCATTTGTAAACACACTGAACAATACCAGGCCCAAGACCAATCCTTGTGGTACACCGCTAGTGACTTAATTTGTACTGGAGGCTACCCTTCCTACCACCACCCTCTGTGTCCTGCCACCCAATCAGTTCTCTACCTATCTGACCAATCTTTCCCCCACCCCTAATTCCTTCAGTTTTGTTATCAGCCTCCTGTGTGGCACCGAGTCGAAGGCTTTGCAAAAGACCAGGTATATGATGTCTATTGTCTACTGTCTTCGTGACATAGTCAAAGAACTCAATTAAGTTTGTTTGACAATATCTTCCAGCCACAAACCTGTGTTGCTTACTGTCCTGCAGACCATTCTTCTCCAAGTATTTAACTAGCCCCTCCTTCAATATGGACTCCACTGGCTGGATTTTTGAAGGGTGTTGCAGGGCGTTTGTCCAGCCCTGCACCACAGGACTTTGACTTCAGTTGTGGGCCCGTCCCCTTTGCTGCAACTGCACCTGATGTTACATTAATGGGTGCAGTTGTTACAGTTTTCCTGCAGCTTGCGCCACATATCTGCTGCAAGCACTGGTACATTGACCCCCAGGAGTGACGCATGCTAGACCACATATTTGTGGTCTAAGGAGCAGCACCAGGTGCAAGGGATGTAAAATCCCAAATGATAAATGCCACAAGCCCCATGCACCATACAGTATGTTTGGTGCACAGGGGGTGTGCAGTATTATTTTGGCTTTTGAAAATCCAGCCTCATAAGTTTGAACACAATAGAGGTCAGGCTTATTGACCTCTAGTTGCCTGGCAGTGTTGGGTAAGTTACTTTTTCTATTACTTTCTATTACTTTCGAAAACTTGTTCCAGAAAGCTTTGTGCATTTACAGGCGATGGAGAGGTATGAGGTCGTAATACACCTTACAGTTACAATTACTTATGTCTTTATACAAAGAAATACATAACTGTAACTGATTACATTTATTTGAAAGTAACTAGTAACTAACCTATTACTTTAAAGAAATGTAATCTGTTATAGTTATTTATTATTTTTGTATTGTTTTTGTATAAAAAGAAATAAGTAACTATACTTGTAAGGTGTATTACTTTTTCTAGTACTTCTCCATCCTTGCTACTGACTGCACAGAGCTTCCTGGAACAAGTTTCTAAATGTAATAGAAAGTAAGAAAAAATGACTCACCACAGTAATCTTCTTTCTTCCATGGGGTCCTTTAGCATCAGTAACTTTTTGCACATAGCTGGCTAGGTGCAATTGCTCCAGAGGTATGCCTTTAGGAAAAATGACTCACTGCAGTAATCTTCTTTCTTCCATGGGGTCCTTTAGCATCTGTAACTTTTTGCACTTAGCTGGCTAGGTGCAATTGCCCCGGAGGTGTGCCTTTAAGAGATTTTTTAATGAGCATAGGGCTGGCCAATCAAAAGACAGGAGGGGATGTGAACTGAGTGAAAGCTGTTAACTGCTTCAGAACTTTTTTAAGGAAAAATGAGGGCAAATGCCCCGAAAAAGAATTAACAGGATTCATAAAACATGCAAATATCCAAAAGTGGAAATAGAAACAGCAACACGAGGTAAAAATTTATCAATAACAAATGCCAAATTTGGTAAAAGGTGACGTACGAGCCCTTCTCTGACAGGTGAACCACGGAGGAAGGGTGGGAGCTTACTGATGCTAAAGGACCCCATAGAAGAAAGAAGATTACTGCAGTGAGTAATTTTTTCTTCTTACCTCAGGAGTCCTTTAGCATCAGTAACTTTTTGCAGACTACCAAGCAGCACCAAGTGGGAGGTGGGCAGAGAACCTACTTTGGAAAGAGGCTCTGAAGAACTGACCTGCCAAATTTGGCATCAGATCTGGTCTGCACATCCAAACTGTAGTGTTTCACAAAGGTGTGCACAGATTTCCAGGTAGCTGCTTTGCAGACATCCAGTAGGGGAATGACCCTTGCTGCTGCAAGCGAGGCTGCAGTGCCTCTGGTGGAGTGGGCACTTAACCCCACTGGAGGTTGTTGACCAGCTTTCTCATAGCAGAATCTGATACAAAAGACCAACCAATGAGAAATAGTTCTCTTGGTAACTGGTCTTCCTCTGCCTACATCCCCATAGGTGAGGAACAACTGAGTGGAAGAGCCTCTGGACTGTGTAGTATGCTCTAGGTAGTGAAAGATGGCTCTTTTGACATCCAAGTTGTGGAGCTTTTGCTCACGAGGCGTAGATGGCTCAGTAAAGAAGACAGGCAGAGTAATGGATTGGTTCAAGTGAAACTCTGAAACCACCTTTGGCAGAAATTTCCTATTTGTCCTGAGCTCAACTTTATTGTTGTGGGGGATAATGTAATTCGGCTCAGTGCACAGGGCCTGTAGCTCTGAAATCCTCCTGGCAGATGTAATGGCTACCAGAAAGATGGTCTTCCAAGTTACAAACTTGATGTGGGCCGTGGACATAGGCTTGAAAGGTGGATTCATGAGCCCATCTATGCAAAGGTTTAGGCTCCAAGGAGGAACAGGCTCTCTGGTTGGAAGCTGGAGGTGCAAGAGGCCTTCGAAAAACTGTTTAAAAATGTCATGGGAAAAAAATGATTTCTTCTTTTCCACCGAAAGGTAGGCTGAAATTACCACCAGGTGTAGCTTGAGTGAAGATGGTTTCAAGCCTGACGCCTGTAGGTGTACCAGGTAGCCTAGCAGCTGAGGGTCTGAAGCTGATAAGCGTTTGACCTTTTCGCTTCTGCACCAGAGGGAAAACCTTTTCCATTTGGCTCCATAAGTCTTCTTAGTGTTCGTTTTTTTAGCCATCCTCAGTATCTTAAGGACCTCTTCAGAGTACTGTGAGGGTGGAAACTCTAACTCCTCAAGAATCAAGCTTTGAGGTAAAGAGAGTGTACGTCTGGGTACTGTACTCCTGTCTGAGGAAGGGTCAGCAGAGAGAGAGTTGGAGGTAGGCGAATGGGCCTGTTGCAGAACATTGAGAGAAGGAGAGGGTATCAAGCTTGACTGGGCCAGTCCGGAGCCACTAGGATCATGGATGCAGGCTGCTGCCTGAGTTTCAGCAAAACCCTGAATATCAGGAGAAAGGGAGGAAATGCATAGATGAACCTCCCTGCCCAGTCCAGGATTAGGGCATCCAGAGGAAGTGTTCCTGGAACTGGGGGCTTGCAACAGTACTAAGGACATTGAAAATTGAGAGGAGGGGCAAACAGATCCACATCTGGGGTTCCCCACTGCCTGAACACTGTGGCTTGTACTTGCTTGTTCAGTGTCCATTCGCTCTGACCTTGACTGATGTGGCTTAGAGCATCCGCCAGAGTATTGAGTTTGCCTGGGAGGTGAACAGCTGAGAGGCTGACTCCCAAGGAGAATGCTAGAGACCAGAGCTTCAGAGCTTCCAAACAGAGTATTCCTGATCTAGTACCACACTGCTTGTTTATGTAGAACATTGCAGTGATGCTGTCCATTCGAATTTGAACTGCCTGCCCTTCTATGCTGGGAGCGAAAGCTTTGAGAGCTAGTATGACTGCTCTGAGTTCTAAAAGATTTATGTGCAACTGTGACTCTTTGGGAGTCCAGTTGCCACTTACTGAGGCACAGTCTAGATGAGCTCCCCATCCCAAAAAGGAGGCTTCTGTGATGATCACCTTTGTGGGAAGAGGAGCTTGAAATGGAAACCCTGCCTGCAAATTTGCAAGGTCCTTCCACCACAGCAAATTTTGGAGGAATTGCTCCAACACTGGCATTAACTTTGAAAATGTGTTGCTTCTCTGAGACCAGAGAGCTCTGAGGTAGGCTTGTAGGAGTCTCATCCTGTACCTGACCCCTTGGGACTACTGCAGTCATAGAGGCCATATGTCCCAGAAGTTTGAGGAAAGGTCTGGCTAGTCTTGGCTGTCCCTGGGCAAATGAATCTGCCACTGAAAGGAAACTCTGAATTCTTTCCTGTGGGAGGAAAGCATATCCCTTCTGAGTGTCTAGCTGGGTCCCTATGAAGGTGAGCAACTGGGTGGTTCTGGGTGAGACTTCTTGAGATTTACCAGGAAACCTAGAGACCCCAGAGTGCATTCTGTGAGGGAAAGAGAATCCTTTATTTGGCAAGGAGACTTTCCTACTATGAGCCAGTCATCCAGATAAGGATAGAGAACGACATCCAGTCTCCTGAGATGTGCTGCTACCACTGCGAAACACTAGGTAAAGACTCTTGGGGCCGAGGACAGACCGAAGGGCATTGAGGTGAACTGATAATGACCCAAAGGAAGTTTGAACCTGAGAAATGTCCTGTGAGATCTCCTTATGGGTATGTGGAAGTAGGCGTCCCTTAAGTCGAGGGAAGCTAGCCAGTCGCCCTGCTGAAAGGACTGTATGACCAGTGACAGAGTGACCATTTTGAATTTGGATTTTTTCAGATGTTTGTTTAAATATCTGAGATCTAAGATAGGTCATCACTCCCCAGTTTCCTTTTGTGTCAGAAAATACCTGGAGTAGTGGCCCTTGCCCTTCTCAAGGGTGGGGACCCTCTCCACTGCTTGTAAAGCCAGAAGGTTTTGTACCTCCATTTCCAACAGCAGTATCTGCAATGGCAATAGAGGTCTTGACACCTGGGTATGCTTGAGGTCTGGCAGCTGCTTGAACTGTAATGACAGACCCTTCTCCACTATCTCCAGCACCCACTTATCTGACATGATGAGGGACCAGTGCTGAAGACAGTGAGAGAGTCTGCCTCCAAACAGAAATGGGGAGGTGACCTGGACACTCACATCAGGACTTAGACTGAGAGGCAGGTGGCTGGGTAGAGAAGTCTCTTCTTTGGCCCTTCTGCCCCTGCCTCTGAAAGACCCCCTGTACTGGCTAAAGTCAGATTGGGGATAGGGACTGTAAGGCCTGGGAAAAAACTTCTGCCCCCTACCACCCCTGGGATGGGATCTCTGAGGGGTTGCGGGTTTAGGCTTGGATGAATGGCTCTGCCAGAAAGCCTTGTACTCATTGACCTTTTTCATGTATTCAGTGATTCTGTAATCAAACAACATATTTTGATCACAGGGAAAATCCATGGCCTTGTTCTGAGTGTCTGTGGTCAGACTGGTTGTTCTAAGCTAGGTGAAGCATCTCAGAGATATGGCATGAGCCATCGCCCTAGAGACTGCATCATTATTGTCATCTGCCATGTGGAATTGCTACATAGTAGCTTCCAAGGCAGTTTTTGACATATCCACCAGCTTCTGTACCATAGAATCTTATCCGTTGTGGGTGAATGCCTGGACAGATTTCCAAAGGGCTTTCTGATATTTGGCTGTGAATGCCATGTAAGAAGAAAGCCTGAGAAGCAGGGAAGCTGTGGCATACATTTTCTTTGCTATAAAGTCAATTTTCTTGGAATCCTTGTCAGGGGGAGAGGGCGACAAGGAGACACCAGCTTTCTCACAAGCTGCCTGCTGCACTACACTCTCGTGGCTAGGGTGTGCTGACCGGAACTTGGTACCATTTTTAGACAATTTATATTTTCTCTCAAGCTGCTTATCAACCCCTAGTACTGAAGTTGGGTGTTGAAGCACCTTCATGGTATTTTTTCTAAATGCATTATAGATAGGGTCGACCAGGGTCTTTGAAGATGAAAGACCCTTCATCTCCCTATAATCTTCATCTTCATCGACATCCTGGTTGGGCTCCTGTGTAGGGAGGTCCAGGGTATCCAACATATTATATAAATGAAAACATAGAGGAAGGATCCTTGTGGTCACCCGGGGGATCCCCAAGGCGAGGGTCTGGGGACTCCTGGGGCTCAAGGCCCTTAAAATCCATGTCAGGGGCATCATAGAATTGATCATCATCTGCATCACCCTCACAGTCTACAGAACAGAGAACTGTGGAAGAGTGCTTGCCAGCCCCAGTAAATACAGGACCCATCTTTTGAAGGGTCTGAAACAGTTGCCATGCTTTTTCCACATCTTGCACCGACGGAAGAACCTGTGCAGTTTGAAAGTGCTTTGTTTTTTCTGAATGCTTTAAGCTGCCTGTTGTCTCACTATTGGCTTTCCCAGGAGCAATGGGAGCATATCTGTCTTGACAGAGTTCCTTTTAGCCACTTTATCAGAGGCTTGATCAAGCTTCCTTTTTTCATCACTCTTATTATTTTTCAATTTGTGAGGAACTTCATCTTTGAAAGCTTTGTTTTTTGACTGGGATCTGGAATGTTCCTCAGCACCTCTGCTTTTGGTATTAGTATTTTTGAATGGCCCCTCTTTGGAAATCTTTGATTTATCCTCAGCCATAATTATCAAGGTTTGTCTGCTTTGTTCGCTAATTTAAGCAAAGCAAACCAGTTCTGGACCTATGAACTGAGTGCAGGTTTCTGTGAAAATGCCACTGGCCAGTCCTGCCCCAGTTAATAAACTCTGTCTATTACCAGTGCCTTTTTATTGGTTGTAAAACTGGGATCTAAACCAGTGACATTCTTAACAGAAAACCAGTAATACTCAACTGCGCACAGGTGGCTGCTGCACCCTTACGGACAGTCCTGACACAGATGATACCAAGGTCCAGTAATATAACAAAAAAGGTTTCCTCGTAATTGCCAATCTAGAGAGAAACCCTCCAGGAACTGTTTAAGTTTGAAATCTACTGCAGGTGCCTCGTAGTAAACCACACGAGGTTTGAGGCAAAAAACAAGGTAACTGTCCCCGATTCAATGGTTCCCACAAGAAATTAGTCAAAAATGAAGAAACCGTCAACAATAAACATCTGCGCCGGCCCAGTGGTGCAGAGGGCTGGGGCACTGGATGTCTCACCTCGTGGCACACCAGCGACCCGGGTTTGGGAGCAAGCCTGGGTCATCGGAGGTCGGCATGGGGGGTGGGCGAGCAGGATGGAGTAGCCACAGCAGCTCTTTCTCCGGGAGGTGGATGGCATCCTCACTCGCTACCCCTGGTGGAGGCCAAGGGCTCGCGCAAGTGAGGGTGACGGTGATAGGACAATAGGGGTGGGCAGAAGAGGGCCATTACCGGGGCTGTAAGATGCATGCATGCCTCCACACGCATGCGTCCTTCTCCTGAGGTCCTCGGGTAAATATTGGAGAAAATCGGAAAAAGCAGCCGGCGCCAGGATGACGACTGACTTTCCGCAGGCACCGTCCCCGGACCAGGCATAAGGTAAGCCCCAGTAATTCCGGGGATGGAGCTGGGGCAGTCAGTCAGATGGGGGCTGCATGGCATGAGGAGAAACAGAGTGGAGATAAAAAAAAGAAAATAAATATCCGCGATAAAATTAGGCTTTAAAGTAAATAGTCGCAGCAAAAATAAAGTCTAAATAGTGCCATCGCGCTAAAAATAAAACGTTTGCGAAGTGCTAATGAAAAAGTAAAAGTTGTCACTCAGCACACTAAAGGAAAAGATTTATGATGAAAACTTTATCCAGATACGCACTAGGAGGCTGTCAACAAGAAAAGTTGGGAGACACCTCAGAGGCAATATGCTCAGTCCAGCAGAGAAAAAATTCTGAAGCAGTTAACAGCTTTCACTCAGTTCATACCCCTCCTGTCTTTTGATTGGCTAGCCCTATGCTCATTAAAAAATCTCTTAAAGGCACACCTCTGGGGCAATTGCACCTAGCCAGCTAAGTGTAAAAAGTTACTGATGCTAAAGGACTCCTGGGGTAAGAATAGAAAAAGTAACTTACTCAATACCGTTGCCTGGCTCCTCTTTGGGACCACTTCTGTGGAGTGACATGACATTAGCTGTTCTCCATTTTACCAGCACCACCCCTGAATTCAGGGAATTATTGAACAGAACTGCTATTGGGCCTGCCAGTTCATTGACAAATTCCATGTACCTTGGCTTGTATCCCATCTGGCCTGGGGATTTGTTCTCTTTTAGTGCCCTCAGTCCCAGTCTCACCCTGTCTATCTCAATAACCCCTATAGGTTCTACCCCTGTTCCCTACTTTCTGATCCCCAGCTGTGCCTTCAGCAGATCTTTTTCTTTTATGAAGACAGAGCAGAAGTAGTTGATTATAACCTCTGCTTTTGCCCTGTCTTTTATTACTCATTCTAACCCCTGTTTGAGTCTGATGATGCCGTTTTTTTGTCGCTTTTCTTCCTTATATAGTTAAAGAAGGCATCCCCCCCCCTTTTTATCCCCTGCTGTATTTGCAGTTCATTCTGCGCTTTGACCTTCCGGATCTCCTTTTTTGCTATTTTGACCAGTCTGCAAAATTCCTCCCCATCCTCATCTCTAGCAGTTTGTGTGCTCTTCGTATAAGATACTCTCTTTTCATTTATTGATATAGCAACTCCTTTGCTGAATCAGCTAGGCCATCTTGCCTTCGTATTCTTCCCCTTCATTTTTATGTAGCTGTCCATGGTCATCTGAATGGCACTCTTAATATAACCCATAGTATTTCCACTCCCATCCCATCATCTAATCTTCCTAGTTTTTCCATGATCATTTTCCTAATCCTATTAAAGTTGTCTGTCCTAAAATCCAGCTCCCTAGTCCATGTTTGGATATCCTCTTTGTTCTTATCTATTTTGAACCACACTGAACTGTGCTCACTTCCACCTAGGGGATCCCTGATATCAATGTGCTGGATGTGCTCCCCATTTGTAAACATTAGGTCCAGGATTGCTTCCTCCCTAGTTGGTCCTGACACCAACTGTGTCATGAAGCCATCCTGTATTGCAGTGAGGATCACCTGACTTCTGGCACAGGTCATGGCAGAAGTGTCCGAGTCTATTTAGGCAGGTTAAAGTCCCCCACTACTATCTCTTCCCCCCATCCTGCTATGTCCCTCAACTGTGCACACAGTACATCTCCATTTTCTCCCTCTGATTAAGCAGTCTATTAACCAAATCTAACCTAATTTCCCTACCCTTGTTGGTTTGTAGTTGCAGTCACAGTGCTTCACTGTCCTTTTCCCTTTTCTTTATAAGCAAAGTGTTTTATTAGTTTTTCCAACAAGTCACATACAGACATTGTACACACATATATTATCATTTAACAAGTGCAGCAATAAAGGTGTAGTTACTGTAAACAACTTTTACATACTGTTGATTCTGTTTGATTTAATAAATCACATATCTGACTTGGTTTTATATCAGGGATGTCTTACCTGACTTTTACCAGGCCGTCCTACTAGGCCCGCCAGTCAAGGAGGGTCCTAACGGTACAAAACCTGGGTCTCTTGCCATGGCATATAAGAGTCAGCAATTCCACCTGTTTCTTCCCCTCTCCAGCTGGTTTCTCATCTTGTTAGTCTCAATTTCATAATCATAAATGGTAGTTACTATTGCCACCCACTCTGTTGTATTTGGGAATTTATTTGTAAGCCATTTCTGGGTAACACTTTTTTCAGTGCTGCTATGCCTGTACCTAACAGGTATTTAATTAATGGGTCTTTGAACTCTGGGGGGTAGATTGGGGAGGCAGTATAGCACAGTGGTTTAAGGCTCTGAGCTGTAAATCTGGAGACCTGGGTTTGAATCCTACAGCTCCCACTTGCATACTGTGTGACCCTGAGCAAGTCACTTAACTTCCCTCTGCTCCCATGTCACACCTTTAAATAAGCTTTCAGCTTAGTGTGCCACTCCTGGTTAAACAATTGGAAAAAAAAAGATATGGACTAGTACCATCTCTTTTGTTAGCTGTAGCTGGGGAGAGGTAATCTCTTGCAAGGCTTCTTCCATCTTCTTCCAAAAGGGGGCTAGTTTGGGGCATGTCCACATCATGTGTAGGTGGTCTGCTTGTGTTTCCCCACAATCTCTATAGCAGTGAGCATTAAGTTCAGTTTTCCTATGGACCTGTTGAACAGGGGTGTCAAAAATTCTGATGGCGCATTTTCAACTGTATTCCCTCTACTGCATCAAGGATGTGACCTTGTGTATGTTCTGTTAACTTCTTTCCCAGTTCCCCTGGTTCAGTGGGTGGCCCATCTCTTGTTTCCACTTACCAAAGGCCCTAGGTAACTTTTAGTCACTTATAGCTTGAAAAGTTTTGTACAATCTGTAAATTAAATGCAGTGGCTCCTCCCCCTGCATTGCTGCCTTCACTATAGACAGAAGTGGGAACACCATACTCGAGGTGGCATTTCCCCCACCCCCATCTTTGCAAGCTATGCTCTTGCTTGGAAGTACCGGAATTGTCCCCTCTTGGTCAGGCCAAATTCTTGAGTCAGTGTTTGGAAAAGTTTGATTCCTCCTATGCCTATTAACTGCCAAAACATAGAAACATAGTATTTGATGGCAGATAAGGACAGCTTTGCCCACCTAGTCTACCATTTCCCTTCTTAACGGATAAGCTGCAGATCCTAAACCAACAGACTACTTCCTCCTACCCCCCACTAGAATTGCCTTATGTCTGTCCCATGCATTCTTGAATTCCCCTACTGTTTTTGACTCCACAACCTCCTCAGGAAGGCTGTTCCATGTATCTACAACCCTCTCTGTGAAGAAATATTCCCTCACATTATCTCTGAGTCATCCCCCCCTTCTAACTTCAAATTGTGCCCCCTTGTTCTTGCACATCTCTTTTTCTGAAAGCTGCTACCCTGCTAAGGGCTTTTAATACCTTTACATCACCAGACCTTATAGCCAGGATCCAGAGTCACTGGGAAAAAGTCTGGACTGGAGGTGTTGGGGTAGTTGCCACTGCAGTCCCTTCTCTATCCCGCTCTGCTGTATCCAGTTTTTTCCAAGCCATCATTGGGGTATGTACATAGGTGGACTTACATTTATGTAGGTCTTACATGCTCCTTACATCTAATAGTCCTAACTTTGAGGGAGTTCTAGGTATACATTTTCATTCTAATTGTGCCCATTGCTGCCCCGGGTCATTTTGCAGCTGGTACATTACTGGTCACAGCTGCGCTGCTTGATAACATCTTTTTAGGTCAGGTAATGCGAGTCCCCCAAATCTTTTAGGCTTCATCAATGTATTCAGTGGGTATCCCGTGTACAGGATGACCTTGAATGAGCACTTTCAAAAAGGGTGAGTCAATCATGGCACCTGTGCACAGGGCTACCTGAAGGGGGGGCAACTGGATATGGGGTTCAGCGAATATAGCTACAGGATGTCACCATGTATACATGTGGGGGGACTATGCCATGCAATGGGTTGAAGGGGAACGAGGGTTTGTGGGGTGTAGTGTGGGGGTGGGCAGCTGAGCTAACTATATGGCATGGTGGGCTGGTGGCAGGCTGGGACTGGGAGGGTGCCAGGTTCCATTCTGTGTGCACTCATTTTTTTTGTGCTGGGTCAGGGTTTTGTTTTTATTTAGTTTTGTCTCCGACATGCCCCTTGAATTGAGAATCCTTAGTAGGAGGTGCAGGGGCAACATTAAATATGGAAACCTAAATCTGGGGTGTTCTCTTGCTGTTCATCATGAATGTACTGTACATCGCTGAAATGTATTTTTGGTAATGTACACTGTCCCAAATGGTGATCCCTATTCTGCGATCACCGTTATCACATGGAACCATCCAGTACTATCCTATGTTTATGTCCCTGCCAGAAGAAGTCTGTAATCCATCTATTCCACATTGTGCACACTTTTATGAGAACTGAGATAGCCAGATTCTGAAACAGATATAGAAACCTGGGAGCAGGACCATGTTATCTGTGGCCACCCTCCTTTCTAGTGTAAGTGATAGCATCGTCCAGGCCTCCAGAGCTCTTTGTAATTGTTTCTGCAATGGGCCAAAATTTGCCTCAAACACTTGTGCATCCGAGGATTTCAAGTTAATGCCCAGATATTTCATCTTAGTCAAATCCCATTTAAATTTGAATTTGGTTTTTAGGGCTTCGTCTAGGGCATACTGTATAGCTAAGACTTCTGCCTTTTTTTATTTAGCTTGTAACCTGACAGGGATCCATATTCTGTAAAGATCGACCATACCCATGGGAGGACTTAATATACTAATATACTAATTGCCAGCAGATTAAGCCTTATGGTCTATTGGGTCTGCTCGAACCTCAGATCCCTAGTTGGATGCCGAGGCCGTCCCGCCCCTTGTGTTCCAGAAACCCCTATCATCCATCCCCACCCCCCTGGTCCAGGCCATCATCTGATACATCCGCTTTCTGTGTCTGTCCTGCCCTCTCTTGAAGCTCTCCACTGTGGATCTCTGCACCAGCACGCCAGGCCACGCATTCCAAGGGTCTACCACCCTCTCAGTGAAAAACCTCCTCCTCTTTCCCCCCTCACCCTTCCACCTTCCAACTTCAAACCATGTCCTCTGGTGATACCTCCCTGCTTTAGTCTAAAGATCCCCTCCATGTTTACCGTATTTATTCCCTTGAGGTACTTGAAGACCTCAATCACTGTCCCCCTGTCTCTCCTCTCCTCCAATGAAAACAGGCAGAGATCCTCAATTCTGTCCTCATACGCCAAACCCCCGTCCTCAGATCATCTTAGTTGCCCTCCTCTGTACCCTCTCCAGAAGCTGTATGTCCCTTTTCAAGTGTGGTCTCCAGTACTGTGCACAGTACTCAAGGTATGGTCTAACCAGTCCATTGTACAGTGGCAGAATCACTTCCCTGCTCCTAGAGGTGATCCCCCTTACGATGCATCCCAATATCCTGTTTGCCTAGCTAGCCACTCTCCTGCACTGTTCAGAGTTTTTCATACCTGCATCCACCATGACCCCTAGGTCTTTTTCCCCTGTTGAGGCCTCCAGCACCTCCCCTCCCAGGGTGCAACTGTGTTTAGGGTTTCCCCACCCAAAATGTAACACCTTGCACTTGATGATATTGAAATTTAATTTCCATGTGTGAACCCAGCTTTCCAGGTTGTCCAGGTCCCCTTGCAGTGCCAACCTCTCCTCTTCCTCCTCAACTACTGCTCCCATCTAGGAGTCATCTGAGAAGAGACTAATTTCACACCCTATACCCTCCCTGATGTCCGACATGTATGCATTAAACAGGATCGGACCCAGGACCAAGCCCTGCGGTACCCCATTACCAACCTCTTTAGGGTTCGAGAGCTCCCCAACGATCACTACTCTCTGGGTGCATCCAGCTAGCCAGTTTTCAATCCATCTGACCATCAAAGGGCCTACTCCCAACCCCATCAGTTTCTCTACCAGACCATTGTGGGGGACAGAGTCAAATGCCTTGCTGAAGTCTAAGAATAATACATCCACAGGCTTTCCCCTGTCCAGTTCTGCTGTTACCCATTCGTAGAACTCCACAAGATTGGTTTGACATGATCTACCTGGCACAAACCTATGTCACCGACTATCCAGACCTCCCACCTCCTCCAAGTACACCCACAATCATTCCTTTAGTATACTCTCCATTACTTTTCCCACCACCGAGGTCAAACTGATGGGTCTATAGTTACCTGGTACTTCCCTTGACCCCCCTTTATGGATTGGCACCACATGTGCCTCTCACCAATCCCTAGGTACCCTCCCCGTCTCAAGTGACCTGTTGAAGAGCTCCACCAGGGATGCAGCTAGTATGTCCACCAGTTCCCACAGTACTCTCTGATGAATGCCATCTGGCCCAGGAGATTCATCTTTCTTTAGGGCCTTGAGGGCTAACCACACCCTTTTGGTGGAGATAGCATCATCCGTCCCCTCCACCTTACTGGCCTTTTTATCCTTATCCCGATGTGACACCCCTGGGGTACCTCTCCCTCCCTCCCTCTTGCTCCATTTCTGTTGCTCCCCTGATCCGACTCAGTACTGCTTCTATCCCCATTATGCCTTGCTTTGTAGATATCCCAACCCCCTCCTTAGTGAACACAGAGGCGAAGTACTCATTTAATACCTATGGCTGGTCCCTCGCCTCTTCCACCCACCCTCCTTCTGATCTCAGTCTGCCGAGATGGCCCTTAGTTTTTCTCCACTCCCCAATGTACCGGAAGAACTCCTTTTCCCCTCCATGTATCCCTTGTGCCAGCCGCTGCTCTTTACTGGACTTTACCCCCTCACCATCTGGGTGACTTTTCTAGATGCAAGATGGTACATTTCTTTTTCCCTATCCCCTCTTATTGTTTTATATTTTTTGTAGGCCACCTTCTTTTCTCTGACCTCTACCTAAACCTCATTGGACCACCAGCATGGGTTATGTGACCTTGCTCCCTTATGTTTCACCTTAGCGCAGGTCCTGACTGCCTCATGAAGTCCCTGTTTTATGACCTCTCATCTCTTTTCCACATTTGTCATTGATGTAATCCCCTTCAAGTGATCCTTGAGAATATTTCCCATGCCCTCAAAGTCTGCCCCCCTGAAGTCCACCGCCAGTGTCCTAGATCTCTCCCCCTTCCCCCATGCTTATTTGTACAGTGGCACATTGCATTGGGTTTGTGAGGTAGACCATTATATCATCTGCATGTACTGTAGGGATATGTGGTGTTCCCCTCCCTCTCATCCTCTGAAGCCCTTTATCTGTGGGTGGACATGTATGGCTTGAGCAAGGGGTTCTATGTACAGGGCAAAAAACAAGGGTGATAGAAGACAGCCTTGCCTGGTGCCCCTTTGCAGATTAAATGAGGAGGATATGTGGCTGTTCATCCTTACCTGAGCTACTGGGGATTTATGAATATGATTTATTACTTTTAAGACATTGTCTGGGAATGAGAGCGTAGACACAGTCTCCTGTAAAAATGTCCAGGATACCCTGTCAAATGTCTTCTCTGCATCAAAGCTAAGGACCAACAGGGGGGTATTTAATTTATTAGCTTTCATAGAATAGCTAGTGATCTTTTGCCACTGTGCATTGTTTGGCAGACTGGTAGTGAAATGCACTCACCAAAATGCACTCACCCCTGTATATAAAGGATGCACTTAGAGCAATTTCTTGTGGAAGTTCCTAGTTTATTGCCACCATCAAACAGTGCTGCAGACAAAAAATCCAAACATAAGGGCCACAGCCCTGCTCTTATGCCCCCCTTCCCCTGGAGGCTTCCTCAGAGAATGAATAAATTTCAAATTCAGCACCACTTTTACATGTAAGATCAATAAATCATGTGACTTCCTTCACCAATCATAATATGTGTATACAAAGTGAACACATATAGTAAAAGCAGTTAGGTAATTTGATCAGTCAACATACAATACACCTGTAGTCTAAGTCCATGAAGCATACGCAAGTACGGGTCTTCATATAAAGTAACCAGATCCTTTAAACAGGAAATAAATGTGACTCAGTGAGACCTAGAAGACAAACTTAAAACAAATAATTATTACTGTGACACTTGGAGCGCTGGTTCTGATCACTGTATCATTTTTTGTAGTATAAAAATGTGTTATGGACTGTCTCTCATGAGAAATGCTGAAACAGCACGTGAGTATGACACACACACACACACGGGTTTTAAATACAAGGTGTTACCTGGAAGGCCAGAAGCTAATTACAGACCAGGCCTTAATCAAGAATCTCCTGTTTGTCTGAGTTAATTATAGCTGTAGTTGCTAAGAGGGAAATCATAAACGTTTATGACGTTCAGAGGAAACAAAATTAAATTTTCACATGGTGATACAAAGCATGTTGCACCTCCATGAGATCTGGCAGAAAGACATAAGTGCTTTGATGTCTGTGTGAGAGAGGATACTGCTTATAGATGAAAGGAATTTACAGACTTGATTGTGGAAGTCACATGGAGAAATGAGTTTCTGCTGATGTAACCTTAATTAAGTTACCTTCTAATATGATAAAATATTCTGGGTGTATGATTTTTTATAAAAAGAGGAGGAACTAGGTGACCTCATGCAAAGAGGTGGGCAAAGCCAGCTTTTAAACAGAATTCTGTTTTCCTTCAGAGTCTTTGATCTACACACTGACAAAGAAACATCTTTGAGCACGTTAAGCAAGTATACAGGTAGAGAGAGACAAAATCTAAGTACTACAGTTGAAATTGCACTATTAAAACCTTGTTCTTTTAAAATATTTGTATGTGTTGTGATACATGGTTCTGTATTTTATGTTTTACATATTGTTTTATCTATCTTAGTAAAACTCTATTTTTAGAGCCTACTTGGTCTGACTTTGAATTTCTTCCTTTAATAAGTGAAATATATATGGTTAAAGCAGACACTGTACATAAGCTTGAATGGTGATACCAAACCGGAAAAAGGTGAGAGTTTAATTTGAGGTCTTTTATTGGAGTTTTTAAGGGTTGATTTCTGTACACCTGGTTAGGTGCCCATAGGCAAAGATATCTGGCCCCCCAAAGACAGAATTATCTGAGCCTGTGCATTGGGTACGCTAACAAGAGGTTCACAGTTTGAATCCATCCAAGACATGAGACCAAAGGTTGAGTCGAACCCACAAAAACAGATAGGAGGGTTACCCTGTTTCTGTTAACTGTTCACAAGACTGCACTCTGAGGTTGGCACTTTGGGAATAGAGGGCTGACCTGCTGAGTGGGTTTGTGACAATTAC
The DNA here is from genome assembly GCA_016271365.2 of Neoceratodus forsteri. NCBI lineage: Eukaryota > Metazoa > Chordata > Ceratodontiformes > Ceratodontidae > Neoceratodus > Neoceratodus forsteri. Next base: position 248,711,930 of record CM057455.1, read on the forward strand.
TACTACTTAAACCATTGGAAGCCAAGGTAAAAGTATATATTATTACAGGTTATGCACTATGGTAATCCTGTGAGGAATGTGAGGTTGTTATATTGTATTTGCCCAGGTAAGGGCTATGGAGTACTGAAAGAGTTGAGTGACAGGATTTGGAAACATTTTTACTCTCTCTTCTCAGAGGGGGGTCTGCAACTGGACACGCATAAACTTATTACGATTGAGCTGTCTCACTAAGCTGTAGGACCCAGGCCAGTTGCACCCATGGTGAAACCTCGTTCAGTCATTGCACGTTTTCTAAGCTCTACTCCCAGCATCCTCTTGTTTGTACCTGAAGATATAGTGCAACTACAAACTTGAGTATCCGGTCCATTTCCAGCATCTGCAGTCTCCATCCTGCAGACCTGCAGACGTCCCGGTGAGCCATCCTCAACCACTAGACTACACAAGAAGGAAACCCATCTAGGTATAACACAACACAAAGCAAACATTTGTGTTTCAAAACCGCAAAGTGAAAGCCATCCTGTATGGCAGCCGCTAAGGGACACACAGTCACTCAGTCAAGCAGGCTGGTTGGTGCCACCAAAAAAGAAAGTGCAAAGTAAAGTAAAAACAAAGCAAATGAATAAAAATAAGGAGAACTGGGGAGACACAGAGTTGCAAGGAGACATGTGCATGCTCTACAGATCACCCGCGAAGTAACACAGTGTCTCACAGTCAAGTTGGCCACTGACAATAGAACTAAAAAACAGCATAAACAGAGCTAAAATAAAGAACATAAAAAAGAAGTGCTACTGTAGTTGGGGGAGAGACAGAGTAGGGAGGATGGAAAGACACTAACACCCTATAGTGTTTGGATTATGTGTGATCTGCTTGTGTGCAGTACGGATGGACTATGTTTCTGTAGTCTGCATATTTAACAGTTTTGAGCATACTTCTTTTAAATATTATTATTATTTTTTTTACTAAAGGAGTTCATGGTGGGGGGAGCAATTTTATAAATGCAATAAGGCACTCTGAAGGGGGTTCCATGTGAGAACAGAGTGACAGCAACCGCATACTAGCAACTGCCATTTCCTCGAGTCTACATCACCTTAAATGAATTTCAGTGATGTAGATTAGTGGCAAAGAGAAAGACAGCACCAGAGCTGTTCTTTTTTTATGCAGGGGGCTGTGCCCCCCGCACCGTCCCCCCGCACCCTCCTACTTAAAGATTCTCAACTCCGCGGGGGCATGTCAGGGGGGTGCAGAACAAAAGAAAAAAAACATTTCCCCAGAGTGATGCTAAAACAAATGTAACCAGAACTGAACTGGGCACCCTCCCAATCCTAGCCCGCCACCAACCCACCATGCCACTTGGCCAGCTCGGCAGCCTATCATCGCACTACACCTTGCAAACCTTCCTTCCACCCATTGCATGGTGTGGTCTCTACCCCTCCTCCCGCATGCATACATATGATGACATTGCATTGCAATTTCACCAACCCCCCTATCTAGTCTCTCTCCCAGCCCGGTAGCCCTGTATAAATGTGCTGTGATTGAGTCGCCCTTTTTTGAAAGTGCTCAATTATGGTCATTGAGTATGTGAGCTACCCCAAGGTGTGGGTTTTGGCCTGATAAGAGCACTTCCTAGGTTCCACAGGTACTCAGCAGAAGTGCCTCATGCTCATGCCTCATAATGCACCTGGGGCTTACTCTTATCAGGCTGTAACCCACATCTAGAAGTGTTTTATTGCTTGCTTAGAGCCGTGCTTGCCCAATGGGCTCCTTTGCATATTTGGGCTGAATTTTGCCCATGGGGGCCATGGCACTCACTGGTGTGTGCTGGGATCTACCCTATGGTTAATCTTCAGTCCTGCCTTCTGGTAGCACCACACCAAATGTGGATACCATCTGCTATGGGCTCTGCTAACATGTTCCAATATTCAAACAAAAAACAAGGTCAGTTCAGATTGTGTTGTCTGATTGAATAGGGCACCAGAGCTGGCCAGGTCCTATTTGTTCATGCAGCACACTTATTTGCACACAATGCTGGATGATTCTGAAAATGGGGCCTTAAAGCTGTAGTGTGTTAAACAGTTTAAAGAGACATTGTCAGATTTTAGCTGACTTTTTGTCCCTGTTCTAAAAAGGTGCCAGCAGCCACCTATATGCCATTTATTATTTATTTATTTATTTATTTATTTAGTTAAACATCAGTTTAGAAACCTTTGAGCCAGAGGCTCATTTACAAAGGTACCTTGTCACAAAGAGGACATCAGAACAGTAGTACAAAGGACACAGTACTTACAAACAAAAAAGTTACAGTTCAATTACAATTTTGTTACAATAGAATACAATCTCCAACGAAGCAAAAGATAACAAAAGGTGCAAAACTTATGGTCGGGGGAGAGCTGGTGGGAGTAGAAGGGAGGGAGATAGGGGAGGAGGAATTAGTAGGGAAAGGAAGGGGGGGGCTGCTCAGTGAGCATTGTCAAACAGAGTATATATTTGTAACCCCCCTGCAAATGGGGGTTCCCAAAAGATTTTATAGATTTATAGATATTGTGACAGAATGCCACGTAATAATCATGTCTTAAAGTTTTTAATCATATTAGGTATTTCAGTCGACCTGTCCTTAACCCCAGCTGCCCTACACTTAACTGTGCTTACATCCCAATATTGTGCCAAAGTACCCATAAACTTGTCCATGATGAGTTTGCCAATTTTTAAGCACCGTCAGATAAACACCTTTCCTGAAACTAGACAGTTAGCTGAACTTTAAAAGGAACTCATTTGGTCTGCCTTCAGTGCAGCGGTTAGATTTCCACTTGTGATGCTGGTGATCTGGGTTCGGGAATGGACCCAGGAGTTGGAGAGCCATCAGGGGGGAAAGTATTGGACATCCCATGGACTGCTATCCTTCTCTGGGTGGGAGGGGTAGAGTATCTGGTGCCTGATGGACCCCTGAGAGAGTCTGGGGGAACCACAGGGAGACCAGTGCCAGCATATAAAGGGGCCGGGTGGACGCTGGACGTCATGCATGTCTCCACTTCTGAGGCAGCTTAGAAAACTCTTGACAGCCTTCACAGATGAAGCCCACCAGTGCTTGGCCTTCATTGGTTTCTGTCTCTCTCCTGACCAAATACAGCCCTGCAGCACCACTAGGCTCTGAATTTCACCCTGGGAGGGGAGCAAAGGAGGGAATGTCAGTTCACCGACACCTTCTCCCATCCTAAAGGGGTCCACTTGGTGCTGCAGCCCCACCCTGGAGGGTAAGCCAGGGAGTAACTGCAGGGGCACTGACATCAGAGAGCAAGGCAAGAGCTTAGAACTGGGGTTGATGGATGGGCAGCCAGCAGCCAAAAAGTAGAGTAAATTAAAAAATAAATAAATGAAAAAATGAAAGGAACTCTTGTAGAAACACGCAGTGTAACAGGGTTACATTCATGATTGAAAACTCAAGTTGTGACTCTGGACATGTGCTTCAGGAGGGAGAAAGAGGGGGCACTGTCTGCATTCTGCACCATCAAAATGACAAAAGGCAGCACACTCACTGAAGTGGCGAAACTCCTTGTAAAAGTATGCTTTCTGGTGTTAAACTTGCATCATCAGTTGGATCAACTCCCATTGGTTAAAGTCTGATTTCCAGTCACCACATTGGCTCACAGCATTACACACCTGCAGAACCTGCTTATCTCCAGAAAGCTGTACCAGTGTGTTTGGTCTCATTCCACAATTGAGCATAAAGGAAACGATTCCATGCATCAGCCAGCGAGCAGCCTTTCTCATCACTGATTCATTTACCATGAGTGAAGTGGTAATGATGTGGTACTGTAGTGATATCAGTTGACTTGTCCTTGTGGTCAGCTGATTAGCTGTTACTACCAGCATACCATCACAACTTCATGCATTGTGAATACCCTGTAATGGCCTTGGGTGAACAATGAAGCAAAGTATTTGTTCAGCACCTCAGCCATTGCTCTTGGTTCTCCCAGGTCCCTCCCCTCCATGCCTCCAATTTCTGGTCCCAATCACTGCTTCCTCTTCCTTTTCCTACTGTACTAACAGAAAATGTTGCCTTTATTGTGTTGGCTTAACTGCTATCATGGCATCATGCCCTCCTTGGCTTCTTTACTTCTATTCTTGTAGTCCCTCAGTGTTGCTCTATTCTACTATTTTGGCTGGAGAAAATATCTCCCTTTTCAGCAGTCATTGACCCTCTGTTTCTGCATGACCAGTTGCCTTAGATCTCTGATGAACCCAGGTTGCTACTTCATGTCCTCTTACCCTTGTTGCTTACAGGTATACAGACCTCCAGAGAGATGCAGCCACTAAGCATATTGTTACCATGTAGGAAAGGGACCCTAGTGTCCTGGCCAAATTTTTCCTGGTGATTAAAACTACCACCAACAGCTCTATCTGGTTCAATTGGGTTGCATCTGTATGCCCTCCTTCCACCAGGAGAGGCTAACAATAGACAGTATTTTCTAATATTGCTGTTCTAGACAACAACAAATAAATAAATGTAAACAGCAAGCTCTACAGCTGATCCAGCAGAGGTGACCCATGTAGCATGTCTCTAACTCAGGGCCAATGTGAACCTAGTGTGGGCAGATAACATTGTACAGGATGAAGGGTAGGGGCTCTTCATAACTATTGGTCAGTATCCCAGCATGAGGCAAATATCTGGCAAATGCTTTAAATGTCATCATGGCAGGACAGCTGGAACCATCAGGTTCTGACTAGCCAGCCGACATGCCTTATGAACAGATCCATACAGGCTAATGGTGGGGAATGCCCTTAAAACTGAGGACACCAACATGGGAGGGAGGCAGCCAAAAAGGAAAATGATGAGTCAGCCAGGTGGGACTGGGTGGTATCATCGAGGCACAGGTCAGAACCATAGAAAAACCAGGAGCAGTTTCAAAATTCACAAATAGCATGTTATTAAGAACAGCAAAATAAAAAAATTGTTCAGTATAACTATTTATAGTAGCAGTACAAACAGAATCCTTCTTCTGAATGTTTCTTCTCAAATCCAAGTTTCAGTTTATGTCTCTTTCTTGCACAAGCATTGCTGATCTTTTTATAAGTCTGCGTCTCGGAAACTCATTAAGAAAACACCATGCTTCTCACACAATGTTCTTGTAAGTTTCCAATGTTCTTGCAGGAGGAGCAAAAAGAACATAATCACCCAGAACTGACCTCTTGTTTACATCTCTTCAAATGGCTTAAAAATTGCATTTCAGGTTAACCCCTTGAGTTCCAAATAGCTTTTTGCAATCATTTCAACATTAAAACTATATACAGTTTTAAACAAAGGGATCCCAGTATCAGTGACATTTACACATAATGATTTACACATATTTTATACCAGCAGATATGCATGGAGGAGGAAGACAGACATAGCAAGGGAAGGCAGAGAAATAGCAAGAGGCAGAAAATTGTGAAACCGTTAGAGTGATCAGTTCCTAGGTCTCACAAAAAAATGTGGATGTGCAACTAGACAGATAAGATACAGAAAAGGAAAGGATAGAACAGATCCTTGCATTTATCTCTTTCTGCATAACAAATGGGACAGGGCCTTTTTCAACCCTGTTACATTCTCCCCTCTTTAAGAGGCAACTGTTGTTTTAAAAAAAAGCAGGTTTCCAAAACATTCTTTAAATTAACTTCTAGCATTAAGTTATAACTTTTATAGTTCAGTGCATATGCAGCATAGCAAACAGAGAAGTTTCAACTCACATTTTTTCGTATCTTGACTAAAAATCAGCATTGATATTCTCTTTCCCAGATCTGTGCATCACTTTAAATTTAAATGACTGTAGTGCCAGGTATCACCGTGTGATTCTGGAATTTTTATCCTTCATTTGGATAAACCAACAGAGAGGACTGTAATCTGTAATAAATGCAATGTTATCATCTAGTAAGTAAAACTTAAGAGACTCCTTGGCCCACTTTGTTGCAAGGCACTCCTTTCCAGTGGTACAGTGCCTCTTCTCTCTGTTATGCAATTTCCTACTACATGCTGACTCAAGACTTCACCTAGGCCTACATGTAATGCATCGGTCTGTAACAGAAATTTTTTATCAAAGTCTGGGCTTCATAAAACTGGAGCTGAACGTATTGCAGCATTAATGGCCTGAAAAGCTTCATCGCACTCTGTGGACCATTTCCTATTATTTGGGTACTGTTTTGTCATGAGTTCTGTGAGGGGAATAGCTAACTCTGCAAAGTTGAGAACAAATATCCAATAATAACCATCCAGCCCTAACAATTACCTGACATATATCTTGGTTTGTTGGGGGTGGGGGGGTAGCTACAGCTTCTATCTTGGAAACCTCTGGCTTGACTTCTCCATTTCCCAAAACATAGCCCAAATATTTGGTTTCCTACACTTGGTAGGTTTAATGGTTAGACCTGCCTTTTTGATAGATTGAATAACTGTTCATAAGTTTTTTTTCAGGTGGCTGTTCCAGTCTGGACTGTACACCACAACATTACCCAGGTACACTGTACAATAACCAGTTTGAGGGGATACAGTTATATCCATGTACTGCTGCAATGCAGCAGTTGCATCATGTAAACCAAATGGCATGGTGGTGAACTGATAGAATCTTATAGGAGTGACAAATGCAGTTTTGTATCTGGATTCTTTAGCTAGGGGGATTTGACAGTAACCATTTGTGAGATCAAGGGTACTGATATACTTGGCACACCCCAGTCTGTCTACCAAATCATATATTCTGGGCATAGGATAACTGTCAAATTCTGACACTTGGTTAAGTTTCCTAAAATCAAGACATATTCTTACACTCCCTTTGTTTTTGTTTACAGTCACCACTGATGAATACCAAGCACTTCTCAACTCTTCTATGATATCCAATTCTTTCATTTTTGTTTTCTATTTCCTTAACCACATCTGCTCTTAATAGCTGTGGTAATTTGTATCTCTTTTGTCTAATAGGGTGAGCATTCTGTACCACCATCACATGCTCGACACCTTTAGCTTGGCCTGGCACTGTGGCAAAAGTACTGTTAAATGTCTTTAATAATAATAATAATAATAAAACTTTATTTATTAAGTGCCTTTCAAGCACCAAGGCGCTGTACAAATGAATATTAAAATCAGAAATATACATATAAAATCAACATTCACAACAACATCAATTTATAAAGGCCTTACTCCACAAAAAGGTCTTAAAATCCCGCTTAAAGGATTTAGCAAGTTACAAATTTCTGTGGTTTGTTTGGAGGTTAAGGAAACATTCACCTTTGCAGAATCAGCAGTAACAGTTTGATCCAGTCTATCATAAGCTGTATCTTCTTTATCAGTGTCTCGTAAAACCAGAAAAACAGCTTTTGGTGTTTTTCAGCCTATGTTTTGTGGAGGTTAGCATGGTGTATCTTAGTAGGATTTTTCCTATCAGGGGTCTCAATCTCATATTTACTGTACCAGTACATCTAAGCACCTTGTAAGGCCCTTGCCACTTCATTAACAGTTTATTTTCTTTAGTGGGTAACAGTAGCAAGACCTTTTCACCTGGCTCAAAAACTTTTTCTTTTACTCCATTGTCATAATACCCTTACAGCTGGTTTGGGGCCTCTTCCTGATTACTATGGGAATGTATGTGCATACGTGTGAGTTTGTGTATATGTTTATGTGTATGTGTTGTGAGGGGAGAATACGTGTGGCACATTGAATTTTTAACATGGGTATTTGAGGTGGGTGGTTATGTGGGTATAGTGGATGCTAATATTGTGGTGATATTGTGGCAAACATATGTTCAGGAACACAACATTCTGGTGTCATAGTGGCTAGGACTCTGGGCTCTTATTATAGTGGGTATTTACTTCTTTCTGCTGCTTCTGTAGTTTGAGTATATACTGTTATGTTTTTACATTCTGTACTTATTAGGATGCATTGTTTCATTTACTTGGGGGTTCATGACAGGTACAATTCCTTTGTGGGTAACTATTGTAGTGATTGGAGCAATTGATGGTGTATTAGGATTCATGTATATAAATTTCATTTTATGTAGTTACTTTCCCCAAGGGAGGATTTAATTCCTAGGAATTTTTGTTTAGATTCCTTAGACTGTTTTTATATATGTATTATTTTGATTACACACTGACAATTTATTATAATCTGTACATATCAAACTGTATAGTCTTAATTGCTTGGGACTCCTTAACTAGTGCTTCTTTGTATCTGGCACTTACACTGACAATTGATATTATCATGTTTAACATTTTGTTTCAACACTGAAGACCTTAAGGTTTCTGGAACATAATAGCTGAATGAGAGTATGTTGGGAATATATCTCCAGCCAGTTGTATTTTCATCAGTGTGATATACGTCTTCAATCATACCCAACAAGGTGGGTGGTATTGGACAATACTGGACTGCCCAGGGGCGTAAGGAGGCCCGATGCTGCAGGCGCAGGGCCTTATAGCCCCTGGAAGGTCCGGTATTGCCAATACTGTCCACCCTGGAGGGTATTATTGCACTTAGAAAATGAATACTGTTGCAGTTTTATGTAGGATTTAAAAAAATTAAAGAAAAATATTTTAAAATATATATTTACTATGACACTTTACTGTTTGTCTCCTAAAGTAGTCCCAGTTACTGTGGTGTGCCATCACTTGTGACCCCCCCGATATTCTGTTGCACTTATCTCCTGCCCACCAACTGCAGATGAAGACATGGAGTTTGTAATAAAAGTCACTTATACTGAGTTGTGGCTTTGTGGACTTGCATTCTTTTTGTGTGTGCCATCTGCTCACTTTTGTTTAAATTAGTCAGGAGACTGTTTTCTAAGGAAGATGCAGCAGTTACTTCGCAGGTGCCCGATGATGTCAAACCCGGAAGTATGGAAGAAGGAGAAGAGGCATCGGCATGATAAATTCGTTTTTTTTTGTTGTTTTTTTTTTAAATGGAGACGTGGCTTTGTGATTTGGTATTGTTTCTTATTTTGGGGGTGAGCCATCTATTCAGTAAGCAAAAGCCCATTTTGTAATTTCAGCTTTGTTTTTGGCAGAGAGTGGCTGCTGGAGCAGGGAGGACCAAGAACACTGTCAGCTCTCCTAAATTCGTTCTACTAGCTCCCCACCCCCAAAAAAAATTGCCCATGAGAGAAGAGGGTAATGTAAGAAAACAAAAGAAACTGTTTCTGATACTTGGTTGGGGGGGGCCGGAGCTGATCTGTAGGAGATCCGCGATGTAGTTGATGTTTTTAAGCAGGAGTGAGTAGTCAGGAGCCTGCTTGACATGTGGTGTTGCTAAATAAAATAAAAAAAAAACATTTGCCAGGGGACTGTGTCTGGTACATGGTTGTCAGTTCTTGTCTATGTGTGTGTGGTGGGCTCATTTGTCACTCACTGAGCATTAAAAAAAATGGTGACAGTTTGAAATTGTGTGCCCATTGCTTCAGCTAATGAGGAAGCAGGGTGCTGGGCACAAGGATACTTTGCTGGCTGTCAGGAAGGTTTGAGCTGGGGCTTTTTATTTGGTGGGCATCTATTGTCTGATAGATGCCCACCTAAATAAGTGTCTCAGCCAATCAGATGAGAGAATTTTCTTTGCCCATTTTCTAATTACTCATTTTGGGTAAACATCACTTTCATCCTTCTCTATGCCATGTAAAGATAATTTCTATTGTTTTAATTTTGGGGACTTATTTTTTATGTGCTAATATGTTATATTATGGCATGTAATTGTTTTCTCCTTGGTCATTCTATTGTCATAAGCCATATTCACAAACTAACAGAGTTCTGAGCACAGCTGAAGCTGGCTTCTACTAGTGTACTCTTACCTCACTCTTGAAGTATGTATCTTTGGAAGTTTTTTTCACTTGACATATTCTTTAGTGAGTGGAGAATCTTACTTTTTTGTTTTTCATTAGACTGATACATAGTGTAACATATGAGGATTGAACTCTCTGCCTGTTGTTTATTTATTTACTTATTTAGTTTTTGTTGACCAGGTAAGTGCACTAGACAAATCCTGCCTATTTTCAGGCACGACCCAGGGGGAAGGGGATACAGATGAATGCCAACTGACCTTGAACCAGATTAAGCTGTTGGTGGTATTTTTTTAGTGAATAAGGGAAATTTGGCCAGGACACCGGGGAAATTCCCCTACTCTGATGGTAGGAGGCCCCTCCCCCGAGATGGCTGGACTCGGTTCAGTATGTCTCAGACATCGGAGAGTGCAGAGGTGGTAGGAGATGGTCTCATGGATTTCATTGAAGCACTCGAGGAGGCTTCATCCATTTCAGTCGACATGGAAATTGTAAAGAATATTTCACCTGCTGAGGAATTGGTTCTGTCTGAAGACGTCGAGAATCAGACAATGCCTGAAGTGGCTTTGACTATGGCTACAGAGGATGAAAAAAAAAGAAAGCGTCCAGAAAATGGTCAGGTAGATCCTTCTGGTCTGATTAAAAAAAGTAATCTGCAAAGTATTACTGGATCGCGGGAAACAAACATGAGTGTCCCCACAACTGACCTGGATGATGACTCATTCCCTTTTACAGCCCGACTCGCCACCTGGTCTCCGGAGGTGGCGTTGGAACAAGCAGGATGGCTAAAAACCTCAAACGCTTGGATCCCGGATCCTCAGTTGCCTTTACCAGGGATAGGACCGAAAAACCAGGGGGAAGTTTTAGAAGCACAGACTGTTGCAGGGAGACATGCTTCAGAAACGGACCAAAAGAACGCATCATTTCCGCCTGCTGCAGTTGATTCTCGGGGTCCTATTTTGGTAGAACCGGTGGCTGCATTGAGTAATCCACATCAGAACAATTTGGAATGTGAGGCCGCTACAGTATTGGAAACTACTGCTATGGTGGTACCTGAATTAACGCCACTAATAAAAGGTCAGTGTACACAAATTGACAAACCTAATATACACGCCAGTTCTATAGGCAATACTGCCAATAGTTTGCCTCAACTGCAAAATGTAAAGCCTGTTAGCTATGCTTCTCTGTTCAAACCTGCAGACATTCCGGTGAGAAAACTTTTTGTAGCAAGGATTCATTACCAAGGGGGTATGGACCTCCCCCCGATCACAATTTTGTGGGCAAGACTTTAATTATAGACTCATTAGGGATTCGACCCTCAGAGGTGTATGCCTTTATTCATTCTTCGGGGGATCATAACTTTGATATTTCCTTTCATTCTGCTATATTACTGGATAAATTTTGGTCTGCTTATTACACTGCTCGTGCAGACCCTGTTTGGAAACATTTTGTGGTGATTCCAATCACCAGACCGACTGCTAAGGTTATCACTGTTCTTTTTCGGAATGAAGGTGGTCAATGTTCTGGATATTGTGTACTGGCTAGAAAAACATTGTACAGTGAATGGAGTACCGCATGCTTTAATTGATGATAATGGGTTTTGGACAGGAGGGTGGAAATTCAATGTGCAGCTAAAAATAACTGAGGATGGGGTTCAGCATCTCCCTAATTGCTTTTGTTTAGGGAGGGATCATGGTATACTATTCTACCCAGGACAACCACGACCATGTTACAAATGTGGCTCTTTAACTCATTTAAGCTCCGATTGTGACCAATTAAAATGTACTTCTTGCGGAATGTTAGGTCATTCAGTCCTATCTTGTCAGGTCCCACCCACATGCAATCTGTGTGGTGAAACCTTGCATGTTTTTGCAGCATGTCCGTGGGCGGTCCATGATACATCGGATTATACTGAACATGATTCTTATATAGCTAAATCTTCGGCTAATGCTAGACACCCCCCAAAGATCAGAACATCCTACCAAAAATAAGGAAAAGATTCAATTATCATCAATTTCCCATGGAAACTCAATTAACCCTGACCCGCCCAGAAATTAACTAATCCAGATCTCCCTGAACCTATAGAAACTCGATTACTTGATGGGCCATTGATTTCTCCTAGTGATTCAATTCAGGCTTTAATACAGTCTCCATCTCTTCCAGTAAAAGAAGACATGAAGTTAAGAGAAACTTTAAAACCCCCCCTCCAATTGCCAGACGACTTCGCTCCACCAAACAAGCAGAAACAGTGTCTATACTTTCTGTTCCTGTATCTAACACATATGAACCTTTACAAAGCTGGGGTGATGCCATGGAAGAGGAAGAATTAGGGGATTCCTTTCTTTCCCCTTCTCCTATGACAACCTCAGTACTACCACCCTTAACTGATAATTCTGGGATTCCTTCGAAGAAGTAAACTGTTAGAACAAAGAAAAAGAAATAATGCGTTTAATTTCACAGTGGCTTTTTTCTTTTCTTTTGTTATGACTTTACGCTTAGCCAGTTTTAATGTTAATAGTATCCGTTCACAATATAAACGTATAGCTACTTTTTAGCTTTACATAGCTTGGCTTATGAGGTTTATTTTCTGCAGGATGTTAGATTATATACAGCTGGGGAAGTAGCTACAGCCTCAAGAGATTGGGGTTTAGGGCTTTCGTATTGGTCCTTAGGACAGGACCTTTGTTCCGGTATTGGATTTTGTTTTCTTTCATCTAATTTTATTTTGCAAAAAATAGTAGATTTGGTTCCAGGAAGGGTATTATTATTAGATATTTTATGGTATAATTTACCGTATCGACTTATTAATATTTATGCGCTACAACAAAAAGCTGCTAGGGTTCAGCTTTTAGGCCTCATTAAACCATTTTTGCTTACAAACCGGATTGTTTTATGGGGTTGGGATTTTAATACTAGTTTGGAAATTGCTCCACATAGGAAAACTTATTGTGACACCCATGTCTTATGGACCATTATAGCAGAGATGGATTTAATTGATGTCCTTGCCCAGTCCTTGTTACCTACCTTTTCAAAAGGTACATTAACCTCTAGAATTGATTTTTGGTTATGTTCACAGACTATTGGGGTGGTAAAAGGCATTACAGTACCTATGGCTACCTCAGATCATCATTTAATAGGGATACGAATTCAGATAGGGGAAGTTTTATCACAAGGGCCTGGGGTTTGGAGGGTTAATTCATCCTTAATATTGGATTCTGAATTTTATCATGGGTTTCTGGAATTAATTTCAGATCTAATTACAGTAGTTGTCCTTTACGATTCTATGATCGAATGGTGGAATGCTACTAAATTGAATATAGTGTCTTATTTCAAATGCTACGCTAGATTCTTAGCTGATACCAGACACCATACTTCTGGCCTCCTATGAGCTGAATTATTGGCATTATTCACTGAATCTTATTTACATGGATCTGATTGTTCTGCCTGTATAAAGGAGGTGAAAACTGCTTTAACTAAAGTACAATATGATAGGCAAAGATCTATTCTTTTTGAACAGAAATTTCGAACTAGTGGGACACAACATCAGTTTAATCCTTTTGATGTGACTACAGAAAAATTCAGTGGTAAACAAATGTATCAACCACTGGATGATCAACACAATATAGTTAAAGGGCAAGAAAATATTATGAATTGGGTTACGAAATTTGTAAAACATCATTTTGAAAATCCAGTTGTTGAATCACCTGAGATGTCAATTTTATTACAAGCAGTGGACGTACCTACCTTAACGACACATCAAAGGCGTGAGCTTATAAAACCTTTCACTTTCGAAGAAATGAAATAAATTATTTTCAGTCTTAGAGACAAGGTGGCTCCTGGCTCAGATGGTTTATCAGTGGAAATTTATACGTCTTTATGGAAACTTGTACCAACTCAGCTACTAGCTGTATTTAATGCCTTTCTGCAAGAAGATCGCTTAACAGATCAAATTTATGAAGGGTTGATGTTATTTCTTTATAAAAAGGGTGACAAAAATGATTTGACGAATTGGAGACCGATTACTCTATTAAACACAGATTATAAAATTTTTTCAAAATTACTGGGCAACAGGATTTCGAAACATTTATCATCTCTACTTTCCCCATTTCAGTATTGCTCAGTTGCTGGTAGGTCCATCCATGATGCTTTAATTCTAATAAGGGAATTGTTTTCCCAAGGTCAAAAGGGGGCCCTACAAGGATATTTATTTAATTTCGATTTTTCCAAAGCTTTTGACAGAATTTCACAGGAATTTATCTGGTTGACCCTTAGAGCCTATGGGTTTCTACAAACTTTCGTTTATTGGCTCAGCTTATGCTATTCCTTAGCCTATGTAAGACCATATATTAATGGAAGAATTGGACCCCCTTGTTATATTCGTCGGGGAGTAAGACAAGGTTGTCCCTTCAGCCTCTTATTGTTTGTGATAGCATTGGATCCTATTATTAGGTTACTTTATAAATCACCTAGACTTTTAGGTCTTCCTAATCCTGATTACAATATCCAAAAAGTGATCTGTTATACAGATGATTTATGTGTCTTGGTACCAACTGTCTCCGTAGGTCGTTTATTATGTAAGGTACTACCGTCTTTTTTTATCAATTATTGGTTCTAGTCTAAATTTACAAAAGAGTGTGTGTTTAAATTTAGCTTTAGCTTTAGAGATTATTTCCTCTATTAGGGGTATTAGATTAGTGGATTCTCCGCACAAACTATTAGGTATTTATTTTGGAGTTCCAGATATGGCTAAGTATAATTGGGAGATATGTTTAAATAAGGGGAGGGAAAAAGTCAGCAAGTGGCATAAGTGGTTTTTGGGTAAAAAGAAACGTATTTTTCTTTGATCAAAACATGTTTATTGCCCTTGTTTTTACATGTAGCACATATTTTTCCATTTACCAGATGTTTTTTGTGCTTTTTCTCAGCCTTTTCTTTTCTTGTTTTTGGGGAAGTCGTCTTAATCCAATTAAGCGCAACGTACTATAACAAAACTACCTGCAGGGAGGGGTCAATATGATTCACCCAATTGTGTTTTTTTATTCACTTTTTTTACAACCAATTTGAAACCTTTGGTTATGGATTCCTTCCAGCTTTGGGTTCCCTTGGTACGTATGTCACTAAATGGGATTTTTTAGGAATGGAGTATAGGGGAATTTCTCCATAAAAATAAAAGGAAATATGTTTTATCCACAGATTGGGTAATAGTGTTTGACATGTTAAAAACATGGTATTTTTCGGTAAATATGATTAAAGATTTATCTCGGAAACAATTGTATGCAGTAATAGTAGAATCCCATTTTTTGGAGGAAGTTTTTCCAGGGTTTACACCAATAGAAAAGAAACAGATTGGAAACCGGCTAACTGATTCTCGTATTCCTGTGACAATGTGGGATATTGCTTGGTTAGGTGCACATGGTAAAATTAATGTCCGTGATAACCAGAAGCATAAACAAGTATTAGATAGGTATTGTTTCCGGGATTCTTGTACAAATCTTACAGAAACCATGTCTCATTTATATTTTTCTTGTCCCTTTATCTTACGTTTTTGGTTTTTGTGGCGTTGTCATTTCTAGAATAAAGTTTGGTGTCAATGGGATCAGAGGGCTTTATTTTTTGGTTTATTCCCAGTTTCTTGGTCGAAGTGTAATTCTAGTTCTTTGAATGTTATAGCTATTATAATATTGTATTGGGTATGGCAAACCAGATGCTGGTTCCTATTTCAGTAACGTTGTCTTACTCCTGAGGAATTATTCAAAAAAGTATTAGGCCACATTGATTGTCTTAAAGAAGGAGAAAGGAAATTTCTTAAAAAGAATATGTGGGAACGTTATTGGGATTTTTTTGTAAAATGCTTTTAGTTCTGTATAAACTGTTTTTTTTCTATAAAATTTGTTTTTGTAGGATAAAGAGAAGGATTTTGAGTTTCACATTTGAAAATTCTAAAATTCTTTTGTAATTTGCTGCAATCGGTTTTCTTTCTGTATTGAATTACAGTGCTGAAGTATTGTATATATGTTTTTGTTTTTAAATAAACATACCCCTACTCTTTTTGATAAGTGCCATGGGATCATTAACATCCACCTGAACTACCACCAATCCAGGCAGATAGGACCTCGGTTAAATGTCTCATCCAAAAGACGGCACCTCAGAAGTGCAGCACCCCTCTCATGCTAAGATACAGTGTCAGTACTGGGATATTAACCCAAGTGCCAGGTGTGGGAACTGAACCCATGGCCCTCTGATCTCCCGACCTCAGAGGCAAGTGTGCTACCTACTGAGCCACTGACACTGTTATCTCTGTACAACCTTTAAGTCTGGTTCAACTGAAACCACACTTAAGATATTCAAGCTCTCTGACATAGAAACATAGAAGCAAAGAATCTGACTGCAGATAAGAACCGCTTGGCCCACCTAGTCTGCCCATTTCCCTACCTAAAGGATAAGATGCAGATCCTGGTTAACCAACAGCCTATTTCTTCCTACCCGCCACAAGAATTGCCTTATGTCTGTCCCATGCATTCTTGAATTCTCCCACAGTTTTAGACCCCACAACCTCCTCAGGAAGGCTGTTCCATGCGTCCATCACCCTCTCTGTGAAAAAATATTTCCTCACATTACCCCTGAGCCGTACCCCCTCTATCTTCAGATTGTGTCCCATTGTTCTTGCACATCTCTTTTTCTGAAAGATGCTATCCTCTTGGACTTTGTTGATTCCACTGAGGTACTTAAAAGTTTCTATCATGTCCCCCCTCTCCCCCTCTCCCTCCTTTCCTCAAGGGTATACATATTATGTTCCTTTAGTCTCTCTTCATATGGCTTCTCTTGCAGACCTTGCACCATTTTAGTTGCCCTCCTCTGGACTGCCTCCATCCTGTCTGTGTTCTTATGGAGATGGGGTCTCCAGAACTGGACACAGTACTCCAGATGGTGTCTCACCAACAGTCTGTACAGAGGGATAACAACTTCCTGTTTTCTGTTGATGATGCCTCTCCTTATACATCCCAGTATCCCCCCGGCCTCCCTACTGCCTGTTCACATTGCTTGCTAACCTTAAGTTCATCGGATATGATTACCCCCAGGTCCCTTTCCATTTTTGTTGTTGTTACTACCCCCATTGTGTAATCTTCCCTTGGGTTTTGTTTCCCGGGTGCATTATTTTGCACTTCTTTGCATTGAATCCAAGCTGCTATACTTCTGACCATTCCTCCAACCTTGCCAAGTCCCTTCTCATCCTTTCCACGCCTCCTTGTGTATCAACCCTGTTGCAGATCTTTGTGTCATCAGTAAAGAGGCATACTTTTCCTTCCAGTCCCTCTGCAATGTCACTTATAAAGACATTAAAAAGGACTGGACCCAGTACTGAACCCAGCGGTACCCCACTAGTAACCCCTCTTTCTTCAGAGTGGACTCCATTTACAATTACCTTCTATGTTCTGTTGTCCAGCCAATGTTTTACTCAGGCTACCACCCTGTGACTCACTCCCAGGCTGGTTAATTTGATTATTAATCTTTTGTGTGGGACTGTGTCAAATGCCTTGCAAAAGTCTAGGTAGGCCATGTCCACAGCCCCTCCCTGGTCTACTACTTTAGTCACCCAGTCAAAGAAATCAGTTAGATTCATCCGACATGACCCTCCCACTGTGAACCCATGCTGCCTTGGGTCCTGTGCCCCACTGGCCTCTAGGTACTCAACAATTCTTTCCTTCAGAAGTGATTCCATCACTTTCCCTACCACAGAGGTCAAATGGACAGGTCTATAGTTTCCGGACTCTGTCTTGTACCCACTTTTGTGAAGGGGAATCACATCCACCTTCCTCCAGTCCTCAGGTACCACACCATCCTCCCATGATTTGTTAAAAGGGTAGTCAGTGGTGTCACTAGTTCTCCCCTTAATTCTTTTCAAATTCTGGGGTTAATTCCATCTGGCCCCATTGCTTTATCCACCTTCAGTTTTAGGAGTTCTTTCAGAACCCTTTCTACTGTGAAAGGACTGGGATTGACCCCCCCTATCCAGAGTGCTTCTGTTAATTGGATTGGGTACCTCCCCCCTCCTCTTTTGTGAATACTGAGCAGAAGTATTCATTCAGTATCCCTGCTTTTTCACTGTCCCTCTCTGCCCACCAGCCACACTTTGTATTCAGCCTCACTATCCCTCCCTTTGTCTTTCTACACTCCCTGATGTACCTATAAAAGGTTTTATCCCCCTTTTAACCAAGTTGGCTATCTTTTCCTCAGTTTGGGACGTTGCTATTCTGAAATTCTGACGTCACTTTAATTTTGTTCTGAATGCCTGTGTTAAACCAAGGAGAAGAGAACTATTTCTGTTTTTTTCTGCATGTTCTAAGAGTTAATGATATTGGACTTTCTAAATAACTATCAATAAGTTTCAGAAGAAGGATTTGTTGGTCCAAAAGCTAAAGCTACTGTATTTGTTTGTTTTGCAACATCCTTGTTGGTCCAATAAAAGGTATTAAACCAATTGTTCTGGATTTGATTACTATGGGAGATTTCAACATATTTTGCCAGCTTCTTTCCCATGGTACACATATAAGATGTCATAGATTGTTTTTGATGGGAGTTATCTTCCCATGTTTCTTTTCTTTCATCTAGTGGACCTCTAGATTATCTACCATCAAGCATTTCAAATGGTGATAAACCTTTTGATGCCTGTGGCGCTACTCTGTAGATAAAAAGCAGGTAAGGTAAGTATTAGTCCCAGACTTTCCCTTCCCCTTTTACAGACCTTTTTAACATGCATTTTAAAGTTTGATTAATACACCCAACAAGCCCATCTGTCTGAAGATGACAAGGGGAGGTTCTTATGGCAGTGATACCTAGTAGTTGGTACAGCTCCTTCAGTAATGCAGCATCAGAATTACTACCCTGATCAGTAATATTCTCTTTAGGTACTGTATGCCCACCTTGCTAATAATTTTGGCATGCTCTGCTGCCACTTTTGGGCCTGTGACTGTACGCATTGGAACTGCCTCTGGGTATTGAGTAGCATATATACTACCAAAATGAATCAATTACCCTTTTTACTTTTGTCTAAGGGTCCAACCACATATAAAAACAGAACCATAGAAATTATCCATAGATAAGGACTGCTAGGCCCATCCAGTCTTCCTGTAAGTCTTTTACTTGATTACAACTTTTGACCCTCCCCCGCTTAACCTCTGTGGTTCCCCTATGCCTGTCCCATGCATATTTAAATCCAACCACAGTGCTTGCTCCCACCACCTCCTGTGGCAGACCATTTCATGCATCTAGCAGTCTCTCCATGAAGAAAAACTTCCTCACTGTAAAATGGCACAATTCAGTATGCCAGTAGGTAGGAATATTTCATTGAGATTCCTGTTTATTGTTGTTACGTGTCTTTCTGTGTTCTGAGAGTGTACATGGGCTGGCCACCCATGTTTTATGTTTTGCTATGTCTAGTTGTCTGGTGCCCCCCTTCCCATGAATCAAGAGTCTACCTATTCATGATTGTGTTCCTGTAAAGCCAAATAATGTACTTGAGGGAGCAGTATTCTGCTGGGTTTAAAATAATTATCTGATTTGTAGCATGTGTAAAGTACCTGTTAAAAAATGCATACAATGAAACAGGTACTAAACTATTCAGTAGTTTTCCCATTAATGTTCTGCTAAAGAAAGCCTTACGTTTAGATATAAAAGGGGAAAACTGAATTAGTTGCCTGGTTGTGCTATTTTTCATTTAAAAAGGTGCTGTACAGTCGTAAAGCTGCCATCCGAGGTTGCGTTTATTTTTATTTCAATGCTCCTCTGTGGTTCTTCTTAGTTCTGTTAAAGCTGGTCTAAGAAAAGATCCTTGCGACTGTGCGCAAGTTCTTCTAGTTTAAAAGCTCCGCGTCTATTGCAGCTTCCACATAAAGCATACTAGTGGAGATATTAAATAAAATAAGATACCTGCATCATTTGTTGTGTAAGAGGAAGTTATCTCATTGTACAAATGCACACAAGGGAGACCTAGCCTAAAGTAAGAAGCAGCCTTCGGTCAAACAGAATCCTTCGGTGCACCTCCTCTGCAGCTCCTCTCTAACAGCCAGCCAGTCACTTCCAAACTTTTTTTTTAATCAGGACTGCTGGAGGAGGGGCTTACCAGAGGATTGCTCTTTCATTTTCTGGATCCAGATAATAATTTTATAAAAGAATGTCATGACTGTAATAGTAGACTGTAATAGTATTGACGATGTAATAATTCTGATATATGAAATAGTGAATTTAAAAGTACCTAAACAAAAATATAAACACTGTGGATTGATTGATTGATAGGTGGGAGGGCCAATCTCTTTGTCTAGCCCCATTTATATACTGCATAGCAAGGGACAAAGAACCAGATTCGAAGGAGGTGCTGAAGAAAAAACACCTAGCCAGTCTAGTGCCTGCTAGTACTGACAGTCTGAGATTTTGGAAATGAAGCTAACTTCTGGAATTATTGTGCTAAGATGTTTATTACATTTGATTTAATTTTTTTTTTGAAACAAGTCCGCTATTATTTTGTTCTGTAAATAAGAAAATAGAACATTCTTGGATTTTTGCATCTTTAAATCAGTGCATGTGTCCATCTGTTACCCCACAGCCTTTTACACTCACATTCCCTCTAACCTGCCACCTTCCAATTTCATGCCAAGTCCCCTAGTGCTTGCAGTATTATTAGGAGACCCCTCACTCCATTATGCCTCAGATGAACTTGAATGTTTCTATCATGTCCCTTCTCTCCCTACTCTCCTCCAGTGAATACATATTGAAGTCCTTTAATCTCTCCTCATAAGTCTTGTGGTGCAAACCCTGTACCATCTTAGTTGCCCTTCTCTGGACTGACTCCAGCCTGTTAATGTCCTTTTGAAGGTGTGGCCTCCATAACTGCACACAGAACTCCATGTGAGGTCTGACCAGGGTTTTGTATAATGGCATAACTACCTCACTCCTCCTGCTGGTGATACTCCTTGCCATGCACCCCAGCATGCCACTGACCCTCCCTGCTACTTTTGTGCCCTGCTTTGGCATTTTCAGGTCATCTGAAATAGTAACCCCAGGTCTCTTCCCTCTTTGGCAACTGTCAGCAACCCCCAACCCAATCCTGTTTCTCCCCAGGATCAATGTGTCCCAGGTGCACAATTTTGCACTTTTTTGAATTAAACCTCAGTTACCACTCTGCAAACCATTTCCCAAGCTTCCCCAGGTCCCTCCTCATTTTCTCCATCCCTTCATGAGTATACGCCCTGTTACTTTGTGTCATCCACAAACAGGCAGACCTTTCCTTTCACCCCTTCTGCAATGTCACTGATGAAGACATTGAACAGAACTGGTCCAAGGACTGATCCCTGAGGTATTCCACTGGTCACCCTCCTCTTCCCAGATTGTAATCCATTTACACTCTGTCTCCTGTCCGTTAGCCAGTTTCTAACCCAGTTTACCACCTTGTCTGCCATGCCTTGACTACCCATCTTGTTAACCAGCCTCCTATGTGGGATCGTCTTGAAGGTTTTGCTGAAATCGAGGTAAACTACATCCACCACTCCCCCCAATTTACTTCCTTCATCATCCTGTCAAAGTCTATAAGATTTGTCTGACACGACCTACCCACTGTGAACCCATGTTGCCTGTGGTCCTGGGCTCCGATGGCTTCTAGATGTCCCACTATCCTTTCCTTAAGTAGTGCCTCCATGATCTTTCCCACTACAAAGGTGAGGCTGTCCAGCCTATAGTTGCCCACCTCCTCCCTAGTGCATTATTTGTGTAGTAGGATGACATGTGCCCTCCTCCAATCCTCTGGCACCACTCCTGCATTAAGTGACTCTGTGAACAATGCTGCCAGAGGTTCTTCTAGCTATCTTTGCAGCTCCTGTAGTATCCTTGGGTGTATACTTTCTGGTCCCATTGCTTTGTCCACATTCAATTTAGTGAGTTCCTACAGGACTCTGTCCTCCGTGAATTGGCTGTTGTCCAACTCTTTCCCACCTTGGCATCTGATGCTCAGCTGTGGTTCTGTCCATCCCCCTCTTCTGCTACTACCAAACAGAAGTACTTATTCAATATTTCTGCCTTATCCATGTCTCCCTCCATACAGTCCCTTCCTCCCCATTAAGTCTCACAATTGCCCCCCCCAGTTTTCCTTCTTCCTCTGATGTACCTGTAGAATGTCTTGTCCCCTTTCTTTACTGTCTGCACTAAACTTTCCTTAGTCTATGTCTTTGCTTTCCTCACCACCCTTCCCGCTTCCTTTAGACACTCTCAGTACACCTCTCTGTCCTCCATCTCCTCCCTTTGGGTCTCCTTATATTTCTAGATCCCTGCTCTTTTAGCCCTTACCTTTTTTGCTACCTCATTTGAGAATAATAGAGGCTTTTTTCTTCTCTTGCATTTTGATACCAATCTGCTGCATTTGTTTGTTACTTCCACTATGGCTCCTTATACAGTAGGTTCACCCACTGCTCTTCTACCGCCCTTCCTGTCCCCCTATTCTCCAGGGAACTATTGATAGCTCTCCCCATTTCAGCAAAGTCTGCTTTTTTGAAATCAAAAACCTTCACCTTAGTGTGACTTGACTGAATCCTTGTCTGTATGCTGAACCACACTATGTGGTGATCGTTGGATCCTAGTTGGCCCTCCACCCAGACATTAGTGATTCTTTCCCCGTTGGTCATTACTAGATTAAGAATCACCCTGTCTCTGGTAGGATCAAGCACCAGCTGCCAGAGCCCTGCTCCTTGTAGGAAATGCAAGATGCCTGCTTCTAGTTGAAGGAGCTGCATGGGTGGTTCAATCCATGTCTGGCATATTGAAATCCCCCATCAGCAGAATCTCACTTTTCATTGCCATTTTGTGTATTTCATCCTCAAGATCCCTGTCCACATCTTTCCCCTGACCTGGAGGCTGTATATCACCCCTGTGCATATTGCTGAGCCAATTCCTGGTTCAAGGGTGCTGCACAGTGTCTCGACCTCCCCCTGACTACCCTGCATCTGTGTTGCCTTTATACCCTCCTTGACATATAGGGCAATTCCTCCCCCTTTTTTGCTTTTCCTATCCCATCTATACAGAATATAACCTGGTATATTTTCTTCCCACCCATGATTGACAGTGTACCAGGTTTCAGTAATTGCTACTATGACCAGGTCTGCGTCAACTATCACAGCCTCTATGTCTGGGATTTTATTTTCCTGGCTGCCGGCATTTGTCACCATGGCCTTCCAAGTATTACTGCCTGTCCTCCCTCCACTCCTGGTTTTGGGCCCCTGTAGTTTACTCCCCTCCCTGTTAACTTTAACATGTATCCTTGATTTCTTTGCTTCTCCCCTTTTGCCTGGTTCTGGTGACCTTGGCAACATTATTCTGGTGCTCCTACCACATGGAAGTGGACTGCTAAAGTCTGCCTGTTCTTGTTGGACACCCCTGGCTAGTTTAAATGCTCATCAGTGAAGCACTTGAACCATTCATTGAGGACTGCTTTCCCCTTTCTGGACAGATGCAGCCCATTCCCACTGTACAGGGCCACATCATTTCAGATAGGGCCCAAGTTCCCAATAAAGCCATACCCCTTCTCGCTGCACCAGGCCTTCAACCATGAGTTGAAGTTACTAATGTGGAGATTCCTATCCCCCTCCCTGCCAGGAACTGGCACACCTCCAAAAATGTCATGAAGCTTGCTGCTTTCCCCAGCCCCCCTAAACCTATGAAATCCTGTTTTACCTGTTCCAAGCTAGCCCTGTCCTTTGATAGGTCATTTGTTCCCAGATGGACAATGACATTCATCTCCACCTTCTTGCCACTGCTTCAGCAATCCTCAGAATCTTCTGCCCCTCCCTCTGAGATATGCCTCCTTCCTCCCTTTCCTCCTTCCTATCTGTGCCCAGATCAGTTCCCCAGACAATTGAGTGCCCCACTAGAAGTAACTTCTTCTTCCGCCTTTGAGGTTCTTTTCCTCCCATCACTGGGGCTCCCTGCTGGAGGACCCTCACATCTTCCCTGGTTTCAGCCTCAGGTTCCTTTGCAGGACTCACCTGCTCCTCCAAAACAGTGAAGGAGTTTTTGAGCTGGACTGGATGGTGGATGT
Source organism: Neoceratodus forsteri (assembly GCA_016271365.2). Taxonomy (NCBI): domain Eukaryota; kingdom Metazoa; phylum Chordata; order Ceratodontiformes; family Ceratodontidae; genus Neoceratodus; species Neoceratodus forsteri. The sequence continues at coordinate 248,735,786 of CM057455.1, forward strand.
GTCTCTGCACCCTGCTCTGAATCTCCCTGAGCCCACTGTAGTCCACCCTGCCCTTTACCTGGGAGACCTTTGTTGCATAGTCTGGGGACATGGTGGCATCTGGGTTGGAGCAAAGGGTCTCCAGTACTTCTGTCAGCTCGGCTCATAGACTGGCAGCCTCCACCCTCAGCTCAGAGTGGTACTTGCATATGGAGCAGCACCGCATTACCCAGAATGGTTGTGTGAGGACTGCTGTACCACACCCTGAGCACTGCACCACTCCCTGCATCATCCTGAAGTTGCTTACTACTACCACCCCTCCTTCTCAGTTAATTGTTTCTGTTCCCTTTCTCCCCTTTTTAACTAAATTATTCCTCTGTTTTCTGCTTCAGGTACCTTTGCAATCCTAGCTGACTGCTCTTCCCTTGTATTACTGCCTGTATTCTCCTATAGGACCTATCTTTTAGGATGCTGCCAAATGTTCCCTGTGCCTTTAAGTAGGTGTGTCTCTGTCAATGTCTATAAAGGCAGAGCACCCAGGTGCGGGTGGGAATGGGGAAGGTGGGCATGTTTCCTTTCCTGCTTGTCTGCTGTACAAAAACAATAAGGTTCCCGGAATGTGATCCTAGCTGAGGGTAGCTCAAAAACCTCCAGAAAGTTTCCAACAGAAAGACAAATCTACCTGAACCAAGTTACTTCTGTTTAGCACTGCTGCTATGTGAGAGAACACACAGATATTTAAACAAAATTAGCTGTAAACTGATCCTAGTTGAGGGGGAAACTGAGAAGCTTCCAGAAGGTTGCTAACAATGCCTGATGAAACATAAATCCCAATCTCACAATAAATATCACAAAAACAACTGAATTAAACAAATTCAGGAACTTCCACATCCTTTGCAATTCTTTCAAAAAGCACATCTATCAAGGGTAGGGGCACCAGGGTCACCATGTCTTTTTTAGTCGCTGGGGCTACTTTCTGATACTCTGCACAAGAACTGCTATAGGTGACAATGTCTTCAGGAATTCAAGGCCAGTAACATATGTACAGCAATCTGACAAGGGTGTGATCCCTTCCCAAGTAACCAGCCATGGGACTATCATATGCTATCTTATGCTATATGTAACAATTCAGATCTATACTGTTGTGCTATACACAATTGTTCTATCTGGTTCTGTGTCTGAGGTTTAACCTAACCTCTGTACACAAGCCCATTACATTCTTTAAACATAGGTTCACCCTGTTTTGGGTTCACCACCAGCTGCTTAAAATAACCCTGGAGAGAAGAATCATTAGCTTGTTCTGAAACAAAGTCACAATCAGTTATCAGTTTAGTTTCAGCATTTTCATATGTTAACTCCTTATGTCCATCAATCTTTTATTGCCACTGTTTCTTCATGTATCATCTTTCTTTTCTGGATTTCTGGATATTGGAGCTGTGCTCAAACAAGTCTGAATCAAAATCAGTGAAAGTAAAAGAGTCCCCACCATCAGAGATTTTCTTTGCCCAAGCACTTGTCACAGTAAATGTTGAAACATCAGGATTTACTCCCTCTTTGTTTAACTCAATAAATGCTAGAAAGTCATTTCCAATAATCACAGCTACAGGTAACTTTGGCACAACACTCACTTTCATTTGGTGCGACACACCCTTAATATTCAGAGTCACTTGGGTGGTGGGATAGTACTGAGTGTCCCCGTGGATGCAGATGACACCAGTACCTAGTCCTTTTGCACATTGTTTTCCCAGCACTTCAGTATGCACTAGGGTCTGTCTGCTTTCTGAATCAATAAATCCCTTCACAGTCTTTTCTCCCACTTTCCCATCAGTTAAGTACTTGCCCCTATTTGCTAAGGACAAATCTGCTCCAGTGCTCCAGTGTCACCCTTCTTACTACTTCTTATTGACATTTAATGCAAAGAAACACAAGATAATGCATATGTAGCACAAAAACCCTGGAACAACCTATCAGTTGGTGGAGGGTTGAGGATACAGCATGCACCTAGCAGGAAAGGAACCTTGGGATTATCATCTCTGATGACCTCAAGGTAGGGAAACAGTGAGTCAAGACAGGGGGTAAAGTGAATAGGATGTGGGGATGCAAAGGCAGGGGCATATCCAGCAGGAAAAGGGAGGTCATAATTCCACTAAACAAGACACTAGTGAGGCCCCACCTGGAGTACCGTGTACAGTTCTGGAGACCTTACCTAAGTAAGGTCATAGACAGGGTAGAATAGGTTCAGAGGAGGGCAACAAAGATGGCACAGGGATTTCATCACAAGCCCTATGAGAACAGGTTGAAGAACTTAAATATGTACACCTTTGAGAAGAGAAGGGAGTTAGAGGTTATGATAGAGATATACAAGTACCTTACAGGGAGGTACAGGGTGCAGGAACACACTATTGTTCAGCAAAAAAAGATGTTCCAGGACTAGAGGGCATGGGAAGAGTTTGGAGGGAGGGCAATTCAGAGGAAACATGAGGAAGAGTTTCTTCACAGAATGGGTGGTGGACAAGTGTAACAGCCTGACAGATGAAGTGGTGGAGGCTGAAACAATCATGGGATTTCAGAATGCATGGGATACACATAAGGGAATTCTGGAGGTCAGGGCTAAGGGGCAACAGACTTCTAGGAAAACATAAAGTGAACTTACAAGTTCAAAGAGACAGACTGGGTGGGTTATAAGCCCTTATCTGCTGACAGCATCTGTGTATCTATGTACAGAAATTTCTTTCAAATGTGACTTGGCTTACTACAGTTATAGCAAATAAAGTCTTTGGGTGCAGATTTGTTACCTCCACCAGAGTTTTTATCAGACTTGGAGTTTAAATGGGAAAAAGAGTGCCTTATTGGTGCTTGGCTGTTACCTTGCTGCTGTGACATCCATCTGGCCATTTGGTAATCCTCAGCTGAAGAAACAACCTTTTCACCATTTTCTGGTCAGTGTTCTTTTATCCAAAGCAGTCCATTTGCAGGCAGAATATTGATCAATTGCTCAACTGCAAATGTGTTGATGATTTGTGGGAATATTTTGCTTGCTGGTTGGAGCCATTTCATAAGAGTTCTCTGAGTTGGGTGACGGCTTCTCGAAGATTGTCAACTGAGTAATACTTCAGAGACGGGACTCTTTGTCTGTATATATCTCCTGAGATGTCATACCTTTTCAGGATTTTGCTTTTCACCAGCTTATAGTTTTATAACTGTACAGTGTCCATATTACTGTAAGCAAGTTGTTTTTTCCATCAGGTAAGGTACCAGTCTGATTGCCAGTTGCTGCCTTGGCCACTGGCAGGCTGCAGCAACCATTTCAAAGGTTGTCGAGTATGCTTCGATATCATCTGTGGAACTCAGCGTTGTAAGTTCAAGGTCTTTTAAGTTGTTGGTGTTTTGTTGCTCTGTTGGACCTGTGCCAGAACCTCCAGCTTTGATAGCTTGCAAGGCAGCCATCCATCCATCCATCATGGCATCTCTTCTCTTCTTTCTTGTTCCTGTTGCTGCATCTCCTCTTTTTTTTGCTATTCGAGTTGTTGCATTTCTTCTTTTTTCTGTGCCTCTAAACATTGAATCTCTTTTTCTCTCTGTTGCAGCTCCTCTCTTCTCTGTTTCTGTGTCTGTTTTTGTTGTATTGACCACAACTGGAAAAAAAAACAGTCAGGCTTTCAGTTTCTGTCACTGCCTGTTCTTTTCACATCTCTGGTGCTGACTGAACAGTCTCAGTTTGGACTTTTGTTTCTGTTTCTAGTTTGGCTGCCATTCTTCCAGTAGTGACCCCTGGGCTTGCTGATGGAGAACCCATTCTTTTCTGCTATACTTCCCTGGTACTAAGGCTAGTATCAATGCACAAAACCCATGGCTTAGAGTATGTACAGTGCAAATCCCACATAAGCTGACACCGTCTGTCAATGAGGCACAATTCAGGAAGCAAAGGAAAACCCAGAGCACTTTCAAAATTCACAAACAGCATTTTATTAATAACAGCAAAATAAAAAAAAATTGTTCAGAGTAACTATTTACAGTGGCAGTACAAACATAGAACAGAGTCCTACTTCTGAGTGTTTCTTCTCAATTTCAGGTTTCAGTCTCTGTCTGTCTCTTGCATATCCAGAAACAAATGATTTGATACCTTTTATTGGACCAACATGGATGTTACAGAAAAGAACTGCAACATCCATGTTGGTCCAATAAAAGGTATCAAATCATTTGTTTCTGGATCTGTTTTTAAAAGGACCAATACGGCACCTACAACATTTTTTTGTCTCTTGCATAAGCATTGCTGCTTTTTTTTCTAAGTCTGTGCCTGGGAAACTTGTTAAGAAAACAGTATGCTTCTCACACAATGTTTTTGTACAGTAAGTTTCTAGTGTTCTTGCAGGTGCAGCAAAAAGAACATAATCATCCAGAACTGACCTCTTGACTACATTTTTGCAAAAGGCTTAACAATTGCATTTCAGGTTAACCCTTTGTGCTGCAATTAGCTTTTTGCATTAATATCAACAGTAAAACTATATACAGCTTTAAACAAATAGATCCCAATATCAGCGACATTTCAACATAATGATACACATACATTTTTATTCCAGCAGATATGCAAGGGGGAGAAAGACAGACATAGCAAGGGAAGCCAAAGAGCTATCAAGAGGTGAAGAAGTGAAAACTGTTGGAGTGATTAGTTCCTAGGTCTCTGAAGAAAATTTGGTTGTGCAACCAGACAGACAAGAGACAGAAAAGGAGAGGACAGAACAGATCCTTGCATTTAACTTCTGCATAACAAATGGGACAGGGCCTTTTTCAACCCTGTCACAGGAGGCTGTCAGTGGCAGCTAGAGAATTAAATAAAGAGTCCTGAAAAAAGGTTTAAAAAAGAAATGCAATGAAAGTAGCAAATGGGCCAGCTGGCCGGTGGAGCTGAGGGCTGAGGTGCTGGACACCTTACCTCAAACCACACCGCGACCCATTTTCAGGAATGAGCATGGGCTGCTGGGGGTCATCAGGGGAGGAGAGGCTGCTCTTACTCTCTGGGGGGGGGGACTGCAAAATCCCGCCACAGTACTGCCACATTGGGGAACTCAAGTGAAAGGTGCAGCATGAGAGAAGCAGCATCGGGATGGGAGAGAAGTCAGTAGAGGGGCAGAGCAGGAGGCATATCTCAGCGTGCCTCCTCACTCTTTGACCCTCATTGCACGCTGACATCCATGGGAGAAGAACAAGGGAAAAACACCCCCATTTCTCCTAGGTGATGACTCCTCTGCTACACATCCTCTGATCATTGAGGCAGACTCCATTGTACCAGCCCACTCCCGAGCAGTTGTTGGGGAGGTAAATGTGTCCTTCCTCACCCTACACTGGGGGGCTATCCAGCTATCTAGGTACATAGCGAGTGGGGCCTGTGGACTATAGGAGCAGATCCCAACAGTGGTGAGTGAGTGAGTGAGTGAGTAGGAGGTAGTCTGAGAAAATGGAGACAGGGGGCAATTAGGTGCAGAAAGAAAGAGTTGGAAAAAAAAGTTGCAAATGAGAAGTAACGGGGTGCAAGTAGGCAGGAAATGTCTGGTAACACCACTGCTCTCTACTAGGTCATTGCCTTTCACAGCACCATGCAGCTGTTGCTTACCATGAAAAAGTACCTTGAAGTCACACAACAGCCTGTGAGTGGGAGTACACTGTGTGCACCCACTAACATATGACTAACACACTGGCACTGACTCCTCTCCCCATGACTAACAATTCCTTTTGTGCATAACTATAACAAGTGGCATCAAAAAAGGGCAGCTGTTTGCTCACCTTTGTATAGCCACCCTTTTGTGACTACGTACTTGGCCCCATATTTCTAATAGAAACAAAGACTTTGACGGCAGATAACGGCCACTTGGCCCATCTAGTCTGCCCATTTCCCTACCTACAGGATAGGCCGCAGATCCTAGTTAACCAACAGCCTATTTCTTCCTATCCCCCACAAGAATTGCCTTATGTCTGTCCCATGCATTCTTGAATTCTCCTACAGTTTTAGAACCCACAACCTCCTCAGTAAGGCTGTTCCATGCATCCACTACCCCCTCTGTGAAATAATACTTCCTCACATTGCCCCTGAACAGCCCCCCCTCTATCTTTAAATTGTGTCCCCTTGTTCTTGCATGTCTCTTTTTCTGAAAGATGCTACCTTCTTGGATTTTGTTGATTCCACTGAGGTACTTAAAAGTTTCTATCATGTACCCCCTCTCCCTTCTTTCCTCAAGGGTATACATATTAAGCTCCTTTAGTCTCTCCTCATATGGCTTCTCTTGCAGACCCTGCACCATTTTAGTTGCCCTCCTCTAGACTGCCTCTATCCTGTCTATGTCCTTGCGGAGATGGGGTCTCCAGAACTGGACACAGTACTCCAGATGGTGCCTCACCAACTGTCTGTACAGAGGGATAACAACTTCCTGTTTTCTGCTGCTGATGCCTCTCCCTATGCATCTTAGTATACCCCCAGCCCTCCCTACTGCCTTCTCACATTGCTTGCTAACTTTAAGGTCATCTGATATGATTACCCCCACGTCCCTTTCCTTTTTTGTTGTTGTTACTACCCCCCCACCCCATTGTGTATTCTTTCCTTGGGTTCTTGTTTCCCAGGTGCATTATTTTGCACTTCTTTGAATTGAATTCTAGCTGCCATATTTCTGACCATTCCTCCAACCTTGCCAAGTCCTTTCTCATCCTTTCCACGCCTCCTTGTGTATCAACCCTGTTGCAGATCTTTGTGTCATCTGCAAAGAGGCATACTTTTCCTTCCAGTCCCTCTGCAATGTCACTTATGAAGACATTAAAAAGGACTGGACCCAATACTGAACCCTGTGGTACCCCACTAGTAACCCCTCTTTCTTCAGAGTGGACTCCATTTACAATTCTCTTCTGTGTCCTGTTGTCCAGCCAATGTTTTACCCAGGCTACCACCCTGGGACCCACTCCCAAGCTGGTTAATTTGACTATTAATCTTTTGTGTGGGACTGTGTCAAATGCCTTGCTAAAGACTAGGTAGGCAATGTCCACAGCCTCTCCCTGGTCTACTACTTTGGTCACCCAGTCAAAGAACTGTATTAGATTCATCTGACATGACCTTCCCGCTGAGAACCCATGCTGCCTTGGGTCCTCTGCCCCACTGGCCTATAAGTACTCAGCTATTCTTTCCTTCAGAAGTGAATCCATCAGTTTCCCTACCACAGAGGTCAGACTGACAGGTCTGTAGTTTCCTGCCTCTGTCTTGGTCCCACTTTTGTGAAGGGGAATCACATCAGCCTTCCTCCAGTCCTTGGGTATCACACCATCCTCCCATGATTTATTAAAAACAGTTGCCAGTGGTTTCACTAGTTCCCCCCTTAATTCTTTTAGAATTCTGGGATGAATTCCATCAGGCCCCATTGCTTGGTCTACCTTCAGTTTTAGGAGTTCTTGCAGAACCCTTTCTTCTGTGAAAGGACTGGGACCTACCCCCCCATCAAGAGTGCTTTTGTTAATTGGATTAGGCACTCCCCCTCCTCTTTTGTGAATACTGAGCAGAAATCTTCATTCAGTATCCCTGCTTTTTCACTGTCCCTTTCTTTAATGTGTTAAAGTCACCATTCTAATGACCCTGGGGATTAACACTGCCTATTTAAAGTAAGAATCATTACACACTGAATCCAAATACTTCGAATTTTTCTGTATCATATCACAGCAACTTAGAACACTGTCTCTACCAGAAAGAGCTTCAGATACACAGAAATAATATATGGTAGAACATTGTTATCTACCAAAATCTATCTTTTACCAGGGTTGTTATATCATCGATGTGATGTAACTTTGTTGTTAACCCATCGACGGTACGTCACATCGATGGTATAACAACCAGGATTGATCAGAAAGTAGCAATCGCCAAGTAAAGCAAGCGTGACACATATCTTAGAAAGCAACAAATGAAAAATGGTGTGCTCAATGTAATTTTTTATTGTTTCTCTCTGTTTTACCTCTGAGGGCTTAAATTCCACTCAGGCAGCACTATCCATCTCACAACAGGGCCGACTCATACTTGCGATGTTCCTGTAGTGAAGTTTCCCAAGATTCAACTCTCCCTGCCACCACATGATCCCTGCAACCTATTGGATTGTTGGACACTTGGTTCTTTTTAAAATGCTTTTGTGTGTGTGTGTGTTCAACAGTTATGTATTTGTGTTTTTATTTTAATTTTTCTTAATGCCATTTTGAACTGAAATTCGGACTGCAACTGGGATAGCCCCTGTCATGGGGCATCGGACCAAACTGCTGTGACAGTGAGAGCTGACCGAGAGGGAGAGCAGCGCAAAGAAAAAAAAGAAAAGTAAGTGCAAATTTGTTATAACTGGTGCCCATACACTATAAAAGACAATGGATGGGCACCAGTTAACAACAGCACTGAGTACCCATCTCGAGGTCATCAAGACAAATGTAAACCTCTCGAGCTTCGCTGTCGAGGTTTACTATGTTGTTATGATGATCTCTCGATAGGAACACAGTGTTGTTATTAACTGGTTCCCATCCATTATCCTCTATGTAAAACATGATATTACATATTCTGTATATTTTATGATGTTGAACAATTATGTGATGATATGCTTGTCATGTAAAATATATAAAATAATAAGCACCACATCATTCATCATGAAGAAAATCACTTAAAGTGTGAGAGACCTCTAACATTTATTTTTTTGCATTTTATTAAAAAAGTCATCACCATCTACTGGCTATAGGATTGTGGATGTATTTTTACTACCTTTGAGGGCTGCCGGTATCATTGGCATCAGTGCCAATACTTCCACATGAACCTCTTTGTGCACTTATGTTCAACATGAAAACAACAGTGTGTTTACATATTTTACAGTACACTTGCAACTAAAGCATTACTTGCTATCTCGGCTAGTTATCAGTGCATGTAAACAAGTGTATTAGCTGCTAACTGAAAGAACCTGATAACAGAGTTATCTGGTAACAAAGGCTGGAGAAACAGCTCAGTAACTGGGTTTCTACAACAAAGATATGCCATGCTAGTGATCTTCCCAAACAATTCTGCCATCATGTAAATGTGATGCTGCTATAGCCAGGTTCACCTTCACATAATCAGTAAACTGACATGTCATGTAAACAGTGTGTATGTTTTCATATTCTGTATTCACCATTCGGCTTACGCATCCATTTCTCTCTTTTTGCTTTAATTTTAAGCCAGGAAGACTCCCATTTCAAGTAAAAAAAACACAGTTACATGATAAGATAGTGGTATTCCCTGTCTTGCAGTGCTGTTGTACCAGATCATGGCTCCCACTTTTTGGGAGACCCCCCCCTTCCCAAGAACCACCAGCACAGATGGCTGGACTAGATCAGGAGCACACATACTGCTGCTGCCATGGGTGGCTGAAGGAAAGTTGGGCTCCCACTCTATAGTAGGCCCTTCTAGTGCCCCACAATGGGCAGCAGAAGAAGATCAGGGCTCCCACATCTTGGTAGGACTCCATAGTGCTTTCTGGGGCACTATACAGACCTACACAAAAATGTGTGACCCTTATCTATCCTCCAAATATTGTGATGCTCTAAGGGGTCTAAGGCCCTCTTTGAAATGTACATATACAACTTGTATGATTTCAGCAGTTTACTCCCCTCATTATTCATTTAATAGTGCCATAGCCACCACTGTGATTTAATTTATTAAATAATGCATAGTGACATAAATTATTGTTGTACTTGTATGTTTTATAGGGTTTTGTTTTGTTATGTGTGAGCACTCCATTTGCTGAGCTCCATACATCTTTGCTTATATGTATTTACCAGTGTTTCCATTTTCTATACAACTATTAACCACAAACACAACAGGAATAGATTAAATGTCAGGGCCAGGGATCCAGTTTCAACGTAAACTAAAGTAGTAATGAAGAATAACATGAAATGCAATATAGAACATTTGTACAATGTAAACTGAATTGTTTCTTAATATGGTGGTTTTAAAAGGCTGATCCAAAGTGATTCATTTAGACCATTTGAAATACTGCAAGGCCTAAACTAAAGCCAACACATCTGATGTCAGGCTACAGCACAGTAGGGTTACCACTACTGAAGACACTGGAGCTGGATCTCCACACCCTAAACTCTGCCTCTAGCACAGTACTTGTTATGACTGTTGAGTACATTGTTCCTTCTCCAAAGCGCAGAAACATATAATTTTCTGGCATGAAAGAATCACCATTTGTCATGTCAAGGAAGTCTTTAATGGACAGGTAAAACCCCAAACGTCAAATGCTAAGTAAAAAAGATTAGGTAAAAGTTCTAATCATAGCCTTAACAACCATATTGCACTTTACACTATGCAGACTGACTGGTTTTACAGACATTAAGATGTATGACATCAGAACGCGATTGCAACCTGGACATGCACTACTGAATGTTAATGAATGGGTTGACAAAACATGTTGAAAGAGTAGTCAGAGTGGCTGCAACTATGGACTACCCCCAAGCAAAATCAAATGACTATATAAGAAAACTGAAAATCAGATGATTTGGTTCATACCAGGCAAGTGGCAACCCGAGTCTACAGCTGTTTGGGTCCTTGATCAGAAACTTGGGCTAGTGCCCAATACTGACACTGTACTGCAGCATTAGGGAGTGCTGCACTGCTGAGTTGCCATTCTTCAGATGAGATGTTAAACTGAAAACACTTATGCCACTCTCTGTTAGCCATTCACATGGAAGTTGTAACTCCCAGGGTACTTATTGAAAGAGTAGGGAATTGCCCCCAATATCCCGAACAACATCACCCTATCAGTAAAGCATCTCCATTATAGGCAAGGCAAAGGCACTGTATTTTTATTCAGCATATGTCACACTCTAAATAACATGAGCATATGCTGAAAAGCAAAGTTGTCTCTTGCCTACTCAAGGGCACAGATAAAGTTGATGGCATCTGGAGAGGAAATGACTTTAAATTATTTTTTTTATATGACTGTTTTCAACTTTTTATATGAAATGCCAGCAGAAACAGGCCTCACAGTCCATTGAGTCTGCTCAATTGTGCAGCTAGCCCCCAAACTTCCAGCTGCATCACCATCTCCTCCAATTAACTACCCCCTCAATCTGTCCCACCCTCTCTTAAATCCTCCCACCATTCTACATGATACCACCTCCTCGGGCAGTATGTTCCACTTATCTATCACCTTTTCTGTGAAAAAGTGTCTCCTGATTTCCCTCCTGAATCTTCCCCCTCCAATCTCAGCTGATGCCCTCTCGTGTCCCTCCCCCATCTGATCTGAAGAATTCCATCTGTATTAATCCTGTTAATACCCTTTAGGTACTGAAATATTTTGATCATATCCCCCTATCCCTTCTCTCCTTCAGGGAATACATTTGCAGCTCTCCCAGCCTCTCCTCTTAGGATTTATCCTCAAGTCCATGTATCATCTTTGTTGCCCTACACCGCACCCCTCAAGCAATCTGATGTCCCTCTTCAGAAATGAATGCCAGTACTACACGCAGTTTTCCAGGTGTGGCTTGACCAGTGACCTGTAAAGGGGTAGGATCTCTTCTCTGTGCCTGGAAGAGATTCCCCTTGCTATGGACCCCATCATCTTGTTTGCCATTGCAGTCACCTTCCTGCATTGAGCTGAGTGGTTCATACTCTCCATTATTAGTACCCCTAGATGTTTTTCCTCCATTGTGCTTACAAACTTTATTCCTCCCAACTGATATTTCCTCTCCTGGTTCTTTCCTCTGAAGTACAGTACCTTGCACTTCTTGGTGTTGAACCCCAACTGCCATGTGTCTGACCATTCCTGTAGTTTGGTCAGGTCTTCCTGCAGCCCCTCCATCCTTCTTTGTCCATCTACCACTGCACTAATCTTCGTATCATCTGCAAACAAAATGATCCTACTCCAGATCCCATTTGAGATATCGGATATCAATATCCCGAACACCACTGGTCCCAGTACTGAATCCTGGAGCACCCCACTTGTTATGTCCCTTGGTGATGAGGGTTCCCAAACCAACCCTACCCTTTGCTGCCTACCCCTCAGTCAGTTGGTGATCCAGTTGACCATTTTTGTCCCCACGCCAGTGTATTACAGTTTTCCCCCCAAGCCTCCCATGTGGCACTGAGTCAAAGACCTTGCTGAAGTTCAAATATAGGATGTCCACTACATGGCCCCTGTCCAGTTCCCTGGTAATCCAGTCATAGTTCTCGACTAGGTTTGTCTAGCAGGATCTGCCTGATACAAAACCATGCTGATCGCCGTCTTGGAGCCCATTATCCTCCAGAAAAGTCACCAGCCTCTCCTTTAGGATTGACTCTATGAGTTTCCCCACGATTGAAGTGAGACTCACCGGGCTGTAGTTGCCTGCCTCATCCTTTGGGCTGCTTTTATGAATGGCACCACATGGGCCATCCTCAGTCCAGTGTCACACATCATGTGTCCAGTGAGGTACTGAACAGGTCTGCCAGTGGTCCCACCAGGATCTCCGCTAGCTCCCTGAGTACACTAGGGTGAATGCCATCTGGCCCTAGAGTTTTGTCCACCCACAGTGCCCTTAGTCCCTCCAGCACCCTGTCCTCCATAATTCTGATATCAGTTGCCTCACCCCCCCTCTGTCCACTCCCACCCCCATGGGGTATCTGCCCCCCTCTTTCCTTTGTGAACACTGAGCAGAAGTACTCATTCAGTGCCGCTGCCTGGTCCTCCCCCTTTTCCACCCACTCCCAATCTTTCTTAATCCTCTTTGTTTCTCCTTCTATCAACAATGTATCTTAAGAAGTCTTTTTCCCCGTTCTTGATTCCCTGTGCCAGTCTCAGCTGTCTGGAAGCCTTGGCCGCTCTGACTAGCCTGGTAACCTCCCTGGACTTCTTCATGTACTCATCTTTGTCCTCTTGTCCTCCTGATTTCCTAAGCCTCTGGAATGCTTTCTCTTGGCCCTCACCCCTTCCATTACCTCCCAAGTCAGCCAGCTCAGCTTCTTTTCTCTCCCTTTCTTGCTCCATTTCCTGGTGCAGGTCTCAGTAGCCTCTGCTTGCCCATTCTTATTAATATTCCATTTTTGGCTGGCACTCATGCAAGTCTGAATTCTCACCAGATGCTCAACCAAAATTTCCCCCTTCTTTTTAAAGTCTGCTCCCTTAAAATAGATCACCATGGTACCTGTTTCTCCTGTTACCATTCCCGTATTAAGTGTGCACCACACCATATTATGGTTGCTGCCAGACAGGGGGTCCTCAACTCCCAGATCCCTTACAGCCTCCCCAATTTTTAATACTAGTTCCCCAGTCCTATCCTCCCTAGTAGGCCCATGGACCAATTGCAGCAGGAAGCTGTCCCAAAATGCATCTAGTAATCTCTGCTCCTTTGCACAAATGGTGGTGCGGTGTTCCAGTCCATCCCAGGGAGGTTGAAGTACCCCACCTCAATGGTGTCTCCTTTCCTACAGACTCTTCTAATCTGCTTGGCCAACTGCCTGTCCAGGTCATCCTCCAGAGCTGGTGGCCTGTACACTACCCCCTCCCTCAGTGTCTTTCTTTTACAGTCTTGAAACTGCATCCATAAGGCCTCTGTCCTGCCCTCCACCCCCTTCTCTCCCATACACCTTATCCCCTCCCTTACATAGATTGCCATGCCCCCCCTTTTCCCCCAAGTCCTGTCCTTTCTGAATATTCTCTACCCTGGGATCATCATATCCCAGTCCTGGTTCTCGGTGGACCATGTCTCTGTGATGGCTACAATGTCCACCCTCCCTATAGCCAAAAGGACCTGTAGTTCAATTGATTTGTTACTTAAGCTTCTCACAATCAGTGAGACCATCCTCCAACCTGTGCCTTTCTCCCCACCCCACTTCCCCCCTCCTAATCTTTCCTTGTGTCCCCACCTCAAACACCTCTCAGATAGCTTGGGGGATAGGCATGCTTGGCTCCCCCCGTGGGGTCCCCGTCTACTAGCTCTCATCCTGCCACCTCCTCACCTAGTTTAAATCTATCCTTAATGCTATGTACCCCTCCAACCTCTGCTTTAATACCCTTTTTTACTATATAACAGCTAATACAGTAGTAGTATAAGTGTGTGCCAAGAAGCAAACATGCCCCCTGCCTACCATAGGGCACAGAAAAATTGGTTGTATCATTAGATGAGAAGAATTCAACAGTTTTTTTATATAAGTGTTTTTAACTTTTTACTGCATAGTAACCATAGTAGGAAATGCACAAGACACACGGCAAAAGTGTCTCCTTCCAATCCATGGTCACAGACCAAGAGTATGTGGCATTTCAGACAAAAAGACATGAACTATTGTTTAATATAGTATACTGTAGGTGTTTTAGGAAATAACTGTTACAGAAAGAGATGAATAAGCATGGCCACAAAAGCAGGGTACCCCTGCCTGCCCTAGAGCACAGACAAGGTATGTGTCTTCCGTAGATGAAACAATGTGAACTACCATTTTTCATAGGTGTTTTAAGAAATAATAGTCAGCTTAGGTACCGGAAGACTAGTATAATGTGCAAGGCAAGTGAAGGCACTCCCCTGCCTTGTTTTTGATCTGCACTGCAGTAGTGGTAGGCATGCAGTGAAAGCCTAAGTGCACGAAACATAAAGACTGCAGAGTCAGAGAAGAAAAATAAGATATTTTTAATGACTGTTGAAATAACTGAACTGCTACAGAAAGGAAGCAAAGTTGCCCTTGCACACTAGCAGCATTAATGGAACGCAATACAGCATCACGTGTTTGCCCCTCTCCCATACTCACAAACACATACAGTATTATCACAAATTAAAAATAAAATTACTTTCTTCAGCACTGACTGTAAGTCTGAAATCACGAGAGCAGGCCCTTTCAGCCAGTGAAGTAGCATAATTTTAAAAGAATGACAAAACAAAAGAGTCCAGAAAGGGTCTGCAGAAGACTATTTTTTTGAATGAAAATCTGCTTCAGAAGAGCCAACTCCTCAAGTAGCAACAGCTTCCTGTCAGCACGAGTATCTCTGTGCATGGCAAGGCAGATCACATGGTACATCTCTGGAAAACTCTCTGAGTGGCTCAGGGGATTGACGGAAGAGATTTCATTAGATTTCAAAGTTATACTGAATGCATAACATCGACTAGCTCAAATGCATCGAATAGCTGAAATAGCTCCCTAGGTAGGACATCTGAATGAGCTAACCCCCGTGAAAGAAGTGTTTGTAATGAGACTCGACCATGAAGGAATGGGCAGGTAGAGGGGCACAGGGTAGGGAGAAGGTGGGTAATGGATGGAGGGTGATCTCCCTGAATGTGAGGAGCCTGGGTAATAAAGTAGCTGAAGTACAGGTTCTCTTAAACATAGTAATGGTGGACGTTATGGCTATCATGGAGACGTGGGCCAGCCAACACCAGGATTGGGATATGGTGATCCCCAGGAATAGGGTTTATAGGAAGGACAGAAGGGTGGGGAAAGGAGGAGGTGTGACGATTTACATAAAGAATGGCATTAGATTCACACGGAATGGGGGAGAAGAGGGGAGGACAGAGGCATTGTGGCTGCAGTTCCTGGATGCAAGGGCTAGAAAGCTGAGACTAGGGGTGGAGTATAGCTGCATAGGCCACTGGTACAGTCCAAGGAGTTGGATAGGGAGCTGGTGGATTGGATTTGATGGATGTGTGTAAGGGGAGCATAGTGATTGTAGGTGACCTCAATCTACCTGCGGTGGATAGGGGAACACAAGCCACATCTAATGCCAGGGAACAGGTACTTCTGGATGCATTCCAGGATAGTCATCTGGTGCAGATGGTTGGTGAACCAACCTGGCTAGGTAATACATTGGACCAGGTATTATCAAATGGGGAGACGGTAAGGGAGCTATGGTTGGAGGACCCACTAGCTGGGAGTGACCACCTTTCACTGGGGTTCACACTCATCATGAGCAGGGAGGCTATGAGGTCAGCAACAAGGTTAGTGGAATTCACATGGGTGGACTTTGGGAGGATGAGGGAAATACTGATGGGCTGCCTTGAGGGAATTAGTTCGGAGACGGACACACAACAGAGGTGTTATATTACAAAGTCTAGGCTATGGGAGGCTACTGAAGTGTGCACCAGAATTCTGAGCAAGACACACAATGCTAAGGTGCCATGCTGGATGACAAGGAATGTGTTAGAGGGGGTGAGGGCCAAGAGAGCGACATTTAGAAGACTGAAAAGAACCAGGAGGAAGGAAGACATGGAGATATACGCCAGGAGGTTCAAGGAGGCAACCAAGTTAGAAAGAGATGCCAAGTCCTCCAAGGAGCCAAGGCTGGCCCAGGCATCAGGGAGGGTAAGGAGGACTTCTATAGATAGGAAAGGGAGAAAAGGAACTGCAGGGACAACACAATCCAGGTCAATAAGTACAGGGGGTGGGTGGAGGAAGAGGAGGAGGAGGAACAGGCAAAAGCACTGAATGAATACATCTGCTCTGTGTTCGTGAGGGAGGGAGGCAGGAAGTCCACTACCTCTGTGGACTGGGAGAGTGGGGATGAATGCAGAAGAGGTGACTGACGGGGTGATTCTGAAAAACAAGGTATTGGAAGGTCTGAAGGCACTTATGGTGGATAAGGCACCAGGTCCAGATGGCACTCACCCTATCGTGTTGACGGAGATGGCGGAAGTGTTGGCTGGACCACTGGCTGACTTGTTCAACACCTCCCTGGACATGGAATACATGCTGCAAGACTGGAGGTTGGCTCATTTGGTGCCTATCCACAAAGCGGTCTCACTTCTATAGTGGGTAAACCTATGGAAGCAATCTTGAAGGAGAAACTGTTAACCTTCCTGGAGGTTAATGAGCTCCGGAATGGGCAGCAGCATTGGCTTGTCTACAGGAGATAATGCCAGATCAACCTAATAGAATACTATGATTGGGTCACAAGGGAGTTGGACAAGGGCCATGCAGTGAATGTCCTATATTTGAATTTCAGCAAGGCCTTTGATTCGGTCTCTCACAGGTGACTGGGGGCAAAACTGAAATACATAGGGGTGAGGGCTAAGATGGATAACTGGATCAAGAATAGGCTGGAAGATAAACTGCAACAGGTGGTTGTGGGGGGGGGGCTCTCATCTCCTAGGCCAGTGACTAGCAGTGTGCAGGAGGGCTTTGTGCTGGGGCCACTGTTGTTTGGTCTGTTCATATCAGATATTGCACACAGGGCTGGGAGCAAGATCAGTTGTTTCACTGATGGCACTAAGATGGGGGCAGTTCCGGATGACATAGGGGGGTGGCAAAAGCTACAGGTTGACCTATCCAGACTTGAGGAGTGGTCAGCAAGGTGGCCATTGGGTCTTAATGCAGAAAACTGCAAAGTTATGCACTTCAAGGAGAAGAACCCGAGAGGAGGGAATATTGCTTGTGTGGGGTGTGGTTGTGAGTCACTGAGGAGGAGAAGGATATAGGGGTCATAGTAACAAGAAGCATGAACAACTCTGCTCAGTGCATGAAGTCTGCAGCTAAGGCCAATAGGATGCTAGGGTGCATTGCATGGGGGTTCTCATCCAGACACAAAGATATGGTTCTGCCCTTGTACAAGTTCTTGTTCAGGCCACATTTGGAGTACTGTGTGCAGTACTGGCATCTGTATCTGATGAAGGATATGAGACTGCTCAAGGCTGTGTTGCATTGGGTGATGAAAATAATACAGGGGCTAGAAGGCAGAACCTATGAAGAAAGGCTGATACACTTGAGTGTGTATGCCCTGGAGGAAAGAAGTGATCGGGGCATATGATTAAAACTTTCAAATACTTGAGAGGGATCAACAAATCTGGCACAGAGGGGCTGTTTAAGCTGAGGAAGTGAAGGGACATGAGGGGGCACAGGCTAAGACTGGTGGGTGGCAGATTCAGGAGGGAGAGAAGAAGGCATTATTTCACTGAGAGGGTGGTGTCAAAATGGAATGTTCTACCAGAGGAGGTGATAGCATGCAGGATGGTGGGCAGTTTCAAAAGAGCATGGGACAGGACATGGGTGGCTGGGTAAGCAGTACGGAGCAGTTTCGACATGGGTGGCTGGGTAAGCAGTGCTGAGCAGTTTCCACAGGTGAGAGTGGAGATGGGGGGACAGCTGCAATACAGGGGTGCTAGCTGCACATTTGAGCAGACTTGATAGACCATGAGGCCTGTTTCTGCTGACAGGTTTTGTATGTTCATACACAATATATTTGGGTATTCATTGACCACACCTGGTAAGAAAGGTATTCTGCAACTGATTAGAGTTTGATGCACATCCCTAGTTATCATACACTTGGTCCCCATGTCTTGTCACTTTATTCCAAGTACACAATACCGCCAAGAAATTATTAAATGTGTCTTCCTATTCATCCTTACCTGCTTCCCTCTGTCCAAGAAGTCACAACTCCCCACTCGCAACACACCTTGAAGTGAGCTAGCACAGCTTAGGGTTTTTTCTTGCAAGAATTATAAGTACTGTAAGTAAGTAACTAAATGAATACTGGTATTTTCTTCTGTTAGTAGAAATAAACTTTTTAGGAGATTTTATTAAATGTGCTGTATATGTTTTATTTACAATGCATTTATCTATGCTGTTCCAGCTGAGATGAAACAACTAATTTCCAGTGGGGTCCTGCTTTTCCCCATGCACTGAACTGCCCACGGTCACAGAGGAAGTATTTGGCTTTTATGGGGATAGAACCTGTGATTTCCTGGTTCACAGTCATAGACTCTGACCACTAGACTACAGTGCCTCTACATGGTATACATTTATTCAATTTATAATATGAGATTTAACAAATGAGGCAGACACTATTGAGGTTCCTGTCTCTACAGTTTGACTTAATGATACACCACCACCAACTGTCTGAACCTGGTGATTATTTATGTTCTTTTCCAGTTTTTATTTTTAGTCAATTTCTTGAGTAGTTCTAAATCTTTTAGAAAAATGCAGTACATATTTTGAAACAAAGCATTTTATTAGTAACAGACTGAACAGCAGGTTTATCGTAGACTTATTAGAGTTTGCTTTAGTATTTTATTTAAAAATGTGACCAGTGTCAATCAACTGCAGTTTTAATGCATTTAGAAGGTGAGTTTTTACAACATCGAAGAAACACAAAATTTTATTTTGAAGTGTTGAATAAAGGATTTTTGTGTGTTATCCCCTGGAAAAGGAGTTTACTATATTCTAAACTGAGGGTGGATTATGTAGACAACATTGAAAACATGTTTTTTTTAAACTGTGTACGCCAATCTTATCTGTCAAACAATGCATTTTATTCTTATCTGTCATCATGTTTGCTCACAGGCAGTAGAAGAGGAATTTAACTCTGCTACATTTTTTACAATTAGGCTTATAACCCCCCATACAAGATCAACAAGTTGTACTACTGTATACATGTATATAAGGGCCTGTCATGTCACTTTTTGTGCAGCTGAGGCCACCAGATCAAGTGGTGATTCTCTGTCGAAACTCCACCTCACACAGAGACCAGGAAGGTGAGTCTAGCATTTGTGACAGAATGATATATATTTCATAAAATATCTTGCACCATGGTGGGTCCAGGGCGTGCACAGTCAGTGCATCATGCTGCAACCTCAGAGACTGGAGTCCTAGTGTGGGTTTAGAATCCCAAACTAGAGTTAGCTGGGAGGTGAGGGGCTCAGCTAGCTCCTGTGGAGAAAGGACACAGACGGCTAAGTATCTATCCCCTTCTGGCCTCCTGACCAAGCAACTGCATTGCGCTGTGATAGCTTAGGCTTAGGAGAAGAAGCCAGAAGGAGAAGGAAGGAAACATATTCAATTCAGTGCTTTAGAGTAACTGGTAATTGGTATTTTCCTTTTAAACTTAGATTGTGGGCTTGTAGTGACACTATACTTTCTTTCTTTGTTGTCTTTACTTATAATTGTTTTTGGGCTGTTGAAAATTTAAAACATAGTGGTGGTGTAATTCTGTGCTGTCTTTAATTGCTGCAAATTTTCACCCCCCCCTCTTCCCCCAACTCTTAATTATATGCCCTGATAAATCTGATTGATAGGAGCTAAACACAGGGTATAGTAAGAGGTGTGAAGTAGGAGGGGCATAAGGGGGAAGAAGCCCACCCTCAACACGACAAGTGTTTTGACTCATTTATTTATTTATTTATTGGTTTATTTTTCCTTAAAAAAGAAATTATCTGAGGATCAGTTACAGGATTTTTAGTACTGTAAATTAATAAAAAGAGAACTAAGAGAGTTTCAGTAGCAGACAAGTAGTGGAATTGCAGTATAATGTGGGGTGTGGTGCAATGCAGTGGCTGTGGGGCAGCCATATTCAGGCAGACCTTCTGGACACTGAAGTGCTGCCCCATCTGCATGCATCTCTCTGGACTGCGGGATGAGGTAGCCAGACTCAGAGCGGAAGTAAACTGGGTCAGGAGTACCATCACCCCTATCCAGGGACCACCCAGTCCAATGCAGCTGCCTCAAAGGGTGCCGAAAACAAGGAGCACTTGGATGACAGTGGGGTCAGGGAGGGTTAGAGCAGTCAGGCAGAGGTGCATCCCAGATTCTATTCCTCTCAAGAAATAATATGCCACACTGGCAAATGAGGACAACCAAATAGAGGTACCCAGAGAAGTGGAAGGAAAGGATGTGGAGGTTAGCCAAGGAGGTGACTTCAGTGGGGAAAGCAGTGGACCCCAGAGGAGGAGGAAGCGAATCCTGGTGGGGGACTCCATCATAAGAGGGATCCAGCTAGGAACACAGGAGGGGGAGGACAGGGAGGTGAGGTGCCTACCAGGTGCCACGGCATGGAGGGATGGAAGGAAGATACTGGGGATCACTGGGAAGGCAAGACAGGAGGGTGAGCTGGATGTCATTATCCACCTAGGTACTAATGACTTGGCAAATGGGAGCCAAAGGAAGTTCAGAAAGAGTTTAGGAAACTGGGGAGGGTCTCAAGCAGTAGCTACTTCTGTCACTTTCTCAAGTACTACCTGTGAGAGGCAAGGAGAGCATATGAGTGCATGCACAGGAACTTTAACTCATGGTTGAAGAACTGGTGCTGTGAGGAAGGGTTTGGATTCATTGGTGACTGGGGACCCACCTGGAGGGATGGAGGTTTGTTCAAGCCTGATGGCCTGTATCCATCCTGGAGGAATCCAAGCACTGATGATAAGTTTAAATGCATTGACAAGCATTTAAACTAGCAAAGGTGTCAGGCCAGCAAGGAGGGTACCCATTGCTTACCCCCACAGCTAGCAGTGGAACCAGTGAACCAGAGTAGTGGCTATCTCTGCAAAGCAGTGTGCAAAAGATGGAGATTAGTGTCCAAAAGGTGGATAGGCAGAAAGGGCAAAATTCAGCAGAAGGGCAGACAGCAAGGAAAACCAGGGATAAATGACAACCAAGGAAGGGGCTGAGTAGAACAGTGAAGCAGTCTAGGGAGGTCAAATCATGGAAAGCCATGTGTGCAAATGCCAGGAGCCTTAGCAACAAGATGGAAGATCTGGAGGCTGTCATGGTACAGTCAGACTTGGACATTGCGGCCATCACTGAAACCTGGTGTAATGATAACCATGACTGGGAGATGGCCATACCTGGCTACAACATATTCAGAAGAAGAGACAGAGCAGGCAGGCAGGAAGGGAGGAGGAGTGGCACTGTATGTGAAAAAATGACATAAGGGCCACAGAGATCCAGGAGGAACAATATGGGGAGAGATACTGTGGGTTAAGCTAGAAAGGAAAATGGGGCCAGCCAGCCGCACAGGTGTGGTCTATAGACCACCAGCACAGGAAGAAGAAACAGATAGGGAGCTGATGCTAGCCATCCAAAGGATGGCAGACAAGGGTGAGGTAGTACTGGTTGGAGACTTCAATATTCCAGATGTGGACTGGAGCATCCCAGCAGCAGCATCAACTAGGAGCAGATTTATCCTGGACTCCCTTCAGGGTGCCTTCCTCAAGCAACTGGTGATGGAACCAACTCACCAGAAGGCAATACTGGACCTTCTGCTCACAAACAGGGACAGTGTGATGGGGTAACAGTGGGGGAGCACCTGGGTAACAGTGACCACCAGTCATTGTAGTTTAAAATCACAGAAAGAGCAGAACCAAACCACACAAAAACACATATCCTGGATTTTAGGGGGGCAGACTTTGGGAAAATGGGGAGATACTTGAAAGAGGCATTAAGGGGAATGGGACAGGAATCAGGGGTTGAGGAACAGTGGGCAATATTTAAAATGGGATTATAAGAACAACAGAATTATGCATTAAGCAGGTTAAAGAGGAAAAGGAAGAGGAGACCATTATGGTTTTCCAAAGAGGTAGTAAAGAAAGTGAAAGCCAAAAGATTGCATTCAGGCAATACAAAAGACACAGGCAGAGGGATAGGGAGAAGTACCAGGAGAAACAAAGGGAGGCAGGGAAGTCAGTAAGGGAAGCCAAAGCTCAGACAGAAGAACACATTGCAAAATCAGTGGGTAAAGGGACAACACCTTTTACAGGTACATAAGTGAAAAAGAAAGACAAAGGGAGGGATAATGAGACTGAAGGGGAGGATGGGAGCGCGTGGAGGATGACAACAGTAAAGCTGACATATTGAACAGGTATTTCTGCTCAGTCTTTACTGAAGAAGAGGGGGGTAATGGGTCTAAAGGGAGTACAAGGGGTGAGAATGGTGTAGAAATTACACAAGTCCCTTTACACAAGAAAGGGTCCTGAAGGAACTGGAAGTAATAAGAGTTGACAAAGCAATGAGGCCAGATGGGGTGCACCCCAGGGTCCTTAAAGAACTAAGAGAGGTGGTGGCTGAACCTCTGGCTATCCTGTTTAGCCAATCACTGGAAACAGGGGAGGTACCCAAAGACTGGAGGACA
This sequence comes from Neoceratodus forsteri, assembly GCA_016271365.2. Classification (NCBI taxonomy): domain Eukaryota; kingdom Metazoa; phylum Chordata; order Ceratodontiformes; family Ceratodontidae; genus Neoceratodus; species Neoceratodus forsteri. The sequence continues at coordinate 248,758,594 of CM057455.1, forward strand.
GCAGATGTAGTCCGCTTATACAAAAGTGGGAACAAAGATGAAGCAGGGAACTACAGACCAGTCAGCCTCACCTCAGTAGTGGGAAAGATCATGGAAGCACTACTGAAGGAGAGATTGGTGGAACATCTGGTTGTCAATAGACTACAGGACCCAAGGCAGCATGGTTTCACCAGGGGGAGGTCATGTCAGACCAACCTTATTGAATTTTTTGACTGGGTGACTAGGGAGGTGGATCAGGGGAGGGCAGTGGACATGGCCTATCTGGACTTCAGCAAGGCCTTTGACACTGTGCCACATAGAAGACTATTACACAAACTGGGGAATATGGGTGTGGGCAGGACAGTAGTGTGGTGGGTAGGTAACTGGCTGGGTGGCAGGACACAGAGGGTGGTGGTAAATGGCTGTCACTCCACAGAGGGAAGAGTGACCAGTGGGGTACCACAGGGATCAGTGCTGGTACTGGTCCTATTCAACATCTTCATCAGTGACATTGCGCAGGATCTAGAAGGCAGAATTTCACTGTTCGCTGATGACACAAAGCTCTGTAACAGAGTAGACACACCAGAGGGTGTAGACAGAATGAGAAGGGACCTGCAGAAACTTGAAGAATGGTCAAGGGTTTGGCAGTTGAAATTCAATGCAAAGATGTGCAAGATAATGCATATGGGGCACAAAACCCTGACACAATATATCAGTTGGGGGTGAGGATATAGCATGCACCAAGCAGGAAAGGGATCTTGGGGTTGTCATCTCTGATGACCTCAAGGTAGGAAACAGTGTGACAAGGCATCAGGTAAAGCAAATAGGATGCTGGGATGTATAGGCAGGGGCATCACCAGCAGGAAAAGGAGGTCATAATTCCGCTATACAAGACACTAGTGAGGCCCCACCTGGAGTACAGTGTACAGTTCTGGAGACCATACCTACGTAGGACATAGACAGGGTAGAGAAGGTTCAGAGGAGGGCAACAAAGATGGTGCATTGATTGCATCACAAGTCCTATGAAGACAGGTTGAAGGAACTGAACATGTACTCCTGGAGGAGAGGAGGAGAGAGGGATATGATAGAGACATACAAGTATCTTACAGGGAGGAACAAAGTGCAGGAAAACACTATTTTAAGTGAAAAGATGTTCCAGGACTAGAGGGCATGGGATGAAGTTGGAGGAGGACGATTCAGAGGAAACATGAGAAAGAATTTCTTCACAGAACGGGTGGTGACAAGTGGAACACCCTGCCAGAGGAAGTGGTGGGGGCTGAAACAATCACGGGATTTAAGAATGCATGGGATAGACATAAAGGAATTCTAGAGGTCAGGGGTAAGGGGAAACATACTTCTAGGAAAACAAACTGAATTTACAAACTCAAATGGGCAGACTGGGTGGGCCATAGGCCCTTATCTGCCAACACTGTCTATGTATCTATGTATCTATGTATCTATGTACCCTTGTGGCCAGAGGAAGGGATCACCAATGGCAGTCTTGAGCAACTGGCAAGAGGAAGGAGAGAGACCAAGGCAGAAATTAGGGGAAATAATAAGAACAATCATATGTATCCTAGTTTAGTGCATTCTAAATTGTTTCAGTAGCAATTTGCATGTAATTCCCATGATGCCTTGCATTAGTAAGCTTTGCGTAATTACGTAGTTCTTTCAAATATTGCTTTATTGCCAGTGCCCTTTCCCTGATAACTCTTGTCTCAGTGCTGATGTGAAGAGGTTATTTATCTTTTAGATAATCATAAAACTTGCACTGGAGGAGTTTGAAATATTTTGTGAGGGATATGTTTTCAAATCTATTATGAATACAATGTATAGTCATTCTGTTACTTACTGTTCAAAACCTCTTATCAGACTCTACTCAGACCGCAGTGTAAGTCACATACTAGTTACCCTAATTTCTTTACACACTGCTATTTTCTAGCATTTAGAAGAAATGGTGGATCGATAGATTGACAGACAGACAGATAGTAGGATATTGTCTGTAGATGAATAGCTGGATGGATAGATAGATAAACAGATGGAAAGACAGATAGATAGATAGATAGATAGATAGATAGATAGATAGATAGATAGATAGATAGATAGATAGATAGATAGCAGGCAGATGGATGGACAGACAGACAGATACAGGGATGGACAGACAGACTGCTATGTAGCATTGGGGAAATATTTCATAGAAAGTCTGACTGCAGGTACCCAGAGGGTTTAAGACATGTTCTGCAGGTGAATTGGTAAATCATGAGTCATGATTTTTGACGATTAGTCATGACTGATTATTATTAATTATAATATGTTACCATAAAATCATCAAAGGAGATCATGATATAAGATCATCGTTCAGATGATGATTTAATCATCAATCATAGAAACATAAAATTTGATAGCAGATAAAGACCACTTGGCCCATCTAGTCTGCCCATTTCTCTACCTAATGGATAAGCTGCAGATCCTAGTTAACCAACAGCCTACTTCATCATATCTCCCACTAGAATTGCCTTATGTCTGTCCCATGCATTCTTGAATTCCCTCACTGTTTTTCACTCAAATACCTCAGGAAGGCTGTTTCATGTATCTACAACTCTCTCTGTGAAGAAATACATCCTCACATTACCTCTAAGCCACCCCCCCCCCCATCTTTAAATGGTGCTCCCTTGTTCTTGCACATCTTTTTTTCTGAAAGATGCTACCGTCTTGGACTTTGTTGATTCACTTGAGGTACTTGAAAGTTTCTATCATGTCCCCCCTCACCTCCTTTCCTCAAGGCTATACATATTAAGCACCTTTAGTCTTTTTTCATATGTCTTCTGGTGCAGACCCTGCACCATTTTGGTTGCTCTCCACTGGACAGCCTCCACCTGTCTATGTCTTTGCAGAGATGGGGTCTCCAGAACTGCACATAGTACTCCAGATGTGGTCTTACCAAATGCATGTTTTCTACTGGTGATGCCTTTTCCTATGCATCCTAGTATCCCCCCAGCCCTCCTTACTGCCTTCTCACATTGCTGGCCCACCTTTAGATCATCTGATTTGACTTCCCCCAGGTCCCTTTCCATTTTTGTTGTTGCCAGTATCTCACCCTCATTGTGCACTCTTCCCCAGGGTTTTTGTTTCCAAGGTGCATTACTTTGCACTTTTAATTACATCAAAACTGAACTTTCAAATCACCTACTGATGATTATTGATTATTTTTGTAAGCTTAAATCAGCATTAACGGTTGCTGATGGTCTGTGGATGATCAAGTGATGAACACCGATGATTATAATAGTTCAGAATTATAAGATTGCAAGTTACAGAAGTAATACTTAAAGTTTTATTTGTTAATTATGAAAGTATGAGTGTCACATATCAGCAAAGAAAAATTAATTATGAATTATAGTATAAATCATGTGAAGTCAAGTTTTAATGTAATTAGGAAGAACACATGCAACATCTGGCATAGCATACATATTTGCATACCTCATTTGCATATTTCAGTGGCACAGTTCATGGAACTAAACAATGGTTATTTCTATTTTTCTGTTCATTTTGTATTGACAGTATTAGTTTGCAGACTATAAGGAAAGGTTCTGAATACCAACCAAATACTTTTAGGAACTCAATGGGAATATATACACCAATAAAATGCGAGTTATCAGTGCAAGAATACTAAAAGCAGTGGGTTTCTTGAGAAAAGGTATCATAACTGATTATTCTAGTAAAGATGTCTAAATACATGGCAAATTCCAAAATTATAGAGAAAAGATAAATTGATTTTTTACATTTATTTCAGCAATCTTGACCATGGGCAATCAGAAAAAATCATGATAATATGAGATCATCATTAATCATAATCACCATCTCCCTAACTTCATGGTTTTTGATTGGTGACCATTTAACATTGATGGTTAATTATTGTTAATGATAATTGCAAAGATGGTTTTTGAAGCTTAAACATGATCTCTGAACGTAACTGGATAATGATCATTCATGATACATCATTAAAAAATCATCATCTTTTCAGCTGGGTATACAGGTAAGAGTGGGCAGATTTTTCTGCAGTTGGTAACATTACTGTCCATATAAAAATACAGTAATACCATGCTGAAGAAACTTGCAATGAATACTTTGACAGACAGACAGGCAGGGAGGCAGGCAGACAGATAGATGGACAGACAGATAGACAGACAGACCACTATGTAGCAGTGGGGAAAGTTTTCATGGAGAGCCTGACTGCAGATACCCAGTGGGTTTCAGACATGGTGTACAGGTGGTGGTGGGGGAGTGAGGGGCAGACGTTTCTGTGGATGGCATCATTACTGTTTTGATGAAAGTAATACCATGCTGAAGAAACTTCCATTATAAGTCTAATTAATTGTTCATGAGAACTCCTTCACTTGTGATTGGCTGCTGCATTGGTCTGAAACCTCTTAGAAGTGACTGGTACAGCATCCACAGTCATCTTCGTGCTGCTGTGGTTGTAAAAATAGTACACCAACTCACATCTTTGCAATACTGTGGCAGACAGGAAATCCTCTGCAAACAACAAAAACATGCCGACGAGAATAGCAGCTTATAGAAATGGCAGTTCCTGAGCCAAATTTCAATGTTTTCTTTTGGGGGGGCGGGGTAGAAGCTGAAGAGTGGCTAAGACAGCTACCATTTACTTTATGCAGAAAGGCCAACTAGCCACTCACTCCCACTGAAATGCTTATGACCAGCACCACAAAATGTAAGAAAAAAAGAAACCATTATTGAGATTTATAATCACAATAATGACCTTGGGGCCAGTCATTTCCTGGAGATTAATGACCAGGTGGTTGGGGGTGGCCCTCAGCTGCACCGTGGGCCACCCTTCCCCTGCAGCCTGTCATTAATCTCCAGGAAATGACCAGCTCCTCAGTCACTATTGCTTAAATGAATACTTTCCATTACTAAATAAATGTCTGGATCCCTGCCTAAATGGCATAACTGTTCTGATTACTAGGGCACAGTGCAGGCTTAGAAAGATGTTTGAACTCATTTTGTCATTACCATACAATATACTTACACAGAACCCTGGCTAAAACAGCAGGAATTTGGATGCATCTGTGCATTCTTTCATTAACTTTAACTATCCATCTTTTCAAGTTACAGAAATACTACCAATACTGTCATACAATTCACAAAACTCAGTTATCATTGCCAGGGCTCAGAATGCATTTCTGTTAAAACATAGTCCGACCTCCTAACTTTCTAATTTATGACAATATAGCCCTATTCTATGGCAACCAATTCTGATATCATAGCAAACAGAGCAGATGTGAGATCAGGGACTGGCAATTACTTTTTTTTTTGAAAAACATGAGTTAGAAAACACCAGTGTACTACATATAGAACATTTCCATAGGCCAATGAAAGGACAATGCTGAAAACTTACAACAGAATGGACTATTAAAGTGGCATATTTTATTCAATAGTACATTTTATTATACTATTTTTTAATAAAATTATTTAGGAACTATTTAGCATATGAAGTGGATCAAGAACATGGAGGCATGAGTCATAGAGGATAATGTGTAGTCAGCCATATACAACAAGGCTGAGTCTGCATTGAGAGGTTTTTATGGCAATCAGCAACCTTGAGAGTGAAGAGATGAAGTCACAGGCTTGTCTGCATATGGATGCCCATACATTATCTTTTATAATGTATGGGCATCCATGTCTATTTGGACACTCTGCTTTTCTTAAGTGAACCGGGTGTTGGAGGGGGCACTAGAGGTTTGTTGGTGGGCTTAAATGCTGACTTAATGTGATGCAGCTTTTTTAAAGAACAGCTGGCACCATCAGGAGAACTTTAACAAAACATTGTATTTAGATAACGCTCAGCTTGCATTTCACATTAGTTCTTTTTTTCTCCTCCACATTAGTTATTGCTGAGGTCATTTGTATGAAAACAGGATTTTTGCTCCCAAATAGTTCATCTATTTCCATTGCTGGCTCCCAACCTAAGGTTATAATGCACTGCTTGTTACAGCACAGCTACTCTCATAGCAACAGATTGTGATGTCACAACAGAACATTATTTCTTTGAAGTAGGGAGTAAGAAATAGAGGCAGAGTAACTTTAAAGTAACTATAAGGGATAACAATCATGTATTCATGCACAGTTCCTCAGTAATAATTAACAGGGGAGGATTCATCTAGAATATAAATGGAATACAAGCCAAATTGTACCTAATTATTATGTTTTTCAATGTTTTCTTCTAGGCGTCAGTTGATCTTTAAAAAAAACAGCTTCCAGCTCAACTGGATAGAGGAAATCAGCTGTGTGGTAACATTCTAAGTTGTCGTGCTACAACAGTGTCATCCATACCTCTCAACCTCTTTCTTCATAAATCAGGGACAAAGCTTAAAAAAATCAGGGACAAAGACCCCAAATCAGGGACACATCTTAAAAATTTGTATTATTCATTCAGAAAGCTGACAGAATAAGGGGATTAGTGCAGGATGCATTTTCAGAAGAACAAGCTTGTAATTCTAATGTTTGACATTATTTTGTGTTTATAGTCCCCACTGTTCTGTCACAAAAACACAAATTTTACGAGGGACAGAGGACAATTCTGAGGCAAAATCAAGGATGTCCCTGAAAATCAGGGACAGTTGAGAAGTATGGTGTCATCACTACTGCAGCACAACAACATAATGATGTCATTACTGCAGCACAGCAAGCCTATTCCAAGCATGGACTTCCATCCATATTAAGGTTCCACCATATAATATGGAGGGCAGTCAACAGGGAAGTGGGAGAACGAGAAAGAGTGGTGTAGACATGGAACGATCTGCCAGCTGATGTGGTGGTTGCCAAAACTATCAATGGTTTCAAATAAGGCTGGAACATGGTGAAGGGCTTAATGGTTGCTCAGGGTGGTAGCTGTAGGGTGTGGAGCAAGGGGAAGGATATTGTGGGTTAGAAGCCTGTAAGGACAATAGGTCCTGGATTTGATAGGGTTCAGTGGGCAGACTGGAATGACCAATGATATTTTCTGCCATTGTTCATGTTTCTAGGTAAAAAATACATTTCTGCTATCCTTAGGTTCATCATCAGGTTATTGTTTAATCAAGTCAGCTATGTTTAACCCAAATGTTATAGTTAATGTTTTTTTTTAAAATAATGATTCTGCAACCCGCTGTTTAAAAATATATATTTTCTGTTAAGGTTACCTCATGGAGGTCTATACTAGATTCTTACTGTGTGACTGTATTAGGATGGTACTAGCACATGTATGTAGGTAACAGTTCCACAGTCAAGCAGGAGGTATCAAACCTTGAAAGTTTACAATATGGTTCAGTAAGTGCATAATGGTAGCAGAGATGAAGCCATGACATCATAAAGAGTCGTGTGTATGTGTGTGTATGTGTGTGTGTGTGTGTGTTTGTGTATATGCACATCATCATGCACATGTCCATGTTCCTCATTGGTGATATGCTCATGCTTCAAGGGAATATGTGGCTATTATGAGGAAACTTTCCATTTTCTAAACTTGCAAAATCTGATGTCTGCTGACTGATTTAAGAACAGTTACAAAATGTTCTACTACACAGTATAGGGGCATTTTTGTATCAATTCACACAGTAATAAAGGTTTTCAGAAAATAAGAAGTTCCAGCTTATTTTATGTTCAGTATTATTGCCTAAATAAGGAACCCGAGACTGTATGGTGTGCCAGTATACCGGCGTCACATTTTTCTGACTGCCCCACATCTATTACATACCTTATTGTGCTTATTGCAGCTGTCACTCCACTGCACACAATGTCCAATAATTTCTCACGACATACTGTGCATAGCCTTGGATTGTCCATATTGCCTGCTGCTATTTCTTTTGTACATTTTGCTCAGTACATTACTACTGCACTATTATTTGGCCCTTTTTTGTAGTTTGTATTACCTGTACACAGTTTTTTTTATATAGCTGAATTTTATCACTGAATGTATTTTCCCCCTGTAACCCCCCTCTCCCCTGGTCTCACCTGGAAACGAGACTAGGCTCAGGTGCCTTTTGCTGTTATCAGCTTTCAAATCAATACATGAATACATAAAACATCCTCTAATATTACAACTACGATGGTATCTGCAACCTTTGTAAAGGATAAATTCTGGAAGGACTTTCCAACAGTGGAAGCTTTGAGAAATGACAACTAGTTAGTTTTCAGTGCTAAAAAGACCAAGACCATAGTGTTTGGCATCACTCGCCCTCAAACCAGAAACCCAAACACTATTTGCCTCATCCAGAGTAAGGTAAACTTGCTCTCAAGCAGGTCCTGTCAATCATACACAAGGGAGTTGTGGCTGGACCCATAATTTACCTACCAAAATTATACATATTACATCATTGCTTCAGTGAGTGCCAGGTTAGAAATCCTACATACTGGGTCAGGAACTGCCTCTCCTCTTTCATGAACTCAGATAGTGCAATAAACATTTGCTTCAGATCTTTTTTATTCTTTGGTAACTGGATCAGGCTCATTAGGAACACTGCCTGTTTACAGGGGTGACCATAGAGCACTGGTGAGGTTACATAACTTGTTCAGGGTCAAACAGTGTGCACATATAGGTTGTGGGAATCATACCCATGTCCTCTGGATTTACCAGTCTGATTCATCGCTTGTTACTTTAAACCCAAGGCTATACTGGTTTTTATTACTGCAAAATACAGCCAAAAAGAAGTGTAGCATTGAAACATAGACTTTGACGGCAGATAAGGACCACTTGGCCCACCTAGTCTGTCCATTTCCCCTACCTACAGGATAGGCCCCAGACCCTAGTTAACCAACAGCCTATTTCTTCCTACCCCCACAAGAATTGCCTTATGTCTGTCCCATGCATTTTTGAATTATCCCACAGTGGGTGCTTGTGGAAGCGCTGCTGTTCTCCTGTTTTGTCTCTGATTTGCAATAATAAAAATACATTGCACAATCAAAGGAGATTTGAAATCCTGGTTACCCTGGAACTAGTGTAGTGTTTCTTTGTTAGTGTCTAATAGTTTGGGTGCTGTATTACACAGCCCCCTAAAGTCTCACTGCACAGGTAGGATGTCCTGCACAGCAGGTCCCGCAGGTCTGCACTAGAGAGTGGATCATGGAGAGTGTTTAAAATGGTGCTACACAGGGGACACACACTTAGAATAGTGAGGATTCATCCAAGGGCAAGAGGGGCAAGTGGAGGATGTTAAGAAAAAGGTATGAAAAGAAAATCCCTGAACTAAACTTTTTAAAATGATATTAAAGAGCCAGGAATATAATTGTTGTTTAAAAAGCATCTAGGGATTGCTAATCACAAAAACCATCTATGTGAACTGCATGATTAGGACAGTCACAGCTAGTGGATATGACCTGAAAATGAAAGGAGGTAAATTAAGGAAAGAGCAAAGAAGAGCTTTCCTCACTCAGAGGGTGGCAGAAAAACAGTGTATGCCCCCTGTATGGTGACACTATTACAACAAATACATTGATGCCGACAAGACCAATGTGTTCGCTGTAATAGTCTGCCTGAGACCCTGACACTGTGCCTCCCATTCCTGCACCCCCTCTTGATCCAACTCTGACTCAGAGTTCGAATCCTTGAGATCGGGTCAGTGTGGAGGGCAGAGCCCCCTGATGAAAAAACAGCCGGGGTCTTCAATCTGATTTATGTTAACTGCAGTTTGCAGTTGACATACATCTGTCGCTGTGATGACAGTCAACAATTTAGTTGTTGGACCGTCATCGTAGAGCCCTGATGCAGAACACATGAGTGTTACAACCTGGATTTAGTTCCCCAAACCCAAACCTGGAAGCCATGTGTGTGGAAGGCAACCTGATTTACTTTATACCTGCACAAGAGCAAATTTTAATCTCACTGTAGTGGACCTCACATAAATCCCACAAAGTTGTGAGTTTCACAGAACACACAGATAACAAGAAGCCCATACTAACCATTCAAGAGGTTATATTTTAAGCAACACAGACTTGGAAAGAAAAAAGTGACATATTAGCAATTAGCAAGTAATTAAGCAGCATCCTCTTTTAAATACATGTGTGTCAGTTCACTCTCATTAGAAGAACATAACAGTGCTGACAGGCTTTGGCATCCCCAGGAAATAGAAAAGTACTGGAAAGGTTTGTTTTTGAAACAATTCCTTTTAGCTGATACTCTCAATAGAACAGTCCCATTTTCAGCTTAGCATATAACCAGTCCAAATGTTAACAGTTTATGCAGTTCTTAGTAAAACAAGCATACACATTATCCACTCATTGAAACCACAGCCCCCCCCCCAAGTAAAATGTCACTCCCAGCCCTATTAGTCTGTTGGAAAATGAAACATGTTTATGAAATTAGGTCCCCAAATTAGCTATGCTTTAACATTTGGTGGAAAGAATGTGAAAAATGATAAAGTTATATTTAAAAGTTCAAAACACATTAAACACTCATTACAAACTTACTTTGTCTTCCTCAGTTCCCAGTCAGTGATAGAAGCAGCAGGACATGTCAATCATCATCAGAGGACTTGATAGATAAGGAGAGGTGTTGGGGTGTGTGGGTGGTGTGTGCTAAGACGGAGGCTGGGATGGGGAGGCCAGATTTGGTTCCAGCAGGTAGATGGCAAGGGACCATTATGACAAGGGACTGTTTTCTTTTTAAGTATAGGGCTAGAGGCATGTTATGCTTTTGGTGGAGGTAGGCTGCACAAGGGTGTGGGCACCCTGTTACCAGACTGTGCAGGGGAAGGCAGATGAACATCATGCCTGGCAAGACGGAGGGTTCCAGCAGCAGGACTGGGTACCTGCTGCCAGTGATAATCAATGTATTGTGGAAGGGACTAATGCTAGGTCAGGTGGGAGGGGGGAACCCTGCAGCAGGGATGGGCACCTGCTGCCAGTGTTATTTAAACAGTTAGTTGGCTGGGAGAGGGCACCAGTGGTGGGGTTGAATAACATCTTCCCCCAGTAATGTTAAAGGTTGGAGTAGGAAGGAAATCGGTGAAGGAATGAGCAGTGAGAGCAAGTTTCATGCTGATCATGCCCTGTTGGTTTGTTAATGAACAAAACTTCTTCATATAGCAATGGAGTTCTCCTTCATATGTTAGAGGTTTCTGCCCATCAGCAAGATGGCTAGCAGCAGTAGCCTGCTTGTAATACACTGCTCACAGTCCAGGCTCCATAATGCTCAATCGCATTTTTAGGACTTCAGTGTACTGAGCCCTACAGACTTCTGTGATCTAAAAAGGAGACTTTTCCAACTGAACAATAGTATAGAATTGCTTCACAATTGCCTCTGCATCTGTGAAGCACACCATGTTCTCCTTTAGCAGTTGCACAGCATTATTTTTCTTCAGTCAAAGGTCATGGTAGAACATGGCACAGTAAGATGTGTCGAAGATGGTCAACAAACTGCATTGCGTATGTGCAGCTACTTGTGCATGTGCAGTAGAGTTTGGTGCCCATCTTTGACACTACAGATTGTGCCATGTTTGCCTGTGACCCTCTGACTGAAGAATCTTTAATCAGCTACATAAACTACCAAGATCTGCAGTATTCAACTTTATCTCATACAGGAATGTGCCAGTAAAGGCCATGTTAGGCTATTTAACTAAACACTGCAGGAATGTAAAATGCTGTGCAGTATGTCCCCAGTGAAGAACACATCACTGATGAAAACAACTCATTCCCAAGCAAAATCACGGATGAGACTGTACTCATCTTGTTTTTTTATTATTATTATTTATGCTCCAGCCCTGTAGCCCTCTCACTGTGGGGAAACCTCAGCCCTGTCACCCCAGCATCTAACAGCCAGCACAGCAGTCACCCCCAGGGCATATCCTCCTGGTGGGGTCAGAGAGGGGGTCCTCCCCCTGAAACCAGATCCAGTGGTGCTGTGCTATGGTGAGATGCTGTGGCTAGCCGGGTGCAAGGCCTGTGAGTTACCCTGTCATCATCTGCAGGTGATTTTTGGCTTTGCTCCCCTTTACAGGAGTGTGACATGCAATGCCACCATTGACTGGGACTACACAAGCTCCTGTGCGCACCCCCCATCAAGCGGCTACCGTGTCCCTGCCCCTATTTTTGGTGATTCCATGCTGTCGAGCTCCAGCCTCCACTAGGAGTCAGGCAAGCACCAGTCATGGAATCATCCCTCTCCTGAGAGGGAGAGCAGTCCACCGAATGCTCAATCCATCTCTTCCCTGCTGACCCCCGGCAACTCATGCTCATTCCTGAATGCAGGTCACTGGCATCGTTCGAGTAGTGGCATCCAGCTTCTCAACCCTCAGAGCCCCTGGGCCAGCATCTTATTTATTTTTTTAAGATATTTTTCCTCCCACCCACCCGATGCTCCTTCTCAACAAACCACCCCCCCCCAAAAAAAAAAACATAACAGTGACACTAGGGGTTCCCAATTCCCCAGTGAAGCAATCAGGAATCCTCAGTCCATTTTTTATTTATTTTTTGTTAACTCCATAAAAAGAAAATCATCCATCAATGTTGTGGCCATTATTGTCCCCCACTTGACCCTCCCATTCAGCACCCAGTACCCCGCACCACAGCAAGCCCTTACTTATCCATCAGGAGTCCCAAACCATAATCATACCTGGACTTCAGCCACATCGTCACTTTTAAAAGCTGGACTGCAAACTGAAGAAACAGGTATGTGGTTCAATGTATTTTAATGGTGTTTTGAACTTAGTGGTATTACTTGGCATATTTTTGGCCAAGATTTTCAACATGCCTTGTTTGCGACCACACCTCGTGAACAATTGTGCCGGCATTAGGTAAATAGGTCTTGAAAGGTGATTTCATAGTACCTGTGCAAAAACACCTTTCGCTCAGGAATTGAAAATGTTCTCTGGCCTTGTTCCTAAACTGGGGACAAAAGAAGGCTATGTTGCACATTTGGTGTAAAAATATAATACAAAAAATTATGAACCAACATTGAATTTTACAAAAGCAGGCTCATATGTTTGGTAATATTCAATATATATAAACCACATTTTCAACATAGTCATTTTTTGATAGCTCCTCATGAATGTGACAGTTGCCAATTTTCAATTCCTGCCCAAAATGTGTTTCTGAGTCCCAAAAGCTGATTTTGTAGTCCCTGCTCAAAATCACTGTTAGGCCAGGAGTTGAACAGTATCTCTGCCCATTCTTCACAAGGAAGGTCATAACATGGCTATGTTGACAATTTGGAGTAAAAATATTAAAAAATAAAACATTTATGAGCCTATATTACATGTTGCGAATGCAGGTTTGTAAGTTTGGTAATTTTCAATATTTTTATCCCCAAATCCTTGGCTACAGCACTATTGGCTCTGTCCAGACTTGCTTTTTTCTGGCCACACTTGCAAAAGCCCTAAAGGCCCAGCATGCTGCCAATATGTTTACGGCACATGCACAAGTAAATATAAAAGTTGTTGCACCTGACTTGTTTAACTCACTTGATGACCATAACTACTGCTAGCAACATACCTGCAATAAGCCTTATGTTTTAAATTATTTTCAGACTGCCAACTGTGCTAGCAACTGTGTTATAAAAAGTACAGAACCTCACCAAAATAGCAGCTTCCACAGATCTCAATCAGGGCTCACAGGACAGTCGACCCAGTGTGGTGCCATGTTTTTCAGTAGTAGGAAACAAAGCAAACTGACTATTCAACACACAGCAAGAAGAGGCACCTATCAATTATTGTGGTCCCTAAAAAAACTTTATTTAATTAATATGAGTAAAAACAGCATATAACTGACAGGGGCTGACGCAGGGTGCCTCATAAATACATAGTCCCGGATACTCAAACTGCGCCAGGCTGTGGCTCAAGCTTGGGCACAGCTCAATTTGGCTGTGCAGGGGTGTGGCCTGGGCGATATTCAAATAGCTGCGACATGGCTCAGCAGCTTTGAATATCACACCCTGGCCACCCCCACTGTGCATGGCACAGTGGCACTAGGCCAGCGCAAGTGGCCAGAGCAGAGCATGGAGATGCTCTAGCACAAGTGCCATTGTGCCATTCACAGCACCCACGATATTCAAAAGGTGACATGCAAATGGGGCCATAATTTATGCAATACGCACATGGGGCCATTTGCATGTCATTATGGCCCCATTTGCATCCCATGTGCATGCAGGTGTGCCGATCCCCAATGACTTGCGCCTGGTGCCCTGCCAGGCAGCAGCCATTGGGGACTGATGCCCCCTGCAGCCCAATCGCGGGCATCTGTGTAAAAGTAGAAAACCGTCCTATAACCCTGGTGGTCCAGTGGACCGCTTTCTGGCCGATCGCGGGCATCTGTGTTAATAAGGAAAACCCCCTGTCCTATATCCCTGGTGGCCCAGTGGACCGCACTCTGCCCTATCGCGGGCTTCTGTTGTAAGAGACACCCCCTCTCCAAGATCCCACTGTCTGCCTAATCACGGGCATCTGTTGCAAGAAGAGACCCCCCTCCAAGATCCCTCTGACTGCCCAATCGCAGGCATCTGTTGTAAGAATAGACCCCACCAAGATCCCGCTGACTGCCCGATCACGGGCATCTGTTGTAAGAAGAGACCCCCAAGATCCCGCTGACTGCTCCAATCATGGGCATCTGTTGTAAGAAGGAAACCCCACCATCCAATATCCATGGTGGTCTAGTGGCTCCTCCCCCCGCCCCACTGAGCCTCCACCACCCGCCCGTCAGCCAGCGGGCTGCAGCACCAACCACCTGCGCCTCGCCGCCCGCCGACTGACGGCTCAGTAGGGCTGAGACTATTGGTTCTCAGCGTGAGCTATGGGAGTGCAGCCCATACCGACGTGGATTCATTCACATATCTGGAATGTGTAGTACAGTATGGGCTGCATGCCCATTGGCTGACGCAGAACCAATAGGCGGCAGCCCTACCAAGCTGTCAGCCCGGGCGGAAGGGCGGCAGGTGGGTGGTGCTCCACCACCGCTGACCCAGGGGGAGCGGGGTAGGGCCCAGTGGGCGGTGGGGAGGGGGTACTACTAGACCACTAGGGATATTGGATGGGGGTCTCTTCACAACAGATATCCATGATCAGGCAGTCAGTGGGATCTTGAGGGGGTGACTTTCTTACAACAGATGCCCACGATTGGGCAGTCAGCAGGATCTTGAGGGGGTTCTTCACAACTGATGCCCACGATCGGGCAGTCAGCAAGAACTTGGGGGTGTCTTCACAATAGATGCCCGCGATCAGGCAGAGTGTGGTCCACTGGACTACCAGGGATATAGGACAGGGGGCTCTCCTTATTAAAACAGATGCCTGCGATCGGGCAGAAATCAGTCCACTGGACCACCAGGGATATAGGACTTTTTTTATTTTACGAATGCCCATGACCGGGCATGGGGGGCACCGCCAGGTGCAGCCGGAACTTAGGTGACCACCCACAGGTGGCAGCTGCCGTGTTGCACCCCACAATGTGGCAGCTCACCTGTAGGTGGCCATCAGTTGTTTCCTTTTTTTTGGCTTAACTTTGTGCTGGCACAAGTAGGAGTTGTGTATGCATGGCTCTGCACATCCCGGGCTGAATATCGGGTTGTGCAGGTTATGCATGGGAAAGCCCACCCTACCTGTGCCTGTATACATTACTGATGCACTCCAGCACATCCGGATTTATGCGGCGCACTTTTCCCTTTCGAATATCATGCTGGGGCGCATCAGTAGGTTGCGCATGGTGCAACACTGTTGCGCCATGCGCAACTCTTTTGAATATCTGGGCCAAAGTGTGTTAGAGATTCATCTGCGCTTTTAAGCGTAAACACTTTGTAAATATTGTACATTTATAGTACCAGACACCTTTTTTGGGGAAGCAGTATGCCAAAAGAGTGAATAAAGTGCTTCAATGATAAAAAAGGAAATTGTTTAACCAGGAAAGGCACACTAAGCCAAAGCTTATTTCCAGGTGCAACCCCAGAGTACATGGAAGTGAAATGTCTTGCTTAGGGTCATACAGTATGCATGTAGGGGCTGTGGGATTCAAATCCATCTCTCCAAGTTTGCAACTCAATGCCCTTAACCACTGCGCTATACTGCCACCTACTGCGCTATACTGCCTCATATATATGTATAAGTATAGTAACACAGCCACTGAATGGAAAATGCCAGACTTATACCTGCAATGGATATAGAGTTACAAGCATTCACACTTCAGAACATTTTCACAAAATTTCTGAAATAATTAAACTGGAAAAGTCTGAACCTGTGACCTCAATGTTACTTCACCAAATGTTGACATTCACCAGGCAGTTTCTAAGATATTTCCAAGAAGGTTATGGGTGCTAATGGTCAGGAATCAGTCTCCAAAGGTGAGCAGGACAATTAACTATTTCCATAACATTCTACAAACATGTAACTTGTCAGAGTTTGACCCCTGGTAAGCTTGAAACTACTCATCTGAATATTATGTTTGGCAGGCCTTTAGAGTTCATACCAAAAAATAAGGATGTCACTGTTCATATCCAAATGTAAAAGGATGGCTGAGATAGAAGCAAATATTCAAAATCACATTTTGCAAAATTCAAGGAATTTCACAAAAATCAAGGAAGCTGAATGTGTTGATTTTTCCAAGATCAATTGAATTATTTGATAATGAGATACATGCAATGAACTAAGAGTAATCCATTTTCAGGTACAACCCATGCCATTAGGCAGGGACATTACATAAAAAACACAATAAAAACATTAAGAACTCATTACAAAGCAAGTGTGCAATAGTTTAGAAAGCAAATATTCGTGAGAGAAATATTTGAAGATATCATATGACTTTTTATTAGTACTATATTTTATCATATTTAAATATTGTTTTTTTATATGATGTGATAAGCCATTATAGTACATGGGTGCCACCTATTATCAATGGATTTCAGCAACTGCTGAAATCTTGTTGTAGTACAATTCAAAGGTCAAAAAAGTTGTTGTACTATCCTTCTGATGTCACATCGATAGTACAACAACTTTTTACCCTTGACCTGCTGCCTGATTGGCTCAGACGACGCTCTATAGAAAAAAAACAAAAAACATGGTGGCGCGATTTAGCGAGCGCCAAGCAGCGGAGCCACCGACTGAGAAGTTGGGAATCTGGACCAGGAGAGCCATACTTGGCTCCCTTTCTAAAAACAATTGCTTTCTTTTTTCTCACCAATTTAAAAAAAAATGATGTGCTGAGGAGCAGGACAGAGCATAAGCGGGAACGGGCGCAACCAGAAGCACCAGAGGGGAAACGGGAGCAGCACCTATGGCAAGTAACGAAAAAAATAAATGTAAAATAAAAAAACCATATACTATAAAAAACAGTGGATGGGTGAACATCCACAACTAAGTCTGCGTCCCCATCTCGGGCAGTTGATGACATCAATGAGACCTCTCGAGCTTTGCTCTCGATTTCTCTGTGATGTCATCAAATCCCTTGATGGAAACACAGCCTTGTTGTGGATGTTCACCCATCCACTATTCTATATATCTCAACTTGAGGGTGGTACCAATGCTGTTCCACACCTGTTCTTG
Organism: Neoceratodus forsteri; assembly: GCA_016271365.2. Classification (NCBI taxonomy): domain Eukaryota; kingdom Metazoa; phylum Chordata; order Ceratodontiformes; family Ceratodontidae; genus Neoceratodus; species Neoceratodus forsteri. The sequence goes on from CM057455.1 coordinate 248,776,080, forward strand.
ACTCTACTGCTTAGAGGTGTACTCTAGCACCCCCAAACATATTCTAAAATCTGGCACAAAAATACTTTCTTCAGCCTACCTGGTTGCCACTGCAAAGGGACTCCAAATTGCACTGGGAGGGGGAAAGAAATCCTAATTACCAATTAGGATTTCTTCATACCTGGTTTTCTAGCCTAAAACCCTGTCCACCTAGTACTAACATTGATTTCATTGTTACAGAAGAATCATCTAGGATGCAGGGAAGTGGTTTCCAGAATAGCAGCTTTCAGAACAATGCTCTCTGTGTCATGTACAGTAATTTCACAATTTGTATAGCAGCTCAGATATTTTCAGGTTGAATTATCTGAATTAAATGACAGAGATGAGAAATAATAACCCATATGAAGTGCCAAATGCCTGCTCAGAACATGCAAAGTCCCTGGTTTGCATGGTAGGTGATTATTAGGCAGGTAATTCCACAGAGTTGTAATAAACATTTTATGTTCTTCCTCTACAGGGTACCACTGAGGGACTCCACTCCAAATACTTTACCCTCAAAGATGGGGTCACGAAAGCACACAGCTTTCATCATTGCCATATCTGTCCTTTTCAACCAAGTGTTTGTTCATGCCTCGCCTGTCACTGACTCATCAAAAGGTAAAGGCATCAAACTGTTTCCATTTTTTAACTTTTAAACAAAATGTTTCACTATATCTAATTTAAACATAGACTGAATTTAAATATTTTGAGTTTGTCTGACTTCTTTGTTAGTTTGGTGTGTTTGTAAAACATGTAGGGCACCTTGCTGAACATTTCTGGTTCTCAGCCTTCAGAAAATAAAACAAAAAAGAACATTTCATTGTTAATGAGGACTGACAATTCTAACATGGCTGCAAGTTCAGTTCTGCCAGAGAATCAAGCGTGCCAACGTTTTAGTGTTGGATTCACACAGACTTTTGCAATGTTTTGGGCCACAGTTGAGACTTTGAGTATGAATGGCTGGAATGTAGTCACAGTAGAATTAATGACAATAGTAGATGCAGTAACAGTAGTAGCAGTAGTAGTAGTAGCATTAGTAATAATATTAGTAGTAATAGTAGCATTACTACTAGTTGTAGTAATTTTATTTATAAGAAAGTACCCCTGCAATGATTAGAGCAGTCTAAAAAGCATATAACCATCAAACAAGCAATAAGCTGTAGAAGGCCAAACACTATAAAACTCATATAAAACACATATAATACACATATAAAACACATATAATACACATATAAAACACATAATACACATATAATACACATATAAAACTCATATAATACACATGTACATATGTATACTGTGGGTCCACGTCATATGTTCACAGTCAGTAATAGCTACCACATATCTATCCAAATGCTTGCTACATCAGTTTAAATTTCAGTGGGAGTGCTAGTAACAAGGGCCTCTTCTAGGAGAACATTCCAAAGGGTGGAGCATCCACTGCAAAAGCCTGGTCACTGATGGACTTCAGGTGAGACAATCGCAAATGGAGCAGCTCTCGCTGCCTGGACCTCAGTTCCCCTTGAAAGCATATAGCGAATCAAAAGCTCAGTGAGATACTCATTTATTTATTTATTTAGAATTTTCAGAAAGACCTTTGAGCCAGATGCTCCTTTACAGAGGTTCCACATCTTAGGCACAAACAGGAATAGATAAATGGTAACATACAAATTGGGATACAGCAATGTGGACATTACAGAACAAACTAAGGTAATAAGTACATCAAATAGGTAACATGGTTATAGCCAGAACATGTATTGAAATGGTTCTATTGTCAAAGTGCTATGAGGATAACACAGAAAGTTTTAGACTTGAAACAGAGAGAGGAATGCTTAGAGGGGCAAGGACTAGAGAGAGTGGGGGAAGGCAGTCAGGGTTCGGGGGCAAGTAAATATGTAGGGGTGAGGTAGAGAAAGGGGGTAGATAAAATAAGAGTATAACATGAGATTAGGGAGGGGAAGTGGTGCAGAATGGGGCTAGAGCAGCAGAAATTAGAGCATTCAACTGAGGAGGGGGAGTTTTATGGAATGTCAGATCCCACAGTTGCATCCCCCGTTTGATGCTAGCAGGACCCTGAGTTTCACTTTGAATGGTCCAATCTTCTGTTCATTCTATAGATCTACCCCAAGAGAGTTTGCCAGACAGGCGAATAGTATTTCAAAGACCGTTGACCTTGTGAGGTTAAGCAAAAGGGGAATTTTACAGATTGGTTGTTTGGACTGATTTTCAGAGACTGGGGACCCAGTCTGTTTAATACATTATATCCTAGTAAAGGAACCCTGAAGTCAGGGTGCCATCTGAAAGACAGCCAGCCCAGAACTTGTAGTTGGGAGTTAGGATCTGACTTCCTAGTGGTGATCAGAAGCCTTGCTGCCAAGTTCAAGTCAACCAAAGGTGGCACAATTTACCCCCCGAGTAAGCCTTTGTAGAGTGCAGAACAGCAGTCAAGACAAACGAAAATGAGGGCTTGTACTGAGCAGTTACACCTACCAAACCGATAAATCAGTAAGCCACAGTTCTGTCTGAGATCACTTGAGTGGCAGAGTCTTGCAGAGAAACTGATGCATGGTACATATCCTCATTTTGGTATCAACTTGGTGCTTGAATGAAGCAGGACAGTTCACTCACATGTCAAGCATCAGAAGTCAGGTGTCTAGTTAGAAAGTACTGTAGCTAGATATTTCTGTTAATAGCTACTTTAGCTAAATTCTTTAAGTTTACAGCCGAAAAAGTAGACCTTGAAGGATTATACTTAAATGCAGCAGACAGCAGAATGTATTTTATCTGCCATTTTTAACAGATGCTTGCTGATCCAGCCATCCAGTTAGTTACAATTAAACTGATATACCAGTGTTGGAAGAGAGATGGTTGCTGCCACCAGTTCACATCACATATTTTTATTGATTATTTATTCCTTTTATTTATTTATTGAATGAGGTTAACCCGGAACTTGGGGTAAATCTTAAAGCAGTGTAGTGCAGCATGGGGGCGGCTGCACTCTTGAGGTGTCAGATGAGATGTTAAACCAAAGGCCACATGGCTTTTCTGGTGGGTTTTCAGGTGGACATTAAATATACCGTGGTGCTTCTCATAAAGAGTGGGGGAGATTTTATTGATAAAAAATATAGACAAGTATATACAGTAACACAAAATAACAATTGTGTACCCTCAAAAACAAGATTTACCATAGAAAAAGAACATATGATAGAGAAGTAACACAATTGTCAGGTACCTCTCCTGTGACAACTCACTCAAAATGGAACAGGAATAAAGAAAACCATTACCCCTATTAAAGCTAGCTAATCCTTTCCAAAGTACAGGAAACTGTTGTTAAGGCAACTACACATACTCTGAATCGAACACAAATCTCACTTCTTTAACAATATTAGTCAGTAGAATGTCTGACGGAACCATATTCTGCTGAAACAGGAAGCACCCCTTCCCTGCCAAATGCACCATTTCAGGCATGCCATGACAATGCTTAAAGTATTGCAGTCCAAGGTCTTCCATGAGTCAGAGACATGGCAACAAGACTAATTTTCATATGAAGTTGTTGGAAACACTGATGCCTGCCAGGACCTTCCCAGCTCTAGCCAAAAGTCTCATATGCAAGAACAAGTAAACATGTAGATGATGCAGAGCCTCAGTTTCTTGATTACATCTCTGTCTAGGACAAAACTGCTCTCAGTGTCTCTTCTATTTATGGTTACCCCTCATCTGAAGTTTTATGTGACTGCATAACCATACCACATCCTGCATCCTGGCTGGAATTCTATTATCCAGCAGTTATTTTGTAATAACAGAGGTTAATATAACTCATCTGCTTATAAATAGGTTCTCATAAAAAGAGCTCATAATAAGCTCATACCTCTTGACCTAGACAGGGATGTAACTTGTTGAAAAGATAGTTTTACTGCCAAAACTTAAGAAAACATGACTGTAAATACTGAGGTTTTAGTTTTGATGATCTCTTCAAAGGCCAGCCTTTCTCCTTCTCCCAATAGTTCTAAAACTGAGTCATACCACAACCTGCCAAAAGGAACCCAAAGTATGAGTAATAACACAGGTTTTAGGACCATAACACAAAATGCAATAAATTCATAATTATGTGACCTCTTAATCAGATTCACATGGCTTCCCTCAAGACTTCTAAAAAGTACTGTACAACACATAAACTGAATTTGGCAGTGGGTGAAAACATTTTTACCTACCCGGTCTGCTCATTTTTCCTTGCCTACAGTGTCATCACAGGCCCTACTTGATCTTAGGCAATCATCCTGCATGTTTTCCATTAAATTTCCCTTATACCAATCCCATTAATTCTTGAATCCTACCACTATTTTAGACAGGCATCCAGAACTCTTCTGTGAGAAGTATTTCTTCACATCTCTCCTGAATTTACTCCTTTCTCACTTCATTTTATGTCCCTTTGTTCTCATGCATCTTTTCCTTTGAAAAATACTGCCATCATCTACCTTATTTATCATGTCAGGTATTCATTGGTCTCTATCATACCCCATCACTTCTCCCACCACTCTTCCAGGGTGTACTTACTGAAGTCCTTAATTCTCTCCTCATAGAAATTATGATGAAGACATTGCACCATTTAGTTGCCCTATTCTGGATAGCCTCCACCCTGGCAATGTCCATCCAGAGTGTGGTCTCCAGAACTGGACCCAGTACTCTGATGGGTCTCACCAATGATCTGTAAAGTGGCAACACCACATCATTCTTTCTTCTTGTAATAGCTCTTGTTTGCAACCCAGCATCCCATTGTCCCTACCCACTGCCTCATTGCACTGCCTGGCCACCTTTAGGTCATCATATATTATTTCCAGTTCCTTTTCCTGTTCAGTGATACTCAATCCATCTTTTTCTCATTTTGTACTCTGCCTCTGGGTTTCTGTGCCCTAAGTGCAAAATTTAGTTATTTTGGTGCATTAAAACCCAGTTGCCATGTCCTTGACTACTCCTCAGGTTTTTCCAGATCTCTGCACATTCTTTCTACTCTTTCACCCTGGAGTGTCGAATCTATAGCACATTTTGGTGCCATTTGCAAAGATACAGACTTTCCCTTTCAGCTCATCTGCAATGTCACTTATGAAGACATTAAAGAGGACTAGTCCCAGTACTGAGCCCTAATACACCCCACTGGTCATACTCCCTTCTCAGGTGTGAACTCCATTTACCACCACTCTTTGATACCTATTCCTTAACCTATTTAATACAGTGTTTAGCATGTTAGGACCCCCCCATCAGCTACACAATTTCTTTATGAGTCTCCTATGTAGATTGATGTTGAAAGCATTATTGAAATCTAGCTAAGCCACATCCACTACCCCACCCTGAACTATTTTCCTGGTCACCCATAGAGATGGCAGATAGGCAAAGTGGCCTCAATTCTCTCCGTGGAGTGATTCATGGAGTGAAAGTGAAAACATGAAGTCCTCCACAATGCGAAACGTTGTACTTTGCATTATAATGGGTAATGCAAACTCCACTGAAAAAAAATGACTTCACATTACTCCACCTTCCCAAACCACTACTTCACCAATTTTAAGGTGAAGTACATTGAAGACATTTTAAGTGTAGTAAGTTATGATAAAGGGAGAAAGAGACCACTGCAGTTCTCAAGGGAAGTAGGTGTGGTGATAAGGAAGAAAAAATTTTAGAAACATAGAAACAGAGAAAGGTAGATTTTGATGGCAGATAAGGACCGCTTGGCCTACCTAGTCTGCCCATTTCCCTATCTACAGAATAAGCTGCAGATCCTAGTTAACCAACAGCCTATTTCTTCTTAGCCCCCACAAGAATTGCCTTATGTCTGTCCCATGTATGCTTGAATACTCCCACAGTTTTAGACCCCACAACCTCCTCAGAAAGGCTGTTCCATGTGTCCACCACCCTCTCTGTGAAAAAATACTTCCTCACATTGTCCCTGAACCGCACCCCCTCTATCTTTAAATTGTGTCTCCTTGTTCTTGCACATCTCTTTTTCTGAAAGATGCTACCCTCTTGGAATTTGTTGATTCCACTGAGGTACTTAAAAGTTTCTATCATGTCCCCCCTCTCCTCCTTTCCTCAAGGGTATACATATTAAGCTCCTTTAGTCTCTTCTCGTATGGCTTCTCTTGCAGACCCTGCACCATTTTAGTTGCCCTCTTTTGGACTGCCTCTATTCTGTCTATGTCCTTGTGGACTTCGGGTCTCCGGAACTGGACGCAGTACTCCAGATGGGGTCTCACCAACTGTCTGTACAGGGGGATACCAACTTCCTGTTTTCTGCTGGTGATGCCTCTCCTATACATCCCATTATACCCCAGCCCTCTCTACTGCCTTCTCACATTGCTTGCTAACCTTAAGGTCATCTGATATGATTACCCCCAGGTCCCTTTCCATTTTTGTTGTTGTTGCTACCTCCCCCTATTGTGTAATTGTCCCCTGGGTTTTTGTTTCCCAGGTGCATTATTTTGCACCTCTTTGCATTGAATCCAAGCTGTCATGCTTCTGACCATTCCTTCAACCTTGCCAAGGAGACCCACATACAGAAGGCAGGCAGGGAGGAATATTTAGATAAACAAAGGGATGCAGGAAGGAAGGTATAAGGACAGCAAAGGCTGAAACTAAGGAAACTACAGCTCAGGAGGTCAACAATGGGGAAAAGACTTTCTTTGGGTAAGTGAGTGAAAAAAGGAAGGAAAAGGGTGGCATAGTGAAGATCAATATATTGGGTGAGGGGGGAGACTGTGCAGAGAAGACCAAGGAACAGCTGACATTTTAAACAGGAGATGCTGGAAGGTTTGATACCTGTTATTGGACTAACAAGAGTCTTGTACAAAGATATAATTTTACACAAGCTTTCAGGGTCCCAGAGGTCCCTTTTTCAGGTGGAAATAATTTTTCTGTGTGTCAGGAGGAAAAGTTAGTGACTGTCACTGCCTGCAGTGGTTATTGTTGCCCAGCTCGCCCTTTTTAACCCGGGTGCTTTTCAAGTCGCAGTTTGTGGATGCGGATATTTAGGAATCAGTTATCACATAAAACTGATCAGGTGCAGTGTCTGTGAGCACTCAGTACTATCTTCCCATTAGCTTTTCCTCCTTTCTAGTTCCCTGGGAGGCATGGCATGCAATGACGTACACAAGGCCCTCCTGCATGACATGCATCACTGTCTGTCATGTGCCCTGACATGCGAGCTTGGGCTGCCATATCTAGCTTCACCTAGAGGTCAGGAAGTGCTGGGCTTTGCCTTCCCTCTCCCTAGGAGGAGAAGAGTAGTCCTATGGATGCTTGATTCCCCCCCCATCTTCCCCTCTGAATTCATCTTTTTTATTTGTCTTTCCTCCTGAATTCTAGGACCCTTGTCTTTGTGTTGTACACCTTCACTGCTGTCCTTGTGTGAACCACACCTTACAGTGATCACTGGTCCAAGGTGGTCACCCACCTTGAGAATTGCAATATTGTCCCTGTTAGTGAGTACCAAGTCCAGTATTGCCTCATCATCACTGGATTCGCTGGCAATCAGGCTGAAAAAAGCCCACTGCAGGAAGTGCAGAATGTCCCCGAATCTACCTAAAGCTGCAGCTGGGAGGATCACATCTAGCAGATTAAAGTTCTCCTCAGCAATAGTACCTCCCCATGACTTCCACCATTTTCTTATCTAACTTTCCCCCTGTACTTATGGTCTGTAGATCATGCCAGTGCAAATAGTGGCTCCATCTCACATCTCCATGGTGACATACAACATTTGCATCCCCTCTACCCACCTCAGAGTTCCTGTGCTTTTATTGCCATATACCCTGCCTTATGTACAGCACCACCCCTCCTCCCTTTCTTCCCACCCTGTCTATGATAAATTGAGCATAGCATAGAATGGCCATGTCCCATTCATGGATTTCTATGCACCACGGCTTGGTAATGGTCATGATCTCCAGGTCTGCCATAATGGCCTCTAGGTCTGGAATTTTATTTGCTAGACTTCTTGCATTTGCACACATGGCCTTCCATACTTTGTAACCACTCTGCCTGCAACCTCCTTTTTTTTCCTTTTTTGCCTTCCCTTCTTTACATCTCTCTTTTTATATCTTGTGTTCTCTTCTCATTTTCTTTCTACTTCTCTGGCTTTTTCTTTATTTTGTACCCTTTGGGATTTAACTACCCTTGGGTGTTTCCCTTGTCTTCAGTCTGTGTGTGTGGGGGCGTAGTTTATGCCCCCCTATTAACTTCCTCCACCCCCTCAGCTAGTTTAAATGTTTTTTCAAAGTATTTAAAATGCCCACTGAGGGATGCAACTCCCTTCCTAGACAGATGCTGGCCATCACCCCTGTATGGGCCCTTATCCCTCCAGGTTGGTCCCGAGCCCCCAATATAGCCAAACGCCTCCTTACTACATCATTCCTTTAACCAAACATTAAAGTTCCTGGTGCAGTTAACCTTCTCCTCTCTGTTGTAAACTGAGAGCAACTCAATGAAGCCAATGAGTGAGCTAGCCCCTCCCCACCCCCCAAAAATCTCCATGCACAACCCTAGACACATCCAAAATTGGGTCATTAGTCCCTAGGTGGACAATGACATCCAACTCCCTCACCTGCCCCACTGCCCTAGTGATCCTTAGGATCTGATCTCCAGCCTTCTGTGCCAATGTGCAAGTTAGGCACCTTACCTGCCTCTTCACTCCCTTCATGCTCCCAAAACTACACCTTAATGACTGATTCCTGCACAAGCTGTTGCTCCCTCCACTAGTGAGGTCCTCTACCTCCCACTTTGTGGCATCCCTTATGGAGGACCCCAACATCCTCCATGGCAATTAATATGAGTGCGACCACCTTGCATTCTCATCTCCCCAGAGCAGAATGAGTCGCATAGTGGTACCATCTGAGGAATGCGTAGATTCCAATTAGCTTTCCTTTCACTTGCAATTCATTTGGAGAGGGAAATCAAGATTAATATCTAAGCAAGATCTGGTCAGAGCCAACACAGCTGCTGCAGAGCAGTATGCCTGAATCAAAGTGTACGCGGCGCTCCTGCTGTGGGTGGCACCAAGCTTGTGTGGAATTCTCACATGCACAGTGACCAATAATCACTGCACATGCATGAAAGAAAGAGCCCACCATGGAATTCGGACATGCACAGTGAATGATAATAACTGTGCATACTTGAAAAAGAGCCTGCCATGCCCAAGATGGCCACCATGACAGCTGTGCGCATACACAATACTCGCGCATGTGCAATGAACTTACGATGGCCATCTTGGACACAGCAGGCTATTTTATTTCCCCAGCAACTGTTGAAGCAATGGTTGGAAACAAAATAGTGCCCATGTGGAGAAGGTGGAGGTTGTGCAGCCTGCAGAAGGGAGGGTCAGTGGCTGGCAGCACTGCAGATGTTTGCTTCTGCACTGTGGAAGCAAATGGCTGAGGAATCTGGTCATGTGCTTCCACGTTCCCTTTTCTTTCTCCTAGCCCTAGCAAAACACCTGTAGGGCTTCATCCATACAGCCATAAAAACTGGAACAGGCAAGGTTTTAATCATATAAATAGTTTTTTTTTCCTTAGTCATAGGCAGCCTGTTTCATCCTGTTGCTTTACATTTAGCTATCTCAAGTTTCATCTCTTAAGTTACCCTGGCCATATTGCCTGCCCCATATTCTACACCAAGACTGTGACTGTGTCTTACACATTTCAATACTTGATATATGGGACAGGCACATACCCTTCAAAGGGCCCCATGTTATGATAGCGATCAAAAAACAGCAATCTCTATCATAGCAAATATATATAGCCAAAAAGCATTTCAGCAATATACAAACACAAGCGACCCAACTTCTGGCAAATAACAAGTATTTATGTGGGTGGAGGGGGTCACACCCCACACCACCTTTACTTAGGATTGTTAAGTCCAGGGGGGATGTATGTCAAGGAGGGGGCGAAACACAGACAAAAAATAAAGAAATACTGAGAGCCACAAGCAACAGCAAAAAAAAAATCATCCCCAGTTAGTCCCAAACCCAGTTCCTGCTTTACCATAGCCAACCACCTGCACCACCACACCACAGGGTTGGCTCACCTATAGCAGGATCCCCAACATATAAAAACGCTCCCCCCATCCTTCCACTCCACCTCCATATCCCTCCCCTTCTGGTTGCTCTAGTCACCACAGTATCGCTATCCTAGCAGGGAAACTGTTCATGATATCGATATAAATGAGTCACTGTTTCTACAGTCCCTCATTTAATATCACTGCCATCACTGGCTACTCCTTCAAAAGGACCCAAAGTTATTCCCCTCCTTTTTTGCAAGAGTATTCATGTCCCTGGCATGTTCAAAAAGCTTACCAAAAAACTTAAGACAATGGATTTCACATTCTGAAGGAAAATGCAGCTATTATTTGTGCAGGCCAGTACTGACAGTGAGGTCTGCCATTCTATATTATCAGTACAATTTATCTTGGGGGTCTCATTAAGTTTTTCTAACTTATGGGTCTTATCCAAAAACATACAGTAGGGACATAACAGACACCCTGCCACACCCTTTAAATGTGTATGGGGACACAGCCACCATTCAAAATGTGGGTTACCAAGGTGATAGATTTTAGAAGAATAATTTAGGAAATAAAATCACCAGAAGGCCATTGCTTCAAACCCATAAACAAAACTGTATGCTGTATGTCGTCAATGGCATTCTTCTGGTCTAGTGCCAGTAAAAGGCCTGAAATGATATCCTATGAGGATACTGAAGCTCAGAATCTTGACACTCATGGGACATGCTTCAGTATTCTGAAATACACATGCCTGAATAAATTTTGCATGGTGAAATTGTATTTTTCTGTACAAAATTATGTGCGAAGATTCTGCACAGATGAAACAAAGTTTTACTACATGAGTAGCAAGAGGAAGGAGATGCTAGATAAGCTGCTCCCATGGCATGGAGGGCTGGCTTAGGAGTGACTCAGCCAGCATGGCTGCATGGACCCAGGTTTTGTTCCCAGTGAAGTTACAATATTTGCCGTCCAGCCGTTACACCCCCCAGTAACATTTATTTACCAACTCCAAGTTGCGCTCCTGCTCTGAGTTGGTTATTTTAGTTATGGGGGTGCATTGGGCTAAGTCACTGCATTGACCATAAGTCCATGTCGGGATGCTAAAATTCAGTGCCGTGAACTTGGTCTAATGGAGCTCGAGGAACTGAACTGCATGATTCCATAGGTATTCCCCTGAAACAATATTCTTGTTTTCCCCTTTTCACAATGTCCCTTAAAACATAAATATTATCTGCCTGCTTGGGATACCACAGGCTTTTTGAGGTGTCAATCAGGAGAGAAGCTGCCTGGAGCAGTCTGAAGTTTAAGGTTTAATTTATTTTTTATTTTTTTTTATTTTATTTATTTAAGAATCAGTTTACAACCTTTGAGCCAGAGGCTCGTTTCCAAAGGTACTTCGTCACATAAAGACATACATTGCGTTTCGGTTACATAGCAAAGATTTGCAAAAAAAAGATCAATAGGCATTCACCAGAGGTGCCACGTCACATTGTGGACAGACAAATACAATTGGGTACAGGGTACATGTAATTGATAACAGGTATTACACAAGTCGGTATCAAGTGAGCATTCTGGTAGGTAAACATTGAAACAGCAGTGTTTCAAATCAGAATTGAGGAGACTTATACATTTCCAATAAGAAATGTCTGCCTTGTCCCCTTCTCTATTCTAAAGGTGCACAAGAATCCCTTTCCACATACTGAAACACATATCAGAATGTAACAAAATATGGTTAAAAACTAATGCTAATTCATCCTTAAGGACATCTCCTAAGAAGTGGCATAACTCCCTTGGTAACCCATCAGATCCAGGTAACGATCCTTTAGTCAAAGAACCAATAGCAGCTGTGACTTCATCTCATGAATATCCATCTGCAACAGATCTAGTTTGTCCCTTGGAACCCTCTGGTTCCTGAATATTAGCAAACAAATGTCCTGAAGGAGTCCCTGAGAAGGCACCAATGCCAAATATTTGTCAGGCATCTCTTCCCAGGAAGTATAAGTGCCTCTTCATGACCAGAAGTACCTTACCTTGACCTTAACTTCTAAAGATGTTCTTGAGTCTACTCATTGCTTGCAGTCTTCAAAGGGATTAATCTGAAATGTCTTACCTTTTCTTATTACACTTCTGTTCCATCAACAAAGCTGACATTCTATGATATTGAACCGTCATCATGTCTTTCGTGAATTTTTGTAGTTGAGGTGAAAAAATAATTTCCCGTGTAACATAATGACAACAACCTCTGGAACTGTTCACTCAAATTTAGATATTTAAAACAGTGAGCCTGTTTTAATTTTTTTCTTTGACCTTAAAGAAGTATTTCAGGTCCAATTAAAGTTTTCCCACCACTCAACTAATGAATCATAAAGTATTAGTGTTGATTTTTTTGGCCTGAATAAAGCATCCCAATTTAGCCTTAATTACTTCATTGACTAATAAGGAAACATTCAGTTTCCAGAGGCAAGGACCAACATTCAGTTATGACTAAGATCCAGAAAGGGCCTGTACAATCCACCATCAGAAGATTCTACCAGGATAGTTTGAACCCAGAAGAAATCCAGCCTTGGAAAGAAAAATATCTAATCAATCTCGATGGATTTCATACCTTTAAAAAAAAAGAATGTTCACCCTGTCTGCCTGACATATGGGCAACATCCTTCAGTCCAGCCCTCATGACCTTATCATTCAAGAAAATAAATCACTATCAATTTTCAAAGTGTGTGCTCCTTGATCTCAGTGGGCTAGTCCACAATTAAAGGCTCATCCTTTTGCCTTGGCTTTCCAAACTCTAACAAAGTAGTCTGACCAATGCTGTTTTAGTATGCTGCTGATCTAATTTTATGGTATGTATTATGATATGTTATTCTACCTGTCGCATTTACTTGTTTTATCTTTTGACTTTTGTTTTAATGTGAAGTGCCCATAGCCTCCAGGATTGGGCACTGTACAAATTACATTTGCCTTGCCTAAAGTCCCTCCCAATAGAATTCTCTTGATGGTATTTAAGTAAGTCTGGATTGGTTTAAAATGTTGCTCCCTGTCAGCCTTCATTTGTGGAGCACAGATATTAATTAAGTGAAGATGAAAATTCTGGAACATGACATCAGGGAGTACACACTTTCCTTCTGATGATGTCTACCAATGTAATAATTTAAATGTTCCAATCTGAGAAAAAACATGCCCACCTCTGAGCATCTGTCCTCTCTCAGACTTATTTATTTCAAAAGTTTCACAAGGAAAGACATACTGAGATTATAAGAGCTCATTCCCAGATGCATTCTAGAGGCAAGGGGGAAGAGGGACATATGCAGAACAGAACACAGAATAGAAACATAGAAGTTGATGGCAGATAAGGACTGTGTGGACCACCCAGTCTGCCAATTTGCCTTCCTATTTAGAAACCACAGATCCTAGCTGATCTGCAGCTCACCCTATTTTCCTGTCTCTTGGGTACCCTTATGTCTATCCCATACATTCTTCAGTTCCCTAACTGTTTTTGCCCCCACCAACTCCTTTGGATGGCCATTCAAACATCACCCACTTGTTCAGTGAAAAGTACTTCCTTATATTGCCCCTAAACTGAACCTCTCCCCCAACTTAATCTCATGCCCTTTTGTTCTTGCACTTCTTCCTTTTTGAAATATGCTACACTCTTGTACCTTGTTTATGCCCTTGAGGTACTTAAATATTTTTATTATGTCACTCCTCTATCTTCCCTCCTCCAGGAAATACACACTGAGTTCCCCATGCCTCTCTTCATAGGTCTTTTCATGCAAACCCTGCACCATCTTTGTTGCTCTCCTCTGGACTGCCTCCACCCTGTCTATGTCCTTCCAGAGATGCTGTCTCCAGAACTGGACACAGTACTCTAGATGAAGTCTCACCAATGATCTGTACAGTGGCATAACCACCTCCTTCTTTCTGCTTCTGATATTTCTACCTATGCACCCCAGCATCCTTCTGACTTTCCCCACAGCTGTCTCACATTGTTTGATCACCTTTGGGTCGTCCGATATGAATACCCCCAAGTCACATTCCAGCTTGGTGGTTGCCAGTACCTCCCCCCCATCTTGTACTCCACCCATGGATTTCTACTCCCCAAGTGCATCACTTTGCACTTTTTTGTACTAAATCTTAGCTGCCACACATCTGACCACTCCTCCAACCTCCTTTGGTGTTTTCTCATTTTTTCTGCCCTCTCTATAGTGTCCATCCTGTTGCTGAACTTAGTGTCATCTGCAAAGACATACTGTACCTTCCTCCAGAATCTCCTCAATGTCACCTATAAAGACACTGAAGGACTTGCCCCATGACTGATACCTGTGGCACACCACTGGTCACCTCCTCTCTTTAGATTGAACACCACTTACTAGTACCCTCTGTATTCTGCCCCTCAACCAATTTTTGACCCAGTTTGCCACCTTGGGGTCTACTCCTATGTTGCCTAACTTGTTTGTCAACCTTCTATGTGGGATGGAGTCAAAGGCTTTGCTGAAATCTAAGTAGGCCACATCCACTGCCCTTCCTTGATCTACCTCAGTGATCACCCCTTCAAAGAAATCTATTAGATTTGTTGTACATGACCTTCCTGTTGTGAATCCATGCTGTCTTGGATCATGTGCTCCAATACATTCAAGGAATAACATAAGCCTCTCCTTTAACAGTGCCCCCATTAATTTCCCCACCACTGAATATAGGCTGACTGGCCTGTAGTTGCCAGCCTCCTCTCAGCTTCCACATTTGTGGAGAAGGGCCACATTTGCCCTCCTCCAGTCTTCTGGGACTGTGTCTGTATCCAGAGTGGTCAGCGGGGCCACCAGCACCTGTCTGAGCTATTGTAATATTGGGAGGGTTAAACCCATCTGGCCTAATTGCCTTTTCTATTCTCAGTTTCCCGAGTTCATCTAGGACTCTTTCTACCATGAATGGAGTGGTGTCCACCTTCTTTCCATGGCTGCTTTTTTTCTGAGTTGTGGACCTTCGAATTCCCCTTCCTTGGTGAAAACCAAATGAAAGTATTTGTTCAGTATTGCTGCTTTTTCTGTTTCTTCCTCTGCAAACCCTGCTCCCTCCTTTTTTATCCTGGCAATCCCATGTCTAATTTCCTTCCTCTCACGAATGTATCTGAAGAAGGTCATGTCACACCTCTTGATAGCCTATGCTATATTTTCCACTGTTTGCACCTTTGTGCTCCTGACCACCTTTCCTGCCTCCCTTGGCTTCTCTAAATACTGCTTCTCATCCTCCTTCCTTTGTGTTTCTTTGTATCTCCTGAAGGACCCTCTTTTTTCTCTCACTTTCCTGGCCACTTCCTTCAAGAACCAAAGTGGTAATTTTTTTCCTCTCACTTTTGTTTTGCCATTTAACACAGAGGCTCATAGCTTCTGTTATTATGGCCTCCTTCAGAAAAGACAACTGCTTCTCTATGGCACCCCGTGTCTTCTTTCTCCAGGTCTCCCCTGACACATTTGCCCATTTTTACAAAGTTTACCCCTTTTGAAATTCAAGGCCTTTACTTTTGTATGGTTGGCCTCCTCTACTGTGGTTACATTGAACTATACTGTTCTGTGATAACTGGTTCCTAAGTGGCTGCTTACCTTAGCATCCTTTGCCCTGTCCCCATTGATGAGCAGCAGGTTCAGTATAGCCCCCTGGTGGGTGGGTTCAGCCATGAGCTTTCTTATGCCTGTCCCCTGCAGTGCAGTCAAGATGATTCTACTTTTGGCTGTACTCACAGTCTGGGAACTCTAATCTATATCTGGGAGGCTGAAGTCCCCTAGCAGTAGCAGTTCACCTACAGTATGGTTTCTATTTTGTGGATGGCTTCCTCTAATGTTTCATCAACTGGTAGAACAACTCACAAGAGACAGGGCTATCCTAGATCTAGTACTGACTAATGAGGAAAGGATCACAAATCTCCAGGTAGAAGGTCTCCTGGGAGCCAGTGATCATCACATGGCATGGTTCAATTTGGCCACTAGAACTAAATCATCTCATTCCAAGGCAAAAATATGGGACTTCAGAGGAATTGACTTTGATAAGTTGACACCAACAGAGTTAAGCTAGCCCTGCCAAGAAGAAATACAGTTGAGGGGGGTACAGGCAAAGTGGGCAAGCATTAAGGATGCAATAATTGAAGCAATATCCCATTGTGTTTGAGAGAAAGGCAAGAGCAAAAGAAGAAGGAAACCACTTTGGTTCTCAAAAACAGTAGCAGAAAAGGTCAGAGCCAAAAGGCTGGCCTTCAGGAAATATAATGGAACACAGCAGGATGAATATAGGGAGGCAGGGAAGACAGTAAGGCAGGCAAAGACCCAAACTGAGGAAACACTAGCACAAACAGTAACAGAAGGGGACAAGACTTTCTTTAGATACATTAGTGAAAGGAGAAAGTCCAGATGGGGTATTGCTAAGATCAAAGGGGATACGGGGGAGTGTGTGGAGGAGGACCAAGGAAAAGCATCTAACCTAAATAAATACTTGTGCTCAGTATTTACTGAGGAGAAGGTAGGGACAGTGCCCACAGTTCAGCATGATGGACACAGGGGAGGAGGTCTGCACTAGTCCATTCACAAAAGAAAGGGTCCTACAAGAGCTTGCTAAGCTCAGGTTGGACAAGGCAATGGGACCTGATGGCATATATCCCAGGGTACTAAAGGAGCTAAGGGTGGTACTAGCAATGCCATTATCAGAACTGTTTAGTGAGTCTCTAAGTACAGGAGAGGTCCCAGGAGACTGGAGAAGAGCTCATGTGATCCCGCTCCACAAGTGTTGTAGCAGGGAGGAGGCAGGGAACTACAGACCAGTCAGTCTTACCTCAGTACTGGGCAAGATTATGGAGGCACTCCTTAAGGAAAGGATGGTGAAACACCTGGAATCCTTAGGAGCACAGGATACAAGACTTCATGGATTTAAAACAGGAAGGTCCTGTCAAACTAATCTAATAAATTTCTTTGACTGGGTAACCAGAGTGGTGGACCAAGGGGGAGCAGCTGATGTCACCTACCTTGGCTTAAGCAAAGCTTTCGATCCTGTTCCACAAAGAAGATTGATTAATAAGCTGGGTAGGCTCAGGATGGGTCAGCAGTTGGTCTACTGGGTGGAAAACTGGTTGGTGGGCAAAAAACAGAGAGTGGTGGTAAATGGTATAGTCAGGAAGAGATACAAGTCACAAGTGGGGTACCTCTAGGATCAGTCCTGGATAGAGATGCAGCAAATTTAAATTCTGCCAGCAAAGTGCCCAAAAAGTGGGCACTTCTCATTGGTGATTCCCTACACAAAGTGCCCCATAGGAAAGACTCACTTTGTCTTGTGATTATTACTTTGTATTGTCATTCCACCTTAAAGCGAAGTAAGGTGGAGTGACAACAATATTGACAGCACCCCACACACACAGCCACCAGAATTAATGTGCATCACCAAAGTGCTACTGTCTTGTGTCCAGAAGACTTCCCAGTGCTGATGAAGTGAAATGAGAGCGTAACAAGGAATGCAAAGTCTCCTGGAATTAATGGCGTACTCAGTCATATGCACAGTGGTCACACACAGAGTCACCAGAAATAATGTGCATCCCCAAAATGCTACTGTCTTGTATCCAGAAAATTTCCAGTGCTGACGAAATGCTATTGTCTTATGTCCAGAAATTCCCCAGTGCCAATGAAGTTAAATGAGGGCATAACAAGAAATGCAGTCTCCCAGAATGAATGGTGCACTGTAAAAGCACAGACACATTAAGACTGTGCTGCGCACTCATGAGATGCATATGAAAAGGTACAACAACACCTAGCCAAGTGCTCACAAGTCACAAATCCAAATCTGGAAAGGAATACCTTTTGCCAAATGGGGGATTGGTGCATGGCAGTAACAACCACTACCAGTAAAGACACCACAAAGCAGTAAAAAAAAATAATGCAGGTGCAGTGGATAGCACAATCACATTGCTGCAATTACTCTGTGGCACAATAAAAGGTGTCTGATTTAATTAAACACACACTCACACACACACTGCAAGTGATGCGTAGCAAATTGAAAACCTTTAGTAATATAACCAAATGTTTTAAACAGACAAATTATACACTGCTGCACAACAACAATCAGCAACAAAAAGGTCAAGAAATGCTAAATATTACTGTGTGTACATTAGCACAGTTATACAAGAAAATATAACCAAAACAGAAAGACTGCCTTTTTCTCCCAGTTAATTTACCTACACCACAAATACTCCCCTCCTCAAAGCACACTTCACAGTACACACACTGACTGTTCTAAATTAACATTCAAAATCCACACACAGCAATAAACACTCAATGACATGAGCAAAGAAGGGTTTCCTACAATCAATGTACTAAATTTTGAGCAAAAAAAAAGACTCAAAAAGGCATTTTAAACAGCTTTTAGAGGTTTTGAATCGCACAGCTCTGACAGCAAGCTGTCTCCAGCTACCACTACACATATACACACACTACCCAGGCCAGAACTGAGGATGTGCAGAACAATCTAGAGCCCATATGACATGCAATCCCATGAATCACTGCAGAATTTCACTTGGAGCTCAATTACAAGGTGAAGTGAGGCGAATTACATTGATTTCAATGTACTTTGCCTTAAAATTGGAGGAGAAGTGGTTTGGGAAGGCGGAATAATGCAGTCATTGGTTTCAAAGGACTTCACATTCCTCATTATGAAGCAAAGTACTCCACTTCACATTGCAGAGTACTCCGAGGATTCCTTGTTATTCCTTGAATCACTTTGCAGAGTGAGTTGGGGGCACATTGTCCACCACTACTTATAGTATTGTAACTCACATGCTGTACAGGAAGGAATGCAAATGCCTATGGCTGTACTTCTCCGAAGAGCTGAGCCTGTAGCATAAAACTCCCCAATTTAAAAACTTTTGTTAATGACTACAGTGGTGGTGACTGGGTGAAGCCTGGAGAAATACTACAAAACAGACCTACAATACATCCAATAACTAGTAAAAAAATTAATTTTGTGGTTCATGATGCGATCGTGAATCATAATTTGTGACTGCATTTGTGATCGTGATGCTGAAGAATGTGATTTGGTGTGAGAAAACCAATATCAAACTGAATGGCAACGTGAATGCCCGTGGCTGTACTTCTTCGATGAGCAGTAGCACAAAACTCACCAATTTAAAAACTCTTATTAAGGAGTACAGTGGTGGGGTGGTGAGCCTGGAGAGATACCATAAAACAGGATTACAATATATCCAAGTAACTAGTAAAAAAATTAATTTTGTGATTCGTGACGTGATCATGAATCATGACTGCATTTGTGAACGTGATGATGAAGAACACGATTGTATCACTAGTGACTAGTGATGATGGCCCTAACTTAAAAATGCATATTAATGAGTACAATGTTCATGCAGAGATATGCACCACATCAGTCCAGTACTCAGAAGGGAAGCTAACGAGACAACTGTGACTTAAGTTACAGATGGGGATTGAGCCCCTAAAGAGATGCAAATGCACAGACAGATTAAGATTGCGCTGCACGGTTGAGCACGTGAAGCACTCACCCTGAGAGGACGTCTGGCTGCTCTGCTCCCTCTCCTACACTCTTAAAAATCCTTAATTTAGCAACTGCTACAAAACAAAACTCTCTGCTGATCGACATCACAATACCTTACAGCTAGGTGATACCTGTGATTGACATTTCTCCAGGGGAAAAAGCTTATTAAGATCTAATGGAGGTGGAAATGCACCAAGGCCTCCCAGCTCATGTGCCTCCTCAAACGCCAGATAAAATGGCTAAGCGGGCGAAAACCCAGGCCGCAGCTACAAGTGAAAATGCAATGCTGGCTAGCAGCCCTGCACCACTAACAGAAGATAGATTTCTCACTGAGATGGAACCACTTAAGCAAGCCCTTCTG
The DNA here is from genome assembly GCA_016271365.2 of Neoceratodus forsteri. NCBI lineage: Eukaryota > Metazoa > Chordata > Ceratodontiformes > Ceratodontidae > Neoceratodus > Neoceratodus forsteri. Next base: position 248,796,028 of record CM057455.1, read on the forward strand.
GAGTTTGCAACAGAACTCAAAAGCATGGAGACAGATTTAAAAGAAAGGAACATAAAGATCTCCGATGTTGCAACAAGAACTACTTCACTACAGGGCTGGCAATCTCATCTAAACCATGAAGTAGTGGCACTTAGATAGAAAATAAATAAGGTGGAGGCTAAACTCGAAGACTTTGAGGGTCGAAACAGGAGGAATAACCACTGCCCTTATTGAGTTCTCAAATTTTCTTCATTCCTCCCTAGACTCAGGCTCACTAGCAGGGGCAGTGTTTATTGACCTCTCTAAGGCTTTCGACACTGTCTCCCACCCCCTATTGTTGGATGCCCTCAACCACATCGGCTTTGCTGCTGGCCCGGTTGCTTGGTGCTCCAGCTACCTGTCAGACCGCTCTCAGCGTGTTAGAGTTAATGGGACCCTCTCCAATACATGTGCCATCCGATCAGGAGTGCCCCAGGGTTCCATCCTAGGCCCACTTCTCTTCTCACTATACCTCAATACCATGCCCAGAGCTTGCTCGGGTAAAATCCTGCTGTACGCAGATGATGCCGTCATCTTTGCCTCCCACCGAAACCCCGTCTCCCTTCAAGATTCCTTGCAACTAGCCTTCAATGATGCTGAAGCCTGGTTCAATGAGCACTGACTTGTGGTCAATCTAAAGAAAACCAAATCCATGCTCTTTGCCCATCCTCAAAACAAACTCAGTAATTTCCCACTCCATATCCTCCCTGGCTCTAAACTTCCTCTTGAGCAAGTCTGCCTGTACAAGTACCTCGGGGTCTCCTTTGACTCTGCCCTCACTTTCCACGACCACATTGATACTCTAGCCTCAGCTACAAATACTCGGCTAGATATCCTTTATCGCTATAAACACTGCCTCCCCCCTGAGGCCCTCAGACTAACTATTACCTCCTCTATCTTGTCCCTAGTGGACTATGGCCTGCCTGTTCTATGGTGCCATGGATATGACCGGCCTTCTTATAAAATACGATATACCCTGAACAAGGCCTGTAGATTAACTACGGTGCCACCAGATTAACCCATACCTGCCAGCTATATGACTGTTCAAAGCTGCTCAACCTGGACGAATGGCTCAGATACCAAACCTGCCTCATAACTAAAAAAACACTCCTTGGTCTATCCCCTCCCGGTCTGACAGCCTCTATACACCTAGTTCAACCCTTAGTCCAGATTCGTAGCTCCTCCAAGGCCACCCTGTCTATCCCTAGAACCAGGACCTCCCATGGTCAACGGTCCTTCTACTACAGAGCCCCCACCTGGTACAATACTCTCCCCAGCTCCGTCACCAAAACCCGTTCAATCTCCAGCTTCAAAACCTCACTTCGAAGTTTACTAGTTAACATACGTAGCTGTGTTTGTCCCCGGCCATAGGTTTTCAAGGTCATTGTAGCCGACAAAACTCTCTGAGTAGCTTCACAACCAACAACTGACAAAACTCACAAAGTGGCTGCCCCCTCTCTTATCATCTACCCTGTCCCTTAGCCACCTGTCTTTACTAACCAAGCAGGCCCTGCAAATGACTAGTTGTCTGCTTAACCAATGTATGCTCACCTCTCAATCATATCTGGTTAACTGTTTTAACCTGTGAATACCTAACCTGTTACTCTGTTATTGTAAGCAATGTAATTACAAGCATATATCAGCCTAAACTGTTGCCTGCCATGATGTAAAGAAAAAAAAAAATGCTGTTATCTACAATGATTTAACCAAATGTTGTACTGTGTTTGTCCTCTTTGTGACGAGGTACCTTTGGAAATGAGCCTCTGGCTCAAAGGTTGTAAACTGATGTATAAATAAATAAATATTTGGTTTGCCTGAAGAAGCCGAATGATCTTCCATAGTACTCTTTACACAAAAGCTCCTGCTGAAAATTGCTGGCCCTCCGCCGCATTCCACCACATATCATGTGTAATGGGCTCACAGGTCGCTAAAGCCCAGACCCCCTGTTGGAGCCAAACCCAGAACATTCATCATCCGACTGTTAAGTTTTATAGATCTGCAACACATTTCATCCAAGGTTAAAGAATTGCAGGAGATTAAATGGGAAGAGATCTCCCTAAGAATCACGCAGGATCTACCGGTAGCCACCAGGCAGAAATTAGCTGAATTCCATCCACCAGTAAGCAAGCTGATAGCTGCCAGAATAAAATTCAAAATGATATATCCTGCCAAGTTATTGGTCCAGCATCAGGGAAGTTGGAGATCATTCGAAAATGCATAACAAGCTGCAGAAAATCATGCAGTCATGTTCCCTGACCTATTCGCACATCGTTGACCCTGCAACTTCAAAATCGAGTAAGGAAAGGAACCATCATGGTAAAATAACTTTATCAGAGAATCTGCCAATATTCATTGTAGATCCAATGGTATTTTTGAGGGCTGGGGAGGCTAACTGATGAGAAAAAGAGGGGCATATCAGCTTTCCTGAGTTGAATTCAATTTAGCAAGCAGAATCAGACTAGTTGTGGTCTTGGTGGAATTGCATGCTTGACGGCTGGTCTGCAAAATAAATGAGCTTGCCTATGTGGCTTGGTTCTTTGGTTTCCCTGCTCAGTATTGGGTGCAGCGAACTTCAATTGGAGTGGTGACTGTGGAGCGAAAATGGGAAGATGTTCTTCGGTGCGGCTGCTGGATTGCTCGAACATGCGCAAGTGCGTGTGGGTTTCCCTTTCAGCATAAAACCACTACGGCAACGCTTTATAAGAGACCGGACCCAGCAATTAAATAGCAGCTGACCAGTACCTGCACAGACCGAATAAGAGATACAGCTCTAGGTCTGGACTCAAGAATATGCAAGTGTTTACTCTTTTTTTTTTTTTTTCTCCAGACCTTTAATAAATCGGGCATGCCAAGTCCTGACATATAATTTACTACTATGCTCCTAATGTCCCTTATAAATGATGAGGAGATATGTTTTTCTTTTTTATCTTTTCTTCTATATATATATATATATATATATATATATATGTGTGTGTGTATATATAGATATATATATATATATATGTGTGTGTGTATATATATATATATATATATATATTTATATGGTCAAAACTGATTAAGAAAGATTGATGTTCTATAAGGGAATAATAGAAACATTACATGGGTTAATTTTTAAATTGAAATTATTGTAAGCATGCATAGCGATGTGGATTGTTTTGATGTGCTCTTATATGATATAGTTTACCCTGGAGTTTACTTGGGGATTGCAATACTGTGATGTTGGGGGTTTCTCTGGGGAAGAGTGAGAAGTGCTGCAGCATCAGGGCAGAAGCAAAGCACGTCTTTACAATTGGGAAGAGCTCCACTCGGACTCCATGGTTAGGGGTCAAGATTTTCTCCTTTTTTATTTCTGTTACAGGGGGCTCAGGGGATTATTATCTTGTTTTTTTTTTTCAAAAGGAAATGTAATATTGAGAAGGGGATGACTTAAAATATTTGGGGGGATGGGGACTGCCATAGGTAACTGGGTTTTATTGTTTACACCTTTGTTAATTTTCTATGCTCTTGCATACAAGGATATTATTTTTCTGGATGCTCAACTAAAATGACGGGATACAATTTATTTTCATGGAACATCAAAGGGGCTGAGATACCTGCCAAGAGAACTAAAATATTACTGCATCTCCGTAGTCTTCAAGTGGACGTAGCCTTTCTACAGGAGACACATCTCCTGTCTACTCAAATTAATCTTTTTCGTTGATGTTGGGTGTGACAAGCTTTTGGCTCAGGTCTGAACTCTCGACAAAGGGGAACTGCCATACTTATTGCATGAAAGATACCATTTAGTTTACTACAAGAGGTGTCGGACCCTGAAGGTCGCTACATTATTATTAGGGTGATATTGGGACAATCAGAGATGATTCTAGGATCTATCTATGGCTCTAATTCAGAGAACTCTCAATTTTTTATGAACCTAGTGACAATACTGGCTACATGGCCAGTGTTGCCAATAGTTCGGGGGGGGGGCGATGGAACCAAGTCCTATTGAATAAATTAGACAGATCAGGTAACTCTAGACTCTCCCTGTCACCAGGACAGAAAGCCTTGCATGAAGGAATTCTCATTTAATTCTCTCCCACATCATTCATTTTCATGCTTAGATTACGTCCTTATAAGTGTTGAACACCTCCATGGGGTGGTATCAGTTTTTTACTCCTCTAAGGTATTTTCTGATCATCATGTGGCGCAGTTAATATTAAATGTTGCACCTAACGTTCAAAAGAATAATTTGTGGAAATATAATAACCAACTCTTAAAATCTGAAGAAACTACTTGACATTTGCAATCTTATATTTCAGACTTCATGGAATATAACTCCCCATTTATGTCTAAAATGGATGTTTTATGGTGCACATTAAAATGTGCTTTAAGAGGACAACTGATCCGTATAGCTTTAAAGCATAAAAAACAACAAAATCAGATGCTTTCCTCTTTATTTATCCAGATCACAATAGTGGAAGCCAACTTATCAGCTTCATCCCAAGAAAAGGACTGGGAAACAGCGGAATCTTTGCAGGCACAATACAATTTATTGTTAGCCGAAAAAGCCCAATTTCACATGCTTAGATCCAATATCTCTTATTTTGATCAAGGAGAAAGAGCTGGGAAGTTCCAGGCCCTCTGGCTTAGGTCTCAAACATCAGACAGAATTATTACCTCTATTTATTCTCCAACAGGTAATATTCTCACCTCCCCCATGAATATTAGTAAAGCTTTTAGAGATTATTACAATTGTTTACATACACCGCCTACCTCCTCCTTTTCATAGCAAATGTTAGATTCCTTTATGAGAGATATTAATATCCCAACAATTTCTGAATCCCAGATTCTCATTCTAAAAGCCCCTATAACAATCAAAGAAATAATTGGTGTCATTGAATCACTCCCCTTAGATAAAGTGCACGGCCCAGATGGTTACTCCTCAAATTTTTATAAAACATTTAAAAATATATTAGCACCTATTATCCTAAATACCTTCCAATACCTTTATACTAGTGGTGTGTCTGAATTCTCCCTTACCCAGGCCAATATAGTGGTCCTTCCCAAACCAGGCAAAGATCCTCTGCTCGTCACTAACTATAGACCCATCTCCCTCATTAATGTGAACTTAAAAATCCTCGCCAAGATCATGGCATTAAGACTGAACTGAGTCTGGGATTCTCTGATTAGTCCTGAGCAGGTGGGATTCGTTAAAGGACGCCTTTCCTCTGATAATCTTCAGAAAGTGACCTATCTCTTTTCTGCGTCCAAGGATTCCCTTACACCTGCTGTTTTGGTGTCCTTGGATGCAGAAAAAGTTTTTGATAGGGTGTCGTGGGACTATCTCTTTTCCTTACTCCCTAAATACGGTATTCCCCAGGAATTTATAAATTGGGTTAAAATACTCTACTCTTCTCCCTCTATGAGAGTCCAGTGCAATAGTGTGCTTTCCACTCCTTTTTTTTTAAAGCAAGGGACACGGCAAGGTTGTCCTCTCTCACCTTACCTATTTAATCTTTTTCTAGAGCCCCTTATAAGGAAACTGAATTCCTCTCCTTTAATTTTGGGTATTAAGATAGGTGATATGGAATACAAGCTCTCTGCATATGCAGATGACATTTTATTACATATTTTATCCACTTCACAATCTCTCCCGGCAGCATTCACAATAATTTCTCAGTTTGGCTCCCTTTCCAACTATAAATTGAATCTAGAGAAGATGGAAGTCTTTCCCCTTAATAAATATTCACAAAAGGCAGAAATTGTAAACCTGGGTTTACAATGGCATGCAGACAAGCTTAGATACCTAGGAATTAATCTCCACTCTTATCCCCAAATGATGAAGAAACTCAACCTTGACACCCTTGTTAATACTTTAAAGAAAGATATTAAACACTGGTCCCGTTTACCTTTATCCCTGTGGGCAGAATGAGTATAATAAAAATGAATATTCTACCCCGTATGCTATACCCATTATAAATATACAACTGGGCCCTGCTGAATTTCTGGTTTCTGCAGTTGCAAAAAATAGTTAATTCCTTTTTATGAGCAGGTAAAAAGTCTAGGCACAATTATATTAAGCTTACATGTCAAAAGGTAGATGGCAGTTTACAGGCCCCAAACTTATATCTATATTTTTTAGCGATACACCTAACAAGGATGAGGTATTGGTTAACTTCCCCTAACCTCTCTGCTGAGTACCATTATCATCCCCACTGTTGTCTCTGTCAGATAAGTTTAGTCCGGAGATTTGTATCCTAAGAGACTATGCCACTCTCCAGGGTCAATCTCAGCGATCATATATGGTTTTAATCTCAGCATGTGCAAAAAAATATTACTCCGGCAAGGTAAAGATGCAATTATCCCCTCTTATACCGAATGGTATCGAGAAATAATGTTTGCTTTACAAGCAGAGTGAGTTGTAGCGGGAGTGTCTAACAATATGGAAACATTCAAACAAATCTGGGACCCCCTACTAAGTTTGTTGCTGATCCGGAATCAACAGGGCAAATCTCACATTGGAACTCCTTAGTATCCGGTGACAGTTTAAAAGCTCTTAAGGTGAAATATATACGCTATAAGAAAAGCAGTATTACCTATTGGCAGTCGAGGTGGGCTGGGGAGGGGGGTCGGGCAAAGGCATCTGTCTATCCTGTTGCACCTTATACAACTGGCAATAATTCCAAGCGGTCATAGAAACATAGAAACATAGAAGTTGACAGCAGGTAAGGACCGCAAGGCCCATCCAGTCTGCCCATTTCTTTTTCTACCTTATAAATGTGCCATCGGCCTTTGCTCTGTCAGTGGCCTATCTATTCATAGTCATTTGTATTGCTCCCTTATGCCTATCCCATGCCTGTTTGAAGCCCTGCACTGTATTCATAGCCACCACTTCTTGTGGTAAGCCATTCCATGCATCCACCACCTTTCTGTGAAAAGAATTTCCTCACATTCCCCTTAATCAGCCCCCTCTAATCTCATGCTGTGTCCTCTTGTCCTGCTATTTTCTTATATTTAAACATGTTAGACTCTTTCACCTTGTTAATGCCCTTAAGGTGTTTGAATGCCTCGATCATATCCCTCTCTCCCTCCTTTTGCTCAGGGTATACATATTGAGCTCTGTTAATCTGTCCTCATATGTCTTCTGATGCAGTCCCTGCACCATTTTGGTTGCCCTTCTCTGGACTGCCTCAATTTGGTTAATGTCCTTGTGAAGGTGTGGCCTCCAATACTGCATGCAGTACTCCAGATGGGGCCTAACCAGTGTCTTGTAAAGAGGGATTATTACCTCACTCTTATGACTTGTGATACCCCTACTAATACACCCTAACACCCCCCTAGCCTTACCTACTGCTTTAGAGGTCTGCTTGTATGATTTCAGGTCATCAGTGATGATGATGCCCAAGTTGGGGTCACGTGATGGCATCTGTCTAGACGGCTGCTCGGTCTCAGAGCTCCCCCCTCTTGTTGCCGTTTTTAGCAGTTTTTCCTCTAGATCTCGATCGCTACTTCCCAAACTGCTACCGGAGGAGAGTCATCTACTTACATTGTTGCTGTTTCCTCCAATCGGTCCCGGGATTAGCGCGATTTTGGTGGGAGATGGAGGCCGATATGAAGCAGGCCTCGGTTAAGCATACCCCGCCTGCTTCTCCAATAAGGCAGCTAAGAAACAAAGGAATCAGGTCCGGCAGCTCCGAATGGGCGGAGGACAAAATTGCAGCGCCTCCCCTAACTGAAGATAAATTTATACAGGAACTTTACCCCATCAAAGACATCTTAAAAGATCTCGCAGAGTTGAGATGAAGTCGCTGTGTTTCTGACCTGGCATCAGTCTCCACCAGGGTCGACGATGTTGAGGCCAGGGTTTGCTCTGTCGAAAGAAGACAAGAGAAATCGGAGGTACAGTGGATCTACATGAGGCAACACATCAAGAGGCTGCAAAATAAGGTGGAGGATCTCGAGGGTGGAATCGAGAAACAATCTGCTATTATTTGGTCTCCTGAACTTGAGGAAGGGCCTGACATCTTGCTTTCCTGCAAGTTGTTAATCAAGGTGGTTGGGCCTCGCCAATAAGCTCCTCGCACCATCTGGGCGCGCCCACTGGTCCCTACGCCCAGACCTCCACCGGGCTCTACTCCTTGGCCCATTATAATGAAGTTCCTAAGCTATTTGGAGTGCCTGCATGTATTAACGGCTATGCAGAGATCATAAGGAGATCCTGTGGGGCTCATGTAAGCCACATTTGCTCAGGACCTCCCAAAGGAGACTAGGGAGAAGAGGCTGCCTTTCACCAGGTCGTGTCTAAACTGATCCTGCCTCGATCCCCTTCAAGATGTTGTACCCTGCAACGTTGAAGATCACTGTTGGAGGTGCTGCCTACAGTTATACATCCCCTGAGTTGGCCCTGAAGGAACTTGCCTTGAAGTTACCGGACCTCTTTAAGAAACCGGGATGAATGGGACTAATGCTCTCTCTGAAGGGTGTTATAGCCCGCTTGGCTTGTGCTGTTTTTTTTTTTCTGATATGTTTCTGATATTGTTTGTGAGGGGGCAGGTTGTGGGAAAAGGCCTAGCTTTCGGGATGATTAGGCCACCTTCTTCCTTACCCCTTAGGAGGCTGCCCGTTTAGCTTTCCTGGTTGGATTCCCTTCCTATTTTCCCCTTCTCTCGTACCCCTTTTTCTGTTTTTTTTCTTACCTTGTGTGCTTTTTTCCTCCTTTGGCGGCCAGGTCGGTGGGCTGGTAATGGTGGGGTGGAGGTGTCCTCTTCGTTGTTTTTTCCGGTCGTTTGGGTGGAACCTAGTTACGGGTGGGTGTTTCCCTGGGGACTTCCACTGGAGAGGACATTTTTGGTCCGTCCTTTAACTTGGTCCCATGGAAACAGTGCCCCAATACAGATCTGAGTAGGGATTCGAGCTTGCCTGCCAGGACACTCGGCGGCCCCTGGATAACCTTACTGAGGGGTGAGTTGATCTGGCTCTCTTTAGGGATACCTTTTTCTTGATGACTGGAACTGATCTGGGGTAATTGCTATGGTTGTTTTTCGGGGGTATTTTGTTGACCTCCTCTGCTGCCGTCTATGCTGGGGGGTTGGGTACTGCCTGTTACTACAGGCCTCGTTGTCCCTTTCTCTTGTTCCCCTTTTTTCTTTCTCCCTTCCTTTTTCCCTTCCCTTTCCCAGGATCGCATCTTCACTGCCGATGAGTGGCGATGGGAGGGGGTGTCTACGGCCTTTGGATGCTGCTCGCTGGATGCCTTATTGCGAGCCTGAGTTTGGGGGGGTGGCTAACCCCTTCTTGGTGACGATGTTGACTTCGGGCACCGGTTACAGGGTATGGGGGCTCTTTTGGCCCTGGGTAGTTTATTTCCAATGCTCACCTGGGATTTGGGGGTTCACAACGGGATTTGGAAGGCCAGAACTGGTTTACTGTATCTGGTTAGCATACCCATTCTGGTCTTCCTTTGTATATAGTTTTTGGGTTTTCTTATAACTTCTGTTGGTTTTGTGGGATATGGGGTGGGGTTTGGTTTCGCTACTATGGAGTTTTCGAGGAGAAGAGCTAAGGTGGGGGTGGTTTCACCGATGACTGAGCTATTTAGGACACCTCGTAGAATAAGTTTGGTCGGGGGCCCAGGTGGGATGTCTGCCTTTCCCATTGGTTTCAGTTTTATTTTTCAGGGGTGTCTGTGGTTCATGATGGGGGGGTGTGTTTCTGGGTTGGGGCCTCTTGGGAGCTAATTATAGTGAATTTAATGGGTATATTCCAGGAGGGGTGCACCCTACCTTTCTATTCAACTACATGATGGTCCGAATATATTCAGCCTGTGTACATTATTTTAAAGTGTTAAAATGTCTTTGAAAATTGCTTCGTGGAATGTACGTGGACTTCGGGACCGGGCCAAACGTCTCCAGATGTTTCAACACTGTTCATTAAAGTGTATTGACATTCTCTTTCTCCAAGAGACACACCTCACTCAGTCGGACACTAAGATGTTATCTCGGTCTGGTTTTTCCTATTCCTATTTGGCGGGTAATTCCTGTTTTAGCAGGGGGGTTGCAGTTCTCATTAAAAAGCAGGTTCTATTTACTGCAGAGAAGACAGTGACGGATGTGGAAGGGAGATTTGTCCTAATCCAAGGGGTTCTTAATGGCGAAAATGTTGTCTTAGGATCTATATATGGTCCAGTTGGAGGAGATTCTAGTTTCTTCAGGTCTCTCACAGAGAAGTTATAGTTTCCTCCTGGCTCAATTTATATTAGGAGGAGATTGGAACCTTCCTTGTTACTGACTTTGGATAGAGACCCCGGGATAAGCGTCCACCTTCTCCGGCTCATAGGGCCTTTTTCAGATTTGAGGTCGCTGTTGGAGCATGTGATCCCTGGAGACTCTCTACCCCTGCTCTTCAGGCCTATACCTTTCTTTCTCAATTTCATGCTACCAAATCTCATCTGGACATGATCTTTATGAGTGTCTCCTTTCTCTCTAGCTTCGGTTTGGCCGGTATTGACCCAATTATCCTCTCTGACCATGCGGTCATCTGGATTAAACTTTCTCTCAATCCTGAATACTCATGGGGATTCAGTTTGGAGGCTGAATATGCAGCTGTTAAAGGACTTGGAGACCGTATCTAATATAAGTTCTTTAATCACTGTATTCTTGGCAGATCACCTCAACTCTGTTCCCAGATTCGATCTGGTCTGGTCTGCTCTCAAATGTTTTTTAAGGGGCGAGTTTATCAAAAAGGCCTCCTTCAGAAAGAGGATGAGACTTGCTGATTCCCTAGCTTTGATGGGTAGAGTTCGGGATTTGGAGGCTAAGTATCTCTCAACTTCCTCCCTGACTGATCTCAAACAGCTCCTGGGAGTCAAGGATAAGTACATGGATCTCTTGAGGGAGAAAACTGAATATGCTCTCATTAAGACCCAGGCCAGATATATCGACCAAGGAGAAAAATCTGGTAAGCTTTTGGTACAACGTCTCCGGGCACTTGAGAGTTCTAGGCACATTCCTTCTCTGGTCTCCCTTTCTGGTGAAGCTGTCACTGGGCCTTGGAAAATTGCCCACATCTTCCATGAATTCTATGCTGATCTGTATAGTGAGCGCGGAAAGTCGTATTCAGCTACTGATTTAATCAATTATTTAGGTGAGACGGATATTCCCTGCCTGTCTGAGGCCCAGCTGGCTATTTTGTCTGATCCCATTTCTGAGGAGGAAGTTGAGAGGGCTATTGCTTCTCTCACTCTGGACCGTATGCCGGGTCCTGATGGGTTCCCAGCCAATTTTTACAAGACCTTTATTAAAGACCTAGTTCCTTCCCTCCTCAGGCTCTATGACTATCTGGCCTCAGCCTCCGATGTAGACCCATCACTTTTTGAGGCAACCATTGTTTTGATCCCTAAGCCCAACAAGGATCTCACGGATCCAGCTAGCTACAGACCTATATCACTCCAGAACTATGATATGAAGATCCTTGCTAGGATCCTGGCTGATCGCATTAAAAGGGTTTGGTCAGGACTGCTGAGTTCTGAGCAGGCAGGATTTGTGCCTGGTAGATCCTCGGCTGACCATTTGAGGACCCTCTCGCATATCTCGCAGTATGCTCAATCTCTTCCACACTCGGCGGTTCTGGTTTCTCTTGATGCCGAAAAGGCCTTTGATCGTGTTGACTGGGGGTTTCTCTGGGCTGTCCTCAAGAAGATGGGTTTCCCGCTTGCCTTTGTTAACAGAATCCAGGTGTTTTACAGTTGCCCTTCTGCCAGAGTATACTGTAATGGGGTATTTTCTTCCCTTTTCCGTCTTTATGCGGGTACTAGACAGGGCTGTCCACTCTCGCCTCTTTTATTCAATTTGTATTTAGAACCATTACTCAGGATGATCAAGGCCTCGGCCCTGGTCAGAGGAATTACTCTGTGTCGAAAAGAACTGGTCCTCTCAGTGTATGCCGATGATATCCTGTTACATCTGGTGGAACCAGTTGAGTCTCTTAGAGAGGTTCTAAGGCTGATTCAGAGGTTTAGTATCTTCTCTGGCTATAGGTTGAATGTTTCCAAATTGGAAATTTTCCCTCTTAATGTTCACGCTACTAAGGCTGAATTCTCCCCCTTTGGCATGAAGTGGGCCCGTAGGTATATCAAATATTTGGGGATTCTTTTTTCTACTGATTCCTCTCTTTTGAGAGAACTTAATCTAGACAGGCTCAGGATTCGATTACACAGGACCTTCAACGCTGGTCAGCTCTTCCTATGTCACTCTGGGGCGGATCAATGTCATTAAGATGAATGTCCTTCCCAGAGTGTTCTATCCATTGAATTTGGTCAATCTTAAACTGCCTGTTTCTTATATTCAGCAGTTTCACTCACTTTTCTCTCAATTTATCTGGTCCAATAGAGCAGTTAGGTGTTCCTACGGTAAATTATCTCTTTCTAAGGATCGAGGTGGTCTCAAATTACCTAATCTCGTGTTGTACTACTGGGCAGCCCATCTTTCTAGATTGGGTAGGTGGTTCTCTGCTGAACCAGATGTGTCCTGTCCTATTTGGCTTCAGTTAGAATGTCTTTCCCCCGTAGCAATTAAATTTGATAAACACGCTCTCTTTTATTTACCCCCGAACTTTTGTAAGTGGTCCCAGATCTTGTCATTAGGATGGCTATTATGGTTTTTGGCAATGTTTGGGGCACTTCCATGTCTCCCCCGCCTTGGATTTTGGGCAGCCGGTTGTCGCTAATCCCAATCTTAAGCTAGATGACTCATGGATTGGTCCTGAGTGGCTGCCGCAGATCAACGAGACTAGTCTGGGGAACTTTTTTGATGACAATTCTCTTCTCTCCTCCGGTGATATTCTTGGGAAGTTCCACATTCCTCGTCGATCTATTTTCAAGGTTTATCAACTGAGGCACTTTATCAATCAGAAATTTGGTTCTTCCCCTGGGAGGTCCATGGTTGCACCCTTTCTTTCCAAAGTGGTTAGACTGGCTTCTCAGCCTCACTCTGTCTCTTTGATATATTCCTTTCTTCAGGATTATAACTTACCTGATGGGGTGGCTGGATCAGATGTTTGGACTCATCTTCTGCCTGGGTCCTCCTTTGATTGGTCAGAGGTTTGGAAGGACCTTCACAGATATCACACCCAAGACAGGTTTAGGTTAACTCAGTACTACATTGTTAATAATCTATATTACACCCCAGTTAAGCTATCTCAGTTTGGGAAAGCTCCCCATTCTAACTGTTTCAGGTGTTTACAGGGGGTTGGCGATATCCTTCATGTTTTTTGGGACTGTCCCAAAGTGGCTCCGCTGTGGTCTCAGATCCAAAGCTATCTTGATCCCTTATTGGGCCTGTCCGGCTTTTTCAGTCCTGAGGTGTGTGTCTTTGGGGACTTTTCGCTGGTGGACAGTGTTGAGCATAGATATCACATTGCCATGGTGGCTATGGCTGTTAAAAAGATGGTGTTAAGACATTGGAATGATCAATTGGCCCTGTCATTTGCCGATTGGTTAACTGAACTGTTAGCGTATCTCCAATCTGAAAAACTTGCTGCCAGTCTTAAGGGTGACTGGATCTGTTTCACAGGCGATGGGGTAAATTACAGGCTCTTTGTCTGAAGTAAATTGCTCCCTCCACTTGGACCCGAGTCCCTATGTCCATGCATTTATGTACATACCTCTCTGTTAGTCTAACTATTTTCTGGTTTTTGTTTTCTGGATGTAACTATACTTATCTCTGTTTGTGACTATGATTTGATTTACTGTCAGTAGTTCCCTTTTTATTAACTTAGTAATCAGCGGTGGGTGCACCCTGGGTGGGAGGGTTTGGGTCGGGGAGGGTTGTGGGGCGTCATGGCCTATGTTGTTGTGAATCTCATATGGGCTTCCTTGGGGGGTGGTTGGGATACTTATATATTTCTGGGAGGTGTCTCTAAGGGGGGGGATTTTCGTTTTATGGTTTGTTATTTACATGTTTATATCCTGAATGCTTTCTCAAGATATGTATGGACACTGTTTTTTTTTTCTTTTGTACCTTTAAATAACAATAAAACTTAAATTTCAAAAAAAAAAAAAAATGATGCCCAAGTCTCTTTCTTCCTTTGTGACTGCTAGCAACTCCCCTCCCAGCCTATAGGTGGCTTCAGGGTTTCTCTTCCCTATGTGCATGATTTTTCACTTCTTTGCATTAAATCCCAGTTGCCACTCTTCTGACCATTTTGCTAGTTTATCCAGATCTCTTCTCATTCTGCCCACCCATCTGGATCATCTACTCTGTTGCAGATCTTGGTGTCATCTGCAAACAGACAAGCCTTACCCTCTAGTCCATCTGCAAGGTCACTAATGAAGATGTTGAAGAGGACTGGCCCCAGGACTGATCCCTGAGGTACCCCACTTGTGACTTGCATCTCTTCTGACTGTGTACCATTTACCACCACTCTCTGTTTTCTGCCTGTCAACCAGTTTGCCACCCAGTTGACCAACTTCTGACCCACCCGAACCTACCCAGCTTATTTATCAATCTTCTATGTGGAATAGTGTCAAAGCTTTGCTGAAGTCAAGATAGGCAACATCAACTGCTCCCCTTGGTCCACCACTCTGGTTACCCAGTCAAAGAAATTTATGAGATTAGTTTGACAGAACCTTCCTTTGTAAACCCATGCTGTCTTGGATCCTGTGCCCTATGGATTCCAGGTGTTGCACTATCCTTTCCTTAAGTGCCTCCATAATCTTGCCCACTACTGAGGTAAGACTGACTGGTCTGTAGTTCCCCGCCTCCTCCCTGCTACCACTCTTGTGGAGCGGGATCACATGAGCCCTCCTCCAGTCTTCTGGGACCTCTCCTGTGCTCAGTGACTCACTAAACAGTTCTGCTAATGGCTCTGCTAGTTCCACCTTTAGCTCCTTAAGTACCCTGGGATGTATGCCATCAGGTCCCATTGCCTTATCCACCCTGAGCTTAGTGAGCTCTTGTAGGACCCTTTCTTTTGTGAAGGGAGTAGTGCTCACCTCCCTCCCCCCTGTGTCCATCATGCTGAGCTGTGGGCCCTGCCCTTCCTTCTCTTCAGTAAATACTGAGCAAAAGTATCTATTTAGGATAGATGCCTTTACAGGGTCCTCCTCCTCACATGCTCCCTTTTCTCCATTAAGCTTAGCAATACCCCTCTGGACTTCTCCTTTCACTAATGTATCTATAGAACGTCTTGTCACCTTCTTTTACTGTTCGTGCTAGTGTTTCCTCAGTTTGGGACTTTGCCTGCCTTATTGCCTTCCCTGCTTCCCTTAGGGCAGTTTGGTATGCCTCCCTATCTTCATCCCGCTGTGTTCCCTTATATTTCCCTGAAGGCCAGCCTTTTGGCTCTGACCTTTTCTGGTACTGCATTTGAGAACCAAAGTGGTTTCCTTCTTCTTCTTTTGCACTTCCTTTTCTGTCTAACACAATGGGATGTTGCTTCAAGTATTGCATCCTTAATGCTTGTCCACTTTGCCTGTACCCCCTCACCTGTGTTTCTTTTTACCAGGGCTAGCTTAACTCTGTTGGCCATCTTATCAAAGTCAGCTCCTCTGAAGTCCCATATTTTTGCCTTGGAATGGCTGATTTAGATGTAGTAGCCAAATTGAATCATACCATGTGATGGTCACTGGCCCCCAGGTGACCTTCTACCTGGAGATCTGTGATCCCTTCCTTGTTAGTCAGTACTAGATCTAGGATAGCCCTGTCTCTTGTGGGTTGCTGTACCAGGTGTTTGAGGCCCTCCCCCTGCAGGGAATCTACTATGTGTCTAGTTCTGGCAGATGTTCCTGCTAGTATTGACCAATCTGTATCCGGCATGTTGAAGTCTCCCATTATCAGAACCTCCCATTTAGCTGTCATGTTTTGTATATCTTCTAACAGTAATGTGTCTATGGCCTCCCCCTGGTCTGGGGGCCTGTAGACAACCCCAGTTCTTATGGCTGTCCCATTTCCTGTTTCCAGGGTGACCCACAGTTCTTCTGGCTCCTTATGTGTATTCTGAATTTCTGTAGCTTTGATATTTTCATTGACATACAGGGCCATTCCTCCCCCTCTTTTTGCACCTCGGTCTCTTCTGAGCAATACATAGCCAGGTACTGAAGTCTCCCAAGTGTGGTTACTGGTAAACCACGTCTCACTAATTGCTACTATGTCCAGTTTATCCTCTGACATTATTGCCTGCAGGTCTGGGATCTTATTTCCCAGGCTGTGAGCATTTGTGTACATGCTTTTCCATTGGCCAGATTTTGGTGTGATAGTTGTTGGGTGAGGTTTGGCATTACCCCTGTGCATCGTATGGGGAGACAAACCTTTTTTCTTACCTGGTGATGCAAATGAACAGCAGACATGCTGAATCCTTGTTTGACTACTAGCTGAGGGGGGAGGGGTGTTCTTCCCATTCGACGTATGGGGTGCTGCACCCCTCTTCCCATTTGCTAGTTTAAATGTTCTGCAAAGACATCAAACTTCTGCCCCAATGCACTGACTCCCTCCTTTGTCAGATGCAGTCCATCAAATTTAAAGAACTTTTGCTCCCAGAACTGTTGCCAGTTCCCTACAAATCTGTGTCCTTTTTCCTGGCACCAGCCCTTGAGCCACGTGTTTAGCTCCCCTATCTCCCCTTCTCTGACCTTCCGTCCATCTGCTCCCTCCATTTTTTTTTTGCCTCCCTCTTTGAGCAAATGCTTGTAATGTATTCAGACTATAATGTATGCTGGATGCCTGTAAACATTGTGGTGAAAAAAAGGAAAAAGTAATAAAATATATTCAATAAAAAAAAAAAGATTGCGCTGCACACTGAAGACGTGCAGATGCAAAGGCACAACACCTAACCAGTGCACACCTTCAGAAATTCAAATCTGGAAAAGAATACCTTTGCCGGTTAGGGCGGGCAGCGGGGGTGAGTGGGGGCAGTGTACTGCAGTACAGAGTCACTAGTACTAGTACCAGTAAAGATACCACCAAGAAGTACAAAATTCATGCAGCTGCAGTGGATAACAGGTTCATATTGCTCAAATTACTATGTGGCACAATACAAGGTGTCTGATTTGATGACACACGTCACACACACACACACACACACACACACACACACACACACACACTAAGCAATGCATAGCAAATTGAAAACTTCAGTAATATAACCATCTATTTTAAACAAACTAAAATGATGCACTGCTGCACCACAACAATCAACAAAAAAATGTCAAGAATTATTGAAAATATTACTGTGTGTACATTAACACAGTTATACAAGAAAAACATCACCAAAACAGAAAGAACTGTCTTTTTCTCCAAGTTAATCCACCTACACCACAGATATGCCCTTCTCCCAAAGCACACTGCCACTGTCTCTGAGTACACAGACTGAATGTTGCACATTAACATTCAAAATCCATACACAAACAATAAACACTTGATGATATGAGCACAGGATGGTTTCCTACAATTGATGAACTAAAGTTTCAAAAAAATTTCTCGAAAAGGCTTTTTTTAACAGCTTTTAGAAGATTTGAATCACAGAGAGCTCTCAGAGCAGACTGTCTCCTACAGCTTCCTACCCACGCTGCCCTGAACTAAGGCTGTGCCGAACAATCTAGAGCCCATGTGACCTGAAATCCCATGAATCACTGCAAAATTCGCCTTTGGAGCTTAAAAACAAGGCAAAGTGAGGTGAAGTACATTGTTTTCAATGTACTTCATCTTACAATTGGTGGAGTAGTGGTTTGGGAAGATGGAGTAATTACGAAGTCATTGTTTTCAATGGACTTCACGTTACCCATTATAACATGAAGTACACCTCTTTGCAATGTGGGGCACTCCGAGAATCACTCCGTGGAGCAAATTGAGGCCACTTCACCCATCTCTAGTCCTGGGGACAATCCTCTTCAATATCTTCATCAGTGATATTGCAGATGGACTGGAGACAGAGTAAATGATCCAGATGGGATGGGCAGAATGAGAAGAGATCTGGATAAACAGGCAAAATGGTTGGAAAAGTGGCAAATGCGGTTTAACCCAAAGAAGTGCAAGGTCTTGCACATAGGGAAGATAAACCCTGAAGCCACCTATAGGTTGGGAGGGGAGTTGCTGGCAATCACAAAGGAAGAAAGAGACTTGAGCATTATCATCACAGATGACCTGAAATCATCCAAGCAGACCACTAAAGCAGTGGGTAAAGTTAGAGGGATGATGGGGTGTATTAGTAGGGGTATCACAAATCGTAAGAGGGAGATAATTATCCCTCTTTACAAGACACTGGTTAGGCCTCATCTGGAGTACTGTGTGCAGTACTGGAGGCTGCACCTGCAGAAGAACATTACCAAAATGGAGACAGTCCAGAGTAGGGCACCCAAAATGGTCCAGGGACTGCATCAGAAAACACGAGGACAGATTAGCAGAGCTCAACATGTACACCATAGAGCAAAGGAAGGAGAGAGGTGATATGATTGAAACATTCAAACATCTTAAGGGGATCAACAAGGTGAAAAGTCTAACATGTTTCAATATAAGACAAATAGCAGGACAACAGGATACAACATGAGATTAGAGGGAGGCCGATTAAGGAGTAATGTGAGGAAGTTCTTTTTCACAGAAAGGGTGGTGGATGCATGGAATGGCCTACCTCAGGAAGTGGTGGATGTGAATACAGTGCAGGGCTTCAAAAAGGCATGGGATAGGCATATAGGAGCAATACAGTGTTCAGCACATTCTCAGCTAGGTTATTTTTCCCAATGTGGACAAAGATATCCAGCTCCCCCCTCCCTGCTACTGTGCTGGTAATCCTTAGTCTGTGCTCCCCTCCTGCTGAGCCATGCCTCCAGGTAGGCAATTTATCCCCCCCCCCCACTGCCTATCCCCAACTTTTTCCTCTCTCAATGGAGTCCCCAAATAGAATTTGCTTCCTCTCCTCTGGGTTCTCCTGCCACCCACCCTTGGGGCTGCTTCACGAAGGACCCACTCATTCTCAATGGTGTCTATGTTGGGAGATTCTGTGGGACCTTCCCACTCTGCCAGGATGGTGTATGAGCTTTGTAATTTCACTGGATGAGGAATGTGCCTGAGTCCCCCCTCCTTCACCCTCCCTGAGCCCACCAAAGTCCATCCACTCTCTCTCTGCAAGGCAATGGTTCAGGAAGTGGAGGCTGGCTAGGTGGCCTATGGCTGAGTGTGTTAGACCTCCAGCAACCTAGCCTGCTTGGCCTGGAGACTGTTGACCTCCACCCTCAGCACAGAGAGGTGCTTGCACATGTGGCAGCACTGCAACATCCAGAAGGTCCTTCTAAACACTGTTGCTTCATAGAAACATAGAATTTGATGGCAGATAAGGACTGCTTGGCCCACCTAGTCTGTCCATTTCCCTACCAAATGGATAAGCTGCAGATCCTAGTTAACCAACAGCCTACTTCCTCCTACCCCACTAGAATTTCTTTATGTCTGTCCCATGCATTCTCGAATTCCTGCACTGTTTATGATTCTATGATCTCCTCAGGAAGGCTGTTCCATGCATCCACAACCCTCTCTGTGAAGAAATTCTTTCTCACATTACCTCTGAGCCATCCCCCCTCTATCATCAAATTGAGCCCCCTTGTTCTTGCACATCTCTTTTTCTGAAAGATGCTACCCTCTTAGACTTTGTTGATTCACTTGAGGTAAAGTATTTTAATGTTTAAATCATGTCCCCCCTTTCCTCGAAGCTATACATATTAAGCTCCTTTAGTCTTTCTTCATATTTCTTCTGGTGCAGACTCTGCGCCATTTTGGTTGCCCTCCTCCAGACAGCCTCCACCCTGTCTATGTCTTTGCAGAGATGGGGTCTCCAGAACTGTACACAGTACTCCAGATGTGGTGTTACCAACTGTCTGTACAGAGGGCCATCAACTTCCTGTTTTCTACTGGTGATGCCTCTCCCTATGCATCCCAGTATCTTCCCAGCCCTTTTTACTGCCCTCTCACATTGCTGGCCCACCTTTAGGTCATCTGACATGACTACCCCCAGGTCCCATTCCATTTTGTTGTTGTTAGTATCTCACCCCCATTGTGCACTCTTCTCCTGGGTTTTGTTTCCAGGTGCATTACTTCACTTCTTTGCATTGAATCTAAGCTGCCATACATTTGACCATTCCTCCAACCTTGCCAAGTCCTTTTCATCCTTTCCTCCCCACCTTGTGTATCAACCCTGTTGCAGATCTTTGTGTCATCTGCAAAGAGACATACTTTTCTTCCAGTCCCTCTGCAATGTCACTATAAAGACATTAAAAGAACCGCCCAAATACTGAACCCTGCGGTATCCCACTAGTAACCCTCCTTTCTTCACTGTGGACTCCATTTACTATTACCCACTGTGTCATGTTGTCCAGTCAATGTTTTACCCAGGCTACCACCCTGGGACCCACTCCCAGGCTGGCTAATTTGTTCATTAATCTTTTGTGTGGGACTGTATCAAATGCCTTGATAAAGTGTAGGTAGGCTATGCCCACAGCTCCTCCCTGGTCTACTATGTTGGTCACCCAGTCAAAGACATCAATTAGATTTGTCTGACATGACCTTCCCACTGTGAATCCATACTGCCTTGGATCCTGTTCCCCTCTGGCCTCTAGGTACTCAGCAATTATTTCCTTCAGAAGTGATTCCATCATTTTCCATACAACTGAGGTCAAACTGACAGGTCTGTAGTTTCCTGCCTCTGTCTTGCTCCCACTTTTGTAAAGGGGAATCACACCTGCCATCCTCCAGTCCTCAGGTACCACATCATCCTCCCATGATTTATTAAAAAGGGTAGTCAGTGGTGTTACTAGTTCTTCCCTTAGTTCTTTTAGAATTCTGGGGTGAATCCTATCGGGCCCCATCGCATTATCCACCTTCAGTTTTAATAGTTCTTTCAGAACCCTTTCTTCTGTGAAATGACTAATATCAACCCCCGTATCCAGACTGCTTCTATTGACCAGATTAGGTATCTCCCCCTGCTTTTACACTGTGAATGCTGAATGAAAGTTTTCATTCAGAATCCCTGCTTTTTCACTGTTGCTCTCTGCCCAAACTCCTTCCTTTTTATTCAGCCTCAGTATCCCTACATTAGTCTTTCTTTGCTCCCTAATGTACCTATAAAAGGTTGTATACCCCTTCTTAACTGAGTTGGCTATCTTTTCCTCGGTTTGGGCCTTGTCTATTCTGACTGCCTTCTCCACTTCCTTCTGCTTTAACTAGTACAGTTCTCTGTCCTGGTCCTTCTGTGTTTCCTTATACTTCTGGAATGCTATATCTTTCTCCCTTACCTTCCCCACCACTTCCTTTGAGAATCATAGTGGTTTTTTCTTTCATTTTGATTTGTTTATCTGCTTCACGTAAGGGCTTGTTGCTTCTGTGATGGCGGTTTTGATGTTTCCCCATTGTTGCTCCACCCCACCTTCTTGTCTGTTTGCTAGTGCTTTTCTGAGGCACTCTCCCATTTTGACAAAATCAGCCCTTCTGAAGTCCAGTACCTTCACTTTTGTGTGGCTTGACTCTATAGCTAAGTTTATCATGAACCACACTGTTTGGTGGTCGCTTGCTCCCATATGGTGACCCATTTCAAGATAAGAGATCCTCTCTCCATCCCCATTTGATAGTACCAGGTCTAAGATTTCTCCCTCTTGAGTGGGTTCCAAAACTAGCTGTCTGAGGCAAGCCGCCTGTAGGGCATCGAGAATGGCCCTGCTCTTGGATGTGTCTGCAGCAAAGGTGCTCCAATTAACATCTGGCATATTCAGATCCACCATCAGCAATATCTCCCCTTTCTCTGCCATCCCAAGGGTACCTTCTATCATTTCCTTGTCTATTTCCTCCCCCTGAGACGGGGGGTCTGTATACAACTCTTGTCAGGATTGTGGAGCCATTTCCAGTCTCTAGGGTGACCCACAGTGCCTCCTCTCCTCCCTGTTTATCCTTTAGTTCTGTCACTTTGATCCCTTTCCTTACATAGAGAGCTACTCCTCCTCCTCCTCTTCTTCCCTCCCTGTCCCTCCTGTAGATTGTGTACCCTGGTATGTTCCCAGTCATGGTTCTCTGTGCACCATGTTTCTGTGACTGCCACGATATCCAGGTATCCCTCTTTCTTCAAGGCCACCATTTCAGGGAGCTTTTTACCTAGATTATGGGCATTGGTACACATTACCCTCCATTTTTTATGGCTCTATTTCTTTTTGCCCCATCCCTGTCCTTACTGCCTTTGTCTTTTTCTCCATTTACCCCTGCCCTTCTCCCTATTGACTGCTCTATCGTGGTGTTTACCTCAATAATTACCCTGATTTTTTGGGGTGGGGTCTAGGATTCCCCTTCTCTGTTTCAGTGCCTCCCCCTTGGCTAGTTTAAATGCCTATGAAGAATTTAAGCCTATCACCTAGGATCCTGGTTCCCCTTCTGGATAGATGCCGACCATCTCACCTGTACAGGCCTGCATCCCTCCAGGTGAAGACCCAGTCCCCAAAGAAGCCAAATCCCTGAGCTCTGCACTAGTTTTTCAACCAATCATTGAATCCCATCATGCAGAGTACCCTAGCCTCATCCATGCCATAGACAGGTAGCACTTCTGAGAAAATTACTGTGTGTGCTACTTGTCTAAGGCCCCTCCCTAACTCCACAAACTCCTGTTGCACTGCTCTGATCCCATTCTCAGCCAGGTCATTCATCCCTAGGTGGATAATGACATCCAGCTCCCTCCCCCTTGCAGCTGCTCCCTCGACTCTGAGGATTCATTTCCTGTCCCTCCAAGCCATGGCACCATGCAGGAACCTTACCTCCCTTTCCCTACCCTCCCCCAGTTCTACCCCCCTAACAACTGAGTCCCCCACCTGGAGTTGTTTCCTTCCCCTGTGGGGTCCTGTGTCACCCTCCTGTGGGTCTCCATTGTGGAGGTTCCCAGCATCCTCCTTGGTCTGCACTGCAGGTGCCTCCATAGAGGAACCATGCTCCACCAGAATGGTGAATGAATTGTGGAGAGGCACAACTGGAGGGATGCACTTCTCTTCCACCACCCTCACCCTCCTTGAGCCCACCGTGGTCCAACCAATCCTCTTTCTTGGCAACCTCTGAGGTAGTGGCAGTGGCCTGGGTGGTCCTGGGTGGGGGAGCAGGTTTCCTGACTCCTTGCCAGGTCAGCATGGAGATGAGCAACCTCCTCCCTCAGACCAGAGAGGTGCCTGCAAATAGGGCAGCATTGCAGTCTCCAGAATGTCTCCCGGAAGACTGCTGCTCCACAACCAGTGCATTGCACCACTCTCCACATGTCTGTGTCCCTTCCTGTTACAGATGCTTTTCTTTTTTTTTTGTTCTTGTTTTAGCACGTGCATGCTTGTGAATGTCTCTACCCCCTATTCAGTGTGCTGTGCCTTTAAGAATATATGAACAGGTGTATGTTGTTAGCAGTTTTGGGGAATTGATGTCAGAGCCCCTGCTATAAAGGAAGTTATGCACTTGGGGCAGTCACTGCACTGCACCATGCCCATCATTCTCCCCTTTTTTTCTCTGTTGACTTTCTCCATTGCTGACCTTTCCTTTGCCCCTCTGTTTTTGTTTTCTTCTTCTCCCTGAAATTAGCTGTAGCCCACTAAAGCCTCTTGGTTTTTTTGCCACTCTCCTTCCTTCTTTCCTGTCTTTTTCTTCATCCTTACTCCACCTCTGTCCCTGCCTGGCTTTCTTTGTTTGCCCTTTCCCTTTGAAAGAGGTAACACTTTAAATGCTGTGTCAACTTATCTCACTTAAAGAGGCTTCCCAGTATATCTGTGGTACTCCTGTTTCAGTTTAATATGAGGAAGTAGCACTCCAGTGGGAGCCTATGCAATAAAATACAGTATCTTACAGAGATAAAATGTAAGCAGAGATCTAACAGGGATAAAATATAAACAGTGAAAAGCTTTGTACATCAGGAATGCAAGTCTACTGTATTAGGCACACACCAGGAGTGATAGATAAATAGGACAAGACCAGAGCAAGAGATATAATGTGTCCCAATAGGACTTGTAGAAGAACATATTTTTGTGAGGCAGAAGTGGATAATGTGATGTAGGGAGGAGCACAAAAGGGAGGGAATAAAGAAAGAATGGGACTAGTGTGGAAGGGAATGAGATGAGGGAGTAGAGGGAGGAGGGTAGAGAGGGAGAAACATAGACAGAAAGTACTAGGAAAGGGGATGGAGAATGAGAGAAAGAGAAGGAGGTACAAGGTTGGGGGCTGGGCTTTGACTAAAGACAGTTAAGGGAGGGGGAAGGGAGGACAGTGAGTATGGAGGTAGGAATATAGGTGTGAGAAAAGGAAGGAGGATAATTCAAGACAGGAAGGAGGTAAGAGATGGACCGGGGCTGGGTTTTGTCGAATGGCATTTACAGGAGACAGTGGTGTGGATATGGAGTAGTGAGGAGAGAGAGCGTTAAGAGGAAGCAGCTGAACTAATGGTTGGGGAGAGAATTCCAGAATTTTGGAAAGCAGAAAGAGAAGGCAGACTGACCAGCAAGGAATTTGCAAGGGGGAAGTGTGAGTTACCCAGATACCAATAAGAAGGTCCATATTGCTAGAGTTTCTGAGCCTTGTGAATCTCCCCCCTTGGGTATTCAACACAGTGTCTTGTAAAAATGCTGCATCTCACTTAGAATCTTGCAAAATGAAAAAAGATTAATTTCTTGAAATGTTTCAGACTTTGCATGTTAAGGGTTTTTATCATGCTGTTGTGGACTGGCTCACCCATAACTAAGAGGAATTAAAGAATGAGCAGTACAATATTCATGATTGCAGCTTCCTTCTGTCTCCCTAGTTCTGGACTTCCTTCTGGACTTCCTTTTATATGAGATTTGTGGACCAGTGGATCCCCCCCCGCCATATTTTCAGAAGAGTAATCATGTTGTGAAGATGTGACTGAGGACCCACCTGAGTCCTTTTCTGTCTCCCTGCATTCCTTTCTTTTCCTAAGCATTTCACATTTATTCCAAATGGGAACATCTTCCTGTCTAGTGATTTTGGGTGTCATCTAACCCTCTGTTTTGTGATGACCACCAGCAAAGTTTAAGTGTCTGGAGTAGATGAAGCTAGAATGAAACCACCTATGGCTTTTTCTGTGGTTACTGTTGTCGACAGGATGGTAGTTGGATTCTCAGCTTCTGGAACATAAACCTGTTCCTCAGTGACTGGTGTTAATTGTTGAAACTTGCTGGAGATGTAAGAACTTGGTGTTCTTGGTCTTGTACTGGGGCTTCTTCTATGATTCTATGCGATAACCGCGAAACAATAATCGTGATGCCAGGAAAGGTGAATGCAAAACAGCAAGGCCAGTTACAGCAACTGGCTCATTACAGTGATCATTGAAATGGAGACAAAGTGCACAATGGCCCACCCCCACTTACTAAAAATAGCCAACTGCGGGGCGGGGGGACACAAATCAGGGAGGAGGAGAAGCCACAGTTCACTGTTTTTGGTGATTACCATAATGTACCAGTCACCATAAGCGGCCTCACTGTTTTGCATACACCTTTTCTTAGTGTCTGATTGTTGTTTCACCATTATCACAGGATACTTCTTCTACCAGAGGTTGTGCTTCCAGTGTGATCTGTTCCTCTAGGGTCTAGCCCTCTGTTTTGTGGTGACAACCTGCAAAGTCGTGGTGGCTAGAATAGATGGGGTGGCAAAAAAACCCAAAACACCTGTGGCTTTCTCTGGGGTTATTGATGTCGGCAGGATAGTAGTTGTGATTACTCATCCTGATTTTGCTGGTCCATCAGTGTGGCACAATTGGCAGGTCTGGTGGTGGGTCAGGTGGCTAAGCTAGAGAACTGCCTTTGTCCTATTTGTGGCTGGTCCTAGTGTTTTTGGGGTGCATTCTTTTTGTGACTGTCCCTTTGTGCTTGGTAAATATAAAAATCATGCTCTGCCTGGTCCATTGGGTTTACTTTTTTTTATTTTCTGGTCAGAGGCACATTTGATAAGAATGACCAGTCTCATCACAAAGATTACATTTCATCGGTTTGCGACAGTGGCACTGAGAAGACCAGGTTCAGACCACAAATCACAATGGTCCCTGTTGCAAGCACTGCTGAGATGGAATGCTGAGACACATCTATAACAGGCATTTGATTGCCCCTTACAGAAACAGCAGATCACTGTCAGACCCATGGAAGAAGTAGTTTTGGAGATGATAAATTCTAGACATTGTTTGTAAGAGAGGACTAGACTGACTTCTCGTCAAATGCTTTCTGGGTAAATAATGGGCTCAAGTCCCCATTGCTGAAAACCATCATCTGAACAAATACATAACAATATTTTTTAAGAGGCTGGTAACCATTTTCACTGCAGGTTTGGTGAGAGGTATGGTGGGCATGGGCATACAGACTGGGATATGTTTATGTGCAATATAATTTCTCCAAAAATGATTGATTCTAGCCAGAGCCTTGAAGCTGACATTATACTAAGATTCCCCTACAGAATGTATTCACTCAAAATTTTTAATTGAAAATACAAAAAACAAAACAAAAACAACCAGACTTTAATAAGGTGGAAGCCACCCATACCCTGTTTGGGATGTATTCCAGGCTGCCCCTATAGTAGTGTGCTTGCACTTAGCAGGATCAGAAGCAGGTCTAAGAAACTGTATCAGTTGTGTTTTGGGGGAGGGACTGTAATGACTCTCTTGGAGATGGGGATGAGGATAAGGAGAAGCAGATCTGAAGGTACTAAATTATGGAGGAGCTGCCTGACCTGTATCTGGTGCAGTTTGAGAAATACTGTGTTGCTTGTTTTACAAGTGCATAGATTTTTCATAGCTAGGATCACCTTCCAAAGTCTCCCAACCAATGCTTTCCATTTGTTCCCATGCCCTGGTTCTTTCAACATGTCTCTGATCCTGTAGAATTGAAAAAGTGCCATCTGCTACAGGCCCCACCTGATAGACAGGGTCCAAAAACAGACTGAAGACCTGGTGTGATGCTTGATACAGAGTTTGAAATTAGAGGTGATGGTGGTGGTGGTGGTGGGGGGGATTCAAAGACCATGGTTCATCCATCTTGTCCTGTTTTAAAGAGAATGGAATCATGTGTAAAGCCAAAGGAATCGAGACATCCTAGGAAAAAATAACTACGAGGCCTTGGCTGACCCTAAAGTATCTGATGTTGTTTGCAAGGGACCAATATTTCAAGGCAGAACACTCTGAGCATCCAGAGCATGGGAGTATTAAAGAAGCACTATGCAGATCCTTATGATGTCCCTTCTCCCAACAAGCTTTCATGACGACCCTCCAGTGTTCCATTATTATCTGAAAGACAAGATGATCCTGGAAGCAAGGTGATGGATCTTGTGTCACAAAAACTCTGGAAAGGGGAACTGGTTGCATATGGCCATAATTAAATGGGAGGTGACTCCATGCTCTAGTTAGACCATTTGCCTTCCTCTCACAACCTGCTTTCTTGAAAGCCTCAGAAATTCTGAGTGTGGAGAGCAGGGGATCCTCATACTTTCTTTGATAAATTTTCTTAGAAAAGTGCAGTCCTTGGTTGCATATTGATAAACCTATCCTAGAGGATAAATCCAGTACGAGTGCAGGAGCAGCCTGCAGCAGTGGGAATGATTTAGCAGAAACCTTTGAGGGCAACTGAGTTAGCTGCCTGCTGTCATTGTCAGAGCAGGTGGCCATGTCAGAAAAAAACTTTTATCTTCATAGCAGCTGATTCAGCTGACAGGCTTCCAGCATTATTTGGCACAGTAGTGCTATAGGGCTCAACTGATCATTCTGCTTTCAAACAGGCATCAGAGCCAGTGTTGATGGAGGGAGCAGAGGTATGTTCCTTTTTTATATCAGCTTCTGGTAAAGTACTCACTGCAGGTTTCATATGTTCTCCTCTATTTGCTATCAGGGGCAGGAGATTACACTTTTTTCTTCCAATTTTATTATCCAGCAACCCTTCATCTGAATGCTTATTCTCAGTGTTTCATAATGGCCACCTGTCCTGGGCTCCCCACTGTGTCCATTCTCTTTTGGTCTGTGCAAGACCACCTCACCTGGGCTCACAGCCACAGGCAGAGGTGGGACAACCAACATTTCAGGGGTCAGTCCAGTTCAGCCTATTACTGCCATTTCTTCCTCACACACAGGGACTAGGGCAGTGTGAGTCACAAATAATATTTCCCTAATACCACAAATAATACACTATTTGTTATTCATATCCAAAAAATGAATAGGGGCACAATTTCTGCTGATTCATATTTGGGAAATACTACACTAAAAAAAGGATTCAGACCCCACCCTCCTCCCCAGCCCAATCATTTTTAACTACACTCCCTGTCCCCCACCATCTGCAACAATGCTTAATCACACTATCCTCACCCCCTGCACCCACAATTTAATGTGTATAATATGAATGCCCCAACAAAGACGATCAGTACAACCTGCCCTCTTCCATGGCTAGCTGCCTTTTCCTGAATGGAAGCACTTCATGCTTGCTTCCATAGTACCACAGCTGATCACATGATCACTTGTTTTACAATGTGAACAAGCACTGGAGCACTTCCATTCAGGAAAAGACTGCCAGCCATGCAAGAGGGTGGGTTGTGCTTGTCACCTTCGCCACACCTAGCGGGGGCTTTCATATTATAAAATTTATGTGCTGGTAGGAAAACAAGAGTTGGGAGCTGCAGCCAAGATGAGAATGGGACATGATTTTATTTACAGCAATGACTGTGAGGAGGCAGCGGCTCGCCACGTTTGTGGTGGGATGTGCTGGTCGCCCATTGTGGGACTCATTTTTTATTAAACTGATATAAAGTAGACAGCATTATTGTTTTGACATCAGATTAGTAGCTCATCAGGTAGCACGCTTGCCTCTGAGGCCAGAAGATCAGAAAGTAGTGAGTTCTTTCCCCACACTGGGAACTTGGGATAAATCCCAATTCTGAGACTGTATTGCATCAAGAGGGGAGTGCTGCACTCCTGAGGTGCTGTCTTTCAGATAAGGTGTTAAACTGAGGTCTCATCTGCCTGTTCTGGTGACTGCTCAGGTGGATTTTAAAGATCCCATGGCACTTCTTGATAAGAGAAGGGGAATTTTTTATTAAATAGTTTGTCCAAGTAAATAAGCAAATCCAGAAATTCAATTCATTTAATTCGATTTGATCACAGAAATAGAAATAGTCAATGGCAAACCTATTGAAGAAATATACCAAAACTAAATCATAAACATAATCATAATTGTAGAAGTACAAACCAAAAATAAAGTATATATTCTGTCATCACTGATGTTTATTTGTTTTTTTTTGTTTTTTTGTTGACCGGGTAAGTGCACTAGACAAATTCTGCCTATTTTCAGGCATGACCTGAGAGAGGAGAATACAGATGAATGCTAGCTGAGCTTGAACCAGATTAAGCTGTTGGTGATATTTTTAGTGAATGGGAGGAAATTTGGCCAGGGCACCGGGGAAATTCCCCTACTGTTTGTCAGTAGGGAAACTGCTGGCCGATCGTTCTGGCCACTCAGTCTCAGTCGGTGGATGGTATGGACGTTTTAGAGGCAGGGGAGAGGGCCTCCTCCCCTGTGTTCAGAAATCTAGAGGCCACCATGGATCTTTACAGCACAGATCTAGTAAATGGGGAACAAAGATGTTTTTCTATGACTGACTTATCAGAGGACAACGTACTCAGCATTACAGAGCCTGATTTACAGATAAGTGATTTTTTGTTACAAACAGAAGTAAAAGTGAACTCTTTAAATCCTTTGGAAAAATGCAGACAAACTTCAGAAGGACCTACATTTGTTTTTGCAAACCCCAGAACTGTAGATGTTGGCCTGATTGACGGCCTGCCTGACAGCCCTATCAAATTTGCTGACACAGCTGCATCAAGGAGGCACTGACCTGGTTCCAATATATTCACCCTGTCAAACACTCGAGAAAAGGAAAGTTTTGGCTGGCAGTCTGACCGCTGAAAACAGCGAGTGCCTAAAGCCGATCCCTTTCCAACTGAATGTTTCAACAGTCGCGGTCACTGGAAATCGGCATACACCTGTTGAAAAAATGAACTCTTTAGTTTTCCTCAAGCACGTAAGCTGAGTGAAAAGAGGCAATTAATTGACAAGTGAACAAAGCTTTTCACCATTGGTTCCCATGCAGTCAATGTAAAGGGAGCAGGGGCTCAGATTGGTGCTGGAAATGGGCTTCAGAGCTATATCGTTTTCCAAACAGACCCGATGCATCAAAAGCAAGCGACTACCTTCTTTTTTCAACAAAAAAAAACAAACCTCCAAAGTATCTTCTGAAATCCTTAAAATAAAAGAGCTGCTTTAACTTCTGCAAATAGTAATTTAAACTCAACACCTTCTTCTAGAAAGATGGATCCCGGTCCCACAACTACACAAAATCCTTCAACCACTGAACTTATTCAGCAAGCTTTTTCTCCTCCTTCAGGAATCCATGATAAATCTGATATTTGGTCCCCAAATACAGCTTTAGAAGAAGCTGGATGGAAAAGAAGTCCCACAGGGACATGGGTTCTGGACCTAGAGTGGCCTTCCTCCTTTTCTCTGTCTACAGCTTCCACTGAATAGTCCCCTACTACTGGTGCAGAGAATAGGCCTACCCCCACCATCCCTGTGTTAAAAACAGATATTAACAAAGAGACTTTGCCTACAGAAAATGGACCTGGACAACATTCCTTACCAGAAAGGACTGAGTTTAATGGCAACCCTGAAATATCCCCTCAGTCTAGACCCCTTCTTTCTGACCTTTTTTCCTCAAAAAAGAAAGGAAGCTGCACCTTGAAGAAATCCAATAAGGATTTGGTATAAAGAGGGTTTACTTGAAAGGCCTGACCAGGTGTTTATAGGCAAACACTTACTCAAGCAATCTTTACAAGTTTCTCCATGAGATGAATTTGCCTTTATCAACATTTCGGGGAAGACAGCAATGATATAAGTTTTAGATCCCCTTATTTGCTAGATTTAGTCTGGCAAAGACATAACCAGCTTAAATTCTTCCCTCTGTGGTCTCCATTTATAGCTACACCATTAACCCAATCCTTAATTAAATATGTAACAGTGATGTTTAGAAAAGAATGTGTGCATGTGGAAGACATCACTTTCTGGCTTTATCAGAAATGTGATGTCCTAAGTGCTCCTGAGGCAGTATTGGACACAGAATTGTTTTGGACTGGTAGCTGGAGGTATAAAGTAAAATTACGGCTTATGGATAATGAAACTGAGCATATTCCAAATTCATTTACTCTTGGTAGAGATAGGGGTGTATGTTTCTATGATGGGCAGCCCCCGGCCTGCTATAAGTGTGGAGCCCGGACACATATCTCTAATTCACGTGACACTTCTAGATGTGAGATTTGTGGGGAATTGGGGCATGGTAGTTTTCAACATGCCAATATGGTAAAATGCGATCTATGTGAAGAATCAGGACATGGCTATAGAGATTGTCCCATGGCAGCCAAAAACAAGGCTACAGTTATTAGTCCTGAACTATTAATTCAAAAGCCCAGGATGAAGCTTTTGCTAAATGTCAGCCAAATAAGTCCCCACCCCCACACCAGAGGGAAAAATGGAACTGGGGAAAAAGCAGGCATCAGAAGTAAGGCCTCTCCAAACTCAGGATGTAGCTGAAAAAACTCCTGATATTTTTAATATACAGGATTTGCCTCCTATATGTTATCAGAAGATTGAAGCTCCCAAGCCTCAATCTTCTAAGTCTATTGATAAAAGGGTTATGAGGAGCTCAAAAATACCTTCTCCCCTTCATTCTGCATCTCTATCTCCTGAGGGCTCCCTTACTTTTGAAACAGATAACTCTTATGCCATTTTAGATAAACTTGGACATGACTCTGACATGGATGTTGGTATAACAGGTCTTTCTCAATCCTCTGGCAGTAAAACATCTCAAAATGACTACAAAAGAAAAAAGAAAAATAGAAAAAAAGGACCCTGAATAAAATCCTATGGCTACATTTTGTATTGGGTCCTTTAATTGTAGCAGTCTATTGAATAAAAACAAAAGGACTGCTCTGTTTCATTACTTACATCAGGTTAAACTAGATGTCTGTTTCTTACAAGAAGCATGGCTGTACACAGCAGATCAGTGTCCCTCTGTGACAAACAAATGGATGTGGGGACCCTCCTATTGGTCATTTGGGTTAGCTATAGCTGACTGTTTAGGGATTCTTTTTTTCTCCTATAATTTCACCCTGAAAAAGCTAATAGATTTAATACCCGGGAGATTATTAATATTAGATGGAACTTGGAAATTAGCTAATTTCCAGTTCATAGTTGTGTATGGGCCTCAGACTAAAGCTGGATGGGTTAATCTATTTAACACACTATTACCTTACCTGGCTACTGCTGATCATATTATTTTGGGGGAGATTTCAATTGTGAACTCCCTTCCTCTAGAAGAGAGAAATTAGGTAAAACAATTTATTGTGATACTACAGCTTTAGGGAGAATTGTTACTTTGGCAGAGTTAAAAAATGGTAGGAATTACCAAAAAAGGGGACCTGTTTATACATTTCAAAAGGGGAAATTCACTTCCATTATTTATTACCTTTTCTTTTCAGATAATCTCTCCTTCCCCTTTCATTATTGCCGTATAAACTAATTTTCTGATCACTCATTGATTATCTTAAGTTTTGGCTCATCTCCCTCTAGTCATAAAAAAAAAATAGATGGAAAATGAATATGTCAATTTTAAAGGATCCTAAAGTTATACAAGGTATAACATCATTATTATGGGCACAAACATCAGTGGCTGATTTTTATGATGAATTATGGGACTGGTGGGAGGATACTAAGAATGATATTAAAAAATGGTGTCAAAACTATGGGAAATGAATGGTTTCATCACAATTTCTTCATTATTTATCATGAAGAGGGAAATTACAGAATCTATTTTCAAATGCTAATACTTCTAGAGTGGATTTTTTCATCACAAATTGATCAAGTTAAACTTGCAATGAGGGCATTCCAGTATGATAGACCTTGGACCCTACAAACAGAGCTTTACTTTGGAACCCAAAAAAGCCCTGTGGGGGATCCCTTTGAGGCCTTTAAAAAAAAATATTTTATTAACTTAAAGTTTCAACAGAATAATAGTGGAGAACTTAAGTCTTCCCCCACTGATATATACAATATTATTCAGAATCATATTTCAGAACAAGAAGGATTTACAGTACCTCCAATTAAGGAAATTAAGACCTTTCTTCACCAGATTGATTTACCACAACCCCAGGTTCAGACCTTTCAAAACTAGCAAACCCCATAAAAGAACCCAAAATCATTAAAGTTCTGTCTTCTTTAAAGTCAAGGGTATCCCCTGAGTTGGATAGCATACCCTATGAGTTATATAAGTGCTTTCATCATATTTTGGCATAATGCCTTGAAAAAGTGTTTTCTTCCCTGCAAAAGGTTCATAGGTTGCACTCTATGTTTATGATAGGATTGTTAGTATAGATCTTTAAAGCAGGAGATAAAACTAACAACTAACTAATTGGAGACCTATCCTGATTCTGAATTCTGATTTTAAAATTCTGTCCCAGATACTTAATAACAGACTCAGAGCAGTCTCTTGTGACTTATTATACCCCCTTCAATTATGTGGAATTCCAGGAAGAAAAATTCAGTCTGCTTTAACATAGAACATAGAAGTTGACGGCAGATAAGGACCGCAAGGCCCATCCAGTCTGCCCATTTCTTTTTCTACCTTATAAATGTGCCATTGGCCTTTGCTCTGTCAGTGACTTATCTATTCATAGTCATTTGTATTGCTCCCTTATGCCTATCCCATGCCTGTTTGAAGCCCTGCACTGTATTCATAGCCACCACTTCTTGTGGTAAGCCATTCCATGCATCTACCACCCTTTCTGTGAAAAATAATTTCCTCACATTCCCCTTAATCGGCCTCCTCTAATCTCATGCTGTGTCCTCTTGTCCTGCTATTTTCTTATATTTAAACATGTTAGACTCTTTCACCTTGTTTATGCCCTTAAGGTGTTTGAATGCCTCGATCATATCACCTCTCTCCCTCCGCTGCTCAAGGGTATATATTGAGCTCTGTTAATCTGTCCTCATATGTCTTCTGATGCAGTCCCTGCACCATTTTGGTTGCCCTTCTCTGGACTGCCTCAATTTGGTAATGTCCTTGTGAAGGTGGCCTCCAATACTGCGCAGTACTCAGATGGGGCCTAACCAATGTCTTGTACAGAGGATTATTACCCCTCTTACGACTTGTGATACTCTCTACTAATACACCCTAACACCCCCTAGCCTTACCTACTGCTTTAGAGGTCTGCTTGATGATTTTAGGTCATCAGTGATGATGATGCCCAAGTCTTTTCTTCCTTTGTGACTGCTAGCAACTCCTCCCAGCCTATAAGTGGCTTCAGGGTTTCTCTTCCTATGTGCATGATTTTGCACTCTTGCATTAAATCTCAGTTGCCACTCTTCTGACCATTCTGCTAGTTTATCCAGATCTCTTCTCATTCTGCCCACCCCATCTGGATCATCTATTCTGTTGCAGATCTTGGTGTCATCTGCAAACAGACAAGCCTTACCCTCTAGTCCATCTGTGAGGTCACTAATGAAGATGTTGAATAGGACTGGCCCCAGGACTGATCCCTGAGGTACCCCACTTGTGACTTGCATCTCTTCTGACTGTATACCATTTACCACCACTCTCTGTTTTCTGCCAGTCAACCAGTTTGTCACCCAGTTGACCAACTTCTGACCCACCCCTAGCCTACCTAGCTTATTTATCAATCTTCTATGTGGAACAGTGTCAAATGCTTTGCTGAAGTCAAGGTAGGCGACATCAACTGCTCCACCTTGGTCCACCACTCTGGTTACCCAGTCAAAGAAATCTATGAGATTAGTTTGACAGGACCTTCCTTTGTAAACCCATGCTGTCTTGGATCCTGTGCCCCTATGGATTCCAGGTGTTGCACTATCCTTTCCTTAAGGAGTGCCTCCATAATCTTGCCCACTACTGAGGTAAGACTGACCGGTCTGTAGTTCTCTGCCTCCTCTCTGCTACCACTCTTGTGGAGCGGGATCACATGAGCCCTTCTCCAGTCTTCTGGGACCTCTCCTGTGCTCAGAGACTCACTAAACAATTCTGCTAATGGCTCTGCTAGTTCCTCCTTTAGCTCCTTAAGTACCCTGGGATGTATGCCATCAGGTCCCATTGCCTTATCCACCCTGGAGCTTAGCAAGCTCTTGTAGGACCTTTCTTTGTGAAGGGAGTAATGCTCACCTCCCTCCCCTGTGTCCATGATGCTGAGCTGGGGCCCTGCCCTACCTTCTCTTCAGTAAATACTGAGCAAAAGTATCTATTTAGGATAGATGCCTTTACAGGGTCTTCCTCTCACATGCTCCCTTTTCTCCATTATGCTTAGCATACCTCATCTGGACTTTCTCCTTTCACTAATGTATCTATAGAAAGTCTTGTCACCTTCTTTTACTGTTCATTCTAGTGTTTCCTCAGTTTGGGACTCTGCCTGCCTTACTGCCTTACCTGCTTCCCTTAGGGCAGTTTGGTATGCCTCCCTATCTTCATCCTGCTGTGTTCCCTTATATTTCCTGAAGGCCAGCCTTTTGGCTCTGACCTTTTCTGCTACTGTATTTGAGAACCAAAGTGGTTTCCTTCTTCTTTTGCACTTCCTTCTCTGTCTAACACAATGGGATGTTGCTTCAAGTATTGCATCCTTAATGCTTGCCCACTTTGCCTGTACCTCCTCACCTGTGTTTCTTTTGCCAGGGCTAGCTTAACTCTGTTGGCCATCTTATCAAAGTCAGCTCCTCTGAAGTCCCATATTTTTGCCTTGGAATGGGGATTTAGATGTAGTAGCCAAATTGAACCATACCATGTGATGGTCACTGGCCCCTGGGTGACCTTCTACCTGAGATCTGTGATCCTTCTTTGTTAGTCAGTACTAGATCTAGGATAGCCCTGTCTCTTGTGGGTTGCTGTACCAGTTGTTTGAGGCCCTCCCTGCAGGGAATCCACTATGAGTCTAGTTCTGGCAGATGTTCCTGCTAGTATTGACCAATCTGTATCTGGCATGTTGAAGTCTCCCATTATCAGAACCTCCCCTTTGACTGTCATGTTTTGTATATCTTCTAACAGTAATGTATCTATGTCCTCCCTGTGGTCTGGGGCCTGTAGACAACCCCAGTTCTTATGGCTGTCCATTTCCTGTTTCAGGGTGACCACAGTTCTTCTGGCTCCTTATGTGTATTCTGAATTTCTGTAGCTTTGATATTTTCACAATATACAGGCCACCTCCCCTTTTTGCACCTCGGTCTCTTCTGAACAATACATAGCCAGGTACTGAAGTCTCCCAAGTGTGGTTACTGGTAGACCACGTCTCACTAATTGCTACTATGTCCAGTTTAGCCTCTGACATTATTGCCTGCAGGTCTGGGATCTTATTTCCCAGGCTGTGAGCATTTGTGTACATGATTTTCCATTGGCCAGATTTTGGTGTGTTAGTTGATAAATATCAGAGAAATAATAGAATAAATAATAAATAATAGAATTTTCAAATAAAAATGTATCCCAGAATTGTATTTTATCTTTTAGGCCCTTTTTATTTTCTGTTCTATCACATTATGGAGTCCCTCAGGGGTTTATTAAATGGATAATTTTAATGTATGACAATGTGGTAGTTTTTCCAGTTATCAAAGGGGTATCAACTTTCTCCATTAAGATTAAGTATGGTGTTTGAGAGGGCTGTCCATTGATCCCCTTGCTATTCGCATCTTCCCTTGACCCTCTTCTTAGGAGTTTAGCCTTTTCTGATAGGCTTCCAGGTATATTTGGGACTACTCAAAAGGATACTGTGGTTGTTCAAGCTTATGCTGATGATGTATGTGTTTTTCTTTCCAACATAGATCAAATTACCATTGCATTAGATTGTCTGGGAAGATATGAACTAATTTCAAACTCAAAACTTAATCTAGAGAAAACAAAAGGGCTTTTTTTGGAGGCCTGTAATAACTGACCAGATAGATTTATCATGTATCATTGTCTCTTCTACACCATGCAAAATACTTGGAATGACTTTTGGCCCCCAGAATCTTCCTTTAGAAAACTGGGATATAGCTTTGAAAAAGGCAGAAGTAAAAGTTCAAAGATGGAAAGGATGGAGATTGTCCAAAATAAAGAGGGTTTCAGTAATTAAAAAAATCATTATTCCTGGATTACTATACATGGGTTTGGTTTATTCCCCCCATTTTGGCTCTAGAGACATGCCTATATGCCTGCTTCTTCTCCATGTTGTGGGTCAGTAGACTTAACCCCATTAAGCTGTGCTATACTTATTTACCTATAGCTAAGGGAGGTCTAGATATGGTGGATCATTTAATTTTATTTTATGCTTTATTCCTTTCTCAGAATTTTAATTTTGATCCATGTTTTCCTAGCTCTATACAGCATTTATGGATACTAAATAACTTTAAAACTTTTTTTGATATATGGAATACCCTTCCTTCCAGTTCCCTAAACAAGTTTTTATTCCCTTATTCTTCAAACCATGTGCTCAAAAATTATCCAAATGATTAATTTCTCATCTTTTTATAGGAGCTAACTTAGGAGCTAAATTGTATAGGTCTATTTTAGATAAAATTTACCCAAAAGAGCCTGAATTTGCTAATTGTCCCCAAGCATTGAAAGGTTATGCTATAAAACAACTGAATAATCCTAGGATTCCCTGTTACATGTGGGAGGTTTTGTGGCTATCAGTCTATGGTAGATTGAATATTACAGGGAATGCATAACTCAAAATGGTAAATGAAAGGTATTGCCCTTATCTTAAATGTCAGGCTTTAGAGGAAATGATGGATCATTGTTTATTCCATTGTTCATATGCAAAAGGCTTATGGGAATTTTTAAGTACTAAATTAAGCTTTAGTTGGTTATCAAAAATAGATTACCAGGTCTTGATTTTTTTCCCCATCTTGTTACCTTATATAATGGGAGCACTCTAACAGTATTTTTTGTTGTTTAAAGTTTTATTTATGGCAGGCTAGATGCCAGTGGGTGTTGCAGCAGAAATTTATGACATATGACGCTCTTTTTGTCTTAATAATGGAAGCTATGAAATCAATATATTTAAAAGATAAAGAAATTTACTCATCAAAAAAAGTCTTTAAATGGTGGAAAGGGTTGCAAGTCTTTATTAAATATAAGTGAAAAATGGCAAAAAAACATTTTTTTGTGTGTAAAATAAATGAAGGGATACTAATTCATTTCAGGTATTAGTGTTATAAAAATGTGTTTAAATATATGAATGTATTATCACTAGAGATTTTTATGAGGAAATTATTTTCATGTATGTTTAATGACTCTTTTGTATATTGAAATGTTCTTTAAATGTATTTTGATGTATTTTCAATAAAAAACTCCCCTACTCTTTTTGGGAAATGCCATGGGATCTTTAACATCCACCTGATCTACCACCAGAACAGGCAGATGGAACCTTGGTTTAATGTCTCATGCAAAATATGGCACGTCAGCAGTGCAGCACTCCCTCTCATGATGCACTACAGTGTCAGTTTTGGGATATTAAAACAAGTGCCTGGTGTGGGGACAGAACCCACAGCCTTCTGATCTCCCAGCATCAGAGGCAAGTGTGCTACCTGCTGATCCATTCACCTCTGAGGCCTGGGCTTTAATTTGTTCTATATACATTTATTTCTGCTTTCCATTCTCTGCTAAGTGCCCTAGTATCTGTTATTGCATCTTTCTAATACTGCCACAGTTACCTTCCTAATCAGGGGATATCTGCTTTTTTTTTTTTTTTTTTAGCTTTTTGTGCTCAAACACATCTAATCTGCCTTTATCCCTGTACATAGTCCCATATGTTTTAGTTAAACCATTGGAAAGTTTTTCACCATAAATTGTATAGCTTCATTGGTCTTGTGTTTTTCTCTGGTATACTGTAGTTTGTAAAATTAAAATAGATATGTGAAGTAAATCAATAATCTATTCTGGTAGTTAGTTCCCCTCTAAAATATGTAGGTGATGGTGTTGTCGTTGATTGTGCAAATCTGTCTATGAGTCCAGTTTGTAGGAATAAGCTATTAAAAAATTACACATCGCAGAACATTTTGGTTGTTTTCTGCCAACAGTCTGTTTTTAATCTACTGCTATTAAAATACCCCAAATAGAATGTTTTTAGAAGAAAATAAATATGGTTGGATTAATTTGAATAGATCTATTCTGCCTAGTTTTGTCTGCGGAGCACATAAGTTCATTGATCTGAATTTATGGGATTCAATGGATGTATTTAGTTGCAATGCCCTTCCTAGACTGATATCAACAATATGGGACACTTTTATTATAGGATTATTTACACATATTCCCAGCCCACTGCATGCATATTCTCCAATGTCCAGTAGGCGGCACCCCAATTCCATTCTGCACTAGCTGTTTGAATTTCATGCAGAGAACTCAATCTTGTGTACCTTGAAAAAATACATCATAAATGCGAAGATCAAATAGTGCAAATGTTGCCTTCTACTTCTTCTCACACTTTATGCTCTTGAAATTCAATGAGGCACAGGTCAATCCTGGCAGTTCAATATCCCTAATAAGTAGTCATCCAATCCTCAAGTCACTTTTTTTACCCGTCACCTTGTACCATGTCATTTTTGTTTTTGTTTGCTTTTTAAAGGCATATCTTGATCTTCTTCATCTGAAATGGTATTCTTGTGGGAAGAATGGATTGAGGCTGAGTCAAATTCTTCCTCCATTTCAGTGTCATCCCTTTGTAAGGAAGAACATTTATTGTGCAAAGGGATTTGTGCATTTGGTTCTCTCTTTTTCTTATATTTTCCTTTTTGACCCACTTCATTTATTTCCCCATTTTGGGTATTTTTCTCTGTCCACAAATTAATATGTGCCTCCACATTGACAGTGGGTGAGGTCATACCTGTAGTTTGCTGCCTAGGACTTGCTTCTGTCAGTCATAGTGCTTCAGAGTGTGACTTTTCCTATAAATACTTTAACAGTTTCTCAGAATTTAGGATGTCTGCAGTGTTTCTGATGAGGTGCCTGGTAATTCTATCTCTGGATTGGGTAACCATAATCTGGCTAGAGTTTTAAACCAGCCTGCTTGTTTTAGAGCTCCTTCAGGTGTCCATTGCTCCATTTTTTGTTGTCTTTGGTGTAAGTTCAATCTGTTGGTACTCCCAGTAGGATCCAGGTTCTTGTTCATGGTGTAATGATTTAGTTTTTTTTTCTTTTACTCATTCAGGGCTTTTTGCTTGGCATTTTCATTTTTTCTCCTCCTCCAATTTTGTTTTTTCAGCTAGGATGACTTGCTCTGCTTCTGACAGTTGTGCTTGAACGTTCTGCTTCTTTTTTTCCAATTCCACTTGATGTTGCTGCTCCATTTGCAATAGTTATGTGTTGTCCTCTTCCAAAAGAGGTACATCTTTGTTGTTGTGCATGTCTGATGAAGTTTCTTTAAATAATGCAGCACTTTGAATTTCTGTGTCCTTCCTATGGTGGTTTTCTATTCAACTACCTCCTCCTCCTCCTTCATACTTCCTGGGAGTCTCCACCTCTCTTTGTCATGGGCAGCTACAGAGTCCCCTGCATAAAGAGTAGGGTTTTTTTTAATTTAGTTTTTAAAGTTAAATATTTACAAGCCTGTTATTGTCACAGCACAAGAATAATACAATCCACAAATAGATGATCATAAAATAAAAAAAATGAAACAAATAAATGATTCAATCATTCCCCTCATAAGTTATGTGTAACACAAATTAACCCCCCCCAAAGACTAACTGTTACTCCTCCCTTCTTTTTCCATTATACAAGGTAGAGCTAATTCCTAATCATATACTAGTATGATACTAGCAAAATGCAAAAGGGTGAAAGCAAAGTCAAAAACTGAAAATAAACATTTAACTTATACCAGACAGACCAGTGTCATCTTAAAGTGATATTGCAAGCAAATCAGTTTACCTAAATAAGTTCCTAGGTGTCTGAGCCTTGTCGCTGCAACCTAATGCTCCATGTGCAGCATGGGGGTAATACTCCACAGGAATGTCCTCCCTATATTGTAGGTATTACAAAAACAAACAAAATAAAGGAGAAACCATACTTAAAAAAATATCTGTAGCCCATGGGCTAGATATTTAAAAGTGTGCCTGGCAATGGCACAAGTGGTTGCTCCATGCAACTGAGTTGCACTGGAGCAACAAAGGAATATATTCAGAAGAGATGTGCCATGGCACATCTCATCTTAATATGTCAAAAAATGCCTGTGATGTAAATACAGTGCACTGGCACATCCCCCAGACAGGTCTGAATACCATGAATGGGAAATGTACCAGCACAGCAGAGATTCACCATGCACAAATTTCTGATATTCAGACACAAATATGCAAATAGTGCCATAATGCATGCAAGGCACAAATGAGGCTATTTGCATGACATTATGGTTCCATTTGCATGAGTTGTGCAGAGCTGGCCAGTGAAATGTGCCCTGCACAGCATGCAGTACTGTCAGTGGAAGTCCTATGTTACTCTCCTCCACATCCCGTACCAGAAGCCCTTTAGTAATGTAAACATTAATTCCCTGGTGATTCAGTGGTACCCCCTCCTGCCAGTAACCCCAATCACTCTAGAAATTTAATAATCTGTTTCCTGGTGGTCCAGTGGTACTCCCTCCCCACTGGTAACCCTGATCGCCATACCATAGAAACATAGAATTTGACAGCAGATAAGGACCACTTGGCCCACCCAGTCTGCCCATTTACCTACCTAATGGATAAGCTGCAGATCCTAGTTAACCAGCAGCCTACTTCTTCCTGCACCCTAGAATTGCCTTATGACTGTCCCATGCATGCTTGAATTCCACTACTGTTTTTGACTCCACAAGAATCCAAACAGTTTAAATTATCCCTGGTAGTCTAATGGCACTCTCCACCCACACAGGACCCCAACCCACCCAGCCCCTTCTGTGGGCATTCGGGAAAGGAGACAACTTCTTTAAATTCTGATTGCACTTTGTGCGTATACAAGGATTTCCTATTCACAGTTTGAATTTATGTTACAGTGATGTTGCATTTAATAGCACTTTTTATTTGTTCTAACTCTTAGTCAGCTAATCTGGGAATTCTATTAAGACACCTAGTCTTCCATTTTATCCAGTGGCCTATGCAGTTATCTACCCAATCTTGTACATGTGGCTTCCAAACCTTATTCCCAGATGTTAAGGCTAGTCCTATATTGCAGGATGAAAATATGCTACTAAAAAGGCCCAGGGTTTATCATGCCCAGCCCTCCCTCTTGTATTTTGTGAATTCCCTCTTGATAGAGTTTAATCTACTCCCCCATAAAGCTTGAAAAAAAATGCTGTAAAGAGCAACAAAAATAGCTTGGGGGGGACATAACATATGTAGAGAAAAACTGGAATTACCAAGGTTTTAACCAAAAGGATTCTTTTTCTTTTGTGAATCTGTTGGTCTTTCCAAAACCCAACCAATCTCTTTGCTTTTTGCAGCCCCCTGTCCCAGTTAGCCTTTGCCATATCTACCTTGCCAAAATATATCCTAGAATTGTTACATTATCTTGTGTCATGGGTACATTTGCAAACCTACCACCCTTTCTGGGAGGGGAGTGTTCCCAAGTGCAGCTCCTGAACTCTTATAATTTAACTTAGAGCCTAACTGTTTTGAATATGCATCTAATGCCTGTACCAGAACAAGTTATTCTATGGCAGGAGCCAAACAATAAAACCAGATAATCAGCATAAGCCAATAGTTTGATCTCTGTGGTCTCTGTTGTGATATGTAGCCCATGTAACTGGTCTTTCTGTGCTATATATCTTAGTAATATATCTATCCTAAAAGCATAGAGGAGAGGACCAATGGGGCACCCCTGTCTTACAGCCCTCTTGACCTTAATTTCCCTTCCTAACCACCCATTAACATTTGGTATAACACTTGCTGCCTTGTATGTACTTGCTATCCAGCTAACAAATATCTGAGGTAATCCATAGGCTTTTAAGGCTGCAAATAAAAATTCATGTGACACCCATTCAAATGCTTTCTCCTGATTCATACCATTCTATTTCTAACTTATTGGCCTTCTGATAGATTTCTTAAAGAAGAATAAAGTTATCTTGTTGGTTTCTGCCTAGGACTGCACAGGTCTGATATGGACATATTAGTTTACTTGACACTTTTGTAAATCTTTCTAACAATATTTTACAGATTATTTTTAAATCAGTATGTAAATAGACTCAAAGGCCTCCATTTTTGTAACTCTGCCCTGGACTGTTTTTTAAATAATAAGATCAAACGAGCTTTATTTATAGAATTAGACAGCTTTCTATCTGCTAACATTTCATTAAAGAGTACTACTAAGACAGAAGCCACTTCTTCTGCAAAAGGTTTGTAGAATTCTGATACAATGCCATCTGTGCCTGGAGCAGTATTGTTTTTTTAAGGAGGATATTGCATTTTGTACTTCCTCTATAGTTACAGGTTTTATTAAATTTTTTGCTTCCTGTTCCTCTATTTGAGGAATATCTAGTTCCTGTATCTTCATTTCTTAGTCTTCCTTAACCGATGTCTTCCCCCAGGAGTGAAAACACATATTGTTCTGCCTGACTTAGAATACCTGCAGGGGTTGTAACTGTGTATCCTGAAGCTGTGGTTACTTCAGTAATTATTCTTTGCTGTACTCTGCTTTTGAACTCTTTGAAAGGGTCCATAGACCCTTTATTCATATTTGTGCCAAACTGCAACTCTTGCTCCAATGTTTTGGAATGTTATATTGGTTATTAAAAATATGTTTCTTTATTTTCCTAATTTGGTCATAATAGTTATCTTTCCTAGTTTCTGTTAATGGAATTAACTTTCACAATTGATTTCTTAAATGCAAGTATTCTAAGTATTCCTTGTTCCATGCTTGTTTGGCTTTATTTAAAAAAAAGGTTTTCCATGGCTGTTTTGTGTCTTCCCACCAACTGGCGATATCCTCATATAATCCTATTACTGATAATCTGGTGCTCCATTCCCTTCTCCAAGC
This sequence comes from Neoceratodus forsteri, assembly GCA_016271365.2. Taxonomy (NCBI): domain Eukaryota; kingdom Metazoa; phylum Chordata; order Ceratodontiformes; family Ceratodontidae; genus Neoceratodus; species Neoceratodus forsteri. The sequence goes on from CM057455.1 coordinate 248,840,061, forward strand.
CTTTTGTAAATTGTCCTTGTCTAACAATAAGTCATTTAATCTCCATGTGTTTTTCTTACACCTGGAAGACTCATCCCAGTGTACCAGCACAGTAAGTGATTTATGGTCCATGAATTCTCAGGCCTGTAGACTAACACTAGCTATTAGTGCTACTGATAAAAATATGAAATCAATCCTAGTGGAGATGTTACCCCTAAAGTATGGGTGGCCCCTAGAACTATATTTTGTTCTGTAGACATCTAACATATTAGCAGAGTTAATTATGTTTTTCAAGACCATAGTATCACACAATAATTTGTCTGTCCTCAACACTCTATCTGATCTTTCCAGCCCCCAATTAAAATCCCCTGCCCAAATAACCAACCTTGCTGTGTGCAAGAAAGGTTGTATTTCCTTGAACAAATGTATCCTCTCTGCTTTAAATTGTTAGGTGTAAACAGTGATCAACCTAAAATGTTCATTCTGGAAATAAATATCTAATAACAGTGCTCTCCCTATGTGGATATCCACCAACTGATATACTTTTAACTCAGGATTAGCAAACAAGATTCCAACCCCATTGCATGTGTCTTCCCCTATTGACCTAAAAGAGGCCCCTTTAGCCCAAAGCCTAGAAGTTTGCTATATTTCAAATTGGGACCTTAACCTGGTATCTTGGATACAGTAAATATCGTTATGGCCCTCCTGTAGCAATCTTAATGTAGAGAGCATTTTCCTATGGCTTTGTATGTTATTAGCATTAATTGTTGCAATAGGGGGCCTCATGAGGTGAAGTTATAGTGAATTGCTTCCTGACCAAATTTATGGTGTCTTGAAAATTTGCATCCACCTTGTGCACTCTTCTCTCCCTCCCTCTTCATCTACTTCTGAAGTGACCTCCCTGGTGGTTGAGACCATTGATGAGGAGTCTGATTCCCCATCTTTACAGTCCTCTCCTTGTGTATCTTGTACCAAGAGAACATATTTATTCCCCTCCTTCCATTTCCCCAGGGCTTTGCTGTCTCTTTTTGCTCCCTGGCTCTTAGGATGCAGAAGATTTCCCAACCCTATTCTTTCTCTTTGCCACAACCTTTTTAAAGGGGGGTAACTGACCTGGGGTCAGGGGGAGTGAGGGCATTTCAACAAATCTGTTATCTCCTTGGTCACTGATAACCTGCTCAGGTGTTTGTTCTATGTCTTTGGCAATATAGTTGTTTTGGGGTAATTCTGCTGAGATTTGGTTATTCTCCCCTTCCTCTGCAGTTTCTGTCCTATTGGGGAATCTGTTTCTTTTAGAGTTCTTGCATCCTGTGTTACCACCCTCTGGGCCTGTTGCTGTTGTGCCCAGTTTATTAGCCCCTCATGAGATGAATAATCCTCCCTATTGTGGGAGGCCTAGGGACATATACTGTCCCACGACCTGCTTTTTCACACAAATTACACTTGAAAAGATTTAAACATTGTGCAGCAGAGTGTCCATATTCCAAACAATGATTACAGTTAGGGGTATCATAACAACTTGAGTTGCCCTATATAGAATAGTACCCATCTGTCTTTACCCAAGTAAAAACTGCTAGGTAAATGCACTGAACCTGTGTTGGTGGCAAACAATTTAAGTTTGATCCTTCAACCCCCATTCTAGATTTATTCACTGTCCAGAATGGTGGTGGGTATGTCCAGTATTTTGCACCTCTGCTTAAGCCAAAATAAAATGCCTTCAACATAATCCCCCTTGTTACCAAACATGACTGTGATTTGTTTAAAAGCAGGTTTTGTGAGAGGTGCTGCCATAAATGGAATCCATACTGGTGTGTGTTTTTAGTGTTCGTAATTTCCCTATGCCTGAAACAGTATTAAATCTGATATCAGTTAGACTTTCCTAAATGTATATGTGCAAATATCTCTGAGAAGAATTTCATTGTACCCCTTAACAACTTCTTTGCCACATATAACCTATCCGGAGGGTCTTATAGACCTCCGTTATAAATTATCCTGACCTCATTTCTGCAGGAGGCATGTTACCCTTTATTGTTAAACAGATCTGCTAGTCTGAACTTTGTATTAAGCCATGCACATCTATCTGGGTCCTGCAGGACAGTGTTGCAAAACCCCCCATTCTGTGTTCACTGTCATTTGTGGGAGCAGCAGTACTTTGAAAATTGATCTGGTGCACCAGGTTAATAGTTTGTTCATTGGGGCCCATTTCTGTTGTGTCTTGTATGTTAGCCTGTGTCTGTACAGCTGCTTGTTCAGTGGTAATAGTAGTTATATTGTCAATATGGGGGTTTATAACTACTCTGCTGTATCTCTGTGCATTCTGGTCCTCTACGTCGGGCTCCCATTGTCCATTGCTATTTGGGAGCCAGCCTGCATTTGCTAACACTCATTTGGGTGACAATTCAGTTGCTTCACTCACACTAGGCCTGTCGCTAACTGGGGTTTGAAGATCTAACTCGGCAGCAGTTGTGCAGTTAGTGTTAGCATACCACACACAGTGGTAGAAGTACTAGGAACATTGTCTATTTTTTTATCAGTAAGTACATATGGTAAGTCTTTCTTATTTTTTTTTGCCACTTTATCAGTACCTAAGTGTTCCACAGGTCTCGGTAGTCCAATCCTTAGCTTCCCAATAGTTTTCTTCTTTGCATACATCCCTTTTGGTAAATCCATCAGCTTTTGGCATGAAAAGCTGTCAGCCACCCTGCATTTCTGATCCTTTCTTGCATGTGAGTTTTTTGGCTGGGCAGCCTCCTTTGAAGTTGTTGCATTCGAGCACAGCTGATCGTGCATCGATGACTCATTTATTTCCTGGCCGTCAGTGGAGGCTCACAAAGCTGACAGTTCTGTCTGCAACTTTTCTCTCCTCAGTTTGCAAATTAGTTCTTCAGCGTTCAAGGCAGATAACAGATTTTTTTTTTCCTGAAATAGTACCTTTTGCTGCTTTTGATATGCAAGCACACTTGATGCAGATTTTTCTTCTCCCTGATAGTGTTCCATTTCCACATCAAAAAATTCTTCTGGGAAGTCAGATATATACATGTTCATATTTGTAGCCTCTTGCAACAGTATGGCAAGGGAGGAGGCAATCTCTCCTGCCACAACAGCACCTTATCCTCCTCCAGACTCCACCAAAGTGGCCATCTTGGATGAAATGGCCAGAGGTTCCCCCTGCTGGTGAGTAGGGGAATGTTTCATTGCAACTTCAACAAACCAATGGTTACTGGGGACATGCTGGCCAACTGGTGGGGTGAGGGTCTCCAGCACCCCTGCCAGCTCAGCCCAGAGACTGGTGACCTCATCCCTCTGCCCAGAGAGATGCTTGCATATGGGGCAGCACCACAGTACCCAAAATGTTTGTCTACAGACTGCTCATTACATTCAGAGCACTGCACCACTCCCAGCACCACTCTGAAACTACTTACTACTACTAACCCTCCTTCTCAGGTAATGCCTTCTCTTCCCTTTCTCCCCTTTCCAACTAAATTACTCCTCTGCTTTCTGTTTCAAGTGCCTTTGCTAACCTGGTTGACTGCTCATCCTTTGTATTGTTGCCTGTATTCTCAGATAGACCCTGTCTTGTAGGGTGCTGCCAAATGTTCCTGTGCCTTTAAGTAGGTGTGTCTCTGTCAATGTCTATAAAGGCAGAGCATGCAGGGAGGGTTGGAGTGGGGTGGGTGGGGGGCCTCTTTTCCTGCCTATCCACTGTATAAAAGCATCAGTTACTTGGAATGTGATCCTAACTGAGGGTAGCTTAAAAACCTCCAGAAAGTTACCAAAAACAGAAAGATAAAGCTACCTGAGCCAAGCTACTTCTGCTTCAGCACTGCTGCTATGTGAGAGAACACACAGGTATTTAAACACAATTAGCTGTAAACTGATCCTAGCTGAGGGGGAAGCATTGGAGCTTCCAGAAGGTTGCTAGCAATGCCTGTTGAAATATAAATCTCAAAATCACAAAAACAACTGTTGTAAGCAAATTCAGGAAATACTGCCAGGAGAGAGAACACACAAGAATTTATCACATGTGCCTGGAATGTGATCCTAGAACAAGTACCTGGAATGTGATCCTAGCACAAGTACAGTATCTGGAATGTGATCCTAGCTGACCGTAGCTCAAAAACCTCCAGATCATAGCTGAGGGTAGCTCAAACACCTCCCAAAATTTACCAGCAACAGAAAGACAAAGCTACCTCAGCCACACCACTTCTGTTTAAGCTTTTATTTATCTAGAGATATCGCCTAGTGTCTGGAGCTGCTCTGAAGGGTGACCATCTCAGTTAGCCATCATGCTCGCTCCTCAGAACATAGTAATTTAAATTCTGAAGGGGCTCTATGTCTAGCCTGTCAACCTCCCCTGAAATAACAATGCTCTGGCAATACATTTATTATTCCATACCCATTCTACTACCCAGGGTCTCCAGTGATTTCCTTGCAAAGCAAAAGTCTGTCAAAATTTACCTCAAGGCCTTTACTGTCTTCCTTTCCACTTTCTCCACAAGTAGACTATCCCAAAGGTTCACCACCTTGTGGGAGAAATCAGTTCCTCCTAATATTACCTTGAAATTTAGTATCCCTGAGTTTCAGGGCATGTTCCCAAGCCTTGCTGTAGACTGTCCAACTAAACCAACAATATCTGCAAAATGGATATTTTTGTTCAATATTTACACTCAAAGAAGGTGGGCCTTGCCCAGATTTTGAGCTCAGTGTTCTAGCAGTGCAGAACAGTGTACCAGGGGTAAAATGGTATCAAAGAACATTGTGCTCAAGGGGATTGTGGCCCAGGAGATGAAAATCACTGAGACAAAAGTCATGCTACTTGGGGTGTTGTCAGTATGTTGCATACTGGTGGCACCACTGGTTGATCTAGTTCACTGCTGCTTGGAAAAATGGTCTGTGCCTTTAGGCTGGAAGGTATGGTACTGCTTCACTAGAGCAAGGACAGAAATGACCCATGAAAATACAGATCAGTAAACTTTATCTCGGTAAAAGGGAAGAAGGAGTTTTTGGACCCTAACAGACTACAGAAGAAGAGGCAGCATTGCTTCATGTCCTGCATGCCGTGTCCAACTAACCTAATCAATGTTTTTTGATTGGGTTATAAAGACAGTGGACAAGGGACAAACAGATGTGCTATGCTTCAGTTTCAGCAAGGTCTTCTACTCTGTACTACATGGAAGATAGGTTAAAGAACAAAAGCCGCTGGGTGTGGGGAACAAATTCACCAGATGGATAGAAAACTGGCTGAGGGGCAGGACTCAGTGGGACATAGTTAATGAATTATTGTGGGTCAAGGACATTACCAGAGGGGTGCAACAGGTATTGGTCCTGGAACAGTGTTGTTCAGAATCTTCATTTGAGACACAGTAGTAGAGTGTTTGTAGACCAATGTCTGTGTCTTTGCTGATGATACCAATATCTATGGGGAAGGTAAACACTATGAATGAAATAATGGACATTACAAAGATCAAGAAATGCTGGAAAAGTGTTCTAAGGTGTGGCAACATGAATTCCATTCCAAGAAATGTTATGCACTTATAGGAAAACTCACAAAACTGACTATTGGATGATAATATTAGGGTGGATGGGACTAGTGAACAAAGGGACCTGAGATTCATTAGTGGCAACAAATATAAGTCCTCAATCCAACATAAAAAGACATATGGTGAGGGCAAGCAGACTGCTGTGTAATATAGGCAGGCATTCACCAAAAGTAGGAAGGAGAAGAAACTGCCCTGTTACAGGTCCATGGTGTGGCCACACCTGGAATACTATGCCCTACTATTTATCCTTACCCCCCCATTTAAAGATGGGGACCACACTATCCACTTTCAAGTCCATTGCATCAAATATATCTGATGATGATACTCAAGGCCACTGATTTATGGTGATTAAAACAATTAAATTCCATTTTCAAGACTTAAGATTCCAGAATTTCATTGGTGATTATTACTCTAATTTCTGGATTTTACCAGGATTCTGCTATCGTTCTTTTAGTATGTGCATAAATAATCAGAATTAAAGAAGGCTTAATATACAGAGCATTAAATAAAGCAAACTGAAAATAGTACAGGAAGGAATTAAAAGAAAAACAATCTTTTTTATAGATTTACTGATCTGATAGAAAATGCCAGATTCCATGAAATCTTCATTTTTACCGGTCTTCAGGCAGCCCTAATTCCAGAATTTTACCAGATTTTCCGGTAAAAACCGAAAAACAGTGATACTTTTTAAGGATTCCTTCAAGTGGCACAGCTATTTGATGCCTTAACGCCACTGTGATCTTGTAGTATACCCTGTCTACCCCTTCAAGTTTACATGATTTGATCTTTGCCAGGTAACCACTATTAAGGAAGGTATGATATTCACCGGCTACATCTTTGGTTCCCCTGATGTACTGAGCCTTCTAAATAAGCATTACTCTTGCCAGAAACCCTGTAGTGTACCTTGAAACAAAGTATATGCAAATCATCACAGCAATTGCTTTTGTCTGTCAGAGTTTCTTCATCCCCTACTCCAGTTTCCAAGGGCTAAGTCTCTCTTCTTTATCATCTGTCTCTTTACATTTATGTATTGCAAGACAACATTGAGGTTCTATGCAATGTGACCTGGTACTGTGGTATAGCACAATTGTCATAAAAAAAGAAATTAAAGGACTGCAGTATAACATAGTTATGTTGAAAAAAAACATGTTATTCATTGCTTTTTTTTGCCACAACTGTGTTATTCTGCAGTACGTTTTTTTTAAGGTAACTGTATTTTACTGCAATACCAGGTCATATTTTTTGTAACTACCACTGTATGTAATTTTTTTCTGTCCTTGATACAGTACAACAAACAGTGAACAAAATGGTTGGAAGATTGGCTGGCAAAGATTTATGCTTCACCAAAAGTAGTAGTACAGTATTTCAGCTATTTATAATAACATAGTATGAACTGATATGGATATGTTGGATATGTATCATTCATTTGGTGTCGACTGTAAAGAAAACATTTCTCACTATACATATTACAAATGATAAATGAGATAACATACTTTGGATTAGCTTTCAATTAACTGGGTCTTGAAATGTTTATCAGTTTTTTTTTTATTAAACTACAGACAAAGCACCTTTTTTGTTTCATGTAGTAGATCGTAATGACTGATTTTTAGCAACAACTGATAAATAAAATATTTACTACTATGTGTTTATACCAGCCTTGATCACTAATATAAATCATAGTTGCAAGAGCTGTGTCACATTCTAAGGGTATCAGAAGGTTCTTATACTTCAGAATGCACATATGGCCTCTCATATAACTTTTAAAGTGGTCTCTGTGGCAACATCTAATGGCTAGAGTAATCTGTGCAGAGAATTTGGAAGAGTGCTGCCCAGAAGCCTGTAGTAATTAAAAAAATAAATAAATAAGTGTGTGTGTGTGTTGTGTGTGTGTGTGTGTGTGTGTGTATGTGTGTGTGTATATGTGTGTGTGTGTGTGTGTGTGTGTGTGTGTTGCTTGGTTGAACGTACAGCATGGAATGTAGTATGACTTCGTTTGCCCCAGTTTGTGCATGCTGTAAATGTAGCTATCTGAGGGAGCATAGTTAGCTCCCTCTGATACTTACATGAACAGTGTGCACAAACTGGGGTAAAATTAGCTGAGGGACTGCAGTCTCAAGCAGGCTTTTTGTGGGTCAGTTAATGGCTGTAGTACACTTGCAGCTTAAAGGGATGGTGTGACCCAGTCAGGGGTTCAGTGTGGCTATGATGCAATAATCTTCTTGTGCTTTTCTTCTGGCTTGTGACTATAATTGCTTTTGGGAGTGCCTCTGAGAAGTGACTAAAAAAACAAATACTTTTGCTTGCTTGATCATGAACCACTGCATGCTGGGATGTACAATGTTGATTACCCAACAAAATGTGTGTAAAATTTGCAGAAAGTCAGCTGGCTTTCAGAACACCTTGAACTTTTAATGACTATGTACAGACCCCAAGGCCTTATAAAGTCCCTACTAGTGTAGCTTACAACTGATCCCAGCTGTACGGCTACTAGAATTGAGGTTCCATTTGGTGACAAGCACAATATGGGACTCATCATTCCAGAAAGAAAATACTTGACTAAGACACCTCAGGTGAAGAGAGCTACTGGCTCAATTATCTTGGTGTCAGCTATGTTTTGTGACACTGACCAACCTATTTACAGTAGTTCTATCAACTTCTGTCCTGCACACTAATGATATCATACATTATGATAATAAAGGTGCATAATTATAGTAGTCCAGTCACAATGCACAAATCCACTTTGTTGGACTGGGCTGGAAATGACAGATTGCAGTCATGGTATTAAAGTCATGCAACCACGGACATTCAGTCTGCATCCTTGGTGGTTCAATAAGAGTCTCCGTTTACAACCTTGGACAGTCCTATATTCCCTAGTGATGCCCCCACCACAGTGTAACTAAAGTAACTATTGCGAGGGGGGGTACAGAGAAGGGAGGGTTGGAGGGGTGATGAGGAGTACTTGTAAAGAGACAGAAAGAGGCAGTGGACTAGAGTGACTTAAGTTGCATAAAATAAGTGTTTAATTTTCTGAGGATAGGTATTCAGTTCATGAGTTCAGTACCTGTTTAGTTCATTGCATTTTGTGTGCAGTCTGGTTGAGGGGGCTATGATGCAACCTGTTGGGCTGGGTTGGGCATGGAAACTGGATACAACTTGCTGGGTGGGCAGGGGAAAGTCCATGAGGTGGGCTGGGGGAGGACCAGAGAATCTGGGGAGTTGTGCAAGGGGCCAGCTTGCTGGACTGGGAGAAAGGGTAACATTTTGGGCTGCAGAGAAGGATGGAGACTCTAGATATGTGGGTGGGATGCAACTTGAAGTGCTGGGGAAGTGTTAGGGATTTTAGGGTGAGAAGCTAGGGTGAAACTTGCTGGGCTTAAGGAGGGCTAGGGGCTATGCACAGGAGCAGGTGGGTGGGCTATGGGGTGGGTGGTCTGAACATCATACTGGGCTGGGGACTCCTGGGAAGGGACCAGAGTGCTATGTACAGGGTATGGGGAGTGGATAACACAGTAGCAAATTCTGTTTATCATGACCCCCCCAAAATGAACCAAATGTACCCCAAAACACCTCCAAAATGCACCAAAAACAAAAATGTTCTGGGGGCCTAGGCAGCACCCAGACCCCTGGCCTATAATTTAGATTTTGTGCATACACTTTTTTAAGGCTGGTTACTCCACTGGACTGCAGTGCCAGATCAGTAACTGTTCTGTAGTAACTGTCAGACGGTGTCCTGAGCTGTTGCACCTACCGACCGGGGCTCGTGGTTCGACTAATCGCTGCATGATTAGACAGCATGCGATACTAGCTTCTCGAGCCCTGACAGCAGTGCTCGCAGCTGCAAGCAGACTATTGCATGTAACCGAGACCGATGCAGTCTGGATATTAAAAGCAAACAAAAATGTATTTTAATGAGACGATCTGTGACGGACAGCTGACAACAAGGATGCTAAGTGGCGTTTTGTTTGTAACGTGCTCTGGCATGGGATGAGGGAACCTCTACTGGTTGCAGTGTAGGAACTCAATCCCTCTTCACCAGGCCAGCATCCGAGTTTTAAGAATGCCGGCTGGGTCTGCAGTACAAAACGCCTGGTGTGGCATCCTTGGATGTGCCATGATGGTACTGGCAGGCCTGCCTGCTTGGGGGATGCTGCATGGCTGTGCAAGTTAATGAATGGGGGGCAGCAGCATCCCCATTGCTACACGTTTCCAAGGAAATGTGGAGCCAGATTTATCCCTGCTAAAAAGAGCGCAATTGCTTTTCAGCAGCTGGCAATGGCAGATATGGCTCACCATCACAACCACCACCATCATCATCATCCTCCTCCTCACCACCAGAAGCAGCCAGCCATTTCTTCACGTCTGATCGTGCTTTCTGTTTATAAACAATCAATGCATACTTTACATGGAGCATGGGAACAGCATGGACCTGCCAGCTAGCCATTAACTTTATAATGAAATAAGTCTGTGTGTTTTGCATTTATCATGTTCCATTAGGTGAATGGAGACTACAGTTGTGTGCACGGGATGGGGCAAGCATGTTATTCTAAGCAGACATCAATTAATGCAACTTGGGGAGTGGATGCTAACCCACCTTTGTCAGGGGAGGGGGGGAAAAAGACTCGCTATTTGTGCATGTTTTGTGGAGTGGCACAGCAGTCCCCACCCAAAATGCACCACAGCCAGTGCATTGAAAAGGCGAGCCCTTCTCTTAGTGGTAGGGGGCATCGTTCTGTAGTTCTGGGTAAGGCTTCAGTGGGGGGGAAGGGCGCCAGTAACAGGCCAGAGATTTTCTGCACTGCGCCTTATACCAACCTGTGAAAATTGAGATCTACCACTGAGCTGGGAGTTTGGTACACACTTCTGACAGAAAGCCAGGCAATGCTTAGCAAGCACATGGACAGGCAAGGGACACAGGCATGGAACAGCTGTGCATCTTTGGGTGACTTGGACTCTCAAACATGAACAGTAACACTACTGACACTTGAAACGAGGTACCCTGCTAGCACAAGTCTTTTCTTTTTCTTCTAGTAATTGTCTAGTGTGGCAGAGGCTATGTGAGTTTGTACAGTAACACTGATGAGCAGATTGCAATCTCAGTGCTCAGAGGTAGTGAAAATTGGTGTAAACTGATTGAAACTACAGAGTTAGCCAGCACATGACATCAGTGACCAGACTGGCTTGATGGAGCTTCATGCTTGTTGAACAGGAAGCCCTCTCACCGTCTTCCATTGGGGAGGAAAAAGTGGGGTTTGAAAGAAATCCACTGTCACTCTGGAGAGGCCATCTAGACACCCAGACAAGCCCTGCTGGTTTGCACTGTGATTTAAGCTTTTGATTTAATCTGGTGGGAAGAGATAACTGTTCTAGGATCCTAAAGCGGAGTGGTACCAGCAGGCATTAGACTGGGTATCATTTGATTGTAGCACACACATCAGAGCTGCATGTACACAAGCATTGCTGCAGTATTGACAGCATCCCTGTATATTAGATCTCTAGAATTTGTCTGGCTGAGCAAGCTAAAGAAAACTTTCAACATGTTTTGATGAGGTCATTCTCTGCTGCTACCTTTGTGTTCAATTTGCCAAATATAAAAGATGTTTTGGAGCCTGTGAAATCTCAGTGAAAACTTTATAAAATGTACAAACAATTCTCATTTTGCTGTATTTAAGAGGTGGTGGGGGGATTTAAGCATGCATGTGATGGACATAAGGGAACCATAGAGGGGGGAAGGAGGGCGGTTCAGGGGCAATGTGAGGAAGTATTATTTCACAGAGAGGGTAGTGGATGCATGGAACTGCCTTCCTGAGGAGGTTGTGAGGTCTAAAACTGTGGGAGAATTCAAGAATGCATGGGACAGACATAAGGCAATTCTTGTGGGGGGTAGGAAGAAATAGGCTGTTGGTTAACTAGGATCTGCGGCCTATCCTGTAGGTAGGGAAATGGGAAGACTAGATGGGCCAAGCGGTCTTTATCTGCCGTCAAAGTCTATGTTTCTGTTTATTAATTGTGAATGCCACTATTCAGGTCCCTTGCCTGAAAGATGGCTGAATTATAAATGGCCCAGGATCACTATTTTAACAACAAAATACTTAAAGGCCCTAACTACTGCACAATGGTGCGGTACTATAGAAATACACAGACACATAGGGCACATACATGCATGTACAATTTACTTATAAACTGGGTGACACAGGACTGTACCAGCTTTATGAAAACAATGACCATACATCAAGCATACCCCTAGTAGGAAGCAATATACTTAATACACAACTTGTTGACTATTTTAATCAACTTCATGAAATGATTGTAAATGTGATGAATGCAATAATTACTTACAGAATCAGAGAATGGATTGGAGCTGGATCCAGAGACAGAAGCTGCTTTTGAGCTGATGTCCAAGGAAGGGTCAAAGGCATGGCTCAAGGAAATTCAAATGGTGAGTGAAATGTACCCATCAGACTTTCCTGATTGTTCACTATAATATGTAACAATTAGTTAGAGTTACCATGGCCTTAAATGAGCAGTTTTGGAAGGCTAGTGATGCTGGCTGATAATGAGTACTGAGATATGTGGCTTAAATGCAGAAAGATAGAATTTTACAGGCAGAAAAAGTCATGCACTCCATCAAGTCTCAGCTAGACCTCAGACCCAAACCATCTGGAATACCATTCAAGTTGTACTACCAGCTGCACCACCAGAACAACTGGAACCTGGGCCATCCTGGAGTACATTGCTCTTTCTCCAATGCACAGCCAGTTGCTACTCATATAATTACATTATCAATCACAAGAATGTGGTGTGCACATTTTATGGTCCCTGTCTTAGTCACTTATTTCTGCCAGTGACTGAACCTACTGTAGGCAATTCACTCTGCTGCTAGCTTCACATTACATTCTGTCTGAACTGCTGCCATCTCTCTCCTCCAACATCATTTTCACCAAAACCAAGTTCTGATCTCACCCTCTTTTGAAGCTTATTATCTTCTGGTTAGAGTATACTGTTCCATCTACACACTACCTTCAATGTGAAGAAATACTTTATTTCCTTTCTGAATTCTCCACACACTAATTTACAGTTGTGCCCTCGTGTTACAGATGCCTTGCAATGTCTAAATGGTTCCCAGAAATCTGCTATTTATTCTCATCAGGTATCTGACTGTTTTCCTACTATGATTCACTTTCCATTCTGACCTCCAAGGAGCACATGCTCAGGTCAGTCAGTTTCTCTCTTCATAGGCTTTCTCTGGTTGCCCTTGTATCATTTTTTGTTGCTCACCGCTGGACTGGTTCTAAGTGATTCCTGTCCTTTGTAAGGTCAGGGTTCCAGAACTGCATACAGTATGCCAAGTGCAGCCTCACCAGTGACGTGTAGAGGGGGAAAATCCACTTCCATGCTTCTGCAAACAGAAGGTCCTGCCTATGCACCTCAGCATTTTGCTTTCTTTCCCATATGCCAAAGTGCACTGAGCAGTGATCTGAAAGCGGTCACTTAGAAAGATATCTTGGTCTTCTTTTGAGTTCTATGGTGTCATTGCCAGAGTTTGAATTAAGGTGGGGGGTGCCATAAGTAAGAATCCATAGCCCTGAAGTGAGCCCCTATAGCTCTTGTGTCACAACCATTTAGTTATAATGGGAAATGGATAAGATATTGAACCCAAGGGCCTCCATGACTTCCAAAGTAGATAATGTATATTCCAGCACTGATCCTGACCCCTGCATCCAATATTTTGTTTTCTGATTCCTCATTTCCATTTGCATGACCTCCATTTTCTGGCATTACATTTAAGTAGCCAGATATTTGAACATTCTCCAAGTTTAAGCTGGCAGATTTTTGAATATTTTTCCAATTACTACAGTAGCTTTAGTCAGGAATCTTCAATCATTATTTTCACTTGATAATGAATTCAAAGAAAACTACTTTTATTTAATATTTTGACTGTATTTACTCACAGTTTAAAATATAAAATAATGTTCTGATATGAATGCTGTCTTGCACTTGACACCAAGAAGTGGCATAAAAATAATTTACAGTTAAAAAGTGAAAACATTGTGCAAGCTTCCCAGGTGAATTGGTAAATAATCATTCATGTTTCTTGAAGGTCATTCATGACAGATCATTGTTAATCATCAAATATTATCATAAGATTACCAAGATAGATAATCTAGATCATGATTTAATAATCAAGCATATAACTTTAAAATCACCAATTGATGATTATTGATTATTTTTGCAAGCTACAACCATCATGATGGTTTTTGATGATCTGTGGGTGATAAAATGATGATTATTGATGATCACCAATGACTTTATTATTTCTGTATTATAAGACTGCAAGCCACATGAATAGTACTTATCCAGTGTTTTGTTCCTAATATGAAAATATGGATGTCAAATATCAGCAAAAGCAAATTAATTATAATGCAAATCATGTAAAGTCAACTTTCAATCCCTTTAGGAGGAGGAAATGCAATGTTAGATATAGTGTACACATTTACATAACTAATCTTCATATTTCAAAAGCACAGTTTATGAACCAAAACGATGGTAATTTCTATGTTTTAAATAATTTTGCCTTTTTTAAATTTACCTTTACTTAATACATTTTTAGTACAAATGGAAAACACAAAACAACACATTCCACTCCCAACCCACCCATCCATATAGAATGGAGTAGAGTAAAATGTTGTTAGGCTAGTACAAAGGGAACAGTAATTACTAGATATATGACATGAAAGTGAAAGCACGATAAAATGAATAAAATGACATCAGACAATAAAATGCAGTCCCAATAATTAATACAAGCAGCTAGGTTTGAGGGTGACTCACTCTAGGTCATCTACAAGGAATAGGTAGCGAGGGACCCTCCAGCTGCCCTCCCTTCCGGTAGCCCGTCCGGTTACCCCTGCAGCCGCTCTCCTCAGTCGCCCAGAGGTCGTCGAGGTCGCGAGGGACCCTCCAGCTGCCCTCCCTCCCGGTAGCCCATCCGGTTACCCCTGCAGCCGCTCTCCTCAGTCGCCCAGAGGTCGATCGAGGTTGCGAGGGACCCTCCAGCTGCCCTCCCTCCCGGTAGCCCGTCCGGTTACCCCTGCAGCAGCTCTCCTCAGTCACCCAGAGGTCGTCGAGGTCACGAGGGACCCTCCAGCTGCCCTCCTCCCGTTGGCCCGTCCGGTTACCCCTGCAGCCGCTCTCCTCAGTCGCCCAGAGGTCGTCGAGGTCACGAGGGACCCTCCAGCTGCCCTCCCTCCCGGTAGCCCGTCCGGTTACCCCTGCAGCCGCTCTCCTCAGTCGCCCAGAGGTCGTCGAGGTCACGAGGGACCCTCCAGCTGCCCTCCCTCCCGGTAGCCCGTCCGGTTACCCCTGCAGCCGCTCTCCTCAGTCGCTCAGAGGTCGTCGAGGTCGCGAGGGACCCTCCAGCTGCCCTCCCTCCCGGTAGCCCATCCAGTTACCCTGCAGCCGCTCTCCTCAGTCGCCCAGAGGTCGTCAAGGTCACGAGGGACCCTCCAGCTGCCCTCCCTCCCAGTAGCCCGTCCGGTTACCCCTGGAGCCGCTCTCCTCAGTCGCCCAGGTAATTACAGCCGCTGATTCCAGCACATCGTTCCACAGCCTGACTCGCCTCACTAAAAGAAAGAGTGCTGCACAGTTTTGTTTCAAGCCCTGGAAGCTCTGCATTTTAGTTTAACTTACGGGAACTCTCCCTATATGAATTAGAGGACTTAAAATCCTAAGCTGCTACTGTACTGTCGGTTTCCCTGGTGCTGGTGCTAACCGTCTATAAGGGAGCTTTTTGAATTTCTTTTACGCCATAACCATTCGTGATCGTATGCCTTACTCTTGCTACCTGTCCTGGTTAAAGTATTGAAACAGCTAGCACAAAAAATGTTTTATGACTGAACTGCAGCCCAATTTGTGTTGTTTCGTGCAATATTGTAAAAGTTGACTGTTTACCCAATTAGCTTTTGTAAGCCCCCCCCACCTACCTGTATAACTAGATCCTCTCTCTCTCATCCACAGAGGTCGTCGAGGTCACGAGGGACCCTCCAGCTGCCCTCCCTCCCGGTAGCCCGTCCGGTTACCCCTGCAGCCGCTCTCCTCAGTCGCCCAGGTAATTACAGCCACGGATTCCAGCACATCGTTCCACAGCCTGACTCGCCTCACTAAAAGAAAGAGTGCTGCACAGTTTTGTCTCCCACCCGGCGCGCGCCGGCTCCCCACCGCCCCCACCACCACCCTTGGTCGGCATCTAATTACATAGCTACAGACCACGTGAAGTGCGAAACCAATCAGCCCACTTTACCATTTGCAGCTTATACTACTGCACCACCAGAGGGCTCACCTCTGACTTCTATTTAGCAGGCTTGTCTTTACAACACAATGAACTCCACCTCCTGTATCCTACAACTTATCTATATTTTTTCATATACCCTTACTGCCCCTATGGTGCTAAGAACCAACTGGGATCCTACGAAGTGCCCCACTACGCACCCCACTGATAATGCAGCCGAGTCAGATCACCTACAACCCTCCTATCCAATCCTTAACAGCAGAATCTGTGTACCTAACTTTAGCAGCACCACAAATGGCATCTGGATTGCCCCGGTAGCCTCCCCCACCTGCACACCCCCTTTTTCTACCCCATACCATCTAGTTTCCCTAGCTATCCTAGCCCAATTTGTATCCACCCTCCACATACCTACTAGCCCCACCAAACAGCCATCTAACCCAGGTCCTTCTTGTAAAGCAACTAATCTAATGAGGCATTTCGCCCTCAGGCAAACACTCCTTCTCCTTCTACTTTTATCCGGGAATGTCCATCCAAACCCAGGCCCACCAGGGTCCAGTGGCAATAAAAAGACACACATAGTGGCCTATTTCTGGCCTCCCTCAATATCTGCAGCCTGCCAAAAAATTTACCCTGCTGCAAGGATGGCTAGCTCAACATCAAGTGAATATTCTTACCTTATCAGAAACCTGGCTCTCTAAAAATGTCCCAGATGATGCAGTCTCACCCAGAGACTATACCATTTTCAGAACTGATAGGTAGGCAAAGGGGTGGGGTCGCCATATATGCTAAAACATCCCCAAGCCTCTATTAGTCCCACTTCCCTTGCCTGACCACGGTGCCAAGCCATTACCATCAAGTAGCCCTTGGTGCCCTGTTAAACCCCTTTACATTATGGTGTTTACATTCCACCAACCAACCAGAAACCAGCATTTGATTCTATTCTTTCTGCAATCTCATATCTTCCCCTAAAAGTGAACTAATTATAATGGGTGACTTTATGTGAACTGGCTATCCTCTTCGTCGGCTGTTTTCAAAGACACAACATGTGCATATGACCTGATCCAAGTAGTAACGGCACCCACTAGGCTGGACCTCGGTCAGGATCCTCTTATAGACCTTATCTTACTAACCACCCTAACCACCTTACCAAAGTTAGCGTGTTCCCTGATGTACTTAGTGACCACTCCCGGTCGCATGTTGGTGGTCAAATAAAACCACACCCAGTAACCTAAAATCACCACCCAAAGGCACCTCAAAAAAGGTGCCCTCTCCCACCTTAGGGTGTACCTCTCCACCTGTAATTGGGAGTCTGTTCATACTGCCCAATCCTTGGACACAGCGCTCACGGCATTTATTACCATTTTCAATGCGCCTGTGACTTATTTGCTCCTTCTCAAAGTCGGTATCAAAATCCTGAACACACCTTGGATTACCCAGTCCTCCTTCATATGATGCACCATAGGGATAACCTCTGGCACAGGGCACTATCATCACAGCTGCCACATGATAGACAGCTCTACAGAGAAGCACGAAATAAATGTACAAAGGCTATCACGGCAAGCCAAGGCCACATACTATCAACAAGCCTTCACTACCACATGGAGCTCTGGGAAATCCTTCTGGAGCAATGTTAAGGAACTGTGTGGGAAAACACTAACCCTGACCTCACCCAGCTCCTAGTTCAGGGCACCCTCTCACAAGACCCCACCACCATAGCCGATACCCTGAACAACACCTTCACTGACCTTACTGATGTCCTTCCTCCAAATTTCTTTGACCCCATTTCCTGCACAGCTACCAACACACCTTGTTCTCATACACACCCTCCTTTCAGGCTGCGCATAATCTCCTGCAATGAGGCTAAACGCTATCTCAAAAGCCCTGCAAAACGTGCGTTTTAGTAGTGACTCCCTTGATCTTAAAATCCTTAGACTTACGCTTACTGAGACACTACCGCATCTCACCAAACTCCTCAACTTCTCTCTTTGCCGTGGCCAAATCCCTACTCTATGGAAGAAGGGTATTATCACACCTATCCTAAAAAAAGGTGATCCAACAAACCCTAACAACTATAGACCCCTTAAGATCCTCCCTCCCCTCTCAAAAGCACTAGAAAGAATTGTATCCGATCAACTCACAGAATACCTTGACAGATATGGACTCCTCTGCCATGAGCAACATGGTTTCAGAAAAGGGCACAGTACTACAACAGCACTACTAGATTTCACGTCCTACATTCATGAAGCACTCGATCAGGGGGCTGCAGTTGGAGCAATCTACGTTGATTTGACTAAGGCATTTGACACTGTCAATCATGAGCTACTTCTGCATGCCCTTGCATCCCTCAATATTGCACCCGATACTATCTCCTGGTTTAAAACTATCTGACTGACAGATCGCAACAGGTAAAATTAGAGAAACACTCTCCCCCAAAAAACCGGTCCTTGCTGGTGTCCTCAAGGGTCGATACTTGGCCCCTATTGTTCACCTCTTTCTAAACTCACTCCCTCAAGCCTGTAGTGGAAAGCTACTGCTTTATGCTGATGATGCGGTGCTTTACTGGAAGCATACCAACCTCACCCACCTCAAAATACTCTTCAAGGCTGCTTTAGGGAGCTGGAGGGCTGGTTCACTGAACACCGGCTCTTACTTAACTATGATAAAACAAAATCCATGATGTTTGCCCCATCGACAAAACCCCTCAATACCGCACAGCTCTCCCTAACAAACATACTGGGCACCCACATTGAACAGGTCTCCTGCTTTAAATATCTTGGCATCACCCTTGACACATCCCTTACATACCATCAACATATTAAGATTCTCTCCACCTCTGTCAATACCCGTCTTGGCATCCTCTACAGACATAGACATTGCCTCCCCCCCCACAGGCCCTAAGGCTTGCGGTTACTAGCTCTGTCCTTTCATTAATTGACTATGGTATAACTATTTATGGCGCGGCTGACCAAACGGCACTTAACAGCATCAGAACAGCACTCAATAAAGCCTGCCGCTTGGTCACTAGCAGCTCTAGACAGACACATACCTGCTTGCTCTACTCTCAAGTGGGATGGCTTACCTTTGAAGGGAGGCTTAAATATCACACCTGTCTCCAAGCCAAAAAGATCCTTATGAAACTCACACCAGCCGAATTACACCGCCTAATCCAACTGGCCCCCAATAGGAGCACACCGAGACGGCTGGCCGGGACCACCTTCAAAGTCCCCATCTGTAGGACCTCGCTAGGACAAAGATCCTTCCGGTATCGTGCTCCCCTCTGGCTTAACAACATACCGTCTTCCATCCTACTCACCCCCACCCTAAGTCAATTCAAATCAGGGACCAAGTTTTTTCTCCTCAACTCTGTGACCTGCAAATGTTCCCCCTCTATCCCCCTGGACTGGCTGAACACAGGGGCCACCTCTCCGGCTCGATCTTCTCAACCGCCAGATTTCTTTTAACCGAGCCCTGGCGCTAACCATATCCTGTATTGTTGAACACGGTATTGTCCTGTTGGAAGCCTCTAACCGACGACCTCTACTGTGTAACCCTACGATTTCCATTCTGACGAATAGCATTAACATATGCTATGATGTTTATCTCTGTCGTATTGTAATGTAACTGGTTTTTGTGGAATTCTTAATCACTCTGTTGTTGTTATGTCCTGTCCTGAATGACGTGAAGCCTTTGCAAAGGAGTCCTTGACTCAAAGTTTGTAATTCCGAAATGTTCAATAAATAAAATAAATAAAATATAAGATTTGCAGCCTGCTCTATTTCGCATCATAAGAACTAAGTCTGTTATAGACACTGGCTATAATCTTCTCTGGATGCAGGTTAAAGAGTAGTACATGTAACCACCCCCTGGTATTGCACAATCATCTGATACAGCCAATGTCTCAAGACACCTGTCCTAACTGAAATCAAAATTATAGCCATTGAGACTTCCATTCTTCGACTGATACCCCACCGAAGTCCCGTATTATGCAGTCTTCCAAGGGAAACTATCAGTCAGTACACTAACAGTGGGTCTGCTTTTTCTTTAATGGTATTCCATAGGGAACAAACTTTATGGTACTTCCAAAAAATGGGAAGTAGGGTGCCCTCAGCCTTAGCACATCTAGGACAAGTAGGTGACTAGATATGATTTATTTTGAACAAACATGCCAACACTGGTGGGAGCACTGTAATGTAAAGTTATGAAGTAAGTAATTTAAACTGCATGAGTCATAGGTTAGCACTAATAATAAAAGGTATACATATCCTTTCAGACTCACTTTGAGTTAAATTGCATGGATGGAAAAATAATTGTAGTTAGAGACCCATGGCCCTGAACTCAAATGAGCTGTAATAACTTGTTTAAGTTGAAAAAACTTGCGAAGAGATTCATGACCCAACTGAAATAAATGGTAACTACTGTATCACTTAACCACATGAAAGTACCTTCATGGAGCAGGCTACACACATTGTCAGTGTCCAGCTGCAGAAACCAATGTCTATTGAGATATTTACTCCTATCCTAAAACTGGGATTTTGAAACACTGGTTGGGAAATGTCATTAACAAAGTGGTAGCATACAGTTGGGCCCATTCCAGTTGCATATAGACTCTAAGAGAGGTGCCAATTACAGAGTCGTGGATCTCTTTTGGAAAAATGCAGGGACTAACAAAGGGCATCACAGAAGGTGACCAATCAAGTCTCATTATGATTTCAAGTTCAATATCTAACCATGAAGGTGATACTGAAAAGCAACATGATCATCCACATGCATGGACCACCAAAGAAATTTACTGGCATGACTTGCAAGGTAGTATGTTAAGAAAATAAGGCAACTGGAGACCCACTTTTTGTTTGGAAATGGCTAGCTTGTTATAAGCCCTTCAATGTGTTTATTTAATATGTAAGCAATAATATCCAACAGGGTGGGCGGTATTGGGCTATACCGGACAACCCAGGGGTGTAATGAGGCCCAACGCCACAGGTGGAGGGCCTTATAGCACCTGAAAGGTCCGGTATAGCCCAATATCACCCACCCTGGAGGGTATTATTGCACTTAGAAAATATGCACAGTCATTAAAAAAGGTTAGTTAAGATGTGAATTAAAAAAATAATTTAAAATATTTTTTGTAATAAAACAGTTCCTCCACCTATATTGGAATGCTTTTTTTTCTTTTTTTCTCTCTTGTCTGAGCTAGAGACTTGTCCCATTGGAGCAGCTGCATAGCTCTAAATAAACCAGCCATAATGGCTAGCGCTGTTCCCCCATTAGGCCGTTTCCATAATGCAAAGAAACATTTTAGCCAGCTGAGTTCCTCTTGTTAAAAATTGCAGGCAGAAACTACCAAATAATGAAATGATCTGTTTCTTCAGAGCTGTTTTTTTTTCAATCTACAGCTCATCTGACTCTGCGTTACTCTTTAACTTCCGACCTCCCATCCCTCGATGCAGCTCCATGGTGTTGCTGCCCGTGGTTTCTATTTTTGCCATTTAAAAAAAAAATAGACCAATGATGAGCTGGGAGCTGAAGAGCAAGGGGTTGATCGAACTGCAGAATAAAAACAAAAGCACTTCTGATGGGCAGGCTAGCTGACAGGAAACATAGAAACATAGACCTTGACAGCAGATAAGGACTGCTTGACCCACCTACTTTGCCCAGTTCCTTACCTAGAGGATAAGCTGCAGATCCTATTTAACCAACAGCCTATTTCTTCCTACCCCCCACAAAAATTGCCTTATGTCTGTCCCATGCATTCTTGAATTCTCCTACAGTTTTAGACCCCACAACCTTCCATGCATCCACCACCCTCTCTGTGAAAAAATACTTCCTCAAATTGCCCCTGAGCCGTACCCCCTCTATCTTCAAATTGTGTCCCCTTGTTCTAGCAAGTCTCTTTTTCTGAAAGATGCTACCCTCATGGATTTTGTTGATTCCACTGAGGAACTTAAACATTTCTATCATGTCCCCCCTCCCTCTTTTCCTCAAGGGTATACATATTACGCTTCTTTAGCCTTTCCTCGTACGGCTTCTCTTGCAGGCCCTGCACCATTTTAGTTGCCCTCCTCTGAACTGCCTCCATCCTGTCTATGTCCTTGCGGAGATGGGGTTTCCAGAACTGGACGCAGTACTCCAGATGGGGTCTCATCAACTGTCTGTACAGGGGGATAGCAACTTCCTGTTTTCTGCTGGTGATGCCTCTCCCTATACATCCCAGTATCACCCAAGCCCTCCCTACTGCCTTCTCACATTGCTTGCCAACCTTAAGGTCATCTGATATGATTACCCCCAGGTCCCTTTCCATTTTTGTTGTTGTTACTACCTCCCCCCATTGTGTAATCTTCCCCTGGGTTTTTGTTTCCCAAGTGCATTACTTTGCACTTCTTTGCATTGAATCCAAACTGCCATACTTTTGACCATTCGTCCAACCTTGCCAAGTCCCTTCTCATCCTTTCCACTCCTCCCTGTGTATCAACCCTGTTGCAGATCTTTGTGTCATCTGCAAAGAGGCATACTTTTCCTTCCAGTCCCACTGCAATGTCACTTATAAAGACATTAAAAAGGACTGGACCCAGTACTGAACCCTGTGGTACCCCACTAGTAAGCCCTCTTTCTTCAGAGTGGACTCCATTTACAATTACCTTCTGTGTCCTGTTGTTCTGCCAATATTATACCCAGGCTACCACCCTGAGACCCACTTCAATGCTGGTTAATTTGACTACTAATCTTTTGTGTGGGACTGTGTCAAATGCCTTGCTAAAGTCTAGGTAGGCCATGTCCACAGACCCTCCTTGGTCTACTACTTTGGTGACCCAGTCAAGGAAATCAATTAGATTCATCTGACATGACCTTCCCGCTGTGAACCCATGCTGCCATGGGTCCTGTGCCCCACTGTCCTCTAGGTACTCAACAATTCTTTCCTTCAGAAGTGATTCCTTCACTTTTCCTACCACCGAGGTCAAACTGACAGGTCTGTAATTTCCTGCCTCTGTCTTGCTCCCACTTTTGTGAAGGGGAATCACATCAGCCTTCTTCCAGTTCTCAGGTACCACACCATCCTCCCATGATTTGTTATAAAGGGTAGTCAGTGGTGTCACTAGTTCTCTGCTTAATTATTTTAGAATTCTGGGGTGAATTC
Organism: Neoceratodus forsteri; assembly: GCA_016271365.2. Lineage (NCBI taxonomy): Eukaryota > Metazoa > Chordata > Ceratodontiformes > Ceratodontidae > Neoceratodus > Neoceratodus forsteri. The sequence continues at coordinate 248,862,994 of CM057455.1, forward strand.
CATCTGGCCCCATTGCTTTGTCCACCTTCAGTTTTAGGAGTTCTTTCAGAATCCTTTCTTCTGTGAAAGGACTGGGATTGACCCACCTCTCCAGAGTGCTTCTGTTAATTGGATTAGGCACCTTCTCCGCTTCTTCTTTTGTGAATACTGAACAGAAGTATTCATTCAGTATCCTTGCTTTTTTCACCGTCACTCTCTGCCCACCCACCATCCATTCTATTCAGCCTCACTATCTCTCCCTTTGTCTTTCTATGCTCTCTGATATACCTATAAAAGGTTTTATCCCCCTTCTTAACCAAGTTGGCTATCTTTTCCTCAGTTTGTGCCTTTGGTATTCTGACTACCCTCCCTGCTTCCTTATGCCTTAACTGGTACAGTTATCTGTCCTGCTCCTTCTGTGTTTCCTTATACTTCCTAAATGCAATCTTTTTTCTCCCTAACCTTCACCAATACTTCTTTTGAGAGCCATAGTGGCTTTTCTTTCATTTTGATTTGTTTATTTGCTTCACACAAAGGCTTGCTGCCTCTGTGATGGCAGTTTAGATATTTTCCCATTGTTGCTCCACCCCTCCTTCTAGCTTGTTTGCTAGTGCTTTTCTAAGGCACTCTCCCATCTTGCCAAAGTCAGCCCTCCAGAAGTCCACAACCCTCACTTTTGTATGGCTTGACTCTGTACCTGAGTTTATCATGAACCACACTGTTTGCTGGTCACTTGTTCCCTAATGGCTACCCACTTCTAGATCTGAGATCCTCTCACTGTCCCCATTTGAGAGTATGAGGTCTAAGATTGCTCTCTCATGAGTAGGTTCCAAAACTAGCTGTCTGAGGCATGCCACCTGAAGGGCATCAAGAATGGCCCTGCTTTTGGATGTGGCTGCAGCAAAGGTGCTCCAGTTAACAATCTGGCATATTAAGGTCCCCCATCAACAGTATCTCCCCTTTCTCTGCCATCCTAAGTATGCCTTCTATCATATCCTTGTCCATTCCCTCCCCCTGACTTGGGGGTCTGTATACAATCCCTGTGCAGATTGTGGTGCCATTTCCAGTCTCTAAGGTACCCACAGTGCCTCCTCTCCTCCCTATTTACTCTTTTGTTCAGTTGCTTTTATCCCTTCCCTTACATAGAGAGCTACTCCCCCCCTTCTGCCCTCCCTCTCTCTCCTGTAGGTTGTGTACCCTGGTATGTTAACATCCCAGTCATGGTTCTCTGTGTACCATGTTTCTGTGACTGCTATGACATCCAGGCATCCCTCTTCCATCAAGGCCACCAGTTCAAGGAGGTTGTTGCCCAGACTACAGGTGCTGGTACTCATTACCCTCTATTTCTTGAAGACCTTACCCCTTTTTGCCCCATCTCTGTCCTTATTGCATTTGTCAATTTCTCCATTTACCCCTGCGCTTCTCCCTGTTGACATCTCTATGTTGGTGTCTACCTCACTTAGTACCCTGATTTTTTGGGGGGCTATGATTTCCCTGCTCCTTTCCAGTGCCTCCCCCCTTGGCTAGTTTAAATGCTTGCCAATGAAGTATTTAAACCTATAACCTAGGATCCTGGTTCCCCTCCTGGACAGATACAGACCATTACACCAGTATAGGCCTGCATCCGTCCAGGTGGACCCCCAGTCCCCAATGAAGCCAAATCTCTGAGCTTTGCACCAGTTTTTCAACCACTGATTGAATCCTGTGGTGTGGAGCACCCTAGCCTTATCCGTGCCATAGACAGGCAGCACCTCTGAAAAGGTTACTGTGTGTGCTATTTGTCTAAGGCCCCTCCCCATCTCCACAAATGCTTCTTGCACTGCTCTGATCCTTTTCTTAGCCAGGTCATTTGTTCCTAGGTGGACAATGACATCCAGCTCCTTCCCCTGTGCAGCTGCTCCTGTGATCCTGAGGATTCGCTCCCTGTCCCTCCAAGCCATGGTGCCAAGCAGGCACCTTACCTCCCTGTCCCCTTCCTCCCCCAATTCTACCTTCCTAACAATGGACTCTCCCACCAGGAGTTGTTTCCTTCCCCTGTGGGGTCCCATGCCACCCTCCTGTGGGTCTCCTTTGTGGAGGTTCCCAGCATCCTCCTTGGTCTCCACTGTGGGTGCCTCCATAGAGGAACCACACTTTGCCAGAACAGCATAGAAATTGTGGAGAGGTGCAACTGGAGGGATGCACCTCTGTTCCACCACCCTCACCCTCCCTGAGCCCATGGTGGTCCAACCACTCCTCTTTCTTGGCAATCTCTGAGGCAACGGCAGTGACTCTGATGGTCCCTGGATGGGAGAGGAGGTCCCACAAATCCTGGCCAACTCAGCCTGGAGATGAGCAACCTTCTCCCTCAGCCCAAAAAGGTGCCTGCAGATGGGACAACACTGCATCCTCCAGAATATCTTCTGGAAGACTGCTGCTCCACAGCCACTGCACTGCACCACTCCCATCATGTCTTTTTTCTGTCCCCCTAACTGTTGTTTGGAATATTACTCTTTCCTCTGTTTGCTTCTTTTCTTTTTTTTTCTTTTTTTCTTCCCCTGCTTACTTACTGCCTCTGTGCCCTTCTTGCTCCTGATCTTCCTGTTCTAAGACAAGAAGTTCCTGTATTTCTCAGTAGCCTCCTTACTTGCTCAGAGTCAGACCTCCAGCAGCTAGGGGGGATGGAGAGCTACTCTTGCCCTTCTAGGATGGTGAGTCTTTGGTGGCTCTGTGATCACTCACTTCCTGCTCCCAAACAGGAAGTTCCTGTTGTCAGTTAAATCCTGTGCCTATAAAAGTAGAACTGGTTTAGGGTGGGAGGGGTGGAGGGGAGGAGAAGGAGGGCAATATAGTCCCAGTAGAGAAGTTTTAGTTATACCAGTAGCTCCTTCCTCCTGGTGTTCTGTCTGTCCTCTGGCAGAAGCTATTTAGGCAGTGCTTAAATCTGGTTTTAACCTGGCTTCTTCTGGCTAAGCCACTCCCCCTACTTTGCAAATCTTTCTACACTTAGTTAATTTCACAGATAACAATTCCCTTCTGACACCTGTGACAAGCACCTAGATAAGTACACAGATAACACAGATAACAGATAACAATTCACTTCAGCTACCTCTGGCAAACACACTAACTCTTTTTTTAACCCTAAATTGAAGGTCCTGGTACAAGATTTCTAGTTCTTAGTCCCAGTAGAGAAGTTTTAGTTATACCAGTAGCTTCTTCCTTGAGGTGTTCTGTCTGTTCTATTGAGGCTAATCATGTTAAAATATATTTTATATACTGTACATATATATATATATATATATATATATTGTTTTGTTTCCCAATAACTGGAGCAATATTAAGGTTACTCAATAATTAGATTTCAATAACCACTAATGGATAAATAGCTCTAAAAAATCAGAGCTTCATCTCTAGTACTATTTCAATTATCCAGATAATTAGTCTTGTTTAAGCTTCCTTATTACTGTATATTAAACTCACCAACATATTTGGGAGAGAATAACAGGTAACGTATGCCACACTCTAACCTCCAACATCCTGGCTTCAAATAAAGGAGTCCCATTTAAATGTGGAGGTAACTTTTAAAAAGTCCATAATAAGATGGCCATAATAACATGGCATGTTTTAAACATGCCTATACAAAATTTCAATCAATCTCTCCTAGACAACAAAAATAATGCAATTTAGCAGCTCCGGGCAAAATATAGAATCCACATAATGGCTCCTATTTCCAATCAGAATAGCACTCAAAACAGGAATAAAAGACCCTAAATAGCCAATAAGGCCATGGCTTAAAAGAAGCTCACTCAAGGCGAACCACTAGCTGCTCCATTATACATTCATTGTAAGACAAACATTTAAAACTCATTTCATTCAGAAATCCATTTCACGTTTCCAGCGTATTATAAATAAGTAAAATATAAAGTTGCAATAACCTCACAAGATAGCAAAACGCTGAAAAATGCACTTTTCGCTAGTAATGTGGGTAGTTTTTTGGATATTGTCTGTGACACTGCGCATCTGTTGTGTGGCGTGCTGCTCTGCAACTTGGCTCGTCTGAAAGAGCTTCGGTCAAGAAACATGCCGCTTTTCATTTGGTGAACAAATATTAAGCTTTAAAAAGTTATTAAACTTCTAAGTTCCTATTATAAGTCAATGGGAACATTTATATGGTTGTTTTGCGAACAAAGAATGGGGTTTTGGACATCTGGTCCATTCTCACAATCAAAGAATTTGCAGCCTCGTGATCAAAGAACCTTTGATTACCAGGATTCTTTGATCCTGACAGCTGTCATCTTGTTTTTTATTTGCCATCTGAAAAAGTTAAATATCTCGGCTCAGGAGCCACTCCTGAAGTAAAACTTAGATGAGTTTTACTCAGGGGACTTCGATCTATTGACCCATGCCTGTGGTTTGCACTAATGTTGTCAAAAAATAGAGTTTTTTGCATTTTTATTCTTTGATCATGACTTGCTAGCGATCTTTGATCACAAGTCTGCAAATTCTTTGATCACGAGATTCTTTGATCACCATCTTTGATCGTGAGATGATGACCAGATGGGCAAATAAAACAAATAAATTTCTCAGCATAGGGGTGGCCTAGAAACACAAATGAGGATGGTTTTGCTCAGGGGGCTTCATTTTATCGAACCATTGCTGTAGTGTGCTGCATTTCTCTCTAAATTTTTTGTTACATCATTTTTTATTCTTTGTTCATGAGTCTGCAAATTCTTTGATTGCGAGATTCTTTGATTGCCATCTTTGATCGCGAGATAGGGACAAGATGGCCAGATTTTAATGCAGTTTTTACAATCTTTAAGATTAAATGTCTCGGAAATGGTTTGGTCTTTTGACTTGAAATATGGAGGGCAATGACGGGATTTCCTGTACATGTGAATCACGGTGTTTAGGTGTCAGAAAATATATTTGTTGTGGAGATATTTTATGGCGCAGTTTACGTTTTGTGCACAGCGTTTTGCTTTGTGGTAGTGGCTTGAAATTTATAGGGTAGCTAGCCTTAGTGCTATGGACGTACTTTTCAGTTGTTATGTCCATAAAATGTAAACGTATGGAATTCTGCCACTCTGAAGAATGAAAATCTCAAACTTTTAAATGTTATGTCTCGGACATGGTTTGGTCTTTTAAATTGAAATTTGGAGGATATTGAGGGCATGTCCTGTACATGTGAATTGTGGTATCTAGGTGTTGGAAAATTAATTTGCTGTTGAGATATTGTGTCAAGCACTTTACATTTTGCATATAGCATTTTGCATTGTGGTAGTGGCTTCACATTTATAGGGTACCTAGTGTTACTGCCATGGAGGTACTTTCAGTGGTTATGTGTCTGACATGTAAACAGTTGCTCAATTATGCCACTCTCATGACTGACACTCTGCTTTCTTTCAACATGGTGGAAGATTTTGGGTTCCATGCTCCCACCTATATGTGCTCCCAGCAATGCATCTCATATTCAGTACTTGCACTGTTATGTTACACAGACATCTACAAGTTGGTGGGAGTGCAGGACTTGAAGGGCCCATGCTCCCACCAACTTCTGCAAATTTTTACTTTTCTATTCTTTCTCAAAAAGTAAGGAAATTCGATGCACAAAACTGAGTTAATGCATCATTTAATGTTAAACCATAAAAAGTCAGGAAATTAGACTTTTAGGGTTGCCCCTCCCTCCTCGTGGACCTGCCCATCATCCTGAGATTGACAGCTGACAGGGGTCTGTCATTGGGGTTGTAATGCCTAAATGTCACCCCATTCTTCTTTCCTGTGCCTTGTCAATATGATTACACATGGAATGGGGTGACATTTAGGCCTCACAACCCCAATGACACACCCCATCAGCTGTCAATCTTGGGATGATGGGCAGGTCCAGAAGGGAGGGAAGGGGGCAACCCTAAAGGTCTCATTTCCTGACTTTTATGGTTCATCCCTAAATGATGCATTAATGCAGTTTTTGCATAGAATATATGTGTGTGTGTACATATCTATATCTTTATATATATATATATATATATATATATATATATATTAAAAGTACTCCATTTAATGCATTAGTTGAGGTTGTTCCACAGTGACAAAGTGAGGAGTTTGGTGTTGAGGGGTTGAAAACAGCCTTGACCGCCATTCTCCTCAATCCGCATTGCGTGCATTGGGATCATCAGCCCTAACTCTCACCCCATGACATGTGTAAAACAGCTGAAGTATAGGAGAATGGGGTTAGAGTTAGGACCCATGATCCCAATGCGCACCCCACTGCCGGTTGGGGGGATGGGCGGGGGGATCCAAAGGGGGTTTTCAACCCTAACACCGAATTTCCTCACTTTTGTCGCTGTGGAACAACCCTAACTAATGCATTAAATGGAGTTTTTTGCCTCTAATTTCCCTTCTTTTTGAGAATGATAACGAGAAATAGTGAATGTAATGCAGCGGCAGCAGGGCCCCACGCTCCCACCACATGATGTCTTGTGGTATAGTAACAGGAACAGCAACACAAACAGAAGTGCTAACAGTGGCACACATGGTAACACAAGTGCGAATGAGAACAGAAAGGGTAACGCACATGGTGGCGTAGATGGGAACAGTCTGCCACGTGATGTGTTGTCAAATAGTAACATGGTGCCCGCAAACGGAAATGTCAATGGGCATGGTGACGCAAAGTGAAACAGAAAGAGAAACAGTACTGTAGACAGAAGTGGCAAAAAATAACACAAACGCAAGTGCAAATGAAAACGCATAGGATAACGCACATGGTGGCGTAGACGTCAAGGGCAAGTGAAACGGGTACGGAACCGCAAGTGGAAAGGGCAACAGTAACAGTAATGTAAGCACACAAGCTGGTTTTCCCAAAACCTGCACAGAGAAAGACAGTGAGTACAAATAATGTATGCATAATAATGAGTATCGGAGCAGAAAATGAGAACTTGGAATATTAAATACGTTATATCTCAGGAACCGTACGACGTAGAAATAAAATTTAAAAGTCGCATGATTTACAACTGTCCTGGCTAATTCTACACTTAGTCCCCATTAGGGGGCTAAACATTTTTCTGACAAAAAGTCCAGATCTCGTGACCGCTTCTGGAGATACGGCCCTGAGCATGGGCAAACGCCGTCATGTTATCCCATGGGGAAAAAAGAGAAGTTTGGAGTGCCATAACTTTGCCTCCCACTAATATATTTTCACCAAACCACTGTAAGGCACATCTGTGGGCTGTTGGCTGTCTTCCCTCCAAATTTCAGGAAAAAAGACCAAACCGTTATTTTGCAGCAGGGATCCAAAGGATTTCTGTAATGCGTCGGGTGCCGTAATGTTATCCTATGGAAAAACCGTCAACTTTGGAGTGCCATAACTTTGCCGCCATGTAATATTTTTTCAATACAACACTGAAAGGAACATCTATAAGATGTAGACTCCGTTTCCTCCAAATTTCAGCCCAAAACTCCCAACGATTCTTTTGCAGCGCAGTGCCAAAGAATCGCTGTCACTTTCCTACAGATGGAACACTACTGTTGCAATTTGCAAAAGCTTTCACAAAAAAGTTCGACACTTTCGTGAGCACAAAAGTAATTTGCGAAAGTACTTTTTCCAGAAATTTTAAAAACATATTTCTGGGGTGTTTTACCGCAAAATAAAGACATGGCAAGCATCCTCAGGGTCCAACTAGGTGAATACAAAAAGAATTAGGTTGCTAGAGGGTCCCAAATTTAAATGCCAACCATTTTTCTGATCACCAACTGAAAACAAAATGGCTGATTTGCGAAAGTAACAGGCTCATTTACATAGAAACATAGAAGTTGACGGCAGATAAGGACCGCAAGGCCCATCCAGTCTGCCCATTTCTTTTTCTACCTTATAAATGTGCCTTCTGCCTTTGCTCTGTCAGTGACCTATCTATTCATAGTCATTTGTATTGCTCCCTTATGCCTATCCCATGCCTGTTTGAAGCCCTGCACTGTATTCATAGCCACCACTTCTTGTGGTAAGCCATTCCATGCATCCACCACCCTTTCTGTGAAAAAGAATTCTCACATTCCCCTTAATCGGCCTCCCTCTAATCTCATGCTGTGTCCTCTTGTCCTGCTATTTTTCTTATATTTAAACATGTTAGACTCTTTCACCTTGTTTATGCCCTTAAGGTGTTTGAATGCCTCGATCATATCACCTCTCCCTCCTTTGCTCAAGGGTATACATATTGAGCTCCGTTAATCTGTCCTCATATGTCTTCTGATGCAGTCCCTGCACCATTTTGGTTGCCCTTCTCTGGACTGCCTCAATTTGGTTAATGTCCTTGTGAAGGTGTGGCCTCCAATACTGCACGCAGTACTCCAGCTGGGGCCTAACCAGTGTCTTGTACAGAGGGATTATTACCTCCCTCTTACGACTTGTGATACCCCTACTAATACACCCTAACACCCCCCTAGCCTTACCTACTGCTTTAGAGGTCTGCTTGGATGATTTTAGGACATCAGTGATGATGATGCCCAAGTCTCTTTCTTCCTTTGTGACTGCTAGCAACTCCCCTCCCAGCCTATAGGTGGCTTCAGGGTTTCTCTTCCCTATGTGTATGATTTTGCACTTCTTTGCATTAAATCCCAGTTGCCACTCTTCTGACCATTCTGCTAGTTTATCCAGATCTCTTCTCATTCTGCCCACCCCATCTGGATCATCTACTCTGTTGCAGATCTTGGTGTCATCTACAAACAGACAAGCCTTACCCTCTAGTCCATCTGCAAGGTCACTAATGAAGATGTTGAAGAGGACTGGCCCCAGGACTGATCCCTGAGGTACCCCACTTGTGACTTGCATCTCTTCTGACTGTATACCATTTACCACCACTCTCTGTTTTCTGCCGTCAACCAGTTTGCCACCCAGTTGACCAACTTCTGACCCACCCGAGCCTACCCAGCTTATTTATCAATCTTCTATGTGGAACAGTGTCAAAAGCTTTGCTGAAGTCAAGGTGAGACGACATCAACTGCTCCCCTTGGTCCACCACCACTCTGGTTACCCAGTCAAAGAAATCTATGAGATTAGTTTGACAGGACCTTCCTTTGTAAACCCATGCTGTCTTGGATCCTGTGCCCCTATGGATTCCAGGTGTTGCACTATCCTTTCCTTAAGGAGTGCCTCCATAATCTTGCCCACTACTGAGGTAAGACTGACCGGTCTGTAGTTCCCCGCCTCCTCCCTGCTACCACTCTTGTGGAGCGGGATCACATGAGCCCTTCTCCAGTCTTCTGGGACCTCTCCTGTGCTCAGAGACTCACTAAACAATTCTGCTAATGGCTCTGCTAGTTCCTCTTTAGCTCCTTAAGTACCCTGGGATGTATGCCATCAGGTCCCATTGCCTTATCCACCTGAGCTTAGCAAGCTCTTGTAGGACCCTTTCTTTTTGTGAAGGAGTAGTGCTCACCTCCCTCCCCTGTGTCCATGATGCTGAGCTGTGGGCCCTGTCCTACCTTCTCTTCAGTAAATACTGAGCAAAGTATCTATTTAGGATAGATGCCTTTACAGGGTCCTCTCCTCCACATGCTCCCTTTTCTCCATTAAGCTTAGCAATACCCCTCTGGACTTTCTCCTTTCACTAATGTATCTATAGAAGGTCTTGTCACCTTCTTTTACTGTTCGTGCTAGTGTTTCCTCAGTTTGGGACTTTGCCTGCCTTACTGCCTTACCTGCTTCCCTTAGGGCAGTTTGGTATGCCTCTCTATCTTCATCCGCTGTGTTCCTTATATTTCCTGAAGGCCAGCCTTTTGGCTCTGACCTTTTCTGCTACTGTATTTGAGAACCAAAGTGGTTTCCTTCTTCTTTGCTCTTCCTTTTCTGTCTAACACAATGGGATGTTGCTTCAAGTATTGCATCCTTAATGCTTGCCCACTTTGCCTGTACCCCCTCACCTGTGTTTCTTTTTGCCAGGGCTAGCTTAACTCTACGAAAGTAAAAATTCATTTGTGACACTGTCGAACTTTTTGTTAACTTTTCCCATTGACTTATAATGGGAAATTGTTTTTTGAATAACTTTTGAACCGTTTAATATTTTTTCACCAAATCTTTAAAAGGCACATTGGGGACCCTGGACACACATTCCCTGAAAAGTTCGGGCTGGTCGCGCAAACCGTGCGACCTGTACGCACGACCGTAGAATTCCAGAAAAAGCGTAAACGCATGCGCAAATTATGCTTAATAACTCCACAGCCGTGTATCCGACTGGTAGAAAGCTTGGCAGATGCCAAGGCCTGCCATTCTTGATTGTGTATTCCAAATTTCAGCCAAATCTGTCTTATGGTTGCAAAGTTATTAAGGTGCAAAGTTTTGGGGTTTAACATAGAAATGGCTCCTCAACCCTTAACTATGGTAGCACTACCGTGCTACTATAATATATATATATATATATATATATATATATATATATATATATACACACACACACACACACACATATACATTATAGTGGCATGGTAGTGAACTATATTTAGGGTTGAGTACCCCATTTAAGGTTAAAGTGTGAACTTTTGCAGCTTAATAACTTTGCCACTGTATGATGGATTTGACTGACATTTGGCAGACATGGAGCAGTACCATGGGTCTCTGGATATGATACATTTTGTAACAGTTGGATATATGGTTGCACAGCTATGAAGTGCAATAGAAAGTCATATTTACATTTTTTGGGGCATTCTTTGCTAGTGCCTACAGGTCGCACGGTTTGCGCAACCAGTTCAAAACCTTCAGAAAACATGTGGCCAGTGTACCCAATATGCCTTTCGAAGTTTCATGAAAAAATATTAAACGGTTCAAAAATTATTCAAAAAACAAGTGTTCCATTATAGTCAATAGGAAAAGTTAACAAACTATTCGACAGTGTCACAAATGCAGTTTTTAGTGTTGCAAATGACCCCTGTAGTGTTATGAGTCAGTCATTGTTTTTTTCAGTTACTGGTCACAGAATTGCTTGGCATCTAAATTTGGGGCCCTCTAGGAACACTATTATTTTTGTGTTCACCTAGTCAAGCCCTGAGGATTTTTATTTTAGTTTATTTAGTTTTTGTTGACCGGGTAAGTGCACTAGACAAATCCTGCCTATTTTCAGGCATGACCCGAGGGAAGGGGATACAGATGAATGCCAACTGACCTTGAACCAAATTAAGCTGTTAGTGGAATTTTTAGTGAATGAGGGAAATTTGTCCAGGATACCGGGGAAATTCTCCTACTCTTTTCAATAAGTGCCATCGGATCTTTAACATCCACCTGAACTACCGCTAATCCAGGTAGATGGGACCTTGGTTTAACATCTTATCTGAAAGACGGCACCTCAGAAGTGCAGCACCCTTCTCATGCTGCATACAGTGTCAGTACTGGGATATCAACCCAAGTGCCAGATGTGGAAACTGAACCCACAGCCTTCTGATCTCCCGGCCTCAGAGGTGAGTGTGCTACCTACTGAGCCACTGACACAGACATGATGCTAACCATGTCTTTTTTGGGGGTTAAATGACCCAGAAATATGTTTTTCAAATTTTTGTAAACTGTAGTGTCACAAAGTACTGTCGCACTTGTAACACTTTCGTGATTTTTTTTTTTTGTGAAAGTGTCAAGATTTCTGACAGTACTTTGGGACACTATGCCCAAAACAGTAGGGAATCTTTGCCACCCTGCTGCAAAAGAAAGGTTTGGTCTTTTGGGTTAACATTTGGAGGGAAGAAATCCAACATCCCATGTTTGGTGACAAAATATTAAAGGGCTGCAAAGTTACGGCACTCCAAAGTAGAATATTTTTCCTATAGACTAACATTACAGTTTCCGCTGCACCTTTTGGGGCCCTGTATCTCAAAAATGCTTTGAGATGTGGACTTTTTGTCAGAAAAGTGCTTAACCCCCCAAAAAGGGGCTAAGTGCAAAACTAGCCAAGAAAGTCATAAATCATATAATTTTTTTTCTAGATATAAGCAGTTTAGTATTCCAAGTGTTCATTTTATGCTCCAAGGGCCATTATTTTACATACATTCTTTGTAGTCACTGTGCTTCTGAATGCACTTTTGGGGGGAAAAAGTGGATGCGATTGTTTTACTGTCACAGTTATCATTTCTGCTTGCGTTTCCGTGACCATTTGCATTACCATTTACGTCACCGTGTGCGTTACTCTTTGTGTTTGCATTACTGTTACTATTTGCACTTCCCTTACTGGTTTTGTTTGTGTTTGCATTTCCTTTTGCATCACTGTGAGCATTGCCATTTGCATTTGTGTACACGCTTCCATTTGCATTTCTGTTTCCTTTGGCGTCATCGTTTTTGTTACTGTTAGCATTTGCATTTCCCATTGCATTACCATGACTGTGCACATTACAATTTGTGTTTAATTACATGCCCACATTTCCACTTCTGTTTCTGTTACTGTTCCCTTTGGCATCCTCCTTGCTGTTACCATAAATGTTTGCATTTCCACTTGGGTTACCATTACCGTAGGGCCCCGTGCATTCACCACCACATTCCATTAACTATTTATACTGCACATTCTCAAAAAGAAGGGAAACTCATGGCAAAAAAATCCATTTACTGCTTCAGTAAGAGTTGTTCCACAGTGACAAAACTGAGGAAATTCGATGTTAGGGTTCCCACCCCTTGCACCCCACTCAACCCCCACCAACAGGCATTGGGTTGTGTGCTGGGGTCATCGGTCCTAACTCTCACCCCATTCTCCTATATTGCACCACCTCAGCTTGTTTACACATGGCATGGGGTGAGATTAAGGACCAACGACCACAATGCACACCCCGATGCCTGTTGGTGGAGGCGCAGTGGGGGTAGGGTGCAAGGGATGGGAACCCTAACATTGAATTTCCTCACTTTTGTCACTGTAGAACAACCTTAACTGATGCATTAAACAGAGTTTTTTTGCAATATATATATATATATATATATATATATATGACAGTGGCATGGTAGTGCCAATGTAGTTAGTGTTGAGTACCCCACTTAAGGTTAAAGTGTGAAATTTTGCAGCTTAATAACCGTGCCACCATATGATGGATTTGCCTGAAATTTGGTATTCTCGGAGTGGAACCACAGATCTCTGTACCTGCCAAGTGTCGTAATGGACGGATTTACGGTTGTGGAGCTATAAAGCACAATAGAAAGTCATATTCATGCTTTTTTGTGCATTCTTTGCTCACACCTACAGGATGCATTGTTAGTGCAACAGGCCAAAATATTTCAGGGAACATGCATCCGATGGTCCCCAATGTACCTTTCGAAAATTTTGTGAAAAAATATTAAACTGTTCAAAAGTTATTCAAAAAACAAGTTTCCCATTATTGACAATAGGAAGAGTTAACAAAAAGTTCAACGGTGTCGCAAATGCAGTTTTTATTCTCACAAATGACCCCTGTTGTGTCATGAGTCAGCCATTTTTTTTCAGTTATTGGTCACAGAAATGCTTGGCATTTAAAATTGGGACCCTCTAGGGACACAATTCTTTTTTTGTTCACCTAGTTGAGCCCTGAGGATGCTAGCCATCTCTTTTTTTGGGGGTTAATCATCCCAGAAATGTGGTTTTAAAATTTTTGTAAATTGAAGTGTTGCAAAGTAGTGTCGCACTTGTTACACATTCATGATATTTTTGGCGAAAGTGTTGTGATTTGCGACATTAGTTTGCGACACTATACCCAAAAGAATAGGAAATATTTGCCACCCTGCTGCAAAAGAATGGTTGGGTCTTTTGGGATGAAATTTGGAGGGAGGACAACCAAGATCCCACAGATGGTGACAAACTATTATAGGGCTGCAAAGTTATGATACTTCAAAGTTGACAATTTTTCCCATAGGATAACATTACGACACCTGCCGCACCTTTCGGGGCCCGTATCTTGGAAATGCTTCAAGATACAGACTTTTCATCTGAAAAATGCTTAGCCCCCTTGTCACCATGGAACAACCCTAACTGATGCATTAAATTCAGCGTTAAGGTTAAACCCCCCTAATGGACCCTAGCCCACCCCAACAACCTAGTATCGGGGTGCACGTTGAGGTCATTGGCCCTAACTCTCACCCCATCACATGTGTAAAGAAGCAGCAGTATAGGAGAATGGGGTGAGAGTTAGGACTGATGACCCTAACGCAGCATCCCAATGCCAGTTGGGGGTGGACTAGGGATGTCCAAGTGCCAACCCTAACACCAAATTTCCTCACTTTGTCACTGTGGAACAACCCTAACTGATGCATTAAACAGAGTTTTTTGCCTCTAATTTCCCTTCTTTTTGAGAATGAGGATGATAAATAGTGAATGGAATGCGGTGGCAGGAAGGGCCCTGTGCTCCCACCACGTAATGTCTCATTGCATGGTAACAGGAATTGCAAAGCAAACACAAGCAGCAATGGTTACAGACATGGTAAAGCAAACATAAATGGTAAGCAAACATTAATAGAAACGCAAGCATAAAGTGACGCTGAAGCAAACAGTGACGCAAACGGACACAAGCGCATACAAAAACGCAACTGGTAATGCACACAGTGACAGCACCGGTACTGTAAATGCAAATGTTAAGTGTTACAGCAACAAGACTGCCAAACATAACAGAAATGGAATCACGCACGTGAACGCAAACCGTAACGCTCACAAACACGGTACCATAATTGTAAATGCAAATGGTAACGGTAACAGCAACAATAATGCCAAAGAAAACATAAACACAAAAGGAAATGCAAGCACATATGGAAACGCAAACTGTAATGTGCATGGGCACAGTAAAGCAATAGGAAATGCAAATGGTAACAGTAACAGCAACAAAGACGCAAAACGAAAGACAAATGCAAATGCAAAGGAAAGGTCTACCATAAACACTAAGGCAATGCACACAGTGATGCAAACTGAAATGCAAACACAAACAGTAGTGGAAATGCAAATGGTAACAGTAATGCAAATGTAAGCTCAAACAAGAACATAAACCGTAACGCACACGGTGACATACACGGGGACGGTAATACAAACGGATATGTAAACGCAAGTGGAAACAGTAACTGTAACATTAACAGAAGCGCATACTCTGTTTTTCCCCAACAGCTGCATAGAGAAACACAGTGTGTACAAAGAATGTATGAATAAAAATGGCCCTCAGAACAAAAAATGAGCTGTTGGAATACTAAATTGCTTATATCTCAGAAACCGTACGACGTAGAAAAAAAAAGTCTCTTGATCCATGATTTTCCTGGCTACATTTTCACTGAATGGGTAGCCACAGGCTAAGCATTGTCATGATGAAAATTTCGTATCTTACACCATTTGAGATATGAGCCCCAAAAGACGCGTCATACACCACCATGTTAGTCTACAGGAAAAGATGTCAACTTCAGAGTACTGTAACTTGCCATCCATGCAATATTTGTCCACCAAACTACCAAAAGGCACATCTGTGAGATGCTGGCTGCCTTCCCTCCAAATTTGAGCCCAAAAGACAAAACAATTCTTTTGCAGCAGGGTGGCAAAGAACTCCTGTCATTTTGGCCATAGTCTGGAAAAGTAGTGTCGCAATTTGCGAAAGCTTTCGCAAAATTTTTGCAAAGTGTATAGTGCGACACTACTTTGTACACTACTTTTTCCAGAAACTTGAAAACATATTTCTGGGGTGTTTAACCCCACAAAAAGCATGGCAAGCATCCTGAGGGTCTGACTAGGCTAACACAAAAATAATTGCATTCCTAGAGGGTCCCAATTTAAAATGCCAAGCATTTTTCTGATCAGTAGCTGAAAAAAGAAATGGCGCTTTTGTGACACTACTAGGGTCATTTGCAACACTAAAATGTGCATTTGTGAAAGTGTTGAACTTTTTAACTTTTCCCTTTGACTTATAATGGGAACTTGTCTTTTGAATAACTTTTGAACCGTTTGATATTTTTTCACTAAATCTTCAAAAGGCACATCTGAAACCTGGCAACATATTCCATAAAGTTTTCAGACCAGTCGCAGAAACCATGCGACCTGTAGGTGAGAGCAAAGAATTCACAAAAAAAGCGGAATTGTGCTTTTGGTTGTCACTTAGTAACTCTGCAACTGTATATCTGACCAGTATAAATGTTGGCAGCTCCCAAGATCTACCATGCCCAACCATACCTGCCAAATTTCAGGCAAATCTGTTGAACAGTGGCAAAGTTATTAAGGTGCAAATGTTCACCCTTTAACCTTAAAAGTGCTACTCAACCCTAACTATAGTAGCACTACCGTTATATATATATATATATATATATATATATATATATATAAAATAAAAGGCAGTGTAAAGGTTTTAAGCAGGAATTCATAGGCATGAAGTACAGTAGGGATGTATGGACCGGTCCTTTGAGAATCAGAACACTCCCAATCCCATGATATCCAGTAGACATTGGTAAATAAGAATTCTACCACAAAGTGTACAAGGTCTGTGAAAATACCTGTACTATCTGCAAAAAACTACCCTCACCTGTCTAAAGTTCCAAAGGGAATGCCATAACAATAATCATAATAATAATAATCATAACAATAATAAAAGTTCATTTCATTTTTAGACAGGATGTTTTATTTGCTTCCGAGCCTATTTCTGGTTTCCACTCTCTTCAGAAGCACTTTAAGTGCATGTGCTTAAACTGCTGCTGCTACAGAGCATGAAATGTGAAATACAGTTGGCTGCAGTGTGTAAAGAAGCATGGAGTCTACTAATGTGGTCAGTTGGTCCATCGTGGCAGGTCACTCGAGTAATCAAAATGGTTAGCCAGCCAAGAAAGCAGGTAGTCAGTGGTTACACTGGGCAAATGGGCCAGTAGTTGATGGCTGGTTGATGAAGCAGGCAAGCAATTGATGGTACCAGGCATGCAATGGATGATGAGGACCAGCCTGCCCAGCAGATAAAGAGTTGTTTTTCAAGTTAGGAAAACTGCAGTTTGTGTTGTGTGAGGTGGGAGTACTACATGCACTGCAGTAAAGTTTGAGATGGATATGATTTTTGTGGGGAGGGAGATAAGGACACCATACACTGCAGGAACCAGTCAGTTGCCAGGACTGGGCTGAGTGGGGGGCAAAATGTTATAACTAAGGCAGAGAAGGGGAAAGACGTTTAAGAGCTAGGGCAGGGTGTGGGCAGAAATGAGAAATATGCAGCAGTGGAGGGGCCTATAAATGGGAAATCCTGGTTAGAGAGGAGGACAGAAATCAAAATCATATGTACAGTAGGAAGAGGGCAGAAATGGGAAATCCTTTTTAGGAAGTGGCAGAAACAGAAAATATAAGGAAGGGAAGAGGCAGAAATCTGAAAACAGGGAAGGAGGAGCAGACATGTAAGAAGTGGAGCTGGGAGGGGATAAATATGTGTGTGCATACTGGTGAAGTAAGATACCCTGAGATATGTTTACCCATTCCCCACAAATAAGGTAAGGGAATGAGAACAAGGAAGAAAAGACAGCGCAGAAGAATGCACAGAAGAGTCATAACACAGACCAGCACACACATGTTAGAAAAAAGCCTTTCTTTTTTAGTGCATTTTGTGAATGTTTTCATATTTACTAAAGATTTCCTAAATGTTCTGATTTGAATGAGAACCAGTCAGAACTAATCAGGACTCTGACCTGGATCCTGGTACTGATAATAAAGGTCAGGACTTTTCTATGTCTTGCCATCCCTAGTGTAAAGAAAACCTACTTCCACTTAGAATTTTTCAGTGTTTTCACTGGGGAGGACCTAAAACAGAAAATGATTACAAAGGGTATATGGAGGGAGAGGTAATTAGGAAAAGCATTCTGTCTTCTGAAGCTATGATTGGTAGAGGAGAATTGCACTCTGTAAAGCCCTTTCACACCTCAGACTGATATCACCACTGTATGTTCCAATACTTTGTAAGCAAATATAATCAGTTTGACTCCAAGAAGAGAGCATGCCCAATCCTACAAGTAATAGGTTAAATGTGTGGTGCTTTGTTTATTTATATTGTAAGGACCAAAAGTATTTACGTTTTATGTTCAAAACATGGGTAAGCAAAGTAAAACAGCTCCCTAGCTGAACTGATCAAATGAATGTGGGAACATGTTAGAACAGCTGTTTAACTTGCTGGTTACCACAGAATGAGAATATATTAACTATATGAGCTACAAGCACTGCATTATGGGTATGCAGTTATGCAAATGACATGGGCTGTGCAACATCTTTGCCATTCCTTGAGAAATAAAGTACTAAACTGTAGCACATATGATTATAGTGAGCAGTAGCACCTACATGAAATGAGAGTTGCAGACCAATTAGTCTAATGCCACTACCTTGCAAATTGGTGGAAAATGTATTAAAACAAGGGACTGAGGTAAATATAAAAGAAATGGAGCTGAAAGACATTGAAAAATGTAAATTACATAAAAATAGATCATGTAAAACTAATGTATTAACATTTTATTAAAAAGTGATCTATAATGGTAATAATGTTCATTTGACAAGATCAATTTAGATTTTTGGAAGGCTTTCAACACTGTATGGGCCTATAACACTACCACTGGAAATTTTACTTGATAAATTAAAAAATACAGGATTTGATAGTAAGATAATGACCTGGGTAAGACAATGGCTTATCAATAGAGACCAACAAGTAAGTAATAGGGGTAAATTGTCAAAGGCTGAAAGTGTCAGCTGTGGTGTACTACTGGGTTCAGTGTTGAGACAAGTGCTATTCACTCTTTTTATATCTGATATGGATGAAAAAGTAGAAAACTGGGCATCAAAGTTCACTGATGACACCAAAATTGGGGGAAATGTTGACACAGTGGAGACAGGACTAAAGTGTGCAAGGAGACTGAAGAAATTGAAAAATGGGCTTACAACAATAGGATTCCATTTAATATTGACAAATGTGTGGTGCTTCATACGGAGAACACAAACCCATGACAAAAATACACACTGAATGGTGATAGCTTGTGAAGAAAAAGACCTAGGGATATTAACTGATGAGAAACTTAACTTCATAAAACA
Organism: Neoceratodus forsteri; assembly: GCA_016271365.2. Taxonomy (NCBI): domain Eukaryota; kingdom Metazoa; phylum Chordata; order Ceratodontiformes; family Ceratodontidae; genus Neoceratodus; species Neoceratodus forsteri. The sequence continues at coordinate 248,881,935 of CM057455.1, forward strand.
TTGTAGCAGAATAACTACTAATGAAAACTAGCTACTGAGAAATATTAATAGGTCTTTTGTAACTAAAAGTGAACAGTGCATAATCCTGGTCTACAATACATACATTAGACAACATCTGCATTATGACTCACAGTTTAGAACCCACGCAAAAGGGGAAATATAGATTTGGTGGTGAACATGCTGCAAAGGGTCAAGAGTTGACATATGAGGAGAGACTAAATGAACTCAAGATTTAGTTTTTCTCTGGAAGAGAAGTGAATGCCAGGAAATCTTCTGCAAACATAATAAAATGTTAATGATGCAGTGCTATGTAATCAAATAAACTTCAAAATTCATCATATAGCTGGCCCAGTGGCATATAGGATTGAGGCGCTGGCACCTTACTTCAACCCACGCAAGTGACCTGGGTTCCAGGATCAGACTCGAGGTGCTGGGGTTGGCAGGAGAGGAGATCGATCGAGCATCGAGGACTGCTCTCTCCTCTCCTGGGTGGGTTAGGGGAGTGCCGTCAGCAGGGGACCCAGGTGGAGACTGGGGCAACGCAGTAGCACGGGAGGGGAACACTACCAGAAAAATGGAAACTGGCTCGAACTTGACTGGATGACAGCCACCTGGTGGTTTGATGCCATCAATATCCTGGAGCCTCCATTCCTCAGCAGTACCCAGGGTCAAGTATCAGCTTGCCTGCCCACAGGTGCTTCTCCCCTCGGAGGAGGGGGGGCCTACCCAGAAAAGAGTTACGTCCGGGTTACTCTGGGGATGACTGCACATGTGAGGGATGGGGCATGAGAATAGGATGGATTGGAGGTGCCTTGGCACTGACTGAAGGAGTGGCTGAGAGCGGTAGCACAGAGGGGGAGAAAGAGATAACACAAAAAAAAAGAAAGAAATTCATCATATGGGGATTGATCTTACAGCTCTTAGTCAACAGGTCAAATTTAATACAAATACCAGAAACAGTAGAAGGGACAGATTTATGCAGAGGGTGGGTAGACTATGGAATACCCTGACAAAGGAAATAGTGGAATCAGGTACATTACTGGACTTCAGGAATGAATTAGACCAACATATACAAGTTAATGGGATGGGTGTTGGACCCACTAAACAGTTACTGGCTAAATTGGCAATGTATACTGACAAAACATTAAAAAAATTACAGCAGAGACCATTAAATGACAAATTCGAGACTGTCGCTGTAATGATCCCGCTGTACACCAGCACCAGTTTTGCTGGTGTTTCACTACCTTTCAAATCAACTCCACCTCAGAGTTGGTTATTAAAAAATAGAGAGGGGTGGTAGGCAGACCCCCCCCCCCAAGGATGTAGGGTGTGGGGGTGCTACAAGTGATTTTTCAATGTGCAAAACTTTGACTGCTGAAGTTTTACCCATTGATGTAGGAGATTTCAACAACAAAGTTGTCAAAGCGACTTGGAGAAATCAATTGGTAGAGTACCTCTTCCTCTCTTTTCACTCAGTATAAGACTCAGCATAAAAGCAGGGGAAATATTTCAATCAGGAATTAGGAGTTGAACAAGAAACCCACTTTCACCTTGCATTTTCCAGCCAAGTGATTGAGCAAGGACTTCAAAGGAAAAAGAGAAGAAAAGCAGAAAGTTGGTGGAATAAGGGAGAAGATTCAGTATTCTGAAGCAATGCTAGGTGTATGAGAGGTGCACACCACAAACAGTTCAGAGTGAAACTTATAGACTGACATGTTTTGCAAGTGCACATAAAAAAGACATCCTTATTATAAAAAGTAGGGTATAATTCATGTCATGTAATTACTAGATTTATTTTCAAATTGCAGTGGTGCCAGCCAGGATACAATGCAGTAACTTGCTGTAAATAATATGTTACAGAATAGTGCATTACGAAAGAGATTTAATGCCATTATAATTACTGGTGACCCTGTTTATCAACCCAATTACCAGTAGTAGCAAATGCCGTAACAACCCAAAATCTTATTTTTATGGCATTTGATGCTGTAATAACCTGAAACCCAGTTATTATGGCATTCTCTAAACAATTTTCACTTTCCTCCATGGTAGCCTGACCAGGCAGTGTTTACTCCTGTAAACAACATCCTACAAAACGTATAGAAACAGCAATATTTAGTGTAAAAATCACCTTAGTTGTATTGGTAAAGATCACTTTTCTTAGTTTCCTGTAAAAGAAGCTGCCGAGTGTACAGCGAGGAGAGTGAGTGACTCAGTAGCTTCAGAAAACTTAACACAAGCCTTAGCGAGTGTGGCTATAGCAACGCTCACTATCGCTTGTGTCCAGTCTTCTGAAGTGGTTGAGTCACACACTCTCCTCACTCTACACTCGGTAGCTTCTTTTACAGGAAACTAAGAAAAGTGATCTTTACCAACATAACTGAGGTGATTTTTACACTAAGTATTGCAGTTTCCATACATTTACAGTTTACAAGAGTGAACACCGCTCGATCACGTTTAAGTGAGGGACCCTCCAAGTCAATCATCTTCAACTCCATCGTCAACACTCGAAGCCCATGCACCAGCAATTTACAAAAAATTATATATAGGTAAGTGTGTGTTGAATGAATGTTTTTACACACCCTCAGTATATGATGACTATATAAATCTCTCAAGTTTTGCTCTCAATGTTTATGGGTCATCACACACCTTGGGTGTGTAGAAAAGGCAATAAGATACACTTGCCTATCCATTTTTCTCTATGTATTGCACTGTTTCCTACACAAAACTGTACAATTTTACATTAATAATGCAAAGGAATGGGTTATACTTGGCAGTATTGCACTTGGTGCAATGAAAACCAAGAGATGTCAGCAGCTTAACTGCATTTTACAGTACGTATGTGTATGTGATTGTCATGTAACATGAATCTGTATACCATACACAGGCTTCACAGGATGTCTCTGAGACTGGGAACTCATCAATGCAATGGAAAATGAAGGCCTCAAAGCAACATGTAAGTATCTGATGTAAAGGCTGAACAGTCCTGTAGAAGTGATATAACTGTTGCCTTTTCAAAATCTAATCATGGTTTTGGGTGAGTATGTCATAAAGCTAAAAGTTATTTCAGATGCTATTACATAAGGATAACATGCCTTCACAGAGTAATGGTCTCATCTTTCTTGACTTCTGGCTAGGTGGGTCACATCTTTAGACAGGGTAAAAGAAAGGATAAGAATGTCCTTGCCAGTGGAGTGGCGAGCCATGTAGAGGTACTGAGGCACTTGTTGACTATAGACAGGATCCCTAGTGCTCTGTGGCAGAATTTTCTAATTTCTGTGGCAGCACTCTAGGCTTCTGTGACAGCATTTTCTGATTTCTGTGGCATGATTTATTCATTTCTGGCAGAATGCAGCCCTGCCATTGGCAAAATATGAAGTGATGTCATTGATGACATCACCTACCAAGTGTAGAGGAGGGGCTTCAGGATAAACAAGATGGGTGTGGAGCCTGGCACTAAGTAAAAACTGTATTTTGAATGAAAATTTAATAAAAACAATTAATTCTGTGACTATAAAAATTTTGCGACATGATGCAAATTCTGTGAAAATTCCACAACTGCAAAATCGCAGAATTCCAGGGTCTTGACTATAGACAGAGTAAAGGTCTTATGGAACTCCTAACTAATATTCTCTTTTTTCATTTAATCTCCATGGTATGCAGTTTGCAAACTGTATTAATTTTAATTACTTTAAATATTTGTTTAAATGTAATAGATGAAAAGCTATATTTTGTTACAGTTTGTTTAGTAACATTTTGAATTGTATTCAAATTAGTACATTCTGTAGATACTTTTTTTTTGCAGTTACATTTTTTATTGTTATTATTAGGCTATACAAACAAGACACAACATTCTCCATATACATCTTGTAATCATAATGATAAAGAAGGAACAACACATTGTCTGATAACATGTACTAGGTTGAGGTAAAGAATCATGAATTATAAATTCTGTAGATACTTTAAAAACTGTGTCAGCACTCTGTACCATCTAGTAACTGGACTTTTAACAAGCTAATTATAAGATCAGGATATCATCTTGTTAGTATAAATTAAAAGTTAACAATGGGATCAGTTCTAGTATAAGACCTTCAATAAACCTTTGTCATATTCTCTAACTGGGTGAGGTGAAACACTGGGTAGATACTCCTGACATTGCTCTTCTGCTATGCACTTTATGCTGCTGCCTGACACTGCAAGGGTTAGTGAAACATAGAAACATAGAAACATAGACTTTGACGGCAGATAAGGACCGCTTGGCCCATCTAGTCTGCCCATTTCCCTACCTACAGGATAGGCCACAGATCCTAGTTAACCAACAGCCTATTTCTTCCTACCCCCCACAAGAATTGCCTTATGTCTGTCCCATGCATTCTTGAATTCTCCCACAGTTTTAGACCCAACAACCTCCTCAGTAAGGCTGTTCCATGCATCCACTACCCTCTCTGTGAAATAATACTTCCTCACATTGCCCCTGAACCGCCCTCCTTCTATCTTTAAATTGTATCCCCCTGTTCTTGCAAGTCTCTTTTTCTGAAAGATGCTACCCTCTTGGACTTTGTTGATTCCACTGAGGTACTTAAAGTTTTATCATGTCCCCTCTCCTTCTTTCCTCAAGGGTAACATATTAAGCTCCTTTAGTCTCTCCTCATACGGCTTCTCTTGCAGATCCTGCACCATTTTAGTTGCCCTCCTCTGACTGCCTCTATCCTGTCTATGTCCTTGAGGAGATGAGGTCTCCAGAACTGGACATAGTACTCCAGATGGCGTCTCACTAACTGTCTGTACAGAGGATAACAACTCTGTTTTCTGCTGCTGATGCCTCTCCATACATCCCAGTATACCCCTAGCCCTCCCTACTGCCTTCTCCATTGCTTGCTAACCTTAAGGTCATCTGATATGATTACCCCAGGTCCCTTTCTTTTTGTTGTTGTTACTACCTCCCCACCCATTGTGTATTCTTCCCCTGGTTTCTTGTTTCCCAGGTGCATTATTTTGCACTTCTTTGCATTGAATCCTAGCTGCCATGCTTCTGACCATTCCTCCAACCTTGCCAAGTCCCTTTTCATCCTTTCCATGCCTCCTTGTGTATCAACCCTGTTGCAGATCTTTGTGTCATCTGCAAAAAGGCATACTTTTCCTTCCAGTCCCTCTGCATATCACTGATGAAGACATTAAAAAGGACTGGACCCAATACTGAACTCTGTGGTACCCCACTAGTAACCCCTCTTTCTTCAGAATGGACTCCATTTACAATTACCTTCTGTGTCCTGTTGTGCAGCCAATGTTTTACCCAGGCTACCACCCTGGGACCTACTCCCAGGCTGGTTAATTTGACTATTAATCTTCTGTGTGGGACTGTGTCAAATGCCTTGCTAAAGTCTAGGTAGGCCATGTCCACAGCCCCTCCCTGGTCTACTACTTTGGTCTCCCCGTCAAAGAACTCTATTAGATTCATCTGACATGACCTTCCCACTGTGAACCCATGCTGCCTTGGTGCCTGTGCTCCACTGGCCTCTAGGTAGTGAATTATTGTATTGCCCTGTGATCAAAAAACAACTCATTTAACATATATAGTAGCCTGTGTCATCTTGAGTGCCACACAATTCTACTTATTAAAGATTTTCATAACATTTGGGCATTGCCCATGGGATGCCGGAGTGCCATTGGATGCTGTGCAAGGATTGCACGACATCCTCCAAATCCCATCCTCCAAAGGTAAGGTGCTGTTGAAGATAAGCCCAAAAGGGAGACAAATTAGGCATATGAGTAACTGCTTCTGATAGTTAGTAGTTCTATAATAGCTACTCATAGGAGTAGTGGTGATGCAGGGAGCAAAGGGGGTGAGGGCAGGAACCCATTCAAGACAATTGCTTTCAGGGTTGGATATGGTATAGCAGGGAAGACTGGATGGACCACTAATCTTTATTTCCAGACTTTGCCTATGATTATATAAGTACATGATTCTATGATTCTATGATTGGAGTCATACTCACCTGCCTTCCCGACATCCTTGAACTAAAGTATCGCCCATCTCCTTACCATGACAGCCATAAACAAGAATTAAATTCATGGCTCTTATTTCCTGGGGGCCTACCATGGGTGAGGGATCCTGTGGCAATGGAGGCAGACCTGAATTAGAGCTAGCATCCAATACTGAGAGGGTGCTTAGTAGGAAATCACTGGTAAGTAGCGTTGTGCGAAACTGAGAAATTTCATTACGTGAAATATTTTGTGAAATTTGTGCATTTCACAAACTATTTTATGGGTGCAAAATGCAAAAATGTGCCCAAAAATTGCAAAATTATGCCCATAAATGTTAAAATTATGCACAAAATGGCAAAATTGTGCCACAAAATGCTAAAATTTATTATTTTCAGGTGACATGTTGCAATTTGTTTGAAAAATTTCACAATTCTTGGGTGACATTATTTTGTTTTCAGGCTAAAGTTCTCTTTTCACACACAGAAAATATTTTGCTAAATGCACACATTTCACAAAATATTTTGCATTGCAAATTTGCTGATTTCACTGTAATTTTGCCTGCATGGTATGGTATTAAAATAAGGAACGCTAACACCATATTTTCCTATTTTTGTCAGTTTAATCTGAATCTAACTGGTGCATTAATGTAGCTTTTTTCTGCAAAGAATATTTGAATATAGGTCCTTTTATATGCAAATGTTCATGAGGCAGTATATCACAGGAGAAGAGAACTCACCTTCCACTACCTGTACAGGAAATATACCATGCAGAGATGATTTCTAATCCTCCTAGTTGTATTTTATCGGTACAGGTATTCAGTGCAGTAAAGCTAGGTACAGTCATAGGAACAAACTGAAATAACATGTTGTAGCAATCACTTCATACTTTGTTAGACCTCTGTGAAACCTTTATTTAGTGCAGTCTGTATTTGTGCCAATAAGATAAACATTGCAGGACTGGAAATTATCTCAAGATGGACTGTCTTCTGCACAGGAATGGAAGGAGTGAATGTTGCCTTCATGTTATATTGGACAATGCTGATTTTAGAGCCAGTTATCAGTGCACGAAAGATTGAGCAGGTGAAGGTTTCTCTTAAAAGTTTACAAGTTATGTGGGTGGTTGAAACAGCAGTATGGTAAACATATTTTATAATATATTTATAATATTTAGAGTTATCCCCACCCCCAAAACTGTCAATACAAAACTGTCTTTCATTTTCTTCCATTCTTAAAGCAAGATATGTGGTTCTGAATTACTTAAAAGTCCCTGCTCTATTACCTTGCCCACCAGGTTACAACTAAGCAGCTTGTAGAGCTGCTGTGCTGTTTACCCTCAGAAATATTTCAGCACCATCCTGCCACATCCACAAAATCAATATAGTTCAAACAGCAGCCAGGAGGCAAAGCCGAGTGGCTTCAACCTCCATACTGTGGGTTATTACAGACCAAACCACAACCTTTTGGGTTGTCCTGCACATATGAAAGGGACATTGACTGGTACAAATGTGATTTGTTTATGCATGAAATAGATATCTTCAATTGTTGTAGAGATTGTGTTGTATTGAAAGAGACCTGGAGTTATGGTGTCAAACACTCTCAAACAAAAATATAGTGCAACTAAAAAATGTAATCAAGTAATGGGTAGCATAAGAAAGAATTTCATAAGTAGGAATAGAAACACAGATGCACACCTGTACCACTCTCTGATTAGGCTGCACTTTGAGTACTGCACTCACTTTTGGTCTTCACATAGTTGAGGTAATGTGGAGACCCTGGAGAGAATGTAGAGGATGGCAATGAGCAGAATGCAAGGCACAGAAATAATCAGCTGTGGAACAAGATTGGCTAGATTGGATATACCTGTACTCACCTTTAAATGGAGGAGTATGAGGGGGGGACATAATTCTAGTTTTAAAAACAGTAAGAGATGCACATTATTGTATGCTCTGCAACTAAGAATTAAAGCATATCTATATAACTGCTACAGACAATCAGCACAAAGGATCAGCCTACCTCTTATGTGGCATACAGATGTCTCCTAGCACTGCCCAATCAGCTGTTTTCTCGCTGGGTAACGCTGTCTGCTCACTCCTCTTTGTAGCAGGTCTGTAAGCACAAAGGCTACAGTACATACAAGGGCTACAGTTTGTCACAACAGCACTCTGCAGGTCAGGCCCTCTGCTCCCACAGTGCCACCATCAAAGTGCAATAGTGTGAACAGGTGACAGACAGGGACCCTCCTGTCTGTTTTGGATCCATATTATCTGCTAGTCTGGAGTTCAGGAGGGAGGCAAACTGTGGATCTTATACTAACATATCAAATTTATAGGCTCAGATATGTACCCTGTTTGGGAAAGCAATACAATCCGTTGCCCAGGGGTACCAAGCCAGGTTTACAAAATGCACCCTTGCAACTCTATATGAGATCCAGGTATTTTCTTACCTTTAAGTAAGCTTAGTAACACATTCACACTCTTAACAGCTGTCAGCCTTAAACACAGTTTCAGCAATCACAGGCAAAAAGGACTGAGAAGACACAGGCAGTATACTACAGAAAAGGTGTTTACTAAAAATTGTGAATCAGGTAAAATCAAACACAAAACAATTATATCATTAACTTACAGTCCCATAAAATAAATGGGAGAACACCAATACACCTACCACAAACACTTAAAAGTTCTTGCTGAATTATCCCTTCCTAAAGTGCATAGTTACCAGTCCAAAGACTGTGTGTCTTTTGAGTTTCAGAGTGCTTCTCCTCTCAAACTTCTCTTGCAAGAAATATTCAATAGACAGTTTCTCCACCTCCTAGTAATGCTACCCATGAGGTCACAGTTAGATCTTCTCAGCTTAAACTGCTTAACATGATTATCTATAAGGATGTTTTTTTATTAATGTGAACATCAGCAACTAGTCATTTCCCAAATTATGAGTTTTTGATCAAAACACTATCTTTGTTTTCCCAAGATAGAACTAAGGTTTATGACTTATAACATGGTGCTGTTATCAAATGTTCCTGCAGGAAATCATAAATGTTTATGAGGCCTATATCCTGGTAGATGGCCAGAAGCTTTAATTGAAGACAGAACAGGAAACTCTTGATTAGGTTTCTCTTCACTGGTCAATTTGACACATCCTGCAGCTTCTACACTGACATCTGAGGTCAAAGGTCACTTGTCACTGCTGACTGGAGTGTCAGGCAGACAAACACATAACACAGACCATTTATTTATAATACAAATATTATACAATAATAAGATTGCAGGGTTTATCATGTTACACAGTTCAACCATGAAAATCCAGAACCAGTCCATTTTCCTTTCACTTTTTTGTTTGGGAGCAGTTTACAAATGGAAGAAGAAACAAAGAAGAGAAATTGCTGAAACAGGTGGTTTCAGGACATCCTTCATTCTGTGAAAGGGGACACACCATTTCTCACTGTAATCGGAGGGGGATAGAAAACAAAGGGAAAAAACATTTAATTTTAAAAATACTTTAATGACTTTCAACTTAAAGCAGATAAACTGCTTCATAATATATTAATATGTAGACTTAGGGATGTCTCTTATGGTTAAGAAGGTTCTGTCATGCTGGTTTGGGCAGACAGAACTGTTAGCTTTGCTTTACGGTCCTCTCACCTAAACCAGCATGAGAGAACCTTCTTATCCCATAAAAGACAACCCTAAGTCTACATATTAGTATATAGATCAAGAGGCCATGTGCTACAGTTGATAAGAAAAAAGTTAGGATTAACATGAGAGTTAATTTATTTGCCCAGAGGGGTGCAACACTATGGAACAGTTTACCAGAAACAGTGGTTAACTGTGAATCAGTAGGCTCCTTAAATCAAAATTTGGCAAACATCTTAGAAATCTAAGTGGTTACAACCACTGAGTAGTGGGGATGGTCTTGATGAGACATAATGACCTCATCATCATCATCATCATACATTTATTGAAGGCAAATTGAGAGAAACTCTCATTTACAACTGTGTTCAGTATAGACAAACCATCAAAGAGACACAGTATGCAAAATATAATAAACAAAGTACAAAACACATAATTACAGACACAGGTAATCAAAACATAGCATATTTGTTTCATACAATAAAAACTACATTTTGTGCAAAATAATTAGCATTAAGACATATATCAGTTTACCCATAGCAATCACGATGATTGTATACCAAACTATCTCATGATGCTCTACATTTTTCCAAAGATCATGAACAATTCTCTTTGTGTTGACCTTATACTGGTTACCAAGTAAAGGCAAGGAAAGACAAGAGCAAGGCAAGTTTTTTTACTGTATACGGCACTCTTTCCCAGGGGCTCTAGGTACCTAACAATAAAACAGTACAAATAATAAAGCCAACAAATTTAATAATAACTAAAATTCATAAAATTCAAATAATAGCTTTCACATATATATCAAAATTAATTTAAATGGCCAGGTGGGGAGAATTATTCTGAATAGACTAGGCGAAGAGGTGGGCCTTCAGCCTCTTTTTGAGCAAGGTCTCCCAGAGTGCAGGTGGTAGCAAGTTACACAAGGTCAGCCCAGCAACACTGAAGGCGCAATTGTCTGATGTCCTGAGCAGAACCCTGGGAACGTCCAGGGTGCCCCATCAAAGAGGAGCAGAGGGAGTGGATGACAGAAGTTGCAGGTGTCAGGATCTCAGTCAGGTAGCCAGGATCTAGTCCATATAGGGCCTTAAAGGTGAGCAAGTCCACCTTGTAAAGTACCCTCTACCTGACTGGCAGCCAGTGCAGAGCACGCAGGACTGGGGTCACACCTCTGGACCCCTACAGGCCTATCAGTAAATGGGCCACTGTGTTCGCACCAGCTGCAGTCAGTGGAGGATCCTTCCCTGACCCCAAAGTATAGAGGAATCAGAGTAGTTGAGCCTAGAAGTAACAAAGGCATGTGCTAGAGTCAGCAGCAATTCTGTTGGAATGAGGGTTTGATCCTGGCAATGTTTCTCAAGTAGTAAAAAACACTGTTGACTACAGATGATACCTAATCTTCAAGTATCAATCTGCTGTCCAGGATCACGCCACAATTGCTCATATTCGGGGAGGCCACCAATGGAGCAGACCTCAGGAAAAGACCTGCATCAGCTTCAGGGGTCAACCCATCATGCCCATGACGTGGCTCGATCACCAGGACCTCCATCTTATCTGGGTTCACTTACAACCAGCTGGAGGACATCTAATAATTGATTTTAGTCAGACAGATGTTTTTTGTTTATTTATTTAAGAGTTTTACCAGGAAGGCATACTGAGTGAAGTACTGCTCAATTCCAGTTGTTGCCTGGGGACAATACAATATAACAATGTGAGGCATACAATATAAGAAGGTAAAATAATAGGCACAGGCAATATAACAGCAAGGTTACAACACTATACAGGTTATAACATGGTACAGGGTGCAAGTGCATTTACAATGAGAGTTACAACAGCTAAAAGGCAGACCCAGGTAAAATAACAGTTAAGGCTGCAGTAGTGTAACCAATACGGCCATTACTGTGGGTTCAACAGGGAAAGGAGGCACAGGGATCACATAACTGAGTAAGGAAGGTTCAGAGGTGGTACAGAGTAAACTGGGGGTGGGGGAGCTGTAATAGTGCTGAGAATGAATGTGTTAGGCACATGAGCAGGTGGTGGTGATGTGTGCAGATAAGATTCCATTTAGGTGCTGGGAGGGTAAGCAGTGTCAAATGTGTGGGGTAAGGGAGTTACATAGCTTGGGTATGCAGTAGCTGAAAGCTGCCTGACCCAACAAAGATGACCTATGTGGAATATAAAAGAGGCTAGAGTAATTTGTCCTGAGCTCATAAACTGGGGATTGGTGAGCAGACAGGGCTGAGAAGAGGTAGGGAGGCAAAGTGTGGGTCCAGTACTTGGCAATGAAGTGTGTACAGTGTGAAGATCTACGGTCCTGAAGAGAGGGTAGACCTAGTGTTTGGTAGAGGATAAAGTGATGGGTGGAGTAGGGACAGTCAAGAGTGAAGTCACAAAAGGGGTGAAAAAGAAGGTCCAGTCTGGTCAGGGAAGACTTGAGTGTGGCACTGTAGACTACATCACCATAGTCGAAAATTGGCAGTATCATTTTCTTTACTATGGCTCGATGAACTGGCAACAGGATTCAGCCATGTTTGCGGTAGAGGGCATCCAGTCTTGGGCTGAGTTTTTTATGGATGTCATCAGTGTGTACTGAAAAATCAAGGTGATGGTCTAGCCAGACCCCCAGGTATCTGAAGGAAGGGAAGACCTCCAGTACAGTCCCTGCTAAGTCCCAGTCCATGTTAAGCACATCTACAGCATTGGATGTTCTGGGGCGCAAATGACAGATACAGCTGAGTATCATCTGCATAGTAGTGAAACTCTATGCTGAACTGCTGAATGATCTCACCCAGGTACAGCATATACAGTACACTGCAAACAGTATTAGCAGCCAGACTGAACCCTGGGGCACTCCATATGACAGAGGCATTGGGAAGGAGAATATGTTTCCCAGCACTACCTGCTGCACCCTCAAACCATTTGATGTTAACACTGGCATGTCCACAAAACTCACAGAGTCGATCAAGAAGCAAGAACATACGAACATACGAATCTGCCAGCAGTAACAGACCACTCAGTCTATTAATGTCTGCTCATGTGTGCAGCTAGCACCCTCGATTGCAGCTGCCCCATCCCCTCTCCATCTGTTATTTCCACAGTGATCCACAGTGTCAAGGGCTAAGGAGAGACTGAGGAGCCCAAGAACTGACTTGTCTACTCTGTCTCTAGCACTGAGCAGATCATTATGCACCCTTACTAATGCTGTGTCCATGCTGTGTCTGGCCCAAAAAACAACTGGAATGGCTTGTAGATATCAAAGGACACGAGGTGATCAGGATGGAGTAGCCTAACTACAGTTCAAAAAAGCTGAGAATGTTTGTTTTTCCTTGCAGCAATTTCCCTGGACAGGAATTCTGCCTTCTTATGGAAAATTGCCTCTGTAGTGAACATGCATGACCAGATTTTTAGCCTCCATTGAGGTCTTCTGCCATCAATGCTCCAACTTCTAACCCTAGATTTTCATCACCTTGAGATCCCCATCAAACCTGGGAGATCTCAAGTGAGAAGATCTGGGCCATATACAAACTGGAGTGATGACATTCAGTGCTTCAGATACCACCCTATTATAGGTGGCCCCTGCCTCACTGGTGCCAGCCACACAAGCTTCATCCACTATAGGTCAGCTAATGCCAGTGGTCCCTCTGGGCTCAAACCCCTTAAAGGGCAGTAACAGATCATCTCCACAGGGGAAGGACTTTCAAGGGGGGCCCCAAGCGTAACCTTCATGGTGCACTAATCAGACCATAAGGCCTGATCAATCCTGAGGCTATTAACCTCAGGACCCATCTGGAACACCAGGCAGAGCATGTAACCATGTTGGAGGGTCACAGAAGTAATTACTTGTGTCAGGCCAAGTGATGACATCAACTGGAGGAGGTCATAACCAAAATGCTAGGATTCTTTGTCAATCCAGGCATTAAAGTCTCCCATGCACTGCAACATATAAAATACAAAGAACCTCTGTGCGCAAACACTGAGGCAAGGGTTACCCCAAAGGGCATTTGGCTAGGAAGCCAAGTTTCAGGAAAATACAAAATCACACAAGCCCACACAATGCAAAGCATCATGGGCTGCATATGGAAATCACCACAGAATGTTGTGCTGGTTCAACTTTACAGAATTGCATGGTGCCGAAGACCTCTCACACGTTTGCAAAGGGTGCTAACAGATGACATAGACACTTGTTTTGTCCTACCAGACTCATCAGTATGCCTCGTCCTGTTTGACACCCCAGTGGAATGAACCAGCTACCCTAAGATGGTCTATCTGGGTTATGTTGTGGTGAACCCATTAAAATAAAAAAACTATTTAAAAAACAAACAACCTCTGTGCGCAAACACTGAGGCAAGGGTTACCCCAAAGGGCATTTGGCTAGGAAGCCAAGTTTCATGAAAATACAAAATCTCACATGCCCACACAATGCAAAGCATCATGGGCTGCATATGCAAATCACCACAGAATGTTGTGCTGGATCAACTTTGAGCAGAATTGCAGGTGCCAAAAAGGCCTCTCACACAGTTTGCAAAGGGTGCTAACAGATGACATATACAAGTGTTTTGTCCTACCAGGACTCATCAGTATGCCTCATCTGTTTGACACCCCAGTGGAATGAACCAGCTACCCTAAGATGGTCTGTCTGGGTTATGTTGTGGTGAACATATAAAAATGTGCTGTTCCATTGTGTACTGACATCTTGGATTACTCTATGGTTTGAGAAACCAAGCTGATCATGAACAGTTTGCATCTCAATGGTTGTCTGAGCAGAATAATGAAAATGACTACTGATGTCTCATGAGGAGTCAGCAATATAAGAAATACCCATACTGGTCTGGACAGCTCTGGTAACCACAAGGTTTAATATATGAATAAAGTAGCTGATTTCCTTGAAGCAGTCATCGTAAACCATTTCTATCATGTCCTTCCCATTATTTTTAAAAGAACTCAATATGCAAACCTGTTCTGCTAATCCAGGAGTCAAGCAATTCTTGCAAAAATGTAGGAATGTTAACATTCTTAGAAGGACTGCAACACTAAGGAAAGCAGACATCAAGTGGAATGGGGTATTGCTATAGCCAAGGCCAGAGGAGGAGGAGGAGTCAACAGCAGCAGCTATGCCATGATGTGCTACTGGTGTAGGTGAACACCAGTATGCTGAGAGTGACAGGTATGCATGTAATGAGTTTGTACAGGCCCATACATCAGATGTACAGTGGAAAACCCTGCTCACAGCCAATTTCTCCACCTGACTACGGCATGCCTCATAAATATTCTGTGCATGCCTCAAATCGTTCCTCTGTTGTCAGAGTAGACCTTTTGCAATGCCATAGCCTTGCCCCTGGCCCCGGCTCCAGAGTAGAAAAATGCACATGATTTATGCTGGGGGAGTTAGCTCCACAAACTGCACATATGGGCCCCCATATTCAAAGGAGATGCAAGGTGCATTTTGAAGGAAAAAGGAGATCTGTCACACAACACCAACAATGCACCGCAGCATGATATTCAAATGGGCCGGATGCGCAGGCCACAAAGGTATGGTCCAGGGCACAAAATAATGTATGCCACACAAGTAGAGGGGGCATATCCATGCATATGCCATGCAGAGGCAAATTCAGAGAGAATGCATTCTGCAAAAAAAGAAAAGTCCCAGTGTCAGTTCAGCACTATTAACAAATGAGAACTAAGACACTGCCAGCTGTCCCTTTCTCAGGTCCAACAGTGAGCAAGAGCTATACATGCTAGGCAGACATACCCTCCTCTCTCAACCCTATTCCTTGCCTTACCTGAAGATTTCCACACAATTTTTTTTGTTGAAAAAGTATTCTAGCAATCAGCCTGTCACTGAAATGGAGCACCACAGTCTCAGAATGAAACAAAGGAGTTCAAAAAAAGACTGTATAAAAGATTATTTTGTTTCCATTTTGCTTCAGAAAAATGTCCTTTCACAGAGAGATATGGATTTCTCTCAACTCGAGTGTCACGTGCACTGACAAAGTCACATGGTTAAGCTCTGGAAATCTCTCTGAGCAGCCTGCAGATTGCTTGAGGAGCTTTTACGAGATCTCAAAATATTGCTGAATATTGGACTATTGAATACCTCATATACATCCCAGTATTCAGATATTTGGGTATTCATCCAATACAGCTGGTGTTTGTGGTATTCAATGGCAGGTTCAACTTCAACACACAACCCTACCTGATTCCCACCTGCCGTGTCCACCCTGCCTCCCTCTCACATGTTATTCCTTGCCTGGCACTCCTACCTTGACATTTTTTCCAGCTCTGCTTTTCCTCAGATGTTCATCCTCACCCTGGAGTATATTCAGTTCTATTGTAATTTTGGGCTCCCTTCCATTGCTTCTTGCACCTGGCATGGTGCTTTGTCTCTTTAATGTCTCCAAGTGCACTTTGTTTGCTGCCTGTGTGCTAGCCTGGCTCCCACCTCATTTAGGCTCTTTTCCCCCAACTCTTATGTACTCAGTTGTAGTAAAGACTGTGGCACCTTAACACCAGAATTCTATCAAATCATATTTTTAACTGTGAAAAGTAGAAGTGACAACCCATGTACTTCCATTGCACAAAGAGCACAGTTATTGTAAATGTAGGGAGTTCTTTATTGATACATTGGAATACAAAGAATAACATAGCCAGTTGCCTACTTAATGGAAGTGAATATATATTCATTATTTCACTTGTGTTCTGATCTTGCTTTTGCCTTGTAGGATCCTGGAAACTCTGATCATGTACACCACAAACAAAAGAGGGCTACGTCAGCAGGTATGTACTACTTAAATGCACCCTTTGTACTATATTGTCCATTGCATAGTTTTTATTTCACGATTTAAATGTTATACTGTAAGGTAAAGAACACCGGCACATTGAAATACACTTAAATAATAAGAAAACCAAATTGGTGGCACACAGTCCGAGTAATAAAATAACAAAATAAATGCAGGACACAGAAAATAACACGTAATCCTTTTAATCTGCAAAATGGTAATTCCAACATGTACAAATGACCACCCAAACACTTCAACTCTCATGAGTCTTCCTCAGGGGTGTGGTCAAGAACATGAGAACAACTTAAATACATATAGCATTGTGACATCATCACCCTTTTTAATTAATTAAAGTGAAAAGTATCATATAAAAATATCAAAACATGTCTTAGATACAATGTCATATGTGTACAATTACATACATGCCAACAAAGATAATTTAAGTGTTGCTGCATATTTAAAAGAGCATAAACAAATATCTAGATATTTAGAAAAATGTTTTAGAAAGAACAGGACAAATGTGCAAAAAGTTGCTAAGCAATGTTAAACGCTTATATTGCCACAATCAAATTCACTGCTCTGTATTTCCAAATGCACAAACACTATGAAAAGCATGCATAGGAAAAGTGAAAAGGAGGGGGGAGAAAGAGGACACAGAAGAATTATACACTTAGTGACTCGCTCCAATCCATGACCTACAAAATCTCTTGTGGCATGAACCAGAGACAGATTCATCAAATGCATATACAGGATACATCCTGAAAGGAGAGAAAAAACATAAGCATAAAAAGCATAAGCAGTATATCTTAATGTAAAAATAAAAAATAAAATCTGAGTTATAAAGGTAAATCTCTAACATACCGCTAGATGACAGACATGAAAATTATGCTTTTCAAAAGTAAACATACTTAATAATTTCTAATGCCTACACCTCAAAAAGGGCTTAAGGCCCCATCTGTTATTAAGGTCACAAGGCCTGACACATTTTGACTTGTAAATCCATTGACTCTCCTTCTCTAACAACAAATTAGATCTGTCCCCACCATGTTCCAATGGTGGTATTCATCCTAACCCAACAAATTTCATGCTATCTGGTTTTGAAGCATGATGCTGTCTGAAATGCAATCCAACAGGTGTATTCTGTCTACTATTTACTATAGAGAAAACATGTTTTTGGATCCTTGTTTTTAAAGAATGCACAGTTTTTCCCACATAAATGCACTTACAGCTACAGCAAAGTGTGTAGACTACATAACTGGTATCACAAGTGATCAGTTGTTCGATATCTAATTTTATGTCAATAAAATTAGGATGTTGAGACACATTCCCTGATATGCAATATTTGCAAATATTACAATGAGCACATTTAGAATGGATACCACCATTGGAACATGGTGGGGACAGAGCTAATCTGTTTACTTAAACATAATTTTCATGTCTGTCATCTAGTGGTATGTTAGAGATTTACCTTTATAACTCAGATTGTATTTTTATTTTTAGTTTTACATTAAGATATACTGCTTATGCTTTTTATGCTTACGTTTTTTTATTGCCTTTTTTTCTCTCCCTTAAGGTTGCATCCTGTACATACATTTGGGGAATTTGTCTCTGGTTCATGCTACAGAGATTTTGTAGGTTGTGGACCAGGGAGAATCATTAAGTGTATAATAGTTCTGTGTTTGCTTCCCCCCTCCTCACTTTTCCCATACATGCTTTACATAGAGTTTGTGCATTTGGAAATACAGAGCAGTGAATTTGTTTGTGGCAATATAACCATTTAGTGCTGCTTAGTGGCTTTTTGCACATTTGTACTGTTCTTTTTATGCTCTTTTAAATATGCAGCAACACTTAGATTATCTTTGTTAGCATGTATGCAGTTGTACACATATATTGTATGTAAGAAATGTTTTGATATTTTTGTATGATACGTTTCACTTTAATTAATTTAAGAGGGTGATGATGTCACAGTGCTATATGTATTTAAGTCGCTTCCATGTTCTTTGACTACACAACTGAGGAAGGCTCGTGAGGAGTCGAAGTGCTGGGTGGTCATTTGTACATGTTGGAATTACCATTTTGCAGATTGAAAGGATTACATGTTATTTTCTGCATCCTGCATTTATTTTGTTATTTTATTACTCATACTGTATGCCACCAGTTTGGTTTTCTATAAGTTTGTTAAGGGTTGGTTATCTGTGTGTGTGCACCTACCCGAGAGGCTTGGTTCACAGCATTACCTGTTTGGTTTTCTCACTTAAATAAAAAGCACTGCAAATTATTCATAGGATTCATAGGATGTAATACAGGCCAGACTGTGTTCCCCTGTAATGACCTGTGCTATTCCCCTATATCACCACTGCAAACGTTTGATCAACTAATGCTTCATCCAGAGTTTTTTTGAATTGACTACTACTAGCACTTGCAACTATACTGTTCAGCAATCCATTCCAAACTAA
Source organism: Neoceratodus forsteri (assembly GCA_016271365.2). NCBI lineage: Eukaryota > Metazoa > Chordata > Ceratodontiformes > Ceratodontidae > Neoceratodus > Neoceratodus forsteri. The sequence continues at coordinate 248,900,774 of CM057455.1, forward strand.
TACCACTCTTTAATAAAACCATGCTCTCTAGATTTTTATTTTTGTAGAACTCACCCTTTAACATTATATCATGCCCACTGATTATTTTTGTTTCAGGTCTAATACTCAGTCATACATTTCTAGGGGTCTTTTTGTTAAATGCCCTATATACAAGAAACACATCATGTTGCATTCTTTTGTATTGCAGCGAGTACAAGGTAAGTTCTCTTAATCTTTCCCCATAAGTAACACATTCGATATTAGACACCAGTTTTGTAGCCCTTCTCTGGACCCCTTCCTGTTTTTTTAATATTATCCTTGATATATGGTACCCAAAACTGACAAAAATACTCCAGGTGGAGCCAGACCATTGATACATAAAGTAGAATCCGCATCTCCCTGTCTCTGCTTCATATATTTCTCCTAATGGAAGTCATTATTTTATGTCCTATACTGACTATGCTACAGCAGTGCTTACTGAAGCTGAGGTTATTTGTAACTATAACACATGTCTTTTTCCGTGTCTGCTGTAGTTATTTCACTGTCATGTACCTGTATATAATTTTTAACAAGCAGATTTTTCCTCCCAAAATGCACAATTTTACATTTATCTAAGTTAAGGCTCGACTTCTTGTTATTTGCCATGTTAACTAAAGCGTCTATATTTTCCTGGAACAGGGCTGCATCCTCCTGACATAGAAACATAGAAATATAGAAGTTGACAGCAGATAAGGACCGCAAGGCCCATCCAGTCTGCCCATTTCTTTTTCTGCCTTATAAATGTGCCATTGGCCTTTGTTTTGTCAATGGCCTATCTATTCAGTCCCACCTGTACTACTCCCTTATGCCTATCCCATGCCTGTTTGAAGCCCTGCACTGTATTCATATCCACCACTTCCTGAGGTAGGTCATTCCATGCATCCACCACCCTTTCTGTGAAAAAGAGCTTCCTCACTTTAACTCTTAATCGGCCTCCCTCTAATCTCATGCTGTGTCCTCTTGTCCTGCTATTTTTTTTATATTGAAACATGTTAGACTCTTTCACCTTGTTAATGCCCTTAAGGTGTTTGAATGTTTCAATCATATCACCTCTCTCTCCTCCTTTGCTCTAGGGTATACATATTGAGCTCCGTTAATCAGTCCTCATATGTTTTCTGATGCAGTCCCTGCACCATTTTGGTTGCCCTTCTCTGGACTGCCTAATTTGGTTAATGTCCTTGTGAAGGTATGGCCTCCAGTACTGCATGCAGTACTCCAGATGTGGCCTAACTAGTGTCTTGTAAAAAGGGATTATTACCTCCCTCTTCTGACTTGTGATACCCCTACTAATAGACCCCAACATCCCCCTAGCCTTACCTACTGCTTTAGTTATCTGCTTGGATGATTTCAGGTCATCGGTGATGATGATGCCCAAGTCTCTTTCTTCCCTTGTGACTGCCAGCAACTCTCCTCCCAGCCTATACAGTAGGTGGCTTCAGTGTTTCTCTTCCCTATGTGCATGATCTTGCACGTCTTTGCATTAAATCCCAGTTGCTACTTTTTCTAACATTTTGCTAGTTTATCCAGATCTCTTCTCATTCTGCCCACCCCATCTGGATCATCTACTCTGTTGCAGATCTTGGTGTCATCTGAAAACAGACAAACCTTACCCTCCAGTCCGGTGGGGTCTAAAACTGTGGAAGAATTCAAGAATGCATGGGACAGACGTAAAACAATTTTTGTGGGGGGTGGGAAGAAATAGGCTGTTGGTTAAATAGGATCTGCAGCTTATCCTTTAGGTAGGGAAATGGGCAGACTAGGTGGGCCAAACGGTCCTTATCTGCCGACAAAGTCTATGTTTCTATGTATTTCCCGGAAGTGCTGACTTTTCCATTAGCAGATTATATCTTCCAGCCTCTAGAGGGCCCAGTTATAAGCACACTCACCCAATCCAGTCCCTGCTTCGTTTCACTTATTGTGTGGACAGTCTATCCTATTCATCAGTCTTTGCCCCCTTCCTCTTTTACTTCAGTCAAGGCCTATCTCTAGCTACCTATTTTTCCCCAGGTTTGTACAACTTGGCAGTGGCTGTCAGTTCCCTCTGGCAGTGGCCACTTTTTCGCTGACACCCCTTCCAGTTTACTGTCCCATGCTCCCCCCTTACTATCCAACCTACCCTAACCAGTAAGCACCCCCTGTCTACCTACAGCATGCCCCCCCACTTTCCCCACTTCCCCTCCATCTAATTCTCCTTTCCATCATCTCTAACACAACTCCACAAACTTCTCAATGTAAAAACCCTGCCTCGTCTCCCTTCCCCCAGAATCTCCTAGCCCCCTCCTTCATTCTTACTATTACCCCTCTTCCCCTCAAATGCTCTGGACTTGCTTTCCCCACATACACCTTGCCACGTTATTCACAGCTTCTAGCCACCACTCTTTCCTTTGTCTCCTGATTATCCACTCACCCAGCCCCCTCACACCCAAACACATCAAAAATATTCTGCCCACCACAAGTATCCTAAACTACACTTCCTTATACCCGCACTCCTATTACTTTCCTCAGGAAATGTACATCCCACTCCTGGTCTCCTCCACCTAGCTGCTATCCTCCCATTAATGTACAACTTTCCAGCACCACATGTGCCCTCCCAAAAGGCCTAAAGATTCTTCACTTTAATATCTGCAGCCTTGTTCAGAAAATTGATCTGTTACAGCCAAAGATAATCTTCCTCACCCCAGATATTCATAGAATTTGACGGCAAATAAGGATCGCTTGGCCTACCCAGTCTGCCCATTTCCCTACCTAATGGATAAGCTACAGATCCTAGTTAACCAGCAGCCTACTTTTCACCCCCCAGAATTGCCTTATGACTGTCCCATGCATGCTGGGATTCAACCACTGTTTTTGACTCCACAACCTCCTCAGGAAGGCTGTTCCATGCGTCCATCACCCTCTCTGTGAAAAAATACTTTCTCACATTGCCCCTGAGCCGTCCCGCCTCTATCTTCAAATTGTGTCCCCTTGTTCTTGCACATCTCTTTTTCTGAAAGATGCTACCCTCTTGGACCTTGCTGATTCCCTTGAGGTACTTGAAAGTTTCTATCATGTCCCCCCTCTCCCTCCTTTCCTCGAGGCTATACATATTAAGCTCCTTAAGTCTCTCTTCATATGTCTTCCAGTGCAGATCCTGCACCATTTTAGTTGCCCTCCTCTGGACAGCTTCCATCCTGTCTATGTCCTTGCAGAGACTGGGTCTCCACAACTGCACACAGTACTCCAGATGGGATCTCACCAGCTGTCTGTACAGAGGGATAACAACTTCCTGTTTTCTACTGGTGATGCCTCTCCCTATGCATTCCAGTATCCCCCCAGCCCTCCTTACTGCCCTCTCACATTGCTTGCCCAAGTTTCAGTCATCTGATAAGACTACCCCCATATCCCTTTCCATTTTTGTTGTTGTTAGTATCTCACCCCCCATTGTGTACTCTTCCCCTGGGTTTTTGTTTCCTAGGTGCATTACTTTGCACTTCTTAGCATTGAATCTAAGCTGCCATACATTTGACCATTCCTCTAACCTTGCCAAGTCCCTTCTCATCCTTTACACCTCACCTCGTGCATCAACTCTGCTGCAGATCTTTGTGTCATCTGCAAAGAGACATACCTTTCCTTCCAGTCCCTCTGCAATGTCGCTTATAAAGACATTGAAGAGGACCGGTCCTAATACTGAACCCTGCAGTACCCCACTAGTAACCCCCCTTTCTTCAGAGTGTACTCCATTTACTATTACCCTCTTTGTCCTATTCTACAGCCAATTCTTTACCCAGGCTTTCATCTTGGGACCCACTCCTGGGCTGACTAACTGATATATTAATCTTTTGTGTGGGGCTGTGTCAAATGCCTTGCTAAAGTCTAGGTAGGCCATGTCCACAGCCCCTCCTTGATCTACTACTTTGGTCACCCAGTCAAAGAAATCTATTAGCTTTATCTGGTATGGCCTTCCCACTGTGAATCCGTGCTGCCTTGGGTCCTGTGCCCCTCTGACCTCTAGGTACTTGACAAGTCTTTCATTCAGAAGTGATTCCATCATTTTCCCTATCGCTGAGGTTAAACTAACAGGTCTGTAGTTTCCTGCTTCTGCTCTGCTCCCACTTTTGTGAAGGGGAATCACATCTGCCCTCCTCCAGTCCTCAGGTACCACCCCATCCTCCCATGATTTGTTAAAGAGGGTAGTCAGTGGTGTTACTAGTTCTACCCTTAGTTCTTTTAGAATTCTGGGATGAATCCCATCAGGCCCCATTGCTTTGTCGACTTTCAGTTTTAAGAGTCCTTTCAGAACCCTTTCTTCTGTAAATGGGCTGGTATCAACTTCTGTATCCAGAGTGTTTCTATTGTTTGTTTTAGGTACCGTCCCCTCTTCATTTGTAAATACCGAGCAAAAATATTTGTTTAATATCGCTGTTTCATCGCCACCCTCTGCCCACCCCTCCCTTTATTAAGCCTCACTATCCCTCCCTTGGTCTTCCATCACTCCCTGATGTACTTAAAAAAGGTTTTATCCCCCTTCTTAACTGAGTTGGCTATCTTTTCTTTGGTTCAGGCCTTTGCTGTTCTGACTGCCTTCCCAGCTTCCTTTTGCTTTAACTGATACAATTATTGTCTTGCTCCTTCTGTGATTCCTTGTACTTCCTGAATGCTTTCTTTTTCTCTTAAACCCTCACTGCCACCTCCTTTGAGAACCATAGTGGTTTCTTACATCGTTTTGTTTGGTTTATTTGCTTCACACAAAGGCTTGTTACCTCTGTGATGGTAGTTTTTATTATTCCCCATTGTTCTTCCACCCCTCCTTCCTGCCCATTTGCTAGTGCATTCCTTAGGCACGCACCCATTTTTTTTATAATTTAAACTTTATTAATACATTTCCTTTTATAAAGGGCAGTTACAGCAAATCAAGGTGTGACATAGCACATACACAGTAAGAACTGCCCAGCCCACCCCTCCCACCCCCTTACAGCAGCAACAAAACTATATCACCCTAAAGTGCAGTGAATATTTCTGTTGAACATATGAGTAAGACTAAGGTGTGATATAACTCAGTGAGACAACGAGAGTAAGGAATAGAGGGGATCCCATATTTTACCATACGCTGCTATTCTGTTATGAAGACTTGCAATCACCCTCTCTGTTCGGAGGTTAGCAATGATTTCATGTAGCCTTTCCTGGAAAGAAGGGGCTGATTGGTCCTTCCAATGATGTAGAATGAGTGTTTTAACAGAGAGAGCAACCATGGAAATATGGTATTTCCTGATTCTAACTCTAACCAGGAACATGTGCCCTAGGAGACAAACCTCGGGAGTAAAATGCTCCTGAAGGCCCAGTAGGGGGTCGAGAGACATCTTAATTGAATTCCATAGAGAGAAAACTTTGGGACAGGACCAGAACATATGAAGGAGCATTCTTTCTTCTTGCAAACACTTAGTACATGTACTAGAGTTTAAAAAAAAGCAATTTTTTTAGTTTAATGGTGGTACAATACATATAATGTAAAATATGGTATTCCATGAGGCGCAATCTATCTTGAGAAACGTACTTATGACAGGATCTCCATAGAGATTGCCAGTACAACTGGTATTGAGGGAGGAGTGAGTTCCAGAAACTAGTAGGTCCGAAGGAGTCCCCATATTATTTATAGTATGACACCTGTATAACTTGGATACAATGCCTGAGGATCCAGACCATAGAGAAATTTCAGGAATCAAGGCTGACACTTTCTGAGAAGGGGGAGAATTCCCCAAGACTAAAGTGAGAAGGTGTCTTAACTGCAACCTTAAAGTGAGATGAGACCAGAATGAGAAATTTATCGATAATTCCTCCTGGGGACAGCCAGTGCCCTTCCCCATCTACCAGGGAAAGCAGTTTTCCTTCGCCTAATTGAGGCAACCATTTGCAGGGAATCTGCTTTCCATTAATAGTAAAAGATGGGGAGTTCCAAATACACTGAGCTAAATCAGTCTGAGGAGAATAATGAAGAAATAAACATCACTGTGCATAAACTCTTAAAGAGATACCTATTGTGGTGCAGTCAGCCATCCTTACATGGGACAATTTGAGGTAAAATAAAGTTAAGGGATCCAGGCGTTTAGATTTAATTTCATCTAATTAAATCTTAAGCCATACTGGTTGTGCCATTTCAGGGCCTGGGGATATCCATCTCACACATTTTGCTAGATGACTGGCCCAGTAGTATAATGCCATATGGGAAATGCTCAGCCCCCCCTCAAGTTCTGGGGCAGCTAGCTTATAATAGGCCAAACGGGGATATTTATCAGCCCAGATAAATCTAGTAAATATACCGTGCAATTTCTTAAACCAGTGTATAGGAATAAAAGAATTGAGAAGGGATAAGGGGTAGAAAATTCTAGGAAATACATTCATCTTAATAATGTTAATCCTGCACCATAATGATATAGGAAGTTTGGACCATCTGTCAAGGTCATGGATAACAACCTGCGAGAGAGAGTCCAGGTTATCTTTAACCCACGCTAAGGGGTTACGGGATAACTTAATGCCCAAGTACTTAAATGTTCTAGGAGTCCAACCTAAGCCTAGGGGACAAATATCGTCCTTAAATACCTTGTGATTTAATGGGAAAAATAAGGATTTACTAGCATTCAACTTGTAGTTGTGTAGCTCGCTAAATCTGGCTATTTCATTCAGTAAGGGTGGTATTGATGAAACCAGATGGGAGAGATGTATCAACAAATCATCTGCATATGCAGTGAGTTTAATTTCATGACATCCAACCTGGATACCTAGTATAGAAATATTTTGAAGGATGTTTTGAATGAGAGGTTCCAAGTATAAGTTAAACAACAGAGGAGATGGGGGGCAACCCTGCCTAGTACCTGAATAAAGTGGGAAGGAATTAGAGAAGGCCCCGTTAGCTGAGATTCTTGCCATAGGGGATTTATATAATGCAGCAACCCAGGATATGAATACTGGAGGAAGTTTAAAGGTACTCAATACCTTAAACAGAAAGCTCCAATTCACCCGGTTGAACGTCTTCTCGGCATCCAAAGAGACCAGGCCTGCAGGGAACTCAGCATCTCTGGTAGCCAAGGAGACGTAGGATAACGTACGCAAATGATGCCGAGGAGAGTCCTTCATAAATCCTACCTGATTTATACTTATTAAAGTAGGAGAGGAGTTTGGAGAGGACATCACAGAGATAGGAAACGGACAGGCATAAGCAGGAAGTGGGAGGGCCGGATGCCAAAGCAAACAAAGGAGCAACAAATGAGCTAGGAGCAGCAAAGAGATGATCCAGGAGGAATGAGGACAGGGACATAGCTCTAGATCCAGGTGCTCCACGAGCCTCTGCTGCATAGGGTCCCAATCTCAGACTCCCAATCAAAGTACTGTAATAGACAAAAAGCTGGTCTGAATACATCCCGTCATCAGATCAACAAGGAATCAAGACAGATAACACAAGTCAGCAGGGCAAGTCATGAGGAGGTTGAGGGCACTGAACATACTCCTGGAAGACAGGGAAGAGAGGAGAGAGGAGGACATGGTTGGTAGCTTCAAGCACTTGAAGGGATAAATAAGGTAATGGTGGGAAGAACTGGATGACAGACAGGACTGCCCTTTACATCATGCTGACGTCACCACCGATGATGAGGCACGTCTGCGACTGCTAGCTACAAGTTTGCGTACAGTTCTGATGCCAGGAAATACAGACCTATCGAAGATACAGGAACCCTCTCGAAGTAAGATCAGTTGTTTTCTGTTCTATGGTCCTTAGTGGTTATCATGTACCGGTAAGATCTCTTTACATCTCTCCCCAGTTGGCAAATCAAATGTTTTTAATTATAAAAAGGTCTGAAAGACAGTTTCTGATTGGTTGCAAACATTCTATCACCTATATTAATCTTTGATAAACATACATACAACCTAATCAAATGCTGAACAGGGTTTAACACTATTAAAAAACATTTATATAATATAAATAAAGCACTCCAGGGACATTTAATGGTCAGTTAATCACCCTGTAGAATGTAGCACTCGGCTACCTCGAGCTAGTACACCCCTAGAACATGATTAACAGACCATTAACATAACATAGTCATCTGTTAGCAATCAACCTACCATTTGCCTGGCCTGTACACAAAACCCATTTAGTGCTAGAATACAGTTTACTTGTGATTTATGTGACAGTAAATATGTGCCTTATTCTTATGTTATATGTGCCTGAACCAAGACATATTTACCCATAGATATGATGATCATTTTTTGTTCAATTGTAACCCTCCTGGAATAGTTTGAAAATAAGCACCTGGTTGTCTGAGCGCACCCGGTAAACAAACAAATAAATAAGTAAGCATTTCCCGTGTACAATCAGTACACACCTTCCATACCAGACCTACCACTAATTTCTGACGCAAAAAAATGATATTTTCTATCAATAGTCTCTCCACCCCCCATCTAAACAAGTCAAATATTTATTTTACCAGTCACCATTACCCGGACTAAGCCTGTAATAGGTAAGCATTAATCCAGACAGGGGCTACCGGGGATTAATGCCGCAGAGGCGTTGTTGCCGCAAAGCGGCTTGGGAGGTTCAACTCCCAGCCAGACATTAATCACCGGTACAGGTACGAGGCTGCCAGTGATTAATGCTCTTGTAACCGCGGACAAGCGTGATGTCTACAGAACGAGCACAGTGCAGAGTGATTCAGAAAAAGCAGCAGAGACTGAGGCAATCTTCATAGTTGTAGTCTTGCTAGAACAGAAAAATATTGAAACCTCTACGAACAGATAAACAACACCGTCGTGGTGCAAAACAACGGCATTGTGAACCAATAATGCCGTGTTGCTGTACTCAAGGCGTTCCCAAGCCCAACACTATTTCTCATTACCATAATGTGATCAGATTGGCCTCATTTGATTGGCTAACACAATAAAATGAGCCTCGTTAATCTTTGATTACATTGTACAACCTCATCACAAAGCAGTGATACATGAAATTCTAAATTTGAAAGCATTCTATAAAATGCTAAAACTGCTAGAGACGCCATTGTTTAGCAATCGCTCGTAATAGCAGCCACAGTCTCTAGCAAAAAAAAAAATATATGTATCACCGGTATTAAAGAAAACTGACATAAAAAACTAAGTTTCTAACTACATGATATCACAATATCAAAATAAAAATTCCATCTGTCTGACACAAAAAATGGATCTGTTATTGACTAATGGACATGAGATGGACTTGTTTGTGAACAGGCTTAATGAAAATCACAGCCGACTCATCTAATTTGACAGCTGGACAGTGATGAAACAGCGGCTGTCATCAATGAATTGAAGCAGTTCATGATCACAAGCGGTAATCAAGTCAAATAGAAAAAAACCTGCCAGAATGTACATCTGTTGAATTAATCACTGCAACCTCTCGACTTTATGACACCAAACCCGAGTGATGCCCCAGATGGCCTGGTGAAAATTGTTCAATGAGATCTCATAAATATTCATAGGGTATACAGGTTGCCATGAAACAGACAACAATACAATGGCCACAGTATCACTATCAGCTAGCAACAGGACAACATAAAGTCGTGTTACTGGCATAACTAAAAAAAAAATAAAACATTTGTGTCACAGTAGTTTTCAGTTGATCGCTGTCATCAAACTGTGCTTCAGTGGACCAGTCATAAATAAACTGTCAGGTAGCGTATATTTAATTAAATCTGTAACATTCAAAATATTACCTCTACTCAATAATGGTTTAAAACTGTAACATAATAACGAACCTGCAAAAAAAAATACTCTGCAAACTGTCCCGTGGTGGTAACAATTAGCCTACACTTTGCATAACCTACAATACTGCATGACAGTGGCATAAATTATAATTACTGACACTATCTCATACAATGCCATCTAGAGTAACACTAGCTGCGGACCTACACTGGAGGACTATTTTACTAAAATAACAACAACAGTACAAACACTTAATTAAACTTAAAATTACACAAAATAATACTACATGCCATAATAGCAATAAAATTATTTCTTAGGTTATGTAATATCATATTAATCACACCCTGGGGGTGTAATGTAGCTTTGACTGCACTCGTGCCACATACACCTCCAAATAGGATGTCGATCTTAAGCTCTATGCCGTGTTTGCTCTTGCGGTTCCCAGCCCAACACGGCATGAAAGAAAATAATGCCGTGTTGGACTGGGAGCGCGCCCAGGACACAACCACGGCATTATAAACTCACAATGCCGTGTTGATCTATACCACATGGCCAGTTCAGCCTATCCAGCGCCATCGTGCACTACAGACAATGCAATATTACAATGTGTGTATACCTCTGAGGTTACTGACCATAACAAATAGTGCTTCACCGTACTGTAATGACACACAACTTTCACTGACCCTCAAGAAAACAGGCACCCAGTATGTATGTCACGGTTCTGGGCATCAGCTGACATGAACAGCTAAGTGTTGTAACACAATTCATTGTTCCTTTAGATTCCTCTCACAATGCTGGTGGGTGCAGTCTATATAATACACTTTATTATTGACTTTTTATGCCTGTATAAATGTATCTTTGGTCCCCTGCTGTCTCTGTCCCTAACTCTTTCCATCTCCCCTACCTGCAATGATCTAACAACCTCACTTTTCCATCAATGGCCTCCAAATACCCTCATAAACCAAGCACTGCCACAATTGTATCATTCCCTGTTGTTCTGTTGTACCCAATTCCTCCATATCAGGTGCATAGTATTGGCATAGAACTAACCTTGACTAAATGAAGAAACTGATGTTCAATAATCTCTGAAACCTTGAACCAGGACCCTCTAAGACAGATGTTCTTGTCAGATCTGTGGATGTCCAATCAGAACTTTCCTGCTGGAAGACAAAGTGTGATAGTAAAACATCCTATACATATCGGTGCCACCACGAGTTAAGCATTCACTGGTGGACAATGTCCTTCCTATAAACCCTCCCAAACCAGGCCAAACCATAAAAAAAAAAAAAAAAAGAATTTTCCAGCACACCTTCCCTATTCCTGTCCAACTCCTTCTGAACCCTCCACAGTCTCTGCTCAGCAATAGTCCCTAGGCAGCACAATCCCTAATTCCACCACCCTCTCGGCATAGGTTGTGGGACCATAGCCACTGATCCCATCTTTACCTGCCCACTGAGGCAGAGGTTCTTAATTTTAATTGTGATTGAGAGCCTTTTGACTGGTACAGTGGAATTTTCTACGTGTGAATGTGTTGGAGCTTATAGTGGGTAGTGATTTATACAGATCCCTCCCCAGCCTCTCCTTGACAATGCCTCCATCACCTTGCCCACCACCGATGTCAGGCTGACAGGCCTGTAGTTCCCTCCACCTCCCATGATCTAAAGGAAGCCTTAATGGTTGCCTGAGGCCAGGAGAACCACGGTCTGCCCCGAGCAGCAGCCTCATCTCCCCTACCCAGGATCACTGTGCAACAGCTCCCACAGGTGTTGGCCTTCAGCACCAGGAGAACCACGACCCTTCCCAAAAGCAGCAATGCATGACTCCCATGCCTGGATCTCATGCAGCAGCTCCCTGATGTGTGGTGCATGATGGCCGGGAGAATAGTCAGCCCTCCCGGAGAGCCAACTTTCCCCTACCTGGACTCATTGTGCAGCAGCTCCTGAAGTGTTGTTGTGCAGGGGCCAGGAGAACATATGGAGGGACTGACGTACAGGTAGGGCATCTCCTGTTCCCCCCATACTCTGGGTGTATATGCAGCCCTCTCTTCCATGTCCCTGGCCCCTCAACCCTGTGCATCCAATCCCCTATCTGAGTATCTTTTACTGAATCCATGTCACCCTGCCACTTCTCTTGACTGGTCCACCACCCCAATTGATGGCCTATCCTGACCCTTCCTCCCATCCCCCATCCACGCTGTGCTACTCCTGGTTAAACAATGTTCCCTTTCCTTGCCTAAATAGTGTTACAAAATGGGTTCGAAAAGTCCTGCGCAGTGATTGGTGAAATCTAATCACATGACGTGTTATTCAGTATGGCAGCACAGGTCAGAAATCACTCTGAACCTCACTACACAGTCCTAGAACTAAAAATCATGGAATCCATTTTATAATTACAGCAGGGCAACAAACACAACACTGGGTGCATAATTGTGGGATAATGGCATTTCTCATGTGCAAAAGGCACTTGATTTCACCTCATGCCTCACCTCCTGAGGCATGCCAGTATCCCTATAGTGCAGCCCTGTCATGCAATATTGCTTTATTAAAATTTCCATGATTTGTTTGAAATACCTGTAGGAATTATCTCCATTTGGGGGGCTAACGTTCTGTCATTCTCTTTTTTTATTATTATGTTGGCTTGCGAGCAGGTGCAAGCCAACATCTTGCGGTAGTAGCAGTGGTGTGGAGAACCATGGTGCAGAAAAAACAGTCCCTTACCTCTCCCACACTGATGATCCACATTTGGGAACAAGCTTAAGTAACCAGAAGGTCAGCCAGTGGGGGAGGGGCAGGATCGAGGAGGCAGGCTGTCCCAGCTCTTGACATGGGGTCCATGGTAGTGAAGATGCGTGGGGGGCTTGTATTATGCTGGATGGAACGGGGCTGGCAGTTCCAGTCTGGTATCACCCCAGTGGGGCAAGACCAGCCCAGCAGGGGTTGGCTTGGATCGCGCAGGGGCACTCTTTGTCTGGGGAGGTTCGGCTAGTGGAGGTGGCTCAGAAGTCATTGAGGTGATTTCAAGCTGTTGCCCACCTTTTGTAGACAGCCCATTGATCCAGTGTTCACTCTCAGAGGGCTTTTTCTCAATGCCTTGAAGGAGGCATTGGTGAGGCCTCTTCTGAAGAAACCATTGCTTGATCCCTAGGGTGAGGGATGGAGGGGAAGGTCCAATTCTCACCCTCCTTGGATCTCTTATCAGCATTTGACACAATGGATCACATTGTGCTTTTGGATCACCCTAAGGTGTATTACGGACTCATTGGAACTGTCGTCCAATGGCTTGAGTCCTATCTCTCTGACAAGAGGCAACAGGTGATGATGGGAATTTCTCCTCCTCCTTGAAAACCCTGTCATGTGGAGTTCGTCAGGTTCTATCCTTTCGCCAATGCTGTTTGCAGTGTACATGCTGCCGGTGAGCTTAGATGACGGTAAAGTCTGGGTTTCCACTGTTATGCAGACCATACCCAGCTGAATATATCATTGCCCAAGAAACTAATGGTGCCATTGAAGTGCTGAACAAGTGCATGACCAAAATTCAGGACTGGATGTCCTCTAACTGGCTGAGGCTGAATCCCAACAATACTGAGATACTGGTAATTAGCCTGGTTGCTGGCATGATAGAGGAATCCACAGGGGCAGTAACAGGTTTGGACCTTGGATCTACTCTGTTGATGGCATCCCTCAAGGTGAAAAATCTGGGTGTCCTCCTGGATGACAGACTAACACTTGCTGCCCAGGTGTCTGTGGTCCAAAGTGTCTTTTACCACTTAAGGAACATCACCCTGATTAAATCCTTGATTCCACAAAGAGACCTCCCTCACTGGTGAATGTCTTTGTGACATGCAGGCTGGACAACTGTAATGCTCTATGGTTTGGGGGTCAGTGGGAGGATCCTCTGCTGACTATAGCTGGTGCAGAGCGTGGAGGTCAAATTGCTGACAGGCCTGCCCAGGGCCTGTTATGTAACCTTGGTACTGCAAGACCTGCACTGGCTGCCTGTCAGGAGGAGGATTGTGTTCAAGGTGGGCTTGCCCACCTGCAAGAGCGATATACAGCTTGTGCCCTAGCTACCCATCTGACCTCCTTATACCTGCCATCCCTGTACATTCCTCCACTCCTCCACCAAAGGGGCCTCCCAGCAAGTTCAAAGAGGCCAGAGCTACAATCCTCAGGAGCCCTCCTTTGAGGTAGCCAGCCTGGCCTTTTTGGAACTCTCTTCCAAAATCTTTGAGATAGCCCCACTGTGGGAATGGCAAGAAAGTCACAGGGAAGCCAGTATACCTGTGTGGAGTCAGTGTATCTGCATCAGAGAAGGAGAAGGACCTGGGAGTGATGATCACTAGTGACCTGAAGCACTCCATGCACACGAAAGCAGCAGCAAAGGCAGACAAGATGCTGGGATGCATTGCTGGGAGATCAGTAATGGAGAGAGGAGGTTGTATTGCCCTTGCACAGGCCACTGGTAAGGCCATATCTAGACTATAGTGTACAGTACTGGTGCCCACACCACAAAAGGACATTAACTTGCTGGAGAAGGTCCAGAGGAAGGCAACAAAAGATGAAAGCCAGTCAGAGGTATAAGAGGAGACATTGAGGGCACTGAACATGTACTCCCTGGAAGGAGAGAGAGAGAGAGAAGGGACATCATTGGGACCTTCAAGTACTTAAAAAGGGATAAATAAGGTGATGGTGGGAAAGAACTGCAGGACGGGTGCAGGACTGCCCTTTATAGTCACACTGATGTCACATCACCTTACGATGGGGAGCAGACCCTGTTGATGATTACTATCTACAAGTTTGCAATACAGTCCTGGCCTTGAAGGTGCAGACATATAAGTGAAGACCTACCAGCAGGAACCCTCTCAAGTAAGATCAGCCATTTTCTGTCCTGCCTATGGTCCTTGGTGGTTGTCACGTAGTAGCTGAGAGATCTCTTGACATCCAGTCTCTCTCCTCCCCTCTCTCTCTCTCTCTCCCCAATCCCTGTTGTCAAGTGGTCCATCAATCACTCCCATACCAAGCGACACAACAGGTTAAGCATCACCTGGTGACCAATGGCAATATTTAAAAAGGCACTTTATTTGGAAAAGCCTAATTGGTGGCTAAGGCTTGTGGGGTAGGGAATGAGGGCTAAGGACTGTTTCCCAAACAAATCATCTCTTCTTCTGAATCATAGAGAGTGTATGTGTGTGTGTGTGTGTATGTGGGAAGAGGGTATGTAAAAAAAAAAAAATGGCCCTCTGTGGGTGGGGACATCAGACTATGCATTACATGAGTGGTGGTGCAGGGTCCCAGAGGCTGGGGTTGAGCCATTGAATACTGCCTCTAGGATGGTGCCAGGTGGTGCAACACCCAGCACTGCCACACACAACATTACCATACGTCCAGGGCTCCACCCACCAGACAAGACCCAGCACCATCACACATAATGCATTCACTGGTGTCAGGGAGATAACCCCACCATCTAAGCCCTGGTGCCTTCTCAGCTTAATGGACCTAAGGGCTTCCTCAATTTCTCTCAACCATGTCCCCATCTCTCTCTCCTCCTCAAGCATCCCTGTCATGGCTGCATCACCCCCCAACACTCCCCTCCTCCTCTTCTGTCAGGGTCCCCATGTGACCCCCAAGTACACTCATGCACTCTTTTTCCTGTGCATGCTGGCTGTAGTGCTGGAGCAGCACCGTGGTGATCCCCTGCCCACCCCTCATACTGCCCCCCTCCTTGGTCCACTAGCTGCATCCTAATCTCTCAACCTCCTCCCTGAGCTGTGCCAGCTGATAGCACACTGGGCAACCACCGAACTTCCAAGACCAGTCCAGTGTCATGGCCGCTCAACACCCTGTGCACCCAACCACCCTCCCAAAGTTGCCCGCTCTAACGATGCGTCATCCAATCCCCCTCAGAGTAGGTTTTCCTGGGTGAATCACCAGGATCCTCAGTGATTGGTAGCTCTTAAACAGAGAGCACAGAGGCATTGAGGCACTCTATCAACAAACAGTAAGACACAGGATACCAGCCTGGCAGTTGACATTCAGGCACACCCAAGGAAGACTTCCAGGAACCCCCATCTGTCCGGGGGGTTACAAGTAAGATCAGGCTTTTAGTCTACGACACCAAGATCTGTGCAGTGGTTGATGGAGGGGGCAGTCAGTACAGTACTCCATGAGGAAAGTAGGGAGGGGGAAAGTAGGAGATTTGATGGGTCAAGAGAGGCCTTTTCTGCCATCACATTTTTACGATTATATGATGCACACCGCTGTCCCCCCATTCACTTCATCAAAAAATCAAAGAAATGAATTAAGAAACATAGAACACTGTTGACAGGTAAGGACCACCGGGCCCATCCAGACTGACCATAATCCCTATGCAAGTTTGCAGCCTCTGGCTCTACCTTGCCACTAGCTTCTCACCCCTCCTTCTCACCTCCAAGGTTCCCTTATACCTGTCCCAGGCATGTTTAGATCCTCCCACTGAGCTAGATCCCACCACCTCATGTCACAGATTATTCCACATGTCCACAACCCTCAGAGTGTCATATGCAGCAAAAAAAAAAATTCCTCATGTTGCCCGAGCCTCCCCATCTTCAAGTTGTGCCCCTTGTTATAGTCCAAAATGAGAGCATCTTTCAGTTCTTGGGTCAAAAAAAACATTTGTGGCAAGCAATAAATAACATGGAGTCGGCCTAGTGGCACCGAGGGCTGAGGTGCTAGTCACCACACCTCGCTCCATGCCGGTGACCACTGTTCGGGGACGAGCACCAGTCACTGCGGGGCAGGTCCGGCATTGGGGGTGTGCAAAGGATGCCACTGCACCAAGACCCAGAGCTCAGTGGGGCCCAGAGACCTCTATGGCCCATCCATCAAAAATTGTCATTTTTAAATGCCAATCAGTGCTGCTACACCGTGTTCATTGGTTGGCCATCACTTCTCATTAATTGTCACTGACGTAGGCTCAGCTCCAGAATCCAGTCTCCACCCTGCCTGCTCGCTCTTGGATATGTACTTTGTCCAATCTCATCTTGCTCCGACTGCTGCCAATAATTGTTTTACAACCAAGTTCACGCTGTTGAAAAAACATTAATAACTCTGTCAGTAGTAGTAGTAGTAGTAGTAGTAGTAGTAGTATAGAGCAGACGTGCTCATCCAGGTTGGCGGGAACTGAGAAGTTGGAACCTGGAGAAGGTGTGGGGTCAGGTCCAGAGACTGAGGGGGAGCCCACCCGCAGGACTAGGGAGGAGGAGAGATCAATTAAATGTATTTATTTATTTATTCACTGGGATGGTGGAGACATTGGCAGATCAGCCTTGGCTCATTTGGGGGGGAGGGTCTGGAAAGTCCTGGAAAAGAGAAGGAAGGACATGAGACTTCCAGTGGTCGCTTGTCTCAGCTGAGATCACTCAGAGCAGACAGAAGTGAGTTCTGCTGCTAAACTTCGTGTTTACTGAAATTTTCTTTTGTTTTTATTGAGAGTTATGGGGGAGGCCAGGGGGTCCCACTTCACAGGAGGCAGAGGGCCCACTTCACAGTCTTGCACCAGGGCCCAGTAAATCCTTGTGCCAGCCCTGACTGGGGGCGGGTCAGCTGGGGAGGAGAAGGATTGAGCTCCCAAAGGACTTCTCTCCATCTCCAGGGAGGGGGGTCCATGGCAGTCGGTGTGTGGTTACCTCTTAACAGAGGCTGGGAGACTATGTGCTCTGTTGCACAGGGCTGGAGCTGAGGGCTCCCATGATGGCTGTCCATGAGCTTCACCTGGTGGCTGGGCACCTAAGCTGGATCCGTGTTCTGAAGGAGTCTGGGAGGCTCCCTGTGGCCCTGTTGTGGAAGGTACAAATGCAGGGGCATATGGGTGTCTGAGACCAGTCGGGTATAGGTGAACAGCAGCAGGAATCCCCATTCCAGATGACAAGGGGAATCAGACTGAGGTGACCAAAAAAAAAAAAAAAAGTATTAGCTAGCATTCCGTCCGTCACCTTGTAGCAGCTCAGAGTCCAATCTGGTGTCTTTCCCAACAAATATGGCCTGTTGTGAGAAATCAGTTCAACTACCAACTCTCTTTTGTCCCCAATAGTCAGTCAGTCAGTCTCCCAGCCTGTACACAAAAAAGATTTAGTTCAAGAATGAACTACGTATTTATATGGCTGTCTCATTGGTGCCCCTTAGGCTCTCATTCAATCCCAGCCCCATCTCTTTTTGGTCCCTAGTACTCTCCCCCCTCCACCCCGGTTGATGGCAAAAGTCAACGATTTATTTTACCAGTATGCCCCTACACGGAATATGCCCATACATCCACACTGGGAACATTATTTCTGATTTCTACGGACTCTTACCTCTCTCTCTCCCCTGTGAATGGCACTCTACCCCTGCCCGACCTATACACAAACAGCCACATTGAGTATAGGAATATACTTTATGAATTCTGTGACTGCAGCAGCAAAACTAATTCATTCTAGAATATAGATACATAGAAATGTGACAGCAAAAAGGACTGTCAGACCCATCTAGTCTTCCCACTTGCCTTTTGCTCAGACATAGGCCCCTCGCCCCACAACTACAATCCTTTGGGTCTGTCCCATGCTCTTTTGAAGCCTTCCACAGTTATCTCTGCAATCAACTCCACAGGGAGCCTATTACATTTATCCACCATCCTCTCAAGTGTCTGGCAGTATAACCTATAGATTAGAGTAACAAGCAGTGAAGGATCTCAGTACATCCAGCAGACCTGGTTTCAATTCCCACAACCTCCACTTACATATTGTGTAATCACCCAGAGCACACAGATCACCCCTGAAAAAACAGGCACATATTAGATACTGAATGAAGTCTAAATACTGTGCACTCAACAGGGACTTGTGATCACCTCCCCCCAAGTGCATTTTCCAGCACTATCGTTCCACCACCACACACCAAAGAACAACAGACAAATAAACACAATGAGCTCCCGACCACCTAAAATGAACTGGACATGGACTTTCTGTATCAACGCTGTCTTTCTCCCTCAAATTGAGCTATGTGGATGGCAAGACAAACAGGTTCAAATGAGCACTGCATTACTGTACTTACCTCCCTTGCCAGTACCTCCTCACGGTGGGAATGGAAGGTTCACTACATCCACAGTGTTTACTGAACTAGTCGCAAACATAGCCGCTGCAAAACTTTTACTTGGGATGTGCTGTCTGGCTCCCTCCCTTACTGAGTCACACTGAATAAGAAGCTTTAGCAATGAAAACACACAATAATGGAGAGAGCACCATAAGTCAAGCCCATTATTTCCAACAAATGACCCCTCCTACCGATTGCTGAAGAGTAGATTCAGAATGTTGGTCGTCTTTATAGAATATTTGGTAGTCAGTTCCAATGCATAACAAAAAAGAACTACAGGAGAACTACACAGGAACTATACAAATAAAATTTGCTTGATATAGCGATCATAACAAATAAAATTCAGACACCCAGGTAGAAAGTGCAAACAGTAGGGATTTATGTATGCTTCCGTAAGCTTCTGTAAGCAAATCACTATTTTTTTTTTTGGCGTTTTGTCCGACGAGCACAACGTGGGGGGCAGTTGGGAGGACGGCAAAGCTGCAAAGTCATAAATAAATCACAAAGAGGAATACAATTCAGGGGTAAAACAGGTGCTGTGTTTTTGGTGGGGCTGGGCATACTTTGCTGAAAGGGTATCACAAGCCCATTGCAGAACTGCAAGTGCGGCAAAAGTCCCGGCCCTCCGAATTTGCAAACTGTTCAAAATCCGCACCAAAATAAAAAATATAAAAATAAATTAGCAACATGAAATAATACCGACTGCAACAGGGATGTTTATTTTTTCTAATACTGTGGAGAACAGCAATATTATCGAGAAGCCCTAAGACAGTGCAGTACATAAGACTTCATGCAGTTGTAAGAAGGACCAACGAAGCAAAACTGTTTCGTGAGGGTTTATTTTCAACAGATTGCAAATACTTCCAAGTATACTTCATCCTACATCACAGCCTTACAGTTTCAAGCAATTGAGTCCCATATTATTGCCCATTCTTCAAAACAAAACATACCTCACAAAAAGACTTGCTTCCAAGTTCCCTTTGACAAAACAAAGCAGTGAATTTCTGGCAAGTGTTCTTTGAGCGTCTCGCAGATTCTGGTCGAATCATAAACAATGTCTAGCAGAACTTCAGTGCAGAAGCAGAAAATTCAAGTGAAAGGACGCCAGTGACATGCTCAAGGAAAATGCTACATGACATTCAAGCGAGCCGTTATTGGATCCTTAATCAACCAATAACAGTTAGCCACAGGTCCCTTCGTTGCCATGCACTAGGCAGATTTCTAAAAGGGGCAGCTTTACTTATGCAGTGCCGCTCTAAAAAATAGTGATATTTAAGATGAGTTATCTCGTCGGCGGCAGTAGAGATTGCAGTTACTTATGACGAGTTATCTCATCGGCGGCAGGATGAGGGTTAAAATAGTTTCTAAATATCCAGAGTCTGGATCAATTTCTGACTCCTGTGTCATAGGGAGTCGAGAGATATCTATGTTTACCACAGTCTGTTTGTCTCTAATTTCAAGGAAAACCTCCTGTGATGATTAGGCCAGTACCTGAATGCCAACTGTTTTTTCCCCACCACTAACCTTCCTCCACGGCTGTCACCATGCACTACTCTTTGTACTTCCACTGCCACCAGTAACACTGCAAGGATTTTTAGGGTAAGAAGATGTAATTTCCTGTGGTGCTGTTGCAAGCGAAGTGTCAGATCTGGTGGCTTCCTTTGTTGTAGGTGCATCATCAGGCTCACTCTGTGGCCTGTCAGAAAGACCGCACCCCTTGTCAAAACTGGGCTTTGGTGCTAGTTGCTGCATTCATGCTTGAGGCATTTCTTTAACATGTTTGTGTCTTGATGCTTCTGCCAGAATTTCTTTCACTACATTTTTCCTCCAATCCGTATTTTCACCACTCAGAACTCTGTATTTGTCAAGTTTCTTGAATGAACTTAAGTTATCCATGGAGACGAAAATCTCCCCATCTTCCTCAAGTTGAGAAGTACTGGGAACATTTTCTGTTTCAGTTTTTTTCTGCTTCATTTCTCATGACCTCTTGTGGAGCCAGATCAGGTGAGGAGGTCAACTCCCCTGTCTCTGAGACATCCATCTCCTCCAACAGCACAGGCAAAGTGACCATCCTGAGATGGCCAGCAATTCCCCTACAGCCAAGTAGGGTAATTTCCCTGGTGCCCTGGCCAAATTTCCCCCCATTCACTAAAAATACCACCCGCGAATTAATCTGGTTTAATGGAAGGAAGGGTATTAAAGTCATAGAAATACCAGTTCAAAAGCTGGAGAAGATGCAATATAAAAACATTTCAAAACTCTATACGAATGCTCCATGTTGGCTACTCCATATAATTTAATCATCATGAACAAACTGAAGCTAGCTTTTCTAAAAGCAGTCCTACTGTTTTTCATCTTCACAGTTCACATCAGGTATCATGTTTGTGGACAGCAGCATCTCAATGCGTTACTATACGACATTAAATGACTCATAGTTCATCAAATATCTACAAGAAACGAAGCTGACATACATTACGATGGATATCAGAGAAGGATTCCATTATTAATAAGGTTTAAAATCCAGCATATCATTCAAGTCACATGGTTTCAATGATTGCAAATGCCATATTAATAAAGATTCTGTTTGCAACAAACATTTATCACCCCTCCTTTCAGTAACATTCTGGATATGCTCCAATCTGGTATACCTCAGCCCAACAAGATTACTGTTATGTAGTTCCTTACAATGTATGCCTAAGGGGTAGTTTCATTTTCATTCAGTATATATCTTACATGCTCTTGCACTCTCCTCTTAAGCGAATATGTTGTTCTACCAATATAAACTAAATCACAGGGGCAAATAGATTAACAAAACATAAAGAATACAAAGAGGGAGAAGGGCTATGAATTTTGAGCTAGCCATAACTAGTGCTGTGCATAGTGGTGGGCAAAATCCATGCACGGAGACCACTTCGGGTATAGTAACAATTATGTGAAGTACTCCGGAACGCAAAAGAAATAACCTTACCATGGATATTGATGCAAAACCCCATTGTTTCCTATGGAATTTGTGCTAACTTCACATTTGTTTTGGCCTTTAAGGAGAATATTGCAGAGAATCATGAAATGGCAGGTCACATGGGCTCTACATTGCCTTGCACGGCCTTAGTTCTACATAGTGTGTGTAATGGAAAGCTGCAGACAGTTTGCTCGCAGGGCTGAGAATCAAACCATTGAAAAAACTTTTAAAAAGCATTTGTGGAGAGAATTATTTGGTCAAAATTTAGTACCTAGATTGTAGAAAACCCTCCTGTGCTTATATGATTGAGTGTTTATTGTCTTTGTGGGCATTTTGAAAGTTAATTTAGAACATTCAGTCTGTGTACTGACAGACACTGCAGAAGTGTGCTTCGGGGGGGCAGATCTGTGGTGAAGGCAGATTCACAGTGAGAAAGGCAATCTTTCCAACTGTTGTTGGTTAGTGCTTTAGTATTTGTGTGTTCAATTCATGTACACACAGTAATACTTGTAAGTTTTCATCATTTGTTGCTGTTTGCTGTGGTGTTTAACAATTTTTCAGTCAGTTTAAATGATTTGTAGTGTACTGAACTGTTACATTTTCTGCCATTACCTTTAGTTTCTGTATGTAGGTGTGTGTGTGTCTGTGTGTACATGCCATCAAGTCAGCCACATTTTATTGTGCCACCATAATTGCAGCACCCTGAATCTCCAATTGATCTGCAGTATTTTTATTGCTTTGTTCTAGCTAGGTAGTGGTACTGTAGCTTTAACTCCCCCACAAAGAAGGTATTATTTTCCTGTTTTGGATTTGTGTGATCACAGGTTAAGGTATTGTTGTGTCTGTGCTGCTACATCTCCTTAGTGCCCGATCTCCATCTGTAAGTCACAGTTGTTGTTTTCTGGTTTCTCATCCACCCCAAAGTGAACAAATCTAAAATTGTTGTTAATTGTCTGTGTAATTAAAAACAATGCCTGTGAAGAGATGTTCATGCAAAGACGTTTCTGGCTGTGGCAGTGCTGCCAGTGGAAAGAATGGCCATGCCCATGGCCTTGGGCATGGTAGTACACAGCAGAAGGGAATAGTTGATGACAGAAAAAGGATTTCTCCAACTGTGTTTTTCACAGTGCAATCGGTTGCTTCAATGATGGTTGGAGATGATGTTGTCCCCACTGGTTGTGGTGGTAGTGAAGCTGGTGATTGCATGAGTATCGACCTAAGTTTAACCCATGACAAGTTAACAGGTATCCCACATATTGTGGAGTCCAAAGACCTGAGTCAGAGTATAGCTGATGTCACACTCCCCATCCTCTACAGATTCTGATCCTGATGATGACTCACCATCTCATGTTTCCAGTGCTGTTGAGGTTAGGCCTGGGCCTTCCAACGATTCAAATGTTGATGTAAAAATAGTGGATGATCATACTTAGGCTGTGATTTGAACATGCTGTCCACAGGACAGCATCCAAACTGAATTTGTGGATACGGGTGATGATTATGAAGATGATTTTAGGGACCCCAGTTGGGAACCTGAGAAAAAGAAAGAAGTAAAGGTGGTGGTGTAAACAGTCTGTTTGTAAATTACCCCCTCCTCAAAGTTCTGATGTAGCTGTGTCTGTTGATGATGATGACCCAGTTATAGTCATAGATTGTGATGGTCAGGTAGAGTCAAAGTGTGTCCAGCAACAGAAATAAGGCAGTACACCCCCCATTTCAGTGGCACAAAAACTGGAGTCTAATATTCAGCATCAGGGACATGTGAAAAGTAGGGCATCAAAATCCCTAGTTTGGGAATTTTTGTGCAAGATGCAAGTGATGAAACAGTGGCAATCTGCCAGCTTTGCCAAGTGGGTGTGAGATGTGGTAAAAAGGGTAGCCACCTTGGCACTGGGGACCAGCATATACATCTGAAGAGCAGGCACATGGTGCTGTGGACTCAGCACCAGGGGGGATCTAATGCCACAGTGGTGCATTCACCCTCATCCACCTTATAGAGCATTACCTCCCCTTCCTTGACTGTAAGTAGCAAAAGTAGCCATGTGTGTAGTATTTGTGAAATAACACCAGAAGATTACTACAGGCATGAGGAGGAGGAGGAGGATTTTGAATTGTCAGGTAGTGGTCAGAATAGTAGTGGTGGTGTTCATTGCAGTTTTTCTAATACACTAACCCCTGTGCTTAAAATAGGGAGAATATCATTTGTTGACTTGTCATCACCTGTGCTCCTCTCATCACATGGTAAAAGCACTCCACTGATGGCAGTTCAGAGCAGAGCCATTTGGCACGCCACATGCAAAATGGGTAACAATGCAGCCCACGTTGCACAATCTTTTTGCTTGGAACATGAAATACTCACCAAATCATGCAGTGTCATGTGAACTGAATGCTACTGTGGTGGGAATTCTGACAACTGACCTTTTGCTCTTCTCCTTCGTGGATAATTCCTGATTATGACATTTTTTGGCACATGCCTGTCCCAAATGGAAGATCCCATCCAGGGCCTACTTTTCCACCTGTGCTGTCCTGGAATTATATCGCACTGCGACATAGTCTGTAAGACATGCCCTTCAACATTCCTCATCACCTTACATTCACTTAAGTATAGATCTGTTGGCAAGTGGCAAAATGGCTGGTAGTTTCTATCTGTGTATTACTGCACATTGGGTGCATGCACGGGGATTGGTGGGATTGGAAAGCAGTATAACAAGTCAGACTGTCATGGTAGCAACCTTCATGGAATGAGACTGCATGAGACACTTGCAATCAACAGTATAGCAGGGTCACATGCAGGTGAAAACACACTAGTCTTGCTACTGACAGAAACTGATCAGTGGCTGAACCTCCTGTCCCTAAAAACTGGCTTCATAGCTAGTGACAATGGATCAAACATTGTTAAATGTATCAGCAATGGTGGCTTTGTGAGGATTCCCTGCATGGCCCACTGTTTAAGTCTTATGGGACAGGAGTTTCTGCAACACCCTGACATACAGCAAATGCTGACTGTTGCACACTGCATCTGTGCACACTTTGCACACTCTGGAAAGGCCCATGACCAACCTAGGCAGCTGCAGATTTAAAACTGCCTTCCTCAGCACTGCCTGAAGCTTGAAGTTGTCACGCACTGGAACTCAACACTTTACATTGCAGTGTGGTTGTATGAGCAGTAAAATGCCATCTCAGAATATCTAGTAATGCACACTAGCTGGGACAGTTTCGGTGCCTCACTGTCTATGACTACTGAACAGTGGTGACTCATAAACTCAGCGATATCAATTTTGAGGCCATTTGAACAGGACGCATAGACAGTCAGTGGTGACACTGCATCCATTAGTTAAGCTATTCCATTGCTGCAAGTGCTGAGGAAGACTTTGATGAATCTGCAGCCTAGCCTTGATGTGTCCGGAGATAGGTCAAGCAGTGCATTATCGAAACACATGTTTACAATATTCAACTGCAATCAACACAGTGCCACTATTCAGCAAAGTACAGAATTTGGAATAGCAACAATGCTGGACCCATGCTACAAATGTGGCATTGCATCCTTACTGGAGGGAGGGCCTGATCAGGTTCAAAATCTGACTAGACAGCTTGTCTGATTAGTTCATGAGGCACAGAAGTCACATGCAAAGTTCTACAAACTGCATCATCACAAGCTTGAAGGTCATGGTGGACTAAGCACATCCAGTAAGGTGGCTGCAGGGCAAGGGGATGTCAGCAAAACAGGTTGTCATTAACCCACTTTGGGGTTCCTTGTCTAAAGTAGGAATCTGTGGCCATGATGAATCCTGTGAACAGGTGGATGACTCATCAGGACTGCATGCATCACAGAGCATGGTTGATGCCTATTTGGCAGACAATAGGCATCTGTCAGTACTTAACAATCCTCTTGTGTACTGGAGTGGCAAGGCAAGGAGAATGAATGGCCAGAGATTACTTCAGTAACAGATCATCCCACCCTCCAGTGTAAGTGTGGAGAGGATATTCAGTTATGCAGGGGGCAATGACTGTCATACTAACTTATCACCTACAAATGTTAATGTCAGTGACTCAGCAGGCAGCAAACTCACCTCTGAGGCCAAGAGATCAGAAGGCTGTGGGTTCTATCTCCACACCAGGCACTTGGGTTAATATCTTGATACTGATACTGCAGTGTAGCAAGGGGGAATACAGCACTCTTGAGTTGCCATCATTTGGATGATATGTTAATACCAAGGTCCCATCTGCCAGTTCTTGTGGTATTTCAGGTGGATTTTAAATATCCCGTGGCACTTCTCAAAAAGTGTAGAGGAATTCTATTATAACTTCAAAATCATATATTTACAAATAGTGTTGATACACACAAATAATACATAAAATAATAAATGTACATAAAAGCAAAAAAGTATTACTGTCATACACGTTTTAGAATATTGAAATAAACCTTCAAACAAAATAACACCAAAATGTGTAAAACTAAAATATAACCCCCCTTTCCCCTGTCAGAACAAAGGCTATAATATTACTTTTAACAGTGATGCACTTGGATTTACCTCAGGCCTTATCCCAATACTATTTTCAGAAATTACAAAAAATAATTATAAAATTCACATATGATATTGTCCCCATTCTCCAGATTCAAAAATGATGATGAAAACACTTACTCCACATTTGGAAAAATTGAAAATATATATATTTTATTCTCATATGTACAAATTCTAAATGTTCCTAATTAGCATAAATGTGCCTTGCAAATGTAACAAAAATGTAAAAATACTGTAAACATAAACAACAAAGGTTTCAGAAACTCAAGTAAAACAAATGAAACAAATAAGTTTCAGTAGATAAACAATGCAAATAAATAAGCAATATTCAGCATAATAAAATACATTGTCAGTACTGTTCTTTCAGCATACTGTACTTATAAATATCATGACCCTTTTACTTTGAGAACGTGCAACTGAGTTGTCAGTTTCGGGTTTTATTGTTCGTTCAAAGACCATGACAAAATACAATCCATTACCATTTACAAAAAAAAACACATATATTACAATATTCAATTCCATGCTGATTATAATAAATAAAATACATAAGTACACTTTTAACCAATTTACCCCAAATTGTAAAAAGTATCATTCAATATATAAAACATATAGAAACACATAGAACATATTATGGCTAAAGTCCATCATATCAAATACTTCCTAGTAGCTGACAAACTTTCTGTAGTGCTATCAATATTATATTGCACAAATCAGTGTTTGGTAAATATAATTCATTAATAACCCTTTGAAGGACATAGGCTTTTAATACCCCAGATTTCTTTATAGGGTTAGTTTATTAAATATTAATCACACTCCTTTTCTTGTTCTTATCTTCTTAATTGCTACTAAGTAGGCAGCAACACTCTTTATGATTAGTTCATCATTTGTAGTTAAGAAAATAGATAAAAGTTCTTTGACCTCTGTTTGTATATTGTTCATCATTGGATTTAGTTATTTTTTTCTGAAGTTTAAGTACCATCTACACTCAAAGATAACATGTCTTAAATTTTCTACATCTACTCTTGTACAATTGCAGTAGCAAGCCAAATGGTCTTTCATTTTACTATTTGGCTGTTAAAACCTTATTTGGAATTAGCTCCATACGATACTTGGTATAGCTTTCTTTGTTTATTGTCTGTCAAAATATCCAAATAATATCTATACTGGTGAAGCACATCATTTTGTATCAGCCAATTAGAAATGTGCAACTTTTCTATACATCTTAAATCTTTATAATTATAATTTCCAATAACCTTTTGTGTCACATATTTCTGATATTTAATGCTAATAGCAATTCCTTTTTCAACATATGTTTCTAAAATATCCAATCCATTTTCTTTTAGACTATTAGACACTGTATTTAATGAAACAAGTTGAATCAATCCATTATGTTTCCATTTATATTTTTCCTCCAGACATAAATATGTTAAACATTGTTTGTCTGATTGGAGTAACTTAATCCAACAATTTATTTTTTCCTGCACAGGCATATGCTGACACACTTGTACATCCTAATTCTGCTTGTACCAAGGCTGCAGGGATTGACTTCCCTAATCCAAGACTTGATCTTAATATTTTTAAGAGTGATACCTCTAATATTTCAATGTTTTTGGTTTCCCAGATTTCTTCTTTGTACAACACTTGTGTGTAATATTTTGTTTTTGCTGCTATTATTAGAGGTTTAATAGTGCCACCCCCAATTTTTTCATTAAAAATATTTAATGAATTAGCTGTTTGTTTTAGCTTAATTTTCAATATATTCGTATATTTTTTTCAGTGTCCATTTGAAGTTAGGGTTAATCCTAAATAGTTGTATTGCTTTGTTGTTTAAGATTTAATTTATCTACATTCCACATTTTAGTGAAAAAAAAATGAACCTATTACCCTTACTTGGCTCTTTGATTCATTGATTTCAAATCATAACTATTAACAAATTCCTGTAATATTTCAGTTTTTTAGTAAGACCGGATTGAGTTAAAGACATAATAACAAGAGTGTCTGCATATGCAAAGGCAGCAACATTTTCCCCTAATACTTTTCATGAGTCAGTTTGAGAAACCTTTAGCAGTGTTAATAATTTGTGTATATATATGTGTGTGTTTATATATATGTGTGTGTGTGTGTGTGTGTATATATATATATATGCAAAACAGTGTAAGTGCCAGTACACAACCCTGATGAATACCGCAATTGGTAGAAAATTTATTAGAGATATGCAGGTAAGAATTTGTCCTGATATGTGCTCATGTTTCAGTATATAACCCTTATATAATGTGTATTAACTGTTCTGATATGCCCCACTTTCTCTTTTTAACCACAATGTATGTCTATTAATCATATCAAAAGCTGAGTTGAAACCAATAAATGCTAAGTATATCTTTTGTTTTGTAATTTGATATATTTTTCTTGGAGGTGACTAAATATATAACAGTTATCCATGGTACTGTAGCCACTTCTAAAGCCAGCTTGATATTCTGAAAACTCTCCTAGCATAACTATTTGTTTTTTTAGCCTTTCCAGAATAGTTTTTGAAAAGATTTTCCCCATAATACCTAATAAAGAAATAGGTCTGTGCATATCTGGATCCTCTGTATCCCCTTTCTTTCATATAGATACAATATCTGCTCCTTTCCAGGAATTTGGGAACTTTAGATTTTGAATACATACATTAAAATTTTTAGTTAGTATATATGACCATGAAGAGGAGTTACCAGATATACTTCAGGCAGTATTGAGTCAGGACCTGGAGCTTTATTTGATTTTAAATTAGCAATAGCAAAATAAGTTTAAACATTAGTTATTGGTTTCAACAATGACATATCAGATGTCCCTACATCTGTTTGACTTTTATTACTGGGGTCCTAAAATATGTCTGAATAATGTTGGATCCACACATCCGTAGAGATATAACAATGAATTTCATGCTTCAAATTATCAGTACCTTTAGCTACAAGCAGCCAATAAGAATGCTGATCCCCATTCTTTATTATTGTAAGCATTCTATCCCGCTGTCTAGCATACAATTCAGTTGGTTTTCTTCTGAAGCATTGTCATATATTTCTCATTCTTTATTAATTATTTTGCTTTTTAATTTTGGTTCTGCATTTTTCAATATCTTAGCTAGTTCATTTAGGGCCTTCTTGGTCATATAACACTCTTGATCATACAAAGTATCAGTTTTCCTTGTAGAACGTCTTGATATATTTGAGGTCTCCAATACCTCTCTAATGTCTTTAAGGTAGAATATATCTTTTTCTTCTAACACAACCTCTGAATTATCATCCAAAATACTATTTTTTCAAAAGATGCATTATTTCCACAATAGGTCTTTCCTTTGACTGATTCCACCTTATTTTGTTTTTATTCCTAATCTCTTGGACCTGATAGGTAGGATTATTTTTAACCTTAATAAGTGGGACCTTAGATTTTAAGTTTATTGGGAAGTAATCACTATCTAAGCATTTAACAACAGTGCACTGATCCCAGAATCCCATTTCCCCATTCCATAACACCAAATCTAATACAGATGGTCCATGTGTGGAAATATGTGTACAATTTCATTACAGTATCCCTTAATCCTATTATTTAATGAAGCCTAAAAATGTGTTTTAAGAATATTTATCAATTTCTGATCTGTATTACTTATTTTCTGGTCCAATGTTTCTCTATAATACTTTTGTATATTTTGATGACACCAATTATAGAAACTACAGTCCATGTATCCATCAAAGTTTCCTATTCTGGCATTGAAATCCCCATATATAAGTGTCCATTCACATAAAGTTGTTTCCCAAACTGTATGTGATACATCCTCCAACAGTTCCCATAATTACTCATTTTAGTGTTTTGATGATACCGTGGGATATAAACATTTGAAATATTAAACATTTATTGATTTAATTGCACCCTAAATGTGTGCATATATTTGTTTGAATTAATCAAGTCAGCTTTAAGATTTTCATCAATTTTATACCATGACACTAAACCCCCAGCATATCTCCCTGTTTTTGCAGATCTACCAGCTGGGACATAAAAGGTATGATAGCCTTGCCTGGTTATATCATTTTCATATGAGTGCCAGGTGTCTTGTAAACATGCCATTGCAAAACCCTTCATGTACCCAACCCATTCCTCATCTAAAAATGGATTTTGTTTGCCTGCAATATTCCAGGATATGACATCATATGATGATGTACTTGTCCTATTACTTTCTTTTGTCCCTTTTTTGGTTAGTCAAGGTTCCTCTCTCAAAGGGTTGAATCTATTTGGTGTTGTGAAAATAAGTAAAAGATCATTAGTGCCCTCCATTTCTTTATTACTTTCATCATTTGATTTGTTAACCATACTAAGAACGTAAAGAAGCAGAAGGCTGTGAAGCCCATTGTGCTTCACAATTTACATATAATATGTTAATAGCTTTCCTGATCTCATGTAGTTATCTAAACTATTTTTAAAAGTATTCTTGTTATTACTAACAATGACTGTCAGTGGCAGCATATTCCATGACCTAATAATTCTCTGGGAGAAATATTATGCCCTCTTTTTGTGTTACATCTGTTTCCTGCAAGTTGCAATAGACGGCCTCTGGTGTTAACACACACTTGCTTAAAATCTAAGCCGCATTCAGCTAATAGATAAGAGTCATGAATGATGTCCTATGTGAAGAAGAGATCACCTCTAAGTATCCATTACTTCAGTGACATCGGGTTGAATTTTAATAATCTATTCTCATACAAAAGGGCTTTATTAAAAACAACAGATTCAATGACTTGTCTTTGTACTTTTTCAATTCTGTCTATGTCTTTCCTTTTAAAGGGACTCCATAACTGTGAGACATAGTCCAAATGTGGCCTTACATAGGCTCTATACAAGGGCAACAAAATGTCAGGGTCTTTCGATGTTATGTTGTGGCAAATAGCCCACCATATTCTGTTTGCCTTACTAATAGTATTTGTGATGTGAATGTCAAAATTTAGACATGAGTCAATGGTGATCCCCAAATCTCTTTCATTGTCTTTACTAACTAATTCAGTATCATACAAGAGGTGCTGTTTTTTGGGTTGTGTTTTCCAAAATGCAAGACTGCATTTAGATGAATTGCAACTTAAATTCCATTTTTCAGACCAAGCTTCCAGCTTACTCAGATCCTCTTGAATAGTCTCCTGATCTTCTGAGGTCATACATATGTTAGTGATAAATGCAATCCCATTGTATCCAAAATTTGGATATTTGCTGCTATTTTATCATACAGGCTCTGAAAATGGATTGTCAGAATTGCTTGCTCAAAATCATCTCCTGCATCCACTCTATCCATGGTTTTGGCTCCCCAATCTTCTATTTAACTTGTAACTCATTACATTAGTTTATCAGATTATATCTTTGTTTAATAATTGTTTTAATTTTGTAGCATGCAACATGTACTATTTGTTTATGTCTCTTAACCTATATAACCAGGGTGGGATAATCAGAAATGCACCAATCAGGTGCTCCAGCTGGGCACAGTGCAACTGGGATGTGCCAGGGCATGGACTGGGCAGTACTCAACGGTGTTGCACCATGGCTCAGCACAATTGAATATAGCAATGTGGCCTCTCGCATTGTGCATGGGGCAGTGGCAGTGCACCAGTGCAAATGGCAAGAAAGGAACTGGGGGGATGCGCCTGCACAAGTGTGGTTGTGCTAGGTGCAGGAACCATGATATTCAGCAGTGGATATGTAAATGGAGCCATAATGCATACAAGGTTCAACTGGGGCCATTAGCATGTCATAATGGCTCCATATGCATGCAGGTGCACTGATCCCTGGTGACTTGCACCTGGCGCCCTGTCAGGCTGCAGCCGTCGGGGACCGACACCCCATGCACATCATGGCAAAGTGCCCCAATGCCTGATCGTGGGCACATGTAGAAAATAAAATATGTCTAATAACCATGGTGGTCCAGTGGACTGCTTCCAGCCCGAATGCTGGCATAAGTATACGATAAAAACATTTTAAATGAACCCTGGTGGTCCAGTGGTACCCCCCTCCCCACAACCCCACTGAGCCCCACCACCCCATGCTTCCCCAGTCAGTGAAGAGCAGAAGCTTCTCACCTGCAAGCCACCCGGCCACCACCGACTGACTGTGTATAGTACGGCTGTAAGCCCATTGGTCACAAGAGGCCAATGGGCATGCAGACTCATACCATACTACACAGTCCAGATATGTGAATAGATCCATTCATATCCAGGACTGTGTAATGTGATATAATCAGCATGTCCATTGGCCTTCACGGACCAGTGGGCATACAGCTATATTGTACACAATCAGTTGGCTGGTGGCCGGGCAGCTTGTGGGTGGGGAGCTGTCACCCACCACTGACCGGTGAGGGCATAGGGTGGCAGGGCTCAGTGGGTGGGTGGGGAGGAGGATACTGCTGGACCACCAGGATTCATTTAAAATGTTATTTAGTATACTTATGCCTGCGATCATCTGGACATGGTCCACTGGACCACCAGGGATATTAGACATGTTTTCTTTTATACTTATGCCTGCAATCGGGCATGGGGGGTGCAACACTGATGGACTCTGGCTCTGGAGCTCAGCCGGCCACCTGCAGCTGGTGGCTGCCGTGTTGTGCCCTGCAATATGGCAGCTCACCTGTGAGTGGCCAGCCCTTGCTCCTGTTTCTTTTTGGTTCAACTTTGAGCAGCAGTGTGCGGTGCAAGTAAGGGTTGCACCAGTATATTTGCTGCACATCCAAGGCTGAATATCGGGATGTGCAGAATATGCATGAGCACACCCCTCACACTTGTGCCGTATACATTACTGGTGCACCCCAGTGCATTGCGATCTGTACCAGCGCAACATCCCCTTTTGAATATAGCACCAGGGACATCATGTTACATGGTGCAACACTGTTGCACCATGTGCAGCCCTTTGAATATCCCACCCCCAATGCTTTGTGGTTAAAAAATTCACTATGTTACCATCACAAACAGCCAAATAAAAGTATTAACATTGGAATAATTAAAATAATACTTACAGTTTTAGTAATCTGTAGGTGTGGTCTTCTACTTTTTAACATTCAAAATCTTGGTGAGAACTTCTGAATTTGGATGACAAAAGTCCTTTAGCGGCTTGGCTTGGTGTAGTGTTTTGTCTTTTCCCCTGGAACCTGGAACTCTAGAATCATTTGACATCAATGGAGCAATGCAGGCTGGATCCCTCTTGTTTGACATCACAAAACATCAAAAGGTCACTTATCAGGATTTTGTGGGAAAAATCAGAAAGCAAGATTTTAACAGTTCAGCAGCTCAACAGTTTGTAGGAAGATATTTCCCTGTGGGCAGTAATGTTGCTTTGGCAACTGGATCTCTGACTTTTTCTGTTTCAATTCATTTCTGCTCCTGAATCTGCAACTCCAGACTCACTGCTATTTAACAGCATTGCAGGCTCGCTGGCTTGTAAACTCCAAAGTCAGGCTCTTGTTCAAGTTTTTAGCAGAAATTCCAAAATATTACTTTAGTCCAGATTCTCAGCATGTAAAACATAAGGCTTGCTTCATCCAATATTGAAGTGAATCCTTCCTGTACAGTTTTAGCAGTTGGCTTTGTTGCAGTGCTGTGCAGACTTTTAAGCTTGTCCCTTAGCACCCCTTGGTGATGGCAATGGTTCAACCGAAATGCTGGTTTAAAGCAGGCATGACTTCCAGATTTTGACCTAGTAAAAGTTTCAAGACCACCAAAATTGTCAGGGTAGCCAACACAAGTCCTCACATACTGAAGGATCAAGCAGTTCTGGGCTGGCATTGCCAGCACCCAGTTTATGTACCTCTTGCTGGGTGACATCATCATCAAATTATGATTGGTCTGAGTGCACTTTGAAAGTCTGACTGTTAGCCCCTCCTAAACCATTTTTTTCTCAATATGACCTCATCTTTAGAAGAACAATTTTTGACATAAATAATGTTCCTTTCTTGCATCCATGTGCACCTTGTTACAAATGTAAAAACTATATTTTCAAATGCAGCTAAAAGAGGGGATTCATTCAAGACAAAACAATATATGTTTACGTTTAATCTAAGGCATGCCGTTTAATTAAAACTTTACAAACTTTTTCATTTTAACTGTCTCTAAAAATGTTTACAGATCCTAAAAGCACATTTTCCTGGTTCAAAATGAAGTTTGTTTAGCACACCTGCTATCATTAGAAGCTTTATAATCTTAACAAACCTCTTTAAGACAGTGATTTCTTTAGTTTGTAGCTAATGATCC
This sequence comes from Neoceratodus forsteri, assembly GCA_016271365.2. Lineage (NCBI taxonomy): Eukaryota > Metazoa > Chordata > Ceratodontiformes > Ceratodontidae > Neoceratodus > Neoceratodus forsteri. The sequence continues at coordinate 248,935,317 of CM057455.1, forward strand.
ATGATATACATAAAGAATCTTTACAACAGAAGTGACTAGGTGTTGCTTGTTAGATAAACAATCAAGACTCCTCTTATTAGAGAGGTTGCAAGGCCAGCTTACTTTAGACACCACTCCGTAACTCCCAGCTTTAACAGCTTTAGTGCTACCGAATTGTGTAAATAGCTCAAACTACACATTTCCAACAAGGCTGAAACGTAATCACTGTCTTGGTTCATGTATTGCCAATAACTTGTGTGATGTTCAAATACATAGAAGTTTCTGTTCTGTGCATTTACTATGAATAAAAATGTAAGTTTCTTGAAGCCAGTGTATTTCAATCTGTGTTAGACCTGTGTTTATACCAGGAGTTAGATGGTACACAAAATCAAGTGCATATATCAAGAGTTCCCAAAGTAACATAACTGCTTTTTTTTGAAGTGAAACTTATCTCCTATATGGAACGTTCTATATATGGGATCCTTGAAGTGTTTCCTTTCTCAACCAGACAGAGGACACTTGTAAATGTAAACTACAGAAGCATTTTTTTCCTTAACTCTTAAACAATGTTTTCATGTAGGCACTCATTTTAACCAGAAGTTATTAGTTGTTGCATGTCTCCCTTATAGTTAGGCCCTTATAAAACATGTGCTATTACTATTAATAATTAATAAGAATATGATAATGAAATTAATCAATAAACCACGACAGGGTGTTGGTGATGCTGGTTTACCTGCGCCTGGTGTGGTTTGGTCCGCGAACCGCCCAGGCGGTGATAAACTCGTCAATCTGGTAAGACCAGCATCACCAACACCCTGAAGTGGTTTATTGCTATTATACAATGGGCAGTAAGTCAAAGTTTAAGAAGCAAAATAGAAAACAGTTTTGATTTTTAAAAATAGTGGTTTTTTTTGTTTTAGCTTGATATCCTTCCTCCTTAGAAAAATAGTTCCTGTTGTAAGGTAGAACATGGTGAAAGGTATCTGTCACTTGAAGTACTAAAACACACACGCACACACACGTTCTTTTTAATATAATGTGTTTTCCTGGGTGCATCAAACCTCACTGACAGCCTTCTGATAGAAGACTGGGTGCGTTGCCTGACAGCCTGAGCAGTCACGCCAGGTTTATATACTGTTTTTTTTTTTTAGTGTCGCGAAGTTTGGAAGCACTAACTAGATGGGAGGCTGCTTACAAATATTGAAATCAGCTCCAGCGTCCCGATGAGCAGTAAAGAGGAGGCTGGAACATGAGCAGTCACGCCAGGTTCATGTACTGTTTTTTTTTTTTTTAAGTGTGCGGAAGTTTGAAGCACTAACTAGATGGGAGGCTGATTACGAATATGGAAATCAGCTCCAGCATCTCAATGAGCAGTAACGAGGAGGCTGGAACAGTTGGTGGTGAGGAGGTTCCGCGTGGCAGGCAGTTTTTTCTTTTATTTCAATTAATTGCATTTTAACTGCAAGGCATGGGAGCATTTACTTTTATTAGGGAGGTGACAGTTTAAATGAAAAAGCTGTAAAGGGCTGCCTGTTGCTGTGAGTGGCCACTGTGTGATTGAGGTTATTAAGTTCTTTGAGGAGTTTAAGTTTGACTGGAGGGAGTCATTGTCAAATGAGGGAGACGTCTACAGCCCAGAAGCTGGAACGAGCGAGGGTCAGGTTTGGGTTTGGTGACTGTGAGGTGATTTTTAACAGACTAAGTATTTATGTTGCCGCACTTTAGCGGGATGGAAAAATGGCATCTTTTTGTTTGCGTTTTTGGGGTCGGATTGATTTGGGCACATGTAGCTGACTGGCATCTTTTTGCGTTGGTAATGCTAGATTTTACAACACTTGAAAGGTGCCAGTTAGCCAATCAGAGTGGTGGACTATAAGACCTCATTGTATAATAGAGAATAATACATATGTAGGTGTGTGATATGCAGTTTTTGTACACACCCAAAGTGTATGATAATATATAAACCTCAAAAGTGAAGGCCAAGAGGTTTATATATTTTCACATACACCAACAGTGTGTAAATAAAACAGCAGTTCATAAACCTTCATATTTGTTATTTTTTATAATAACTGGTGCTAAGTAAACAAAACTCAGAGTCCTAGCATTACAGGCTTCCTGTGTTGCTGACTCGACCTCTATATATGTTCCATTGCATGCTGGTTGTTAAGACAAGGTGAAAGTTCAGCGACTTCTTCATTTTTTAAAGTTTTAAAAAACTGAATGGTTTCATTTTCTGAGTCGGTAAGTACCTTAGCATGGTAGACACAACTTGGCATCAGACAGTAAAAATCATATCAACTTGCAGGGTGATATGACTTTTTACAAGTCTCAAAATGGGTTGATATCAGGGGTCAGCAGTTATATTATAATAAAACATTTTTATTAAATTACTGTTTTTCCTACACCCCTCCCTACTAAACGTCTGTGGGAATATTTATTTTTCTAATTCAAACTTCAAATAAATCCTAACACTTTCTGGGCATAACAAAAAGAAAAAAAGTGAACGAATTATGTATTAATGCAAATATGTCTTGATAGAAATATTAATTCATAACCTACTAGAAATTAACTTAACATAAAAAATCACATACTAAAGAAAATATGTATTACTTCATACAATCCATACAATTCATAGAACCCCCCCACCTGTAAGAGTAGGTGAATATTTCATAATAGTTTCAAGAAAAGGGAAGGGCAACCAATTGGTGTTACTTTTCACACAACCATAGTGAAGAAATTGTAACCATAATACAGTCATTCAAACATACATCAGAACAAAAAATGCCTGTTTAGAACTCTAAAGCTAAGACATGGATACAAAAAAAAAACTAATTTTACCTTCTGGCCCAGATATTCAGAAATGCACTATAGGCCAGTGCAAGTCTGGCAGAGCGCAAAACCAATGTGCCAAGGCTGAACGGGTGCGATACTCAAACATTGAGCAAGGCAACTTGTGTCAGCGCAACCAGGCTGAATATCATGCCGATGCACCATGGCGCAACCAGACAAGCACCACTGTGCAACCAGACATGCCCCAAGGTGCAGCCACAGCAGCCCAAGAGCGCAACTAGGGCTGACACAGAGCCAGCGGGGCAAGCCCCATGGCACACAAACAACAGCCCAAGGCACAAGTGGGAACACAGCAGCAGTGGAAAGGAGTGGGCCAGGACACAGGATGACACCAGGGACAATGCCAGGGAAGCATAGTGGAAGGGCACAGGTGCACACCACCTGCAGGCCACACACAGGCACCCAACCCCCCACCTCAGAACACACACCTGGCACACAAAGCAGGCTACAGGTGTCACAGTGGCCAATGAACAGCCTACTGTGGGGCTCCCCACCCACCTGTGCTTTGTCCTCACCCACCCATGCCCCACAACTCACACCCAGAACCACACTGATAGTGGCACACATGCCACACAGCTGTTCTAAGGCCACCCCAAGGCACAGCCACTGATCAGGGGTTGAGACAACAAAGTGCATCCACAATCAGCAACACAGCCACACCACACAGGCACACACACCCCATTACTGCAGCCTGGTCCCACTGGCCAGCCACAAAGCAGACACGGATGCAGACAGGTAAGTTAAATTGGCAATATTTTGTAAAAATGTAAAGCAGTATATAGAAAAGGGAGGTAGGTAAGGGAATGCAAGGGAGGGAAGGGGACAGGGAACAGGGACTATACAATGGGTAGGGGGATGGGAGGGTGAGGAATTAGAGGACAACAGGGGATGGAGGATGGCCTAGCACCAGTCATGACCAGTGGCACTCTTCCATCACTACGCCCCCCTCATAGCCACAGCACCATGCGGTGAATCTGTGCAATGACCTCCAGTGTCATTGATGTCACCAGGATCAGCTGGTGAAGCAGCATACAGTATACTGGTTGGCTGGTACATCTCCGGACACCTAGGACAAGGGACAGAACAGAGGATCAGTGCAACAGCCCAAAGAACACAGCCCACCCAGAGCACAGACTGAGCAGGGGTTGCGCACCCCACTGGAGGGCCCATACAGGCCACCCGGAAGGGTGCATGCCAATGCTTGATGGTGGGCAGCATGCTATGGCAGTGCCTATCAGTGGTGTACTGCACAGTGGCCATTGACCACAACACAGTGGGCACATGGCACAGTGCCCTCCCTGCACCACAGCACACACAGTGGCAGCCATGCTCTCACCCACCCCATCAGCAGCAAGCACCTGTGCATGCACCTGTGCTGGATAGTGGCACCATAGTGGTGGCATCCACCCACAGTGCCACACAGACAACTGCCACACAACTCAGGATAGCCCGCTGCACACACAGCCACAAAAGAAATGATGCGCATCATGCATAGTACCAACCTGATCACCGTGGTCCCAAAGGCGGTGGTGGTGGTGGTGGTGCAGGCATTGGGGTGAGCATTGTGGTTGCTGGCCCTAACTCTCACCCCATCAGATGTGTGAAGAAGCAGAGGTATAGGAGAATGGGGTGAGAGTTAGGACCGACAACCCCAAAGCGCACCCTGAAGCTGGTCGGGGGTGTGGGTGGGAAGGGTCCAAGGGGGCTTTCAACCCTAACACCAAATTTCCTCACTTTTGTCGCTGTGGAACAACCATAACTAATGCATTAAATGGAGTTTTTTTGCTTCTAATTTCTCTTCTTTTTGAGAAGGATAATGAGAAATTGTGAATGTAATGCAGCAGCGAGAGCACGGGGCCCAAACTTGATGTCTTGTCACATAGTAACACGGTGCCCACAAATGCAAATGGTAATGCACATGGTGACACAAACTGAAACAAAAAGATAAACAGTACTGTAGACACAAATGGTTAAAATAACGCAAACACAAGTGCAAATGGAAATGCGAAGGGTAACACACTTGGTGCCACAGATGGGAACAGTAAGTGAAATGGTTATGGAACTGCAAGCAGAAGCGGTAGGGGTAACAGTAATGTAAGCACACAGGCTAGTTTTCTCCAAAAGCTGCATAGAGAAAGACAGTGAGTACAAAGAATGTATGCTTAATAATGGGTCTCAGAGCAGAAAATGAGGAGTTGGAATACTAAATTGCTTATATCTCAGAAACCGTATGATGTAGAAAAAAATTAAAAGTTGTATGATTTATGACTTTCCTGGCTAGTTTTGAACTAAGCCCCTGTCAGGGGGCTAAGCAATTTTCTGATGAAAAGTCCATATCTTGCACTGTTTCTGAGATACGGGCCCTGAAAGGTGTGGCAAATGCTGTAATGTTATCTTATGAGAAAAAAAGAGAAGTTCGGAGTGCCTTAACTTTGGCTCCCTGTAATATGTTTTCACCAAAGCACTGAAAGGCATATCTGTGAGATGTTGGCTGTGTTCCCTCCAAATTTCAGCCCAAAAGACCAAACCATTCTTTTGCAGCAGAGTGACAAAGAATTGCTGTCATTTTCACATAGCCTGGAAAAGTACTGTCAAACTTTGCAGAAGCTTCCACTTTTGCAAATTCATTCAACAATGTCACAAGTGTGAAAGTACTTTGCAAAATTACTTTTTCCAGAAATGTGAAAAACATATTTCTGGGATGTTTTACCCCAAAATAAAGACATGCCTAGCATCCTCAGGGTCCGACTAGGTGACTACAAAAAGAATTGGGTTGCTAGAGGGTCCCAAATGTAAATGCCAAGCATTTTTCTGATGACCAACTGAAAAACAAAATGGCAGATTTGTGACAGTAAAAGAGCCATTTGCAAAAGTAAAAACTGCATTTGCGACAGTGACAAACTTTTTGTTAACTTTTCCCATTGACTTATAATGGAAACTTGTTTTTTGAATAACTTTTGAACCGTTTAATATTTTTTCACAAAACCTTCAAAAGGCACATCAGAGACCCTGGCTGCACATTCTCTGATGATTTCAGACCAGTCATGTAAACCGTGCAACCTCTAGAGATGAGAAAAGAATTCCAAAAAAGCATAAACATGCGTGCAGATCATGCTTAATAACTCCACAGCTGTATATCCAAACAGTAAGAAAGTTGGAAGATCCCAAGATCTGTGATTCTTGATCATGTGTTCAATATTTCAGGCAAATCTGTTGAATGGTTGCAAAGTTATAAAGGTGCAAAATTTTAGGTTTAACATGTAAATGTCTCCTCAACCCTAACTATGGTAGCACAATATATATATATTGTTTTCAGTATGTCTGCTGGTCAATACTAGTTACCAATGGTCCAGTGGTCCCAGTGGACACAGCAGACATTCAGATGCACGTGTCTCTGTGTGCCACTCCACACACAACTACTGCGCCTTCGCCCCGCTCGGCCAGAGCGGTGTTATTTATGTGGAGATATCAGGAAGCGTTGTCATGTCACTTCCTGTCTCCCTCACTCCCTATGTGATATTTAATAAAATTAAAACTCTAAAACAACAGAGTACCATGTCATGTGGTGGGTGTACAATAAGTACAATTGTGGGTCTACCCAAGCATTTCTCCACAGCCAGGAATAGCAGACTCCACAAGTTTAAAATGCACAGAGTTATCTGTGAACTCTTGTTGGTTGATAAGCAACAATCTCCACTCCTCACTCACCTAGGCAGTGTCAGGTAGCAGGCCATACCTAAAAGCAAGGGCTCGGTGAGTGTGGCAGCAGGCTCTTCTACCCATGAGGGCTATGAGAGGATGCCTGAAAGAGAATGGACAAGCTGTGGTTAGATATAGCTCTGAAAACAGTGGGAGGCTACCTTCTTTACAAGTCACAAGAAAGCTTTGTCATAAATAATAGGAGTTTAAATTGTGGGGCGGGACCCAGTGAGCTAGGTGCTGGCTGGGTCTGCAAAGGGGAGAAACAAAAGATGCTGAAATCAGGGGTGGACAGGAGAAATTAACTGAAAGTGACTGTTCATAGAAATACCCAGTGTGGTAGTAGAGGCTCACAACTGTTCAAGTTCTATCACAGAATTAGTAATGCAGTCTAGTCCTCTAAAATTCCAAGTTCAAACACATATAGATACAGGTAAAGTTACACTTTTAAATGAAGAAATTCAGCACTGAGTATTAAAACAGTCCAGATATCAGAGGCAATACTGGATTGGGGGAAAAAGGTTAACTGGCCGATGGTAGGGCCATAGTCCAGTCAGGAGGAATCTGAAAATGCCTGGCAGGATGAGGACCCAAACAAGGAGCATGTGGCCCACAGGTGACCAATAAGAGCTGTCTCAAGAGAAATGCAATTGTCCTTAGAAAATTTACAGAGACAGCCACACAGCCTTGAGTTCCCGGGACACTGTCCAGGCCATACCTGAAAGCAAGAGCTCGGAGAGTGTGGCAGCAGGCTCTTCTCACTGTGTAGGCTTGTAGACCCCCATCAGAGGCACTGTTAGCCCAAAGAGCTATGAGATGATGCCTGCAAGCAAGGGCATGGGGAGTGTGGCAGCAGGCTCTTCTCACCGTGGAGGCATGTAGACCCCCATCGCAGGTGCTGTTAGCCCAAAGGGCTATCGGAGGATGCCATAATTTCTGTGTCAACTGTATCTAGAAATATACATCTGATAAGGAATAAGCCATCCTAGATCTAACCATACCATGTTTCTCCACCAGCTGATATAGCTCAGGTATGGATAGTCAATGTCCCTTTCTCTTTTCTGAAATTTCACAGCTTCCGAGATGACTGCAGAAACTACTTTGTCTACCATTTTGTGTTGTCATCTTAAAGTTAAGGCACACCTTGCCTTGCAAATCTGATACTTAATGCATACAAATATGTTACATTGTGCTTGTATAATATTTTCCCCAAGAAGCCAGGTAGATGCCCAAGTGTAGTATATCCAGTGTGTTAGCTTGTGAAATAGAATTAGTGTATATACTTTATTTAAACAATGCCAAAATGAGATTAATTTTTTTTTTAATTTAGTTGTTTAACCAGGTATAGCACACTAAGCTGAAAGCTTTTTTACAGGAGCAACCTGGGAGCACAAGGAGGTTAAGTGACTTGCTCAGGGTCACACAGTATGCAAGTGGAAGAAGATTGCAAAGGGACAGTCTAAGAAAAGGTGTTGCATGGTTTCTGGTGTAACCTAACATTTATCTAATATTGGGCAATATCTTTCTGTTCTGACTTTATGTTTCATGTTACTTTTTACTGTAAACCTTTGGTGTGCATAGATCCACATGACATCTCACATATAAAATGGGATCCACTTTGAAATTAACATTTTAGGAATAATCTCTTGTTCCTTTTGAGTTTTGACTTCATACCATGGGAGTTCAAGATTGTGTGTCTCCATTATTTTGTTATATATTTCTTTTTTGATTTTGGCAAAATATCTACTTTCATTACTCCCCAAAGTTTTAATTTACCAATAACATCAACTAAATATGCTGGGATGTCAGGGAATCATGCCTGTTTAGGAATAGGTACATTCATGCGCCATCCTGCTAGAAAACTACCAATATTATTCAATAACCACAAACTCCATATTTTATTCATTTGTTTAAGTAATGGTTAAAGGTTGTGAAATATAAAGGTACAGTGGGGAAAAAATGGGGTTCATAATGGCTAAACCACCTTGTTCTATTGGCAGGTATGTAACCACCCTCTTTAAGGAATTCAACCAAACCCCACTTGCCCTTGAAAAAAATGCTATAAAGGGATGATTCTAATGATGGGGGGGGGGAGTAAACTAAACTCAAAAATAGAAATATAGTAAATAAAAAGGATTTTATCATGAAAATTCTTTTTTTCCGGATATTTTCCACTGATTCCATTTTATTAGTTTCTGTCTTGCTATTTGAAGCTTGTTTTCCCAATTGTATAGCTGTGGGTTATTTCCCCCCAAATAAATACCTAACAGTCTGTGTTACCCCATAGTTAATAGGACGTCTAAGGTTTGTACCTTGTACCAGCATGGGAAAAACATCGGCTGAACAACGGGATGCAGAAGGGAATATTAAATGGAGCCCACAGTGAAGAAAGGGGGGTTCATAGTGGGGTACTGCAGGGTTCAGTAATGGGTCCAGTCCTTTTTAATGTCTTTATAAGTGACATTGCAGAGGGACTGGAAGGAAAAGTATGCCTGTTTGCAGACAACACAAAGATTTGAAACAGGTTGATATACAAGGTGGGATGGAAAGGATGAGAAGGGATTGGCAAGGTTGGAGGAATGGTCAAATGTATGGCAGCTTAGATTCAATGCAAAGAAGTGCTAGGTAATGCACCTGGGAAACAAGAACCCAGGGGTAGAGTACACAATGGGAGAGGGGGTGAGAAACTGACAACAACAATGGAAATGGAAAGGGACTTGGGGGGTAGTTATATCAGATGACATAAAGGTGGACAAGCTATGTGAGAAGGCAATAAGGATGGTTGGGGGGATACCTAGGGAGAGGCATCACCAGTAGAAAACAGAAAGTTGTTATCCCACTCTACAGACACTTGGTGAGACTCCATCTGGAGTACTGCATCCAGTTCTGGAGACCCCATCTCAGCAAAGATATAAACAGGGTGGAGGCTGTCAAGAGAAGGGCAACCAAAATGGTGCAGGGTCTGCACCAGAAGACACATAAAAAGAAACTAAAGGAGCTTAATATTTATTTATTTTATTTTATTTAGCTTTTGTTGACCAGGTAAGTGCACTAGACAAATCCTGCCTATTTTCTGGCATGACCCGGGGGAAGGGGATACAGATGAATGCCAACTGACCTTGAACCAGATTAAGCTGTTGGTGGTATTTTTAGTGAATGAGGGAAATTTGGCCAGGACACCGGGGAAATTCCCCTACTCTGGGGGACCACACTGGTGGCAGAGCGTGTGCTGATTGAAGTACTGTGAGGCTGCGCAGTGTTCTCCTCCTTCACGATGGAGGCGGAGGACTTCGTAGCAGCTGTTGTAGTGGAAACGAGTGAGAGCCTGGATGAAGACGGGGGACATTTTCGGAGCAGTACAAAGCGATTTTGAGAATAGTCGGGCTACACTACAGTCCGATTTGGGAGTGACTAACCTGAGTTCGTTGTCGTCATCTTTCCAGTCTCAGACGGAGGAAGGGAACGAGAAATTGCATGTTTCAGCTACCGAACAACTGACTGGGAGGACCGCTTTGCAGGAAGCAGTGGTAGAAAGCTTTTCGGGGGTGCACACGGTTCAGGAAATGTTAAACACCGGAGATATGGATACCGGAGATACTTCAAAAAAAAGCATCACGCAAGTTTTGAGAGAACAATTTAGACTTTCCAGATGAAAATCATCCTTTCCATCAATGGACTGGTCATCGGAGGAGGCTTTGGGAAATTCCGGCTGGATGAAATCCGACATCGGACAATGGATTCCTGCTCCAGGTTGGACTGCTACATCCCCTATACATCCTACGCATGCCAACACTACAGAAACCCTGAGCTCAGGTATGGACTTAGAAGGGGATAATACTGCTGTACAGCTTGCTAGTCAGCGTCCTTGAGTTTCTTCGGCCAAGTCTGCTGGGGATAATGATGTTTCTAGACTTCGTGTTGATGCTATAGATGGAAAATCTTATACACAGCAAAATAAAATACCTATGTCTGAGTTGTTTAAAAATCAGTTGGAGCAAGCTCCTAGAAGAAACGCTGTGCGCTTGCGTTACCGGGGTGGCCTACAAACCCATCCTGATAGGTATTATGTTGCCAATACATTACTAAAAGGTTCAATGAATTTTTTTCCAGTAGATATCTTTGCACTCATTCACATTTCAGGTGAAGACACCTTTGACGTCAGTTTTAAAACAGCTAAAGGTATGGAGAAATTTTGGGATACATATTCCACTTTGAAGAGCCTCTCCACTTTGGGTTCCCTTTATGCCTTACCCCTTACAAAACCTCTGATTCGTTATGTTACAGTAATGTTTCTCAGAACTAAGGGGTTAATCACAGTAACATTTACCACTGGTTACAAAAAGAAGTGTGAGGTTTTGGGTCCTCCTGAAGCCATTTTGTACCTGGAAGGTTTTTGGACTGGCAGCTGGAGATTTAAAGTAAAATTAACACAAGTGAATGAGGAGATAGTTCATTTGCCTAATAGTTTTTTTTTAGGCAAGGATAGGGGGGGGTGTTTCTATAGTGGGCAGCCCCGAGCATGCTACAAATGTGGGGCTAAAACGCATCTTAGTAGCACATGCGATCTTTTGAAATTGTTCACTATGTGGGGGTTTTGGGCATTCTATGGATAGGTGCCAGAATATTTTTCAATGTAATTTATGTGAAGAAAAGGGCCACGCCTTCCATCAATGCCCATGAGCCTCGCACAATAAAGCAGGGGGGTGGGACCCAGAGGATTTGGTACATAAAGCACAGGTAAAAAAAGGGGATAGGGCTCTATCATCAGAGGTAGTCATTAAGGAAGACATCCCGCGACAGAAGCCTGTGGATGGGCCTATCATCTCTGATGAGAAAGCAGGCCCTTCCATTTCTGATGCCACTACTCAGCTAGAAATTCCTTTAGATAAGTCCGACTCTCCAAAGGTGTCTCCTTCTATGCCTCCCCCCTTTGAAATTGCTAAGCCCAGACGGTTTACTAGAGCTTCTAGTAAACCTCTATCAGTGACTCCGACTTCGGTCGACAATTTTTTTTCTCCTTTACAGAAAGAGGGGAGAGATTCAGATCTAGAGTCTGATACATCGTATCTGTCGGAATTAATTTCAGAAGAGGAGGCTAGTAAAACAACTGAGCTAGAAAGGAGAAAAATGGAAAAGGGTAAGAAAAGGAAAGCTACTTTCTCTCAGAAGACTGGGTCCTAAACCTTTTACCTAACATCATGGCCTCTCTTAAAATAGCATCCCTTAATGTGTGCAGCATTAAAAATTTTAAGAAACGATTAGCTCTTCTAACTGCCCTTAGCACATTACAGGTAGATGTTATTTTTTTACAAGAAACCAGACTTTCCTCTTTGGCTGAGATTTCCCAAACACAAAAACAGTGGGTATGGGGACCATCTTATTGGACGTTTGGAATGGACGCAGAGGCGGTATAGGAATCCTGTTCACTTCCACACATTTCAGGATTTCAAAGCTGGTAGATATTTGTCCTGGGCATGCTTTGCTCCTTGACTGTGCTTATCAGGATTTTGAATTCCGGCTCATAAACATTTACGCCCCTCAGTCGAAAGCTACAAGAATAAAATTACTGGAAGAAATTAGGCCTTTCTTATATACCAGGAGACATGTAATTTGGGGAGGGGATTTTAACTCTGATATTGATGTTAAATTTAAAGGGGATTCCCAGATGAAAAAAAAACTGTATTGTGACTCTCTTGCTTTACGTCAGACGGTCACTTCTGCAGATTTAACTGATGTATATAGATCTTTACATGCTACTGGGGGTTCTTCCTATCACAGGAGTACCTTCTCTTCACGTATAGACTTCATCTTTGTTTCTAAATAATCGAAGCCTTATTTTTCACAAGTTAAACCGTCTGAATTCTCGGATCACCAAATCCTAATTGGGTTTTTAAATCTAGGAAGTATTCCACCAAAAATTCCAGCAGCAGGCCCTAGGTGGCGTTTTAATGTTTCCTTTTTAGAAGATAATAATAGTGTTACTGAATTACAGACTTTACTTGCCGCACGAAGCTCGGTCATTTGCCTTTATGATAATCCTTTTTCTTGGTGGTTGGATACTAAACAAGAGATTAAGTCCTTTCTGATAGCTAAAGGAAAAACTAAAATGAATTCACAGTATATCACATACCTACGATACAGGAATCATCTTTACAAACTGATGTCCTTTCCTCCCAAGGATAGGTCTCTTTTTCAGTCACAGATTGCTGAAGTTAAAAAACAAATGTTACTTTACCAATATAATAGAGCTAAGTCCCTAGATATGGAGTTTCGGTATGGGATGCAATCACATCCAGCTTCGGACCCTTATGCAGCCTGTAAACAGCGCTTAGATAAGACACTAATGAGAGGTTTGTTATCTTCGGATGGAACTACAGTTACTTCAGATATGGATATGATGAAAATAGTGAAATCCTTTCTTTCAGATTCCTTTGAAGAACAGATAGGTACACAGGACAGTTTACCAGCTGACTTTTTGTCTGGTTTGCCTGTCTTAGATACTGCCTACCAAGCCTCCTTATTACAGCCCATTTCCTCCTTAGAAGTAGAGAATGTGATAAAATCACTGAAAGTAAAAACATCTCCAGGCCTAGATGGCATTCCCAATGAATTTTATAAAAAATTTTCTTCGGTAATGGGTCTTTTTCTCCCGATGGTTTTCAATTACATGCTGACCTCGGGTTTAAGCTTTGAGTTTTAATGTTTCTCTCTTAAAGTTTATATATAAAAAAGGGGATCCTGGGTTATTATCCAATTGGAGGCCCATTAGTTTGCTTAATAGCGATTATAAAATTCTTGCCAAAATTCTTACAAATAGATTATCCCTGGTATCGGATACCCTTATCCACCCGGCACAGTCTTGTGCGATTCCTCAAAGACGAATTCAACAGAATTTATATATTTTAAGAGAACTGTTTGAGTCCAGTAAAAATGGGCAAGGCTCCGGATTTATAGTGGCTTTGGATCAGGTTAAGGCATTTGATAGTGTTTACCATTCGTATATATTTAATCTTTTAATGGCCTATAAGATTCCGAAGCCCTTTGTTCAATGGATTTTTTTATTATACTTAGATGCGGAAGTTCACCCATTAGTAAATAGCCTTATGGGGCCTGCAATCCCAGTCACTGGGGGTGTCAGACAGGGATGCCCTTTGAGTCCCCTACTGTATACATATGCTTTGGACCCCATTATTCGGTATGTTCATAGTAGACATGACATTTTAGGACTTGCTCCGGACATTTCCTTACAAAAGGTTAAAATTTCAGCATATGCAGATGATGTCACTCTGTTTATGCAGGATGAGGTTTCCCTGCAGAATGCTTCAACTTGTTTTAAGGTATGGGGTTGGTCTTCAGGGTCTGAACTTAATATATCTAAAAGTTTTATTTTTTCCTTAAATTCTGAGCAGAATTGTTTATTTGATACCCATGGCATATCCTTTGCTTCCACACCGAGCAAAATTCTGGGTCTTTGGTTTGGGAATGGTGATATGGCTACCTTTAACTGGGAACAACAGCTTAGTATAGGTGAGGCAAAAGTTAATGTTTGGAACAATGGAAATTTGGGAAAAGAAAAGGGTTTCCATTGTTAAAAGTTTTGATACCATTTTTTATATTTGAGTTATATTTTTCCACCTCCGTTTTCATTGGAAACCAGAATTTTTAGTGTCTTTTTCCAAATGGTTTGGGGGAACAGATTGAATCCGGTTTGTAGGGATTTTACTTACTTGCCAGTTAAAAAAGGTGGTTTGAATATGGTTAATCCAATTATCTTCTTTCATTCAATATTTTTATTTAATTCCTTTAATTTTCTTTGGGATTTAAAACAACAGATATGGCAGGTTTGGTCTTCCTTTATATGGGAACCTTTCTTACAGAAATGGAAGATGACTCTCAAAATCTTTTAAATCTAACCACCATCACATATGGGTGTTCGACATTTAAGAAATGCAAGCAGTAGAATGTATCATTCCCTATCCTTGCATCCCATTCTAGGAAATCCTTTTGTAATTATATTGTTTTCACAGTGCAGGGTACAATCCTAGTCTTTCCAGAATGTGTTCCTACGAAGATGAATTTTGCCTTGCACAAATTAAGTGACTTTAGAATCCCGGCCTTTGTATGGGATATAGTCTGGATATCGGCCCATGGAAGGCTAGGTGTCCGTGGTAACCTAAAATATAAGCCATTGACTGAGAGATATTGCTTGAGAGCAACCTGTATCTCCATAGAGGAAACACTTTCACATTTTTTGTTAGATTGTCCATTTGCTAAACAGTTTTGGGCAGATGCATCTGTTTATTGGAAACTGCCTGCTTTGGTACATATGACTTATAATACTTTAGTTTTAGGGGATTATACAGGGTTTTGGCAATCCTTCCATCCTAGCACTTTGAATGTTTTTTTCACTCATTCAGTTTCACCTATGGCAGCTTAGATGTCAGTTGATTTTCCAGCAAATTTCTGTGTCTCCCTTTTCACTTATTTCTCAGATAGAAACTGATTTATCAAGTGTTAAACACAGAGACAAGACAAGGTTCTCTGCTGTTCAACTTTTGTCTTTTTGGAATCATTTCTTTGTTTGACAGTTTCATTGTATTGAAATTCTTTTTTACACTGTATATTATGATTATTTGGTGATGTTATGTTTTGTCTTTAATAAACTTCCCCTACTCTTTTCGATAAGTGCCATGGGATCTTTAACATCCACCTGAACTACCACCAATCCAGGCAGATGGGACCTCGGTTTAACGTCTCATCCAAAAGATGGCACCTCAGAAGTGCAGCACCCCTCTCATGCTGCACTACAGTGTCAGTACTGGGATATTAACCCAAGTGCCAGATGTGGAAACTGAACCCACAGCCCTCTGATCTCCTGGCCTCAGAGGCGAGTGTGCTACCTACTATATATTTACCCTCAAGGAAAGGAGGGAGAGAGGGGACATGATAGAAACTATCAAGTATCTCAAGGGAATTAACAAAGTCCAAGATGGTAGCCTCTTTCAGAAAAAGAGATGTGCAAGAACAAGGGGGCACAATTTGAAGATAGAGGGAGGCATGACTCAAAAGTAATACAAGGAAGTATTATTTCATAGATAGTGTTGTAGATGCATGGAATGGCCTTCTTAAGAAGGTCATGGAGTGAAAAAACAGTCTGGGAATTCAAGAATGCATGGGATAGACATAAGGCAATTCCAGTGAGGGGTAGGAAGAGGTATGCTGTTTCTTAAGTACTGTAGGATCTGCAGCTCATCCAATAGGTTGGGAAACGGACAGACTATGTGTGCCAAGCAATCCTTATCTGCCATCAAATTCTATGTTTCTATGTACCAGCCATTTACTTATATATAATATAGTCATGAAAACACCCTTTTCCCTGTTAATGTCTTGTACCTGACCAATTTGAATATTCCAATTCTATGTCCACTGCTAATTCTCCAATCTGTTCATCTGCCACAATAAAGGCTAAATCATCAGCATACACCACTGAACATACTGGTGGGTCATAGCTCAATACTGATAGCCTTTGTATCATGTCTGTTTGGTTTAGTTTATGAAGTAGGGGATCCAATGTTAAAATGTATAGAAGGGGGCTAAGGGGACCACCCTGACTGACCCCTCAATGAATATTAATCTTCCAACCCCCCCAACAATAAACCATAGGAATAATAGAAATCCTATTATAACACGTTTTTACCCAAGGAATACATTTTTCTGGCAGCACGTATTCCTGAAACACCAACCATAAGCAGTCATATTCCACTCCGACAAATGCATTAGAGTGATTCAGGCTGATAACATATCCCATTAGATCCTCAGTTTCTCCTTTTGGAAAATTCCCTAAATAACTTTAGAACGTCTTGCATTTTATGTGTGAGTGCTCCACTTAACTGTGTAGGATAAATTATGTCTGCCAAAACAGTGAAAGCCTATTGCAGAAAAGTTTGGTTAAAATCTTGTAGTCCACCTTCAGCAGTGAAAGTGGCCTCCGATTCTTCAAACTTTCATTTCTCACCAGATTTGTGTAGAAGGACTAAAACTCCCATGCACATACTGCTAGGTAATTTTTTCTGTTCAAGTGCCTCACTGCATAATTGCATCGATTCTTCTCCCAGTATTTCAAAAATATTTGTATAAATCTATTGGGGAGACCATCTGCACCTTTTGACATGCTAGGTTTTTAGGCCCAAATAACATCATGTAGTTCTCTCTGTGTGATTGGGTATGTTAGATTTTTATGTAATGTAGTCAAGATTTTATGAAGGTTACAACCATTACTCCATTGTATTTGTAGGTAATGACTGACTCGTAAACATGTTTGTAAAACAGTTCTGAATTTCAGCCAAAATTGCTGTTTTACCCTTTAAAACTGTTTGGTTTTTGTTTAGGAGATGGGATATATTTCTTTTTCTCTAGATTTGCTTTATAATTCTCAAAAGGAATGGTAGTTTGCTTTTTACCAGCTATGCAGTAATAATGATTTCTTTCTAAACTTCTCATTTTAGCCTGTTGAATTGACATCAATTCTTCTCTTATTAATTTGATCCTGGAGTCAAAATCTGTGCATCCATCATTACATAATGCTAACATGGTCTATAACTGTCCCCAAATCTATTTGTATTTGTCCATCCTATGTTTCCCATTAGTTGGAAGTGCAATATGTGATTATTTCCTTTTTAGAATATTCCCACCAAATATTCAAGTCATCACACAAGCATAAAACAGATTTTTGGGCTTCCAACGTGTATTTAAAGCTTTGTGCTATTAAATCATTTTCCTAAAGAGCTTTACATTGTATTTCCAGAGTCCTCTATTTCTCCTTAATTTGGGGGAATCCCCTATTTGTAACAGCAGAATTCTATGATCTGAGGTGACCATGTGGATTATTTTAGTTTTTTGAATTTGTAAACATTTTAAAATAAAAAGATAATCTATCTGTGTAGCTCTAGTTCCACAGGAATATGTTTTTGTGGGAATGGGTTACTGAACCTGAAAAACATCTACTAATTGCAAGTCCCTTATTAAGTCTTGCCAACTTATTTCGTCACAAAAAATTGTATTTGTTTTTAATCCTCTGTTTTGTGGAGAGATAGCACAATTAAAGTCACACCCTATTTTGATGCTTTTAGAAGTAACTATATAAGGTTTAAGTTTATTGAATAATGTAGCTTTATGAAATCTAAATTGTGGTACATAAATGTTTAAAATCCTGAGTTCTAATTCTTTGAATATTTCATCAAGTAGCAATGCTCTCCCCGACCAAATTTCAATTATATTAACCAAGTGTACTTTTGAACTGAAACAAATCCCTGAACCCAAACAAGATTCTCAACCCTTTGACAACCAACTATCCCCCCATATACACCCTTCTTTTGCAGCTTCACTGTTTCCTAAGGGATGTAGCCTGACATCTTGAAACAAAGCAATATCAGTATTCAACTTCAGGAAAATTGCATAAGTACTAAAATGTTTCCTAGTGGACTGCAAACTAGAGAAATTGTACCTGTGCCCATGCCCAAAGTAGAAACCATCAGCCAGCTACAGTCACCTGTCTTCATGAGAGTGAGAGGCAGAGAAATTGTACCTGTACCCGTGCCCAATATGGGAGCCATCAGCCAACCAAAGCCACCCTTCTTCATGAGAGGGAGAGGCAGAGAAATTGTACCTCTGCCCATGCCCAATGTATGAACCATCAGCCAGCTGCAGCCACCCATCTTCTAGAAAGTGAAAGACAGAGAAATTGTACCTCTGCCCATAACCAATGTAGGAACCATCAGCCAGCCACAGCCACCATGCTTGTTATCAATAATTTACAGTGAGTATGGAGTAATTTCTCATACTATGGTTTTTCCTTGAACGGTGGTGTTAATGCTTCCTTAAACATTTCATAGATGCCATTGTTACCAAATATTGTCTACTGATTTTCATTTTGTTTTCACAGGTCCCAGCTACAAACAGTATAAGAGGACAGGACTACAAAAGGATATCCTTTTCAGGTAAGTATCAATCTTATTTCATCTGTCCCTTTTTGTCTTCATGTTTTTAGCCAGCGAAAAGCATTCTGTGGAGGTAACATACAGGCCAGATAATATATTTTTCATGCGTATCTCTTTATTTAGCTTCTGTTGACCAGGTAAGTACACTAGGCAAATTATATGCCTATTTTCAGGTATGATCCTGGAGAGTACAATGAGACACAGATACAGTGAGATACAGGTTCATACAGAGGACAGCATGACACAAGTTAGGCAGTATACAGAGTCAAAATAGAACCATGTGAACATAACTAGTAGACAGTAAGCACAGTTAAGATGTGTACAGGAATATATACTGGTGGCCTTGATGGAAGAGGGATGCCTAGATATCGTAGAAGTCACCGAAACATGGTACACTGAGAACCATGACTGGGATGTTAACATATCAGGGTATATAACCTACAGGAGAGACAGGAAGGGATGAAGAGGGGGAGGAGTAGCTCTCTATGTAAAGGAAGGGATAAAAGCAACTGAACAAAAGAGTAAACAGGGAGGAGAGGAGGCAATGTGGGTCACCTTACAGACTGGAAATAGCACCACAATCCGCACAGGGGTTGTGTACAGACTGCCATGTCAGGGGGAGGGAATGGACAAGGATATGATAGAAGGCATTCTTAGTATGGCAGAGAAAGGGAAGATACTGTTGATGAGAGACCTGAATATGCCAGATGTTAACTGGAGTACATGTGCTGCAGCCACATACAACAGCAGGGCCATTCTCGATGCCCTACAGGTGGCATGCCTCCGACAGCTAGTTTCGGAACTCACTCATGAGGGAGCAATCTTAGACCTCATACTCTCAAACAGGGACAGTGAGAGGATTTCATATCTAGAAGTGGGTTGCCATCTGGGGACAAGTGACCATCAAACAGTGTGGTTCAGGTTAAACTCAGCTATAGAGTCAAGCCATACAAAAGTGAGGGTACTGGACTTCAGGAGGGCTGACTTTGGCAAGATGGGAGTTTGCCTTAGAAAAGCACTAGCAAACAGGCTAGAAGGAGGGGTGAAGCAACAATGGGGAAACATCAAAACTGTCATCTCAGAGGCAACAAGCCTTTGTGTGAAGGAAATAAATAAATCAAAATGAAAGAAAAAGCCACTATGGTTCTCAAAAGAGGTGGTGGGGAAAGTCAGGGAGAAAAATATAGCATTCATGAAGTATAAGGAAACACAGAAGGAGCAGGACAGAGAGCAGTACCAGTTAAGGCAGAAGGAAGCAGAGAGAGAAGTCCAAATAGCAAGGCCCAAACTGAGGAAAAGATAGCCATCTCAGTTAAGAAGGTGGATAAAACATTTTATAGGTATATCAGGGAGCTTAGAAAGTCAAAGGAAGGAATTGAGAGGCTGAATAGAATGGACGGTGGGTGGGCAGAGAGGCACAGTGAAAAAGCAGGGATATTGAATGAATATTTCTGCTTAGTATTCACAAAAGAGGAGGGGGAGGTGCCTAATCCAATTAACAGAAGCACTCTTGATAGGGGAGTCGATCCCACTACTTTCACAGAAGAAAGGGTTCTGAAAGAACTCCTAAAACTGAAGGTGGACAAAGCAATGGGGCCTGATAAAATTCACCCAGAATTCTAAAAGAATTAAGGGAGAGCTAGTGAAACCACTGACTACTCTTTTAACAGATCATGGGAGGATGGTGGTACCTGAGGACTGGAGGAAGGTGGATGTGATTCTCTTTCACAAAAGTGAGACCAAGACAGAGGCAGGAAACTACAGACCTGTCAGTTTGACCTCAGTGGTAGGGAAAGTGATGGTATCACTTCTGAAGGAAAGAACTGTTGAGTACCTAGAGGACAGTGGGGCACAGGACCAAGGCAGCATGGGTTCACAGAGGGAAGGTCATGTCAGATGACTCTAATTGATTTATTTGACTGGGTGACCAAAGCAGAAGACCAGGGAAGGGATGTGGACATGGCCTACCTAGACTTTAGAAAGGCATTTGACACAGTCCACACAAAAGATTAATAGTCAAATTAACCAGTCTTGGAGTGGTCCCAGGGTGGTAGCATGGGTAAAACATTGGCTGGACAACAGACCCAGAGATGTAACTGTAAATGGAGTCCATTCTGAAGAAAGAGGGGTTACTAGTCAGGTACCGCAGGGTTCAGTACTGGGTCCAGTCCTTTTTAATGTCTTTATAAGTGACATTGCAGAGGGACTGAAAGGAAAAGTATGCCTCTTTGCAGATGACACAAATATCTGCAACAGGGCTGATACACAAGAAGGCATGGAAAGGATGAGAAGAGACTTGGCAAGGTTGGAGGAATGGTCAGAAGTATGGCAGCTTGGATTCAATGCAAAGAAATGCAAAATAATGCACCTGGGAAACAAAAACCATGGGGGAGATTACACAATGGGGGGGTAGTAAGAACAACAAAAATGGAAAGGGACCTGGGGGTAATCATATCAGATGACCTTAAGGTTAGCAAGCAATGTGAGAAGGCAGTAGAGAGGATTGGGGATACTGGGATGCAAGGGAGAGGCATCACCAGCAGAAAACAGGAAGTTGTTATCCTCTCTACAGACAGTTGGTGAGACCTCATCTGGAGTATCGTCCAGTTCTGGAGACCCCATCTCTGCAAGGACATAGACAGGATAGAGGCAGTCTAGAGGAGGGCAACTAAAATGGTGCAGGGTCTGCAAGAGAAGCCACATGAAAAGAGACTAAAGGAGCTTAATATGCATACCCTTGAGGAAAGGAGGGAGAGGAGGGACATAATAGAAACTTTTAAGTACCTCAGTGGAATCAACGAAGTGCAAGAGTGTAGCATCTTTCAGAAAAAGAGACGTGCAAGAACAGGGGGACACAATTTAAAGATAGAGTGGGCGGTTTAGTGGAAATGTGAGGACTTTTTTTTTCACAGAGAGGGCGGTGGGCACATGCAACAGCCTTCCTGAAGAGGTTGTGGGGTCTAAGACTGTGGGAGAATTCAAGAATACATGGGACAGACGTAAGGCAGTTCTTGTGGGGGGTAGGAAGAAATAGGCTGTTGGTTAACTAGGATCTGCAGCTTATCCTGTAGGTAGGAAAATGGGCAGACCAAGTGGACCAAGCGGTCCTTATCTGCCATCAAAGTCTATGTTTCTATGTTACATAGAAACACCAAGGCTAGGAACAGTACAATTTTACAAGGTATACATGGTTTCGAACCACAAACAGAGCCAAAGTCTGAGTATCTCCTGAAACAGAGAAAAAAATACATTTTATGCACCTCAGAGTCCAGTTAGACAGGTTGCATCAGCACGAGCTGCAAGAGGGGTGCCAGGAAGAACATGTGAGTCTGGTGCAGGGGTTGGAATTAGCTATGGAGGTCGGAGATCTAGTACACCCACATGCAGAGGAGAACTTCAAGTGATTCCACAGGGAGCTCCAGATGCACGAGTGGGAGGGGGAGGAGTGGACTTGAGCAGGAAAGGAGTTCCATAGCCATGGGGAACATAAAGAAAATTCCCTGTCCCCCATTTGCATGAGGGTGATAGGGAAGAGACAGCTGGTTTAAGGAGCTCAGCCAGCCCTGGGACAGTGCCAGTACTGAGCACCTTGCCCATGAAGCAGCCTAGGACAAAGTTCATGTGATTGGATGTGGAGAGCCACCTGAACTTGTTATATAGGTCACAGTGGTGGGTGAGGTGAGGGGCAGCAAGTGCAAAGTGGCAAATGTTATTGTAGGTTGTGTTCTATCTAGTGAGGTGAACTTTGGAGGTGTGTGCAAACAGAAGACGTCCATAGCAAAGAGGGAAGCAACACTCCTCTGGCCAATGCAATATGAGCAGCAGCAGTAAGATTTTTCTTTGCTCTGTAGGCCAGCCCCAGTTTGCCATTGACAGCTCTGCAAACATTTTGGATATGGTGGCCAAGATCAAGTTGGGGGTCCAGTGTCACCCCAAGGTATTTGATGGAGTCAGTGATTAGAAGTTAGTTTGGGCAGACTGGATGGGCCTTACGGTCCTTATCTGCCATCAGCTTCTATGTTTCTATGTAAGAGGACTACCACTGATACCAGTAACACACAGAGGGGCGTGGGAGGCCGTAATCTTGGCCAGGGACCCAAAAAGCATGGCCTGATTTCTTTTTTGGTTGAGGACCAACTTGTGAGTCATTACCCCAGTCTGGATATTTCTGAAATCCTCACTCAGTTGATGGTTGATGACCCCAATGTCCCGGGAATGGGTGAGGATGACCAGGTGTTCTGTGTATAGGGTAGTACTACAGTTGGTAGCAGTAGCTGGTAGATTGTTGACAAACATAGGGAAGAGAAGGGGCCCCAGGACTGATACCTGGGGGACATCAGAAGTTACAGGAGTGGTGCACGAGAGGACCTTGCTGAATTTGGTAAGTTGCTGCCTGCCCTGGAGGTAATTACTGAACCAACTCAGGACAGGTGGGGATGGAACAAGGGACCGATTTTGAGAGCAAAGTAAGACATGGTCAACTAAGTCGAAGGCCTTGGATAGGTCAATGAATATGGCACCTGTGAGTTTTCCCTGGTCCATGGCAGCCCAGATTCCAGAGCAGACATTGACAAGGACCGAGGACAAACTGAGCCCTTTTTGAAAGCCATGCTGTGCAGAGGACAGTAGCTCATCTCTCACTGGTGTACTTCAGTATGCCATGGTTGCACAATGAAGTTTGCCCTTTGGGGGCAGACCAAGTTGTCCTGGTGGACCCCCCTCCTTCCTTGCAGAATGTTGGTTTGCTCAGATGGGAGGGGGTGGGGGAGTGGGGACAGTGAGGACATAGAGCAGGAGATAGACTTTCAGAGGGAGGGGGGACAAGCCAATAAGGGAGCAGGAAGGGGATAGGTGAGGGTATAGGTAGGAGGTCCAAAATATGGGGAATATAAGGAGCAGCACAGCGGAATACATCCTCTTTTGCTGAAAATTTTGCTGGAGTTATTTCAACAAGCACAGCACATCAGATTGGCTTTCGACTAGGGATGGAAGTTTTTTAAAGGCCAGCCTGCTAAAAGGTTTGTCAATGATATTCTATTCAGAGATAAGTAAAAAAAATGTGTTGCAGGAATGGAAGGCAACAATCAAGTGAAGTGCATTTAAGGTTTCATGGAAAAATCTAAAAACAAACAAGAGCATAGAAGGCAGGAGAGCGCACACATGGCAATTTGTAGTTACTAGCGTAACAGATCCTTGAGCCATTGATGCAGAAAGTGAGAAGCTAGGCTTGTGTGGGCAGTCTGAACAATGAAGAGAATTTATCAGTTTATGTTTAGTTCACTGAGGATGCAGTGGTTAGAGTGTGAGTAACAGTGTGTAGTATGGAACCGAGTTCTGGGGTTAGCCCCTGCTAATTCCTTTACTGCAGCTAGAAGGCTGTGGGAGGGCAGCAGGGGAAGAGGACTGAGTTTGGCTTGTGGGGTGGGAGGGAGGATTTCAAGGCTCCAGTACTGCTTACTGAACAGAAGATAATAACGTGTAGAAGTTCTTTTTTACCAGTTGGCATTTCCAATTTTGCTGCAAAGTGGGCTGCCATGATGAAATCGGGAGTCAGGTCAGGCAGACAGGGCCAGTCATGGCCCACGCTGCGGAGAGAGTGTTTGGCTTGTTAGAGGAGGTTTTGTTTGCAGAGGGGTTGTTTCATGTGGAAGGGGCCCAAATTTATGGCCCTCAATAAGGCCTAGTGAGGGAAGCCACATGGTTAGCAGAATTGCATCTCACATCACACGGCATTGCAGGCCTTCTTTAGGGGATGATGGAAGGGATACAATTTACAGCCACTGTATTTCAGTCAAGCCAGGTGTTTTTGGATAGGTTTATCTTTAGAACCCTGAGGGAAAACATTGGGATTTGTTCAATTATTTCATTTAAGCAGAAGGGCTCCCAGGCAGGCAGGCTACTGAAGAAGATAGGAAGTTGCTGTCCCAGAACAGGAAGGGTGAAAGTTGTAAGGAGAGGAGAGAGTAAGAATACAGAGAAACAGTAGAGGGGACACAAAATAAGACATGATAGGAGTGGTGAAGTGCAATGGCTGTGGGGCGGCAGTGTTCCGGGAGACATTCTGGAGGCTGCGATGCTGCCCTATTTGCAGGCACCTCTCTGGTCTGAGAGAGGAGGTTACCCATCTCCAGGCTGACCTGGCTTGGATTCGTGAAACCTCCTCCCCACCCAGGGACCACCAGGGCCAATGCCACTACCTCAGAGTTTGCCAAGAAAGAGGAGAGGCTGGACCAGGGTTGGTTCAAGGAGGAAAACGGTGGTGGAACAGAGTTGCATCCCTCCAACTGTACCACTCCACAATTCATTCGCTCTTCTGGTGGATAGTGGTTCCTCTAAGGAGGCACCTGCAGTGGAGACCAAGGAGGATGCTGGGAATCTTCACAAAGGAGACCCACAGTAGGGTGGCATGGGAGTCCACAGGGGAAGAAAACAACTCCTGGTGGGTGACTCAATCATTAGGGGGGTAGAAACGGGGGAGGAAGGGGAGAGGAAGGTAAGATGCCTTCCTGCACCATGGCTTGGAGGGACAGGAAGCGAATTCTCAGAATCGTGGGAGCAGCTGTACGAGGGAGGGAGCTGAATGTCATTGTCCACCTAGGGACAAATGACCTGGCTAGGAATAGGATCAGAGCAGTGCAAGAGGCATTTGTAGAGTTGGGAAGGGGCCTTAGACAAGTAGCGCATACGGTAACCTTCTTGGAGGTGCTGCCTGTCTAAGGCAAGGGTGATGCTAGGGCTCTCCTCACCAGGGAATTCAATGAGTGGTTGAAAAACTGGTGTTTAGCTCAAGGTTTTGGCTTCTTTGGGGACTGGGGAGCCACCTGGAGGGATGCAGACCTATGCTGGTGCAATGGTCTGCATCTCTCCGGGGGGGAACCAGGATCCTAGGTGAGAGGTTTAAATGCTTCATTGGCAAGCATTTAAACTAGCCAAGGGGGGAGGCACTGAAAAGGAACAGGGAAATCCCAGACTTCCCCCACAAAACATGGTATTAGTGAGGTAAACACCAAGGCAGAGAAGATATTAGGGAACAGAACATAGAAACACAGAAACATAGAATTTGACGGCAGATAAGGACCGCTTGGCCCACCCAGTCTGCCCATTTCCCTACTTACTGGATAAGCTGCAGATCCTAGTTAACCAGCAGCCTACTTCTTCCTACCTCCACCCCTAGAATGGCCTTATGACTGTCCCATGCCTGCTTGAATTCCACCACTGTTTTGACTCCATGACCTCCTCCGAAGGCTGCCTCATGCATCCACAACCCTCTCTGAGAAAAATACTTCCTTAAATTACCTCTGAGCTGCTCCTCCATCTTCAAATTGTGCCCCCTTGTTCTTGCACACCTCTTTTTTTGAAAGATGCTACCCTCTTGAACTTTGTTGATTCCCTTGAGGTACTTGAATGTTTCGATCATGTCCCCTCTCTCCCTCCTTTCCTCGAGGCTATACATATTAGGCTCCTTTAATCTCTCTTCATGTGTCTTCCAGTGCAGACCCTACACCACTTTAGTTGCCCTCCTCTGGACAGCTTCCATCCTTTCTATGTCTTTGAGGAGATTGGTTCTCCAGAACTGCACGCAGTACTCCAGATGGGGTCTGACCAGCTGTCTGTACAGAGGGGATAATAACTTCTTGTTTTCTACTGGTGATGCCTCTCCCTATGCATCCCTGTATCCCCCAGTCCTCCCTGCTGCCCTCTCATATTGCTTTCCCACCTTTAGGTCATCTGATATGACTACCCACAGGTCCCTGTCCATTTTTGTTGTTGTTAGTATCTCACCCCCCCATTGTGTACTCTTCCCCTGGGTTTTTGTTTCTCAGGTGTAGAACAGAGGTAAATGTAAAAAAAGGCAAAGGCAGTAAGGACAGGAATGGGGCTAAAAGGGGGTAAGGCTATCAAAAAGTGGAGAGTGATGAGTACCAATGCCCATAGTCTGTGTAACAAGCTCCCAGAACTAGTGGCCTTGATGGAAGAGGGTTGCCTGGATATTGTGGCAGTCACAGAAACATGGTACACAGAGAACCATGACTGGGATGTCAACATACCAGGATACACAATCTACAGGAGGGACAGGGAGGGTAAAAGAGGAGTAGGAGTAGCTCTCTATGTAAAGGAAGGGATCATAGCAACAGAACTAAAGTGTAAACAGGGAGCAGATGAGGCACTCTGGGTCACCCTGGAGACAGGAAAAGGCACCACAGTCCACATGGGGGCTGTATACAGACCCCCATCTCAGGGGAAGGAATGGACAAGGAAATGATAGAAGGCTTCCTTAGAATGGCAGAAAAAGGGGAGATATTGTTGATGGGGGACCTGAATATGCCAGAAGTTAACTGGAGCACCTTTGCTGCAGGCACATCCAAGAGCAAGGTCATTCTTGATGCCCCACAGGGTGCATGCCTCAGACAGCTAGTATTGGAACCTACTCGGGAGGGAGCAATCTTAGACCTGGTACTCTCAAATGGGGACAGAGAAAGAATCTCAGATTTAGAAGTGGGTAGCCATCTGGGAACAAGCGACCACCAAACAGTGTGGTTCAGGATAAACACAGCCATACAATCAAGCCATACAAAAGCAAGAGTATTGGACTTTAGGAGGACTGACTTTGGGAAAATGAGAGAGTGCCTCAGAAAAGCACTAGCAAATAGACAAGAAGGAGGAGTGGAGGAACAATGGGGAGTAATCAAAACAGCCATCACAGAGGCAGCAAGCTTTTGTGTAAAGCAAATCAATAAAAGACAACAAAGAAAAAAACACTATGGTTCTTAAAAGAGGTGGCAGGGAAGGTTAAGGAGAAAAGGATAGCATTCAGGAAATATAAGGAAACACAGGAGGAGCAGGACAGAGAACTTTATCAGTTAAATCAGAAAGAGGCTGGGAAGGCAGTCAGAATAGCAAAGGCCCAAACTGAGGAAAGGATAGCCAATTCTGTTAAGAAGGGGGATAAGACCTTTTATAGGAACATTAGGGAGTGAAGAAAGACCGAAGGAGGGATACTGAGGCTTAATAAAGGGGAGGGAATGTGGGTAGAGGGTGACAGTGAAAAAGCAGGGATACTGAACGAATATTTCTGCTCAGTATTCGCAAAGGAAGAGGAGGTGGAGGTACCTAAACCAAATAAGAAAAACAGTCTGAAGATGGGGGTCGATACCAGTCCATTTAGAGAAGAAAGGATTCTGAAAGAACTAATAAAATTGAAGGTGGACAAAGCAATGGAGCCTGATGGGATTCACCCAAGAATTCTAAAGGAATTAAGGGTAGAACTAGTGACATCGCTGACTACTATCTTTAACAAATCATGGGAGGATGGGGTGGTACCTGAGGACTGGAGGAGGGCAGATGTGATTCCTCCTCACAAAAGTGGAAGCAGGACAGAGGCAGGAAACTAAAGACCAATTAGTTTGACCTCAGTGGAAGGGAAAATGATGGAATCATTTCTGAAGGAAAAAATTGTTGAGTACCTAGAGGTCAGTGGGGCACAGGACCCAAGGCAGCATGGATTCACAATGAGAAGATTGTATCAGATGAATCTTATAGATTTCTTTGACTGGGTGACCAAAGTAGTAGACCAGGGAGGGACTGTGGACATGGCCTACCTAGATTTTAGCAAGGCATTTGATACAGTCCTACACAAAAGATTAATACACAAGTTAGCCAGCCTTGGAGAGGGTCCAAAGGTGGTAGCCTGGATAAAAAATTGGCTAGACAACAGGACGCAAAGGGTAGTAGTAAATGGAGTACACAGTGAAAAAGGACGGTTACTAGCGGGGTACCACAGGGTTCAGTACTGGGACCGGTCCTTTTTAATGTCTTTATAAGTGACATTGCAGAGGAACTGGAAGGAAAAGTATGTCTCTTTGCAGATGACACAAAGATCTGCAACAGGGTTGATATACAAAATGGAGTGGAAAGGATGAGAAGGGACTTGGCAAGGTTGGAGAAATGGTCAAATGTATGGCAGCTCAGATTCAATGCAAAGAAGTGCAAGGTAATGCACATGGGAAACAAAAACCCAGGGGAAGTGTACACAATGGGGGGTGAGATACTGACAACAGTAAAAATGGAAAGGGACCTGGGGGTAATTATACTGGATGACCTAAAGGTGGGCAAGCAATGTGAGAAGGCAGTAAGGAAGGCTGGGGGGATACTGGGATGCATAGGAAGAGGCATCAATAGTAGAAAACAGGAAGTTATTATCCCTCTGTACAGACAGTTGGTGAGACCCCATCTGGAGTACTGTGTGCAGTTCTGGAGACCATCTCCGCAAAGACATAGACAGAGTGGAGGCTGTCCAGAGGAGGGCAACCAAAATGGTGCAGGGTCTGCACCAGAAGACATACGAAGAAAGACTAAAGGAGCTTAATATGTATACCCTTGAGGAAAGAAGGGAGAGAGGGGACATGATAGAAACTTTCAAGTACCTCAAGGGAATCAACAAAGTCCAAGAGGGTAGCAGCTTTCAGAAAAAGAGATGTGCAAGAACAAGGGGGCACAATTTGAAGATAGAGGGGGGATGGCTCAGAGGTAATGTGAGGAAGTTTTTTTTCAGAGGGTTGTGGATGCATGGAACATCCTCCCTGAGGAGGTTGTGGAGTCAAGAACAGTGGAGGAATTCAAGAATGCATGGGACAGACATAAGGCAGTCCTAGTGGGGGGTAGGAGGAAGTAATCTGTTGGTTAACTAGGATCTGCAGCCTATCTGTTAGGTAGGAAAATGGGTAGACTAGGTGGGCCAAGCGGTCCTTATCTGCTGTCAAATTCTATGTTTCTATATTTCTGGGGGACATAACAGGGTATGGAGCTGCTTACAGTCATTTTCACCTGGGCTTTTGTTGCAGGGAGATTTCAAATTCAAAATTAGATTCAAAGTCAAATGCAGAGATGACTGTTTACAATTCATGTGTTTTGTGTCACATTCCAGATCTGTGAGTCAAATGCAACAATGTCATGGAACCGCGTGGGTTCTGAGGGGTTGCTCGGGGGGACGGCTGATTGAATGGGGACTTTGAGGTAGTTTTAAATGAAGGCAGGGCAAACTGAAGCCATGCAGGTGATGGCATGTGATGACATGACGCACCTGGGTCTGTTTTTACAAGGAAGACGAGGTCTCGGCCTCAGGAGGCACAGAGAAAAGGTGAATGGGGGACCGCTAGAGGTTTGTTCCAGTACTGGGGGGATGGTGTTTTTAAGCCTGTAAGAAGAATTTAAAGCAGCATGGGCAGTTTGATAGCGGCATTTCTGCATTTCAAGTAGGGGGAATAGGCCTTGTGGGGGCAAGGTGGGATAGCCCATGTAGGTGCATGGCTGTGATAGGACGGTATGGAACTGGCAGTAACAGTGGCACCTTCTCAGTTTTTTCCCTACAATTTTTATAGGCATGTTGTGTGAAGCAGTGGCACTGAAGAAGAACAGGCCATCGAAAGAGGAAGCCTATAAGGCAATTGTGGAGTTGGCAGAGAAGGCCAAAGTGATGTGGCAGCTGGTTGGGGAGGGCCTGAGAAGTTGGGGGAGAAGAGGAAAGCATAAAAGGGGAAAAGGGTTGATGGGAAAAGGCTGGCAGGGAGGCCACACAGTCCAAAGAGGCTGCAACCACCACCAGTGGCTCCTTCCCAGCCAGTTAGCCCAGCACCACCACAACCTTCATCCCCAGAGTTGTTAGTACCAACCCTGGAGCCAGTTCCCATTCTGGCACCAGAACCTATGACTGAGCTTTGTACAGTGTTGGTTCCACTGCCCTCCTTGCTTCAGTCAGTTATCTCACTGTAGGAGCCCGGACCAGCCCACCCCAGTGACATTAGGCTGCATGGAGCAGAGCAGCCTGCAGGTATGGTATTAGGCTCAGTAGGTGATATTAACAAGAAGTATATTGGTCAGATTATAGCACCTGTGGGGACGGGTGGGTTGGGGCAGATGGAGACAGCATTGGCAGAGATCAGGTCAGATAAGGAAAATCTGGGGGAGGATTAGAGGAGGTGCCAGAAGGGGTGGGGAAAGGAATAAGGGAAATAAGAACCCCAGGAATCAGAATAGGGGAACATGTGCCACTGGCCACAAAAGAAAAAATATAGAAAGGAGAGTATGTGGACATATTTGCTTTAGTGAGTAGAGAAGTGGGGGACCAAATTTGATGAAATGGAGAGCATAGGGAAGAGCGAGATAGCAGTGGCTATGGTAGTATTGGGTAAGAAGGAGAAGGAGGATAAGTTCACAAAGAAAAAGATGTGGGATGGGTGGTTCATGGGTTTTGACACATACTCAGTCATAGCTATGGAAAAGAAGCCTGAGATGGGCATCCCACTGATCATGTATTCTCTGATCATAAGGAGGCAAAAGCGAAAGGGGGTGGGGTGCAAATATTATGATGAATTATTTCGGCAAAGGATGGGGACATACTGAGATGTTAGATTGGACACAAAGCAGTTAGCTTTGTGGATGGATTATGTTACTGATCAATCCACCCGAGAAGGGGGAGAAATGGGGGGCTATCCTAGAAGTTTTGTTGGGGACACAACAGGGCCTTTTGCTCATGGCAACAATGTTGATTTAGGCACGCCTGCTCGAAATGTGGGGGGGTGCCATCCAGCAGCAAGATGTAGGATGACATGGAATCAGGGGAATCCAGCAGGGGGAGCACAAAGTACAGTCCACCAGTCCTTTTGGGATAGGTCAGAATACAGGGGGCAGGCATGGAGCATAGGTATGAGGGACAGGGACTATAGGAGGAGGGTAGCCCAATCATATTGAGGAGAATGGTGGGGGGGAAATTGGAGTGGAGAAGTAGGGATTTGGTGGGGGGATGTACAGGAAAGGGAGAACATTTCCAGGCTGCTAAAACTCCATTAAGACAGATGCCTGGGAAAAATGGTTTAGACATTATCCAGATAGCCAGAAGGCAGAAACTATAAAAAGGGGTTTTAGAACAGTTTTCCCACTACAGTGCAGGGGCCGAGACAGGCAAGGGAGGCAAATAACTTGGGGTCTGTCAAGGTCAAGGAAGCCATTTTAAAAAGGAAAATAGAAAAATAGAAGGATGCAGGGAGGACTGAAGGGCCATACCGGTCCCTCCATTGGACACCCTTAGAATTTCCCCTTTGGGTTTAGTACCAAAAAAACAGCCTGGGGATTACAGGGTGATTTACCATCTCTCATTTCCAGAAGGAGAGTCAGTCAATGACTTTATAGGAGAAGAGCACAGCAGGGTGACATATTCAACATTGGAGGAGGCAGTGCAGATTATCGGGGTAATCCCCGATGCCTGACTGGCCAAGACAGATATAGAATCAGCTTTTCAGTTGCTGCCAGTTCAGAGGGAGGACTGGGATTTGTTGGGTTTCAAAGTGAAAGATCAGTATTACTTTGACAAGGCCATGCCTATGGGTTGTTCTGTAGCCTGCACTACATATGAGAAATTTAGCACTTGTCTGCAGTGGATCTTCCAACAAAAAATGGGTTACAAGGCTGTCATGCACTATTTGGATGATTTCTTATTAGTAGGCAGTGGACGCACAGAGACAGAGTTTATGTTAGTCCATTTTCAAGAACTATGTGATAAATTCGGAGTGCCACTGGCACTGGACAAGACAGAAGGGCCCAGTAAAGTGATGGAGTTTTAGGGGATTGAGGTAGACGCGCGGGTAGAAATGTTTCAGCTACCAGACAGTAAAGTACAGAAGTTATAGGGGCTGATTCAGGTACATACTAGCAGGAGACGAGTGCAGTTAAGGCAGGTATGACAAGTACTAGGACATCTCAATCTTGCCTGCAGGGCAATTGGGCTGGGAAGGACATTTACAAGGTGGTTAGCAAGGGCCACAGTAGGGGTACTAAGACTGCATCATTGGGTGGACATAAAAGAAGTGAAGGAAGATTTCTGGGTGTGGGAGAAATTTTCAAGAAGCTATAATGGCCATTCATTTTGGCATCAGGATTGGGTTTATAACACGGACTTAGAGTTGTATACAGATGTGGCAGGGGGGCTTGGAATGGAAGGGTATTTGAGAGGAAGTTGGTTTTCAGAGCCATGGCCAGGAGAATGGGTAAAAGAAGGCAGAATGAAAGATATCACATTGTTGGAAATCATGCCAGTTTGGGCCTGCACTCTAGTGTGGGGAGAAGCGTTGCAGAATCAGAAGGTTGCATTGTGGTGTGACAATAAGGCAGTGGTAGATGTTCTTAACAGTAAGGGAGCAACATCAGGTACAGCCATGATGGTGTTGAGACAGCTAGTCCTGAGATGCTTGCAATTGAACATGTCTTTCTGAGCCAGGCACATAGAAGGGGTGAGGAATATCCTAGCTGACAGCCTTTCCCGTCTGCAGCCGGATCAGATCCGGGCACTGGTACTGACAGCAGATATAAAGAAAATGCTCATTCCAATGAACATCTGGGACATTGGCAAGAGGGAGCAGAAATGCTGTTTCACAACTCATGGGCACCAATGACCTTGAGGGCCTATGAATGGGCATGGTGGGCACTGCAAGCATTCAGGGAAGTACACCACGTGGAGGTAAGTGGACCAGTTACAGAGGAGCAGTTAGGAAAATTCATTGTAGATCAGTGGGAAAAAGGGATGTCTCACTACACAATGGGTGTGGTTCTGACTGGGATCAGCTTAGTGACAGTCTGTAGCTTGAAAAGGTGGAAGGATCCCACAAAATCAATGCTTATTAGGTGAATGATGCAGGGTTGGAGTAGGATGAAACAAGGGACCAAGGACATCAGGTGCCTGATAGCAGACCAGTTATTGGACAAATTAGGGTGGATATTGCCCACAATCTGTAAGTCAAAGGATGAGGCACAGCTGTTTCATATGATTTACCTAGTGATGTTCATGGGGGCATTAAGAGTGAGTGAAGTGGTGGGACACAGCAGGAGTGGAGAAGACAGGACCTTGGAATGGGGGGATATAACCTGGGGAAAAGATGTAATACAACTCATAATTAGGAGATCCAAGATGGATCAAGAAGGAAAGGGGAATGTGATGACCATTAGGGCACACCTTGATGGGAACCTGTGCCCGATAAAAGCTTTGTGGGCTTACACTGCAGAGTGAGGTAATAAGGAAGGGCAATTATTTGTGCATGGGGATGGGAAGAAGGTGACACGTTATCAGGTCAGAGCCGTACTCAAAAAAGGTATGGAGGTTCTTGAAGAGGACCTGGCTAGGTATTCCTCCCATTCCTTTAGAATACGAGCAGCACCAAAATGGGTGGTGGATGGGGAGACAGTGATGAGAATGTTGGAAATGGGAAGCTGGCAGTCATCCAGTCATAAGAGATATATTCAGACTTTGAATGAATGATATTAACAAATCATCTACTGTTTGTTTTGCAGGTATGGAATTAAGAGTGGGGGGGACAAGAGGATGGGATAAGCGTGCTGGAAAAATGAGTGAAGGAGAAGGACAGGAATGAGATAATAAGAGATATTTTGTTTAATTAAATAGGTGGAAGGAGTATCACAGAAGTATGGATCTGCAGGCACTCCTACATTTACTGGGCTGAATGGAGAGTGGAAAGGAAAGTTGGGGGAAAACAGCTCTACCATGATGTCAGGCAATGTAGGCTGCTATGGCATGGAATACGAGGGATGAGATGGGTGCAGCTGCTTCTGACACTAATATAGATGAAAGAGAGGTGACCCAACCCAGATTTAATTATTATACACCTTGAGGGCAATGAGATTGGGGGAAGCCATGGGTGGATACTTATTTGTCTATAAAACAGGACCTTGAGAGAATAAAGCAATGATAGCCCGGGGTGAGTAAGGCTTGGTCAGACATGATACCAAGGAGGGTGTGGAGATATGAGCTCAGCCACGTGGCAGTGGACAGGGCCAGAATAAAGATGAATAGGAGGGTTGGGACATTGGTGAAGAGCATGGGAGGTCATGTGATATTGATGGAGGTGGAGGAATGGGTAGAGGATTTTTATAGATCAGATGGGGTGCATTTGTCAGACCTAGCAATAGACATTTTCAATATGGAGATGATGGGTTTTATTGAGGCCTGGAGGAGACAGGAAGGAAAATGAAGGGGGGAAGGGAGCAGAAGAAGGAAGGGCAGTCATCCAATCCAAGCTGGAGACAGGCTATGGAGAAAAAGGGGGAGACAAGAGGGGAAGGGGAATGATAATGGAATATGAGGATAAAAAGAAGCAACAGGAGAGAAAAGTAGTCTTGATTTTCTCCATTACCTACAAGAGAAGAAGTCACCCAGGTTTTCACCTGGGGAGCCAAGAAGAAGAGGAAGAAAAATGAAGAACTGATAGATATTAATATATATATTTCAATGAAAACAAGGATTTTTGTAAAGACAATAAATAATGATGAATGGTGATGGAATCTGTAAATAAGAGATGTGAAATAGAATAAACTGATTGCCAATCTGAGCACAACAACACACAAGTGGTCTGTCTGGTTCTTTGTGGGGAGAATCTGGGACAATGAAGTTTGTCCTTTAAGGGGCAGACCACATTGTAGTGGTGGACCCCCCCTCCTTCCTTGCAGAATGTTGGTTTGGTCAGATGGGGGGAAGGGAGAGGGATGACAGTGAGGCCATAGAGCAGGAGAGAGGCATTCAGAGGGAGAGGGGAGAAGCCAATAAGGGAGCAGGAAGGGGATAGGCGAGGGAATAGATAGGAGGTCCAAAATACAGGGAATATAAGGAGCAGCAAAGAGGAATACATCCTCTTTTGCTGAAAATATTATTGCCTCCCACCCACCCATCAGAAAGGAATATGGGGAGCTGAGTTTGGGACGTGTAGGTACAGACTGTCACAGGTGGATGGCAGTAGGAGTTCGGAATGGATTATGTCGAACTGCCATAGGTGGATGGCAGGGGTGGGAAGAGGGAGGAAGGAGGGGAGGGGGAATGATAAGGGAATATGAGGATAAAAAGAAGTAACAGAAGGGGAGAAAAGCAGTCTCGGTTTTCAGAGTTACCTACAAGAGAAGAAGAGAAGAAGAAGTCACCTAGGTTTTCACCTGGGGAGGTGAGAAGAAGAAGAGGAAGAAAAAGAATGAATTGATAGATATTGATGTGTATGTCAATGAAAACAAGGATTTTTGTAAAGACAATAAATAATGATGAATGGTGATGGAATATGTAAATAAGAGATATGAAATAGAATAAAATGATTACCAACCTGAGCACAACATGCAAGTGGTCTGTCTGGTTCTTTGGGAGAAGAATCCAGGACAATGTTTTATCCTGGTCATTCACATATCATAGTAACTTTTTCAGGAGGGGTAGTACACTAATTCTATTGGGTAATGGTAGGGTATTTTTATTGTGTTTGTGGGTGTGCTAAGAAAACTGAACACAGTCAAGAGTACCCAAAAGGTTATATTGCATGACAACTGCAGCAGCAGTGCAATAATCATTTTACAATTTTTACCTGAACTTTTATTTTTGATTCTCAATTAGTATTTTTCTACTGACTTATCTATATGGTACCCTTATTTCCACAATTTATGACTGCTGTACTACTTATTTTCATATATGACATAAACACAGCACTACTTTAATCTGGCTTGTGGAGAGTTTTCCTCAGTATTCCTACCTGTTTTTGTGCATCTATCATTTCAAATAATTTATTTTGTGACTCAAATGAAGGAGCGTGCAAATCCAGCAGGACGTGATACATCACCATTACATCAGGGAGCAGTAGGTGTTCAAAAACAGCTGGGTATACTGATGAAAACAACGATTCAGACCAAGATTAAAAGGAGCACTACTGTTATTTCAATACTGAAAATAAGGAGTAAGCACACTAGAAAGAATCCAATAAATTATATAACAGACAAAAAATACCCAGCCAGTAACAATATAGAATTATACAAGAATGTTGTAAGAGAAACTAAAGCAACTGCTAAAAATGCTAAAAAGGCTTTGGAAACAAAATTAGCAACCACAGTTAAAGAGAACAATTATGTCGGATCATTAAAAAATAACAATAATATAGTTGGTTCACTTTTAACTGATAATGGTCTAACACATTCTGAGAAGGAAATGGCCTCTGAATTTAATCAATATTTTCTAAGTTGACATGAAGTGAAAGACAAAAGTACAGATGAATACCCTCCTCTATGACCTGATTATCCAACTTTAACTATGACTGATGTTGGTGATGCTATAAATAATCTTAAAATGAATAGCTCTGCAGGTCCAGTTGGCCTTACTTCAAAAATTTTAAGGCACTAGTTTATTACTTAGCAGGCTCTATTACGGTCCTGTTTAATACCTCCATAAGAAGTGGGAAAACAATATCAGTATGGAATAGGACTCTAGTAACCCCAATATACAAAGGTGTAAATAAACAAGATTTAAAGAATTATAGACCTATCAGACATCTGCAATGGGTAAAATCTTGGAAAAGACATACAGAAATGTATTATTGAACATCTTAGTCTAATTGGACATCCTGATCCAACACAGCATGGTTTTGTTCCTGGTAGATCTTGTTTAACTAACCTAATGCAGATTTTCAAGCCTATAAGTGCTGCCTTGGATAAAGGTATGCCAATCAATGTGGTATTTTTTTTGACTTTTCAACTTTTGATTCTGTCTCTCAATTAGGGAATTAATCAAGCTACACTTCCATCCAAATATAATTCATTGGCTCAATTCTTGGTTAAATAACAGATCACAATGTGTGTCAATTAGAGGCTACAGATCCTCTTGGAGTGAGGTGATGAGTAGTGTCCCTTAGGGCTTGGTGTTGTGCCCATCTTTTTTAATATATTACCGTCCTTGGTGCAAATGCCATCAAGTTCCAGGTTGTGCAAGTAAGCTGATGATTGTAAGATGGGGGTATAGTTTATAATGAAAAAACAGCAAAGCAGTTTCAGGAAAACTTGGATTATCTAGCAACTTGATCACAACAACATAAACTGTGGTTTAATAAAGAAAAATGTAAAGTCATGCACTTTGTGAAAAAAAATGTGCCTTCCAATATAATCTTAATAACATCCAATTGTCTGGAAGTGTTAATGTAAGAGATATTGGGGTCTGGATTTCCAGGAATTTAACATTTGATTGCCATATTAATAAAACTAGCAGTAAATGCCATCAAATAACTAGATTTATATAACATTCTAATAAGAGTAAAGACCCTGAAGTGATGATCCCCTTGAATAAATCTCTTGTTTATCCACACATGGAGTACTGTTTCTTCTTTTGTGCCCCTAATTC
Organism: Neoceratodus forsteri; assembly: GCA_016271365.2. Classification (NCBI taxonomy): domain Eukaryota; kingdom Metazoa; phylum Chordata; order Ceratodontiformes; family Ceratodontidae; genus Neoceratodus; species Neoceratodus forsteri. Next base: position 248,973,036 of record CM057455.1, read on the forward strand.
TATTGGTGGAAAAAATAGATTAGAGAAAGTTCAAAGAAGGGTGACAAGACAAATTAAGTCTGTAAAGTTTTTCCAGTATCATGACAGATTAAAGTACTTAAATTTATATTCCTTGGAATATAGGAAATTAAGGGGTGAATTATTTTTATACCATGGACATAAGTGAAGAGCCAATGAAATGGTCATACTGGCAGTTTACCACCAGTGTAAATCCTCTGATAATCACTGGCTGTTGATGGGCACAATGGTCATCTAAATCCTAATCATCTGCAGCACAGGAATAAGTACAATAAAAATTAAAAAAACAAAGCAACCTCTTTAAAAGTTGTATTTCATTATAGTAAAAAAATTAACCTTGGTATAATCACAATAAGCCACTTCGGGTATGTGTGGGTTATGGAGGTTACCATGGCTGGTAAGGTACACCCACTTAGCTGCACCTCTGGGCAAACCACTCCAACTGTGGCAAATCTCCGAGTAACCCACCCCCCTCATGGCTTATTGCTTAAATAAACCTGTACAACCTTTCATGCTGTAACACTTTTTGAAACAACTGGATTAGTTAGAAATACTGACTAAACTAAAGATACTAGGTCATATAACCTTAAATTGAAATGAGAAGTTAATAATACATATATGAGAAACCAACGGTATAACAAGAGAATAGTGATCCTTTGGAATACTCTGCCTAAGAATGTGGTGGAAAGTAATAGTTCAGCAGTCTTTAAAAAAAGGTTAGATTGTTTTATGGGAGAAAGGAAATTCCTATGTTCCATTGTAAAATTCTAATGGTGGCATGTTCAATTATGGACCTCGGAACTTGATACATCTTCTATGAACCTATGAATGAACATTGGTGTATCAGGGCATTAATGCATGTCCTGGGTGTGTTGTAAGGCATGACGTCTTGCCCGAGTGATTTATACCAGTTTGGAAGTGCATTAGTGCCCTGATACACCCATGGGCTGGAGTGGGTGTAATGGGTCTATATGTATGTATTGTACCTACAAAGGAAGGTCTATAAACTATGTGACATGATGGAATTTAATGTTACATTTAGTAAAAGGTGTCTAAAAAACAGATCATGCTTGCACAAACTTTTTGCACTTGATAACTGTGCTTTTTACGTTCGCTTGCGTGCATGCGCAAGGAACGTTTTGGGAGAGTAGCACACTTGGAGGTGTGCCTCTCCCATCCAATGCTCTGCTCCCTTGAGCAGGATTGGTGGTCCTGCACCAATGGGTGCAGGAGCTCAGTAGGACAGCGGTGTTCCTCTGCTTCAAAGGAAAGCTCCGCTGCCATACTAAGCGCCGTCCCCCTCACATCACGCTGCCCCCGCATGCGCACATCACCCCAGCTTTGGTGCTACTCTGGAGCCCACCCCAGCATGGTGAACCTTGTTTAGCCGATCGGGGTGCACCAATCCCTCTTCGGCTCCACATGGACCCCTGTTACCTCAGCTGCCACGCTGGGAGCCCACCCAGCGTGGGCAAACATTCCATTTCTGTTGCCAACGGGGGTGCCCAACTCTGTCAGCTCCTTGGCCCCCCAGCCATCTTCTGCCATGCTGGGAGCCCACCCCAGTGTGGCAAACGTCTCACATTGTCTTTTTTTTGTTTTAAACCTGTAAAACAAAAACGGTCCTGCGGCACGTCTCCCAGCCCCCCCACAACCTGCACCCACCCACTGTGCACCCAGCCTCCCCACATCCCCCCACCCCATACTTACCTCCGGACTCCGGCGCCATGATCTTCGGTTGACCGGGAACATGTCTACACTCTTCAAAGGCGACCGCAAACTGAGGAAATGCCGGTAAGCTGTATAATGGGCTAGATGGGGAGGTTTCAACTTTATTGCATATCTCAGTCATTTTTTGGAATTTTTGCACCAAATTTTTAACATGGGGTTTTGGGATCCCTTCTCATGATTGATGTCACTGTCATGGTGTTATTCTGGCCCAACGGGTGATTTTGCAGGCACTGCACAGTCACTGTGCAAAATCACCCTTCAGCCTCAAATAACACTTTGACAGTGACATCATTCATGAGAAGGGGTCCCAAAAACCCCATGTTGAAAATTTGGTGCAAAAATTCCAAAAAATGACTGTTTTACAAGCATGCGTTGCGCAGTTCCTATGCAAGCTCGTAAGTTCGCGAATTTTCAATATTTTCACTCTAGATTTTCAACATTGCCATTTTATCACACCTTCTTATGAGTTGTACAGCTGTCATTTTTCACATCTCACCCAAAATGTGTTTCCGCCCATGTAGCGCACAATGGCGCAGTCGGTGTGCGAAATCAATGTATGGTACACATTAAGAAAATCACAGTGACACTGTTCATGAGCAGAGGTCTTAAAATGGCTATGTTGAATATTTGTGAAAAATTCTAAAATGACTGTTTTACTAGCGCTGCTATGCAGTTCCTACGCACGCCGAGAGTTTGCGAATTTTCAATATTTTCACTCCAGATTTTCAACATTGCCATTTTACCACACCTTCTTATGAGCAGTACAGCTGTCATTTTTCACATCCTGCCCAAAATGTGTTTCTGCCCATGTAGCGCACAATGGCGCAGTTGGTTTGCGAACTCAATGTATGGGACACATTAAGAAAATCACAGTGACACTGATCATGAGCAGAGGTCTTAAAATGGCTGTGCTGAAAATTTGGCGAAAAAATTCCTACATATAACTGTTTTACAAGCGTGCAATGTGCAGTTCCTACGCACGCTCGTAAGTTTGCGAATTTTCAAGATTTTCACTCCAGATTTTCAACATTGCCATTTTACCACACCTCCTTATGAGCACTGCAGCTGTCATTTTTCACATCTTGCCCAAAATGTGTTTCCGCCCATGTAGCGCGCAATGGCACAGTCGGTGTGCGAACTCAGTCTATAGGACACATTAAGAAAATCATAGTGTCACTGTTCATGAGCAGAGATCTTAAAATTGCTATGTTGAAAATTTGGTGAAAAAATTCCTACAAATAACTGTTTTACAAGAGTGCATTGTGCAGTTCCTACGCACGCTCGTAAGTTTGCGAATTTCCAATATTTTCACACCAGATTTTCAACATTGCCATTTTACCACACCTCCTTATGAGCAGTACAGCTGTCATTTTTCATATGCTGCCCAAAACATCTTTCTGCCCATGTAGTGCACAATGGCTCACTCAATGTGCGAAATCAATGTATGGGACACGGTATGAAAATCACAGTGCACTGTTCATTAGCAGAGGTTTTAAAATGGCAATGTTGAAAATTTGGTGAAAAAATTCCTAAAAATGACTGTTTTACGAGCATGCATTGCACAGTTCCCATGCACGCTCGTAGGTTTGTGAATTTTCAATATTTTCACTCCACATTTTCAACATTGCCATTTTATCACACTTCCATATGAGCAGTACAGCTGTCATTTTTCACATCCTGTCCAAAACGTGTTTCCGCCTATGTAGCGCACAATGGGAGTAACAAAAAGGTCATGCTGACAATTTATTGTGCAAATACCAGCAATCACACAGGGCATAAGGGTAAAGCACCATACATGCCAAACACCATTGCAAATACCTGCAAGCGAACGTTCGGCATTGACAAATGCTTGTTACCACTGTCACTTTAATTCAACTTCTTAAATATGGTGTATTGCCAGTTATCACCTCAGCCTTGACAATTATATTCAGCTTACTATGTGGGGAGGGGCACATGTAGTTGTATGTTGGTAAGATAAACTTTTGGGGAATTTATCCTACTGCAATCTCTGTGTATTATTAAGCTGTGGATAGTGACTGACAGCCATACTGACAGCTCCTACTTTACTAGATAGAACCGCATAGTATTATTAACACCCCTCAATACTGGAGGAAGTCAGCTATATATTTGTTTGCAGGGGGCTGTATGACAGGAAGAAAACATTACTGCTAAAAAAGTACTTTTAATGTATGTAAAAAGATTATTAGGTAGGAAAAGAAGTAAGGGTAGAACAGCATTTCTTTATGTCCTTTTCTTTTATCATTTTTTGGGGTGTGTGTTTTTTACAATTTTTTTGGGGGGGAGACGAAGGTTAGTAGAAAGAAAGATAGAACATGCAATGAAAGTTATACCAAAAACAAAAAGACTGCAGGTCTAGGTTATGATGACTCAGCAGTATTTGCAGCATTGCCATCATTTGCAGCTGATTACCCTCCATTTTCTCCATCCGCTGCTCATGTTATCCACTACATTACTGAGGTGGTCTACCTGACTCCACAGCAGCCCAAGATTCACCTGTGTAGCAGGATTTAAGGGGTTGCTCTCCCTTACAGGTGCATGAGAAGCCACTTGGGCCCGGTTCTTTCTCCATTTCTTACCCTGTGCAGGTGGAAGCCATGCTGCCACCTATTGCACAGCAGGTGCATTGCTGGAAACATCCACTGCCATGGCCTCTCACTCTTCATGGTGGTGGTTTTCAAGGTGAGTACACAGCCCACCGGTCCCAAGTTGATTATCCCTGGGCCCACGCCACACTAGCACACTGCAGATGTTACATTAAACAACACCGGGGTCACCAGGCAGTGATGAAAAAAATGCCACATTATGGAGCTGCATGGCAGACCTGGCACTGGTGCTGGGGGGCCCCAAATGTTACAGGCTGCTGGATACTTGGAGGGGGGCAACCTGCTGCTGTTCATCTGGCTGCTGTAACTCTTCCTACTGCTGGTGCTACTGCTTATCTGCCATGGCCATGGCCAGTGGTGGGGAGGCAGTGCTAGGTGCCATCAATAGGGTGCTTGCATTATGGCACTACTATCTCCACCTCCAGGGAGGGGAGCATTGACAGGGAACAAATTCCTGCGGTTGATGTGCACAGTGCTGCCACTCATTCTTGGCCCAACACAACGATCTCCATGCACCCCCAAACTGAAACCTCCTCTCTCCATTTTATAAAACAAAGACATGAATTAAACTATTAAGCATGACTACTAACAAAAAAAATTAAAACCAGTAAAATAAGGAATCAGGAATAGCAAATCCAAAGGGGCACATCTCAAAACAAGAACTATGGCACTAAACTACAAAAATGAAGCCAACTGAACAACAATCTAAATTGCTTTTACACACACACACACACACACACACACACACACACACACACACACACAAACACATATGTGTAGCTGTTTCTCCAGCACTTGGCAAGGGGAAATTGACACTAGTTCACTGTCTTGCCTGATTAAATTCCAGCCTGCAGCATGTGACCTGCAGACTGTGAGACAGGTGATCTGTGGACTGTTTCAATTCTCACGCACTTCATCTTTCTGAAAATAATGCAAAGTGAATGCAAAGTCAGCAACACAAAGTCATTTAAGGGAGAAGTAGCCCTTTTCAATGGAGACTCCTCATAGCCCCAAACAGATGCAAAGTAGGTGACTTCGCATTTACTTTGCTTAGAAAGTGAAACTTCACTGCATCTCTAGTTGTGTGAAAATGAGAACATTTTGGTATGCAAAATATTTCATGGAAAGTTTGCATTAGGTGAAATTTTTCACCTTGGTGAAACATCATTTTGTATTAGATGGCGATATTGCATAACTGTGAAATGTTGCAATTTTCACCAGTTTCACCAATGTTTTATTAATTTTGCCTTCATGGTGGGTAAATAGCTGAAATACCATATGCAGTCTGTTTTCTGCACAGTATAATGTCTGTTTAGTTGGAGAGCAATTCATTGTGGTGCATCATAGTCAATAAACCCTTCAAAAACCTCTGTAATTGTTATTTTTGAGAGCTAATTGCTCCCAAAATCTAAAGTTTGTTACTAGTGCTGCTAGTGAACATTTTCTTCATTTTGTTTGATTGGATACTACTTAGTTAAACTTAGTACGTGTTTTCAGTTTTCTCTGTGAAAGAGTTGAGTGGGAGAAGGTTGAACATGTGGTGTGTGTGTGTGTGTGTGTGTAAGCAGAGCAGGCTAGTTCCTAATACTTGATAGGTTTCTCACAGGTTGTGAGTGAGTTTCTGTTATTTCCTTTAAGTATTTAAATTTTTTTTTGCTGTGCTACTTATTTATAATATTTTTCTTACATATTGACCAATTTTGGGGGGTCACTTGATCTGAACAGTTACTAATTCTGAGTTGTTCTGTTCCTGTCACCCTTTGTTGAATCACTGTCATGCTCTATTTTTGTGTTTGTCTGCATGCTTGTGCAAGAAACACATTGCATCAGCTTCTTTCACAAGCAGGTTGCTGAGGCAGGGCAGTGTTGTGCTGAATGACAGCAGTCCGTTCTGGGGCTGGTCTCTGCCATGGCAAATACAGGAGCAAGCTGTCGATGATGGAGGTTAATGAGCATGCCAATATGCCCAAAGAAATTGACCACTGCAATCAGGGAGTGTCCCGTCACTAAGCAATCAGCTGTTTTTGCTGCAGGGCATCCCTGACTGCAGCAGCAATTATTCTTGGTTTCTCATGCTGTGTTTCCTTTCCCAAAGGTGTCATGCAAGGGGGCAGGAAGTTTAGCTGTGCTGGGGCTTGCTGCTTGCTTTCCAGAAGCTTAACTTTTTTTGTCACTTTTACCCCTGTTCCTAAGAGGCAAACAAGTTGACAACAACAACAAAGAAGCAGGTATGTCAAAATGTATGTGCTTTTGGGAATAGTGGGGGTAAAGTGAGCCGAGAGGTAGTGTGCAATGGCAGCCTGCTAACTAAGTCATGTGGACTAGCAGTGCCTTCTGAAGTGGCTCACCTTTGGCAGACTTCTCAGGGAGGAAAAGGCAGTGGTTGTGCCATGCCCCGAGCTCGAGGCTGGGAGTTCCTTCTGCTGGGCAGCGGCGGTGGGAGGAGCAGCAGCAGCAGCTTGTTTCATTTTGGAAGCACACAATCTCACTTCAAATGAATTGCATTTTTTACAATGCCAGATTGGTTATTTATCTTATTAGTGTGCAGACAGCCCTGGGGATTTTCAGGAAGGGGTGGCAGTGTTTAGTTATCTGATTGGCGCCCGGGAAGCAACAGCCTCAGCCGCCATTGCCAAATTCCTCAGGGCTCAGACAGAGGAGAAGCATCTGAATATTCTTTGCAGTTTGCTCACACTTACTGGAGCTCCTTGAGACACAGTGCTAGATGACTTCTCCAGCAGTGCTTGGTCTGCCAGTTATTGTGGGGTGGGCACTGAACGCCCAATCTATCCACTCCCCTCAGCTCTGTGTCCCTGTAGCATGACCCATGGAGCTGCTGACAGCCACCTGAAAAGAGGATGTCTGTCTGTCTGCGAGGGACAGGAGTCTCGGGTGCAGGTGTGGAGTGAGTAGCACAGTCGGCACGATGGGGGATGGGATGAGCACGAGCCATTAGTTGCCACTGCTGCAGATTATTTTGCTTGGATGGCTGAGGAGATAATGGTGCTGCAGTGAAACTGGTCCCTATAGCCTCGGTGAGTATCCCATAGATTCCCTTTAATAACCTTTTTCAGTGCTTGGCCTTTTTGTGGAGTGGCAGCATGGACCTGGCTGTACACTGCTCAGCTGAACCATTTCTAGATTTCTTTTGAATGATATAATGCTGTTCTTTGCCCAGGTCATCCTGTAGCTTTCAGCTTAAAAAAAAAAAAATGACATGTGCCATTGCCCACATATTTTCTGTATGCGAGTATGGTTTGTAAGACAACTCATAATTTTTTTAAAGGATATGTTGATTAACATTCATGTACATGGGGAATGGTAATGCGGCATTTTGCTGCAGATTTACTCCCCCTCCCCCTTGCAAGAACAACAAATACTTACGAATGCCCAAAAGCTAGATGCTTTTACATTGTTGTTGTCAGAAACACCGTTGTAAGTGTAGTTTTTTGAGAAAAAAGCTGCATTTAAGGATCAGTTCAGCAGTGGCCATAGTCTCCAAATTACATGGTTGTCATGGTGATGGTACAGTTGAGGCTTGAAGTGATATGACTGCATCTGGACTAGAAGAGAAGGCTACAACTGATTAACGGTTTTGTCCTATATCTGTCTGCTTTTGCTTTATTTCAGCTTTCCACGTATCAATTAAAACGAGGCACAACAGTATCTTGCTAGCGTTTACAGTGTCAGACCTTACTTACACCACATTATTGTTTTAATTGTAGTATATATTCTCCCCAGACAACTAATTAATGCAGATCCTGTAAGAAAAACCAAAGAGTGAAATAGGAATATCATTATTGGTCTCCCTTTTTTTCCATTGGGAAACCGTGGCATAATTTGCCGTAATAAAAGAGTGCTTATTATGGCAAACACACGCACAGCTTTCCTCATTCTGTGCAGGTGCCTGCTGCACTTGCTGCCGACAGCTCTCGGCTTCCTTTCTCCCAGAACAGCAAAGAAACACTAAGCTGCCACTCGGAATTGGCATATATATTCTCCCCAGACAACTAATTAATGCACATCCTGTAAGAAGAACCAAAGAGTGAAATAGGAATATCATTACTGGTCTCCTTTTTTTCCCATTGGGAAACTGTGGAGTAAGTAAGCAATAATACCCAACTGGGTGGGCGGTATTGTGCTATAGCGGACCACCCAGGGGCGTAATGAGGCCTGACGCCACAGGCGGAGGGCCTTATAGCCCCTGGAAGGTCCAGTATAGCACAATACTGCCCACCCTGGAGGGTATTATTGCACTTAGAAAATGGGCACTGTAAAAAACATAAGTTAAATAAAAAGAAAATTAATAAAAAAATAGTTTAAAGTAATTTTGTAAAAAAATAGTTCCTCCGCCTGCATTAGAATGATGTGTTTTTTTTTGGTTTTTTTTGAGTTAGGATCAATGTGGACTATTTAAATCACCTGTCCACTTAACTGTTACTTACTGTTTACCTCCCCAACAGTTCAGTGTGTTCCCTCTAGCAGCAGTCGGTACAGGGGCTTTAATTTAAGTAAACAGAGTGAGAAAACATGCACTTTGATTTAAACTGTGCTTTTATTTAAATGTGTACAGCTTCTTTTCAGCTAGTTTTTTTTATGTAAGCCGAGTAGTATGACTCTGATAGCTTTGTGTCGCCCCAGTGGACCCAGAAGACCGAGCATGTCAAAGCCCTGCCAGTCCGGTAAAAATACAGCCCACAAAATAAATGAAGAATACTTTTAAAAAGTTAACAGCCAGCATATTTACGGCTGGTAATGTGCTGCGCTCTCGCGCTCCTGATGAACAAGCCTTCAGTTTCACTGCAGCCAGAAACTGGCATTGCGAATCTATCATCGTGCCAAGCATTTAAATTAAACAAGTCCCATTATAAACCGGCTGTCTCTCGTACCTGCAACCTGCCTGATCTATCCGTACTAAATATCCAGCAGAGAATCCCTCTTTTTCCACACCGCAGATGTAGTGCCATCTCTCCGTATCTGTAAGTCCGTGTCTCACAAAGTAATTTAAAATGATGTAGCGAGCTGAGTCACGGACTTACATTTGTTTTGCGGGCTGTATTTTTTAAGATTTCGGTTTCCAGTTGATTAGGAAGATTTGAATTAGAGCCTGAGACTCACTTTGGGAGTGTCACTCGCTAAATTTAAAATTAATATGGCGGCGCTTGCCTTTTCAAATTTCTACTAGTCCACTACTATGTAAGAATAATAATGTAAGCTCTACTTCTCTAATATGGAGTGCCCGATGATCACCGAATGAGGGAAGCACTTCTGTCCGTGGGGGCAGCTTAAAAAAATGGACTGGAGGAGATCGGTGAAGGTTTGTGGCAGGTAACGCCAACACAGATCGCCGTGCAGAGGGAGCATCAGCAGCAGGGAGACTGTTTATATGATCGGACGTTTGGAGGCGCAGTTAATTTTTAGTTGTTAACAGTGCGACAGTGAAACTGTGAATTGTGAAACCTGCTGTGGTTATATTCCTGTTTGGGGGGTCGCTCGCTAAGGGTCATGATTCAAGATGGCGGTGCTAGCCAGTTCAACGTTCTAGTGGCCCCTAATACTTAGAACGGTATGAGGCAACAGAGACTGCACTAGTTATTTGCCAGTCTCTGTTGTCTCATACCGGACCGGGTAATTGGTGAGTTCAGCCAATCACATGTGAGGAATTACTTTCCCCATTTTCTAATTTGCCATAATAGAGTGTTTATTATGGCAAACACAGGCACAGCTTCCCTCACTCTTCGCAGGTGCCCGCTGCACTTGTTGCCGACAGCTCTTGGCTTCCTTTCTACCAGAACAGCAAAGACACACTAAGTTGCCACTCAGATTTGGCAGTAAGTTAATTTTTAAACCTACCACAACATTTTTTTTTAATTCCCTGGCAAAAATTAAAAACCTCTAAATGAATGAAAGAAAATATGAATGTGACTGCTAACTACAGGCTGCAACCAGACCGCACAGCAACTTAAGTTTATCTTATATAACTGCTGAGGTGAAAAAAGAGACACTCAGCAATTATATAGAATAAAATATGGGTTGGGTGTGTAAACTTGAAGTTTACACACACCCTCTGGGTTAGATGCTAGTCATAAACCCCTCAAGCTTCACTCTCTGGGTTTATGTAGCATCTAACCCCTCGGGTGTGTGCAACTTCTCATTACACACCCTGAGCCACACTTTATTCTATTTTTTATTTTTTCAAGGTGTTCTAGTGATATCTCAGACATTAGTAAGTGTGAATGGTTTATGGTGCACCAGAACCCTGAGACAGAATGGCAGGACTAATTACTAGTTTCCTGTTGTTTTGCTAGTACAGTTTACTAGAGAATTTTTTTTGTTATTTCAGTTTTCCTTTCTAGGGTTTATAATGCATCTTGGCAGTGCATCAAGGAAATCTGTAAAAGAAACATTTTCCTGTCCCCAGCTGACCCCATAGTCCCTTTGTTTATGACATCCTAGTGCTGCTTAACATGGTGGCCATCTGTCACAAACTGCAATTGTGAGGTCTGCTTGAGACAGTCTGCTTTTTAAGGAACTCTGTGAAATATGTGCTACATGAATGGAATTATTAAGTGGATCAACGACAGAAGAAATGTTAAAAAAAAAGTCTGTCCAGCATTTGACATTAGCATTATACATTTTTGACATTTTTTTTATAGGTAGATGCTTTTTAAAATGTGTGTTGTTTGTTCTTAGGTATCCTGTTGGACGTATTTAAAGAGCAGAGCAGTTTGCCTGAAGTATATATACAATTGTTTTAGTCTTTAGGGAAATGTTTCAAGGCTTATTATTCAGACACAATTTTGCTTTCACTTAAAGGGAAGATACATCTTGCTTGTTTTGCACCTTTTTTTAATATAGTTGGAAATTAAGACAATTTGAAGTCTGTTTTTAATGCTGCCAGTATATTGGTTTGTGTGTTTTCATTTTGTAAAAGGGCATTGTTGTTTCCATATTCAGAGTCCCTCATTAATGCTTTTTCCAGCCTAATATTCATTTTTGTGTTTGCTTGCGCATGCACAAGAAACACCTTGCTTCAGTAGCAGAAGTTAATGAGCATACCACTATATACAAAGAAACTGGCCGCTGCAATCAGGGAGTGCCCTGTCATGATCAGCTGTGTTTGCGGGGGGGTCCCTGACTGCAGCAGCCAATTACAGCTGCATTGTCTGGTTTCATTCATTCTCGATAAATCCTATCACCGAGTTGCAAGGCAGGAGGTTGAAAGCTATGCATGTCCCTCCCATCAGTAAAACTGACGGGGGCAAGATGTGAGCCAAGACCAGTGAAAATTGGCATTCCAGTGCAGTTCGGCAACTGTGGGAAAAAATAAGTTTAAAAAACAGCTTGTTTTTTTTCTTCCAATGCCAGCTACCAGGCAACCAAGTTTATAAAGCAAACTATAAACTCCTGTTCTCCTTTGTAATAACTCTTGTTCTGTTTTACAAATCCCCAATGAAACAAGAAAGGCAGAGCCTACCAAAATATCACACAGTGCTGCCCCAAGGCGATCCATGACCCTCCCCTCGATGCAGGGGTACCTTTCCACTTCCTGTGGTTGTCTCACTCCTCCTCATCCTGCAGTGCTGCTGTCTCTTCGGGACTCCCACTCCTGCTCTTAGCCACAGTTGGATTCAAGATGTATTCCAATCCTCACAGCTCTGATGCTTGTTGCTGCCATCTAACACTTCTACTGGGCACTCAACTGCAAGTGCGACTCACTGTTTGGTAGTCTCCCAGCCCCTGCTTCTCCTGTTCCCAAGCCCTTCAGAGCACTTGCTGTACATTGGCTTGGGTAGATAGACAGAGGTACACCTATACTGCTTCCCTTCTCCTGAGGGGCTTCTAAGTTCTGTCCTGAGGGGCTTCTTCCCCCATCTGCAAGCAGCAGGTCACCGCCTGAGCACCATATGGGCTAGGAGTAGTGAGCATCGCCTGGCATCTTTACTTTTATTGCAGTGACTCACACTATCAGCAGCAGCCCCAGAACAGATTTTTTTTTATCAATTGAACTGCAGGACTCTGAGCAGTGAAAGAGCCAATCTGTTAGTTGTAAATGATAATAATTAATGTAATTCACATTACGTTACACGCCTTGCAGTGAGGACCACATGACTCAGAGCAAAGGTTTTACTTGTGCATTATTTATAGGACTGGCAGGATTAGAGAGCAGGGATTTTTATATTATTATTTAATTCACATCAAGTTGCATGCCATACAGCTATTGTCTGCGACCTCATGCTGTCTCTCTAAGTTCTGAATCTACCAAGTGCCTCAGACTCACGGTGCTCCTGTTTAGTTAGCATATTCCCACCTTTCTCCTTTGCAGTCTCCATTACTCTGGTGTCTCTGCCTCCCTAATCAGCTGTCTTTCATCTAAATTATCTCTGTTCCCTCACCCCCAACCCATCCCAGATTTTTCTTGGCAGGACTGATTTGTTATTCAAACACAGTTGCACATGACCTCACTCTCTGATTGCCCAACTCACCTTTATACTTTCCTCCACCAGACTCTCCTCAGACTTGCAGAGTTCTCCTTGGGAGGTTGAGAGGGTAGCTCATGCACAGCCCTCCCCACTCCCTCTGATGTCTGCTCTAACCATGAGAGAAGAGCTAGTCAAGGTACAGAAACTCCATGCTTCACAAGTACAAACTGCCATTTCCCAGGCTGAGCCACGCTGCATTTTCTATACGCAAACTGGCCTGATTGTTCACTTCGGGCTGCTGCTGAGGCATTGTGGTGTATCCCATCAACCTAGGATGCTGCAACATTGTGGTGTATCCCACCCTCCCCACACCCACCCAGCTGCTGCTGTGGCATTGTGGTCTACAATGTACAAAATAACATTTTACATTATTACAATGTGGCTCTCTCCCTCCTGTTCTTTCTCCCTCCTCTTCCCTCCACACCCACCTCTCACCTGTCAGCTAACAAAGCCTCACTCTGCTCCTTCTCGCCCTATCCATCTCACCTTGGCCACCTTGCACATTCATACACTACCCTGCTTGCCACCTTACAATTGTCCAAGTTCACACTCATATTACACCAACCCCCCACAAGTCACCCCTCCATGTCCTACATCTTTAAAATAGACACATATACTGTCTAAACTACTTATCTCCCTACTACTGATCACAGCTGTGATATCAAACTCAACCCTGGACCTACCCCCCTTCTCACACACCTCCCCCAAAAAAACTAGAAATCACACACCTATCCAAAGCCTACTCCCAAAAACAAGGGAGGCAGTGTGAGAAGGTAGCACTAAAAGCCATGCTGGAATGCATAGGGAGGGGTATCGTGAGCAGAAAGAGGAATGTGGTACTGTCACTAAACAGGGCGCTGGTCATGCCCTACCTGGAATACAGAGTCCATTTTTGGAGATCCCATCTCTGAAAGGACAGGGACTGGAAGGAAGCAGTACAAAGAAGAATGTCAAAAATGATTGAAGGATTGCACTAAATGCCATATGAGGACAGGTTTAAAGAACTAAACATGTACTCCCTGAAACAGAGGGGAGAGAGAGAGAGAGGAGACCTGACAGGAACCTTCAAATACATCGAGGGTATAAATAAGGTATTGGTGCAGGAACTCTTTCAGTGCAAGGAAAACAGAACAAGGGCACGTGCCTTGAGACCTAAGGGGGTCAGGAAGAATGTTAGGAAGTTCTTCTTTACCGAGGGGTGGTTGACACCTGGAACAGCCTACCCTCTAAGGCTGTGGGAGCCAAAACATTCAGGGGTTTCATGACTGCATGGGACAGACACAGAAGACTCTGGCTCCATAAAGACAAATTGGGAGGGGGTAGAAAACTTAAACATGGGCAGACTAGATGGACCTCGAGGTCCCCTTCTGCTGTCACCTTCAGTGTTTCTACATAATAACCCTCCTCCTGCCACTCATACAAGACATACTCCTAGATGTTTTAGTCCACTCAAAAACTATGCTGTCTCACAAAATACCCAACAACAGCCTCATCACTCCTGGCTGTACACTTATCCAGCAAGATTGACCCAGAAAAGACAGAAGTGTAGCTACTGCATGTACTTATCTACCAACATGTCATCCTCCTCCTCCTCTCACTACAAACTCCTCCTTATCAAGCTTTTCCCTGCCATATGCACTCCCTATATTCATAGTTGGCACATATTTCTGCCCTGGCCTCTCTGCATCTACAGCACTTTAACTGAACTCATGACAAACATTTCCACTCACTCCTCCTTCAGGGAACTATATATTCTGGTTGTTACAAACCTGGACTGGCTCTCTCCCACCAACTCCAAAACATGCTTAAAGGTAGAATCACTAAACCTAACCCAACTACTTCAACTAGACTAAACCCCAAATCACTCAACCACATGCACCCTATCAGACTGGGCCCTCACCTCACATCCATGTCGCATCATTGATTTTTGCATCCTGCCAGACTCTCTGAGTGATCATCACATAATTTATTGAATCCACAAAGTCCATCAACCTGAAGCACTCCCAAAGCGTATTCCTTTATAATCATTGTGCTCACTAAGCCTTAACCCTGTCATATACTGTACCACATTCATATCTCTCCATGTTGCCTATGCTCTTGCTACTGTATTTTCTCCATGTTAACCTATTTTCCTCTTTACTTTAACAGGAATGACAGGATACTGATTCCTTCCCCATCAGATAAGTATCACTCTGTGTTACTGTTCTCCTAAGTTACAATCAGAGGAGGACATACACACTTAGCTAAAACTACACAGAAGGCAAACCTGCTTGGATTTCTTCTGGTTTATATCTACAGTTAGCAGATATAAAGAGACTCCCAACTTGAAAGCCATTTTATTTCTGATTTTGATCAATGTTCTTTTAGATTATTATTTTTTAAAACTAGGAATACCCCAACTGCCTTACAACAAACATGTTGAGTGTAGTGTGCAAATCTGTGTGTGTTGATGTTGGGGGGCAGAGAATTGTCTTCCTATAACAGTGAAGGATGATGTAACTTGCAGTGTCTGTAGGATTTGTTGACTCCTGATTTTTCTTTTGGGGTACATTCTAAAAAATGCAAGCAAGTCATTCTTATTAAACTGTAGTAACCTTGGTTGGCATGTTCTCTTCTCGTAACTCAGGGGGTTGTGGTGTTTTTCAGTTAGTGACCCTCATTTCAGTTATGTACACCAGCAATCAAACTTTCCATTCTGATTTTTTCCATACCTGCTTGCTCCAGTTCTAGTATACCCTGGTCCCCAACTCTGCTGAAGCTGGGCACCTTCACCGTCCTTAAGAATTGAGCTTGATGTCACCACTTAGGCTGCAGGTTCAAATCTGCCAAGAAATTACTCTCAGACTTGCAGGTACAGAACTGCAGCCCACAAATCAAAACTGTGATTGATGTCCACCAGTGGGGACTGAGCCCTTTGCTCAGTCTGCTGCAAGCTCTATGTGTCTGCAATCAGATCCTGCTCCGATACCTGTCATCACACAGAGATCGATTCCACCTCCATGGGCACCACTGAATCTTCTCACTTCTTGACTACAGCTTGCCTTTCAGTTCTTCCTTCCAAATTCATCTTCCAAGGGTTCAGCATGCACCATGAGCAGCCTCACAATGAAAAATTAACATGTCTGAGCTACCCACACCAACACAGCAGCAAATCATAACTGCCATGGACCTAATCAAGCTCTGCTACTCTTATGTCAGTCTCCCCCCCCACCACACACACACACACAATACTGGCTGGACAGAGCTATGTCACAAGAGCCAGCATGATTCAAGATGCCATGCGGCTATGAGCTTTTCAGCTTTGTAGCAGATGGCATCAGTTTGCTGCCTCTTCTAATGACCATGTATGCCATGGCATACTTAATATATCAGTAGCTATGCCCATGCCTTGTGTGATTGCATAGCATAACTAGCATTTCTGCAGCTGTGTGGCTGGTTTTCTTGATTTTAGCAGCAAGCATTGATTTCTGTGGTCACTGCTGCAACTGCAGAATCACAGAAAACATGGAGCCCCGTCTACAAGCCTTGTTTAGTGCCATAGAGATACAGTGGGTAATTTTTTTGATGGCAGACCCATAGATAATAGCACATGTGCTACCTTTATTCAAATCAGGAGA
The DNA here is from genome assembly GCA_016271365.2 of Neoceratodus forsteri. Lineage (NCBI taxonomy): Eukaryota > Metazoa > Chordata > Ceratodontiformes > Ceratodontidae > Neoceratodus > Neoceratodus forsteri. Next base: position 248,989,509 of record CM057455.1, read on the forward strand.
CACTACGGACCTGAACAACTGCCACTTCAATATCCCTCCTACCCCTACTACCCAAACTCCTTGAGAAGCTAGCTAATACCCAAGTAAGAGATTACTTCTATAGTACAAACTTAGTAAGCCGACCCAATCTGGCTTCAGACCTGTGCATAGTACTACCACTGCCCTTGCATCAGTTATAAACAGTTAGCTTCTTGACATGGACAAGAAACAGACCACAGGGACTGTATTCCTGGATCTTAGTAAAGCTTTTAAAATAGTCGTTCATGTTTTACTTCTTGACTCACTAAATTGTCACGGCATTACCAGACTGGGGCTGAGTTGGTTCACCAGCTGCAGTATCTGTCAGGAAGACAGCAGCAGATCTAGGCAGAAAGTATACTCTCCCCCCTCTCCTCTCCCTTACAAGAGAAGTACTGCAAGGCTCAATCCTTGGACCACTTCTGTTCATGATTTACATAAACTCCATCAGGGCCAATGTCAGCAAAGCTAAGTTACATCTATTTGCAGATGACACAGTTCTCTATATCTTCAAACCCTCAATGAGCAAAGTATGCGCATAGCTTCAGGCTAAATTTGACCTCCTCCAACAAAATCTTTTATGGTCTAAACGTCTACTAAATGCTAAGAAAACTAAGGTCATGTACTTCTACTCTAACCATCTGACGGCATTTCCAAAAGCTTTCTGATCTTTGCCACCTATCAAAACCCTCCTCAGTGACAACCTTGAAGCTGTCAACAGATTTAAATACCTTGGCTGTGAATTAGATCACCACTTAAAGTTCTCAGCCCATATCACTTCACTCACAAAAAAACTAAGGCAAAGACTTTTTTTTTTTAGGAATAAATCCCTGCTTTCAACAGAAAATAGGCTGAGACTGGTACAGACCATTTCCATCCCACTCCTTAATTATGCCATCGTAATCTGTGGACGCTGCTCAGACTTCCTGCTTTAACAGCTCAATGTACTCTACCATGTCTATATGAGTCATCGCTTATGCCCACCATTGCACACATCACTGTGATTTATACCCCACCTTGGGCTGAACTTCCCTGTTTACAAGACTGCTTATCCACTCACTCACATGGCTCTACAAAGCCATCCTGCTAAAATTCCCCTCCTAAATATCCAACCTTTTTCAGTGATCTACCTGCCACTATCCACTAAAGAGCAGCTCACTCATTTTGCTGGATGTTCCACACACCCCTCTGGCTTTAACCAACTGGCTTTGTCCAGTGCCCTTCTAGCTTCTTGGAATAAAGCACAAGCTACCCTCAAACTTCAAAATCTTGTATCACTAGATATTTTTAAAAACCTTGTCAACAGCAAATTGTATGACTCCTGTACATGCCAATCTCAAAAATAACTTTATCATATACTTATCCTCCTAATTATGTTACTATCACAGCCTCTTCTCATTAGAGACAGCTATAGCATCAACTTACTACAGAGAGGATAAGTATGCATCCCATAACTGTGCCTCCTATTCTTCTGTCTATCCTTCTATATATACCCTCTGTCACATCACCTATCTTCATGTCTATCTCACAACCAAACCCCTACCTGAACATACCTATCTCCTTTGCCTGCTCTGGTTGTAAAAGCTCCCATTATTCAGGTTAAGGCACTTACTTCAGAAAGTCTAGTACTTATACCCTTGCACTGGTAACTGACCTCATAATGACTAATGTGACTGTTTCATTTGTATAAATGAAATAGAAAAAATATATTTTTTCTCTATTGTTCATCCATGTATCTTACCTGTTCGATTGTGTTGACTGTTGTAAAACATTATTTCTGTATTTGTATCATTTGCTAGTTGTATATCTTGTACCAAATTGTCCATCCAGGACCTCAGTAAATGAGCATGCTCAATGGTGTTATTCCTGCTAATAAACTTGGATTTGAAACTTGAAATTGAGATTACAAGTCCATAGACAATGGCAGAGACAAAAGAGCTTTGGATTTCCAAATTGAGGGTCTCTGGAGTCAGACTTTTCTGGGAGTCTATACAACAAACTGATACATACATTGACTGTGTTTGCAATTTTGTTTATATAGTGTGTGTGTAGGATAGTGTACTATCTAGTGTCACCCCAAGATACTTAAAATGCTGAACCTGTTCCAAAGTGGCATACTGGTTGTTTCTGCCTGTTAGTTGATAAGATTTGTGCTTACTATGCATACCATTAAAAAGCATTACTTTTGCCTTTTTATAATTAAGCAATAAGGCACAACAGAGTGTGGTGTATCATGGGACATTGTTATGCCTTGGGCGGTTGGACATGAGGCCACAGGCTGAGTGTGTCCAATGACTCAAGAAGTGACAATATCCCATGATATACCACACTCTGGAGTGACTTATTGCAATTATGAACTGGAATTGAAAATTTTTGCAGTAAAAATAATAAAAAAATGTTTAAATCTTTCTGAAAATGCCTTTTGGGAGTTGTTGGAGGAATACCTTTTAATAAAATAGTTCCTGGAGAGCTGAGGACAGGAGGTGGCAGTGTTGTAAGTCAAGTTCATGCAGGAGGTGTACTGTGTGTGTGTTTCTCAGCAGCAGGAAGTGAACTGTGTTGTTGCCTTTAACTTGGTCCCCTTGCATGAAGGAAGATGTGTGTTTTCTTTTCTTTTTGAAAACGTTATCTGTGGCAAGCACGGAGCAGTGATGTGAATGGGAACAATGGACGTCACAGCAAGTCGCCTGGGAATTGAAACTGCCAGTTTTCTGGCTGTTAGTACAGTTAAAAAAAATGTGGTCTGCTTTTTTTTTTTAAATAGTTGAAGGTGTGACTGGTGTGATTCAGTTCTGTAGAGCGAAATCAATGTAACTGTGTAACATTTGTGTGGGGAATGCAAAGGTAGGATGTTGTGTGCAGCTCGACCATCATTCTTTTGAGCAGGTTACATTGTGCTGCTTTCTGTCATAGCGAGTTTGTTTCTTTTTTTTTTAACATAGCAGCCAACTGAAGGTCTGAGTCACTCTGGAGTGTGTGACAATAGGATTATTGCATGGTCAGTGAGGAGGCTGGTGACCGGAGGTGTTTTGAAGCTGTGATGATGTAGCCAGATATCATCACACATCCAAAGAACTCTTGGCCAATCAGCTTTCTGTATTTACAGCATCCAGTTCATAAATAATGATAATCTTGTATCTACAAAACCAAACCTCTATATTTGAGAAGCAGTGCTGGAGCTGGTTCTTACATAGTACAGGGTCAGGACTACAGGTGTAGATTACAGCATCATCCACACAAAGGATTTGATCTTGGCAGGAACTGGGAAGCTTGTTCAGCAAAATACTGAACAGGAGAGGACCAAGGATGGATCCTTGGAGAACACCTGAGCTAACAGCTTGCTTATCGGAGAGGACATTACCAATCTTCACTTGTTGTGACTGGCCAGTTAGGTAGCTTGAAAACCAATCAGTGGTATCCTTTGAAAGCCCTGGCTAGACAGTTGATTGATCAACAATGGGTGGCTAACAGTATCAAAGGTTTTGGTGAGCTCTATATAAGCTGCACCAACTAGCTGGCCTTGATAGAGTGCATTGTGGATGAAGTCTAAATATTCAAGTAGGGCTGTGGTGGTGCTGTACTTTAGTTCACCTTTGCCTTCCTCCCCATCTGTGTGCACTGGGCTGCTGTTGCAGTTTGCACTGCACAGTTGCTATGTTCAGTGCTGTTTTATTTGCTAGGCTATTTTTGAACTGCACTCAAGGCCCTGTTTGCATCACTTCATTTGCACACTATATTCAACTGAGTTAGGACTATTCCTTTGAATATAGTGTGCAAATGGTTCCAGGTTAATATTGCATGCTGTACAATGCTAATGTTGCCCTGTGGCTAAGTTTTGAATATCTGGTCTTTCGGGTGGTAGCATATGGTTTTTCAGACACTGCATTCTAATAGTACCTTAGCCAGCAGCACAGTACTGCACAAACCATACACTACAATGTCTTTAGGGGTGGGAGCACTGGGTCCTTCTAAACCTGCACTCCCATAGTATGTTAGGCAGCACCACAGTGCCCCACAGACTGCACACTACAATGTATTAAGGTGTGATAGCGCATTATCCTTCTGAGAGTACACTTCCACACTATAATAGACAGCAGTACAGTAGCACACAAACCTTATGCTACAACATCTTTAGTGGTAGGAGTGCACAGTCCTTCATGCCCTGTGCTTCCATAGTATGTCAGACAGCATTATGGAGCCCAACAGACACTACCCTATAAAATGTTTAGGGATGAGAGTGCAAGGTCCTTAAGAAGCTGTACTCCCATATTATGTCAGACTGCATTAGAGTGACCCACAGACACTCCACTAAAATGTGTATATGGGTGAAAACACGTGATCCTCTGGGCAGTTCACTCCCACAATATCTTAGGCAGTGACACAGTATCCAACAGACACTGCAATACAACATGTTTATTGTAGATAACACAGGGTCCAAATTACCTTATGCTCCCACAGTATGTCCATCAGTACAACAGTGAGCCACACACCAGACAATACAACATTATGAGTGTACAGAAACTTTACTTAAAACAGAATAGCATGAAGGATGCATTGGGAAAATTATGATGTGGGGCAACAAAATATAGTAAAGAAGAGGGGAGTTTAAGAATAGAGAAAAAACAGCTGTGGCTAGAGATACTCCACTTACACATCAGAGTATGGGGGGGGGGGGGGAGCTGGATCCTAGCCAGAACAGGTGTCGGGCAAATCTAAAGACGTAAAGCAGAATCTAAACCTGTTGCTGTACCATACCATACTGTACCACAGTGTTATCAAAAAACAGCAATAAAGGCATGCTATTGTATGTAGGGCTTACTTCATGACCTTCTTTTAGCTTAGCCAATGTTAATCTCTATGTCTGCATAGTAAGGGCAGCAAAATAAGTTTACAGTAAAGAATTTACTATAAGAGAAAAGGTTGTTGCATTTTACAAAAAAATATCTTGTTAGATTTACATAAAAAACACAGCAGGTAAATAGAACCCTGAAGTGTACTAGAATGACACAAAACAACAATCAATGACATTCACCACATCATGACGCAGCACCTGGCATACCTCATTGCAATTGCTTAAGAGTTTTAAACAATAACTGAAGAGCTGGCCATTTCCTGGCTATTAACAACCAGCTTTTTTTTGGAGGGGGAGGGTGGCTCAAGGCGCAACCAAGGGCTAACCCCATCCAGCCACTCATTAATCGACTGGAAAGAAATGACTGATTCCAATAATAAGTGTAATCACACTAATAAGCTGTTTTGTTGTTGTTTTTTTTTTTTTAATTTTGTTTCTGTACAGCACAGTTACTCTGACCATGTCTTACAGGCTGCTGCGTGATGTATGTTCCCCATTTTCCATATTCTGCAATGTGTTGTTTCTTTGTATGTTCTAGAGTTGTGATTACGTAACTTGTCATACAAATGCTGCAAAAGTAGAAGCCGTCCATTTCTTTTTCATGTTTTCTATTAGAAGTTAGTGTAGTTTAAGCATTCGGTGGTCACAGAAATGCCACTACCATGAATATTCATTTCTGTCTATAAAATGAATATTTAATGCCTGCAAAAAGAGAAATATCACCACTTTAGCAGCATTTATAGAACAAAACTACTGTACTAAAAAGCAACAATATACATACAAAAAATACCTTGGCTACCAGCTGTGCCATTTCTTTTGCACAGAACATTTCTAATAGCTTTTCAACCCTGCACAACAGCCAATCAACCAATGAATAATTAATTGGACTTTTAATATTCCTCGTTGTCTTGTCTTGACTATATCTATGCAAAATCCCAAAAAATCTTATGTTGAACAGTTTTTTTTCTGTTATTCTAGCCAATCATTAATACAATGTACAAGGAATTACACATTATTTATTGAGACTGCTATACACTGTGGGTGGGATATTCAAAAGGGTTGTGAATGGCACAACAGTGTTGTGCCATGTGCAACCCACTGATGCACCCAGGTGCGATATTCAAAGGCTGATGTTGCACTGTACAAATCCCAATGCACATGGGTGCACCAGTAATGTATGCGGCACAAGTGCAGGGGACGTGCTCGTGCATATTTGGCACATCCCGATATTCAGCCCAGGATGTGCGGCGCATATGCAGGCACACACCCACCTTGCGCCACACAGTGGGATGCAAAGACCTGCCCATAAAAAGCAGGATCAAGGCCTGGCCACCCACAGGTGAGCTGCTGTATTGCAGGGTGCAACACAGCAGCCGCCTGCTGTGGGTGGCCACCTGATCTCCTGGGTCATAGTCCGGGTGGCAGGCACCCCCCCTGCCCAATCCCGGGCTGTAGAACTATAAATATTCCGTGGTGGTCCAGTGGACCTGCCATCCAGCCTGATCATGGGCTTAAGTAAAATTAAGTATTCCCTGGTGGTCCAGTGGACCCGCTATCGAGCCCAATTGTGGACTTTAGGTGTAAAATACACCCTGGTGGGCCAGCAGTATCCCCTCCCCACCCATTCACTCAGATCCAACACCTCAATCCCCCAGTCAGTGGTAGGCAGCAGCTCCCCACATGCAAGCCACCCAGCTGCCCACTGACTGACAGTGTACAGTACTGCTGTATGCTCATTGGTCCCCTTCATGGGCCAATGGGCGGCAGTAGATCAGAGTTGTACTACACAGTCCCGAAATGTGAATGATCATTGCGGATTGTGTGTACAGACGGAAATTCATACGTCCATTGGTCCACGAGGGGACCAATGGACATACAACTGTACTGTACACTGTCAGTGAACAGATGGCTGGGCGAGCTTGTGGTGGTGAGCTGCCACCTGCCACTGACTGGGGGGGAGCGGGGTGGTGGGTCTGAGTGGACAGGTGGGGAGGGGGGTACCGCTGACCAACCAGGGCGTATTTTACACTTAAAGCCCATGATCGGGCTGGATAGTGGGTCCACTGGACCACCAGGGAATACTTATGTTTACTTAAGCCTGTGATCAGACTGGATGGCAGGTCCACTGGACCAGCAGGGAATCCTTTATTTTACTTAAGCCCATGACTGGGCTGGGGAGTGGGTCCACTGGACCACCAGGGATAACTTTATTATACTTAAGTCCATGAATGGGCATTGGGGCGTGTCACCAGCCGAGGGGCAGGGGGTGTCAGTCCCCATCAGCTGCAGCCTGGCAGGGTGCCAGGCGCAAGTCACCGGGGATTGGGGCACCTGCATGCAAATGGGGCCATAATGACATGCAAATAGCCCCATTTGTGCCTTGCTTGCATAATGCCCTCATTTGCATGTCCAGCACTGAATATTGCGGTTCATGCACCTAGTGCACTCACACTTGCGCTGGTGCATTCCCTTGCTCCTCTCTTGCCACTTGTGCTGGTGCAGTGCCACTGCGCTGTGTGCAGTGCAGGTGGACCCAATGCCATATTCAATGGTGCTGAGCCATCGTGCAGCACCATTGAATATCGCCCAGGACATGCCCTGGGGCATCCCAGTTGTGCTGCTCCCAGGCTTGTGCCCCTGCCTGGAGCATTCTGAATATCCCACTCTGTATCTAAAAGACTATAATTGCAACAGTTTTCAGATACAAGGCCAAATAATGTCTATATCAAATGTAGTCAAGATGTTTACAAAAAACTGAAAACTCGATGTACTAGCAATGCACTCCTGATATAACCACTTTTTTTTCAAAATTACTAAATACTTCAGTGCAAAGATCAATTAGAAGAAACAAAACAGTAAGACAAAAGTGACACATCAAATGTAAGCACTATGTTAGTATGCTAAAGTGCTTGTAAAGTAGCATAGTGTGCTATAACATTAGTGCTTGCACCTGCATACAATGGGCTTTGTGGTGTTACCCTAACCTATATGAACTTCCACACCTGTGCAACTTGCATGACGTACAGTAGCTTGCATGGCATCATAGTAAGACTAACATGCAGAAATAGCCTATGGCTGTTACTATTATACCATAATCATATTTAATCAGCTCTTTACCTAAGGTACATTCATATAGCACTTCTGTACATAATTTTGTTTAACCATACTATTTATATAGATATATACCACCCATACAAGTATAATTTTGTAACTGTGACTTAGCACATAATCACCTGTTTCAACATCTGCTAGTTAACAATCAGCAGTTCAGCTCAATTTATAACTAATAGACAGTACAATGCGACTTAAATACCAGATAAAATATTGTGATGTATGACACAGATTTCATCCACAGGACAGTTCATAGTCCTGGTAAAAACATGCACAGTTACTAACCCCCAAAAAGTAACATTGTTTTAATAAACACATTTCTCTACTCATTTCCAGTGTAATGAGCACCTCACAACTGTTCTTTCAAAAACAATTGTTTTACAGATACAAGAAAGTGAATAGTCACTATAAACTTAATTCACAGGCTAGCTTGTTTAACTTCAGCTGTCCACATTGATGTACCTGATTTCAGCAGTAACCGATAAATGAAAGCAGTAAAAAAAAATAAAAAAAATAAGTAAATCCTAATTTGCTGTTTTTCTTTCTCATTAGTCTTACAGCACAGCTTGCACAGTCAAGGCCACACAGGAGACCTTCTGCCGGTTGCTGGAAGCTGTGGAGGATGTCTACCATGGTGTCACTCTCAGCAATGCGTTGGTGGTAAAGCAACAGAAGCTCCTGCTAGAACAGCAGCAGGGTCTTCTGGAACTCAGCCACCTGTGCATGCAGATGATGTGGCACACACTGGAGACCATCAATTGTCTTCAGGGCTGCAACCAGGGTCTAACTAGTGCAGTACATGAACTGCGTGACCAGCTTGAGACCCAGGATGCAGTCCAGGAGACAACTCACAGTCTCCTGCAGTGACTAGCAGAGAGAGACAGTTAGAGGCACCTGAAGGCATGCAACACATACTATGCCTCCAACTGCAGCCGCTGCACAAACAGGATCAGGCCCTCCCACCAACTGATCAATGGGATCCTCCACCTCAAGCTCCTCCTGAGATGTCATCTAAACAGGAGGGGCAATAATCCACCTGACCCCACCACACTCTCCTGTGGACCACTGCTTCCACTTCCTCTGTCTCCCTCAAGGCACCCTCATCACGATATGACAGCAAATACATCCCCATCCTCCCAGTGAACTATAGCCCACTTATACACCTGACTGTCAAGTATTTCTTTTGCTCTAGATGTTAACTTTATAAAATAGCACTTTTTTAAATGTAAAAGTCTAAAACTCATCACAAGAGAAAGACACCTTGAACTTATTTTCTTATATAATTTTTTACTTTATTGTAAATATACTTTTCTTTATAGCAGTAAACAATCAAAACAAAAGGAAAACATTTTTGTAAAAAATGTATATATTTTTTATTCTTTGGGAAAAAAAGGAAACTAAAAAACATTTTTCAATTTGAAAACCTGTCTGACTCTTTCATTCATATGTTAAACACTGTAAAGTACAGTCGAACAAACAAAATTACAGTAAGGAGTGTGTGTGTGTGTGGAGGGGGAGGTGTCAGCAACTTCATCTATGTAAGGTAATACAATGCCCCTATGTATCACTATATACATGAGAGCTTGATAGCACAGACCCTACACTGTTTTTATTTATTTATTTATTAGAATCTTGGATTAACACCTTTGAGTTCAGAGCTCCTTTACATAGGTTCCACGTCATGGTACACACACAGGGTACAATACAGACTAGGACAAAGGATATATGAACATAAAGTAATAGGCAGGAGGGAAAAAAATTAAATATATACAGTCAAATTGAAAGCAGGTATTGTACAATGTATGCCTGACTAAAGACTAAATAACCACGTGCTAGGAAAGAGAATACGGTATCATAGTATCATAGGGAAAGAAGAGATTTGATTAACTCATAATTTATTTATTTATTTATTGAATTTTGTTGACCGGGTAGGCCCACTGGGCCCTGGAGGTCCCTTTTTCAGGGGCGACCCGGGGGTAAAAATAACATACAAGTAACGGAACAGTACAAGTTGATAGATGACATATTGTGTTACAGAGCTAGATTACATAGGGTTACAATCAGAGTAGGTAGAGTGGAACATACAGTCAGAGAGACCTCCAGAGTAGGATATATAACAACATGTTGCATGCACATAAACGTTAAGATCTAGGGAGGGCACGAGATAAGAGCTACGTTGCTAGGAGTCAGGTCACCTTCCTAAGGGGGGGGGTGACGTGAGGTCAGGTCCTAAGGCATTGGCAAGTACTCCTGTTGAGCAGGTGTGCTTTGAGTTTGGACCGGAAGCAGGGGCCCAACCCTGCCTCCCTTACCTCCTGTGGGAGGTTATTCCAGCTGGAAGGGGCTGTGAACATGAAGAATCTGGACCCAGCTTTGGTCTTTGTTTTAGAAACCACAAGGAGAGTTTGTCCTGAGGTGCGGAGGCTCCTATGAATGGACTTGACCGTGATTAGCCCTTTGAGGCTAGGGGGAGGAGAGGGGCCCAGTAACTTTGAAGCCAGGCAAAGAGTCAGGTAGATGAGGCGGGCTTCCAGTGATGGCCACCTGAGCCTGGCCTGGGCCTCGGCAGTGGTGTGTTCTAGGGTGGGACATTGTGGCAAACCGAGTGATCTTGTTGTATAAGGTCTGGAGCCAGCTAAGTTCCATAGAGGCCACACCGTGTAGAACGGAGGCTGCATAGGTGATCTTAGGGTGTAGGACGCTGGTTGCAATGGCAACCCTGGCTACGGGGATAATCTGGTCCTTTAATCTATAGAGGATGCCGAGTTTCACATGGATGGCTTTGGTGAGTTGGTCCATGTGATTTTTTAGGGTGAAACCCTGGTCAAGGGTTAGACCGAGGTACGTCGTATGGGTAACCACCTCGAGTTTGTCTCCCCCTCTGGACTGCAGTTGAAGGAGCGTCGAACACTCAGATCCCAGGGATCTGGGCCCAAACAGCATCTCCTTGGTTTTACTGGTGTTTAATACCATTTTGTTCAATGTGAGCCAGTCCTCCATCTGAAGGATGTCCTCTTGGAGGGCAATCTTCAGTTCCTTTACATCAGGGGAGGCTCAGTAAATGACAGCATCGTCCGCATACTGGATGACGCTGCTGCTCCCGCAGTGTAAGTGCAGGTCATTTATGAACAGGGTGAAGAGAAGGGGGCTGAGTATTGACCCCTGTGGTACACCTTCTTTGAGCGGTGCGGTCTGTGACACATTGTCCTTCCACCTGACCTTCTGGGTTCGGTCAGTGAGATAACTCTCAAACCAACCTAGTGCATGGGTGTCCAGGCCTATAGCGCTCGTTTTATGCAAGAGGAGGCTATGATTTATCAAGTCAAAAGCTTTAGAGAGGTCAATAAACACCACGCCTGTACTAGCCCCTGAATCAGTATTGCACAGGACATCAGCTGAGAATTTGGTTAGGGCAGTATCTGTCCCATGCTTAGCTCTGAAGCCGTGCTGAGATGAGGAGATTACCTGGTGTGTTTCCAAGTATTCGCGAGGTTGGGAGCAGACTAGCTTCTCTTGTATTTTTGCTATTGCAGACAGCAAGGAAATAGGCTCAGTGGGCCCTCCCTTGTGAATGGGAATCACTATGGCCTGTTTCCATGGTTCAGGGACCGACCCCTCCAAGAAGGACCAGTTTATCAGATAGGTTAGTGGCTTCGCTAGAGCTGGGGCCCCTTCCTTAAGGATTCTTGGCTGGATCCCATCAGGGCCTCCAGTGCCTCTCGCCTGTAGGGATTTAAGGATGAGCAGAACTTCCTTTACCTTAACCATCCGCAGATGAAACTGTGGGCGGTCAAGTTCATGGGGCAGAGGCTCATAAGGCGTATGCCCGTTGTCTATGTGCCCCACCTTGTAAACATCCAGATTCGTGAAGTAGCCATTTAGGGCCTCAGCGATGCGAGGCCCCTCATCAAGTACTTGCCCGTTCACCAGGATAGGGCCAGTTGTGGATTTTTTGTGACCCTTTAGGAGTTCATTAATATGTGACCAGAAGAACCTAGGGTATCCCAGGTTAGTTTTTTGGAGATTAGAGATATAATCTTTCTTAGCTTTTTTTATGTTCTGTTTGCATTGGGTTCTCAGGGCTCTGTATCTGACTAAGTCCTCAGGAAGATTAGTTCTCCTGCACTTTTTCCAAGCTTTGTCCCGGGTGGTCATCTGGGCTTTTAGGTGGGGAGAGATCCACTTATAGCAGTTCCCCTTAACCATCTGGGTTTTCATAGGGGCTACAAAGTCGGTGATACCAGTTAGGGTGGTTTGGAAAAATTTGACAGCTTTCTCCAGGTTGGGTAGAAGTCTTATGGGGTTCCAGTCAATGCCATTTAGGTAGCCAATGAACTGGTCCGGATGGAAGTTAGAGTAGTCCCTGGCAGTGATAATTCGAGGCGGGGCTTTAATCCCATTATTCTTCCATATGGCAAATATCGTGAGTGGTGGCTAAGGCATCTGCCAGAGTCCCAGCCAACTACGTTACTTGGGGATGAAGTCAGGACCCAGTCTATTGTGGAATGTCTCCCTGATTTGCAGTTCAATCTGGTTGGGAGGGAGATAATTTGAGCAAGGTGGGAGTCATGTAAGACTCTGTTTATTGCGGACTTAGCCTCTTGTGCCCAGTTTAGGTTGAAGTCACCCAATAGGATAATCTCCGATGCTGAGTCCACCACAGGGCTCTTCAGGAGCAAATCAAGGGAGCCGAGGGCATTGGTTGCAGCCAATAGTGAGGTGTTTAACCCCACCTAATGTGACCTTCAGAAAAACTGCTTCTGAGTCCAGGGACAAGTCAAAGGGCTGCCTAACTAATGAGGCTGTGATAGTGTCTTTAATGTAAATTAGTACTCCACCCCCTCTTTTCGAGTGTCTGTCCTTTCTAAAAACGGAGTAGCCGGGGACTGCAATCTTGTGATCCAGAATGAGGGGTTTTAGCCAGGTCTCTGAGACCGTGAGTAAGTCCGGTTTGTACACAGCCAGCCATGCTTGTACCTCCTGGATCTTTGGCCTCAGGCTGCGGATATTTATGTGGACCAGCTGCAGACCCTTAGCTCCATCCCAGGCCTTATCCATTGGGGAGGAGATAGATGCGTTCAATGTCCCTGGTCCAGGGTTAGGGTTGGATGTCCCCGGACAGTAGGAGTAAGGCAGCGAGAGAGCTAAGGAGAGAGAGGGTAGGAGGAGGTAGCACCAGCTTAACCTGCCATAGGGTCGGGCTCCTGGTACAAAGAAGGACTCTGAAGAGGACCCCCTTCCTAGAGAATTCATGGGCTGCTAGAAGCAGGATGTTAATCCTTGGCGAAGGGCATAAGAAGTGCCTCGCCATATCCTCTCCCGACCCCCCTTGTGTGTCGGGGGGGCTGTAAGCATTTCTGATTAGGGTATCGGTCCCTAGTTGAGCCAGAATGTAGATTATGGACAGGATAATACCATTGTTCAATTGAACAGGGTACATGATGGTTCCCTGTCTGTATCTGGTAAGGATTTATTAATCAATTCAGTAAGGAGTTAATAATCAATTCACCTTGAGTCTGTATTTGCATTGATCTGGTAAGGATACTTAGGTGCCGGCAGGATGCAGGAGATCGTGCAGCATTGGCTTAGCTAGTAGCAGCAGACTAAAGGATTTGAGCTGACAACACAGTTGACTTAAGTTAAGTATACAGCATTAACAGGGCTAACAGTTTGAATTCGCAGGTACAGAAACCTTGTGATGTATGCAGCAGTACCCTAAATCAAAGATTATATTGGCCTTTAGAGAAGTCAGTTTAAAACAAAATGCACAGGATATATATGATGCAGCTGGAGAGAGTCTAAGTCAAACGTAAAAAACATTTGTAGGGTCCTTTGGCTAAATGACATATGAACATACTAGGCACATACTAGGCACATAAGTTACTTAAAATGCAGCTGAAGCTGTAGCTTATCATACTAATAGCTAGCAAATGAGTAAGGACTATAGGGGCAGTGACGATAGGAGACAGTGAGAATTAGATTATTTGTGGAGCAAAAGGGTTTTTGTAGAGCAAAGACAGGCAGTTATGCCCAGAGATAGGGAGTTCCTCTGCAGCTTGGGGAGTGAAGGGCTGATGATATAGAAGTAGAGCTCCTCCTTGTGAAGCCAAAATTGGATTTGATAGGGGGAGTCAATACCTGGACTGGGCTTCGTCCGGCTACAGCCTATAATGGTCACCACAACCACAGAGCGGGTGGGCGGGAGTTTCAAAAAAAAGAAAATCAGCCGAGGAGCTGCGACCTACCCTCTGCTTATGGTCTTTTAGGTTCTGTGCTGCCGAAGGTCTAGGGGAGGTCCACCCGGCTTTGTGAAGCTGCCGGCACCTCGACCCCAGGAATCCTGCTGAAAGCGTTCGCGAGGGGGGGGGGACCCGTTGAAGCCTGTCGTCCACCCGCCCGGTCCGATGCCGTGGAGTGAGTGGGAGTCGTATAGTGGTCCTGGTTATTTGCCCTCTGTGTCTCCGCCGCTGATCCTAGGCGCCAATCAGGAGTCCTCCTCAGCGCGCCAAGTCAAACAAAGGAAATCAGCCGAGGAGCTGTGACCTGCCCTCTGGTTATGGTCTTTTAGGTTCTGTGCTGCCAAAGGTCTAGGGGAGGTCCGCCCGGCTTTGTGAAGCTGCCGGCTCCTCGACCCCGGGAATCCTGCTGAAAGCGTTCGCATGGGGGGGACCCGTTGAAGCCTGTCGTCCACCGGCCCAGTCCGATGCCGTGGAGTAATGTAGGAGTTTATCAAATGCCTTTGTAAAGTCCAGTTGTATTACAGCTACTGAGTTCCCTAAATCTAAATATCTGCTTACTCTCTCATAAAACTGCAAAAGGTTGGTCTGGCAAGATTTTGATTTTGGAAACCCATGCTGGCTATGATCAAACAACTCATTTTCGGTCAGGTGAACATGAATGTGCTCCTTTATAATACCTTTCAATACATTACCCATCATGGTTGTTAAACTCACTGGTCTATAGTTCTCAGGGGACTCTTTATTACCCTTTTTAAAGATTGGCACAATGTGTGCTTCTCGCCACTTTTTGATCACTTTCCTTTTATCCATTAACCTTTGAAAGATAAAGGCTACTGGTTGGGCTATCTCAGCTGCTGTTTCTGTAATGAGTCTTGGATGTATGTTATCCTGTCCCGGTGATTTATTGATTTTTAATCTTCTTTAATATATCCAAAACATCCTTTGTGTCAATTTTAATCAGCTTTTCATCAGATGAATTGTATTTTATTTCAGTTGTTGATTTATCTTTCGAATTAAATACAGTGCTAAAACATTTCTTTTGCACATCTGCCATTTCTCTATCATTTAGTGTGTTGCCTTTATCATCCGTGAATGGACCTATTGATTGTTTGTTACCTTTTCTGTTATTACGGTATGTATAAAATGCCTTATTTATTTATTTATTTAAGAGATTTACCAGGAAGGCATGCTGAGCAGAGTACCGCTCGATTCCAGATGCGCCCTGGGGATTCCAGATGCACCCTGGGGGCTTCTGTTTTCCAAGTTTTTTCGAAATTTGCTTTAGCATTTTTGATCAATTTCTTTTCTCGCCGTGTTTGTTCCTTATATTTTGAAAGGTAATTTGCATCTAACTTGGATAATTTATACATTTTGTATTTTTAGTTTGATTTGTCTTTTATTTTATGAGTTAAACATTTAGGGGTATTGTCCTGTTTTGAATTTTTACTTATATAAGGTACCTGTAAATCTGATAATGTTCTTACTTTGGCCACTAGAGTGTTCCTCATCCCATCTAATGTTAATTCTGAAAAGTCTGATTCCCAATCCCATGTAAGCATTGCCTTTCTTATTTTATCAAATTTCACATTTTTGAAGTTTGGAATTTTTGTTTTAATGCCCTTGGGGCCCACCTCAGTTCCCATTTATTTGGATCCCATATTAGTTAGTACTACATCCAGAATTTTGTTTTCCCTTGTGTTAACTCTATCTGTTCCAAACCCAGTTGGTTAAATGTTTCTAGATAATCTCAGTACTGCCCACTGGTTTTTGGTTTACCCAATCAATTCCTGGGATGTTTAGATCTCCTGCTATAGCAGTATTCTCTACTGGATTTAAGAGCTCCAGGCAGTCTAGAATTTCCTGTTCCTTTTCTCTGGTAATTGGAGGGAGGGGTGATATAATGCCCACAAGATGATTTTAGGGGCATTTTGGGGCATAATCTTTAAAGTTAGATGTTCAATATTTAAACTACCATCATATATTTCCATGCTTTGTATGAACTTGTGAACATAGATTTCCACTCCACCTCCCTTTCTATGTTTTCTAGATTTATAATATGTAGTGTATCCTGTTAGGTTTTTGTCCCAAGTATCCCCCTCCTCCCACCAGGTTTCCATGAGAATTGCAATTTTGATATTTTTGTCTTTTATTAAATAAGTAAATTCATCAAACTTTTTGTCTAAGCTTCTCTCATTTGTTAACAAGCAATTAACTGACTCCAATTTCTTGTTTTGTGATTTTAATTTGCTGGTATCAGTTTTTATCTGGGTATTTTTCTCTCCCCCTTCTTTTCCCAGTTTAAATGGTTCTCAATGATTTTGTTGAAAGTTTTCCCCACTCTTCTTTTTCCCATTTTATTTAAGTGAAGTCCATCCTTCTCATACAGTGACTCATTTCTAAAGATGCTACCTGTTTCTATGACCCCTATCCCTTGTTTTAAATAAACTTTCCGCAATCTGGAGTTAATTAAGGCAATTTCATGTTTTTTTGTTGAAACCTTCCATATATAGGTAAGATGTCAGATATAATGATATCAATAGTAGAAGGGGAGATTTTCTTACTATACATATGGTAGAACATGCATCCCAGAGGCATTGTCAAAGATAGGAGAGAGAGAGAGAGAGAGATATTGAGTAGTGGGGATAAGGTGAGAGAGGTAGGGGAGCAAAGGAGAGGAGGAGGAGGAAAAGATGGAGAGTTAAAGGGATTATATGATTGGTGGGATAGAAGCTAAGTAGTTGAGAGCTAGAGAGGAATGAAATGGGGAGGGGTGGTGGTGGTGGTGGGGAATGAGGTGATGGGTAAGAAAAAAGGGAGTATTGTACATCAGGAAATGGAGTGAGGAGTTTATACAGTAGCAATGATGTGGAGGGAGGGAGTGGAGAAGTAATAGAAATGGTCATGCAAATGTCACCATTTGGAGCGCAGGGTTTGATCCCCCCATAACAGTGGGATAACAGCAGAATTACCATCATCTGTTGGTCATCCATGGTAACTGCAGTTGAACAAGCAAAATTACAGTAAGAAGTGTGTGTGGGTGGAGTGGGGAGGAGTCAGCAGCTTCATCTATATGTGGTAACACAGTGCCCCTGTGTATCAATATGTGCATGTATGGTTGATACCAGAAACCCTGCACTGGTATGCAAATGTCATCATTACATAATGTCCTCCGGTCTTACACTCCATCATCATGTAATGATGACACCTGCATGGTAGTACAGTTTTTTCCCTCATGACAATGACATAGCAGCAGAATTATTGCCATATGTTCATCATCCATCATAACTGCACCTGAACAAACAAAATTACAGTGAGAAGTGGGGAGATGTCAGCAGTTTCATTTATGTGTGGTAACACAGTGCCCCTTTGTATCACTGTGTGCATGTGTGCTTGATACCACAAATATTGCACTGACATGCACTCCAACATCATGTAATGTCAACACTTGTGTGGCTGCAAAGTTTGTTCCCCCATGACAGAGGCATAACACAAGAATTACTGCCATCTTTTAGTCATCAATGTTAACTGCATATGAACAAACAAAATTACAGTAAGGAGTGTGTGTGAGGGCATGAAAGGCATCAGCAGCTTCATCTATGTTTGATAAGACAGTGCCCCATGTATCAATATGTGCATGTGTGCTTGATACCACAGACCCTATACTGTCATGCACATTTCACCATTACATAATGTTGGAGCAGGGCACAGGGTCCTCTGAAACCTGCAATCCAACATTATTTAATGGTGAAACTGGCATGGCAGCATAGCTTGTTCCCTCAATGATAGTGGCATAACAGCAGAATTACTGCCATCTGTTGGTCATCTATGGTGATTGCAGAAAAAGCTAAGTTACAGTAAGAAGTGTTTGTGGGGGGTGACAGCAGCTTCATCTCTGTGTGGTAACACAGTGCTTCTGTGTATCAATATGTGCATACTGTATGTGGTTGATACTGCACACCCTGCACTGGCATGCAAGTATCAGCAGTACTACCTGTGTCCCCAGTTATGTCTTACCCCCACCCCACCCCCCAGTACTTGCACAAATAATGATTTTGCCAACATCAGAGTGCCCAATCATTGTGTTAGCATGAGAACCCAGACCCTGCACTCCAGCATCATGTAATGGTGACACTTGTAAGGCAGTGCAATTTGTTAACCCATGACAGCGGCATACCAACAGAATTACCACCATCTGTTGGTCATCTATGTTAACTACACATGAACAAACAAAATTACAGTAAGCAGTGTGTGTGTGTGCGGGGCTGGGAGGTGTTAGCAGCTTCATCTGTGCATGGTAACTCAGTGCCCCTGTGCATCAGTATGTGCATGTGTGGTTGATACCACAAATCCTGCACTGGCATGCATATGTTAGCATTACTCCCAGTGTTCACAGTTATGTCCTACCACTCCAGTACTTGCAAAAATAATGTTTTTGCTGACATTGGCGTCCTCATTTCCCCATGTCAGTACTAAAAGCCCCGCCCCCTGTATGCCAGCATTATGTAATGGTGACACTTAAATGGAAGCACTGATTGTTTCCCCCATGGCAATGGCATAACGGCATAATTACTGCCATCTGCACTACAACATCTTTAGGATCTTCTGATCCTGTGCTCCAACAGTATCCACGGCAACAGCACATTAACCCACAAACCCTGCACTACAACTTTTTAGGGGTGAGTGCACAGGGTCCTTCAGACCCTGCACTCCCACAGTATCTCAGGTGACAGCACAATGTTTCACAAACTCTGTGCTACACTGTTGTTGGGGGTGGGAGTGCAGGGTCCTTTGGACCCTGCTATCCCAAACCATCTCAGGCACCAGAAGAATGCCCCACAAATCCTGTGCTACCAAGTGTTTAGGGGTGAGAGCACAGGGTCCATCAGACCCTGTGCTCCCACAGTATCTCACGCACCAGCACAATGCCCCACAAACCCTGTAATACAAGTTTTTTTGGGGTGCCAGCACTGGGTCCTTCTGACCCTGTGCTCCAAAAGTATCTCAGGCACCAGCACAAAGCCCCACAAAACCTGCTTTACAATGTTTCAGAGATGGAAGTGCAGGGTCGATTGGACCCTGCACTCAAACAGTATCTCATGCAACAGCACAATGCCCCAGAAACCCTGTGCTACAATGTCTTTAGGGTGGTAGCAGAGGATCCTATGGACCTTATGCTCCCATAGTATCTCAGGCACCAGTACAGTGCTCCACAAATCATGCAATAAAACATTGTTAGGGGTGGAAGCACAGGCTTCTTCAGATCCTGTGCTCTCAAAATATCTCAGCCACCAGCACAGTGCCTCACAAACCCTGTGTTAAAACATTATTATGGGTTAGAGTGCAGGGTCCTTTGGACCCTGTGCTCCCACAGTATTTCAGGCACCAGCACATTGCCCCACAAAACCTTCACTACAAAATTTTTACAGGTGGGATCACAAGGTCCTTTAGACCATGTGCTTCCACATTATCTCAGTCACCAGCACAATGCCCTACAAACCCTGCACTACATCTTTAGGGGTGGTAGTGCTGGCTCCTTCAGACTCTGCACTCCCACAGTATCTCAGGCACCAGCACAATGCCCCCAAAGCTCTGCATGACAATGTTGTTAGGGGTCCCACAATATCTCAGGCACTAGCACAATGCCCACAAACCCTGCACTACAATGCCTTTAGGGATGGGGTTCTGCACTCCCACAATATCTCAGGCACTAGCATAATGCCTCACAAACCCTATGCTACCATGTCTTTGGGGTGGGATCACAGGGTCTTTCAGCTCTAACACTCTCACAGTATCTCAGGCACCAGCACAATGGCTTACAAACTTTGTGCTACAACATCTTTAGGGGTGGGAGCACAGGGTCCTTCATCCCCTGTGCTCCCACAGTATCTCAGGCACCAGCACAATGCCCCACAAACCCTGCTCTATAATGTTTTTAGGAGTGGGAGCACAGGGTCCAAAGGACCCTGCACTCCCACAGTATCTCAGACAGTGTGACAGTGTCTCACAAACACTACACTAAAACATTTTAAGGGGTAAAAGCACCCCACAGTATCTCAAACAGTAATACTGGACACCAGGCAGAACCCTGATGGGGTTAACATAATGAATATAGCCAGGAAAAAAACTAAGTATTTGGTACATACACTTTTATAATCCTTTTTCATCAGAAGTCATAATCCTTTTTCATGACATGAAAAAGGATTATGACTCCTCACAAAATTAGAATAAATCTGACAAAAAAATGATTAGGGACTTCTCCAGCCAGATGACCCTGTCTGTACTCCTTTTTCATCAGATGAATTCCTTTTTCTTGAGATGTCATAATCCTTTTTCGCATCGCAAAGAAGGATTAGGACATCTCACGAAAAAGGGTTACCAGCAGGGCCATTTGGTCAGAGAGGTCCTAATCCTTTTTCGCTTCATGAAAAAGGATTAGGACATCTCGCAAAAAAGGAATTTGCTGAAGGAAAAGGATTAGATCATCACATGAAAAAGAATTTAAGAAAGTAATATTTATGATTATGGCCTTATTTTGGCCAAAAAAATGGCCAGGAAATATTTTGGTCATTTATGGGACCAATGTTTTTTTAATTAAAGTAGTGCTGCAAATTTGCAGCAGTTTTTGTGAAACAATTTCATTAGTTGCTCAAAAACTGCCACAATCTGCAGCACTTTCACAAATGTACTGTCACAAATTTGTGACACTTCCAATGGCCAAACTAAAAACAATATTTCTGACCATTATTTTTCAAATCTAATGCCAGGGTCGTATTCCTTGGTCCCCAATTAGATAAACACAACTGCTGGTGTTTACAAAGGGGCAGTATTTTTTGAATTACAGTGTTTTGTACCCTTCACTATTAACTGAAAACAATATGATGGCAGTACAACACTACTGAACCCATTTGTGGCAGAAACAGTGCTTTCGCAAAAGCAAAAAGTGCTTTCATACCAGACATCTAATTTTTTCCTTGGCTAGAATGGGAAACTTAAAACTTAATAACTTTTGGATTAATTAATATTTTTTCAACAAACCTTCAAAAGGCATATCTGCAGCCCAGACCTCATATACCCTAACAATTTGAGACCAGACCCCAAAGCACTTTTGGAGATGCAGATGAGCAAAGAATTTGCACCAAAATGGTAAGTTGCACTTTGTTGGCACTCTGAAGCTTCTCAACTAGACATCTGACTGGAACAAAACTTGCCAGATCCAGAAATCTATGATACCAGATAGGGCATGAAACATTTTGGACACATCAGTCATATGGTTGCAACGTTACTATAGTGCAATATTTTGGGTTTAACATAGAAGTGGCCGGACAACAAGCCTGTCTTCATTTTATCCACTGTATTGAACACTGCTGTGATGTATCTATATCTATATCTATATCTATATCTATATCTATATCTATATCTATATCTATATTCATATCTATATCATATCTATATCTATATCTATATCTATATCTATATCTATATCTATATCTATATTAGAGGCAAAAAACTCAGTTTAATGCATTAGTTAGGGCTGATCCACAGTGACAAAAGAGAGGAAATTTGGTGTTAAGGTTGATAGCCCTCTTTGGACCCCCCCCGACAACACCCCCAACCGGCGTTGGGGTGCGCGTTGAGGTTGCCGGCCCTAACTCTCAGCCCATCACATGTGTGAAGAAGCATAGATATAGGAGAATGGGGTGAGAGTTAAGACCGACAACCCCAATGCGCACCCCAATACTGGTTGGGGTGTGGGTGGGGGGTCCAAGGTGGGCATTCAACCCTAACACCGAATTTCCTCACTTTTGTCGCTGTGGAACAACCCTAACTAATGCATTAAACAGAGTTTTTTGGCTCTAATTTCCCTTCTTTTTGAGAATGATAATGAGAAATAGTGAATATAATGCAGTGGCAGGAGCGCCCCGCACTCTCACCACGTGATGTCTTGTCACATAGTAACATACGCAAATGGTAATGCACATGGTGATGCAAAGCGAAACACAAAGATAAACAGTACTGCAGACACAAATGGTTAAAATAATGCCAATGCAAGTGCAAATGAAAATGTAAAGGGTAACGCACATGGTGCCATAGATGGGAACAGTAAGTGAAATGGGTACGGAACCACAAGCAGAAGTGGTAAGGGTAACAGTAATGAAAGCATACAGACTGATTTTCCCCAAAAGCTGCATAGAGAAAGACAATGAGTACAAAGAATGTATGCATAATAATGGGTCTCAGAGCAGAAAATGAGGAGTTGGAATACTAAATTACTTGTATCTCAGGAACTGTAGGATGTAGAAAAAAAATGTAAAAGTCATATGATTTATGACCTTCCTGGCTAATTTTGTACTTTGTCCCCATCAGGGGGCTAAGCATTTTTCTGATGAAAAGTCCGTGTCTCACACCATTTCTGAGATACGGGCACTGAAAGACGCGGCGAATGCCATGATGTTATCTTATGGGGAAAAAAAAGAGAAGTTCAGAGTGCCATAACTTTGGCTCCCTGTGATATTTTTTCACCAAACCACTAAAAGGCACATCTGTGAGATGTTTGCTTTCTTCCCTTCAAATTTAAGCCCAAAAGACCAAACCATTATTTTGCAGCAGGGTGGCAAACGGATTCCTGTAATGCAGCGGACGCTGTAATGTTATCCTATAGGAAAAAGTGTCAAATTTGGAGTGCCGTAACTTTGCCGTCCTGTAATATTTTTTCACTTGTCTCCCTCCAAATCTCAGCCCAAAAGACCAAACCGTTCTTTTGAGCATGGTGGCAAAGAATTGCTGTTATTTTCACACAGCCTGGAAAAGTACTGTCAAACTTTGAGAAAGCTTTCGCAAATTCATGTGACAGTGTTGCAAATGCGAAAGTACTTTTTCCAGAAATTTGAAAAACATATTTCTGGGGTGTTTTACCCCAAAATAAAGACATGCCTAGCATCCTCAGGGTCCAACTAGGTGAATACAAAAAGAATTAGGTTGCTAGAGGGTCCCAAATTTAAATGGCAAGCATTTTTTTGATGGCCAACTGAAAACAAAATGGCGGATTTGCGACAGTAAAAGGGCCATTTGCAAAAGTAAAAACTGCATTTGCAACACTGTTAAACTTTTTGTTAACTTTTCCCATTGACGTATAATGGGAAATTGTTTTTTGATTAACTTTTGAACCATTTAACGTTTTTTCACGAAATCTTCAAAAGGCACATCTGGGACCCTGCCCGCATGTTCCCTGAAGATTTCAGACTAGTTGTTCAAACCGTGTGACCTATAAAGACAAGCCAAGTTTGACCATTTGTGTTTCCACTACTGTTTGTGTTTGCGTTTTGGTTTGTGTCACCATGCGCATTGCCATTTGTGTTTCCAGCAGCCCTTTCATTTGCATTTCTGTTTCTCTTTTGTCTTGCCTCTTTCTTGCTGTTACTGTTGCCATTTGAGTTTGCAACTGTTTTACTGTGCCCATGAGCATTACAGTTTGCGTTTCCTTACGCGCTTGCATTTTCTTTTGCGTTTCTGTTTCCTTTGCTGTTATTGTTGCTGTTACCATTACCATTTGCATTTACAATTGTGGTACCATGCCTGTGCACATTACGGTTTGTGTTTACGTGTGCGCTTGCATTCGTGTTTACGTTTCTGTTCCCTTTCGCGTTCTTTTTGCTGTGACACTTAATATTTCCATTTAAAGTACCGCTGCCATCACTGTTTGGGTTACCAGTTGCATTTTCATATGTGCTTCAATGTCCGTTTGCGTCACTGTTTGCTTTGGCATCACTTTGCACTTCCGTTTCTATTAACGTTTCCTTTACCATTTACATTTGTGTTACCATGTGCACCACTGCTAGTGCTCCTGTTTGCATGCTGTTCCTGTTACTATGTCACAAGACATCATGTGGCAGGAGCCCAGGGCCCGCCCCAGGATTACATTCACTATTTCTCATCATCATTCTCAAAAAGAAGGGAAATTAGAGGCAAAAAAACTCTGTTTACTGCATTAGTTAGGGTTGCTCCACAGCAACAAAAGTGAGGAAATTCAGTGTTAGAGTTGAAAGCCTCCCTTGGACCCCCAGACCACCCTCCCAACCGGCATCAGGGTGCGCATTGGGGTCATTGGTCCTAACGCTCACCCCATTCTCCTATACCTCTGCTTCTTCACACATGTGATGGGGTGAGAGTTATGGCTGATGACCCCAATGCACACTCCGATGCTGGTTGGGGGGGTCCAAGGGGGGCTTTCAACCCTAACACTGAATTTCCTCACTTTTGCCACTGTGGAAGAACCCTAACTAATGCATTAAATGGAGTTTTTTTCCATATATATATATATATATATATATACACACTACCGGTCAAAAGTTTTAGAACACACCCATTTTTCCAGTTTTTATTGAAATTTAAACAATTCAAGTCCAGTGAATAACCTGAAATGGTACAAAGGTAAGCGGTAAACTGCTAGAGGTTAAAAAAAAAAATGTTTAGGTTAGCAAAAACTGCTGTAGAGAAATTGCAAAGAAAGCCAAGGTGTCAGTGAGCACAGTTTCCTACACCATCAAAAGGCACTTGGAAACTGGAGGAAACTCTGACAGGAAGAGATCTGGTAGACCCAAAGCCACAACATAATCAGAAGACAAGTTTCTGAGCGTCAACAGCTTGCGTGATAGGTGGCTCACAGGACAACAGTACAGAGTGACTGGCACCCTGAACCAAAAAGGGCTACCACAGCATTTTGCAGCGCCATGCAATACCCTCTGGTCTACACCTAGTTAGTCAGGGGTTCATCCTACAGCAAGATAATGACCCAAAACATACCTCCAGGCTATGTCAGAACTACCTTTCTAGGAAAAGAACAAGACGGTAGGCTTCAAATCATGGAATGGCCAGCACAGTCTCCAGACTTAAACCCCATTGAGCTGGTTTGGGATGAACTGGACAGAAGGGTGAAAGCAAAGCAACCTACAAGTGCAACACATTTGTGGGAACTTCTGCAACAGTGTTGGGAAGAACTTCCCAAACAATATTTGATGTCCATTGTAGGAAGAATGCCACGAGTGTGTTCGGCTGTTACAGTATATCTGCAAAAGGTGGCTACTTTGATGAGTCAAAAATTTAGCTTAAATTTTGTTAAACAAAATGATTCTATGATTTCTTTTTTATCTCCAATTGTTTATTTGTCCTATGCTTTAATTTCAGAGTACATTGAGACATTAACCTGATTAAATTTCAATAAAAACTGTAAAAATTGGGGTGTTCTAAAACTTTTGACTGGTAGTGTATATATATATTATGTTGGCACAGTAGTGCCACCGTAGTTAGGGTTGAGTACCCCATTTAAGGTTAAAGTGTAAAATTTTGCATCTTAATAACTTTTCCACCGTACAACAGATTTTCCTGGCAGGCAGAGAGCAGTACTATAGATCTCTTTATCTACCAAGCTTTATAACAGTCAGATATACAGTTGCAGAGTTATAAAGTGACATTCCATAGCACAATTACGCTTTTTTGCACATTGTTTGCTCACACCTACAGGTCACATGGTTTATGCGACCAGTCCAGAAATGTCAGTGAACATGCGGCCAGGGTCCCTGATGTGCCTTTTGAAGATTTCATGAAAAAATAATAAACGGTTCAAATGTTATTCAAAAAACAAGTTTCCCATTATAGTCAATGGGAAAAGGTAACAAAAAGTTTGACAGTGTCACAAATGTAGTTTTTAGTGTCACAAATGACCCCTGTAGTGTCATAAGTCAGCCATTTTTTTCAGTTAATGGTCACAGAAATGCTTGGCATTTAAATTTGGGACCCTCTAGGGACACAATTCTTTTTGTGTTCACCTAGACGGAACATGAGGATACTAGCCATGTCCTTTTTGGGGGGTTAAACACCCCAGAAATATGTTTTTTGAAATTTTTGTAAACTGTAGTGTCACAAAGTAGTGTCGCACTTGCAACACTTTTGGGATTTTTTTTGCGAAAGTGTCGCAAATCATGACACTACTATGCAATACTATGGCCAAAATAACAGAAATTCTTTCTCACCCTGCTGCAAAATAATGGTTTGGTCTTCAGGACTGAAATTTGGAGGGAGGGCAGCCAATATGCCACAGATGTGCCTTTTTGTGGTTTGGTGAAAATAATTACATGGCTGCAAAGTTACGGCACTCCGAAATTGATGCTTTTTCACATAGGCGAACATTATGGCATCCGCCGCACCTTTCGGGGCCCATATCTCGAAAACGGTGCGAGATACGGACTTTTCATTGGAAAAACTCTTAGCTTCCCTAAAAGTGGCTAAGTACAAAACTAGCCAGGAAAGTCATGAGTCATACGCAATTTAATTTTTTTTTTACGTTATATGGTTCCTGAGATATAAGCAATTTAGTATTCCAAGTCCTCATTTTCTGCTCCGAGGCCTATTATTATGCACACATTCTTTGTATTCACTGTGTTTCTCTATGCAGCTTTTGGGGAAGAAAAGGGTGTACGTTTTCGTTACTGTTACAATTAGCATTTCCACTTGCGTTTTTGTAACAGTTTGCGTTAGCGTTCCCGTGTACCCCACCATGTGTGTTACCCTTTGCATTTTCATTTGTGCTTGTGTTTGCATTACTGTTACCTTTTGCATTTCCACTATTGTTTCTGTTTGCATTTAATTTTGTGTCACCATGTGCATTTCCATTTGCGTTTGCGTATGCACTTCCATTGAACTGGCTGAAGCGAAGGAGTCAGACAGTGGTGGTAAATGGGACTCATTCCAAGGAACAGGCTGTGACCAGTGGGGTGCCACAGGGGTCAGTGCTAGGACCAATACATTTTAACATCTATGTTAGTGACCTAGTGGAGGGTCTGGAGGGACAGGTGTGCCTGTTCGCAGATGATACAAAGGTCTGCAATAGGGTAGATTCACCTAGTGGTGTGCAAGCCATGAGGCGGGACCCAGATAGGCTGGAGAAGTGGTCTGACACCTGGAAATTGAAGTGTAATGCACAAAAGTGCTCACTGATGCACCTGGGGAGGAGGAATAGGAGGGAAACTTACTCCTTTGGGGGTGATTAAGGAGAAGGAAGCAGAAAGGGACCTGGGGATTATGGTATTGTGTGACCTCAAGGTGGAATGCCAGTGTAGCAGGGCAGTGGGAAAGGCAAATGGAATGTTGGCCTGCATTGTGAGGGGTTTTAATAGCAGGAAGAAAGAGGTTCTAATGCTGTTATACAGAACCATGATCAGGCCACATCTGGAGTATGGGGTGCAGTTCTGGAGGCCTCACCTATGAAGAGATGTTGAGTTGATGGAAAAGGTACAGAGAAGGGCAACCAAAATGGTACGAGGGATGCAGGATGTACCCTATGAGAGAAGACTGAGAGGGCTGAATTTGCACCCTCTGGAGACTAGGAGGAAGATGGGGTACATGATTGAGACCTTTAATTATCTGAAGGGAGTAAATAAGGTGGAGGGTAGTAGCTTGTTCAAACTGAAGAAGGGAGCAAACACGAGGTGACATAGCCTCAAACTGGAAGGTGGGCAATACAGAGGTAATGTCAGGGGGCCGTTTTTTATGGAGAGGGTGGTGGAGGCCTGGAACAAGCTGCCAGAGGAGGTAGTGGCAGCTGAAACGGTGGAGGGGTTCAAGAGGGTTTGGGATAGATTTAAGGGGTTGGGAAAAGAGGGTGGAAGCATAACAGAAGGGGGGAGGTAGGGTGTTGGGCAGACTAGATGGGCCATGGGGCCTTTCTCTGCCATCACATTTCTGTGTATCTGTGTATCCATGTATTTGTGTTCGTGTTTCTGTTTCCTTTGCCATTAACGTTGCTGTTACTGTTAGCATTTGCATTTCCAATTGTGGTACCGTGACCATGTGCATTACTGTTTGCATTTCCATATGCGCTTGCGTTTCCATTTGTGTTACTGTTCACTTTGGTGTCATCGTTGCTGTTGCTGTAACTGTTTGCATTTCCAATTGCATTACCATTACTGTTTGAGTCTTCATCACTGTTTGCGTTTTTGTTGCCCTTAGCGTTTGCATTTTCGGTTGCATTTCCATTGTCGATTGTGTTACTGTGTACTTGTGCAATGTCGTTGCCTTAATCATTTTAATTTCTGTTTGTGTTTCCATTTGCATTATCATTTATGTTAGCGTCACCATGTGTGTTACCATTTGCACTTGCATTTGTGTTGCTGTTACTTCACTATTTATACTGCACATTCTCAAAAATAAGGGAAATTCATGGCAAAAAAACTCCATTTAATGCATCAGTTAGGGTTGTTCCACAGTGACAAAAGCTAGGAAATTTGATGTTAGGGTTCCACCTCCCCTTGCCCCCCCAACCCCACCAACAGATATCAGGGTGTGTGTTGTGGTCATCAGTCCTAACTCTCACCCCATTCTCCTATACTGCACCACCTCAGCTTGTTTATGCATGGGATGGGGTGAGAGTTAGGGCCGAGGACCCCAATGCACACCCCGATGCCTGTTGGTGGGGCCGGCAAGGGGATGGAAAACATACCATTGAAATTCTTTGCTTTTGTCACTGTGGAACAACCTAACAGATGCATTAAACTGATTTTTGCCATGAATATATATATATATATATATATATAAATATATATATATATATAGAGAGAGAGACAGAGTGATAGATTGATCTATCTATCTAACTATCTATCTATCTATCTATCTATCTATCTATCTATCTATCTATCTACCTATCTATATTCATGGCAAAAATACTCTGTTTAATGCATCAGTTAGGATTGTTCCACAGTGACAAAAGCAAGGAAATTCGGTGTTAGGGTTGAAAGCCTATCTTGCACCCCCAGCCCATCCCCCCAACTGGCAACGGGATGTGCATTGGAGTCATCGGCCCTAACTCTCACCCCATCACATGTGTAAACAAGCTGAGGTTTAGATGACTGGGGTGAGAGTTAGGACTGACTACCTCAGTGCACACCCTGTTGCCAGTTGTGGGGTGGGCAGGGTGTGAAAGGGGGGCATTCAACCCTAACACCAAATTTCATCACTTTTGTCGCTGTGGAACAACCCTAACTGGTGCATTAAACAGAGGGTTTTTTTTGCCATGAATCTCCCTTCTTTTTGAGAATGAGGACTATAAATAGTGAATGGAATATGGTGGTGTGCACAGGGCCCTTTGGGCCCCGTGCTCCCACCACATGAGTTTTTGTGACATAGTAATGGTAACTGCAACAGAAATGCAAAATGCTAACAGTTCCACACATGGTGACACAAGCATAAATGGTAAAGCAAATGTTAATAGTAACACAAGCGCAAAGTGATGTCAAAGCGTGTATGGAAACGCAACTGGTAATGCGCACTGTCACAGTACCGCTGTTGTAAACACAAAATGTAACTGTAACAGCAACAATAATGCCAAAGGAAACAGAAACAGAAATGCAAACAGAAGCGCATATGGAAACACAAAACGTAACTAGCAGGGTCACGGTACTGCAATTGCAAACGCAAATGGTAACAGTAACAGCAAAAATAACACCAAAGGAAACAGAAACGGAAACACGAATGCAAGCGCGTATGGAAAAGCAAACCGTAATGCTCACGGTAACGGTACCGTAATTGTAAATGCAAATATTAATGGTAACAGCAACAATAACGCCAAAGAAAACAGAAGTGCAAACACAAGCGTGTACAGAAATGCAAATCGTAATGATCATGGGCATGGTAACGCAAGTGGAAATGCAAATGGGTAACAGTAACAGCAACGAAGACGCAAAATGAATCAGAAAAGCAAATGAAAGGGCTTCCAGAAACACAAATGGCAATGCACATGGTGACACAAACCAAAATACAAACAGTAATGGAGATGCAAATGGTAACAGTAATGCAAACGCAAGCGCAAATGAAAACGTATAGGGTAATGCACATGGTGGCGTACACGGGAACGCTAATGCAAACAGGTATGGAAACGTAAGTGGGAACACTAACTGTAACAGTAACAGAAGCACACACCCTGTTTTTGCCCAACAGCTGCATAGAGAAACACAGTGAGTACAAAGAATGTATGCATAATAATGGGCCTCGGACCAGAAAATGAGTTCTTGGAATACTAAATTGCTTATATCTCAGGAACCGTACAACATAGGAAAAAAATTAAAATTTCATGACTTTCCTGGCTATGTTTGCATTGAATGCTTAGCCCCATAGGGGCTAAGCATTTGTTTAACAAAAATTCAGTATCTCGCACCATTTCCGAGATATGGGCCCTGAAAGGCACGGCATGCACGGCAATGTTAGTCTATGGGGAAAAGCATCAAATTCAGAGTACCGTATCTTTGCATCCCTGCAACATTTTTTCCCCAAGCCACCAAAAGGCACATTTGTGAGATGTTGGGTTTCCTCCCTCCAAATTTCATCCCAAAAGACCAAACTGTTCTTTTGCAGCAGGGTGGCAAACAATTCCTGTCATTTTGGCCATAGTGTTGAAGAGTAGTGTTGTGATTTGTGACATTTTCACAAAACAATCATGAAAGTGTCGCAGGTGTGACACTACTTTGTGACACTACTTTTCCCCAAAATTTCAAAAGCATATTTCTGGGGTGTTTAACCCCAACATTAAGACATGGCTGTCATCCTCAGGGCTTGACTAGGTAAACACAAAAAATACTGTGTCCCTAGATGGTCCCAGTTTTAAATGGCAATCATTTCTGTGATCAGTAACTGAAAACAAATGGCTGACTCATGACATTACAGGGATAATTTGCGACACTAAAAACTGCATTTGCGACACTGTCAAACTTTTTCTTAACTTCTCCTATTGACTAAAATAGGAAACTTGTTTTTTGAATAACTTTTGAACCATTCAATATTTATTCATGAAATCTTCAAAAGGCAGATCAGGGACCTCGACCACATGATCCCTGAAGTTTTTGGACTGATCGTGCAAACTGTGCGACCTGTAGGACCAAGCCAAGAATGCGCAAAAAAATGTAAATGTGCCCCAGAATATCACTTAATAACTCCGCAGCTGTATATCTAACTGTTATTAAAGCTGACATAGCCCAAGATCATTGGTTATGCCATGTGTCTGCCAAATTTCAGGCAAATCCATTGAACTTTGGCAAAGTTATTAAAGTGCAAAGTTTAACAATTTAACCTTAAATGGGGTACTTATCCCTAACTATTGTAGCAGTACCGTGGTACCTATAATATATATATATATATATATATATATATATAAATATATCCATGACAAACATCTGTTTAATGCATCAGTTAGGGTTGTTTCACAGTGACAAAAGTGAAGAAATTCTGTATTAGGTTTGCTACCCCTAGCACCCCACGCCCACCCCATCCCCACCAACAGGCATTGGGGTGTGCATTAGGGTCATCTACCCTAACTCTCACCCCATCCCATGTGTAAATAAGCTGAGGTGGTGCAGTGTAGGAGAATGGGGTGAGAGGACTGATGACCCCAATGTACACCCTGATGCCTGTTGGTGGGGATAGGACGGACGTGGGGTGCAAGGGGTGGGAACCCTAACACCAAATTTCCTCACTTTTGTCACTGTAGAACAACCCTAACTGATGCCTTAAATGGATTTTTTTGCCATGAATTTCGCTGCTTTTTTAAAATGAGCACTATAAATAGTGAATGGAATGCGATTTTTTGTGACATAGTAATGCTAACGGTAACGCAAACGCAAGCGCAAATGGTAACGCACATGGTGATGCAAACATAAACGATAATGCAAACGGTAAGAGATAGGCAAGTGCAAACATTAATGAAAGCACAAATGGTAACGTAAATGCTAACGGCAACAGAAACGCAAATGTTAATGAAAACAGTAACGCAAATGCTAACGCCAACGGAAACACAAACGGTAAGAAAAATGCAAACGGTAACACAAATGCAAACAGAAATGCAAATGGTAGGGGGGACCACATGATGCAAGCTACCGGATAGTCGCTCCTCAGTACAGCTCCAGTCTCCTGTCTCTTTATATCTGTTTTCTGGTATATTTCTTCGATCTCTAAACCTCTAATTTCATGTTATTCTGGTTCCCTACAACTTAGAGCCCTTGCAGGGTGATTTTGAGAGAGAATGGACATTTATATGAAAAAGCAACAGCAGAAACACACCGCGCCAGTTACACCAGAGAAGGCCTCAAAAAAATTCCGGGCCTCAAGTGGAGCAGAAAAGGGAGACGTTTTGAATCCAGGGGCGGATCAGGAGCCGCTCACATTGTCCAGATTTCTGGAGGAATTTAAACCATTCAGAGATGAGATTAAGGGGATGGCATCAGAAATGAAATTGCTCACGAGAAAAATAGAAGAGATCACTTTCACTACCTCAGACAACACGACTAGGATCTTCTCATTAGAGAAGCAAGTGGAGAGGTTCGAGCCTGAGATGGCAGCAATGTGCCAGAAATTGTCCAGATTCGAGGTTAAGCTTGAAGACCTTGAAGGTCATAGCTGGAGAAATAATGTTGTGATTCTCGGGTTACCAGAGGGAGAGGAGGGCCAGAATACCATTGCTTTTACCCAGAAGCTGGTGGAGAAGATTGCAGGCCCTTCCCCATTTGTGGCCAAATATATCGTAGAGAGAGCCCACAGGTCATTAAGACCGAAGCCCCCTCCCGGAGCAATGCCTCACCCTATAATTTGTCGTTTCTTAAACTTCTTAGAGTGACAACATTTCCTGTACAAAGTGAGAGAACTCCAAGAAGTTTGCTAGGAGCAAGCTAAGCTTAGAATAGCGCAAGATATTCCAGGTTCAGTCCATTTGAAGCATGCAGCATTTCATCCTGTTGCTTCAAAAATCATCGCGGCTGGACTTAAATTTCATATGGGATACCCGGACAGGCTACAGGTACAGGTGGCTGGTTCCTGGGCTACCTACAAAGATCCGGAGGCAGCATTTGCTGGTTTGAAATTAGCATTGCCAGATCTCTTTAGGGACACAAGAAAGGCCTCAGGTCTCTCCCGACAAGATAAGAATCGATTTGAGAAGGCTGGACATTTACGCAAAGGAATATTCTGGAAAGAAGCAGTTAAACATTCTTAGACTCTCATTTCAGCCAGAATAAGGGGCAAAAAGGACTTTTCTCTTTTCATAGTGATCTAGTTGTGGATTCATGTTCTTATTTATTTTGTCTGGGTCTAGGGTTTCGGGCCCTTCGGTTTTCACAGTGTTACAATCATGGATGTATATTCTTGTTTGTTTTGTCTGGGTCTGGGGTTCCAAGTAATTAAGTGATTTCTCATTAGTCTTCGTGTTGGGAGAAAACAAAGCCTACTCAGCAATATTTGGTCTCCCCTTCCCCTGTGAGAGTTTGGTAATGGTGGGTTCAGTAAAAGGCTATAGCTTTTGGGGAAATCCAATTACAAGGGCTGTGTTGTCCTTTCCCTTGTAACACATCAGGGTGCAGTTACACACTTGCAACACAGGAGGGAGCTTGTGTTTCATGCGTGTTAACTGCTAATGGTCTCTAAGGCTGGAGAAAAGCTGGGATTTACTGGGGCAAAGGTACAGTAAATTGGAGGAGAGGAACGGGGGCCTGTCCCTATGGGGTTGGAGAGCTTATTGAGACAACGGCCCGTACAGTGAATGTCATGTTTGGCTGAGGCCGACTTCCTGATCTCGCACCAAGTGGTGTCTTTTCACCTTCAACAAGGCAAATGTCCTTGCAAGCCATGATGTTTCTGGTGGCGATGTCTTATTGATACTGACTTGCTCCCAATGGTCCTCATTAGGGGATAGGCGATGGACACAAGGGCTTGTATTGTAGGGATGTTGAATCCTGTCTCTTTCTTTATTACCAACTTCTCAAAAAGGGGGAATGTATTACAAATAATACAGGGTTTGGGGGACAGTTTTTCGGGGGGCTGGGGGAGGAGTAGTAAACGTAGTATTGCTGAACGTTGCTAGTGATAAGAGGTGGGTTTGGTGGATGGCTTTTTGGACTATGTTTTGGGGTTACTGAAGCTGCGGATTGTTCGAGGGTAATCAGGGTGGGAGGGAGGGGCTTAAGGGGTGGGAGACCAGCACAGCAGATTCAGGGGAATAGAATCACCTGTTACATGGTTGCAGTATATGTTAGATACCTTATCTGGATTTATACCTGACATAATAGATGGCTCAGAATATTAATATTGCTACGTGGAATGTGAAGGGGATCAGGAAAAAACTGAAACAATATCAGGAACTTAAACATCTGAGTCTGTTGAGGGCTCAGATATCATTCTTTCAAGAATCTCACTTAGTGGATTCCAAAGTATTACAACTTCGGAGACAACAGAAAGGTCAGGTTTTCTATGCTTCAGGGGAAACCAATAGTTGAGGAGTCATGATACTGATTAACAGAGACGTCCCATTTGTCCCTTCTCAGGTATTTAAGGATGCGGATGGCAGATATGTCTTAGTTCAGGGTACTATTTGGGCCATGCTGTTGGTTCTAGGTAGTATGTACGGACCAAACACAGATGATCCCTCTTTTTTCATTAAACTGATTTCTACGATCCTTCCTATACTCCCTATTCCAATTATATTAGGGGGAGATTTTAATTTGGTCTCGGATCTGAATTTGGATAGCTCGAGCATTGGGTCAAGGGGACTGTCACCTGGGCACAGGGCCTTTAAGGAAATGATGGATCAGTGCAGATTGTGCGATGTCTGGAGGGTCACACATCCTAATATTAGGGAATATACCTATAGCTCGCCAGTGCATGGCATGCAATCTCGCATTGACTACCTATTAGTTTCTCACGAGCTCTTGCCAGGGGTATTGTCCACCTCGATCCAACTGGGTCCAATATCAGTTCATTCCTTAGTCCTGGGTAATATGGCTTTCCTTAACATTCCCAAAAGAGAGACCAGATGGAAACTAAATACTGATAGACTAACCCTGGTTCTTCCGGATCTTGTAGGTATGTCTCAAGTGGGATTTATGAGAGGACGTGCATCTTCAGATCATCTGCGTACCCTCTCGCATGTCTTCTAAGAGTCCAAAGATGCCATATATCCATGGGGCTGGTCTCCCTGGATGCCAAGAAGGCATTTGATTGGGTTAATTGGACATTTCTATTTCAAGCCCTCAAGGCATTTGGATTCCCGCCCATGTTCATAGATTGGATCAGGGCAATTTACCGGTCTCCTACAGCGAGGATTTCAGGGAATGGGACCTTTTCCAAGTCTGTTATGCTGTGGTCAGGTATGAGGCAGGGATGCCCTCTCTCTCCATTACTTTTCAGTCTTTATCTGGAACCCCTTATTCAACATATTCTCAATAATGAAGGAATACAAGGTATTCCCATTAGGAATGAGGTAGTGAAAATAACAGCGTACGCTGACGAACTCCTCTTACATTTGGCTAATCCGATAATATCTATTCCGATTATGCTAAGGGAGGTTAAAAGATTTAGTAGTTTCTCGAATTACAAGTTAAATCCCAACAAGACATCCTTTTTCCCTCTTAACCAAAAAGTCTTCAAGACCGACATTATTTCTCTGGGACTATGCTGGTCACCCGGGGCTATTAAATATCTAGGAATAACATTTTATTTATTTATTTATTTAGTTTTTGTTGACTGGGTAGGTGCACTAGACAAATCCTGCCTATTTTCAGGCACCGAGGAAATTCCCCTACTCTTTTCAATAAGTGCCATGGGATCCTTAACAGCCACCTAAACTACCACCAATCCAGGCAGATGGGACCTCGGTTTAACTTCTCATCCGAAAGACGGTACCTCAGAAGTGCAGCACCCCTCTCATGCTACATTACAGTGTCAGTATTGGGATATTAACCCAAGTGCCAGATGTGGGAACTGAACCCACAGCCCTCTGATCTCCCGGCCTCAGAGGTGAGTGTGCTACCTACTGAGCCACTGACACTGCAACTTAACGTGTAATCCTTCGTTATGGTTTAAGGAAAACCTGGACCATCTTTTGCAGGGAATTACTCAAGATCTAGAGAGATGGGATAAACTCCCATTATCTTTATGGGGTCGTATTAGTATAATCAAGATGAATGTGTTTCCCCATTTATTTTACCCTCTGTCGCATCTTAACTCATTTGTCCACTTCAGTTGGTTTCAGAAAACACATAAACTCTTTACCAAGTTTATATGGTCGAGTAAGACCTCTAGGCTGGTATACCAGAAGCTAGCTGCACCCAAAAATGAGGGGGGGGCTGCAGATTCCTTACTTGCCCATCTACTACTGGGCCAGTCATTTGACTAATTACCTGAGATGGGTAAGACCGGGCCCAGATAACATGAACCCGGTTTGGCTTAAGATTGAATTAGATTTTTTCCAATCTATCAACATGGACCCCCTGACTATACTCTATCTAAAAATTTCTCAGTTGCAAGATATTAATAAATGTCCAACCATCATGACTTCACTAAGAGTACATCCGCAATTGTGCTCCTTTCTGCTTTACAATCAAAGTAAAGATCTCGCTCAATCCATTTGGAATTCCCCTGCTTTCATCATATACAAACAGAAAATTTCCCATTCATGGTTGCTTCATTTAGGAGAGGGGATAGTATCCTCATTTTTGGATGAAGTAGGAGAGTGGCTCTCATTCTCTCAGTTCATATACAAGTTCAAAATTCCGGAGTCTCAGGTTTTTAGAGTGTTTCAATTGAGGCACTTGTTAACCACGGTTCTTGAGGCCACTCCACCCCGTTCAGTGGCCTTTGTATTGGTATCTGAACTTTCTCCTTTTCTAGTCTCCTCTGGTGTGATTTCTAAGATTTATCAAGTTTTGTTCCGATGGAGGTTTGGATGCGGTGGTGGCCCCACCAACTTATGGGTTTCATTTTTTCCCCATTATACTTGTAAATGGTCCATCCTCTGGATGTACTGTCATAAATATGTATCCCAAGTTCGATTATGTCTCATGCAGTTTCACATCCTGCATAACTTATACTATACCCCAACTATATTGGTGAAATGGGGCCTTCTTGGTACCGATAGGTATAATAAGTGTTCCCAGGACACAGGGTCACTTTTTCATCTATTCTGGTCATGTCCCCGGATAGCATCATTAAGGGAGCATATAAATACCAATCTGGATCCTTTATTGGGTTTACATGATTATTTTACACTGGATATTTGCCTGTTGGGGGATTTGTCCTCCATAAAGGTTAAAACCCGGAGATTTCACATATCTATGGTTGCACTCTCGGCCAAAAAAATCATTCTTAGGTGTTGGAAGGAAAGGACCAGACCAACATATCAGGAGTGGCTTAATGAGGTTTTAGCAAATATATGTACAGAGAAGGCTATTACTAGCCTTCAAAACAGACTACAGAAGTATAAGGTTATCTGGGATCCCCTTCACACTTTAATTACGGTGGCTATGAAGTAAAGTGTAGTCGAGGTTACCACCTTAATTATTTTTGGTAAAGGTAGTTAGCGGGCGATAAAAGTGCTAGAATGAACTTCTGTGCCAGGGAGAGAGGGGAGGGGAAGGAAGAACTGGGGGCAGTATGATTTGTCTTATGAATCCTATGTCAGATTGTTCAATACTGCCTCCTGTAATGTGGAAAATGTGGTGAATAAACTTTGAATTAAAAAAAAAAAGGAAATGCAAATGGTAAAGGCAACGGCATCACAGAAGGAAACAGTAATGCAATTGATAACAGAAATGCAACCAAAAATGCAAATAGTAAGGCCAACAGAAATGCAAACGGTGGCAAAGACGCAAACAGTAATGGTAACACAACTGGAAACGCAAACAGGTACAGCAACAGTAACGATGACGCCAAAGTGAACAGTAATGCAAATGGAAATGCAAACACAAGGACATATACGGAAACGCAAATGGTAACTTGCACGGTCAAGGTACTACAATTGGAAATGCAAATGGTAACGGTAACACCAACAATGACACCAAGGGAAAGAAAATGCAAATGGAAGCACGTACGCAAACACAAATGGTAATACACACAGGTACACAAAACGAAGCAGAAACAGTTATGGAAATGCAAATGGTAACAGTAACGCAAACACAAGCATAAATGAAAACACAAAGGATAATGCACGTGGTGGCATAGATGGGAATGGTAACACAAACGGTTACAGAAATGCAAGTGTAAATGCTAACTGTAACAGTAACAATAGCACACACCCTATTTTTCCCCAAGAGCTGCATTGATAAACGCAGTGGCCCAGATATTCAAAAGAGTTGAGCCATGCGCAATAGGGTTGCACCTGCGCAAGTCCGAAAATGCGTCATTTTGCGATATTCAGCAGGAGGCAGTTGCACCCCCCCAAATCACGCTGAGCAACAGTGCAATAATAATGAATGCATGTGCAACTGAAGGGGAAGGAACCATGCATAAATGGTGCAGTGCGATATTTAACAACATGCGCCATGCGCAATAGGGGAGCAAGCGGACGTTGCACCATAGCGGAATGAGCCAAAATAAAAGGGAGCAAGGGACAGGTGCAAGAACGCTACAGGGAAGCCACATGAGGGCAAAGTCTAGCAGGGAAAACTGGGCAGCAAGGACACACAGGGCAGGCCAGCAAAGGGCACCTGGAAGCAACAGGCACAGAGGAAGGTGTGGGGAGACAGTGCAGAAGGGGGACGTACACCACACAGCAGTGAGGCCAGCACAGGCAGGTGTTTCCGGTGCAGGGGAAGTAGCAGCTAGGACAGCGGGGAGAATACAGAAACAAATGCCGGGGGGGTGAACACAAGCCAGGGACATGGCCAGTGCCACCTTCCAGATGGAGGGCATAATGAGGGGGGTGAGAAGGTGGGCAGCAGGTGGGCATGGCCATGGAAAGGCCCGTCGGCAGTATGCCCCCAACAGGCAGTACCGTGCTCGCACCAGCTTCGAGCTGTACAGTGATACCAAGATTGTGGGCATTACCACCTGAATCAGGCAATTCTGAGGCAGCTCCGTGAGCTGTGCAGTGATGTGATGCAGGCACCCACACGATGGAGCCATGCCCTGTCAGTGGAGATGAAAGTGACAGCTTGCATGGGCTTGCTCACCATGGGTACCTTCCAGAGACCAGCTGGGGACACCACAGGCATAACCCAGTCGGCCACGTCACGCCACCTCACCCAATTTCTCAGCGTACTGCTACCACATGCTACGGAGTACATCCATTTCCCCGGCACACCGGCAGAGTGCACAGTAAACATACAGGAGTTCCACAGGGTAGCACATATGCCTGGCATGCTAGGGGCAATAGACTGCAACCATGTGGCCATCCGCACACCACCTGGCCCCGAGGGGGCCACATACATAAATCGCAAAGGCTATGCCAGCATCAACTGCCTGGTGGTGTGCAATGCCAGGGGGTGCATAATCAATGTCTGTGCCATGCACCCTGGGGGAGCACATGATGCCTTCGTCTAGCACCAATCAGCACTGTGCCACAGATTCGAGAGTGGAGATATCCGCACTGGCCATCTAGTGGATGAGTATGCAAACCACATGGACAATTATAGGGCCTGGGGGGGCATGGTCAGAGGTGACATGGGTAGTGGCCTACATGGCCCAGGACAGGGCAATGCTGATCACCAAACTAACCTCCACCCTCTACACACAGGTGACAGTGGATACCCACTCCATCCCTGGCTGCTCACACCCTACTGGTGACCCATGACCCCATCACAGCAACGCTACAGTGAGGCACATGCCACCACACGTAATGTCATTGAGTGGGAGTTCGGGATGCTGAAGGCACATTTCCATTGCCTGGACACCTCCGGTGGTGCCCTACAGTACAGCCCCTTAAAGGTCAGTGGGCTACTCCTGGCCTGTTGCATCCTGCACAACATGGCCAAAGAATGTGGGATAGCCGTACAGTTCAAAGAGGGGGACAGCGATGGGGATGATGAGGTCACCAGTGACAATGGTAATGGGCAGCCCCCTGTGGGTGACAGGACCTCCGACTGCTCCGGCTGGCACAGCTGCACTGGGACACCATCATGGAGGAGCACTTCAGCCAACCCAGGTAAGTCAGGGGGCCATGTGCAACCAACAGTGGCTAAGGCATAACCCACAAACACACATGGACACACACCAGGGGTGCATTCCATCAAGGGAAGTGACCGGGCATGGAACCACACACACAACCAGGGGTGGGTGAGGTCTAACAAGTCACGTGGCTGGAAACACACGCACACACACACAATGCACCAGACATGCACAAAGGGTAGGAGGCACACTGACCCAGAACACCACCCCTAGCCACACACATGTCCACAGACCACCACGCCCACTGCCTGTCCATATGCGTGTGTCAGATGCTGAGCACCATTGCACATTGGTGCACAGTGCAATGCAGGCATCATCATGCACATGCAACTGCAGACAGCATCCAGGAGGGTGTGCAGATGGACTGTGTGTCTGCATGCAGGGCCGGGTACCCAACCATGCAATGCCCACTGAAAGACACAATTCACTCAGGGCAGCACCAGACAGTAGCCACATTGGGAGACAGGTCAGTCACGTGACACAGTGCCCCGGCCACCACGGATGCATGAGCAGCCCCGCCAAGACCCACCAGCACTGACAGGCTGACCACTGGCCTCATGGGGTGGCACCGATGGTCCTCCAGGGGTTCCACTGCATGAACACAACCATGCTCATGCAGGGGTCTGCAGCACACCGAACATGCCTGCGCCAGGCGTGCTCAGGATGCCCACAGCTGAACCCGGTGTCAACAGGGAGGATGTCGCATGGAACCGGGAACAGGGGGTGGACAGTGCACCGCGTGGTGTCTGTGATGCATGGGCACATGACTGTGTGCCTATTGTGGCCATGACAGCAGTGAATGCCTGTGTCTGCCTGTCAATGGCAGTGGTCACATCCTCCCGCAACTGGTCCATCCCTGCCAGGATCAGAGTGGTGTCTCAGCTGCGACGCTCCTCTGCCCACTCCAGAGCCACACGCAGTGCATTCACCTACGTCGTAAGCTGCATCTGCTGGTGGACTGATGCTTGCAGTAAGTGGGTGTGCTCATCCAAGAGGTCATCTGCCTCCTCGGCATCCTGTCCCTCAGGGTGTGCATGGCCCTGATGCTCAGCACCCCTTGAGGGTGGGTGCTTCACACCAAGACCAGGTCTGGGCATGTCCACAGGTGGTGCACAGATGCCGCCCCTTGACCCTGTACCCCCAAGCCCATTGGCCAACTGCTGATGCTGCCACTCTGGCTGCCACTCACCAGGGCTCACTGGTGCCGCTGCAGTGGCTACAACAATCCCACTGTCCTGTACACACACCACTGCTGCCCCACTGGTGCTGACAGGCACAGGCTGGGACTGTGATGACACGCAGGCCTCCACGGCAGCACCACCCACAGCCATGGCCATGATGTTACCTGCTGTGTGCCCATCCCGTGGCACACACGTGTCACTGCCCATGTAGTTAGCGACATCATCATCGGTGATGGACCTGGCACCGGCCCGAGTCACAGCATGCCGGCATCCATGGACACCGGCATGCTGGGACACGGGCAGGGCCTCCTCTGCACCTGTTCCAACAACATCAGTGTGGACAGCCAGGCGGGCCCACTGTCGCACTGAGCCATGTATAGCTGTGGAGATGGATGGGCTCTCCTCCATCTCCATCTGACTGTCCTCAGTGGACAGGCCCACCACCACTGATCCATGCAGATGCTCAGGATCTGTAAGGGAAAACAAAGTCACGTTACTGCATGTGACCTACCCTGCCCCCCCCAAAGACAGACCATGGCCTACCACGCAGTGATGAGCTACCACCCATCTGGAAGCCACCATCAGGAACACCCTGAATGGCACAAAGCTGCTTGCTTCCAGCAACCCTCTCCTCCTGTGGGGTCAGGTGTACCACCTCCGGCTGTCCCCCACCTGTCACAGCTCATGCTGCCCTGATGGCAGCCACCTTCTCCTTTATCCTCCTCCTGTCTGTGCCCATCTACTTCTTGCACTCCTGCACGGAGCGCTGCTAGCTGCCATGCAGGTTCACTGCACATGCCACTTCTTCCCATGCAGCAGCATGGGCCTGAGGTGTTCTCTGCCATCCACTGAGGAGTGGCTCCTGATCCAGGTAGTCTTCAAAAAGGGCATCGGTCTCGGCCTTGATGAAATTAGGACTCCTCCTCCTCCTCCTCCTCCTCCTCCTCCTCCCACCACTGTGTTCCTCCTCTCCCACAACTCACTCAGTCATTATTTAGCATGTAAGACTGACAGTTGTTACCTGTGACTGTGCAGTCCCATGCATGTCCCAAAATCCACAGTCCACACTCCCAAACAGCAAGCAACTCACCAGTAGACTGCAGTAACCGACTATGGCCAGTGCAGCCCAATGTCACACTTTTATAGTGCAACCCATGCAAATGAGGCGAGGCGCAACTTTAAGTGGATGCAAATTGCAGTGCTGTGCCATTGAATGGCTGATTAGGTGTTTTGCATATGACGACTGAATATCACGCTGTTGCACTTTATGCAATTGTGTTGAACGTGCTGAGCCAAGGGTGCAGTTCTGTGACATGCGCAGCACACATCTCACTGCGCGTGCCTGGGTTGCTGATGTAGGCATCTGCCATGCTGCTGATGTGCTGTGCAGGGGAAGCAATGCAGGGCACGGCCACTGTTGTGCCAGTGATGCTACAGCGATGTTCACCTATATGGCGCTGTGGCACTGGACCATCATAGGTGCACTGGGGCAACAGTGCAGTAGGCCACTACTGGAGGTAGCACACAGACATCCAATCACTCTACATGCATTGGGTTCCAATGGCACTGTGCCTGTCCGTGCGCCAGAGACCCTTGACCCTGTGCCTGACCTTTGCCCCCTAGGCACCATGCGTCAGGCATGGGTGCACCACTATCACACTGTTCTGTAAAAGTGTGAGAGGGAATGGCAGTGCTGTACCGTGCAGCATCTGCACATGGTGGAGCCATGCTGCAGAGTACCATTTTGGCTGACTGAGCTAGTAGAATGGCACAGAGGAGGGCTGCACAGTGGAGCCAAGTAGAATTGGCCAACCTAGTGGCCATAGTAGAGCCACTCTATGGACCACTGTTTGGGCAGGCACCCCTGGACAGGTCCAGGAGCCAGGTGTGGGAGGAGGTGGCCACTGCACTGGAGGAGGCCACAGGAAGGGGTGGACAGTGGAGCAGTGCCTCCATATGCATGGTGACCTGCGGAGGAGGGAACCAGACCTGCTTGCCCACCTGTGGGCACTTGCCAGGAGGGGCATGGTGCCAATGCCAGGTAGGTGTTACGTCCACACACTTTTATCTTCCATATGGGTATCACGGTTGTATGTGTCCGGCACATGGGGGAGGGACCGTCCGGTGTTGGCTGTGGTGGTGTTATCACTGTTTGGGGTGGGTGGGTCTGGCTGGGTGGGAGGGCACACACCTGGGGACAGGGGGCCTTGCTACAGGATTGTACTGATGTTCCTCTCTCCATGTTTGCACCACAGGGCCGGAGGAGCGGTGTCTAGCCCATGAGATGGGGTGCCACCAGGAGGACAGGGACATGAGGAGGGGCGATGGTCCACAGCGCGTGAGGGACCGGCTGGATGATGGTGAGTGCCATACCTCCATGATTACTATTGCATGCTGTGTAACAGTGTGGGCAATGGGGCATGGCCACCATCCATTGACACCACTGCCATGCACGCAACTTGTTACAGTCAGCACTGTCCAGTGGCACTGCATGTCTGGGAGTGCATCAATGGTGGTCCATGCATGCACTGAGTACATGGCTGTGCCATTGCCTTCGCACCACATAGCCATGTCACTAAACAGCCACGGTGGTGCTGTGCATGACTTGGCCGGTGAGTGTGTGCAGCGTTCTGCATGGCTGTATGCACCTGGGTGGGCAGATCTTGTGGACGTGATCACTGTGGGTGGTCACACACCATCACAGAGGCATGTCCCATGGCTGCATGCCATGCACAGTGGGTAAGCAGTATGGGTCTGTGCATTCGCACCTATTGACTATGCTCCCTTGTCCTAGGTGTCTGCCAGCTGATGGAGATCTGGGAGGTATTGAGGGGGATCCTGAATGTGGCAAGGGCATTGTTTGAGATCCTACAATGGATCGACCAGCTTGGGGTCCACAGGAGGCACCGGAGGTGGAGCAGCCAGAGCGGGGAGCGGGGCTCCCGTTAACTATATCTCTGGCCCGGATATCCCCTACTCTCCTGGACCCACCCTCACACCCCTCCTTTCCTGTCCCATTCTTTCACCCCT
Organism: Neoceratodus forsteri; assembly: GCA_016271365.2. Classification (NCBI taxonomy): domain Eukaryota; kingdom Metazoa; phylum Chordata; order Ceratodontiformes; family Ceratodontidae; genus Neoceratodus; species Neoceratodus forsteri. The sequence goes on from CM057455.1 coordinate 249,033,905, forward strand.
GCTCCTTACCCACCCCCACCTTGTTTGTGGCCCTCTCCCCAACTTTGTATATAGTATTGTACATAGCTCATTTTGATATTGTTTTGGAATACAGATCTTTTGATATGAATACTGTGGTGGTCTCTGATTTGCAGCAGGCTATAGTTGTGGTGGTCTCTGATTTGCAGTGGGCTATAGGTGCTCAGCTGCAGTGGTGTGCATGGCATCAGGGGTGGTGCAGTCATGGGTATGTGTGTGTGTCCATGGGGAGGTGACTATGGTTTGGGGGTAGCTATCATTCAATGTCTTTGGTGTGTGTGTGTTGTGCCCTGTGCACTGGATGACTGTGTGCAGTGGTCCATGGTGCATGCTCTGTGTCCATGGCACCCCTGTCAGCCCATCCATGGCCTGTGCAGCTGACACCCATGCATGTCTGTGACCTGCACAGTCTGCTGGCATGTCAGTGGTGGCTGTCCATGCAGGGCAGCCACTGTATCCATCGCAATGCTGGGTTGCCTCCTGTCACTGGTGTGCTGCATGTCTGCCTTGGGTGACGCTGTGGTCTCCACAGTTGTTGACCCACCTCCATGCTGTGGCTTGTGTGTGTTGCAGAAGACGTGCACCACTGTCTGTGACTTGTGCTGTGGGAAAATGATGGTGGCGTACAGGTCCACAGTGCCTGCATGGGGTGGCTGCCACTCCTGTGCCATGGAGGACTGCAGGTTGTGTGTACACAGTTTACATGGGCCCACGCTGGGGGCTTGGTTGTGCTGCTACAGCGTCCCTGTGTTGTTGTGCCCTTGGGCATGGGTAGGTGTCTGTCCATGCACTGTGTGGCATCTGGTGTGGTGCACCACTGTGGGTGTCTGCACTGGCTGTTGTGGCCACTGCTGGGTCAGGGTGTGTCCTTGGGAGAGTGTGCAGTGTGCTGTACCACTGATGGTGGTGTCCAGGGCATGCCCTGTCCTGTGAGGGGTACCTCATGTGCCGGCGCATGGTCAGTCTCTCTGCTGTACCTCAGGGGGGGCTATGCATGGTGGCACTATGTATGCCATCGTTGCATCACTGTGTGCTGCCACCCGCTGATGGGTGCTTGTGGTGGGGTTGCCTTGCATGGTTCTGTGGTTCACAGGGATGCATTGTCACAGTGGGGGTGGTGGCATGCATGGGGTTTCCTGCAGTGGTGGATGCTGCTCCTGGGAAGGGTGTCTGGGGGTCACGGTGCAGGGTGTGATCTGCATTGGGGGGATGGTGTGGCATGAGGTGGTCAGCCCTCCTTGTGTGCCAGTCACAGCTTGCCAGGGGGTGTGAAGGGGCACCATGGCCTGGTTGTGGGTTGGTTGCTTGTCTCCATGGGCCAGTGGTTATTCCAGCCCTCCCCCAGTTGTGCAGTGCATGGGGTGTGGGGGGACAATGTCTGTTCTACTGTGTGTTCCTCTGCCCATCTGTGGCATGAGTAGTGGGCCCCTACCTCCCTGGTTGTGCAGTTGCATTGCCACCCTGCTGCTGGAGGGCATCCCTGGTTGCACTATGCACCACTGGACTGCTCAGCTGAACATCCCTTGTTGCACTATGGCACAAAAGATCTGCTCAGCTTCCCCTCCCTAGTTGTGCTATGATGCAGGTGGTGCGATATTCAGTCATCTGCTGTAGGCGCAGGTTGGCTGGCTCAGTTTCTGAATATCGCGCCTCTTGCGCTTGGGCGCAATGTACTTGTGCTTGCTCCTGCTATTGTGCACTTTTTGGGTGCAGTTTGAATATCTGGGCCAGTGAATACAAAGAATGTATGCATAACAATGGGCCTCGGAGCAGAAAATTATGACTTGGAATGCTAAGTTGTTTATATCTCAGGAATCAAGAAGTAGAAAAAAAATTAAAATTTCATATAATTTATGACTTTCCTGGCTAGTTTTGCACTTATCCCCCACATGGTGGATAACCATTTTTCCAATGAAAAGCCCATATTTTGAAGCGTTTCTGAGATATGGGCCCGAACGGCGCGGCTGATGCCATAATGTTAGCCTATGGGGAAAAGTGTCAGCTTCGGAGTGCCGTAACCTGGAGGGACACCAGCCTATACTGGCAGGATGGTCTGCATCTGTCCAGAAAGCGAACAAGTCTTTTGAGCAATCAGTTTAAATGCTTCATTGGCAAGCTTTTAAACTAGTCAAAGGGGGAGGCACTGACAAGCAGCAGAAAAATCCAAGCCTCTCCCTACAAAACAGGATACTAAATGAGAAAAAGACTGAGGTAGAACGGTAAGTGGGGGATGCTGCAACAGAAGGTAAAGCCATCAAAAAATGGAGAGCAATGAGTACCAATGCCCGTAGTCTAGGTAACAAGCTTCCTGAATTAGTGGCCTTGATGGAGGAGGAACATCTGAATATCGTGGCAGTCACAGAAACATGGTACACACAAAACCATGACTGGGACATAAACATACCAGGATACACTATCTACAGGAGGGACAGGGAGGGTAAAGAGGAGGAGGAGGAGGAGTAGTTATTTACATAAGGGAAGGAATAAAAGCAACAGAACAAAAGGGTAAACAGGGAGGAGAAGAAGCACTGTGGGTAAATTTGGAGACAGGCAATGGCACCACAATCCGCACAGGGGTTGTATACAGACCCCCTTCTCAGGGGGAGGAAATGGACAAGGAAATGATAGAAAGTATACTTAGAATGGCAGAAAAAGGGGAGATATTGCTGATGGGTGATCTGAATATGCCAGATGTTAACTGGAGTGCAGTTGCAGCTGCCACTTCGAAGAGTGCAGTTATTCTAGATGCCGTACAGGGGGCATGCCTTAGACAACTAGTACTGGAGCCCACTCGAGAGGGAGCAATATTAGACTTGATACTCTCAAATGGAGATGGAGAGAGGATCACAGATGTAGAAGTGGGTAGCCATCTGGGAACTAGTGACCATCGAACAGTATGGTTCACAATAAACACAGCAATAGAGTCAAGCCATACAAAGACAAAAGTACTGGACTTTAGGAGGGCTGACTTTGCCAAAATGGGTGAGTGCCTAAGGAATGCACTAGCAAATGGGCAGGAAGGAGGGGTGGAAGAACAATGGGGAATAATAAAAACTGCCATCACAGAGGTAACAAGCCTTTGCGTGAAGCAAATAAACAAAACAAGACAATGTAAGAAACCACTATGGTTCTCAAAGGAAGTGGCAGTGAAGGTTCAAGAGAAAAAGAAAGCATTCAGGAAGTACAAGGAATCGCAGAAGGAGCAGGACAGAGAAATGTATCAGTTAAAGCAAAAGGAGGCTGGGAAGGCAGTCAGAACAGCAAAGGCCCAAACCGAGGAAAAGATAGCCAACTCAGTTAAGAAGGGGGATAAAACCTTTTATAGGTACATCAGGGAGCAAAGGAAGACCAAGGGAGGGATAGTGAGGCTTAATAAAGGGGAGGAGGGTGGGCAGAGGGAGACTGTGAAAAGGCAGAGATACTAAACAAATATTTTGCTCAGTATTTACAAATGAAGAGGGGAGGTACATAAAACAAACAGTAGTAACACTCTGGATACAGAAGTTGATACCAACCGATTTACAGAAGAAAGGGTTCTGAAAGAACTCTAAAACTGAAGGTGGACAAAGCAATGGGGCCTGATGGGATTCATCCCAGAATTCTAAAAGAACTAAGGGTAGAACTAGTGACACCACTGACTACCCTTTTTAACAAATCATGGGAGGATGGGGTGGTACCCGAGGACTGTAAGAGGGCAGATATGATTCCCCTTCACAAAAGTGGGAATAAGGGAGACGCAGGAAACTACAGACCTGTTAGTTTAACCTCAGTGATAGGGAAAATGATGGAATCACTTCTAAAGGAAAGAATTGTCATGTACCTAGAGGCCAGAGGGGCACAGGACCCTAGGCAGCATGGATTCACAGTGGGAAGGTCATGCCAGACGAATCTGATAGATTTCTTTGACTGGGTGACCAAAGTAGTAGATCAGGGAGGGGCTGTGGACATGGTCTACCTAGACTTTAGCAAGGCATTTGACACAGTCCCACACAAAAGATTAATATACAAGTTAGCCAGCCTGGGAGTGGGTCCCAAGATGACAGCCTGGGTAAAGAATTGGCTGGAGAATAGGACACAGAGAGTAATAGTAAATGGAGTCCACTCAGAAGAAAGGAGGGTTACTAGTGGGGTACCACAGGGTTCAGTATTAGGACCGGTCCTCTTCAATGTCTTTATAAGCGACATTGCAGAAGGACTGGAAGGAAAGGTATGTCTCTTTGCAGATGACACTAAGATATGCAACAGAGTTGATGCACAGGGTGGGGTGGAAAGGATGAGAAGGGACTTGGCAAGGTTAGAGGAATGGTCAAATGTATGGCAGCTTAGATTCAATGCTAAGAAGTGCAAGGTAATGCACCTGGGAAACAAAAACCCAGGGGAAGAGTACACAATGGGGGGTGAGATACTAACAACAACAAAAATGGAAAGGGAACTGGGGGTAGTCATATCAGATGACCTAAAGGTGGGCAAGCAATGTGAGAGGGCAGCAAGGAGGGTTGGGGGATACTGGGATGCATAGGGAGAGGCATCACCAGTAGAAAACAGGAAGTTATTATCCCTCTGTACAGACAGCTGGTGAGACCCCATCTGGAGTACTGTGTGCAGTTCTGGAGACCCAATCTCGCAAAGACATAGACAGGATGGAAGCTGTCCAGAGGAGAGTAACTAAAATGGTGCAGGGTCTGCACCGGAAGACATATGAAGAGAGACTTAAGGAGCGTAATATGTATAGCCTCGAGGAAAGGAGGGAGAGGGGGGACATGATAGAAACTTTCAAGTACCTCAAGGGAATCAACAAAGTCCAAGAGGGTAGCATCTTTCAAAAAAAGAGGTGTGCAAGAACAAGAGGGCACAATTTGAAGATAGAGGGGCGGCTCAGAGGTAATTTAAGGAAGTATTTTTTCACAGAGAGGGTTGTGGATGCATGGAGCGTCTTCCGGAGGAGGTTGTGGAGTCGAAATCAGTGGTGGAATTCAAGCATGCATGGGATAGTCATAAGGCAATTCTGGGAGGTGGGGGTAGGAAGAAGTAGGCTGCTGGTTAACTAGGATCTGCAGCTTATCCAGTAGGTAGGGAAATGGGCAGACTGGGTGGGCCAAGCGGTCCTTATCTGCCATCAAATTCTATGTTTCTATGTTTCTATGTAACTTTGCAGCCCTCATATTTTTTCACCAAACCACCGAAAGGCACATCTGTGGGATGTTTGCTTTCTTCCCTCCAAATTTCAGCCCAAAAGACCAAACTGTTCTTTTGCAGCAGTGTGGCAAACAATTCCTGTTATTTTGGGCATAGTGTCACAAAGTAGTGTCACAAAACACGACACTTTCGCAAAAAAAATCAAAAAAGTGTCTCAGGTGCGACACTACTTTTTACAAACATTTCAAAAACATATTTCTGGGGTGTTTAAACCCCGAAAAAGACATGGCTAGCATCCTCAGGGCTCAACTAGGTGAACACATAAAGAATTGTGTCCCTAGAGGGTCCCAATTTTAAATACCAAGCATTTCTGTGACCAGTAACTGAAAATAAAATATCAGATTTGCAACACTGCAGGGGTCATTTGCCACACTAAAATCCACATTTGTGACGCTGTCAAACTTTTTGTTAACATTTCCCATTGACTATAATAGGAAAGTTGTTTTTTGAATAACTTTTGAACTGTTTAATATTTTTTTGCAAAATCTTCAAAAGGCACATTGGGGACCCCATCCGCATGTTCCCTGAAGTTTTTGGACTGGTCGCGCATACCGTGCAACCTGTAGGCACTAGAAAAGAACCCGCAAAAAAGCATAAATGTGACATGAAACGATGCTTTATAGCTCCACAACCATATATCTGACTACTACAAAATTTGGCAGATCCAGAGATCTATGGTGCTGCTCCATGCCTACCAAATTTCAGGCAACTCCATCATACAGTGGAAAAGTTATTAAGCTGCAAAATTTCACACTTTATCCTTAAATGGGGTACTCAACCCTAACTATAGTGACACTACTGTGTCACCATAATGTATATGTGTGTGTGTGTATATATATATATATATATATATATATATATATATATATATATATATATATATATGTGTAGATATATATATATATTTATAAAATGAGCTACAAACAGTCAGCAATCGCATTGGACAAACACCATCAGGTGACCACGTGTATTTCAGAGCGTGACCGCACATCTGCATTTTTACCCCCTCCTAAACAATTTTGTCATTTTATAAGATAGATAGCCCACTCTAGGATGTGCGATCGCGCTCTGATATACGCATGCCTTGGGTGGTTGATGCACTCGGCCTGTGGCCTCGTGAATACAGCGCACACCAAAGCATGCATATATCAGAGCATGACCACACACCTAAGAGTGGGTTATCTAGTACATATATATATATATCTAGTACATATATATATATATATATTTATAAAATGGGGTGGTAAAATCATAGAAATTCCACTAACATGATTGGACAGAATGCATCACATGACCGTGCATTATTTCCCAACAACCGCACGCCTCCCAGTACGACCGCATGCCTAAACTACTTTCCAGCCCTCAAAACCTTCTCACCAGCACTGAGATCACTCCACGCCTAATGCAGTTAAGCACCCACATACACACACACACACACACACACACACACACACACACACACACACACATGGCACCCACAGGCATAACTAAATATATGACTAGTAATCCCACACTGTACAACCTGATGTACTTGATCCCACCACTCCTTTTAAATAAACTATCATCTAAAAGCAAATTCTGCCTGCCATTTTCACACTCTTACTGCAGAGCCACTAACTTTTAGTACTGCACACTGTCACCACCTAAATTCTACAAAACAATGTAATGCAAGCCATTTAACACAAACCTAACTGTGTAGAAAAACAAGACAAACTACAGTTCCCTTTACTTCCTACTCTCACTTCTGTTAAAAAATCTCCTTTCTACACAGAGTTGTCCGATCCTTCAGCACTTTCACTTTTCCTTCCTGAACTATAGCGTGACCGAGCGGTGCGCATTGCAGGAAGTGACAAGCTGTCACAAGTTGAAAGTAACTCGTTTTCTGTTTAAAAAAGATAAAAAAGTGTTCTCCCTGCTGTGAGTTTCTCTTAATTTCAGTAAAACAATCTGCAGAGTCTATGTAGAATGGAGCGAGGAGACGCCGAGTAACCACAGCTTTGCCCCAAACCGCCGACATTCCCAACCGAACAGCAGCAGAACCACCGCAGAGCCCTTTGTACACTACCGCGGAGCAGCAGCCCGCCTTTTCCACAATGAAAACACTGCCTCCGACATACATACTGGCCAGGTCCCACAGAGCACCAGAGGACAAACAAACTCACCCGATCCAGAATAACACAGACTCCAAACATGACGAAGAAGACTTCCCACAGATACCGAAGACGATCAACAGCACTTCCCCATACAAAATTCACCCGGACGCTGCGTAAAAATAACCGTGCAGCCCCAAACTGCAGCCGTCCTCCAACCGTCCCTCACAGAGCCAGAAAAAGTGCTACAAAACAAAAGAAACACAAGGCACTGAAAGAAAAAATGAGCCTCAACTCCCACGTTAAAGTTCAGCACTTCTTGGCACTGTAAAGCATTAAGCACTTCCTGCCACAGTTCAACACACGTTTTCTTCCCAAAATGAACCACTCTTAAAGTGACAGTACTCATTAATGTTCAACTGTTTAAACAGCCTATTCTGAATGTTCAACTATTGTATTCACTTACACTGTTATCCAGTTAAATGTTTATTCATTAAAAATAATTCAAATTAAACAGCCTATTCTGAACTATTTATCATCTCCACGTAGAACTATTTCATCACAACAGGGGCCATTTTATAAGATAGATAACCACTCTTGGGTGTCGATTGCGCTCTGATATATGCACGTCTTGGGTGGTTGAGCGCATACCAAAGGCGCATGATATCAGAGCTAAACCGCGACACCCAAGAGTGGTATATCTTTTACATATATATATATATATATATATATATATATATATATTACAGGCAAAAAACTCTGTTTAATGCATCAGTTAGGGTTGTTCCACAGTGACAAATGTAAGGAAATTCAATGTTAGGGTTGAAACACCCTTTGCACCCCTCCAGCCCACCCCCAACTGGAATCGGGGTGTGCATTGGGGTCGTCGGCCCTAACTGTCGCCCCATCACATGTGGAAAGAAGCTGAGGAATAGGAGTATGGGGTGACAGTTAGGACCGATGACCCCAATGCGCACCCTGATTCCAGTTGGGGGGGTGGACTGGAAGGGTGCAAAGGGAGTTTCAACCTTAACATCAAATTTCCTCGCTTTTGTTGCTGTGGAACAACCCTAAATGATGCATTAAATGGAGTTTTTACCTCTAATTTCCCTTCTTTTTGGGAATGATAATGAGAAATAGTGACTGTAATGTGGCGGCGGAAGCACGGGGCCCGCCACGTGATGTCTTGTCACATAGTAACATTGTGCCCACAAATGCAAATCGTAATGTGCATGGTGACACAGAGCAAAACAGAAAGAGAAACAGTACTATAGACAGAAATGTTAAAAACAACACAAATGCAACTGCAAATGAAAACGCAAAGGGTAACGCACATGGTGGAGTAAATGTGAATGGTACGTGAAACGGGTATGGAACTGCGAGCAGAAATGGTAATGGTAACAGTAATGTAAGCACACAGGCTGGTTTTCCCCCTAAAGCTGTAAAGAGAAAGACAGTGAGTAGAAAGAATGTATGCAAAATAATGACTCTCGGAACACAAAAATGAGGACTTGGAATAGTAAATTGCTTATATCTCAGTAACCGTATGACATAGAAAAAAAATTTCAAAGTCATATGTATTATCACTTTCCTGGCTAGTTTTGTCCTTAGCCCCCTAAGAATTTTTTGACAAAAAGACTGTATCTCACGCCGTTTTCAAGATACGGGCCCTGAAAAGCACGGCGAACGCCGTAATGTTATCCTGTGGGGAAAAACAGAAGTTTGGACTGCCATAACGACGTTGCCTCCCTGTAATATTTTTTCATCAAACCACTGAACAGCACATCTGTGGGATGTTGGCTGTGTTCCCTGCAAATATCAGCCCAAAAGACCAAACCGTTATTTTGCAGCAGGGAGCCAAACGATTGCTGCAATGCGTCGTACCCATAATGTTATCCTATGGGAAAAAGTGTCAACTTTGGAGTACCGTAACTTTGCCACTGTGTAATATTTTTTCAGCAAAACACTGAAAGCCACATGTGAGAGTTGTTGGCTGTGTTCCCTCTAAATTTCACCCCCAAACTCCAAACTGTTTTTTTTTGCAGCGGGCTGCCAAATAATTACTGTTATTTTGGGCATAGTGTCGCAAAGTAGTGTTGTGATTCGCAAAAATTTGCAACACTTTCGTGAGTGCGACACTACTTTGCGAAAGTACTTTTTCCAGAAATTTGAAAAACATATTTCTGGGGTGTTTTACCCCAAAATAAAGACATGGCTAGCATCCTCAGGGTCCGACTAGGTGAATACAAAAGAATTAGGTTGCTAGAGGGTCCCAAATTTAAATGCCAAGCATTTTTCTGATCACTAACTGAAAACAAAATGTCTGATTTGCGAAAGTAACAGGGCCATTTGTGAAAGTAAAAATGCATTTGCGAAAGTGTTGAACTTTTTGTTAACTTTTCGCATTGACTTATAATGGGAAATTGTTTTTGAATAACTTTTGAACCATTTAATATTTTTCACCAAATCTTCGAAGAGCATGTTCTCAACCAGCACTGGTGTACATTGGTCATCAGCCCTAACTCTCACCCCATCACATGTGTAAAACAGCAGAAGTATAGGAGAATGGGGTGAGAGTTAGGCTGATGACCCAATGCACACCCCAATGTCGGTTGGGGTGGGTGGGGGTCCAAGGGGTTTTTCAACCCTAACACCAATTTCCTCACTTTTGTCACTGTGGAACAACCCTAACTAATGCATTAAACAGCATTTTTTTGCCTCTAATGTATACAGTACATATATATATATATATATATATATATTAATATTATGGTGCTGTCACACCACTGTATTTAGGGTTCTATGTTAAAGTCAAAATTTTGGGTGTTAGTAACTTTGGATCCGTTTAACCGATTTGCATGAAATTTGGTATGTGGGGCATGGTAGATCTCTTGATTTAACAAATTTCATTTCAGTTGGACTTGTGTTTTTTGTGCACAAAAATCATGAAAATGCAAAATTATCCAGTTTTTGAAGCAGTTTTTAGGATACTGTCCATAATGCTGCATGGCTGTCATGTGGCATGCTGCTCTGAAAGATGCCTCATCTGAAAGAGCTTGGCTGACTGAACATGCTGTTTTTCATTTGGTGAAAAAATATTAAGGCATTCAAAAGTTATGCCACTTTTAAACTCCCATTATAAGTCAATGGGAAAATTTATATGGTTGTTTTGCGAACAAAGAATGGTGTTTGGGGCATTTCGTCTCACCTGGCAATCAAAGAATTTGCATCCTCGCTATCAAAGAATCTTTGTCCCTGAGAATTCTTTGATCGTGAGGGCTGCCATCTTGTTTTTGAATTTCCAATTATAAACTATAAAATATCTCGGTTCAGGGGTCACTCCTGAAGTAAAACTTGGATGGGTTTTACTCAGGGAGCTCCAATCTATAGACCCATACCTTTGGTTTGACATAAAATGGTCTAAAAATAGAGTTCTAATGTTTTTAAATTTTTGATCGTGGCTCGCTAATGATCTTTGATCGTGAGTCTGCAAATTCTTTGATTGCGAGAGTCTTTGATAGCGATCGTGCATCACGAGTGGTTTACTGCATTTGGCTAAATTTTTTGATTTTCAGCATTTTTTATTCTTTGATCATGAGCCAGCAAAATCTTTGATCATGAGCCTGCAAATTCTTTGATCATGAGATTCTTTGATCACGATTCTGCATCGCGAGTGAGGGATGAGATGGCCAAATTTAAAAATCCAATTTCTCAGCCCAGGGGTGCCCTAGGAAGACAAATAAGGGTGGGTTCTGCTTAGCAGGCTTCATTCAGTCAAACCATGGTGGTTGTTTACTGCATTCCTGTGAAAATTTTGATTTTTAACATATTTTATTCTTTGATCGTGAGCCTGCAAATTCTTTGATTGCAAGCCTGCAAATTCTTTGAACACGAGATTCTTTGATCGTGAGATAGGGACAAGATGGTCAGATTTTATAATGCATTAGCTAGGCCAATTTTATTAATCTTTAACATTACATTTCTCGGAAACAGTTTGATTTTTTTTACTTGATATTTGGAGGGTATTTATGGCATGTCCTGTAGATGTAAATTACAGTGTTTACATGTTGGAAAATAAATCTATTTTTTATGGAGATATTGCTTGGTGCAGTTTACATTCTGTGGACAGCATTTTGCATTGTGGTGGTGGTGGCTTGAAATTGATAGGATACCTAGCCTTAGTATCATGGATGTAAGTTTCAGTCATTGTGTCTGTTAAATATCAACAGGTGCAGAACTCTGCCACTCTGACAAATGAAAATCTCAAACTTTAAATTGTTATATATCAGACACGGTTTGGTCTTCTACATTTAAATTTGGAGGGTCTTGACGGCATGTCCTGTAGATGCCTGTTATGGTATTTAGGTGCTGCAAAATGAATTTTCTGTGGAGATATTGTGTCACATGCATTTTTCTATTTTGTGTATAGCATTTTGCATTGTGGTACTGTGTTCAGATTTATAGGGTACCTAGTGTTACTGTCATGGAGATAGTTTCACTGCTTATGTGTCTGAGATGGAAACAGCTGCACAATTATGTCACTCTCATGACTAAGCAATGCATGTCATATTCAGTAGTTGTACTCTTATCTTATGGAGATATTTACAAGTTCGTGGGAGCGTGGGTCCAAAGGGCCCACGCTCCCACCAGCTTCCGCAACTTCTTAGTTTTGTATTAATTTTCTAAAAAGTAAGGAACTTCTATGCAAACAACTGTGTTAATGCATCATTTAGGGTTAAAGCACAAAAAGTCAGGAAATGAAAAATCTTTAGGGTTGCCCTCCCCCCTGGACCCGTCAATCATTCCAAGATTCACAGACGATGGGGTGTGTCATTGGGGTCCTGAGGCCTAAATGTCACCCCATTCTTTTCTGCTATCCCTTGTCAATATGCTTATACATGGAATGGGGTGATATTTAGGGTCTCATGACCCCAATGACACACCCATCATCTATCAATCTTGGGATGTCTGGTGGGTCCGGGGAGGGCAACCCTAAAGATTTTTCATTTCTGACTTTTGTGCTTTAACCCTGAATGATGCATTAATGTAGTTTTTGCATAGAATATATATATATATATTTATACACACACACACATACATACTGTATATATTAGAGGCAAGAAAATCCATTTAATGCATTAGTTAGGGTTGTTCCACAGTGACAAAAGGGAGGAAATTCAGTGTTAGGGTTGAAAGCCCACCTTGGATCCCCCCACACCCCCAACCAGCATCAGGGTGCATGTTGGGGTTGCCAGCTGTAACTCTCACCCCATCAGATGTGTGAAGAAGCAGAGGTATAAGAGAATGGGGTGAGAGTTAGGACTGACAACCCCAACAGGCACCCCGATGCCTGTTGGGGGTGTGGGCAGGGGGGGTCCAAGGGGGGCTTTCAACCCTAACACAGAATTTTCTCGCTTTTGTCATGGTGGAAAAACCCTAACTAATGCATTAAATGGAGATTTTTGCCTCTAATTTCCCTTCTTTTTTGAGAAGTATCATGAGAAATAGTGAATGTAATGCAGGATCGCCCCCGCGTGATGTCTTGTCACATAGTAACACTGTGCTCACAAATGCAAATAGTAATGTGCATGGTGATGCAATGTGAAACAGAAAGATAAACAGTACTGTAGACAGAAATGATTAAAATATCGCAAACGCAAGCGCAAATGGAAATGCGAAGGGTAACACACATGGTGCCATAGACAGGAACAGTAAGTGAAACGGTTAAGGAACTGCAAGCAGAAGTGACAAGGGTAACAGTAATGTAAGTGCACAGGCTAGTTTTCCCCAAAAGCTGCATGGAGAAAGACAGTGAGTACAAAGAATGAATGCATAATAATGGAGCAGAAAATGAGGAGTTGGAATAGTTAATTCCTTAAATCTCAGGAATCGTACGACGTAGAAAAAAAATTTAAAAGTCATATGATTTATGGATTTTCTGGCTAGATTTATTCTTAGGTCCCATTAGGGGGCTAAACATTTTTCTTATGAAAAGTCCATATCTCGCACCGTTTCCGAGATATAGGCCCTGAAAGGTGCAGCTAACGCCGTAATGTTATCCTATGGGGAAAAAAGAGAAGTTTGGAGTGCCATAACTTTGGCTCACTGTAATATTTTTTCACTAAACTAGTAAAAGGCACATCTGTGGGGTGTTGGCTTTCTTCTCTCCAAATTTCAGCCCAAAAGACCAAACCGTTATTTTGCAGCAGGGCAGCAAAGGATTCCTGTAATGCGGCAGACGCCGTAAAGTTATCCTAAGGGAAAAAGCCGCCCTGTAACATTTTTTCACTGAAACACTGAAAGGCACATCTGTGAGATGTTGGCTATGTTCCCTCCAAATTTCAGCTCTAAAGACCAAATTGTTCTTTTGCAGCAGGGTGGCAAAAAATTGCTGTCATTTTCACACAGCCTGGAAAAGTACTGTCAAACTTTGCGAAAGCTTTCGCAAATTCATTCAACACTGTCGCAAGTGCGAAAGTACTTTGCAAAAGCACTTTTTCCAGAAATTTGAAAAACATATTTCTGGTGTGTTTTACCCCAAAATAAAGACATGCCTAGTATCCTTAGGGTCCGACTAGGTGAATACAAAAAGAATTAGGTCGTTAAAGAGTCCCAAATTTAAATGCCAAGCATTTTTCTGATGACAAACATGAAACAAAATGGCAGATTTGCGACAGTAAAAGGGCCATTTGTGAAAGTAAAAACTGCATTTGCGACACTGTCAAACTTTTTGTTAACTTTTCCCTTTGACTTATAATGGGAACTTGTTTTTTGAATAACTTTTGAACCATTTAATATTTTTTCACGAAATCTTCAAAAGGCACATTGGGGACCCCAGCTGCACATCCCCTGAAGATTTCAGACTGGTCGCGAAAACCATGTGACCTCTAGAGATGACCAAAGAATTCCAAAAAAGTATAAACGTGAGCGCAGATCATACTTAATAACTCTGCAGCCGTATAATTCCGAACAGTACGAAAGTTAGCAGATCCCAAGATCTATGGTTCTTGATTGTGTATTCCACATTTCAGACAAATCCATTGAACATTTGCAAAGTTATTAAGGTGCAAACATTTAGATTTAACATGTAAATGGCTCCTCAACCCTAACTATGGTAGCACTACCGTGCTACCATAATACATACATATATTACATTGACATTTAGGGCTTATGACCCCCAATGACACACCCCATTATCTGTCAATCTTGGGATGATTGCTGGGTCCAGGCTGGAGGGGCAACCCTAAAGATTTTTCATTTCCTGACTTTTTGTGCTTTAACCCTAAATGATGCAGTAACAAAGTTTTTTGCATAGAATATATATATACTGTATATATATATATATAAACAACAAAAGAACCCCAGAGCAAATGCACTGGAGCAAATGTTATCCCAAATGATATTGGCCATACAGCCAAATTTTAAAGAAATTACAAATTGCACATACCCCAATAATGCAAAGCATCATGAGAAGCATATACAAATGCACATGAATTAATTAGGACTGGCTCAACTTTAAGCAAAATTGTATGGTGCCAGAATGTCTCACAATATAATCAGCAGAGGCTGAGAACATCAGACACAGACATGTGTTTCATCCTCATTTGGACTCATTAGTGTGCCATATCTGTACCTCAGCCCAGGGAGAGAGAGAAAGTCAGACACCTTATAAGAGATTTTATTAGTTTTGGTCAGCCCAAATTAGGCAGAGATGAGAACAACAAAAGAACCCCACAGCAAATGCACTGGGGCAAGGGTTATCCTGGAGGACATATGTTTATTAGGTGTGGGCTAATAAACAGTTGAATAAATTCATTCATTCTCACTGTTGTTAAATAAACAGTGGTTCTAATGTTTATACAACACTCTAACATTAATCAACCATCATTTATTTTACACCCTACCATCAATCAAACCCCTTCCTGTTGGCACTTCTTCTACAAACTTTACGTTGTGTTGTCCCAAGCTCCAACAGCTCTCTCCTTTCAATGACAGTATCAGACTGGCAAAAAAACACACACACACTCACAAAGAAAAGTACACAAATTCAAACACATTTTTCCTCCACACTACTTTCTCTTTTTTAATGCAGAATTTCAAACAGCCTGCTGGAGTCTTTCCCCGACCTCATCACCTGCTCGATCGCTCCCTAGAAAACTCTAGGACACCTTTGCCACTCCTCACTCCAATTAATAAATTGTGTATTTTAAAACAGAAAAAACTCCTAATAGTAAAGGAACACACAGCCAGTCACTGGCCTCAGACAAAAAGTGTCCCTTTGTAATGGACAAATTCCTCAGCAGTAGTAAAACAAACCCACACCAAGCCACTAACCTGATAGAAAAAAAAAAAAATTGCTTGCTCCTTCCCATGCTCACTTCTCAGCCTTTTCCTTGCTGACTTTAGCCAAACAGTCACCTCACTTCTCTGCTCACCATACAGTGACCACAGGATCAAACAGATAAGGTGGGGACAACCAGACAAATCATTTACAATTAAAAAAACACGCAAACAAAGAAAAAGCAAAACCAGCCAAAAACATCACCTCAGTAGCTCTCTTTACCTCTTTCTCTCTCTTTGAGTGAGAAGCAACACCGCCATATTTTCAAAACTCTGCAGCCTGCCCACACATTACAAACCACCAATGAAAACCTTACCCTTACATGTGGATGTCAGCACCATAGAAACCATGCCTGCTACCACAGAAACCTGCCCAATCTTGAGAAGGAATGCAAAAAATAATCCAAATAACATTATCAAAAATAAAAGTCAAACTCTAATAGCCTTACTGTAATTGTGGGAAAACTGATGGAGACAATCCTGAGGGAAAAGGCTGGTGAATTTGCTTAAGAATAACAACCTCCAGGACAGCAGGCAGCATAAGTTTGTCTCAGGTAGATCCTGCCAGATGAACATGGTTGATTTTTATGACTTGGTTATGAGGGCACTGGACAGGGGACATGTGGTGGATGTCCTCTACCTGGATTTTGGCAAGGTCTTTGACTCAGTGCCACACAGTAGGCTGACCTGCAAGTTGAAGAGTCTGGGAGCAGGGAAGAAACTGGTCAGACGGGATGAGAACTGGCTGCAGGGTAGACAGTAGTATGTAATAGTGAGGAGGGGATGCATCTGAACCCAGGGCAGTAACAAGTGGTGTACCACAGGGCTCGGTGCTGGGACCGGTTCTGTTTAACATTTTCATAGCTGACAAGGCAGTAGGGATTAACAGCAAGATCAGTCTCTTCACAGATGACACAAAGATTTGTGACAAGGTAGATGGGGGAGGGAGGGAACAAACGTACTTCAGGAGGATTTGGGAAAACTGGAGGAATGGCCTCACACTTGGCAGCTTGATTTTAATTCCAAGAAGTACAAAGTGATGCATTTAGGAGGCAAGAACCCAAGATACAATTACTGGCTGGAGGGCATCCAGGTAACAAAATCAGGGGACCTGAAGGATCTGGGAGTGCTAATAACCAGGGCGATGAACCACTCTGCTCAGTGCAGGAAGGCAGCAACAAAGGCAAACAGGACGCTAGGTTGCATAGCAAGGGGGATTACTTCCAGCAGTGGGGAGGTTATCTTGCCCCTGTACAGGTCCCTGGTGAGACCACACATAGAGTACTGTGTGCAGTTCTGGTGCTCCTACATGAAAAGGGACATCAAACTACTGGAGGGGGTAAAGCACAGGATGGCAAAAAATTATCCTTGAGTTGGGGGACAGACCATATGAGGAGAAACTGAGAGAGCTCAATATGTATACCCTGAGGAAAGAAGGGAGAGTGGGGTTATGATTGAGACATTCAAGTATCTGAAGGGTTTGAACAGAGTAGACACCAGGTGTATGTTCAGTCTGAAGAGCGGAAGGGAAACCAGGGGACACTCTATGAAGTTGGAAGGGGGCAGGTTCAAGAGGGAATGGAGGAGGCATTATTTCACAGAAAGTGTGATGGCAGGGTAGCATGCTCTGCCAGAGGAAGTTGTATCACTGCCAAGTCTTTGGATCTTCAAGAGGCGGTGTGACAGATTCAAGGGACAGGTACAAACCATGAGGGGGTGCGAGATGGGGAGGGCATATGAGGGAGAGGGACAGCTGCAGTCTAATGGACTGAAGTGCTGCACAATCGAGCAGACTAGATAGACCAAATGGCCTGTATCTGCTGGCAATTTCATACCTTCGTATGTTTGTAATGAAATTACATAACAAAGCATCTGAAAAATTAGTTTCCAATTACACAAATTGGATATGCAATGGAAAACTCATGAAATACACGATTTATGTGCACTCGAGCAATTTGACCTCGAATACCTCACTTGTGGCTCAAGCCACTCATGATCTATTTTGAAACTTTCACAAAAAGTAAGGAAATTCATTGCAAAAAACTCCATTAATGCATCAGTTAGGGTTTCCATTACTGCAACAAAAGTATGGACATGTGGTGTTTGGGTTCTCAACTCTAACACCCCATTCCACCACCTGCAACCAACCCTACCACCCACCTATCATCCTACACTCACCAACAGGGGTTGGGGTGTGTCTTGCGGTCATCCACTATAAGTACAAAGACATTGTTGGGCAGAGTTTGTGGGGCATTGTTCTTGTGCCTGAGATACTGTGGAAGTGCAGGGTCCAAGGTCTGTGTACTTATCTCAATTTTCTTATGACAAACGGTACACCTATTGCAGCTCACTGTAGAAGGAATGGATACAGAGACAGGCTTGTTATGTATGACTGCACACAACTATTTATGGATGTTTTACACATCTGAGGTATTTTCCTTTCATGTTAAGAAGATTAATGTGTAAAAATACCAAATGAATGTACAGTATGTATTTACATATATCACAGCAGTTCAATATCTCAAAAGAAGTAGTAGAAATGTTTATTGTTCAGCACAAGGTTATTACAATCACAGTACTGTAAAAATGTTACAGAATTATTACAATACATCATAAATACAAATCAAAAAGCACAAATAGACAAAAAAATGTATATTAATAAAAATGTTTATCTCTATATTTGGTGATGTAGATAAATTCATATTATATTTGCATATCACTTTCCCTAGCATAAAGTGCTTCAGCCATTTATGATATACATAAACCATGTCTATCCATATTCTTTGTCCTATTGCACATCCTCTTTGATCTCTAATTCACCTTATGGTTCCATCCAACATACCCTTTTACTTATTTCTCTTTCTTTCCTTTAATCTTGGCAATACTCAATAAATAATTCCACAAGCTTTTAATTGTGAATTCATCATGTGTATAAAAGATGATTTCTGTCAAAGATTCTTTATCTAGTCCTGTTTCCTCCAGTCTGGCATGTTGAAAAACAGTTTTTGCACAATTAGTTCATTGTGTATTATACCTACTGCATGCTCAAAGGACATAGAATCATAGAATTTGACGGCAGATAAGGACAGCTTGGCTCACCTAGTCTGTCCATTTCCCTACCTAATGGATAAGCTGCAGATCCTAGTTAGCCAACAGCCTACCCCACACTAGGACTGCCTTATATCTGTCCCATGCATTCATGAATTCACCCACTGTTCTTGACTCCACAACCTCCTCAGGAAGGCTGTTCCATGCGTCTACAACCCTCTCCATGAAAAAATACTTCCTCACATTACCTCGGAGCCATCCCCCCCCCCCATCTTCAAATAGTGCCATCTTGTTCTTGCACATCTCTTTTTCTGAAAGATACTACCCTCTTGGACATTGTTGATTCCTTTGAGGTACTTAAAAGTTCATATCATGTCCCCTCTCTCTCCCTTCTTTCCTCATGGGTATACATAATCTCTCTTCGTATGTCTTCTGGTGCAGACCTTGCACTATTTTGTTTGCCCTCCTCTGGACAGCCTCTACTCTGTCTATGTCTTTGCGGAGATGGGGTCTCCAGAACTGCACACAGTACTCCAGATGTGGTCTCACCAACTGTCTGTTCAGAGGGATAATAACTTCCTGTTTTCTACTGTTGATGCCTCTCCCTATGCATCCCAGTACCCCCCCCCCAGCGTTCCTTACTGCCTTCTCACATTGCTGGCCCACCTTTAGGTCATTGGATAGAATTACCCCCAAGTCCCTTTCCATTTTTGTTGTTGTCAGTATCTTACCCCCTATTGTGTACTCTTCCCCTGGGTTTAAGTTTCTCAGGTGCATTATCTTGCACTTCTTTGCATTGAATCTAAGCTGCCATACATTTGGCCATTACTCCAACCTTGCCAAGTCCCTTCTCATCCTTTCTACTCCATCTTGTGTATCAGCCCTGTTGCAGATCTTTGTGTTGTCTTCAAAGAGACATAGTTTTCCTTCCAGTTCCTCTGCAATGTCACTTATAAAGACATTAAAAAGGACCTGTCCCAGTACGGAACCCTGCGGTACCCCACTAGTAACCATCCTATCTTCACTGTGGACACCGTTTACTACTACCCTTTGCGTCCTGTTGTCCAGACAATTTTTTTATCCCAGGCTACCACCTTCGGACCCTCTCCAAGGCTGACTAACTTGTTTATTAATCTTTTGTGTGGGACTGTATCAAATGCCTTGCTAAAATCCAGGTAAACCATGTCAACAGTCCCTCCCTGGTCTACTACTTTGGTCACCCAGCCAAAGAAATCGATTAGATTCATCCGACACGATCTTCCCACTGTGAATCCATGATGCCTTGGGTCCTGTGCCCCACTGGCCTCTAGGTACGCAGCAATTCTTTCCTTCAGAAGTGATTCCATCATTTTCCCTACCACTGAGGTCAAACTAACTGGTCTGTAGTTTCCTGCCTCTGCCCTGCTCCCACTTTTGTGAAGAGGAATCACATCTGCCCCCTCCTCCAGTCCTCAGGTACCACCCCATCCTCCCATGATTTGTCAGAGAGTAGTCAGTGGTGTCACTAGTTCTACCCTTAGTTCTCTTAGGTTTCTTGGGTGAATTCCATCAGGACCCATTGCTTTGTCCACCTTCAATTTTACTAGTTCTTTCAGAACCCTTTCTTCTGTAAATGGACTGGTATTGTCCCCCATCTCCAGAGTGTTTCTCTTGTTTGGTTTAGGTACCTCCCCCTCCTCTTCCTTTGTGAATACTGAGCAGAAATATTGATTCAGTATCCCAGCTTTTTCACTGTCACCCTCTGCCCACATTCCATCCCCTTTATTAAGCTTCAGTATCCCTCCCTTGGTCTTTCTTTACTCCCTAATGTACCTATAAAAAGGTCATATCTCCCTTCTTAACAGAGTTGGCTATCCTTTCCTCGGTTTTCACCTTTGCTATTCTGACTGCCTTCCCTGCATCTTTCTGCTTTAACTGATAACGTTCTCTGTCCTGCTCCTTCTGTGTTTCCTTATATTTCCTGAATGCTATCCTTTTCTCCTTAACCTTCTCTGCCACCTCTTTTGAGAATCATAGCTTTTTTTTCCTTCATTGTGTTTTGTTGATTTGCTTCACACAAAGGCTTGTTGCCTCTGTGATGGCTGTTTTGATTACTCCCCATTGTTCCTCCACCTCTCCTTCTTGCCTGTTTGCTAGTGCTTTTCTGAGGCATTCTCTCATTTTCCCAAAGTCAGCCCTCCTAAAGTCCAATGCTCTTGCTTTTGTATGGCTTGACTCTATGGCTGTGTTTATCGTGAACCGCACTGTTTGGCGGCCGCTTGTTCCCAGATGGCTACCCACTTCTAAATCTGAGATTCTTTCTCCATCCTCATTTTAGAGTACCAGGTCTAAGACTGCTCCCTTCCGAGTGGGTTCCAATACTTGCTGTCTGAGGCATGCCCCCTGTAGGGCATCAAGAATGACCCTGCTCTTGGATGTGCCTGCAGCAAAGGTGCTCCAGTTAACATCCGGCATATTCAGATCCCCCATCAACAAAATGTCTACTTTTTCTGCCATTCTAAGGATGCCTTCTATCATTTCCTTGTCCATTCCCTTCCCCTGGGATGGGGATCTGTATACAACCCCCATGCAGATTCTGGTGCCATTTCCCGTCTCCTGGGTGGCCCAGAGTGCCTCATCTGCTCCCTTTTTACTCTTTAGTTCTGTTGCTTTGATCCCTTCCCTTACATAGAGAGCTACTCTGCCTCCTCTTTTACCCTTCTTGTCTCTCCAGTAGATTGTGTATCCTGGTATGTTGACATCCCAGTCATGGTTCTTCGTGTACCATGTTTCTGTGACTGCCACAATATCCAGGCATCCCTCTTCCATCAAGGCCACTAGTTCAGGGAGCTTGTTACACAGACTATGGGCATTGGTACTCATCACCATCCAATTTTTTATGACCTTACCTCTTTCTGCCCCATCCCTGTCCTTACTGCCTTTGCCTTTTTTTGCATTTACCTCTCTCCTGCTCCCTGATGACTTCTCCACCTTGGTGATTACCTCACTAATTACTGTGTTTTGTGGGGGGAGACTGGGATTTCCCTGCTCCTTTTCAGTGCCTCCCCCCTTGACTAGTTTAAATGTTTGCCAATGAAGCATTTAAACCTATCACTTAGGATTCCGGATCCCCCCAGACAGATGCAGACCATCGCGCTAGTGTAGGCCTGCATCCCTTCAGGTGGCTACCCTGTCCCCAATGAAGCCAAAATCCTGAGCTCCGCACCAGTTTTTCAACCATTCATTGAATTCCATGATGAGGAGTACCCTTGCATCACCTTTGCCATAGACAGACAGCACCTCCAAGAAGATTACCGTATGTGCCACTTGTCTAAGGCCCCTTCCCAACTCTATAAACTCCTCTTGCACTGCTCTGATCACATACCTAGCCAGGTCATTTGTCTCTAGGTGGACAATGACATCCAGCTCCCTCCCCATGCTGCTGCTCCCACGATCCTGAGGATTCGCTCCCTGTCCCTCCAAGCCATGGCGCCATGCAGGCACCTTACCTTCTACTCCCCTTCTACCCCCTAATGATTGAGTCCCCCCCAGGAGTTGTTTCCTTCCCCTGTGGGGTCCATTGCCACCTTCCTGTGGGTCTCCTTTGTGGAGGTTCCCAGCATCCTCCTTGGTTTCCACTGCAGGTGCCTCCATAGAGAAACCACTGTCCCCCAGAACAGTGTATGAATTGTGGAGAGGTACAGCTGGAGGGATGCACCTCTGTTCCACCACCCTCTCCCTCCCTGAGCCTACCTTGGTCCAGTCACTCCTTTTTCTTGGCAACCTCAGAGGTAGTGGCAGTGGCCCTGGTGGTCTCTCAGTGGGGGAGGAGGTTTCACGAATCCTAGCCAGGTTAGCCTGGAGATGAGCAACCTCCTCCCTTGGACCAGAGAGGTGCCTGCAAATGGGACAGCATTGCAGCCTTCAGAATGTCTACTGGAACACTGTCACTCCGCAACCATTGCACTGCACCACTCCCATCATGTCTTTTTTTGTTTCCCCTCTCCTGTTTCTCTGTATGCTTACTCTTGCCTTACAACTCTCACCCTTCCTGCCCTGGGACAGCAACCTCCTGTATTCTTTAGTAGCCTCCTCTTCCTTGCTCAGAGTCAGACCTCCAGCAGCTGGGGGGCAGAAAAAGCTACTTTTTTCCTTTAGGGTTGACAAAACTAATGTTTCTCTATGATTCTTCCCTTCCTACTGCCAAACAGGAAGTTCCTGTTGTCAGTCAAATTCAGTGGCTATAAAAGTAGAACTGGCTTAGGGTGGGAGGGTGGAGGGGGTGGGATGAAGGAAAATTAAAAAGAAAAATGGTAGTTTTTTTTTCCAGTTAGCTTCTTTCTGCTCTACAAACACGATTTCTGTCTTCCAGAAGCTACCATCAGGAAGTTGTAATGTGAGTCACCTGCTTTTATACTGCCTAAGCCTCACCCCCAATTAGCCTCCTTCCCCTCCTACTGATTTAGCAAGCCAAGTTGCTACAGTACCCTTCCCTACACAGAAACACACACTGACTTTTTTAATTTTTTTTAAACCCTAAATGAGACCCCCTTTACTTCTAATAAAGTATATGTTTGCTTAATCTCAGCAGGCACAGACTCCTGCTGAGATAGAAGTGTTAAATTAGTAAGATAAATTGCAGTTTTTTTCAGTTAGTTGCTTTCTGCTATACAAACAAGATTTCTGCCTTCCAGAAGCTACCAGCAGACATGCAGCAAATCTTCTTCCTCACCATGACCACAGCCACATCTTGGAGAAATGTGTCTAGATTTGTCATATCTGGCCAACAATATGTTGCCTTTTTGGATCTCAAACTAATATCCTGTAAAGATTACTCTCTGCTTCAGGTCCTGGAGTACACTCAAATACTTCCAGTAACCATAATTTTGCATGCTATTTGCATACCACTTAGAGTATCTGTTATCTGTTATATTTTGCTCATCTACCTCTTTTCAATAAACTAAGTATGGAGAATATTGCTTACTCAGGGGAAATTTGTTGCTCATGTGAGTCTAGCAAATGTGTTATATTTTTCTACTGCAGCTCTAATACCTTTGTACCAAGTTGAGTCATAACACTTTCTTTCAAGCCATTGTTCTTTTTCTTGTAAACATAAACTTGACAACCTCTCTTGTACAATTCTGGTTAATCTCAACCAAGATTTCAACTTTCTTGCATCGATCAATATATTTACATTATCCAGCCACAACTCAGCTCTTAAATAAGTAGCTGGGAAGGAATGAACTACTCCTAACATTCTTCTCAGAATCTTATATATTGGACTCATCAGCTTATTTCTACTACCACTATTCCATATTTCAGTACCGTAAGTTAATTGGGCATGGTACTTCATTTTAATTGCCTCAACCATTGATCTTACTGTTAGACCCCCATATGCATCATTCAATCTACATAGAGCATTAGCTGTCTTCTTTAATTTATCTATTGTTTTTTTCTATATGATCAATCCTTGTTCCATTTGTTGTGAACATTATGCCCAAGTACTGATAAGCTTTCACTATTGTTAGTTTTTCTCCATTATTAGTGAAAGATCCCCTGTTTTCCCCTTTCCAAATATTGAGATTTGTGATTTGGTGAGATTTACATTAAGCTCAAGAGAACCTGTAATATTTTGCAGCATATCAATCTTTTTCTGCAATCCCAATTTGGTCAATGCCAATAAAACAATGCCATCTGCAAAACCAATATTCCACATTTCTCATGCAGTATTTTAGGGGAGTCTGTATCTGATGCACCGATTTCCTCCAGTAGACCATTTACATATAATGAAAAGATCTCAAAAGCATATGTTTTATTGTATTCTTGTAAAAAGTTCAGGCATAACACATGGATATGAACAGTCTTACCTATTCAGCAAATTACAGTCACTTGTCTTGTCTAAGTAGGTAAGCAACTAACATGTAAACTGCTACAGCAGAGGTCTTAGCCAGGAAAGTGGTCCCACATATGATTTTGCACTCCACATCCCCAAATGACATTAGCATCAGGTGCTATATCATTTACTTTATCAGCACTTTATACGCTTATATGTCTGTTTTCAACAGATAAACTTATAAACTGTGATTTTACCACAGGAACTATCTCATAGGCAACAATGGTATCAAATTCCTATTTTATAATCAACATACTGTAAAGTCAAATGGTTCCATGCCACAGTCTGAAATCATCATGTTAATGCATATGTAGAGTGAAGAACCCAGATAGACAAAAAATGGAAATGCTTCAGTTTAGGCCCTATACATTCTTCAGAGCCATTGCTGTACAGTGACCCCCACCTCCCCATGGCACTGATAACACCACTCCCCTATCCGGTACCCACCCGTTGGTTATGTGAATCAGGATGGCCAGTGACACAGCTCTACTCACACCTCCTCAGCCACTGGCCATCCAAGTGATGCTGGGAGCATGCTGCTATATACAGTGCATGCTATAGATAAGTTGTCCGTTACTGCATTTTGCCTGTCAGTGCTGACACCTGCTGAGAGGTACCACCTCCCTGCGTTGTGTTACAGATGTGGTTGGCAATCGGTAGAATTTTTAATCAGCATGTACTGCAGTATTCTACTCATTGTTTTGCAGCACCTAGATGAGCTTCCTTGCTCTTCCACCAGGTGGCAACCAGGACACACTATTGCTGTATTGAATGATTGCTGTACCATCTTTTGTTCCAACCCACACACCTGCAGATGGTGCCCTACATTAAAATGCAGATTTACTACTTTATGTTGCATGTACTGTATCTTAATATTACTGCATCAGCAACATTACTATTTGAATATATTAAAAAGTATTTCCACAGCACAGACTCTCATAAACATTATAAAGATCTGTTTGGATGAAAATCTGTAAATATGAAATTGTGTCTTCAACAGCGAGTGCCCTCCCTGCATTTTTTCCGATGTACAGTATGTGTTAGGGTATGCCATTTTGTTATTGAAAATGCATTAACTGTGCCTTTATTTCTAGATTTACTTTAATGTAGTGGTTTCTCAGTTTCTTTTTCTGGGGCTATGGCAGTGGTCATTGGAAAAATTATTTTGTTGGCAGCTTCTACCATGCAAGCTAATGGACTCCAATCAAAGCCTGTGCTCTCTGTCAACTATGCTGAATTCCTTGTCTTGCTGTCATTGTGTCATCCCTGTCTCCTCCCCCCACACACCCACACACTCACCTCCTGGTAACACAGAAGTATACTGTGTCTGGAATACTTGTTTTATGTTTGGATGCCTAATACACCACTCTGCTACACAGGAAAAGTCTCAACATTGGCACACTTTTGAGAAGCAAATCTGCCGAAGTGCACATGTTCTTTCTGTAACTTTTAGCCTTTACAGAATGCTGCTATTATCTGTAGAAATGTTAAATCAGTTTTATATAGTGTTCGTTCTCTTAGGTATAGTTATTATTGGAAAGTTAGATGTTTATAATAATTTCTGATTCTGGTGATTTAGTGCATTTTCCCCTATATGTCTGATTTTACCATCATCCTACTAGACAAATGGCTGTTGGGCCAGGAATTTTACCTTTGAGCACTTTTTGCTATGGGTTACCATCTCTGAGAAAGTATGGTATAATGTCATGGTCTTGCTGCAAATCATTCTCTTTTGGATTTTTCTAAAGGATATGAAGAAGGGTCTCCTACTGATAGTGAATTTCTGGCAAAGTCACCAAATCTGCCCCCGTGGATCATTTTGCAAAGTTTCCTGTTTAATAGGAAATTCATGTATTGCAGGCTCCCATCATATAAGGGAGCTTTATCGACAACAGACACTGCTCTTTCCGCAAGACATCATAAAGAAATGCTACTTTTGTCAGCCCCCCCATACACTTCTTGTACACCCCAAAGACAACAATTGCTAAGTAATGAAGGCTGCTTACTGTGCATGCTGAGCTTCACAGTGTTTTTTTTTTATTGACAGTCAACCCCTTTTCTTTCTGTCAACTCCTCCTTTGTATATTAACTTAATCCATAGGTAATGGAGAACTTATGTTATTTTTTGGTGCAAGTACACTTTTGTGCTGAATATAAGTTGCTTCACATTGCATCTCAATTGCAAGAAAATCTGTAGAAGTTCTGATAAAACCTTTTGAAATCTCAAATGTCAGCACAACCATCTCCAGTCCTGACAGACATTACAGTATGTATTAGCAGCTCTGTTCCTAATTGGGGAATGAAACCAACAGCAGTCTGCTTCCTCTGCATGGTATCTTATAGAAATCCTTTTGCTGTCAGTGCCCCCCAAAAAAAAAACCTGTTTCATATACATCCAGAGAATGCCTATCGGAAGTGGCTCTCATAAGACATCAGTATTCCTGGTCACGTGATGGCAGCCATACGGTAAACAGCAAGCTCCTACCACTCCATTCCCTTCCCGCAATAATCTGTTGCTAGGCTACATAATCAGAGGAGAACTTACTATCTAACTTGCTGAATCAGTGCTTAAGGACTTACTGGTACCTGCAGCATCTCAAAACAATGGAAGTTTATATGCGCAAAGCACCACCACAGCATTCTCCACCTCTCCCAAGAAGGACAAGGCTCCCAAACGGCCTAAGCAGCAATCCATTAAGGTGACTGCGGGGCCTACACCATTAACAGAAGAATGATTCTTGGAGATAATGCAGCCAATACAAGACTCAATTTCTACTATTACTGATGAATTACATCATGTCAAAGTTACACCTGACTCTCTCACAGTAAGTGTCGGAGATTCCAAAGTTTGACTATCCTCCGTAGAAAAGAAACAAGATAGAATGGCACTTGAATACAACACAACTAATTGGAGAATCAAAAAGATAGAGGAAAAACTAGAGGATTTGGAGGAGAGAAGCCAAAGAAATAACCTCCTGGCTATTGGAATACCAGAGCTAGAAGAAGGTAGCATGCCGATTCTCTTCCTGCAAAAATTCTGTGAGAAAATTGCAGGCCTTTTTCTGAACAGAACTACCTATGTGATTGAGAGAGCCCATTGGGTGCTTCATCCACCACCACTGCCCAGCTCTCAACCTAGGCCTCTCATCTTTAAACTGCTTAATTTCCTGGATAAGCAGCATATTCTGGCCAAGGTAAAATCACTTCAGTGGGAAGATAAAAAAGTTTGAATCACGCAAGACCTGCCACAGTCTGTCCAAATCAAGCATCAGGAATTACACCCACTTGTGTCTAAATTGATTGCCACAGGGAAGCCATTCTGACTAAAATATCCTGCAGTACTACAAGTCAAAATTGGAGAACAATGGCAAATTTACAATACACAGGAGCAAGCCCTGCATGAGCTAAGGAAAACGCTACCTGATTTATTCAAGTGATTTCACTGGTTGGAGTTGTGAAGGTTAATTACAGAAGAGTGCAACTGGAAGTTCTTGGCTTTAACTACAAAAGGGTGTTAAACGCTTCATGTCTTAGAATTGGAAAGAAACAGAAATGGTTTAACGCCCTGCTGTTTAATCCATCTCTCAGCCTACTTCGGTGAACAGTTTGGGCCAACTGAAGCAGCAAGGACAGTCTGATCTGTTGCTTTATAGCGATATAACAGAATCTCACTTTAGTTAAGTGATAAGAACACCTTCTTACTTCCATTTCTGATTTAGGGAGCTGTGGTAACCTCTGCACACCATCACTGTGGTTGTTACTTGGATTATACTGCTGTGGCTTAACAGGATGCCTTGTTTCACTTGTTTATAAATGTTATGCTCCCATTGTTTACTTATTAACCCTCTTAGATGTTGTTAACTTTTTCAAAGTTCTCCTTTCATCAAAAGGGCAAAGACAAGGGGAAAACCCCCTTTCAGTTTGCAGTTCCGCATACTTGTTCATTAGTAATGGTTCAATTTTTAGCGTGAAGGAGAAATGCAGCATTTGATCTACTTAAATCATTTTATTGCTAAATATTAGTCAGATAGAACACCAGAGTACCTTTGTGAAGATTATTTTATTATGCAATGTGGGAGCGGGAGGGAATGGGGGGGTGGATGTTTGTGGGCTTGTGTTATAACATTGCCTGACAGAATTGGTCTGTTGATGCACTTAAAAGAACTGTGGGTAGTTATTACACTTGTTTTGTGGCTGTTTGGGGAGGGTGGGAGAGGGAATGGAATTTTATTATTATCTTATTGGACTAAACTGGGTACCATTTGTTCAGATTTCTTGCTCTTTAGATCCTATTTTTCCCTTTTATTATTAATGATATTACTTTACTGATAACAAATGTGTAGTTTATGCACTATAGTGTGTTGGAATGTTAAGGGAGCCAGAGATAGATGCAAAGGCAAATCATCCAAAAATACCTACTGCATTTAAAAACTGGTATTGCATGTCTACAGGAAATGCATCTCAGGAGGGAAGATACTTTATTATTGTGTAAAAGTTGGGTTGGACAAGCCTTTGGGGTGAGATAGTCTACTAACCGGGGGAGTTGCCATACTAATCAGCAAAATAGTTCCCTTTAAACTAGAGCAGGAGGCTTGGGATACCAATGGGCACTACCTACTGCTTCGTGGGTCCCTATACTCCCATCAGATTCTACTCGGCTCCATAAATGGTCCAAATGTGGACTCCCCTAAACTCTTTACAGATCTGTTGGATCTAGTAGTTTCCAATTCACCTGGAACTGTTTTCCTAGGTGGAGATTGGAACATTACCTCTCAACTCCAGCTGGGTAGGTCAGACCCCAAACGGTCTGGTCTCTCACCAGCGCAGAGAGCCTTAAAAGATCTTTCATATGGAGTGGTGTTAATAGATGTATGGAGAGCTTTGAATACCTCTGAGAAACAATATACTTTTTTCCCTCCCCCACATCGCACTTGTTCACGAATAGACTACCTCTTGGTTAGTTCTCACATCTCACATCTTACCTGGAGTATTGGATGCAAATATACACCCATGTGTTATTTCAGATCATTCCCCTGTCTCCCTTACTTACATTCTAGGTCCAGGAATTAAGAGACACTCCCTCTGGTGCCTAAATATTCAATTAGTCCATATCCCTCATACTAGGACTCATGTCAAGAATTTCATTTCCTATTTTCTGGAGGCTAACCTGGGGTCAGTTTCTCGAATTAATGTGGTCTGGTCTGCTTTGAAATGCAGTGTAAGGGGCGAGTGTATCCACCTTGAGTCAACCAGAACCAAACAATTTAAATCACAAATTGAAGACCTCCTTCATTCTATTAAATCCCTTGAAAGGGCTATTAGTTGTCACTCACTAGAAAATGATTGGATTAGACCACACAAATGACACACCCAATTTTCAGATCAGATGCCTCAAAAAGCTGAACTCTCTCTAAAGAGAACCAAGCTCAAATATTTGGAATCTGGAGAAAGGGCTGGCAAACTCCTTGCCATTTGAATTAAGCAGGCAGAAATGGCACGGTCCATATCCAGTTTATACCTAACAAAAACTGGCCCTTTAACAACAGACCCAAGAGAAATTGCCTCGAGATTCAGACAATATTTTCAGAACCTGTATACTGTCTCAGAAGAGGGAGATCCCAATGGAACAGGATATTCAAAAGTACTTTGACCTCTTGGTTCTTCCTAAACTATCTCCAAATGAAACCTCCTTACTAGAAAACTGCATTGTGGAAGGGGAAGTTAAACTGGCAAACCAGCAACTCCCCTCAGACAAGTCTCCTGGACCAGATGGCCTTTCGACTAACTTATACAAATTATACACCCCAGAACTTTCCTCACTCCTGACGAAAGTTTTCAACTCATGGTCTGAGAATGGACTCTCTGACCACACTTACTTAGAGGCCCTCATCACTCTCATCCCCATGCCTGGTCAAGATCCCCATCATCAAGAAAACTACCATCCCATATAATTACTTAATGTGTATATTAAAATACTGGCCAAAGTATTAGCCAGTTGTTTAGGACCCCTGATGGGCAAACTCATTAGTGGCGAACAAGTTGATTTCATGTCAAGTAGATCCTCTAGTGGCCATATGTGATGATTACTTCACCTTCTCTCTTTAACTAACAGTTCAGATATGCCAGCTGCTCTCATCACATTATATGTGGAGAAAGCTTTTGATCGTGCCTCTTTGGGATTTCCTCTTCACAGTTCTATCCCATTTTGGTTTACCACAAACATTTATTAAGTGGATTAAGTTACTTTATACTTCCCCAACAGCTGTGTTTGGTGCAATGGTATTCTTTCTAGCTCATTCCCACTGCATCATGGCACCAGGTAAGGCTGTCCTCTCTCCCTCCTTCTTTTTAACCTCTACCTGGAACCCCTTATCCGGAGACTAGTCACATCTCAAAACCTCCATGGAATCCCAGTGGGAACACAACAACACCTTTTATCAGCTTATGCTGATGATTTGTTACTACATCTGGAAAACCCTGAGGCTGGCATACCAGTCCTCTTGCAGGAAATTTTTTATTTATTTATTGTATTCTAGGAATTAATACCTTTGAGCCAAAGCTCTTTTACAAAGGTTCCACGTTAAAATAGGTACAAACAATAGGGTTACAATGGGTTGCACATTTAGGTTACATTGTGTAAATAAACAGAGACATAAAGTTAACATCAAAGACATTTATGAACGGGCAGATAATTACCAATTAAACACTTTCAACATTTAGAAAACACATGGAAAGGGAAAGATAGGTAAGGAAAGTATGATATGTAGTGTAAGAGAGAGAAAAGTGGGGGAGGAGGGGGGAGGAGCAGACCATAGTCAGAGAAGAGGATCCTCTACCAGGCCTTTGCCAGGTAAGTGGGCAGGGGTGGAGAAGTGAGATAATTAGGATTTAATCAAGGCAGTCACAGGAGTTTGAGGTGGCAAGGTGAGAGAATAGGCTAGATTTAAAAGCACCTAAGGAGTTAGAGGAGGTAATAGAGGTGCTAAGAGTATTTAGCCAGTTGGGGGCACGATAGGCAAATCATCATTGACCCTGTGTGGTCGGGCAATGGGGGACTTGAAGAAGCTGATTTTCTGATCTTCTGGTGGGTCGGACACTTGTGTTCTGGCATAGCAGGTCTTGAATGCAGGGTGGGGTGAGGCCCATGATGGATTTCTTAGCCATAAGGCAGGTGAGGTACTTTAAGTGGTTTGAGAGTTGTTACCACCCAGTTTCAGCATAGAGCTCGCAAGTATGAATATGTCAATGAGCGCCAGTAAGCAGCCGACAGGCCTTGTTTAGGGAGGTTGTGATACGTTTAAGTGCACTAGAAGAGGCGGACCCGTAGATAATTAAGCTGTAGTCAATGACTGAGATGATTGAGGATTGCATGGCTAGCTTCAGTGCTGGTAGGGTAAGGAGTTGTCTGTTCTTGTAGAGTATCCCAAGCAGCTGATTAATAGTTTTGGATATATTATCAAAATGTGTTGCAAAGACTAGGCCTTGATCAAATGTGATTCCAAGATATTTAAAGGTAGCCACCTGTTCAAGGGTGATTCCCAGGGATGTGTTGATAGTGAGTGGTACTAGCCTTTTCTTGTTCTGTGGGCTTGAGAAAAGCATGGATTTTGTTTTCTTGTGGTTTAGGACCAGCTTGTGTTCAACTAACCACGCCTCAACACTGGCAAATGCGTGCTGGAGGCTGAGGCATAAGGGGTTTGGGTCTTTGTGCGAGGATAGAATCACAGCATCATCAACATAGAGGATGATTTGCTCAGGGCAGGATTTAGGGAGGGAGTTTAGAAAAAGGCTGAAGAGGAGAGGAGAGGTCCTAAGATGGATCCCTGTGGAACTCCTGAGAGGACAGGCTTAGGATCTGAGAGAACTCCAGCTATTTTTACAACCTGAGTGCATTGGGCAAGGTAGCTTTTTATCCAGGCACCAGAGCCCAGGGAGAGCCCAAGAGACTGTAGTTGACTGATGAGTAGACCATGGTGTACAGTGTCAAATGCCTTCGTTAGATCAATGTACACAGCTCCAGTTAGGAGTCCTTTGTCCAAAGCCTTGTGGATTGCTCCTGAGAATTGGTGAGGGCAGTGTCGATTGTCTATGCCTTTGTCTAAAACCATGTTGCTGGGCACAGAGGATGTTATATTTCTGCAGGTAGTCTGTTAGCTGGTCGGCCACCATACGTTCAAGAGCCTTTGACAGGGGAGGAAGTATTGAAATAGGTCTATAGTTACCAGGCAGAGACTTATCACCACTTTTGTGCACAGGAGTGACTATAGCAGCCTTCCATATACTAGGGAACTTGCTGGAGCAAAGGGAGAGATTGAATATTCTGGTGAGGGGGAGTAGAACTTCATCCAAGGTAAGGGACAGTATTTTAAGGTCAATAGAGTCACTGCTTGCCCGGGATTTAGATATAGCCTTTTTTATGTATTTATAAACTTCATGTGCTTTAACTATTTTACGATGGAAGGGTGGAATGCTTGGAGGGGCAGAGGGTGATATAGAGATTGGAGGGTCAGTATCAGTGAAGAAGCCAGATGTGAGGACACCGCTAAGGTCAGTGAAGGTCTCATTAAGAGTGTTTGCTATGACCAAGGGGTCAAGGGTGGTAGTGCCATTGATTCTTTTTCCAAGGTCTCCTACTATAAACTTAACCTTTCCAAAACCAGTATTTTCCCACTGAATGGAAAACTACTGCCATCAGACATGCTAGAATTTGGTTTGAAATGGGAACCAAAATCCTTGATTTATCTGGCTATCACAGTTTCCAGGGAGATCTCCACAATGGTAAAAGATAATTTTACCAAATTATTAAATATAATAAAAACAGATCTTGAAAGATGGGATGCACTGCCAATTTCTTTATGGGGAAGGATTAGCACAGTCAAAATGAATATAAACATAGAATTTGATAGCAGATAAGAACCGCTTGGCCCACCCAGTCTGCCCATTTCCCTACCTACTGGATAAGCTGCAGATCCTAGTTAACCAGCAGCCTACTTCTTCCTACCCCCACACCCTAGAATGGCCTTATGACTGTCCCATGCATGCTTGAATTCTGCCACTGTTTTTGACTCCACAACCTCCTCTGGAAGGCCATTCCATGCATCCACAACCCTCTCTGTGAAAAAATACTTCCTTAAATTACCTCAGAGCCACTCCCCCACTCTATCTTCAAATTGTGCCCTCTTGTTCTTGCACACCTCTTTTTTTGAAAGATGCTATCCTCTTGGACTTTGTTGATTCCCTTGAGGTATTTGAACTTTTCTATCATGTCCCCCCTCTCCCTCCTTTCCTTGAGGCTATACATATTAAGCTCCTTTTGTCTCTCTTCATATGTCTTCTGGTGCAGACCCTGCACCATTTTAGTTGCCCTCATCTGGACAGCCTCCATCCTGTCTATGTCTTTGCAGAGATTGGGTCTCCAGAACTGCACGCAGTACTCCAGATGGGGTCTCACCAGCTGTCTGTTCAGAGGGATAATAACTTCCTGTTTTCTACTGGTGATGCCTCTCCCTATGCATCCCAGTATTCTCCCAGCCCTCCTTGCTGCCCTCTCAGATTGCTTGCCCACCTTTAGGTCATCTGATATGACTACCCCAGGTCCCTTTCCATTTTTGTTGTTGTTAGTATCTCACCCCACATTGTGTACTCTTCCTCTGGGTTTTTGTTTTCCAGGTGCATTACCTTGCACTTCATAGTATTAAATCTAAGCTGCCATACATTTGACCATTCCTCTAACCTTGCCAAGTCCCTTCTCATCCTTTCCACCCCACCCTGTGCATCAACTCTGTTGCAGATCTTTGCAGGGTAGACATATGAAGAAAGACTAAAGGAGCTTAATATGTATACCCTTGAGGTAAGAAGGGAGAGAGGGGACATGATATAAACTTTCAAGTACCTCAAGGGAACCAACAAGGGGATCTATTCTTCCCCTAAGTACTACTCTGGATCCTCTACCCCTTAATTATGTTGTGTTTATTTTTCCCTAAATCATGGTTCCTCACTCTTCAAAAACAGATAAACCAATGTATTTGGAAGGGGAAAGGAGTTAGAAGAGCCTATCATAAACTTACTGCACCAAAATCACATGATGGCCTCTCCCTTCCATCCTTTTTCACCTATTATGGAGCAATCCACATCAGCAAATTAGCTTATTGGGTGAGTACACCGGGAGAGGGAAGTACAGGGTCATATTTCCCACTTTGGTTAGACATTGACAAGACAGTAGCTCTTAATAACTCCTGCACTCCCACAGCTTTGATCTATTTTTCCCCAAAGTATATCCCTTGAGACCTTTAGAAAACTCCAATAGGATGGTCCTTAAGAGCGCCACACCAGGTACAGTGACATTTGAATTTAGAGTGGCATAATTCTCTGGAGCAACCACTGCTAAATAATTCCCATTTTCAAATCCAGAATCAACCCATCCCCCCAGCATACTGGACTCCCCTGGTAGGACTCTGGCTTGCAGATATTGCTCCCAATTATAAAGTCCTCCCCTAGCTCCAATTTCAATCAAGTTTTCATCATACACTTAGAAACCCTTTTAAATATTGGCAGATCAGACAAACAGTGGTTTCTTTCCTAAACAATACATCACCATCTGGCCCCCCTAAACATAGAAACATAGAATTTGATGGCAGATAGGGACCACTTGGCCCACCTAGTCTGCCCATTTTCCTACCTAACAGATAAGCTGCAGATCCTAGTTAACCAACAGCTTACTTCCTCCTACCCCCACTAGGACTGCCTTATGCCTGTCCCATGGATTCTTGAATTCCCCCACTGTTCTTGACTCCACGACCTCCTCAGAGAGGCTGTTCCATGCATCCACCACTCTCTCCATGAAAAAAGATTTCCTCACATTAACCCTGAGCTGTCCCCCCTCTATCTTCAAATTGTGCAACCTTGTTCTTGCACATATCTTTTTCTGAAAAATGCTACCCTCTTGCACTTTGTTGATTCCCTTGAGGTACTTGAAAGTTTCTATCATGTCCCTTCTCTCCCTTCTTTCCTCAAGGGTATACATATTATGCTCCTTTAGTCTTTCTTCATATGTCTTCTGGTGCAGACCCGGCACCATTTTGGTTGCCCTCCTCTGAACAGCCTCCACTCTGTCTATGTCTTTGTGGAGAAGGGGTCTCCAGAACTGCACACAGTACTCCAGATGGGGTCTCACCAACTGCCTGTACAGAGGGATAACAACTTCCTGTTTTCTACTATTGATGCCTCTTCCTATGCATCCTAGTATCCCTCCAGCCTTCCTTACTGCCTTCTCACATTGCTTGCCCACATTTAGGTAATCTGATATAATTACCCCCAGGTCCCTTTCTATGTTTACTGTTGTCAATATCTCACCCCCATTGTGTATGCTTTCCCTGGGTTTTTGTTTCCCATGTGCATTACCTTGCACTTCTTTGCATTGAATCTGAGCTGCCTTACATTTGACCATTCCTCCAACCTTGCCAAGTCCCTTCTCATCCTTTCCACTCCATCTTGTGTATCAACCCTGTTGCAGATCTTTGTGTCATCTGCAAAGAGACATACTTTTCCTTCCAGTTCCTCTGCAATGTCACTTATAAAGACATTAAAAAGGACCGGTCCCAGTACTGAACCCTGCAGTACCCCACTAGTAACCCTCCTTTCTTCACTGTGTACTCCATTTACTACTACCCTTTGCACCCTGTTGTCTAGCCAATTTTTTATGCAGGCTACCACCTTGGGACCCACTCCAAGGCTAGCTATCTTGTGTATTAATCTTTTGTGTGGGACTGTATCAAATGCTTTGCTAAAATCTAGGTAGACCATGTCTACATCCCCTCCCTGGTCTACTACTTTGGTCACCCAGTCAAAGAAATATATTAGATTCATCTGACATGACCTTCCCATTGTGAATCCATGCTGCCTTGGGTCCTGTGTCCAACTGGCCTCTACGTGCTCAACAATTCTTTCCTTCAGAAGTGATTCCATCATTTTCCTTACCACTGAGGTCAAACTAACTGGTCTGTAGTTTCCTGCCTCTGTCCTGCTCCCACTTTTGTGAAGAGGAATCACATCTGCCCTCCTCCAGTCCTCAGGTACCACCCCATCCTCCCATGATTTGTTAAAGAGAGTAGTCAGCGGTGTCACTAGTTCTACCCTTAGTTCTTTTAGAATTCTTGGGTGAATCCCATCAGGCCCCATTGCTTTGTCCACCTTCAATTTTATTAGTTCTTTCAGAACTCTTTCTTCTGTAAATGGACTGGTATCGACCCCCGTCTTCAGAGTGTTTCTCTTGTTTGGTTTAGATAACTCTCCCTCCTCTTCCTTTGTGAATACTTGACAGAAATATTCATTCAGTATCCCTGCTTTTTCATTGTTACCCTCTACCCACATTCCCTTCCCTTTATTAAGCTTCAGTATCCCTCCTTTGGTCTTTCTTCGCTCCCTAATGTACCTATAAAAGGTCTTATCCCCCTTCTTAACAGAATTGGCTATCCTTTCCTCGGTTTGGGCCTTTGCTATTCTGACTGCCTTCCCAGCCTCTTTCTGCTTTAACTGATAACGTTCTCTGTCCTGCTCCTTCTGTGTTTCCTTATATTTCCTGAATGCTGTCCTTTTCTCCTTAACCTTCCCTGTGACCTCTTTTGAGAACCATAGCGTTTTTTTTTCCTTCGTTGTGTTTTGTTGATTTTCTTTACACAAAGGCTTGTTGCATCTGTGATGGTTGTTTTGATCACTCCTCATTGCTCCTCCACCTCTCCTTCTTGCCTGTTTGCTAGTGCTTTTCTGAGGCACTCTCTCATTTTCCCAAGGTCAGCCCTCCTAAAGTCCAGTACTCTTGCTTTTGTATGGCTTGATTGTATGGCTGTGTTTATCGTGAACCACACTGTTTGGTGGTCGCTTGTTCCCAGATGGCTACCCACTTCTAAATCTGAGATTCTTTCTCCATCCCAATTTGAGAGTACCAGGTCTAAGATTGCTCCCTCCTGAGTGGGTTCCAATACTAGCTGTCTGAGGCATGCCCCCTGTAGGGCATCAAGAATGACCTTGCTCTTGGATGTGCCTGCAGCAAAGGTGCTTCAGTTAACATCTGGCATATTCAGGTCCCCCATCAACAATATCTCCCCTTTTTCTGCCATTCTAAGAAAGCCTTGTATCATTTCCTTGAACTATCCTTCCTTTTACATATAGCTGACCAACCACACTCAGTTTCCAGAGTTTCTAAAGAATTGCAATCCTTAGATATTCAACTGCCCAAAGATATTTGTTATTACTGGGTTCATAAACTTTCTCTTAAGGAAGAAACTGAAATCTGGCAACAAGTGTGGATTAACCTATACAAATATGTTAAGCAAGATCGACTTCATCTAGTGCAATACAATGTCATGCATAACCTCTATTTTACCCCTGTAAAGCTACATAAGATTGGAAAGCTCCTTTCTCCTAAGTGTCATCACTGTTTTGGAACATGTGGAGATCTATACCACATGTTATGGACTTGTCCTAAAGCCCAGCTGTTCTGGCAATCCATCACAAAATTCACTAGATCCCCTATTGGGACTTGAACCATTGTTTTTGCCAGAAATCTGTTTGCTCAATTGTTTCCCTTTAGGAACACTTAACTTGAGAAAAACCTATATAGCTTTAATAACTGGTGTAGCTAGACTAATAATAATGAGACATTGGATGGATGATTCTTTACCTGCTGTGTTAGAATGGCATAGTGAAATGCTACTGGCTCTTCAATTAGAAAAATATATAGCTATGTTGCACAATAGATTGCAGTCTTACCTGGATAAATGGGGCACTCTTGACGCTTTCTAGTAGCATGGAAACCCTAGAGTCTTATGTCATGCATTTTAATGTCAATGTTTATAGTGTTAGCAGTAATAGATTTACACACTTGGTACCAAGAAGGGGGGTAGGGAATAAGTTAAGATTATAAATTTTAATTTCTAATTTTAGTTATAATTTAGTATAATATGTTTTAACATGCAGTCTCATAGCTCAAATTTATTTTCTGTTTCTGTAACTCAGTCTGGTTTTTTGAATCTACTTCTGTACCATGTATAAAACTTGAATAAAGTATATTGAATAAAAAAAAAAGACATCAGTATCCCTGTTCGGTCATCATTAATTGTCATGCAGTTAGCCCTAACACTACTTAATTTGGGCTGGCGGTATAGCGTAGAGGACAAGGTGACAAAGAGTGAGTGATTCAGTACCATTAAACCGTGGTTTGATTCCCGGACTGACATAAACGTATTTTCTACTTACTGTATGTAATGATAACACCCGGTTCAGTCCAAGAGAATTGCTATATAGCCCTTTCTGCTTCATTTTTTTCATCCCCCTCTGACACCTCTGTGACACTTCTTCTGTTCCTTTTTTTTATTTATCTGTGGAGCGCTTCAATTCCTAGATGTGCAGTATAATTTTATACCAGCCCACTTTTCGTTATCTACATTTGGTCAATTTTATTTCTGGCACTTCCAGCTTAACCCTTGTGCTCCCAACTGAATTAGACCATATATGAATTATGGACTGATATATCAGTCCCTGCACAGTCAGCCTTAATATACACATTTTATATCATAAGGGATTACGTCTGTCTCTGATATGAAAAAATATATTAATAGCCATGAATTGAAATGTATTCCATATGTACCCCCTCACTGTAGTAGCACTTAAAAATACCTTGAAACACCACAAAACCAGCACAGCCACCTTCTGACAGACACTGGCAGACATTATGTCTTAGTGGCTCTGTTCCTAAATGGGGAATGAAACCAACAGTTGTCTGCTTCCTCTGCAAGGTACAGTATCTAATAGATATCCTATTGCTGTTAGTGGTCTCCCCCAAAAAAAATCTGTTTCATACACATACAGAGAATGTCTATCATATACAGTATAGCCCTTTCTACTTCATTTTTTTTCACCCCCCTCTGACACCTCTGTGACACTTCTTCTGTTTAGGACACTTCTGCTTTGTAATCCCACATGTCGTAGGACATTGAACACTGCTTCCAGTGGCACTGGCCACAACTGAACACACATTTTTGCTAAGACTAGCACCATTCTTCATAACCAGAGAAGAAACTGTAACCCACTTCAGGGATATTGGCTCTTTGTCTAAAGTTACCAGGCGCCCTTACTGAACCTGTTAGTCCTGAACTGGTTACTTCAGATGGGGGTCTGCCCACCCTTCACTCCCAAATCCATACTAAGCCGTTCTTTGAGATTTACACCCTAAACATTCGGAAACACACTTCGGAAAATGCTTATGGAATGAAACTCTGCATCCAGCATTCAAATCATACGGTGGTAGAGGAAAAACTAAAGTCCTGAACAATGTGATACAATCATACCTCTGGACATCAGACACTTCTTCCAACTTTAAATTAGAACAGTCTCACACTTCTGAATCAGAAAAAGTTGTGCCTTCCCTTTTAGCCAGAGAACACAACAGCATAGGTACTTGCTCCCTTTAGCAAAAGTCAAATCTTCTCACTGTTAGACATTTCAGGCAGTTTCAGAACATCCTGGATCAAAAAGGGGATTGCCCCTTGGATCCATCCACTAGCAGTCCTGTTCACCCCTTCAGGGATGAAAATCAGGAGATCCTGCTGTAGACAATGGTTTCCACCACTTCTGTTGGCAAACTGGAGAATTATCAGGACTAGGATGAGAACACATGGCCCTTAACTCAGAGCCTCAGCTGAGCAGTTCTCACTCCTCCAACTTTAAGCTGCTACTTCCATCTACTGACTTAGCGAGATATGGTTTACCAGTAAGCACACCTGGGAGACCTCAGTTCCTGGCTATGTACTGTTCAGAAGAGACTGAGGTGCAAAAATGGTGGGGGGGGGGTAGAGTGGCCCTTTATGTCAATGAAAATAACAAAGCTACAAAAATTCAGAATACACATAAGGAACCAGAAAAACTGTGGGTCATCCTGGAAACAGCCAGTGGGACAGCCATATGAACTGGGATTATGTACAGTTCTCCAGGCCAAGGGGAGGACATAGGCATGTTACTGTTAGAAGATACACAAAACATGACAGCTAAAGGGGAGGTTTTGATAATGGGAGACTTCAACATGCCAGAAACAGATTGGTCAATACCAGTAGGGACATCTGCCAGAACTAGACACATGGTGAATTCCCTGCAGGGGGAGGGCCTCAGACAATTGGTACAACAACCCATAAGAGACAGGGCTATCCTAGATCTTGTACTGACTAACAGGGAAAGAATTACAGATCTCGAGGTGGAAGGTCACCTGGGTGCCAGTGACCATCACATGGTATGGTTCAATTTGGCCACTAGAATAAAATCATCCCATTCCAAAACAAAAATATGGGACTTCAAAGGAGCTGACGTTGATAAGATGGCCAACAGAGTTAAGCTAGCCCTGGCAAAAAGGAATACAGGTGAGGGGGTACAGGCAAAGTGGGCAAACATTAAAGATGCAACACTTGAAGCAACATCCCATTATGTTAGTGAGAAAAGGAAGTGCAAAAGAAGAAAGAAACCACTTTGGTTCTCAAACACAGTAGCAGAAAAGGGTCAGAGCCAAAAGGCTGGCCTTCAGAAAATATAAGGTAATGCAGCAGGATGAAGAAAGGGATGCATATCAAACTTCCCCAAGAGTAGCAGGGAAGGCAGTAAGGCTGGCAAAGGCCCAAACCAAGGAAACACTAGCACAAACAGTAAAAGAAGGTGACAAGACTTTTTATAGATACATTAGTGAAAGGAGAAAGTTCAGAGGGGGTATTACGAAGATCAAAGGGGATACGGGGGCGTGTGAGGAGGAGGACTACGTAAAAGCATCTATCCTAAATAGATACTTCTGCCAGGCATTTACTGAAGAGAAGGTAGGGCAGGGCTCACAGCTCAGCACCATGGACACGGGGGGTGTGCACTAGTCCCTTCACAAAAGAAAGGGTCTTACAAGAGCTTGATAAGCTCAGGGTAGACAAGGCAATGGGACCTGATGGCATACATCCCAGGGTACTAAAGGAGCCAAGGGTGGAATTAGCAGAGCCATTATCAGAACTGCTTAGTGAATCTCTGATCACTGGAGAGGTCCCAAAAGACTGGAGAAGGGCTCATGTAATCCCGCTCCACAAGAGTGGTAACAAAGGAGGATGCAGGAACCATGCAGACCAGCCTCTACCATCTCTGTAGTGGGCAAGATTATGGAAAACTTCTTAAGGAAAGAATAGTGCAACACCTGGAATCCATAGGAGCACAGGATCCAAGACAGCATGGGTTTACAAAGGAAGGTCCTGTCAAACTAATCTCACAGACTTCTTTGACTGGGTAACCGCAGAAATGATTGGACCAAGGGGAGCAGTTGATGTTTTCTACCTTGACTTCAGCAAAGCTTTCGATACTGTTCCACATAGAAGATTGATTAATAATCTGGGTAGGCTCGGGATGGGTCAGACATTGGTCAACTGGGTGGCAAACTGGTTGACGGGCAGAAAACAGAGAGTGGTGGTAAACAGTATACAGTCAGGAGAGATGCAAGTCACAAGTAGGGTGCCTCAGGGATCAGTCCTGGGGCCAGTCCTCTTCAATATCTTCAATAGTGACATTGCAGATGGACTGGAGGGTAAGGTTTGTCTCTTTGCAGATGACACCAAGATCATCTACAGAGTAGATGATCCAGATGAGGTGGGCAGAATGAGAAGAGATCTGGATAAACTAGCAAAATGATCAGAAGAGTGGCAACTGGGGTTTAATGCAAAGAAGTGCAAGATCATGCACGTAAGGAAGACAAACCCCTAAGCCAGCTATAGGCTGGGAGGGGAGTTGCTGTCAGTCACAAGGGAAGAAAGAGACATAGGCGTCATCATCACCGATGACCTGAAATAATCAAGTAGACCACTAAAGCAGTAGGCAAGGCTAGAGGGATGTTGGGGTGTGTTAGTAGGGTATGACAAGTCAGAAGAGGAGGTAATAATCCTGCTTTACAAGACACTGGTTGGGCCCCATCTGGAGTACTGCATGCAGTACTGGAGGCCACACCTTCACAAGGACATTAACCACATTGAGGTAGCCCAGAGAAGGGCAACCAAAATGGTACAGGAACTGCATCAGAAAACATATGAGGACAGATTAATGGAGCTCAATATGTACACTGTAGGGCAAAGGAGGGAGAGAGGTGATATAATTTAAACATTCAAACACCTTAAGGGCATTAACAAGATGAAAGCGTCTAACATGTTTCAAAATAAGAAAAATAGCTGGCCAAGAGGACACTGCATGAGATTAGAGGGAGGCCGATTAAGGGGTAATGTAAGGAAGTTCTTTTTCACAGAAAGGGTGGTGGATGCATGGAATGGCCAACCTCAGGAAGTGGTGGATATGAATACAGTGCAGGGCTTCAAACAGGCATGGGATAGGCATAAGGGAGCAATACAGATGAGTATGAATAGATAGGCCATTGACAGAGCAAAAGCCAATGGCACATTCATAAGGTAGAAAAAGAAATGGGCAGACTGGATAGGCCTTGTGGTCCTTATCAGCCATCAACTTCTATGTTTCTATGTAGATGTGAATAGAAATGGATTATCTATGTATTCCCTTGCTGAAGAAGCACTTGTAAATACTGTACTCTGAACACATTTAAATACAAACTCTGTGCCATAGTTTTGTTTCTGTTTTGGTTGTGGTAATTAATTATTTCAGATTTTGCCATTATTCCAATACATACAGTATAGTAAATAAGGAACTAAAAGGAATGATACAGCTTATTGTATTCTTTAAAAAATGTAGAGTAATGATTCAGTTCATGAAGGCTGAGTAAATGAGGACATGCGAAAATGGGCAAGCCAGAATGCAACAGTGAGTATTATTTTCACTTAAGTTTGATTGTTGAAAAAAAGTGGACTAACTACAAACCAGAAACTTTGGAAAAGTATTGCATTTGTTGTATTTTACGTGCTGTTTCTCTGTCTTTGAAGTGGCTGGTAAAGCAGAAAGCAGAATGTTTAATGGCCAGTCTGAAAGATTTTAATAGAGCTGCAACAACTCACATACCCATGTTCCACTAACAGTCATATTATACAGTTAGTGCAGTCATATTATAGCTGCTTTATTCCTACAAAAGACCCCAGTGCATCCCTAAAACAAACATGTGCAGACATGAGTAGTACATTGAAACAATCTCAAAACTAAATGTGTATTATACAAAATATTTGTAAACTCAAGTTTGAATTGTCTCTGTTTGGTCTC
This sequence comes from Neoceratodus forsteri, assembly GCA_016271365.2. Lineage (NCBI taxonomy): Eukaryota > Metazoa > Chordata > Ceratodontiformes > Ceratodontidae > Neoceratodus > Neoceratodus forsteri. Next base: position 249,077,687 of record CM057455.1, read on the forward strand.
TGTAGGGCAAATACCTGCTTACTGTGAGACAGTTAAAGACCAGTTGCTTACTATGAATTACCATGCAATTATATTTTGTACCCTTTACAGTACTCTGCAGTCAACACCTGTGGGTATTCCTCGTCCATTCTATAGGCTGATACATGATCCAATCAAATAAAAGGTGGCGAGGACATCTCTACCCTCATCAGAATATCTCCAGTTCAATTCATGCATCAGGATTGGTTGGTCACGTCCTCATTGTTCCCAACAACAACTGTACAGGTACTGTAAAAATTATTGCTTTCATTTTACTTTTGATATCTCTAACAAGCAGGCTGGCAGATAGCAAGATCAGCTACTAACTGCACACAGTTTTATCTCAAAGTTTATTTCTTTCTACGGGCATTTCCATCTAAAGAAGGGTCAGAGTAAGGCAGAAAAGCAATATTATTTAAATTTCTAGGAGATCAGGAACCCCCTCCTGTAGCAGGTCCAGATCACTTGACAACTGCACAGCAATCATGGCTAGGGTCCCTCTCGTAGCAACCCCAGTCTACATCCCATCAGCTGCTATCTCAATCCTGTACAACTGCTAAACCTCCCCCCCAGTAGCAAGCGACTAGCCTCCTGTACAACAACAGCAGTCTCTGGACAGGAATCATGATGTGCAGCCTACTGCACAACAACAGCAGTCTCTCTGGGCAGGAATCCCCTCCAGTAGCGATTCTTTCCCAGGGCAGTGGTACACAGTATCCTGAGGCACCTCCAGTAGCAGCCTCCAAACTACTAGCCCTTTCTCCCACAGGGCTCCACAGAAGGCTCACATGTCCCGCTCCACTCACAGTGCAGTGAGCTTGCAGAACCCTGATCAGGCAAGCAGGCAAGTAATCAATAACTTCCAACACTCACTCACATACCTGAGGAGAAGCAGGACCATTCGTCTCATTCTCTCCAAATTTGGGCGTTTCTCACAGGCCCTCCATTGTCCAAGCATTCTGCTCCCTCACTCTATATTTGGCATTGTCCACAGGCCCTCCATTTGTTTTACAGTCATGCGAACTCCTTTGTTCTCAGGGGGGCCATAAAACAATTCCCTTCCCCCCAGACAGCATTCAGTCATGCATGCCTTGCTCTGCAACTTGGGCAAGACAAGCCCCATGATGCTCTGAGATCCTTCTCAGCCCCACATATCTCGCTGCAAATCTCATGGGACTATGCCGGCCATCTTCTTGCATCCAACTTTGCCAAACTATGGGAGCTATCACAAGATCTCATGGCCGCCATCTTGCCTGGGTCTTCTACTCACTACTTGCCTGATACAACTCTTCCTTTGTCCCTAAATGAAAGCAGCAACAACGTCACCCCAGGCAGCTGTAATTTAATTATGGGCCTGCTGTATTAGGAGGTCCTTCGTAATGCAATTTTTTCCTGATTCCTCCAGATATCACCACATCATGAGGAAATGCAGGGAGTGTGGAGTGTCATTCACACCCATAGAGGAAGATGACCAAACATGTGTGGTGTGCATCCTTAGTGCACACAAGGGTGCAGCACAGATGGAAGATGAGGACTTCATCATGGAATCTCACCCTTCACCCACCACTGCTATTGCATTGGATGCCAACCACACTCAGTTGCTATTCCAGCTGCTGGAACGCATGAAAGTTGGCAACCCCATTACCACAGCTCCACAGAATCCCACTGATCAGGGACCCACAAAGAAATACCCCAGGCTGGATATGGACAGCATCATGTCTGACAACCTGATCGAACCCGATGAGGGCACTTTGGAAAAGTCAAACTGAATGTCCCACTGGGAGAACACTGACAAGCTAATCACAATAGTATGGGCAGCACTCAAATATCACAGCAGCCCTCACAACCATCCATGTCAGAGGACCCCCTACTCTCTATGGGTGAGCAAGATGAAAAAATCCTCTTCCCCCTATCAGGCTGTCTACACAATTTTGCCAAGGAATACGAGGTACCTGATCCGACCAGGATCTCTGAAAAAGAGCATGGTTAACAGGTGGTACCTCATTAGTTGAGAAAAAAGTGACCACTGGGGAAAACCTCCTAAGGTTGACCAACCAGCCTCACAGCAGTCCAAATGCAGTACCATCCCAATTGAAACTATGGCAGTGCTCAAAGACCCAATGGATAAGAAGGTAGAGGAACACCTGCAGAAATTTCATGAAGCAGCTGGCATGGCGCACTCAATGGACACTGCCATGTGATTCACATGCAGGGCTCTCCATAGATGGCTAGACATTCTCACTGAGAATGTTCCCAAGGATTCCACCCAAGTGGATGCAGTGGAGTGTGCCATTCAGGCAGCGAGAAATACATCATGGGCGCATCTTCGACATCTTCAGGTTTGGCGCTCAAACCACTGTGCTGGCCAATAGAGCCAGAAGAGCCTATGGCTAAAACTATGGTAGGTTGACAATGAATCCAAAACCACCCTTCTTAAACAACCCTTCAAAGAGGGTACTCTTTTGGAGAAGGCTAACCCCATACCTCAAACAATGGGGACAAAGACACAGGAGATAAGGATGGCTATCTCCCCACAGACAGAATTTTTCATCCCAAAAGCAAGTATTTAAGCACAAACCACAGACATAGCATTCCCTGACCACAAAGCAGTGCCCCAAAGACCATGCTTCCAGCACAAGGCATACAACAACAGACCAAGAGGCAATACAGGGGGGCCAGTACTCCAATGGAGGGCGAAAACCCAATTTCAAGCTACAAGGTAAAAAAACATGAAGGCAAGTGGGCCCACACAAACTTACCACTGGCAGGGAGGCTGAGGTGGTTTGCAGAACAATAGGCCCACACAACGTCTGACAAATGGGTGCTGGAACTGGTACCAAGGGCTATGCGATTGAGTTCAACAGCAAGCCAATAAGACAGAGACCATATCTATCACTTACACCAAGGGACCTGCTCAAGGCGCAAGCATTACACAGTGCAATACAGGACTTACTCAGCAATGGGGCTATCATGCAAGTCCCCACAGAGGAACAGGACACAGGGGTCTACTCCTTGTTCTTTGTCATCCCACAGAAGGCGGGTGGGATGGCCTGTACTAGACCTCAAGTATCTCAACCAGAAAGTTACTTATAAGAAATTCAAAATGGAGACCCTCTGATCCACTCTGACATTCATTCAACTGGGGGACTACCTGACCTCAATAGATCTCAAGGACACCTATCTCCACATTCTCATCTGAGCCTCACACCACTGTTACCTTCGATTCACCATCCAAGGGCAACATTTCCAATACACATGCCTACCTAGGCCTGGTATCTGCAACCTGGGTTCTTCACCAAGACCCTGGTAGTCCTCGCAGCACATCTCAGAAAACAAGAGGTCCACATAATACCATACCTGGATGACTGGCTGATAAGGGCAAGAACAGAGGAGCAGGCCCTATGAAGCACACAACTAGCTATCACCTGCTTGCAACAAGATGGATGGATAATAAACAGGGCCAAGAGCCAGTTGATTCTTGCCCAGTTCATTACTCATTTGTGCGCAGTAATACATACAAAGAACAACAAGGTAACCACAACACCTGAGAAGTTCAGAACATCCAAACTCTGGTGTCAGGTCTAATCAGCTGGCCAAACAGCTGTATGGGACTACCTCCAGGTACTGGGAGTCATAGCAGCACTAATCGACATGGTTCCATGGTCCAGGGTACACATGCGAACACTTCAAAGGTTTCTAATAGACTCATGGTACCAGACAACCCAAAACGTCAAATTCAGAGTCAGACCCCCACCCCAGCTGTTAGCCTGACTATGCTGGTGGACTCCGAAACTGCACTTACTGCAGGGCACAACACTGACACAAGTAGTACTAGAGGTAATCACCACAGATGCCAATCTATCAGGTTGGGGGGGCAACATACAACAATCATGTAACCCAAGGACTGTGGACTCAGCAGGAGTCCTCTCTACCCATCAATATATTAGAAATGAGAGCTGTTCACCAGGCCCTACTCTTCTTTGCACACCTACTCACCAGCAGGCCAGTCCTAGTCTGCTGAGACAACCAAGTGACAGTAGCATACATAAACAAACAAGGAGGGAATGGAGCAATGATAAAGGTGTAACTGCAGCTATTCCGCTGGGCAGAATGGAACTTACTGTCACTAACAGCAATTTACCTAGCAGGAGAAGCCAACACAGAGGTGGACTAGATAAGCAGGGTCACTGTCAGCCAGTCAGAATGGAGACTCCACAGGTCCATCTTTCAGAGACTACTGTCCAGATGGGGACTGTTGCAAGTCGACCTAATGGCATCATGGACAAACATGCAACTACCAACTACCATTCCAGATTCTCAGAACCCCAAGTTCAGGAGATCGATATGCTGTCAGCCCCTTGGGACTGCTCACGAGCCTACATATTCCCACCACTGCCAATGATACCCAAGGTACTCCACAAGATTCGGCGCACAGGAGCGTTGCTTGTGTCCTGGTGGCCCCAATTGGCTGAGATGGCTGTGGTACTCACTCATCCAAGACATGTCAGTGAGCCCTCCAATGATTCTACCACCTTAGACCAACCTTCTGTCACAGGGACCAATTCCCCACCCAGATCCAGCCAGTCTGAATCTGATGGCATGCCTACTGAAAGGGAAAGACTGTTAAGCCAAGGCTTCCATACCAGTGTCATGAATCATCTGCTACAATCCAGGAGCCAGTCCACAAATAAGACTTACGTCAGATAATGGCAAATCTTCCACAAATGGTACAGGGATATGGGTACTTCACCTTCAGTGGCGGGGTTACCACAAATTTTAGACTTCCTGAATGAAGGGGCGAACATGGGTCTAAGTCCAGCCACACTCAAAGTGCAGGCATCAGCTATTTCCTCCATTAGGGGCCCACTACTGGGGATAGACCACATTGGTTCTCAGCCCGACACTATCCGACTACTTAAGGCAGTCACATTAACAGCACCAGGGGTGAGGAAGAGATGCCCACTATGGCAACTTTACACAGTACTAGATGCCCTACAGCTACCAGCCCTTCAGCAAGACTCTCTACACTGATGCAGTATTAAGACATCCTTCCTTGTGGCAATTTGTTTGGCTAGGAGAATAGGAGAGCTTCAGGCCCTCTCATGCAGAAAACCTTTTATCACGTTTCATAGCGATAGGGTCATCCTGAGAACAGTACCATCCTTTCTGCCAAAGGTGGCATCACAGTACCACAAGGACCAGGATGTCCTTTTGCTCTACCTATCTCCAAGTATACCCCAAGACACATCGACCCACCACCCCCTAGATGTGGGCCGCCAGTTGGAAAAGTACCTCAGTGCCACTAGGGAAATTCGGAAGTCAGACAGGTTATTCATCCTAACCAAAGGGCACAAAGTACGGCAGGCAGCCTCCAAAGACACCATAGCCAGATGGATCAAGCAGACCATTAATAAGGCCTATATGGCAGTGGGGCAGATGCCACCAAAAGGCCTCAGAGCATACTCTACCAGGGCAGTAGCAACAACCTGGGCAGAAAGGGGAAATGTGTCTACTCAAGACATTTGTTCAGCGCTACCTGGTCATCAATATACACCTTCACTAAACATTACAGGTTAGACATAACATCTGCGAAAGGACTACTTTTGCCAAGTCAGTTCTGGAGGCAGGAGCCACTCTGGATTAGACCAGAACTAATCTGCCTTCTCCTTACCCACCCAAGAGTACTCACTCCAATAGTACACTGCTACTAAGGTCCACTGGTGTTGACTGCAGAGTACTATAAAGGATACGAAATATAATGGGATTTACTCACCTGGTAAAAGTGATTATCTGAGTACCCTTTATAGTACTCAGCGAAACCACCCTGAAGGCAGATTACCCTTGGGCTGGGTCAGCAGAAAGAGCTAACCCCCATATGGGGAAAGGTGAAACTAAGGCCAAAGGCTCTAATGATTTTATGCAAGATGCAATGATACAGAATGTAGCAGTATATGTCAAACTGTATATATATTGCTGTACATGAGGAATTTACTACAATAAAGGTGATGGGTAAAACGCAACTCCTGACTAAGCATACCATAACTTAATATAGTATAAATAATGGCTCCCAGGCAATAATCTCAGGGCCCAGCCCTTTAGGAGGCTCATCTTCCCATTGGGCCTACTTTGGACTGGGTGATTTCTAGCTTGTATTTTTCTCTCTTTTTCTCTCTCTTACTACATAGCTATGGAAGACTCACACTGGAGATATTCTGATGAGGGTAGAGGGATGCCCTCGACCACCTTTGATTTGATTGGATCGCATCAACCTATAGGATGGATGAGGAATACCCACTGGTGTTGACTGTGCAGTACTATAATGGGTGCTCAGATAATCACCTTTACCAGGTGAGTAAATCCCATTGCTTGTTTTATTTATTGTATTCTGATGTCTTAGTTGGTATCTTTTGTTTCTGATTCACTGCTATAGAAACACTGCCACATTACCATTCATTTTATTTATTTACTTCACTTTTACAGAAGCACAGGAACAGTGCCAAACAATAATGCTTCAGCCTCTTTCAACTAGACAATGTTGCGTGTCTAGAACATCCAACAAAATAGTTTACTTTACTGTATATTAAGTTTCTGGACTTCTGATAATGCATGTACTGTATACTGTATGCTGCTTACAGTTCATTTGATTTATAATGAGCCATAAATACATTTGCAGCACTGCTTAGATCATGACTTAAAGTTGTAGACATACAGTACAGAATCTTTGTAGATGATTTCCAGATAAATGCATATTGTGCGTAAGAGAAAAAGAAGGAGCAGCCCAACATAATACAAAACAATACAAGACTTGCAGTACGTATGGATCCTGCCTTTTCTCTTACGTATTTACAAATCTAGAAATCAGATACAAAGATCTGCTCACAACTGTAAGTCACAATGCAAGCAGTGCTACAAATGTGTTTATGTCTCCTTATAAATCAGATGAACTGTGAGCGGCATATACAGTAACTACGTTATCAGAAGTCCAGAAACTAGATATATACTGTACAGAAAAATATTTTCAGGCCTGTTCCCAGATAACAAATTCACCCATGGTGCAGTACCTACAACAAAAGACTCTAGAATGCCAGATCCCTCCTTATTAGGATTTCAAATGGCATTTGCAATATACTGCATGTATACAGGACAGCTGAACTGCGATTATGCATTATGCTTTCAGTAGAGTCATACTGTAGAAACAAAGAGACATAGAATTTGATGGCAGATAACGGCCGCTTGGCCTACCTACTCTGTCCATTTCCCTACCTAATGGATAAGCTGCAGAGCCTAGTTAACCAACAGCCTACTTCCTCCTACCCCCCCACCACTAGGACTGCCTTATGTCTGTCCCATGCATTCTTGAATTCCCCCACTGTTTTTGACTCCACGACCTCCTCAGCAAGGCTGTTCCATGCATCCACAACCCTCTGTGTGAAGAAATACTTCCTCGCATTACCTCTGAGCCATCCCCTCTATCTTCAAATTGTGCTCTCTTGTTCTTGCACATCTCTTTTTCTGAAAGATGCTACCCTCTTGGACTTTGTTGATTCCCTTGAGGTATTTGAAAGTTTCTATCATGTCCCCCTCTCCCTCCTTTCCTCGAGGCTATACATCTTAAGCTCCTTTAGTCTTTCTTCATATGTCTTCTGGTGCAGACCCTGCACCATTTTGGTTACCCTCATCTGGACTGCCTCCACCCTGTCTATGTCTTTGCGGAGATGGGGTCTCCAGAACTGTACACAATACTCCAGATATGGTCTTATCAACAGTCTGTACAGAGGGCCAACAACTTCTTGTTTTCTACTGGTGATGCCTCTCCATATACATCCCAGTATCCCCCCAACCATCCTTACTGCCTTCTCACATTGCTGGCCCACCTTTAGGTAATCTGATATGACTACCCCCAGGTCCGTTTCCATTTTTGTTGTTGTCAGTATCTCACCCCCCCATTGTGTACTCTTCCCCTGGGTTTTTGTTTCCCAGGTGCATTACTTTGCACGTCTTTGCATTGAATCAAAGCCACCATACATTTGACTGTTCCTCCAACCTTGCCAAGTCCCTTTTCATCCTTTCCACCCCACCTTGCATATCAAACCTGTTGCAGATCTTTGTGTCAAGTGCAAAGAGATATACTTTCCCTTCCAGTCCCTCTGCAATGTCACTTATAAAGACATTAAAAAGGACCGGCCCCAGTACCGAACCCTGCGGTACCCCACTAGTAACCCTCCTTTCTTCACTGTGGACTCCATTTACTATTACCCACTGTGTCCTGTTGTCCAGCCAGTGCTTTCCAGGCTACCATCCTGGGACCCACTCCCAGGCTGGCTAATTTGTTTATTAATCCTTTGTGTGGGACTGTGTCAATTGCCTTGCTAAAGTCTAGGTAGGCCATGTTCACAGATCCCTGATCTACTACTTTGACCACCCAGTCAAAGAAATCAATTAGATTTGTCTGACATGACCTTCCCGCTGTGAATCCATGCTGCCTTAGGTCCTGTGCCCCACTGACCTCTAGGTACTCAACAATTCTTTCCTTCAGAAGTGATTCCATCATTTTCCCTACCACTGAGGTCAAACTGACAGGTCTATAGTTTCCTGCCTCTGTCGTGCTCCCACATTTGTGAAGAGGAATCATATCCGCCATCTTCCAGTCCTCAGGTATCACACCATCCTCCCATGATTTATTAAAAAGGGTAGTCAGTGGTGTTACTAGTTCTTCCCTTAGTTCTTTTAGAATTCTGGGGTGAATCCCATCAGGCCCCATTGCTTTATCCACCTTCAGTTTTAAGAGTTCTTTCAGAACCCTTTCTTCTGTGAAAGGACTAATATCAACCCCCCTATCCAGTGTGCTTCTATTGACTGGATTAGGTATCTCCCCCTGCTTTTCCATTGTGAATACTGAGCAGAAGTATTCATTCGGTATCCCTGCTTTTTCACTGTTGCTCTCTGCCCAACCACCTTCCTCTTTATTTAGCCTCAGTATCCCTGCCTTAGTCTTTCTTTGCTCCCTAATGTACCTATAAAAGGTTTTATCTACCTTCTTAAACGAGTTGGCTATCTTTTCTTTGGTTTAGGCCTTTGCTATTCTGACTGCCTTCCCCGCTTCCTTCTGCTTTAACTGGTACAGTTCTCCATCCTGCTTCTCCTGTATTTCCTTATACTTCCTGAATGCTATATTTTTCTCCCTTACCTACCCCGGCAATTCTTTTGAGAACCATAGTGTTTTTTTTCTTTCATTTTGATTTGTTTATTTGCTTCACACAAAGGCTTGTTGCCTCTGTGATGGTGGTTTTGATGTTTTCCCATTGTTGCTCCACCTCACCTTCTTTCCTGTTTGCTAGTGCTTTTCTGAGGCACTCTCCCAATTTGATAAAATCAGCCCTCCTGAAGTCCAGTACCTTCACCTTTGTGTGGCTTGACTCTACAGCTAAGTTTATTGTGAACCACACTGTTTGGTGGTCGCTTGTTCCCAGATGGCTACTCACTTCAAGATCAGAAATCCTCTCCCCGTCCCCATTTGAGAGTACCAGGTATAAGATTGCTCCCTCCCAAGAGGGTTCCAAAACTAGCTGTCTGATGCATGCTCCCTGTAGGGCATCAAGAATGGCCCTTCTCTTGGATGTGGCTGCAGCAAAGGTGCTCCAGTTAACATCTGGCATATTCAGGTCCCACATCAGCAATATCTCCCCTTTCTCTGCCTTCCTAAGGATGCCTTCTATCATTTCCTTGCCCATTTCCTCCCCCCTGAGTTGGGGGTCTGTATACAAGCCTTGTGTGCGATTGTGGAGCCATTTTCAGTCTCAGGGTGACCCACAGTACCTCCTCTCCTCCCTGTTTACCCTTTAGTTCTGTTGCTTTGATCTCTTCCCTTACATAGAGAGCTACTCCTCCTCCTCTTCTTCCATCCCTGTCCCTCCTGTAGATTGTGTACCCTGGTATGTTGACATCCCAGTCATGGTTCTCTGTGTACCATGTTTCTGTGACTGCCATGATATCCAGGCATCCCTCTTCCATCAATGCCACCATTTTGGGGAGCTTTTTACCTAGACTATGGCATTGGTACTCTTTACCTTCCTGCTTTGATACACTTTTCATCTTGATGGACTGGGGCAACAAGAGATTTAGTCACTTGCTCAAGGTCAGACAGTGTAAGTGGCAGGACTGGAACTGGATCTCATGATGTTCTACATACAGTATCTTACATAGAATGTAGTGTGTAATATTATATGACTAAGCATCATGATATTCAATGTTTAACTTTGCAAGTAAACCTTTAGGTTACTAAGATTATTAAATATTCTTACTGTGCCCCTTATTCAGTCCATTATATGAAAAAAGTCTGCACTGTTCCAAATCCTTGCTTGGGCAATCAGAAAGAAACAAAGTGTAAAAACTATTGTAACAGGCCTTTGTACAATTGTTTCACATGTCCAAAGTACTCAGAGTTATTATGTATCTTTTTAAGGGAACAATGTTTAAAAATAACAATGTTGTAGAAATAATACATAGTTGCTTTTGATTAGTCAAGTTGGTGTTTCAAACTGTGATAGTTTCTTTATGATAATGGACTGGAAAAGGAGCACACACATAGTATAAACTATCTTACTGTAATAATTTATACTGGTAAAACTTAACACTGACTAAAGAGGTGAGGTGTGATTGGAGAGGGGTTGATCTCCAGAGTCTCTAATCACTTCATTATTTTAATCACTGGAAGGAATGACCAGCTTCTTAACACAGTATATTAAATTGAGCATCTCTGGGCCTGTTTTTTTCCTTAATAATTTCATATAGGCCAGAGGTGGTGTTCTGCTGAACAGTGATTTAAGGGTTTAGGGATGCAGACATCACCGATCCCCCAACTCACTGAATGCTTTCATTAGGTCAGTCAGTCTAAAAAGGATTACAGAAAACAAGAAATCAACCCTACACCCCTCCCCCCTCCAGATGACCTGCCAGAGCCAAAGGCAAGAGAAACAGGTTCTCAGTTTGGAACTGGGTACAAGGGAGGGGAAAGCACACAGCATATAAAGTACAGACACAGAATGTGATGAAGCAACAGTAAACCCACCTGGCCACCATGTCTGTTACACATTGAGAGACATAGGCATAAAATGCCAATATGTGGTGACAATAGCCAGCTTCTTACTGCACACATAGGGGCGTCAGTCTTATCAGGTGTGTAACTACCCTATTATAGGAAATTAATGGATCCAGAAGCAAATGATTTGATACCTTTTAATGGACCAACATAGATGTAACAACAAGAACAAAGTGCTCTAGCTTTTGGACCAACCAGTCCTTCTTCAGAAGCTCATGGCAGTTGTTTAGAAAATACAATACTTATAACAGCTAGATAAAGCAGAGAAAAACAGAAAAAAAAATCCCCATTGGTTTAAAATACTCATTTAAAAAAAAAAAACAGAAGATGATGTCAGAAGTTTTAACAGTACTATACTGCCTTTAGCCAGAGGCAACCTTGGGTTAAACGAGCTTGGTGGAACACACATACAAAGAATCCTACTGCATATAAATTTAATTGACATAAGATAACACTGCTGAAGCAGATAACTCCTAAATCAAGCTATGAGTGTCACAGTTAGTATAAGGATATGATTACTGAAAGGCAACCCCCACCCAGATTAAAGACAAACTAAGATTTTTATAGGAAATAAATAGGAAAGTGCAGTGTAGGAACTGAGCTGAGCTTAATAGCCCCAAGTGTGTGTGTGTGTGTGTGTGTGTGTGTCTTGGCGTGCATACACTGCTCTCAGATAAAGTGATGACAATTCCTCTTTAAATATATGAATCAGGTTTATATTGGTGCAATAGAAAGATTTCATTATGACAAGACTAACATATCAAGGCATTGACATTTCAATAGAGTTAAATAGGAAGCTTCTTCCAGGCTCAGACCCTCAAATCCCTGCTGTAGTGACTGTACTACTAGCTGAACTGATACACCAGTTTAGTTTTATGGGAGAAATGTGGACATTATAATTAATCAACTGCATGATTATCTGCAGTACAAAAGTAGTTTGTTTATTTGTGTTAATCTACACTGTGTAGCACAATCTGTAATCGGGCAGTTGCAGATGTAATTTCACATAGGAGTTAAACACTGATAAGTCAACTGATTTTCTCACTGTCTCATTCTTAAAATAAAATGCAACTGTGCAGAGGCCTAGCAACCACCCCTCCACCATATATACACCTGCCTCTCTCCTAGCCCTGGTCCACCATGTTCCTCTCTTACCTCTTCAACTCCCTTCCTCTCCCTTTTCTATTCTGCTCACCCCACCCACCTCACGGTTGCACTTGTTCCCCAGTCCTTGCCTGCTACCCACCTCCTTCTCTACCTCCCAGTTACCCCTCTACCCCACTCTCTCTTTCTACTTTCTTAAACTACCTGGCACAACTGGCAGTAACTCAGTTTTCCACTCCAGCCTTCCCTTTGACAATGTCCTTCTGGTAGCTTTAATCAATCAATCAAAATCTTTATTTATTCAGGGGACATCATTGAGTCAGCTCATTTACAAGATGGACCTGATAGGTCAAGATCAAAATAAAGTACAGTAGCATACATAAACAAATACAGAGAAAAGACAAAGACTTAAATATTAATAAACAGGTACAGTAATAAAAACGTATATACAAGCAAGGTAGCTAATGGTTTTGGACCACAAAACAAAATAAGTCAGACAGGTTCGACTCAAATGACTGTAGGTATTGGGATTGTGAAACTGGTCAGGTGTGTTGTAATTGGATAGATAGCTAAGCAAATAGATATGGGGGATAAAAAAGGAATGGCAATGGATTGTAGGGTATATTGTAGCTAAGTTTAGAAAAAGTATATAAAAGGATAGAAAGAAAAAAAGGGGTAAAGGGTAAGAAGGACTAGGCTTAGTGAAAGCAGTTGCATATCTCAGGAAAGAGACTTATGAAGAGCTTTTTAAAGGATGCTATAGGGATGAAGGTGTTCAACTTTAGGGTCTTCTGCAAAGAATTCCAGGTAGATGCTAAAAAGTAGCTGATTGCAGATCTCCCATGCCGGGTACAGACTTTAGGTATCTTCAAGGTAATAAGGCTATTGCTTCTTAGGGCATATGATCTAGGTGTAGCCAGAGTAAAGCAATCAGAAATATAAGGTGGAAGTTTGTTTGACAGAACTTTGTAAATCCATAAAGCAGCATTTTTATTCCTCCTAAGGTGTAAGGATGTCCAGCCAACAGCATTATAGAGAGAGCAGTGATGAGTGTTGAAAGGAAGATCTGTGATGAATCTTAGAGCTCTGTGGTACAAGGTATCCAATTTACTTAAATAGGACATAGTACAGTGGCCATAGGAAATCTGCATAATCGATGAGAGAAAGAAATGATGCCTGTATTAGTCTCTGTTTAGACTCTTTGGTTAGATAATGTTTGATTCTGAAGAATAGGCCGAGCCTCTGTCTGAGTTTTTTCAGGAGCTCCTCAACATGTTGAGTGTAATCAAGTCTGTTATCAATCCATACCCCTAAATATTTGAATTTATCCACATAATCAAGATTTTGTCCAAGGATGGTGGATAGTTGGGGAAAAGTGATTGATGAGAGAGTGGTAGAATATATATTGGTGGAAAAGAACATAGCCTTTGTCTTCTTGGCATTTTAATAGTAGTTTCTTTCTTTTCAAGTAGTTGATGTTGCAGCACGGAGAATTCTGATTGTAATAACTCACAGGCCTTTGATGGCGAGGATTACTGACATACAAGACAGTATCATCAGCAAAAGGTGAACATTGGTAACAGTGAGGTTGGAGTCAATGTTGTTGATGTAGATAGCAAAAAGGATAGGGCCCAGGATGGATCCTGCGGTACTCCCTTAGAAGTGGTTTTGAGGAGGATGGGACACCTTCATTTTCACCTGCTGTATTCTATCAGTGAGGTAACATCTGAACCACCCAAGAGAGGTTGAATCCAGGCCTAAGGAGTGCAGTGAGGAAATTAGCAGCTCATGATCCACTGTATCAAAGGCTTTACTTAGGTCTAGAAATACAGCACAGATGCTGCTTTTTTTGTCTAACTCAGTTTGCCAATCATTTGTTACTTTTGCTAATGCAGAAATGGTACTGTGTCTGGTCCTAAACCCAGATTGAGCAGGGTTAAGGAGATTATTAGCATTGAGGTAGTCTCTTAGTTGGATACTCACCAGTTTTTCTAACATTTTAGACATCACCGGTAGGATGGATATAGGTCTATAATTGTTGAGATCCATGGGGTCCCCTGATTTGAGGAGGGGAAACACTTGTGCTGTTTTCCACAATGTAGGAACAGAACCAGTGGATAAGGACAGATTAAAAGATGAGTTAGGGGAACTGCAATGGCATGTAGAGCAATTTTAGAAAGTAGGGGTCCAGAGTCTGCACCTGCACTTTTCTTGTGTCTAGATGTAGCAGTAGGTCTTCCACTTGTTTTAATAAAATGGGCTTGAAGGAGAATGAAGAAGCAGCCTTCTGACCATCGATAGACTGGAATTTAAGTAGTGACCGTAATAGATTTGCTGGGAGGAGTCAAAAGCTAGGCCAGCCGTTAGTGAAATGATTATTGAATGCATCTAAAATTTCACGCTTTCAGTGATAACAACATTGTTAAGGTGCACTTGGGATAGCAAGGAAGTGCTGGAATCCTGCCCTAGGATCCCTTGATGGTGCCCCAGAATCTGGCTGGAGTTAAGGTAGGAGGCATCAAGCTCGGCTGTATAGAAGGCAGCCTTGGCTTCTCTCACTTTTGTTGCAGCTGTTTCTGCTTTTTCTGAACTGAAGCCAGTCAATGGATCCTTGGTCTTTCTAGCCCTTTTCCAGAGTTTATCTCTAGCAAGCAATGCAGATTTAAGATCGGCAGAAAACCAGCGCAGGATTTGCTTTTTATTCTAACGCTAGTGAAAGGTGCATGAGTATTGAGGGCGCCTATGATAATGTCATTTAACACCTTGAGTGCTGTTTCCACAGAAGCTGTGTGGTAGAATTCTTGCCAGCGTACAGAATGATATAGATCATGGAGATATCCTTCGATGTTAAGGTTTTTTTTTATTTAGACCTTCTTGTGAGGAATTTTGCTGGGTTGGATGGCTTGACTGATGATCTTATCCCTGCAATAAGACAGTGATCACTTATATCACTGAATAGCACCTCAAATGTGAAAACAGGTGTGGTTTGTTTACCAACATAATGTCAAGTAGGGTGCTGTTACTTTTGTTTTTGAGTTAATTCTTGTCTGTTCATTTATTAATTGAGTGAATCCATATGTGTCACAAAAAGATACTAGGGGTGCAGATGCATTGGAGAGCCAGTTTAAGTTCAGGTCACCTAAAATGATGGTGTCCTCGGGGCCCAGTTTAATTATATTTCCCAAATGGGTTAGGAGTTGAAGGCCGGCAGAGGGGGGCCTGTAGCAGCCAACCAATTGAAAAGCTGTCATATTGGGGAGAGTTATTTTAAGGGATAAACATTCGAATTCTTTGGGCACTGATGTTACACTAAGGCAAGATGCAGAAATATTTGATTTAACATAGATAGCCACTCCACCACCCCTTGTCAGGCGGACCGATCTGAATAGCTGGTAATTGGGTAGATTTATTTCCCTGCCATGTGTAGCAGGTTTAAGCCATGTCTCAGAAATTATCAGAAAGTCTGGCAAGGTGTGGGCGGCCCAGGCCTGGATTAATGAGATCTTTTTAGGAGGCTGCATGCATTGATGTGAAGGAAGCTTAAACCTTTAATGGGGCTAGGTCTGATGGGGAGTGAAGCCTTCTGGGGTCCTGGATTGATTTCAACATTGCCAGCGCAGATCAGCAAGAAGAGTAATAGTTTAATAAGGGCTTCAAGTGATAGCATGAGGGACCAAAAAGAGGGTTTTCTCTTCTTGCTAGGGGTCCATTCTTTAGAGACGGTCCAGGATGGGTTAAGGCTTAATAACTTTTCACAGAGCACCAGCTTGATGGACAGGTACAAGGGGGCACTATAGAGCCAAGATATGAGAATGGGGCATAAGAGATACATGAATGGTTGTGACCCTTTTTGAGGGCTACCCCATGGATTACAATGAAGCAACGGTAGTGCATAGTTGAGGAATTGATAGGCATCCACTGGAGGTAAGACAGGGAGGTCACCCTGGCAAGCCGCATTATTCAAAAGGGCATGGACTGGAAAGGTATCATCCTCAAGATATATTATAGGTGAGAGAGAAAGAAGCAGTAGGAGAAGCATCAACATGATTATGGTAACTAAGGGTTAATAATAGTGAAGGCAGTCAGGGACTGTTTCTAGATTATTGGCTAGAATTTGGCTATGGGCGGAGATAGGAAATTAGGCGGGAAGGTGTGTATAAAGGAAACACCCAAGAGGGGGGAGGGGGGCGGGCAAAAATTTTGCGGCTTTCCCGTACCTTGCTGGCTGTCTCTCCCGGCCTCCTGGTTCTCTTTTCGGCCTCGCAGTCGGCGCCCACCCACTGGAGGCTCAGAGCCCCGGCACTTACTGGGTGCTCGAGGGCAGGGTCGGCTAAAGTGGAGGAGACAGAGGAGAGGACAGTCAGGAAAGCACAGTTGCAGTAATCAAGTGATTCTGCAATGAGGTGCTAAAAAGTTTTGCACAACAAAAGACTGGGGTACGGCGCCTTAGCATCTGGCCCACCAGAAATCCCACCAAAGGACTGTATCACTTAGGCATTTACAAGAAAAACAACATAAATCCTAGAATTTTAAACAATTTGGTAAAGACAGCTCTTTTTGGGAAAAATTAAAGTAAAACCCACTATTCCCGGTCAGTTTTTGGAAGTCAAGCTTGAGCAGAAGTCAATGCAGAAGGAGGACCAATCGGAAGAAAGGCTGAGGTAGCACTCACCTTCCGATTGGTTGCGGCTTTCCCGTACCTTGCTGGCTGTCTCTCCCGGCCTCCTGGTTCTCTTTTCGGCCTCGTGGTCGCCGCCCGCCCGCTGGCGGCTCGGAGCCCAGAGCTTTAATTCATGTAAATATTGTTTGTTGTTTGTTGTGACTCATCATTCTTAAATGTAGGCCTGATTGTGTTGTTCTAACTGTTATTTATATCACCTGTAGCTTTAGACCATGTATACCCTGTACTGAATGTTGTATTCAAACTGCTTGCCTGCTAATCTCACACAAACTGTACTTCTATTCTGTGTATACCAACATGGAACATTTGTAAAAGAGCCATTGGCTCAAAGGTATTTCTGAAATTCTAATAAATAAAACTAGCACTGCTATCTCTAGCTGTGTGTTGTGTTTTTCTTTTATTCTGTATCTGCAAAAATAGAAACACCAAAGAAAACTGAATTGTACATTTTAAATGAATGTGCAGTAGCTGCCCTTTAAAATTGTGGGTGTGTGTCTCTTTAAAAAAACCAAAAATGTTCAGTGTGTCTTGTGTGTGTTTTTTTATTATAATTTCAGTAGCACCTTGTGTTTTTTATTTTATTTATTTTCTGTAGCACCTTGTTACTTCTGATATATGATCTGCCCAAATGCAAGGACCCAGTAGTGTGGATACCCCCATACAGTTCATCCCCTTGGATTAGTGCAGATCTGTTCAGTCTAATGTACTGAAAAAAGAGACTGTGCCCCCCACCATGGCAGCAGATGAGAAGGAATGTTTGCAGGACACCACTGAAAATGAAGCATTGCATCTTCTGTTATATCCTGAGTAAATGCATAGTAAACATGACAATGAACAGTGAAATTAGCACATGTGGAATGTGAACCATTCCTTGAGATGTGTCTGCTGTGTTTTGAACCGATGGCAACTAATTAAACACCTCTATCTATGCCACTTGGACTAATCTCTCACTGTGTTAAAATAGGTAGTCTGACAGTAGCAGTTTAACCTGTCCTTTCTTGAGATGATTATTCACACATTTCTGAAACATGAAAACCCAAATTTCCTTCATGTTCTGTGATCCAAAACATTGATTTCGGATGCATTACCTTGATTGTGACCTATGCTTCACTCATATCACCATTTTTATGTTGGCTCACACATGCGCAGCCAACATATTGCAGTAGTAGCAGATCTGGAGGCATGGTCACTGTTGGACTAATGCAGGGCATGCATCAGTAGGTGCGTCCCTCATTCCCCAATAAGCCTGCATGCTGACGCCACACCATGTATACATAATGTGGCAAGCACATCTAAGGAAAGGTCCACTGCATTGCGAGCAAAGCTCATCATACGCAGTGCACCTCCCAACGTGCTTTCCCTGGTGAGAAAAAAAATTTTACATGGCAGCACACTGCCTGCCATAATGCTGACTTTGGGGGTGCCCAATCCCCCTGTCGGCATGCCTTGCCTCAATGTATGTGCTGACTGGGGAGCCCACTCCCCATCGGCATAATGCACCCATTTGTTATGAGCGAGGGTGCCCACTCCCTCAGCCCTTGCCCCTCGCATTCATTGTGTTCTGATGGGGTGTCCAATCCCCATCGGCTACAGCATTCCCCCCAAAAAAACACTTAGGTGGCATGCTACAAGCCCACCCCAGCATCCCAAATCCCCTGAAAAATAAAAATGTCCCGGTGTGGTTTATTTTTTTTTTTGTAACCTGTAAAAAAAGAAAATGGTCCCTCGTGGTCTTCCTGCCCTCTCCCACAACCCACACCCACCCTCTGTGCACCCTGCCTCCCCACACACCCCCACCCCATACTTACCTCCGGAGTCAGGCATGACGATCTTCAGTGGACTGGGAACACATCTGCACTCTTCAAAGCCGACCGTGAACTGAAGAAATGCTGGTGAGCTGTATAATGGCATAAATAGGGTTTTTCAAGCATATCTGGGTATATTTTGGAATTTTTGCACCAAATTTCAACATGGGGTTATTAGGACCCCTCCTCATGATTTCAGTCACTGTCATGGCATTATTTTTTCCCAAAAGGTGATTTTGTGGTCACTTTCAGGACCAAGTAATGAAATGACAGTGCCACTTTTCATGAGGGGGGCTCTCGAAAAGCCTATGTTGCAAATTTGGTGAAACAAATCCCAAAAATGGCTGTTTTACGAGCATGTGTTGCATTGTTTCCACGCACGCTCATGACTTTGTGAATTTGTAATATTTTCACTCCAGATTTTCAAAATTGGCATTTTTCCACACCTCTTGATGAACAGTACAGCTGTCATTTTTCATATCCTGGTCAAAATGTGTTTTCACACGTCCGGCGCAGAATAGCGCGGTCGCTGTGTAAAATCAGTTTTTGGGACAGTTTGAGGAAATGACAGTGACACTGTTCATGAGCAAAGGTCCTAAAATGCCTATGTTGAAAATTTGGTTCCGAAAGTCCATAAAATGACTGTTGCAAGCATGCATTGCGCAGTTTCCATGCACCCTTGTAACTTCACAAATTTGCAATATTTCCATGCCAGATTTTCAACACTGCCATTTTTTCACACCACTTTATGAACAGTACAGCTGTCATTTTTCACATCCTGCCCAAAATGTGTTTCCACACCTGTGGTTGCTGGGAAATCAACTTTGGGACAGATTAACAAAATCACAGTGCCACTGTTCATGAGAGGAGGTCCGAAATGCCCATGTTGAAAATGTGGCTAACAAATTCCAAAAATAATTGGGTTACAGACGTGTGCTGCTCAGTTTCTATGTAGTGCTCATGACTTCACCAATTTTTCATATTTTCACCCAGATGTTCAATGTTGCCATTTTTTACGCCTCCTCATGAACAATACAGTTGCCATTTTCCACATCCTGTCCAAAATGTGTTTTCATCCCTGTGTCACCAAATGGCATAGCCACTGTGCAAAACCGCCTTTCAGCTAACAAACTGATTGTGCTGCTTTTCATGAGGTGGGCTCACAAAAAGCCAATGTTGAAAATCTGGAGTGAAAATACCAACACACGCCTACGGTGTTAGGGTTTCCAACTGTAGCACCCCACCCTGTAGAGACTGACAGGCATCAGGGGTGTGACTTGGGATCATTGTCTATAATGCTCACCCTATTCCACCCCACCCCACCCTGCAGCTAGTGACAGGCATTGTGGTGTGCCTTGCACTGTTCAGCCACAAAGTTCACCCCATTTTCCTATTGCACCCACCTCAGCATATTTCCTTATGGAATGGGGTAAGTATAATGCCCAAAGACCCCAAAGCACACAATGACATGTGTCACTTGCAAGGACTTCTATTCTGTATACCTCTTGTATTATTATTTGTTTGTTCTTGTTGTTCTACATTTCTATCTCCTGTCTATGTAATTGCGAACTGTATGTGTATGTGCCTCAGGACCTCCTTGTAAATGAGCTTGCTCAATGGTGTCTTTCCTGCAATAAACTTGAACTTGAACTAGGTCAGTGTCTACAGGGTAGGTGAGGTACAATGGCATGAGCATTATAGCTGATGACCCAAAGGCAACACCCCAATGCCTGTCGGTCTCTACAGGGTGGGGTGGGGTTGGCATCACTTCAATACTTCACTGTCATTCCTATTAGGCATCTCTAACTCTGGCACTACCAATGCCAATGCCAGTGAGACAACATCCGCATTGACAAATGCTTGTTTTAACTGTTACCGTACATAAAAAAAATAATGAACAGAAAGTGCATCCACACCCCCAAGGAGAATCCATTATGCTGCAATCGAATACTTTCATGTCTGACATACCAGACATTCCTCTAATGAGAAACAATAGCAGGATGATTCATTGTCATGGTGACCGATCCTCTTTTTAGCACACACTTAATTAAAGTCCAATGAATTGAGTGGTGAACACTAGTGATGGGTGGAGTTTCAGTGTCTGACTGTTAATGTTTTTAGGTGCTTCTATTATGAGGTGTGTACTCATTATTAGATCAAACTACAAATTTAATTTTAACCTTTTAAAATAGATGTTTTAAATAAGAGCTAATATAGTAGCGCTTTTTCCAACATACTGTCTGCCACAGACTGTCATTACAGTACTTGATATTGATTGTGGCAGTGTTAATTTTAATTTTAAGATGGTGCCTTTGACAAGTAAAATTGGACCATGATAACAAATAGTGAGCAGTACAATTTCTTTCTAAAACTGTAACTCCTAGAGACTGAACAAAATAAGCAGACTTGCTGTTGAACAAAAACAGAAATAAAATCCACAATTGTGTTCTGACCGTTTTAGAATGAGGGTTTGTTCACTTATGCATAATGATGTTGCTTTCAAACATTATATGGGGATGACTCATTAGATTTGGACTGTGGTCATCGGCTCATAATGAAATCTTGTCCTGCATTTTAAAAGAACAGCTACAGCAAATGTAGCACATGTGAGGCACGATTTATGTATATGTAATAATTCACAGCCAGGCTCAACATTTCACTTTTAACTTGCATATTTTAAGCACTGAAAACCATTGAAAGTGCAATTGCTTAATTACAGGAATATTTTGTCATGTTAACTTTCCCTTATGGTACGTGTATAGCCTCAACACAGGAATGAAGGACATCACACCATAGCCACGTACACAGTCTGACAGGTTAATAAATCCTGGGTCAGAAGGAATGCATGTAAGGTTTCTGAAAGAGAAAAGATATGCCTTTGCAGCAACCTTTAGATATTTGCTTAATGTCTAACCTTGCACAAGTGACTGAATCTCTATTTGCTCCAGTCCACCAAAATGAAAAGTGTATAAAAGCAGGACCCCACTGGAAATGAGATAAGCATTTCAGTTGTCCTAATAAGGAGATCAGTCAGTATAATTTATATGGTCTTTTGTTGTAGGATCTGTATTTATGCTGAAGTCATTATCTGGGAACAGTGCTACAGTGTTAGGCATTTGAGACCTAATTGTATAATTCCTTACAGAACATACAGTGTACTGATGTTAAACTGAATATAATGTTTGTGCTATTTCTTAACTTGGATGGCTAGATGCATACTGTAGCTCTCAACTGCCAGCATTAACATGTGTAACACAGGTCTTACAAATGAAGCCAAAATGGCAACAGCACTAACATTATATAGAACATTAGTGCACTGTACTGTATGTTTTTGGAGCAAGTGTAAGAGTAGGGAAAAATGTGTAGCCCAGCTGGTACTGTGAATAGTGCAATAGATCAGAGAGGAATGAACAAGAGCTCCTGTTTCAGTTTTCGAAGGGCACAACACAGTAAAAGATAAATATTGTGACCATTGTCTGGCAACAGAATGAACGAAGAAAGAATGAATGAATGATGATGTCATCACCTATAGTAATACCTGATTGACCACTTGTCAGCCCATCTGGTATTACTATAAGCACTGATGGATTATTCATTCATGCTGGAATGAGCAGGTTACACATTTTTTTCTGCTCTGAACATAACAACCATGGTATTTAGAGAAAGAGTAAAATTAGGACAAAATGTGTAGCGTGGCCGGTACGGTGGATAATACAATACATAAGATATATTAATTGTTCCTCCAAAATATCAGGGCAAGCCTGCTTTTTTTCCATTTTTACTAGACTGTACAAATGCCACAGATTTCCCAAATAAATTAAAGTCCCACTTAATAAAATTATAATTTTTTTTCCAGGCAGTGTGCACACTGCACACTTGAATTTTGTTTCCCGAACTGTACTGTACATCCCTCAATAAATATTCCCATCCCCTCCTGGTCTTGGCTACAGCACAGCAATACCAGGCAGTGGGTATCAGTTATTTAATTAATATATCATTTTAATGTGGTGTGTGACAGATAATTACACAGTGGCTGG
This sequence comes from Neoceratodus forsteri, assembly GCA_016271365.2. NCBI lineage: Eukaryota > Metazoa > Chordata > Ceratodontiformes > Ceratodontidae > Neoceratodus > Neoceratodus forsteri. Next base: position 249,100,430 of record CM057455.1, read on the forward strand.
CTGCCCCATGTATATAAATAATGCAGTACAAAAACATAATTCAGCTACTGCAAAAATCTTGATTTACTGGTCTCTGGATGTGTCTAGCTCCTTGTGTATGTTACCCAGCAAAAATATAAAGTGCATGCCAGTCAATCTGAAAAAAAAAAAGATTTCAGCTGCTGGAAAACTTTTACTTTAGTGGTCCTTGGATGTGTCTTAATTTATTGGCAAGAATACACAGCTCAAGCTACTCCTGTATGTTACCTGGTAAAATATAAATTGCATGCCAGTCAATCAGATGGTATTTGCTAGAACCGCATAATACAGTGGTTAAAAAAGCTCATGTGTAGTGCACTTCTAACATGTATAGTATCATGAAATGGAATGGCATGAAATACAGTTTATATCTTATTAGAATTCAATAGACTAGAATAGGAAAAAACTGTAAATCTCCCCAAGCGCCCAGGGCTTGTCCTGTGACCATCCCTTCTCCAATCCCTGTCATTTCACACTACTGTATGTGCCACTTCCACACTCTCCAGCACAATTCAAAACGTGCAAATAAGGCTGGTATTTACAGTATAATGGATGTGTTTCTGAGAATGTGAAAATGGGAATATGAGTTTAATGGTTAGTGCAGTTTGGGGGTTACAGAGGGCTGTCAGAATGAGCTCCAGAACGCACTGCCCATAAAATATTTTTTCTGTTTTTGCATTCTTGAAAACATATCCATTTTGAATAAAAGGGTTATTTGTGTTCCTTCCCACAGAGCATTTCCCAGACACCAATGAAAATCGGGGAAAAAATCCTGATGGACGCACATCATTATAATCTATCCCCATGCTTTAGGGGAAATCAAAGTTGTTTTCCTCTTTTTTTTAAAGGAGACAGGAAATGTTTATTTACCTGTTTTCTTTCCTTAAATAAAGCTGGAACATTGTTAAACAACATCTGTGTGTGTGTTTGTGTGCCTTTAGTTGATTAAATGTGTCTATTTTTACCCTATTGCAATGTAATAGATTTGTATTGAAAACATCTTTTTTCCCCCATTTCTTATCTTGTCATGAGCTCCACACTCTTTAGTTATGACACATGCTCACTCTCTAAGCCTGATTCAGTCACAGTGTGCCATTACAACCATTTTGAATTACCTGCTGTGCTGTTCATCTTTCATTGTTTTATTCTCCATATTCTGATATATTTATTTATTTATTTATTTTACCCCGCTTGCATTCTGTTCCTTGTGGGCTATTTTTTGTTCCATGTTTGATCAGTTACTGTCAGAATTTAATCTCATGTGTACCACAATCCTGTTTACTACTATTTGCTGTTAGACGTGCAGGTACGACTAGTAGGATGATTCAAGCACATTTATTTTTACAAAACCTAGTCAGTATAACAATGTAACGTGATGTAAAAACACACACACCATTTGCCTAACTTGATTTTGCCACATTTTTAGTGTCTAATGTCCTCGATTAGGGTAGGTTTGTGTATGTGTTCCCCTATCTGATGCTGCTAATGATTTCATTCATAGTATGGGCATTGTAGAAGTTTATTCTTATTGCTAGATGATAGTACCGGTAGCCTGACTATATTTCAATATTTGCTCATTTGGGTGACTGTGCCGGGATCCATGGCACACAACTGTACCGGATAACATTGGGCTGTCCACCAGGTGTTTATGTCTCATATAATGGCTTTGTGGGCTTCTTGTTGTCACCCTCCTGGTGTTCAACAGGCATCTGGCTTCCACAATGTCATGCTGTATGTTCTGGCTACTGCTACAAGTTGCACCAATGTTGTTTTTTGTTGTTGTTTTTTACTTTAGATAAATGTTCCAGTTTTGGAATGAGCCACAGATATTGTCCCACTTAGTGCAATCATAAGTTGCATGATTGTCTGCTGGAATTTTGCAATGTGCTACACAGTTTGTCTTAGAGCGGACTCATCAGCTAATTTCGCAGATACACACTGCTGCGGATCAGCACTGCACAGCCTCTTTTAAGTACAGTAATATGTTTTGTATAATAGTTCTACAATGCTAGGTTAACTTTAAATAAAAAAATCAATACATAGCGATCAAACCCTGCATCTGCAACACAAGAGTTCAATGTCTAGCAGACTGAACCAAACAGTCTACTTTTAGAACTGAGATTTTGTATCTACTTATTTCTCAATATGTGGTGACTCTTTACAAGATGCCTGTGATGTTTCAGGTTTGGCAGGGTGGTTTTCTCCCATCTCACAGAGAAAGCTTGTTTTACCACATCAGTGTAATCTGCCAAGCATGCGCTGGACAAGATCAGAAACTGGAAAGTGGCAGAACATAACGGCAAAATAACAAACTGCATACATTATTAAAATAAAAATTTTTTGACAGAACTCTGTTTATTTCTATCATTTAAGTAGACAGTGACAGCCAACAATGACATTTACAATATTTTATATTTTTGTTTCCTATCTCCTTTAAAGTCTAAGGTTTGATGCCCTCAGATTTCCTTGATCACCACTCCAAGCAGTCAATCTTTCCATTTTTTTATTGTACAGTAACTCAGAATTCAATGTGGGCTGAAGAGACACCTGCTGGAAATGTAAGAAGTTGCAGGTGAGTTAAAAAAATCACACACACCACCTGGCGCATTTCATGGTTTAGCAAAGATAAACCAGCTTTTAAAACCTAATAAGTTATGAGGGTGTGTAGAAACTGTGCAATGCACGCACAGTCATTTTATGGAATTGTGTCACCAAATTTTCAACATAGGTATTTTAGGACCTCTGCTCATGAATAGTGTCACAGTGATTTTCTTAATCTGTCCCAAACACTGATTTCCCACAGTGACCGCACTATTCTGCGCCGGAAATGTGAAAACACATTTCAGCCAGGATGTGAAAAATGACAGCTGTACTGTTCATAAGCAGGTGTGAATAAATGGCAATATTTGAAAGTCTGGAGTGAAAATATTACTAATTCGCAAACTTATGAGTGTGCATGGAAATTGGGCAATGCATGCTCATAACACAGTCATTTTTGAGAATTTTTTCACCATAGTTGCAACATAGGCTTTTTGAGAGGCCACCTCATGAACAGTAACACTGTCATTTCATTATTCAGTCCCGAAAGGTGATTCCACGCAGTAACCACGAAATCACCTTTCAGGACCAAATAACCAGATGATAGTGACTGAATTCATGAGATGGGATCCCAAGAACCTGATGTCAAAAATTTAGAAACATAGAAACACAGATTTTGACGGCAGTTAAGGACCGCTTGGCCCACCCAGTCTACCCATTTCCCTACCTAATGGATAAGCTGCAGATCCTAGTTAACCAGCAGCCTACTTTTTCCTACCCCCACCCCTAGAATTGCCTTATGACTGTCCCATGCATGCTTGAATTCCACCACTGTTTTTGATTCCACAACCTCCTCAGGAAGGCCGATCCATGCATCTACAACCCTCTCTGTGAAAAAATACTTCCTTAAATTACCTCTGAGCTGTCCCCCTTCTATCTTCAAATTGTGCCCCCATGTTCTTGCACACCTCTTTTTTTGAAAGATGCTACCCTCTTGGACTTTGTTGATTCCCTAGAGGTACTTGAAAGTTTCTATCATGTCCCCCCTCTCCCTCCTTTCCTCAAGGTTATACATATTCAGCTCCTTAAGTCTCTCTTCATATGTCTTCCGGTGCAGACCCTGCACCATTTTAGTTGCCCTCCTCTGGACAGCCTCCATCCTGTCTATGTCTTTATGGAGATTGGGTCTCAGAACTGGCACAGTATCAGATGGGGTCTGACCAGCTGTCTGCACAGAGGGATAATAACTTCCTGTTTTCTACTGGTGATGCATCTCCCATGCATCCCAGTATCCCTCCAGCCTCCTTGCTGCCCTCTCACATTGCTTGCCCACCTTTAGGTCATCTGATATGACTACCTCCAGGTCCCTTTCCATTTTGTTGTTGTTAGTATCTCACCCCCATTGTGTACTCTTCCCTGGGTTTTTGTTTCCCAGGTGCATTACCTTGCATTCAGCATTGAATCTAAGCTGCCATACATTTGACCATTCCTCTAACCTTGCCAAGTCCCTTCTCATCCTTTCCACCCCCACCTTGTGCATCAATTCTGTTGCAGATCTTGTGTCATCTGCAAAGAGACATACTTTTTTTCCAGACCCTCTACAATGTCGCTTATAAAGACATTGAAGAGGACCGGTCTAATACTGAACCCTGCGGTAGCCCACTAGTAACCCTCGTTTTCAGAGTGAACTCCATTTACTATTACTCTGTGTCCTATTCCTCCACCCAATCTTGCATTTTTGATAGGAGTATCTTAGTAAATATTATGTGCAATGCGTCCAACAAACTAATTGGCTTATGCATAGTGGGGTTGTTAACATTACCCTTTTTAAATATTGGGCAAACAATGCTGCCCTTCCAACTAGTAGGGAAAGAACCTGATTGAATACAATGGTTGAATAATACATGTAGTATAGGAATCTATCAATCCTTGAATGTTTTGAAAATATCAGCCAAGATGCCATCAGGTCCAGGGGCTTTAGTTGACCTGGCTGTATGTATTTTATTTATTTATTTATTGGAAAGAATCGGATTACATTTACCTTTGAGCTAAGAATTTTTTTACAATGGTTCCTCAACAGTACAGTGAAATGAGCTCACCCCAAGTCCCATTTTGGAGAATAGCACTCGGACAATGTTTTTTCTCCTTTAGAGCCCCCTTAGTTAGCAGTAGCACTTGTGAGTGTCTGTAATGAGCCTGCTGCCTGGTGCCGGCCTCCAAACCCATCTTTCTATGCCACCCTTGCCAAAACCTTGTATCAGTCTTATCCAAGGACACCAAGAATCAACAGATCCCTAAAGGTTCACCTGGCCCCTTCCCCTTCTTCTCCTCCTCCACTTTCTCTGCTCCTCCCACTACCCACCGCCACTGACTCCACCACTGGTCAGTCCCTCAATCCCTCCTCCCCCCTTCAGCCTCATAGCTGCACTTACCCTTTGGAAGTAAACTCCCAGGTTCATGGTTGAATCTGTGTCCCTGCTGCCCCTGCTTTAAAGCCCTTCCAACTTTCCTACTCTGACCACTTCAACCACCTGGTCTCAATGACTCAATGACCTGGTCTCAATGACAGCACATCAGGCATGGTGATATTTGCTCAACCTGCACTACGGCCTAATACAGTTTTCATTTTTAGGTTATTACACTAGTGCCAACTTAAACAAAACCCTGACAATAGCATAGACCTGTTATGTCCATACCTTACTTTGTACAAACATATTTTGCCTTTAAGTATAGAGATGCCATCTGAAATGAATAACTGGTAAAATGAATTAACCTGACATTTTAAGAAAATAAAGTAATTATGCCTCAGAAAAGTGGAATATAATAATGTGTAGACCTGTTGAAAGAACAGGCCTGTCACATAAATAATTGCACTGTAACATTTTGCCAGGGTTATTGATTACATATTGTCATTGGTTGATAGAATCACATAAATGTTATGGAGAAATGTTGTGTGCTGGGCCAGCTGTTGGGCAGAGGGTAGCATCTTTGTCTTCCGGTGCAACAACTCAGATTCCTGGATGAGCTTTGGGAACTGGTTGAGCAGCACAAGGATTGGGGAAACACATCACTGCTGGGAAGGTATGGTGAAGTGTTCTGTCACACGGGGAACACATTGTGATGGCTGGAGCTTTATCTCACAATGGGTTCTTATGCATGTCATGGCTTGATGGTGATACATGAGTGTGTTGGGGAAGCAGGTTGCATGAAAATGAGTTTTGCAATATCTCTTCTATTCTGTTTATTCCATTTCCAAAGGGAACTGTATGAATGAGGATACAATTTCATGGAAATGAAACATATATAGTATATATATATATATATATATATATATATATATATATATATATATAGATTATGGTAGCACTGTAGTGCTACCATAGTTAGGTTGAGGAGCCATTTCTATGTTAAACCCAAAATTTTGCCTCTTAATAACTTTGCAACCATTTGATGGATTTGCCTGAAATTTGGAATACACAATCAAGAACCATAGGTGATACTGACTGGACATCATAGTTACCAAATAAATTGATGGAGATATAATTGTTGCACTATTAGTTAACGTTGGTTTGCATGCTTAAGTAAGACACACTTATTTTTATGTTTTGTTATGCTATTTTAAATAGAGTTGACAGAGGTGGTTATGCTTTAAAAAATTATTGCCAGTTTGTTAAACTTAGAAAAGGCCCAATCAAGACTGTAATTTTCTTAACAGAAGCAATCTCACAATACAGTCTTTGTATGTGTGTAATCATTGCTTGCCATATATGTAAATGTGTAAGAATAATAGCAACTGTATTATATGAATTGCAGTAAGTATGTGATATTATAGGAAACTATAGAAAAAGGTAGCATGGTACACATATTGAGGTTAGGCATTTGCTATCATTGCAGCATTGTCCCATCTTTTCCTGTCGTGCTTGTTATCTGCCTTGTATGCATATATCTGATTCCTTAATGGGTGATCACTGTCTTTAATTAGATGTGTGTTTCCAGTGATGTTTCAGTGTTCACTACTCTTTATGTGAAGAAGTACTTTCTGACATTTGTCCTGAATTTCTGATACTCAAGCTGAACCTGTGGTGCTTCATTATATATTTACTATTGAACGTGAAGAGACTTTGTTTAAAAATTTGAAGTATTTTTTTTCATGGTTGTATATCGGAATTATGTGTAGTGCATTACTTGTGTGGTATGTTAATAAGGGTATGTCAGTAGCTTGTAAACAGTGATTACACACATGATACAGAAGTGTTTTGTTGTTATTGTGTGACTGCTAATGTGGATGTTCCTGGGGTGGGCAAAAAACCATGTGCTAACTGTTAAAGTAATACAATATTAAAAAATTTTACTTCAGTGACATTTGATTACTGGCATTTAATGATGTTTCACTGACTAGGCGCAAATGGAAAATTCCCACCCGACCCTCAATTGAGGTGATTATAAATATTGTCAGGAACAGGTATGCAGTGTGTTGTGATCAGTAACAGTGTCGGATTTACAATTCTCAGCATTTTTTACATTGGTTAGAATTACTTATATGACAAGTACAAAAAAATAGAATATTCTTACAGGAACAGATGACATTTTTTCAATTCTTACATTCGCTTCTACGTAAATTCTTAACTTGTAAATTAAAAACTGTGCATGGTATGCATTTTTTAACAAAGCTATGGTTAATTAGATGTAATTAGCATAGTGCTGTTTAATATGTTAAACATTCATTTGTACTTTAGTGTTAGACTAATACTTTTAGTACAACTATGAAAGTAGTTATTAACAATGTCAAGGTGAATACAAATGTTTATATTATGTACAAGTAATTACAAAGACATGGCAAAGTCAGTTAATTATATGATGCAATTGTTAGGTATTTACAGTTGCATAATTTAGCTTCTTGCATTATCAATAAAGGTAGTTATTTTACATATGTACAGTATTAGTATTATAGATGAAAGCGGATAGTTCTACACTATTGCATGGTGAACAATGATGTTGTTGTCTACATGTCAAGAGTCAGTAGACAAATACAAGTGTTGATAGACAACTTGTGACAGAGTGCAATGTTTGGTGAATGGTAGAAGTGTTGCTCAGTTATTTACGATGATAACTGAGAACTTATCTTTATTTGCAAAGAGTAACAGTTTAAAACTGATTGCAATTTGTTATGTATGAGTATGATACATTAACAATAAAAGATATGTACAGAAGAGGACAGCAGTAAGGCCTCAGTTTTGAGATGTACAATCTTTGATAGACATGTAAGCATGGTTTCTCTAGTGGCTGTGAATATTGTTGGCGCTGATTGAAGCCACTACAACAATTTCCATGTAGTCACTGATCCACACAAGATCTTACATGTTATAGTGCATGGAAGGTCTCTGTCAGAATAGCATTTAGTTGAAATGCTATGGTTTATTCAGAGTCGTACATTAGAGACAATTGTACTGATGTACGAATGTTTCTCTCAGAAAGTAGTCATCTTAAAACCTCCACATGTTGTGTCCTATTCTTCTGAAATATGAAGGTCATCATAATTCTTCAATATTAGAAAATATGCATTTTTTAAATGTCGTGGCAGTCTCTGTTTAAAACTGCTTGTAGAGTCGTCACACTCTACCCATCCACTTCTGTACCTTAGTAAACAGGTGTAATGGCCAGAATGCATGGATTGGCCATTGTGATAGATTACACTGTGAGTGTCAAACACTGATTGGTTGAAGACTATTCTACCAGCTGTGTAATCTGTGATAGGAGTATCAACTCTGAGCCCGTTGGAGTCAAACCTGTGCAAGATAAGCAACAGATATTGAGATGAACTCCTGAGATGTATGGACTGAGTGCATCTGCCTCCACACCTTGCACAGGCATGCCCACATTGAGCATTGGTGAATAGCTGTCAAAATTCGACACTTTTGGTTTGAGGGACAAAGAGAGTAATTCACAGCATGTCTTCTGTGGTTTCACGTTGTGAATGGCCACATGAAACACATACATATTTCGTTACATATGTTACTGTGAAGTAGTGCCGCATTGGGGTGCCGTCTTCATCCAGGTTGTTTATGACAGCCATCATAAACTCAGTAGTGTCTTGCTGTATGTCAGCAGCAAAAGTACTACATCCATCATATGAACCTAACACCTGTCGTAGTGGTGTTAGTGAGTGTACATTGTTAGACTGGCCAGAAGTCGTTGTCAATCTGCTTCAAAGCATTTGATAGGGTACTGTCTTTTGAAGCAGATATTGATTGCACAAAGTGTGGCATGTGTATAAAAAACTTGCATAGCTGAGTTAGCATAGCAGTTCACTCTAGTGCTATTGTCAAACACTGGTACAGCAGCTGCATCAACTGATTTCTGACAAATTGCTGGCTGTGAATGTTTACTTGAAGTTGTGATCTTTGTTGAACTCTTTTGAGTTGAATCACTTCTGGAAGCTTGTCACTGTTTGTTGATACCTGTAGATGTGACTGAATTGTGTGAGACAGCCAGATATGTAGGCAGTGGTATTAAAGACATTTGTGGCTGATGTAGAGTACGTAACCTGTTGTACTCAAGAATACATTGCTTGTCAGCTCATATTTTCTGAGCTGCTAGAGTAATAATGTGCAACCCAGAAAGGATGCGGACATGTGAAAGTGCCACATAGCTCATGCCATCCTTGAAAATGTCTGTACCTACGTCCACCATTGCTGAATCCAAACTCAAGCCCTGAGATTTGTGAATGGATTCAGCATATGCAACACATAATGGAAACTGTTTCCTGTTTACATAGATATCCTTAAAAACCTGGAATTTTACACAGGTGCATTCTATGTGTACAGACTGTTCCATGTTGTCAAAGTGAACTACAAGCTTCTCGATATATGTCTTCTGGACATTGTAGACAAAGTCAGTGATGTTTCCCATGGCACCATTTACCATGCCTCATTCTACATCTAGATTATGTTGCAGCATGATACGTGCATTCTTACAAACTGTGACAACAGCTTCTAGGCCAGCTGTGCATGAAACATCTGACTTGAGTTCACTTAGTCGTTCAGTCATCTTTGCTATTAGGTTTCGACTAAGAATAATGCCATCAACTGTATCAACAGCATGCAGAGTTACAATCTCTTGGTTTTCTCTCTGCAGCATTAGATTGTGGAATTCAGTGCATTTCTTTAGTCGTGGCATAAGACACACTATGTGTGTCCCTGTAGAGCATACATTACTGAAGACATTACATGCTGTTTCTATGCATGCAGCATCTACTGTGATTCTCCGATCGTTTAACATATAAACATGCTCTGGTGATAGAGAACCTGTACGAGCTTCATCTAAAAGTGATTTGTAAGCTAGATCACCACTTTGGCACATGTTCTCAGACAACTCAACATAGGTAAATAACTCCCAAATGTTACATCCTGCAATGCAACCAAGAATATTCTTAGCTTGCCTGGCAGTTAGAGTTGTAAACACATGCTCTGCATTGACTGGTGCAAGCTGTAAAAGGTCTCCTAACACAACTATACTTATGCCACCAAATGGCACTCCATCGTCAGTACCTAAGATCTGCTGTAGACGTAGATGAATACAGGCAAGCATGACATTGGAGACCATGCTGATTTCATCAATGATGAGTAACTTCATCTTTGTGAACATGGAACGGAGCTGAGGTGCAACCTCGAATGACAGTTTATGATACTCTCCAGTTTTCCCGTGTTCCACTGGCAACATAAAAAGACAGTGTAGTGTAACTCCAACAATGTTGTATGCTGCTAGTCCTGTGGGAGCAGTAACAACAACAGACATTGAAGACCCTGTCAGGCTCCGTACTTCAGCAGTGATGGCTTCAATAAGGAAACTCTTTCCTGAGCCAGCTGAACCACTAACAAAGATAAGTAGTGGCTTATAGTCATGACAGTCACATTGTTTTGTTTCATGTTGTAGACCATGTTGGACAGCTTCAACTACTTGAGAGTGAACTATATGCTGCAGCTGATTTAGTCTTTCTCTCAAGTCAGCTGGGTTGACAATGGAGTGTGTGCCATATTCCATGGCTGTCTCAATTTCTGACATTAACAGTTCTGGGGCATTTAAGGGCAGAGGTTCACCTAGAACAGCTTGTCCTTCTGGATCAAGGTTGTCTTGTGAACTAACAGGGTGTCTTCCTGAAGCTGCTTCTCTGCCTTCTCAAGCTGTTCTTTCTCAGCCTCTAGTCTCTGTATGTATGTCTCTGAGTATTCAGTTTTAAAAGTCTCATAACTGAGATTGAACTGTTCTTCGAATGTGTCACAGCCACCTTTTAATTCAGACTCACTCCTCCAGGGTCTAAATAGGAATAGGAGAGTGAAGTAGTAATGTTCTCTGCTCTCCAATGTGCCTAGATGCAGTTTACAGTGGTCTATGAGCCATGGCTTGTGTCTCTTTATGAGACAGTCATCTACTCCATTCACCTTGTAAATCTGGCGTGTTGAATCAGGTGATACATCTGCCTTGTAGTCATACCACTTAGTCACCTGAAAGAGACACATATCATTCATGTCATTGTGTCTACGGGGGTAGTATGTGTCTATCAGGTTATTCTTCAAGATATGTTTTGAAGAAGGTCTATTGGCAGCGAGCTCCTCAATTTCGGCATGAGGAATCAGTAAACATTTGTGTTTCTCTTTGTAGTTTACACTGAGAAACCGTACAGCATCAGACTTCCCCTACAGATGTGTGCCCATTAAATGGTCACTGGCTTCATAAGCTCCATATTCTCTGTGTGAAAGAGTCTTCAAGCCCAATTACCAGAGCTGAGATGTCAGGCTTCTGCTTGAACTGGCAATATCTTCCCAAAGATCTTGCAAGCTAGTCTGCTCATGTTTGGTTATGTACGAAAGTGACGTACTGAACCAGGGCCAGTGAGTTATCAGCCACAAACTGAACATCTATATTTGCTTGCTACATTAGAAGAAGAGTTGGGTTGTAGTCATTGATGTTCACCTCTTTCTCATCTCTGGGTAACTCGTATACCCTCTTGGCTGATTTTGCCTTCAAGTGGTGTTGCATTGCTGAGAAAAGGTCATTCATGGCACCATCCTGACAAATTCGTCTAGGAAATCCAAAGCGACATCGTGTGTACCAATTAGATTTGTTCTTTACTACTCGCTGGCAGTATTTTGCACAAATACATCACTGGAACTTTTGTAACAACTTCCATAGTATAGGACTGTCATACTTGTCTGGAATGAGACAAGTGATATATTTCTTGATGAATGCTAGCACTTCTGCTGCTTCATGTTCACCAATGCGTGGAGCATCCTTGATCCACAATAACATATGGATATGAGGTGCACCCCATGCTTGATATTCTGTCCTCCAAAAGTAATGTTCCACAATACCTAGAGGTGGATTGTCCTTTTACAAGATGAAAGTCAGAATGTCATGGAACCGCTTGTGAAAATGTCTTGTGACAGACACAAGATCAAGTGAACACATTTCTCCGACAGTCATTGATGAAATGCCGTCAACATCAGAATTTGCCCACTTCAACAGTTCAAAGAGCTCATCCCAGGCATATTCAGCACAACTAAGTGTGACAAACCATGTGGCTGCACATACTTGCAGCATTGCCATCACTTCAGAGTATCCGCGATACCAATATTCTTTGGTGCCACGAAGACTTGAAAGTACGGAAGACAGATTCACTTGCACATTTTCATCTTTCTGCTTTAATTTCTCTAGAAATTGAGCAGCTGTTATTCCATCTATGGACTTGTTAGATGAATAGTATGTGCTATAGACGCAGGCAGAATGCTAAGTTCACTCTCCCAGAGGAGATGGAACAGGTACTGCATGTTACGTCTGTATTTGCCATCTTTGCTGAGCACACGGCTAGTGTGGTACTCAGCACCCTGTACACACACTTCTCTTTCATCTAGGCGTCCACCTGACCCTTTTGGAAATAGGTCTGGGAAACAGCGTGCTTCTAGTGTTGCCTCCCAAATGCTGACAGGCTCACCTTCCACCTGCTTCATTTGATAAAGATCAATGTTGTCTCCAACTGGATCTCTGCCATGTAGTGGGTGAAGTGTGTACTGTTCGGTCACATTCTCACTTGTCTGTCCACTGAAACATAGAAACATAGAATTTGATGGCAGATAAGGACCGCTTGGCCCACCCTGTCTGCCCATTTCCCTGCCTACTGGATAAGCTGCAGATCCTAGTTAACCAGCAGCCTACTTCTTCCTACCCTCACCCCCTAGAATTGCCTTATGACTGTCCCATGCATGCTTGAATTCCACCACTATTTTTGACTCCATGACCTCCTCCAGAAGGCCATTCCATGCATCCACAACCCTCTCTGTGAAAAAATACTTCCTTAAATTACCTCTGATCCTCCTCCCTCTATCTTCATATTGTGCCCCCTTGTTCTTGCACACCTCTTTTTTTGAAAGATGCTACCCTCTTGGACTTTGTTGATTCCCTTGAGGTACTTGAAAGTTTCTATCATGTCCCTCCTCTCCCTCCTTTCCTCGAGGCTATACATATTCAGCTCCTTAAGTCTCTCTTCATATGTCTTCCGTGCAGACCCTGCACCATTTTAGTTGCCCTCCTCTGGACAGCTTCCATCCTGCCTATGTCTTTGCGAAGACTGGGTCTCCAGAACTGCATGCAATACTCCAGATGGGGTCTGACCGGCTGTCTGTACAGAGGGAGAATAACTTCCTGTTTTCTACTGGTGATGCCTCTCCCTATGCATCCCAGTATCCCTCCAGCCCTCCTTGCTGCCCTGTCACATTGCTTGCCCACCTTTAGGTCATCTGATATGACTACCCCCAGGTCCCTTTCCATTTTTGTTGTTGTTAGTATCTCACCCCCCATTGTGTACTCTTCCTCTGGGTTTTTGTTTACCAGGTGCATTACCTTACACTTCTTAGCATTGAATCTAAGCTGCCATACATTTGACCATTCCTCTAACCTTGCCAAGTCCCTTTTCATCCTTTCCACCCCACCTTGTGCATCAACTGTTGCAGATCTTTGTGTTATCTGCAAAGAGACATACTTTCTCTTCCAGTCCCTCTGCAATGTTGCTTATAAAGACATTGAAGAGGACCGTCCTAATAGAACTCCTGCGTACCCCACTAGTAACCCCTTTCTTCAGAGTGGACTCCTTTACTATTACTCTCTGTGTCCTATTCTTCAGCCAATTTTTACCCAGGCTATCATCTTGGGACCCACTCCCAGGCTAGCTAACTTGTATATTAATCTTTTGTATGGGACTGTGTCAAATGTCTTGCTAAAGTCTAGGTAGGCCATGTTCACAGCCCTTCCCTGATCTACTACTTTGGTCACCCAGTCAAAGAAATCTATCAGATTTGTCTGGCATGACCTTCCTGCTTTGAATCCATGCTGTCTTGGGTCCTGTGCCCCTCTGGCCTCTAGATACTCGACAATTCTTTCCTTCAGAAGTGATTCCATCATTTTCCCTACCACTGAGGTTAAACTAACAGGTCTATAGTTTCCTGTTCCTGCCTTGCTCCCACTTTTGTGAAGGGGAATCACATCTGCCATCCTCCAGTCCTCGGGTACCACCCCATCCTCCCATGATTTGTTAAACAGGGTAGTCAGTCATTTCACTAATTCTACCCTTAGTTCTTTTAGAATTCTGGGATAAATCCCATCAGGCCCCATTGCTTTGTCCACCTTCAGTTTTAAGAGTTCTTTCAGAACCCTTTCTTCTGTAAATGGCTTGGTATCAACTTCTGTATCCAGAGTGTTTCTACTGTTTGTTTTAGGTACCTCCCTCTTCCTTTGTAAATACTGAGCAAAATATTGGTTTAGTATCTCTGCCTTTTCACAGTCACCCTCTGCCCACCTCCCCCTTATTAAGCCTCACTATCCCTCCTTGGTCTTCCTTCGCTCCCTGATGCACTTATAAAAGGTTTTATCCCCTTCTTAACTGAGTTGTTATCTTTTCCTCAGTTTGGGCCTTTGCTGTTCTGACTGCCTTCCAGCTTCCTTTTGCTTTAACTGATACAGTTCTCTGTCCTGCTCCTTCTGTGATTCCTTGTACTTCCTAAAGCTTTCTTTTCTCTTGAACCTTCACTGCCACTTTCTTTGAGAACCATAGTGGTTTCTTACATCATTTCATTTGTTTACTTGCTTCACACAAAGGCTTGTTACCTCTGTGATGGTAGTTTTTATTATTCCCCATTGTTCTTCCTCCTCCTTCCTGCCCATTTGCTAGTGCATTCCTTAGCACTCACCCATTTTGAAAGTCAGCCCTCCTAAAGTCCAGTACCTTTGCCTTTGTATGGCTTGGCTCTATTGCTGTGTTTATTGTGAATCATACTGTTCGATGGTCGCTAGTTCCCAGATGGCTACCCACTTCTACATCTGTGATCCTCTTCATCTCCATTTGAGAGAACCAGGTCTAAGATTGCCCTCTCAAGTGGGCTCCAATACTAGTTGTCTAAGGCATGCCCCCTGTAGGGTATCTAGAATAACCCCATTCTTCGAAGTGGCTGCTGCAACTGCACTCCAGTTAACATCTGGCATATTCAGATCGCCCATCAGCAATATCTCCCCTTTTTCTGCCATACTAAGTATACTTTCTATCATTTCCTTGTCCATTTCCTCCCCCTGAGAAGGGGGTCTGTATACAACCCCTGTGCAGATTGTGGTGCCATTGCCAGTCTCCAAATTTACCCACAGTGCTTCTTCTCCTCCCTGTTTTCCTTTTGTTCTGTTCCTTGATTCCTTCCGTTATGTAAAGTTACTCCTCCTCTTTCCCCTCTGTCCCTCCTGTAGATAGTGTATCCTGGTATGTTTATGTCCCAGTCATGGTTTTGTGTGAACCATGTTTCTGTGACTGCCATGATATCCAGATGTTCCTCCTCTATCAAGGCCACTAATTCAGGAAGCATGTTACTCAGATTACAGGCATTGGTACTCATTGCTTTCCATTTTTTGATGGCTTTACCTTCGGTTGCAGCATCCCCCACTGACCTTTCTACCTTGGTCTTTTTCTCATTTAGTACCCTGTTTTGTAGGGAGAGGCTGGGATTTTTCTGCTGCTTATCAGTGCCTCCCCACTTGACTAGTTTAAAAGCTTACCAATGAAGCATTTAAACCGATTGCTCAAAAGACTTGTTCCCTTCCTGGGCTGACGCAGACCATCCTGCCAGTATAGGCTGGTGTCCCTCCAGGTGGAACCCCAGTCCCCAATGAAGCCAAACCCCTGTGCTCCACACCATATTTTCAACCATTCATTAAACTGCATGGTGCAAAGTACCCTTGCCTCCCATCATGCCATTGACAGGCAGCACCTCTGAGAAGGATACTGAGTGTGCTACTTGTCTTAGGCCCCTTCCCATTTCTACAAAGTCCTTCTGCACTGCTCTGATCTCATGTTAAGCCAAGTCATTTGTCCCTAGGTGGACAATGACATCCAGCTCAGACTCCCATGCAGCTGTTCTCATGATCCTGAGGATGTGCTTCCTGTCCCTCCAAGCCATGGCACCAGGCAGGCACCTTACTTCAGTTTTCCCTGCTCCCCCAGTTCTATCCCTAATAATTGAGTCCCCCACCAGGAGCTGATTCCTTTCCTTGTGGTGTCCTCTGCCTCCTTCCTGTGGGCCTCCCTTGTGACAGGTGTCCTCAGCCTCCTTAATCTCCTCTGTGGGTACATCCATAGGAGAGCTGTGCTCCCCCAGAATGGTGTATGGATTGTGGAATGGAACAATTGACTGGGTGTGCCTCTGTTCCACCATCCTCACCTTCCCTGAGCCCACTGTGATCCAACTGCTGTGCTTTCTTTGCAACCTCTGAGGTAGTGGTGGTGGCTCTAGTGCTCCCTGGATGGGGGAGGTCCCCTCCCTACCATCCAGTCTGGCCTGGGGGAAGGTTCTCTTACTGCTGTCCAGTGTGGCCTGAAGATGGGCAAATTCCTCCCTCAGGGCAGAGAGTTGTCTGCAAATAGGGCAGCATCTCAGCCTCCAGAAAATCTCCCGGAAGACTGCTGCCCCACAGCCATTACATTGCACTACTCCCCACATGATTATGTACTTTTTTTTGTGTGTGTGTGTGTGTGTGTGTGTGTGTGTGTGTTTGTGTGTGTGATTGGTTTGTTATATAGAATATATATATATATATATATTATACAATGTGTATGCTTATATTTTCAGAGCTGTGTGCTAGAGAAGATATGACATTGATATGCACCTTGCACTCTTGAAATTATGTCAGAACCCCAGGTATAAAGGAACCATTTCCAGGGTGGGTGGGGTGAGGGTGGGAAGGTTGGGCCTAAACTGTGCTCTCACAAAACAATCAGCTAAGAGCTCTGACTCAACGCTGCGATGAGTGTCTTCCTGTCAGCAAGATACCATACACAACAATTTGACAGAGCAAATCCCCTGCTAATCAAACAGAGAAAAATCCAGACATCCAAGTCAGACACAGGTAAACCTCATCAGCCCAAAAACAGCCTGGTGGTTTGTGCTTCTGACCTTCTCAATGATTGGTTTACTTTTTTCTAATAGATCATGTTGGACAGAGAGACTGGCCATCTGATCTATGTCAAGGTTTGTATAAAAGGGATTCTTACTCTTTAAATAAGTAAGAGCAAGCTTAACCTTTTGCACACTAACATCTTGCCAGATGACCTTGGCCTTTGTTGGAATACCATTAACAAGAATCACCAAACTATTTTCTGTTGAGATTGCTTGAACATTTTCCTGTAGAGGAAGTGGTAGATACATCACAGAACCCTTTAGAGAACAAGCTCTTTCTGTGGAATGTTCCGTGTCTTTGTGTTCAGACATAGAATGGTTTCGAATGGTTTCATTGTCTGAATTAGAATGCGTTCAAACATATTTAATGTTGAAATCTCACTTGGTGTAACATCTGCCTGCATATTATTCAGCAGTGACCTTGCTGGCAAAATGTTAGACTTTAGTTTGGAGAAACAGTGTTTGCATAGCACAATGGTGTCTTGTAAATGAAAGTCAGATTTCAGCAGCAAGAATGCTGAGAGACGGAACCACATGTCATTGTATGGTAACAAGGTTTCTTGGTTGACTGTGACTGTTTGTTTTGTGTAGCACAAATGGTCGCATGAGACACATACAGAGTCAAACTTCTGAGACTTTGCCAGCTCAAACTTAGCAATTTCTTTGCCGTACTGTCTCAGTATGTCACTTTCTAACACTGAAACAGATGTTTCTGCAGAAGTGTTACACTGAGAAATTGTTGTGTCTGGTACAGAAGTAATGTGTTGCAGTTTTTTGAGAAATGTGATGGCACCTTGCATGTCATCTGACTGCAATAACTCATTTAAACAAGTGTACTGATGTACAGCTCGCCGTACTTCATATACTCTGTATACAAAGTTTTGCATGCCTGTTTGATGCACTCCAAGCATCCGCATGTTGTGAAAAATACTATCACAAACACCACTATCGAGACATGCTAGTGAGTGACCCTTGAGTCCAGTATGTGGACGAATTTCACAATGGTCAATTGTGTTAAACAGTTTATGTCTGTCTTTGTGATCTGTTATCACAAATAGGTTGACAAACTGTTCAACTTTTTCAAATGACAATTGCCTACGATTGCAGGTATCATCACATGCCCATGCCAGACAGTGCCATTTATTGAAGACTGTGTTTGAATCACAGTCATCATCTGTATCCATTGCATTGTCATCACAGATACTGAGGACATTTACTAGTTTGCCGTACTCATCAATGGTGAACTTTTGTTCTTTTTTCAGGGAATAATAAGTGTCTTCCCAAAAATATGCCTCTGAGTGCTGTGTGTGCATCCACTGACCTGTGAAAACATCACAGAAGTTGTCGACAGTCAAAGAAGGATACTGTTGTAGCCTTTTTTTAATAGCATACACAACTTTCCTGAATTGTTCAAGCACATGATACATCTTACGCCACAAGCGCTGCAGTACAAACACTGCTCTGTTCACAAAAGTTCACACTTTCAGATGCAACTTCATCAGAGACAGATGACTCTTAGTCTTTTTGTGGGTGTGTATCATCACAGCAGCAATAAGACTTTCAATCTTAGCTTTACTTGCTAGTGATCGGAAATACTTTTTCTTTCTCAGTTGCAAATCAGCAGGTGTGAGTCTACGGCATTGTTTTGGAGATTTGTTGATGGTTGCACTCACAATAGTTGTGTTTCGTCTGAGAGATCTACACAACTTTTGTAGAGGTACCCCTTTTTTCTTTGCTGTTGAAGCATTTGTTTTTGCTGTGTAGTGAGTTGCTGTAGGGCTCACTGTTGCAGTAAAGGTGTGTGTACGTTCATTTTGTGATCTTACTTTACTTTTGTTTTTTCACCCTTATACAACAGTGCAGTACTATTATACCTCTCTCTTTTTCCTATACCTCCACGTCTGCATTTGGTTGGCATGTTTTGCTACTATGGTTCACAGTGGCAGTAAGCAATCTTACAGAAGTATCAGGCACCTGTATGAAAGACAGAGACAAAAACAGTGTTAGAATATGCTTCTGTACATATCTTATTACACTGTGTATTGACAGAATTGTGAGTTAAGTATCACATAAAATGCTATTGTACAAGAGTCATTTTTCGTATGGTTTCTGATTTGTTTTTATGTTAGTTGTACGCATGTGCAGGAAAATAGTGACATCATCCGAGTTTTCGGAGGTGTGGCAGCCCTCTTACTATTCAGTCAGTGTGTTTGGAGGCATGTCCCTAGTTCTCCAATGCCTGCTGGACCTGTCCATGACAGGTTAAAAATGCAGTGGAGCACAATTGAAAGGGGGAGCTTCGCTTCGGTGAGCAGTGATTAGATATCACCTGCTCATGCGTGCTCCCCCTGCACACACACAGACACACACACACACTGCTGTGCTCGGCCACCCTTCCACACTGTATAACCAACGGGGGTTCCCAATCCCCCGTCGGCTGTACTGCGGTCCACCCTCCCCAAACACAGAGTTGGACATGCCACGTGGGTGCCCACCCCAGTGTGGCAACTGATCGTATAGCCGACGGGGGTGCCCAATCCCTCGTCGGCTCCACTGTCTCCCCCTGAGTATACAGTACCATGCTAGGAGCCCACCCTAGTGTGGCAAAGCTTGTTATGGCCAAAGGGGGTGCCCAATCCCCTGTGAGCTCCAGCCCCTCAAACAGTGTTTCAGCTGCCATGCTGGGAGCCCACCCCAGTGTGGCAAATGTCACTCATCATCTCCAATAAAGAAACTCCTGTAAATAGAAAAACTATCCCTCGGCACTTCTCCCTGCCCCCTCCCAAAACCCGCACCCACCCACTGTACACCCTGTCTCCCCACACACACCTCTCACACCCCATACTTACCTCTGAAGTCTAGCACGACAATGTTCAGTGGACCGGGAACATGTCTGCAGTCTTCAAAGCCAACTGTGAACTGAGGAGATGCCGGTAAGCTGTATAATGGGATAGAAAAGGTTGTTTCAACTTTATTGGATATCTCAGGCATTTTTTGGAATCTTTGCACCTAATTTTCTACATGGGTTTTTTGGGACCCCTCCTCATGAATTGTTGCAGTGTCATGACATTATTCGGGCCCGAAGGGTGATTTCACAGTCACTGCATGAAATCACCTTAGTGTACTGATTAACAAAACGACACTGACAGTATTCATAAGGTGGTTCTAAAAAACTGTATGTTGAAAATTTGGTGGAAAATTTACTAAAAATTACTGTTTTATGAACATGCATTGTGCAGTTCCTACGCACGATCTTAGGTTTCTGAATTTTTAATATTTTCACTCCAGATTTTAAACATTGTCATATTACCACACCTCTTTTGGTGTCAGCATGCCTCAGTTGGTAGCACATCCACCTCTGGACCAGAAGGTCATGGGTTCTCGTCCCACACCAGGATTGGACTTGCACCTAAAAATCGCTGGCATCCAAGTGCAGTAGTGGGGGGTGCTGTACTGCTGGGGTGTGTCATCTTTCGGATGAGATGTTAAACCGAGGTCCCTTCTGCCCATCCTGGTGTTGTCCTGGTGGGTGTCCAGGTGGAAGTAAAAGAACCCAGGGCACTCTTCGCAAAGAGTAGGGAACATTCCTGGTGTCCTGGCAAACATTCCCCTTCCCATAAACCGGTTCATGCAATTATCCAGGCTGCGTGAGAGTGACGATGTGCGATATGGCCGCCATCACACATTAAGTCACTTCACTACCAATCTAGCATTGCTTGTAAAGCACTTTGGATGTATAAAAAGTGCTATATAAATGCTGATTCTTCTTCTTCTTCTTATGAGCAGTACAAGTGTCATTTTACATATCTCACCCAAAACGTGTTTCTGCCCATGTAGCATGCAATGGCGGAGTTGGTGTGAGAAATCACAATATGAGACACATTAAGAAAATCACAGTGACACTGTTCATAAGCAGAGGTATTAAAATGACAATGTTTAAAATTTGGTGGAAAACATCATAAGAATGACTGTTTTACAAGTCTGTGTAGCGCAGTTCTTACGCATGCTCGTAAGTTTGCAAATTTTCAATATTTCCACTCCAGATTCTCAACATTGTCTTTTTACCACATGTCCTTATAAGCATTACAGCTGTCATTTTTCACATCTTGCCCAAAACATGTTTCCGCACATGTAGCATGCAATGTCGCAGTCGGTGTGCGAAATCACTGTATGGGACACATTAAGAAAATGACAGTGACACTGTTCATGAGCTGAGGTCTTAAAATTACTATGTTGAGAATTTGGTGGAAGAATTCCTAAAAATGACTGTTTTACAAGCCTGCGTAGTGCAGTTCATATGCACGCTCATAAGTTTGTGCATTTTCAATATTTTCACTCCAGATTTTCAACATTTTCTTTTTACCACACCTCCTTATGAGTAGTAGAGCAGTCATTTTTCACATATTGACCAAAATGTGTGTCCGCCCATGTAGTGCGTTATGGCGTAGTTGGTGTACGAAATCACTGTATGGACACATTACAGCATCACAGTGACACTGTTAATGATGAGAGGTGTTAAAATGGCTATGTTGAAAATTTGGTGAACAAATTCCTACAGATGAGTGTTTAACTACTGTGCATTGTGAAGTTCCTATGCACGCTCGTAAGTTTACAAATGTTCAATATTTGCAGTCCACTGAGTTCGAGATACCTACACAGCACATACATGTGTTTATTATTGAAAATTTTGCTATTTTGCCATAAAGGCTGAAATTGTGGCAACAAATAGAAACTTTTGGAAAACTACTGTCGAATGCATGACAGTGTCACAAATAGTACTGTCGTGCATTCGACAGTGTCACAAATTGTACTTTTGTGCATTCGACAGTATGATGAAAAGTAATGTAAAAGTTCAAAACTGTCGCAAAATTTACTTTCGTGCATGCGACAGTGTCAAAAAAAATACTGTTGCAGTAAGAAACTGTCCTAAAGTACTTTTGTGCGTTTGAAAGTATCGCAAATTTTACACTTGGGAGTGGCAAATGCATTCATTATCAAATCAGATTTGAATGTGTTTGACTGACAGCTGGTTCTACTAATGTAATGCAAGATTTGTCAGGCCATCTCAGACAACCAATCAGAGAGGGACAACACTGAAGAAGAAGTCAACAGCAGCCATCTTAGTTCTAACTGAGACAGAGCACTTGCATAACTGTAAGTACAGTATATTTTATAAATCATTTTTATAGTATCATAAAAAATGTTACCAGCATGTAAATACTATTAATCAAAATGTTTTTCAATGCTGAATTTCATTATGTTACTTGTTATTATCTAACATGCTGTACTATTTAGAAAAAACAGTTTAAAGTCAGATAGCATTTTAGTACTAACTTGTACAGATACAGCTGCAAATAGAGGGAGATAGGAAGGTGCACGTGGACCCCCTAAGAGAAGAGGGAACCAATCAGACATGTTTGTGCTGTTGTAATTGTTTAAAACTGCCTATGAAAAGGATGCATTTTTCCACTTCTCAATATTTGCAGATTTTAGCTGGAGCAGAAGTCTAGTAATAGTCAGTGCATGACTTTCATTGGTTAATGAAGCCAGAGCAGTAGCCAATGTTTATTTTTCATTTGTGTGTTATACCTCATCCCAGTGAAGCTGGCTTGAAATAAGGAGGGAAAATATCAGTTTTAGTTTCACTGCTGCCTAGGCACTGCAGGGTGAACACTGACTTTCTTGGTAGCTCTCTGTACACTTCTGAGTGTAAAAACTTAGAATGGCAGAACATTGCAAAAGGACTTTGTGGATAGTTGGAAGCAGTTTCATGAGACAAGCAGCTGAGTATGCTGTTTATAGTGATTTTGGGAAGGACCTGCAGCTCCCAGATTGCTATGTAAGATGGTTCGGTCGGGGTGGCATGAGATGGGAACATCTTATGCCAACCATGCACAGACTTTTGAGAACTCAGCCTCATCCTGACATACTGCTAATACATCTTGGAGGCAATGATTTGGGCACAAACACTGGGTAGATTTAGGTACAGAGGCAAAACTGGACCTTACTTCTATCATGAGTATGTTGCCTGCCTGTAAAATCATTTTGTCAGATATTACAGAGAGTAGGATCTGGCAAGCAGAACATCATATGCATCTGATTGACAGAGCTCGCAGAAAAGTCAACATACAAATATCTGCTTTTCTACACATGCATGGAATGTACACTATACGCCACCCACAAATTAAGTATTGTAATGATTGGCTATTCCTACCAGACAGTGTACATTTCTCGCATGCTGGCAATTGCCATTTTCTGGGAGACCTTCGAGATGCACTCCTCAAAGTCCTCTAAGATTGTCAGACTGTTTGAGCAAATATTACAGTGTACACAAAGGTTCTTCTCAAAGCCCTATAAATGTGGTCAAAAAATAGATCAGCAGCATGCATCAATCACACATATGGCACACATATCGGTTGGGAATATTCATATTGTGGGATGCCGTGTAACAATACTGGGGAGACAGCAATAGCAATGCATCATGTTGTTCTTTGTCATGTAGATGATGGGGGTGGGCAATCCCCTGTTGGGTGCACTATACACCACCCCCCCTGAGAGTACAGGGTGGCATGCAGGTGGCCCACCACAGCGTGGCAGCAGATGTTGTCAGTGGTGGGGGTGTGAATGCCTTGTTGGGGCTGCATACCGCTAACCAGCTGTCTTTCTACCTTGCTGAAGCAGATTTCAGTCTTTCATTTCATAACTACTAAATGGAATAAATTGAAAACAATCATTAATATTGGTAGATGATAATAATGTCAATGTTTCTTTATGCTTCTATTTCAGAACTGAATAAGGAAGAAATAATGAGGCAGTGGACCTTGCGAGAGGTGTGTGCACTGCTTGAGGCAGTTCATGCCAAGGGGAATGCCTGCATTTTAATGCGGAGCATGAATTGGAAGCTGGATTTGATGTGGAGGTGCATAAATTGCTTCCTGCATGTTGTTCTTAAGGTCAAGAACAAGACAATTGTGCAGCTGAAGCAGAAGTGGAAGCTGCTGCACCAGCATTTTTACATGTTGAAACAGCATGAGGGGATACCGGATAATGACATGTGCTGGTACTACCTTGCTTATGAGCTGTGGGAAGCTGCTGGCAAGGCAGCTGTGGGAGAGCACCCTACTCACAGTAAGTAACTCAGCAGAAGTTTTAACTATGCATGTGCATTTATTCAGATTTTGTAACAATCATGGCAGACAGTATAACACTTAATAGTTAATATTTAACTGTTAATTTAGTGTAATTTAGTGCTATGAAAGTTGGAACAGTGTCATACTGTGTATATACATCAAAAGTTTGCTTGGACGCATGTGCAACAGACATATTGCCATCATACGACTTTTCAGAGTTGTGCCAGACCTGTTCCAATTCATGGACTGTGTTTGCAGGTGTGCTCGCAGTTTTACAATGCCTGTTGGAGGTATATATGACAGCTCCAAAATGCAATGGTGTACAGGTAAAAGGGGGAAGTATGTTTCAGTGAGCATTGATAAGATATTGTGTACTCATGTATCCTCCCCCCTATACACACACACACACACACAGACACAGACACAGAGACATGCAAGGACGCATACTGTGTGATGCCCCCGCAACCACACACCATGTAGGCAATGGTGTAGTGCCTCCCCAAAAATCCACATGCCACGGTGGGTGCCCACCGCAACATGGCAACTTGTTGTATAGCTGGCTGGAGGTGGGCAATGCCCTGTCAGATCCACTGTCTTACCTCACCCCACCCACCCACAGTACAGGGTTGCACATTGGTAGCACATCCCAGTGTGGCAGCAGATGCTATGGCTGACGGGGGGTAACAATTGTCTGTCAACTCCACAGTCATCAAAACTACACATCCTTGTTACATGGTGTGAGCAGACCCCACTGTGCAAAATTTCCTGTGTTCCTACTAATTACCTTGGCGCTTCTGCCTGGCTGCCTCCCAGAACCCGCACACACCCACTGTGCACCCTGCCTGCCCACACCCCATTCATGACATGCTTACATCTGAATTTTGGCATGATGATCTTTGGTGGAACAGGAACATGTCTGCTCTCTTCAAAAGCAACCATGAACTGAGTAAATATACTTGTTATTGTAATATGTTGCCACAATACTTGTGGTGTGTATAATGAGAAGCAATGTTACCTATGTGATGCATATTTTACTGTTGCTGCAAGTGTTTTAAACATGTGATGTTATTCAAATTTAACACTTACATATGTGGTTTCATTCTGTTTTATGACAGGACATCATAGGTCTCCCCCAGCTTCCAGTGAGGTAGTACTGGCACAGCGTGAAGCTGTGGAGGGTGGTCAGTCAGACACAGACAGTGTCATTGTCATTGAGTCTGATGGTAAGATTCTAATAGAAATAATTGTAGTATGTCATTGTGGTGCTATGAGGATATGATGTTATGTGTGAGCTGGAGAAGTTAAGGTTGTATTTTTTTGTAAATACTATTTACTGATTAAGTATTACTTGAACCATGTATGTATTCTTTGTAGTTGTGGAATGGGTTTAAAACATTGTTTTAGATCATTGAGTAAGAGAAAGAAAGAGCCAGTCTGTCATCTGGCAACAGAGACCACTTAAGAATGAGTCTGTGTCTCTGAAGTGTGATTAGGTATCACATCCTTGGTGGAACAGAATCTTTATTTGTTTCATGCAGTGATGTTTCTCTTTATATATCTCCTTCGTGTTCCATTGTACAACAGGCTGTGTGATGATACGATAGATAAATATTACATTGACTACTGAGTCTGTTGCTACACTGGAGGTGTATAAGTGCTGACAGTCTCAGATAACATTACATACACCTGTTGCACTGGTTCCTGAAGTTTGGATGTATGGTGTACTCTGAAACAATACACAAATTACAGTAATCTGCTAAGTGTGTTATCTAAGTGTAATACAGTGGTTGACAGCGAAGTAATAATTGCTGTTATGCTTCTGCCACATTTCTGATGTGTGAGAATTAGTAGTTCAAGAGCCATCTGATTGTCTCCTGTGTGTTTACTAACACCAGTGGGACAGATATATGTCTATAATAAGAGACTGTTAATGTATGGTGATGCAGCACATATTATCAAAGAAAATGGAAAGATGTCAATTGATAAATGAAAATATGTCTAATGTGTACTAAGATATGACTGTGATAACATTTTTATGTTTGCTTGCACGCATGTGCAAGAAACATAGTGCCATCATCTGAGTTTTCAGAGGTGTGCCAACCCCTGTTCCAATTCAGTCAGTGTGTTGGGATGCATGGCGCCAGTCCTCCAATGCATGCTGGAGCTGTCTATGACATCTCCAAAATGCAGTGGAATACAGTTTAAAGGGGTAGCTATGGTTCAGTGTGCAGCGATAAGATATCGCCTGCTCATGCGCGATCCCTGTACACACTCAGACACACACCCACACACACACGCTGGCATACTGCATGCGGTCCCCCCCATACACACAGTGTACAGCTGGGGGTGCCCAATCCCCGGTCGGCTGTGCTGTGCCCCCCCAAAAGAGTTCCACATGCCACTCTGGGTGCCCACCTCAGCATGGCAACTGACAGTATAGCTGATGGGGGTGACAAAAGTCCATAAAATGACTGTGTTACGAGTGAGCATTGCGCAGTTTCCATGCACCCTCGTAAGTTCATGACTTTTTAATATTTTCAGTCCAGATTTTCACCAGTGCCATTTTTCCACACTTCCTTATGAATAGTACAGCTGTCATTTTTCACAACATGGCTGAAATGTGTTTTCAGACTTTCAGCACAGAGATGCATGGTCGCTGTGGGAAATCATTGTTCGGGACAGATAAAGAAAATCACAGTGACACTGTTCATGATCGGAGGTCCCAAAATGCCTGTGTTGACAATCTGCTGTAAACATCCCCAAAGTAATTGCATTACGGATTGTCGTTACTGAGTTTATGCGCTTTCATTGACTTCACAGTTTTTTAATATTTTACTGCAGATTTGCAACATTGCCATTTTTACACCTCCCCATGAACAGTACAGCTGTCATTTTACATCCTGTTCGGAATGTTTTTGAACCTGTGGTGCTAAATGCCGTGAGTCGCTGTGCATAACCAGCTTTCGGCTAACAAACTGATATTGTCACTGTTTCTGAGGTGGGGTCACAAAAAAAAACATGTTGAAAATTTGGAGTGAAAATACCAATGAATGCCTGAGGTATTAGGGTTTCCAATCATAATGCCCAACCCTGTAGAGAATGACAGGCATCAGGGATGTGACTTGGGATTCTTGCCTGTAATGCTCATACCATTCCACACCCTGCAGCTAGTGAGAGGCATTGAGATATGCCTTGGACTCTTCAGCCTCAAAGTTCACCCCATTCTACTATTCCACACCCATCTCACCATACTTTCTGATGGAATGGGGTACACATAAGGGCCAAAGACCCAAAGTCGCACCGTGACACTTGTCAGTGTCTGAAGGGTGGGGTGTTGTGAAATGGTGTGGGCATTATGGCTGATGATCCAAAGGCACACCCCAATGACTGTCACTCTCTGCAGGGTGGTGGTGGGTTGGCTTCAGTTGAATACTTCACTGCCATTCCTATTACGCAGCTCTGTAACTTCTACATTACCACTGCCAATGCCAGCAAGCAAATATTCGGCATTGACAAATGATTGTTCATGTATGTTGCAATGGATGTACGCTCGTAGGACTACTTGACGGTCCATGTGAGCTGCTGGGGAGGGGGGTAGCTGTTGTTCTCCACTAGTTTTGGTGGTGGAGTTTCATGTTCAATGAATCATCCATTAGCAATTGGTACGTTGCTGGTGTGTTACCGATATTCAGTAGTTGTAGTGTGTAATTATATGTTGCTGAGTACCACATGCCCCTACATGGTTATTATCTGCTGGGAATGTCTTCTCTCTATTATTTAAATATATGTTAATGGACAGTATGGACACTGTCTACATGTTTGTTAATAAATGAATAACGTAAGTTTTGACAATGTTTGTACTTGAGCAGTAACCTTGAAATGGTGACACCCTTGCTTTTATTAAGGCCTAAGACATTAGCAAGGGTTATTTTAATGTTGTATTAATAACCCTCTAGGGGTATAATGTTGAATAACACACAAACAACTGCCATATTCTTGTAGAGGGTGAGTAACTGAACAGTAACATGATACATATGACTGCCTTCGTGCTATTATAATTACACATTTTTCAAACTGTGTTAAATTCAGTTCATCATATGGTTATGTCTACATGTATGTAAATAAAACATACACATTAGGTTGTTACAATGTTTGAAAAAAACAAAAAAGCTGCATTCTCAGAGTCTTCTGATTATTGCAATTAATGGGTAGGTATTGGGTGTTGTGCATTGCATAGTAGTAATTTTAGATTTTTTTTTTTTTTTTTTTTTTAGTGTAATTGGACAGACATGGTCAGGGAACCACCAGAAAAAATAGGGTTGTTTTATATAAAGTCTGTTCAGGACTGGATGCACATTTCTGTTGGAAGAGCACAGACACAGGCTTTTATTATTTCAATTTAGTGCTCCTTTGGGCTCTGACCACAGTAATGTGCTGTACATGCTTTGATGTATAAGGGTTACTGACTGTCAGTACGGCAGTGGCAAGTAATGTGGTATATTGTTCCTGCCATAGTAACAGTCAATGGGGTGGACATCACTGAATAAGTATATGGACATCTACAGCATTGTACACTCATGGTGTAAGAAGCACAGTACATCGTACAATCATGGTGTGTCACAATTTTTTGTAATTATCTATTTTATTTTTTATACAGTTCTTGTAAGGTGCTTGATCACTCAGCAGATGACAAGAGTTGCTGTACGCATGTTATAGTTCCTTAAGAACATAAATCCATCTAAACACAGAACTGTTTTTGCAAAGAGACATGTGTTCACATGTTTGCCGTACACAATGATGGAGTATTAATAATGTAGCTTCTTAAGAAATATAGTTGTAGCTTGATATTTCATGTAGATCTGATCATGTTTTTCACTTCTTTTCTTCCATACAGCCCAGGGAAGCTGAGCATGCAGAACCAGTGGAGGTGAAGCAGGAGCCTGGCACCAGCTCAACACGTAAGTGTTATCTTAAAATGTTTTCAAGTAAGATGTAGTATCACAGTATCCTGAACTCGGAATATGTTATTATGATTGTGTCTCAGTTGAGCAGTTGTGTAATTACTTATGTCATTTAATAAGAGTGTTTACCTTTTTTATGTTGGGTTGCAGCAGCCACAAGCCAACATGTAGGGAGAGTGCAGATTTGGGGGCGCAGCTGCTGTTGGGTGAATGCAGGTTAGGCATGAGTAGGTGCATCCCTCATTCCCGAATCACCCTGCATGTCAGCGCCATGCCATGCATACATAATTGGGCATGCACATGTAAGCAAAGGTCTGCTGCAATCTGAGCAAAGCTTGTCATATGCAGCGGACCATTTGCTTGCGTGTTCGCCACTATTATGAGCATGGTTGGCGAGTGACCTATGGCTGTTGACATCGTTGGTGCCCAATCCCCCTGTCGGTAACCCCAGCCCACTGTTTTACTGTGACAATGGGGACTCTACTTCTGTCAGCATACCCCACAATTGTTGAATGCCAAGGTGTGTCCAATACCCTTGGCTAGCTGACCCACCACCACTGTCTTTATTTGACAATGGGTGTACACAATTCCCATTGCCATTATTCCCCCCCTTGTGTTGTGAGATGCCGAGGGTGCCCAATCCCCCGTCAGCTACTGCCACCCCTCAAAAAAAAGGGGTCATGCTGGGAGCCCATCCCAGCATGCTAAATGCTCTGCAACACAAAAACTGTCCCATGATGCTTTTCTTTTCTTTTTTTTCCACTGTGAAACTAAAAACTGTCTGTCATAGTGTTGATGCACCCCTCCTCCCACCTGCACCCACGCACTGCACACCCTGCCTCTCCTCACCACTCCCCACCCCATACTTACCTCCAGAGTGTGGCACGATGATCTTCAGTGGACTGGGAACACGTCTGCACTCTTCAAAGCCAATCATGAACTGAGGAAATGCTGGTAAGGTGTATAATGGAGCGAATAAGGTTTTTCAACTTTGCTGCATATCTGAGGCATTTCTTGGAATTTTGCCACCAAATTTTAAAATGGGTTTTTTGGGGCCCCTCCTCTTGAATTCTATCACTATCATGGCATTAATCGGCCTCAGGAGGTGATTTCACAGTCACTACATGAAATCACCTTTTGGGGCACATTGACCAAATGAGAGTGGAAGTGTTCATGAGGTGGCCTCTTAAAAAGCCTATGTTGCAAATTTGGTGGAAAAAAACAACAAATGCCTGTTTTATGAGCGTGCATTGCGCACTTGCTATGCAGGCTCATTACTAAGTGCATTTACAATATTTTAACACTGCATTTTCAGCATTGTCATTTTTGTACACCTGTTTGTGAACAGTACAGCTGTCATTTTCCACATCATCCCCAAAATGTGTTTCCGCACTTCCAGCACACAATAGCGCAGTTGCTGTGGGAAATCTGTGCTTGGTCAAGATTATGAAAATGAGACTGGCACAGTTCATGAGCAGAGGACCTAAAATGCCTATGTTGAAAATTTGGTGATGATACTGCATAAGATGACTCTGTTACAAGCGTGTGTTGGCAGATTGCACGCACGCTAGTACTGTCGTGAATTTGTGATATTTTCAGTCTGTATTTTCACCATTACCATTTTTCCACACCTCTTGATGAACAGTACAGCCGTCATTTCACATATCATGCCCAAAATGTGTTTTCGCACTTCCAGTGCAGAATAAGCGTGGTGCTGTGCAAAATCAGTTCTTGGGACACTTTGAGAAAATAACAGTGACACTGTATATGAGCAGAGGTGCTAAAATGCCTATGTTAAAATCTGGTGCTGAATGACCATGAAATGGCAGTGTTGCAAGTGTGTATTGGATATTTCCCACACAGTCTGGTAACTTCTCAAATTTCATATATTTACATGCCACATTTTTCAACACTGCCATTTTTTTACACCTCCTAATTAACTGTACAGCTGTTATTTATCACATACTGGCCGACATGTTTTTCCGCACTGCACTATCAAACACCCAGAGGGACACCCTAATGCCTGTCACTCTCTGCAGGGTGGGGGTTGGTTGGCATCAGTTCAATACTGTGTAACTGCAGCACTAGCAATCCCAATGACAGCAAGCTGACATTTGGCATTTACAACTGCTTGTTTCATAATGTCACATAATAAATTTGTAAAGTTTCTTACTGCTGTACCACATTGTCTTTAAGACTTCTACCCTGTGTCCATGTACCAGCACACTGCTCACCACATTACATGGATCCAACACTGCACTAATGAAGTAAATCTGCTTCTTTTACCCAGATGTTCCCATAATCTACTTGTAGTATTAGGTTAGTCGTCTGAATTTCTTGAAGTTATGGTAATTGCAAATCTGTTATTTATCCTCTTCCTGTACCTGAAGATGTCTGGCATGTCTGTTGACTACATTTTGTGTGCTAATGTGTAAATATGTAGGTTAGTGAGTATACATATAGGTCATGTTCTGCAAGACAGAATTGTTTAACTTTCCCTGTCGTGGGCAGTTCCCAGAACTTAAGTCTGTGTCTTTCACTGTGGCATCTGAAGCTGCAAAGAATACTTTAGCTGTGTTATGAGACTATGTGTTAGGCACATGTGTAATATTTTCATGTGTTCTGGAGGCAGTCACACTGGTGATCCATACACCATCCTGTTGTCCTTATCTGTTGGTGTTGTACTAGTGTCAAGAGTGTTTGTCTTAACATAGAAGAACAGCTTAAAGTCCCTGACAGCAATAAAGTTTTGTACTATTTAATCCCCCCAACATGGATGAAGACTTACTATGCATTTGTCTGAGTGATGTGCACTACGTCGCAGTTCACTACATTTTTTTTTACAGTACTGGCTGTTATACATTGACCTGTTGGGCCAGGTCAGTCTGTTGACCCAGCTGGACATTCTGCACATACACTAATGGTGACATTTTACAGTGATCTGCAAACAGTGCAATATTTGTAATAATACCTACCCTTAAGTCACACATGTACGTGGTGAGCAGGAGGTACCCAGGTATTGATGGCAGTAGAAAGTACTGATAAATCTCCTTGTAAATTCAGCTATCCTACCAATTATTAAGCTGTGGGCTTGTTGGTGGAGACAATTCACTATCCAGCTGATGTCTCACTACTCCCTGAAGTGTATTTTCTTTTTATGTGACATTGGATGAGAATACACAATTATTCTGTTGTAGCTACAGTTTTAATTAGATAGAGTGACAATTTATTGTTCATCAGTACAACTTTCTGACATAGCAGAAACATTCTGTTACTATGCTGTCCATGATGTCAACTTTCATTTCTTGCACAGTACTCTGAACACATCCTCTATCTATTGATATGCTGTGTGAAAATATATTATTAAGAAGTTAGGTAACTTACTAAAGTCTTGAATACTAAATCTGTGATATGGTTACAAGTATTAGAAAAGACCGAGACAGATTGTATTGACAATTTTATTAACATGGAAATACTGGTCATAGTAATCTGTCACAACAAAATATTGTGAAGTACATTCTATGGTGTAATACTTTTAATACTGTTAGTAAGTTGTTTCCTTATAAAAAAGAAGTAAGAAACTTTCAAAGATTTATTGCTAGTCAGTTAATCATGACATAGGAGATTTTGGATTTTGGTAACAGTCTATGTAACCATACGGATGCACACTATGTGAACATACAATTCTAAATGACAGCTTGTTCATGGTGTTTTGCTGAATCAATGTAATATCAGTAACTAAATTATTTGAAACATTTATGTGTGTAGAGGGGTGAATTAGAACTTGAAACTGTTTCTTTTCAAACAATCATAGAAGTGATCATGATGATGATACATAAAATGTCGTATGATAGTCTTTGTGTGAAGGTCATTTCATATTGTATTACAGAGATGACTAGACACTATAGCGAGATATGGTAAAGTTTCAATTCTCACACATGATGAGGATCTACTTTAACTGTATGGGACTGTACTGTTTATTATCCTAAAGCATCTAGATACTGAATATTTATGTCTAGTCAATAAAAGAGAAGAATAGCATAGTAAACCAAAAGTTACTACAAGTTTTTTATGCTGTTATCTAATGAGATAATATAGTTAATAAAGTATTATACGAACAGACAAGACAACAATGTACATTTGCATCAGAGTTCTATATATTATCATTAGTGCCAAATGAATGTATTAATGATACTGCAGTAGCTAGGAAATATTTAACGTTGAATTACTGAAAGTCCATCACTGTTTTTTTAGTCTTGTGTATTGATTTATTTATTTTGACTCTTTGTAGGGCACTGGCGAGAAATAAGATGTACTGGCCACTGCCGTTGCTATCGTAGGCTCGAGCGCAAGGTTGCCGGTCTGAGGAAAGGCAATGTTGCGCTCCTTGAAGGACAGTGGAAAATGCTGTCCTTCTTGGAGGCACAACAATGGACCGTCGACCTCGTGCTTGAGCCTGTGGTAGCAGCGGCTGATGGCAGTGTGGCCAGTACTAGTGCTTCGCCTCCACCAGCACCACCTGTTCCCGCCAGCTTCCCTGGGATGAAGTGACCACCCTTCACAGTAGTCTGATATCTCCTCTGGAGGGTGCAACAGCTTCCACTTCCTCTGCACCTCCATATCGAATCCAGTTTCCAGCTTGGATTGCCTCAAGCAGCACACACACCTCTCACAAGTCTTGGCTAAAGACTTTTTTTGTGCTAAGATTTTCTGTTGTATTTTATTGTTTGTTATGTTTTAATTTAACTAAAGAAAGAGATTTTTTCGAAAAGTATTTATTTTGTATGAAAAAATACAAAGTTTCTAAACTATATTTTTGTTATTTTTCATAGAAAATTGTTATATAAAATATTTTGTATATTTTATAAAAGAAATATATTTTATTGACATTTGCTTTTAAATATCTGTTATATTTTTCTACAAATACATAAATAGTTAATTTATACTCTTTTGTGTTTGTTGTGTTATTGTGTTATGGGGATGTTTATTTGCAATATTTGTGAGAAAGATTTGCACAACTGTTATTTCATCATTTGCTGAAACATTATACAACACTCATGTGGTATTACACTTGTGGTTCTCCATAGAAGTTACTGAGATGTGTGACAATGGTACCATGCAGCATCTGTGGCAAAATGCTGTTGTTTCATATACCTAGTGCTACAGCATGTCTCTATGTGCATCATGATGAAGATGAGTATGTCTCCCTAGTACAACAGTGATATTTCCATGGTGGTGCAGTACACCAATCACTGTGTGATTGTATTGATCAGTATCTCATAAAATACTGTAACACACTGGTGGTTTTGTGTGCTCACATCCAAGTCATCTAATGATCCCCACCGACCCACTCCCACCCCTCTTCACCTGGTTGGTGCCACCACCTCACTTGGTTGCCACCCCAACGCCTATCAAATGACAAGTTAGTAGGGTAACATACCCATTTGTTCACAGGATGACCTAATGGCTATCCACCTCATACTGTATACTCTATTCAGATATGTTAATTAATTCATTTACATATCTGTTGTGAGTAGTAGGGCATGGGCTGCATGCCTATTGGTTGATGTTGATAAACAATGTTTGTTCAACTCTACTGACTTGTCAGTTGGTGGGTGGCAGGGTGGAAGCTGGGTGCACTACTGCCATTTGTCAAGTGTTGCAGAGTAAATAATGGTGTTAGGATTCATTGTCAGGTGTGCTCTGGTGTATGATACACCACCAGGGTTTAAGGGGTATTTCATGAGGTACAGATGTTCATGATCAGCTATCAACTGGCTCCCTGGATCATAAACAATATTGCACTTTGTAGTAATGCATTAATGATGACTGTGATTGGGCTCACTGCACTACACTACACCAGGAGGGCTATTGCACTTTTGGGGGGTGGATTAATGATGCCTATTATTGGGTCACAACAATAGACTGAACTATGTGTAATATTGCATATTTTTGTAGGTGCTCATGAATCCCTCTGACTGGGGTGCATGCAGTGTTGTTCCTTATGACTGGTGACTGTGAGGGTGCCACCCACAACTTCCCAGAGAATGGTAGTTCTGTATGCTAGTCACATGCAAACTGGGCTGTAATAAGATTTAAATGTTCTCATGCATGCAGTACCTGGTCAGGTGGGTGGGGATGTCTCATAGTACATTTAGACAATTGTTTGTTATTTCTGTCACCTGCTACTGGTTGTCTGTCATTGGTCGTGTTGCTTGGTCCTCCCCATATTTGCATGTGTGTGTGTGTGTCTGTGTGTGTGTGGTGTTGGGGGTGAATTCAGAGTTAGGTTTTCAACCCTAACACCGAATTCCTCACTTTTGTCACTGTGGAACAACCCTAACTGATGCATTAAACTAAGTTTTTTTGCCATAAATATCCTGTCTTTTTGAGAAGTTTTGCTAACTATAGTATATGATTTATTGTTCTAAGAGTACTGCACATACATAGTGAAAATGTACCAAGATGAGGAATATTGCAACTCTTGTAGTACTATTTTCTGTTATTTACACTAACAGTACTTCCATGTGAACCATATTGTTTTTTTATATTACTCTATTAATTTTCACTTTTCACTGTTATTGCATTATTTATTTTTATGTTGCAGCGTGTTACTCTTTTTTCATGCATTGAATGTAACTACTCTTTAGACACATGATGAATGTAGCACTGTATGGGGCGAATGTTCAAAGTGTTCCAGGTATCACACAAGCCTCGGCACACCAGAAGTTGCTTGCACAGGGGTGTGTCCTGGTGACATTCGACAGACCTGCACTATGGTGTAGTAGTGTGAATATCACAGCCTTGGTACCCTAACTGTGCATGTTGTAGTAGTACTGCTACAACAGAAGTGTCCATAGTGTATCATGCAGACCTGCTAGTGGAAGTGGCATTGCACCATGCACTGCTTCTCACATATTCACAATGGGACATCCAAATGGGTTCATAATCTCTACAAGACACACAGAGAAACATTTAAATCTTATTACAGCCAAATTTGCATGTGACTAGCATACAGAACTACCATTCTCTGGGAAGTTGTGGGTGGCACCCTCACAGTCACCAGTCATAAGGAACAACACTGCATGCACCCCAGTCAGAGGGATTCATGAGCACCTACAAAAATATGCAATATTACTCACAGTTCAGTCTATTGTTGTGACCCAATAATAGGCATCATTAATCCACCCCCCAAAAGTGCAATAGCCCTCCTGGTGTAGTGTAGTGCAGTGAGCCCAATCACAGTCATCATTAATGCATTACTACAAAGTGCAATATTGTTTATGATCCAGGGAGCCAGTTGATAGCTGATCATGAACATCTGTACCTCATGAAATACCCCTTAAACCCTGGTGGTGTATCATACACCAGAGCACACCTGACAATGAATCCTAACACCATTATTTACTCTGCAACACGTGACAAATGGCAGTAGTGCACCCAGCTTCCACCCTGCCACCCACCAACTGACAAGTCAGTAGAGTTGAACAAACATTGTTTATCAACATCAACCAATGGGCATGCAGCCCATGCCCTACTACTCACAACAGATATGTAAATGAATTAATTAACATATCTGAATAGAGTATACAGTATGAGGTGGATAGCCATTAGGTCATCCTGTGAACAAATGGGTATGTTACCCTACTAACTTGTCATTTGATAGGCGTTGGGGTGGCAACCAAGTGAGGTGGTGGCACCAACCAGGTGAAGAGGGGTGGGAGTGGGTCGGTGGGGCTCATTAGATGACTTGGATGTGAGCACACAAAACCACCAGTGTGTTACAGTATTTTATGAGATACTGATCAATACAATCACACAGTGATTGGTGTACTGCACCACCATGGAAATGTTACTGTTGTATTAGGGGAGACATACTCATCTTCATCATGATGCACATAGAGACATGCTGTAGCACTAGGTATATGAAACAACAGCATTTTGCCACAGATGCTGCATGGTACCATTGTCACACATCTCAGTAACTTCTATGGAGAACCACAAGTGTAATACCACATGAGTGTGGTATAATGTTTCAACAAATGATGAAATAACAGTTGTGCAAATCTTTCTCACAAATATTGCAAATAAACATCCCATAACACAATAACATAAACACAAAAGAGTATAAATTAACTATTTATGTATTTGTAGAAAAATATAACAGATATTTAAAAGCAAATGTCAATAAAAATATATTTCTTTTTATAAATATACAAAAATATTTTATATAACAATTTTCTATGAAAAATAACAAAATATAGTTTAGAAACTTTGTATTTTTTCATACAAAAATAAATACTTTTAGAAAAATCTCTTTCTTTAGTTAAATTAAAACATAACAAACAATAAAATACAACAGAAAATCTTAGCACAAAAAAAGTCTTTAGCCAAGACTTGTGAGAGGTGTGTGTGCTGCTTGAGGCAATCCAAGCTGGAAACTGGATTCGATATGGAGGTGCAGAGGAAGTGGAAGCTGTTGCACCCTCCAGAGGAGATATCAGACTACTGTGAAGGGTGGTCACTTCATCCCAGGAAGCTGGTGGGAACAGGTGGTGCTGGTGGAGGCGGCACTAGTGCTAGCCACACTGCCATGTCGCTGCTACCACAGGCTCAAACCTGGTCGGCGGTCCCATTGTTGTGCCTCCAAGAAGGACAGCATTTTCCACTGTCCTTCAAGGGCTCATAACCGTGCCTTTCTCAGACCGGCAACCTTAGCGCCGAGCCCTCACGATATAACGGCAGTGGCCAGTACATCTTATTTCTGCCAGTGCCCTACAAAGAGTCAAAATAAATAAATCAATACACAAGACTAAAAACAGTGATGGACTTTCAGTAATTCAACGTTAAATATTTCTAGCTACTGCAGTATCATTAATACATTCATTTGGCACTAATGATAATATATAGAACTCTGATGCAAATGTACTTTGTTGTCTTGTCTGTTCATGTATAATACTTTATTAAAAGTGAAGGTACTGGACTTCAGGAGGGCTGACTTTGGCAAGATGGGAGAGTGCCTTAGAAAAGCACTAGCAAACAGGCAAGAAGGAGGGGTGGAGCAACCATGGGGAAACATCAAAACTGCCATCACAGAGGCAGCAAGCCTTTGTGTGAAGCAAATAAACAAATCAAAATGAAAGAAAAAGCCACTATGGTTCTCAAAAGAGGTGGTGAGGAAAGTCAGGGAGAAAAAGATAGCATTCAGGAAGTATAAGGAAACACAGAAGGAGCAGGACAGAGAGCTGTACCAGTTAAAGCAGAAGGAAGCAGGGAGGGATGTCTGAATAGCAAAGGCCCAAACTGAGGAAAAGATAGCCAACTCCAGTTAAGAAGGATAAAACCTTTTATAGGTACATCAGAAAGTGTAGAAAGTCAAAGAGAGGATAGTGAGGCTGAATAGAATGGACTGTGGGTGGGCAGAGAGGACAGTGAAAAGCAGGGATACTGAACAAATATTTCTGCTCAGTATTCACAAAAGAGGAGGGGAGGTGCCTAATCCAAATAACAGAACCACTCTTGATAGGGGGTCGATACCAATCTTTTCACAGAAGAAAGGGTTCTGAAAGAACCCTAAAGCTGAAGGTGAACAAAGCAATGGGGCCTGATGGAATTCACCCCAGAATTCTAAAAGAATTAAGGGGAGAACTAGTGAAACCACTGACTACCCTTTTTAACAAAACATGAGAGGATGGTGTGGTACCTGAGAACTGGAGGAAGGTGGATGTGATTCCTCTTCACAAAAGTGGGACCAAGACAGAGGCAGAAAACTACAGACCTGTCAGTTTGACCTCTGTGGTAGGGAAAGTGATGGAATCACTTCTGAAGGAAAGAATTGTTGAGTACCTAGAGGCCAATGGGGCACAGGACCCAAGGTAGCATGGGTTCACAGAAGGAAGGTCATCTCAGAAAAATCTAATTGATTTCTTTGACTGGGTGTCCAAAGTAGTAGACTAGGGAGGGGCTGTGGACATGGCCTACCTAGACTTTAGCAAGGTGTTTGACACAGTCCCACATAAAAGATTAACAGTTAAATTAACCAGCCTGGGAGTGGGTCCCAGGGTGGTAGCCTGGGTAAAATATTGGCTGGACAACAGGATGCAGAAGGTAATTGTAAATGGAATCCACTCTGAAAAAAAAGGGGTTACTAATGGGGTACCGAAGCGTTCAGTACAGGGCCCAGTCCTTTTTAATGTCTTTATAAGTGACATTGCAGAGGGACTGGAAGGAAAAGTATGCCTCTTTGCAGATGACACAAAGATCTGCAACAAGGTTGATACACAAGGAGGTGTGGAAAGGATGACAAGGGACTTGGCAAGGTTGGAGAATGGTCAGAAGAATGGCAGCTTGGATTCAATGCAAAGAAGTGCAAAATAATGCACCTGGGAAACAAAAATGCAGGGGAAGATTACACAATGGTGGTGGAGATGTTAACAACAACAGAAATGGAAAGGGACCTGGGGGTAATCATATCAGATGACCTTAAGGTTAGCAAGCAATGTGAGAAGGCAGTAGAGAGGGCAGGGGTTATACTGGGATGCATAGGGAGAGGCATCACCAGCAGAAAACAGGAAGTTGTTATCCCTCTGTACAGACAGTTGGTGAGATCCCATCTGGAGTACTGCATCCAGTTCTGGAGACCCCATCTCTGCAAGGACATAGACAGGATAGAGGCAGTCCAGAGAAGGGCAACTAAAATGGTGCAGGGTCTGCAAGAGAAGTCATACGAGGAAAGACTAAAGGAGCTTAATTTGTATATCCTTGAGGAAAGGAGGAGAGGGAGGGACATGATAGAAACTTTTAAGTATCTCAGTGGAATCAGCAAAGTCTAAGAGGTAGCATCTTTCAGAAAAGAGTGCGCAAGAACAAGGGATACAATTTAAAGATGAGGGAGGGGTGGTTCAGGGGCAATGTGAGGAAGTATTTTTCAGAGAGATGGTAGTGGATGCATGGAACAGCCTTCCTGAGGGGTTGTGGGGTCTAAAACTGTGGGAGAATTCAAGAATACATGGGACAGACATAAGGCAATTCTTGTGGGGTAGGAAGAAATAGGGCTGTTGGTTAACTAGGATCTGTGGCATTTTCCTGTAGGTAGGAAATGGGCAGACTAGGTGGGTCAAGCGGTCCATATCTGCCGTCAAAGTTTATGTTTCTATGTCGATGTTTCTATGACCTGTGATACAAAACAATACAATGAGTACATTTATATATGTGTCAACACCCTCAGTTGGTAGCACATCCACTTCAGGACCAGAAGGTCGTGGGTTCTTGTCCCACACCAGGATTGGACTTGCACCTAAAAATCGCTGGCATCTGAGTGAGGTATTGGGGTGCTGTACTGCTGGGGTATGCCATCCTTTGGATGAGATGTTAAACCGAGGTCCCTTCTGCCCATCCTGGTGTTGTCCTGGTGGGTGTCCAGGTGGAAGTAAAAGAACCCAGGGCACTCTTTGCAAAGTGTAGGGAACATTCCTGGTGTCCTGGCCAACATTCCCCTTCCCAAAAACCATTTCATGCAATTATCCAGGCTGTGTGTGAGTGACGATGTGTGATATGGCCACCACCACACATTCAGTCACTTCACCACCAGTCTAGCATTGCATGTATAGTGCTTTGGGATACATTGTGTATGAAAAGTGCTATATAAATGCTGATTCTTCTTCTTCCCCACCTAGAAAATACATATACATAGATGTCAGTCTATCTATCTATCTATCTATCTATCTATCTATCTATCTATCTATCTATCTATCTATCATGCCGTGCTACCACAGTTAGGTTGAGTAGCACTTTTAAGGTTAAAGGGTGAAATTTTGAACCTTAATATCTTTGTCACCATTCAATTGATTTGCCTAAAATTTGGCAAGCTTGGTTGGGCATGGTAGCTCTTGAGATCTACCAACGTTTTTACTGGTTGGATAAAAGGCTGTGGAGTTATTAAGCGACAACCGAATGCAAAATTACGCTTTTTTGCAAATTCTTTGCTCTTGCCAACAGGTTGCACAGTTTACGCAACCAGTCCCAAAACATCAGGGAACATGTGGCCGGGGTCTCCGATGTGCCTTTTGAAGATTTCGTGAAAAAATATTAAACGATTTAAAAGTTATTCAAAAAACAAGTTTCCATTATAAGT
Source organism: Neoceratodus forsteri (assembly GCA_016271365.2). NCBI lineage: Eukaryota > Metazoa > Chordata > Ceratodontiformes > Ceratodontidae > Neoceratodus > Neoceratodus forsteri. Next base: position 249,141,693 of record CM057455.1, read on the forward strand.
CAATGGGAAAAGTTAACAAAAAGTTTGACACTTTCGCAAATTCACTTTTTAGTGTCGCAAATGGCCCCAGTAGTGTCGCAAATCCACCATTTTCTTTTCAAATGGTGATCAGAAAAATGCTTGGCATTTAAAATTGAGACCCTCTAGGGACACAATTCTTTCTGTGTTCTCCTAGTCAGACCCTGAGGATGCTAACCATGTCTTTATTTTGGGGTTAAACACCCCAGAAACATGTTTTTCACATTTCTGGAAACAGTAGTGTCACAAAGTAATGTCGCACCTGCGTCACTTTCACAAATTTTTGTGAAAGATGTCGCAAATTGCGAAAGTACTTTTCCAGGCTATGGCCAAAATGACAGGTATTTTTTGCCACCCTGCAGCAAAAGAACGGTTTGGTCTTTCGGGCTGAAATTTGGAGGGATAGCAGCCAACATCTCACAGATGTGCCTTTTCCTGGTTTGGTGGAAAAATATTGCACAGATGCCAAGTTACAGTACTCCAAAGTTGACATCCTTTTCTCATAGACTAACATGGTGGCGCCCGTCGCGACTTTCGGTTCTCGTATCTTGAAAACAATGCGAGATATGGAATTTTCGTTGTACCAATGCGAAAACATAGCCAGAAAAATCATGAATCATGTCAAATTTTTTGTTTTTTTTTCTACTTCGTAAGGTAACTGAGATATAAGCAATTTAGTATTGCTACACCTCATTTTCAGCTCCGAGGCCCATTATTATGCATACACTTTTTGTACACACTGTATTTCTCTATGCAGCTGTTGGGGAAAACAGGGTATCGCTTCTATTATTATAGTTACTGTTTCCACTTACGTTTATGTACCCGTTTGCATTACCGTTCCTTATGCGCCACTGTGTGCGTTACCCTTTGTGTTCTTGTTTGCACTTGCGTTTGCGTTACTGTTACCATTTGCATTTCCACTACTGTTTGTGTTTGTGTTTCAGTTTGTGTCACCATGTGCATTGCCATTTGTGTTTATGGCAGCCCTTTTGTTTGCATTTGTGTTTGTGTTTCGTTTTGCTTCTTCGTTGTTGTTACTGTTACCATTTGCGTTTCCTATTGCCTTACTGTGCCCGTATGCATTATGGTTTGCGTTTCCATATGTGCTTCCATTTCCTTTTGTGTTTCTGTTTCCTTTGGCATTATTGTTGCTGTTACTGTTACCATTTGCATTTACTATTGCGATAACGTAACCATGTGCATTCAGCTTTGCATTTACATCGTGTCTGCATTTGTGTTAACATTTCTGTTTCCTTTCATGTTATTGTTCATGTTAACTTTACCATTTGCATTTACAATTGTGGTACCAAGCCCATGCACATTACGGTTCATGTTTACGTGTGCTCTTCCATTCGCATTTTGTTTCTGTTACCTTTGGTGTTCTTGTTGCTGTAACACTTAATATTTGCATTTACAATACCAGTGCCATCACTGTGGGTGTTACCAGTTGTGTTTTCATACACCCTTGCATGTCCATTTGTGTCACTATTCACTTCGGCATCACTTTACACTTGCTTTTCTATTAATGTTTGCTTTTCCATTAACATATAATTTACCATGTGTGTGACTGTTGCAGCTTGCATTTCCATTACAGTTCCTGTTACTATGTGACAAGACATCACATGGTGGGAGAGTGGGCCCAAAGAGCCCCACGCTCCCGCCTCCACATTCCATTCACTATTTATTGCCCTCATTCTCAAAAAGAAGGGAAATTAGATGCAAAAACTTTTTTAATCGTCAGTTAGGGTTGTTCCACAGCAACAAAAGCAGGAAATTCAGTGTTAGGGTTGAAAACCCTAACTCGCATTAGCCCCACCCCCAGTACCATACACACACACACACACACACACACACACATATGCAAGTAGGGGGAGGACCAAGGCAACACAACCAATCACAGACAACCAGCAGCAGGTGACAGAAATAAAATACAACTGTCTCAATGTACTACAAGACACATGCCCACCACCCTGAGACCATTTACTGCATGCTGAGTGGAGATCCATTGCAAAGCTGAGGCCATGGACATCAATGGTACACTTCCCCATTGCAGGTGCATACAAGTTAGCACAGTTAGGAATTGCCTGGACTTGGCTAGGAATGCTCCATGCCCCACCACACCAGGTACTGCATCCTGAGTGGAGACCCACAGCAAAACTAAGGCCATGGACATCAATGGTACACCTCCCTGATTGCAGGTACACACAAGTTAGCACAGTTAGGAGTTGGATGAGCTCTGCCATGCAATCCACCACGCCCCACAGACTAGGAACTTCATACTGAGTGGAGAGCCACAGCAACAATAACCCCATGGATATCAATGGTGCACCTCCTGCTTGCAGCTGCACACAAGTTAGCACATGTATGACTTGCACAGTCTTAGCCAGGCAGTGCTCCCCCACCCAGAACAGGTACTGCAGCCTGAGTGGACAGCCACAGGAAACTAAGGCCATACACATCAATGGTACACCTCCCTGACTGCAGATACACTCCAGTTAGCACAGTTATGACTTGCATGGCCTCAGCCAGGCAATCCTCCCCCTACACTCTACACAGGTACTGTATCCTGAGTGGACTGCCACAGCAAAACTGAGGGTATGGACATCAATGGTACACCTCCCTGATTGCAAGGACACTCAAGTTAGCACAGTTAGGAGTTGCATGGCCTCAGCCAGGACGCCTCCACAGACCAGGTACTGCATACTGACTGTACAACCACAGCAAAAATAACCCATGGACATCAATCGTGCACCTCCTGATTGCAGATGTACACAAGTTAGCAGAGTTAGGAGTTGCACAGTCTCAGCCAGACAATGCCCCTCGCCACCCACAGCAACTACTGCATCCTGAGTGTAGAGTCACAGGAAAACATAGGCCATGGATATCAATGGTACACCTCCCTGATTGCAGGGACACTGCAGTTAGCACAGTTGTCAGCCGCATGGCCTCAGCCTGGCTATGCCCCCCCCATGAACAGGTACTGCATCCAGAGTGGAGAGCCACAGCGAAACTACAGGCATGAACGTCAAATGCTCAAAGGCTACAGTTGTTGGCTCATGATGATGGGTGTGTTTTGTACTACATTTACACAGTTGTATTTTATTTCTGTCACCTGGTGCTGGTTGTCTGTGATTGGTTGTGTTGCCTTGGTCCTCCCCCCTACTTGCATATGTGTGTGTTTGTGGGGGGGGGTACTTGTGGGTGGGGAAATGCGGAGTTAGGGTTTTCAACCCTAACACCAAATTTCCTCTCTTTTGTCACTGTGGAACAACCCTAACTGATGCATTAAACAGAGTTTTTTGCCTCTAATATATACAGTGAAGCCCACCAGGATGAAGTACAGTGTCACAGGTTTCCTGCTTGATAAAAGGGATTAACTCCCATTGAAACTGCATTATTTGCTGCAGTAACTGTACTGCAGAATTCTGCAGTTGCACCTCATCCTGGTGGACTTCACTGTGTGTGTGTATGTATATATATATATGTATATATATATATATATATGTGTGTGTGTGTGTATATATATATATATATATATATATATATAGGTAGCATGGTAGTGCTACCATAGTTAGGGATTGAGTAGCCCTTTAAGATTAAATGGTGAAACTTTGTACCTTAATGACTTTGCCACCATTCAACAGATTTGCATAACTTTTGGCAGGCATAGGGCATAACCATAGATCTTGGGATCTGCAACTTTTGTTCTGGTTGGATGTATGACTGTGGAATTATAAGCGACATTCGAGCATGCAATTACTTTTTGCACATTCTTTGCTTGCACTTACAGGTCATACGGTTTGCATAGCCAGTCCAAAACTTCAGGAAACATGCAGACAGGGTCCCCAGTGTGCCTTTTGAAGATTTCATGAAAAATATTGAACGATTCAAAGTTATTCAAAAACAAGTTCCCATTAAAAGTCAATGGAAAAGTTAACTAAAAGTTCAACACTTTCGAAAATGCATTTTTTAGTGTCACAAATGACCCTAGTAGTGTTGCAAATATGCCATTTTATTTTCAGTTACTGATCAGAAAAATGTTTGGCATTTGAAATTGGGACCCTCTAGGAACACAATTTTTTTTGTGTTCACCTAGTCGGACCCTCAGGATGCTAGCCATGTCTTTATTTTGGGGTTAAACACCCCAGAAATATGTTTTCAAAATTTTGGGGAAAAGTAGTGTCGCAAAGTAGTATCGCACTTGCGACAGTTTCACAAATTTTTGCAAAAGCGTTCACAAATCATGACTCTAATTTTCTAGACTATGCCCAAAATGACTGCAATTGTTTGCCACCCTGCTGCAAAAGAACGGTTTGGTCTTTTAGGCTGAAATTTGGAGGGAAGGCAGCCAACATCTCACAGATGTGCCTTTTCATGGTTTGGTGGAAAAATATTGCACAAATGCAAAGTTACGGTACTCCTAAGTTGCTGTTTTTTTCCCATAGGCTAACATGGTGGTGTACACCATGCCTTTAGGGGCTCATATCTCGAAAATGGTGTGAGATATGGAATTTTCATCGTGAATGCCTAGCCAAGAAACTCATGAATCATGTGAAATTTAAATTTCTTTTCCTACGCATGGTTACTGAGATATTAGCAATTTAGTATTACAACTGCTCCTTTTCTGCTATGAGCCCATTATTATGCATCCATTCTTTGTTTTCACTGTGTTTCTCAATGGAATTTTGGGGAAAAATGTTGTGTGTGGTCCACTTACTGTTACATGTTGGCTTTACACTTGTCTTTCCATGCCCGTTTCCTTTCCTGTGTACACCACCTTCTGTGCTACCCTTTGCATTTCTGTTTGAGCTTGCATTTCCGTTACTGTTACCATTTCTGTCTCCACTACTGTTTGTCTTACCGTTTCGCTTTGCGTCAGCGTGGACATTGCCATTTGCATTTGCAGCTGCACTTCCATTTGCCTTTGCATTTCCGTTTCACTTTCGTTTTGCATCATCAGTGTTGTTACTGTAACCATTTGTGTTTCAAATTGCGTACCCATGCCCCTTCGCATAACAGGTTGCATTTCCATATGTGCTTGCATTTGCTTTTCCATTTCTGTTTCCTTTGGTGTTATTGTTGCTGTTACCATTACCATTTGTGTTTACAATTGCGGTACCATGCTCGTGCGCCTAATGGCTTGCATTTCTGTACATGCTTGCATTAGCATTTCCATTTCTGTTTCTGTGACTTATTTTAGCTGTTACTGTAATGATTTGCATTTCCAATTGTGTCGCTGTGACTGTGTGTGTTACGGTTTACATTTCTGTTTGTGCGTGCATTTCCATTTCCATTTCTCTTTACTTTGGCATTATTGTTGCCGTTACCTTTACCATTTGCATTTACAATTGCAGTATCATGACTTTCTACTCTATGGTTTGCGTTTCCATACGTGCTTCCATTTGCCTTTCTGTTTCTGTTTCCTTTGGTGTTAGTTTTGCTGTTACCATTACCATTTGTATTTCAAATTGCAGTACCGTCACCGTGCATGTTGTGCTTTGCATTTCTGTACATGCTGGCATTTGCATTTCTGTTTCTGTTCCCATTTGGCATTCTTGTTGCTGTAACACTTAGCATTTGCATTTACAATACCGGTACCATCACTGTACACATTACCAGTTGCATTTCTGTATGCGCTTGAATGTCCGTTTGCATCACTGTTCACTTCGGTGTCACTTTGTGCTTGTGTTTCTATTAACGTTTGCTTTACCATTTACGTTTGTGTCACCATGTGCGTAACCATCGGTGCTTGCATTTGCATTGCATTTACCGTTATTATGTAACAACACCTCATGTGGTGGGAGCGAGGGGCCCTTCGGGCCCCATGCTCCCACTGCAATCCATTCACTATTTATAGTCCTCATTCTCAAAAAGAAGGGAAACTAGAGGCATAAAAACTCCATTTAATGCATCAGTTAGGGTTGTTCCACAATGACAAAGGTGAGGAAATTCGGTTTTAGGTTTTAAAACCCCCCTTGCACCCCCTCAGCCCGTGCCCCCCAACCGGCATTGGGGTATGCATTGGTGTTGTCGGTCCTAACTCTCACCTCTTTCTCCAATATCTCAGCTTGTTCATGCATGTGATGGGGAGAGAGTTAGGGCCCATGACCCCAATGCATACCCTGAAGCAGTTTGTGGGGCGGGCTGAGCGGGTGCAAGGGGGTTTCAACCTAATATCGAATTTCCTCACTCTTTGTCACTGTGGAAATAACCCTAAATGATGCACCAAATGGAGTTTTTGCCTCTATATATATACACATATATATATATATATATGCATATATATATATATATATATATTATAGTGGTGCAGCACCCTATAGTTAGGGTTGAGTAGGCACTTCAATGTAAAACCAAACTTTTGCACTTTAATAACTTTGCAACCATTTAATAGATTCTCACAAAATTTGGTATGTGACTTCCTGTGGGCAGGTCTCTTAATGTTGGCAAGTAACATTCTAGTCAGAATGCAGTTTTCAAGTCACGGAGAGGTGAAAAAACATGTTTTCACTCATTGACATTGCTAGGATGTTTCTTTGACCTTTCCTACAGCACAGATGCTTTGGTTTTTGGTCTGACATTCTCAGGGCAGAAATGGCTATCTCACAGATGTGCCATTTGCTAGTCTGGTGAAAACATATTAAGACATTTTTAAGTTATTGAAATTTAAAATTAAATGAAAAAATAGTTTCTGATCATGCTCAGTAATCACTACACTATAGCTGTATGAAATGAAGTAGAAATCCTGGTTTGAGTGGAAAAATTTCGACTTCATATGGCTGCCATCTTAACAGTTTTGCCTGAAATTCAAATTTAGAAACCTCCCAATATGATATTCTGTGGGTACCAACACATGTAGCTTGCTTATTGTGACCCCCTAAGCACATTCGCACTTTACTGCTTGGAAAATGTCCTTCTAATGTTCTTTATTCATAATGAAATTCTTCATTTGAATCCACATAATATGAAATAGGATCTTGCTACATATAAAAGAGATACAAAGTAAAATCCTATTTTGTATTATGAAAATCCCCCAAAAAACTGTTGCCCATCCTCATGTCAGCACTAGGCACCTGCACCCCAGCATGGGATACTGGGGAGCCCACTCCCAGTGTCCCTAACAAATAAAAAGCTCTTCTACATATTTCCTGACAATGGGATGCCCATTTCCGCATTGGCAGTCAACCCTGAAGATGGGACACTGGGAGTCCACTCCCATTGTCCTCAGTGATATATACCCCCAGCCACCAGCACCGAGTAACACTGGAAAGCCCACCCCAGTGTCACAAAATATTATCTAAAGTCTTCTATACCTGCAGCAAAGAAAACAGTCCTCCTGACATCTTTTTTTGTTGCTGTAATCCTGTAAAAAAGAAAATGGTGCCTTGTTATCTCCCCATCCCCCTGCCACATCCTCACACTCCCTCTGTGCACCCACCTTCCCATACCCCCTTACCCGAAACATACCTCTGGAGGTTGGTGGCTGTGATCTTCTCTGGATCTGCAAACATCTGCAATCTTCAAAGCCAAACCACAAACTGAAAAATCAAGGTAAGTGACGTATAATTGTTGTCTATAGCATTTTGAACTTATGTTGATATCTCAGGCATTTTTCAACATTTTTGCACCAAATATTCAATGTGGGCTTTTTGGGACCCCACCTCATGAACAATATCACTGTCATCTCGTTAATCGAACCCATAAGGTGATTTTGCAGTTACTGCATGGAATCATCTCTCAGGACTGATTAATGAAATGACAGTGCCAGTGCTCATGAAGGAAGTTCCCAAAAAGGCCATGTTGAAAATATGGTGCACAAAAGTTGAACAATGCACATGTTATGAGTGTGCATTGCACAGTTTCTACGCACGCTCATAAAGTCTCCAATTTTTAATAATCTCACTCCAGATTTTCAGCATTGCTATTTTGTCACACCACCTCATGAACAATACATCTGTCATTTTTCACATCCTGACCAAAATATGATTTTTCACCTGTGATGCAGAATGACGTTGCAGTTGCACATTATTATGTTTTGCCTTGCATTTCACAATTTCTATGTACAAGGTACACGAGATGGAGTAATAAGATAACTATGCTGACAGTTTGGTCACTGTTATTCAACACATGGAAGTGAAGGGCAGAGAGGGCCCTGTGCTTCCACACCTATGTACATATGCACATTCCACTGTAAAACACATACCATTATACCATCTCAAAAAAAAGAGAAATTAATTGCAAAAAACTCTGTGCAATGCATCAATTAGTATTCCTATTACAGTGACAAAAGTAAGGAAATTTGCCATTAGAGTTCCCAGTACTACCATCACCCCACCCTCCACACCAACATCGGGTGTGCAGTGGGGTTGTCGAGCATAGCATCAGGACTAACTTTACCACATTCTCCTATACTGTCACATTTCAGCTTGTTTACATGGTATGGGGTGAGAGTTGGGCCTGATGACTGCATGGCACACTCCGACGCCTGTCGTGTGTGTGAAGGGTGGAGAGGGGTGGGTGGTAGGGTGATAACTCTAACATCCCATTTGCATACTTTTGTCACTGTGCCATCAACCCTGTCTGATGCATTAACAAAGATTTTGTGTAATGAATATATATATATATATATATATATATAGATATAGATATAGATATAGATATATATCTATATATATATATATATATATATATATATATATATACACACACACCAACCCTTCGCCAGTGCAGCCACAGCTTGGGAAACAGCCACACTGATGCTCACCTCCTGGCCAAACTTGGGATCCATGCAGCTGGATTCCTGCCCTTGACCAGGCTTCACCAGCCCTCCATCGGCCAAACTTGGGATCCGCACATCCGGGTAAGAACTCCTTGACTGGCCAGGAAGCAGTGAGTTACCGCCATTGGCCCAGTGCTCTCTGTGGTGAATCCTGATTGGACCCCTGCTTTCCTACCGAACCCTTATTAGCTGCTCTTCCTGCTGTAAATTTTCCTTGCTTCGGGACCATTGCGCCCATTGACTTTAGTGGAAAGTGGCCAAATTTTTGTTGACCGGTCTCAAACTGTGACTACTGTCAGCCATTTTCTGGCCTTGTTTGTCTGTTATTTTGGTATCACATCTATACAGCACAAACATTTCATCATAAACACTTCCATGCAATCAGCTGATCACAAACAACTTCAGTGCAACAAACAATTCAATGCGAGACATATCGCAAGGAAAAGTAAAATATTAGTACCTTTGTGCATTGGAGTTATAGGATCCATGATTTTGAGGTGCTGGGTTGGGTGATGCATGTCACGTCATGGTCAGGTCAAGGGTCAAGGTCATTTGCCACAAATACGTGAAGTCACGAGTTAGACAATGCAGGTTAAAGGTACATCTTTATTGAATTCATTTAGAATCAAATCATGTCTCACTGTTCACTACTGAAAATCCATGATTTCAAGTGTCCTCTTAGAGCTGGTTGGGTAATACCTAATGCGTCTGGGTCTGGGTCAAGGGTCAGTGGTCATTTGCCATGAATCGTGAAACACACAGACAATGCAGATTAAAAGGTAAATCTTTATTGAAGTTATTTAAAATCAAATCTTGTCCCACTACTGATAATACTTGAGTCTCACACAAAATAGATCTAGACCTCCAGCTGGAAGTTGTGAGCAATAGCTAGTTAGAAGTCCATCCTCTCTATCTCACAGTAGGTTTCTATGACCTTTACAATTCTTTTAGCTGTGTCTCTGTATTTTTTTCGTGGAGCCTGAGGTTCTATACCAGCCAGATATTGCTCCATATGAAGCTTGTTTAAGTTTTGTTCTACCTTCAGGGCATTAATGAACTTCCAAACGGTGGGGTGGCAAGCACCAAGCAGACTATTAAAACTTCAGTGCCACCCCTTCACTGAGTTTATGGTTCTAGGATTCCACTACTGACTGCAGAGCTGCAGTTCCAGAAATCAATGGCAAAATGTGGTCTGTGCCTACCACGACGACCAACTGGCCTCCCTATCCATGTGTCTTGAGTAATCAACTAGAGGCTAGTTGGTCATCATTACTAACATACTAACATACTAAAATGCCAGCAGAATAGGCCTAACAATCTTTTGCATCTGCTGTTTGGTCAGCCACTACCCTGGGAGCCAACCTTGCTGCCCGCCTCGCCTTCTGCTTCTCCCTTCCCAGTTCGTATTTTCTCATTGCATAGGATTTTGCTTCCAGATCCCTTCCTCTGTACCTGTCCCACCCCTCTTGAACACCTCCACCATCTGCCTCCACCAGCCCCTAGGCAGCGCATGCCATGGCTCCACCACCCTCTCAGTGAAGTAGCGCCTCCTCCTTTCTCCCTGAATCTTCCCCTCCAGCTTCCACCCATGCCTCTAGTGGCCCCCTTCCCCTTCCTTTGAAGCACCATGACTGCTCCTCCCATATTTACCCCCTTCATGTACCTGAAGACCTCTATCATGTCCCCCCAGTCCCTTCTCTCTTCCCATGTGTACATATTTAGCTCTTCGAGCCTCTCCTCATAGGTCCTGTCCCCCAAGCCCCAAATCATTTTGATTGCCCTCCTCTGGAGCCTCTCCTGGAAATTAATGTCCCTCTTTAAGTGTGGCCTCCAAAACTGCATGCAGTACTCAAGGTGTGGCCTCACGAAGCAGTTATACAGAGGGAGTATCACTTCCCTCCTTCTGGAGGTGATCCCCCTAGCGATGCATCCCATCATCCTGTTGGCCTTGGCTGCTGCCCTCCTACAAGTCTCCAAGTTGTTCATCTTGACATCCACCACCACCCCAGGTCCCTCTCAGCCATCGAGACTTGTAGCATTCCCCCCCAGGATGTACACTTGGCCCGGGTTTCTGGCCTCCAGGTGCAGTACCTTGCATTTCCCTGCATTGAACCTCAGCTTCCACTTTCTAGACCATCTTTCCAGAGACTCCAGGTCCTCCTGTAGGGCCACCCTCCCCTCCTCCCCATCCACCACTGCCCCCAGTTTTGAGTCTTCTGCAAAGAGACTCATCTCCTCCCTGATACCTGTCCTTATGTCAGAGACAGTAGGAATTGAACAGGAGGGCCCAGGACTGATCCTGTGGGACCCCACTAATAACCCTCCTAGGGGATGAGACTATCCGCCAACTACGACCCTCTGGGTCCGGTCCTGGAGCCAAGTGCCTATCCATCTGATCATCTGTTTCCCACCCCATTTCTCCCAGCTTATCCAACAGGACCTCATGAGGAACAGAGTCAAATGCCTTGCTGAAGTCTAGAAGGAGGACATCCACTGGCCTACCCAGGTCCAAGGCACTCGTCACCCAGTCATAGAACTCCACAAGGTTTGTCTGACATGATTTCCCTGGGACGAATCCATGCTGTCTATTGTCCAGGCACCCAGACTTTCCAGGTCCCTCCCTAGCCTCTCCTTGACAATGCCCTCCATCACCTTCCCCACCACGATGTCAGGCTGACAGGCTGACTCAGTCTACATAGTTCTTCAAAGGCATCAAAAACATCAGCAGGTTGAACATATGCAAGTGCTGGAAGCATTCTTAGTTGTAAAGCATAGTCAGCATCCACTGTATAATTTTATGAATTACTGAGTTTTCCTGCACTTTTTGCCACAAAGCTTGGCATAGGTGGAAAAAGCAGCCCCTTGTGCTAGCCCCAGGAAACTCAGTTGCAAATGCCTTAACTGCTGCTAGTTCAAAATCTGTCATGACTGAAGAATGGGTCAGTTCAGGGCAAAGCATTTTTAATTTTTGCAGAACCCTTGCATAACTGTCAGTCACATGGATAGACATCAATATGAACGCAGATGGGATAACTGCAGATTGGGGACTCCATGTATAGTGTATAAATGTGTGAAAAGTGTTGGTGCACATTTAAATGTGCCATCTGCATACCAGTGTGGGGTGGAGTGCATGTAGTGTTAGTTTTTATTCATTGCAAATATGATGAAATGCTGGTTATCATCTGCCCCTGAATCATACTGCAGAAATAGCTCTCCTCTCTCGGTATTCCAGTACTCAGCTGGAATAAGTAAATCAACAAGAGATGTTGGCTGAGTAGGGACTGCAGCCACTGCCTGGTGTGCTCTCTGTGCAGTGCACTTAAGGCTTGCAACGGCTGCCAACTTGGCACTAATTGCCTGGCTAAGCCCACTAATAGCACTTGCAATGAGATGCCAGGTGCTGTCCTGTGAAGAGTTTGCTTTGTCCTTCAAATCTGCTACTGCTTTTCTTGCCATAGCTGAACCAGCATTAGGAACATGATTATGTTCCTGTATATATTTTATTATTTCATCATCACTCATGTGAACTCTAGCTGGGCATTTAAAAGTGTCATATTGACGACACTTCCAGTATTATTTTCCCCCATAGGTACTCTCCAGGCAGTATATGAATCCAGCATCACACAGCAATGGCTGGCCTCTAATGATTTTTATAAACTCGAGAGGCATGGCTGTACAAACTCCAGCTGCACTGTAGGTGGCAGCGCAACAGAACAGTGAATTAATATACGCTGAACTGTCATGCGCTGTAGTCTGTGTGCTGCAATGTATTGCTCATTAATTACTACTAGCGGCAATTGACCGTGATGAAAGTTTTGCGATTGAAAAGACATGGAACCATTATTTTATTGTTAACAACCAATTCCAAATAACTGTTTTGTGATACTGCTCAGTTTGCCATCTCTGTGCTTTCTCTATCTCTGACCCTCCACTCCTCAGGGCTTGAACTGCCTCCCTCTAGCTCTAGTTTTTGTTCTCCCTTAAGTTATTCTCTGCCTCCTCTAACTTTCTCCTGTCCTTTCCCCCATAGCGTCAGGTCAAGTTCCTTCCAGCACTTGTCTCTGGTTGCTGCCCCCCATTGTGTCTTTCTCTGTCTGCTCCATGCCCCTATTTAGCCCCATGTCACCCTCCCTTGTCCTCGCTCTCCTCATTAGTAACCATTACCATCTCTTTCTCCCTCTCCCAGATTCCTGCCTTTGATCAGGCTTCACCAGCCCTCCATCAGCACGGCCATGGCTTGGGAACCAGCCGCACTGCCTCTCACCTCCTGGCTGAACTTGGGATCCACAGCCTCGTAAGAACTCCTTGACTGGCGGGAAGCAGTGAGTTGCCACCATTGACCCATGCTGTCTGCGTGAACTCTGATTGGACCCCTGCTTTCCGACTGAACCCTTATTGGCAGCTCTTCCTGCTGTAAATTTTCCTTGCTTCTGGGCCCTTGCACCCATTGACTTTAATGGAAAGTGGCCGAATTTTATACCCCTCCTCCACCTCACACCTTAATTAAATAGACCATCACCATGCCCCTCAGAGGATCCTCCTGAACTTGGTCATTACTGGTTCTCACCTGGTCCTCCCTCCACCCCTCCTACTTTTCGTCCACGCCTCTGTGACTGCTGCCTGCTTGGCCCTCCTTCCATCTTGCTTTTCAATTTAACATGCTCTCCACCCTTTCAATGTTCATCCTTCTCCTCTTCCTCTTGCCCTCTTCCCCTTCTCCACCTTCCTAGATCCTGCTCCCCCAAAGCTACCAACTGAATATCGCCTATTGTTGCCTGGCACTCTTCCTGATGAGGCAAACCCTGTCCCCAGGGAACACCCTCACTAAAAACTGTTCCTTCCGCTCGTGAGCACTGGGTCCCCACATCTACCTCCTATACAACTCTAATGCTGAATCTGTATCCACACCATGGCACATTCCTGCTCTAAAAGGAAATGCAAGCTCTCCCTCAGGGAACTACATCTGGGTACCCTAAGCTCCTGACCTCCTCCTCCTGCTGCTATCAGGAAATGTCTACCCCAACCCTGGCCCGAACACTGCCAGGGTTTCCCTTCAGAACAAACCCTCTGACACTTTCTCAATCATATGCCTGAACATCTGCAGTCTACTTCCCAAGCTTGATTCACTGCAAGCCAACACAACCTTGATATTCTGGCAGTTGTTGAAACTTGACTCACTCCTTGGTGCCTGACCTAGCAATCACCCTCCCAGGCTATAATGTCTTTAGGCTTTATTGTAAGTCAAAAAGAGGTTTAGGATGCACGTTGTACTTGAAAGAACCCTCTTGGGTCACCCCATTGATTCTGCCCTCCCGGCCACCCCAGCACAGATTCTTCCTATCAGAATCCTACTAGGTGCTCACAATAAAGACCTCATAATTGGTGCTGTTTATATCCCTCCTAAAGAGCAAGGACCTGGACTAACTGCTGTCTTGGATCTCATCAGGTCACAACCACCTGACTCTAAAACCAACCTTCTTGGTGACTTCAATGTCAACTGGCTTGCGGCTGAGGCTGAGGCTGCTAGGGACTCTGTCATTTCGGCCAACCTTACCCAGATGCTGGACTCCCCAACCAGAAAGAACTATAAAACTGGGACCAGCACCCTACTGGACTGGATTCTGACCAGCCACCTCTCGGATCACAAACCTCAATCCTTCCTAACTCACTCAGTGACCATTTCCCCATCAGCTGTACTGGTCCAATGCATTCTGTAACCCTACCCCTAAAATCATCTACAGCAGAGTTCTCCTCACGGTCTGTTAACTCACCTCAAATCCCACCTCCTTCTACAGGACTGATCTCCTATCTTCAAGGCAACTGATACTAATTCTGCACTGACCAATTCATCCACATCTTTAATGAAGCCTGTAACATGTACCTCCTCTCAAAAAGTGCAAAGTTAAATCTCTCTGCAACCCTTGGCTATCAGGTGACCTCTTAAAAAGCTAAAATCCAGGAACACTTTTGGGAACTGACTAGATCCACTGGTAAGCAAGTCAACATCCCAAACCATAAACGAGCATGGAATGATTGCACTAAAACCATTCGCAATAGAAATCTGACTACTAAAAGAAAACCCTAACTGATGCCTGGGAAATGATAGAGACTTCTGGAATAAGATTAAAAAGTCATTGGGAAGCAGTCCAAATCCTCACTGGCCATACTCAAGGTTAACGAGAGTCGACATTTGACCGAAGATCATTGCTGACACCTTCAACACCACGTTCACCAACCTCAGCAGTGTTCTCCCACCTGATTTTTCAAAGATAATGATGCCCCCACATACCTCAACCCAACTGCCACTGCCAGCCACCCTCCCTTCTACTTTAAAGCAGTAAGGAAGAATGAAGCTCAAAAGTATGTTTGCCAAAGCTATAAGCAAATCCAGATCAAGCAATGATACATTTGAACTCAAACTTCTGTCCCTCACTCTAGAAGAGGTCCTGGAGCCTTTTACCAGGATTTTTAACCTCTCCCTTACACTTAGCCAGTTCCCAGACAAATGGAAATCAGCCACTGTCACCCTGATCCATAAAAGTGGTGACAAGACCACACACGGGAACTATCGCCCAATCTCTATCCAACCTCCCCTCTCTAAGGCACTGGAACTTACAGTAGCAGACCAGCTCACTGACTATTTGGACAAATATAATATTCTCTGCAGGCAGCAATACGGCTAAAGAAAAGGTCATAGTACTGCTTCTGCCCTACTTGAATTCACCAGTGCCATCCACAGCTCTCTGGACAACAGACAACTCACTGGAGCTATCTTTATTGACCTGACCAAGGCCTTCGATATTGTCCACCACTGCCTCCTGCTAGGCCAACTTCAAAACTCTGGGCTCACCTCTGAATCTGTTACTTAGTTTAAAAGCTACCTTGAAAACCGGTCACAACATGTAAAAATTGCAGATGTGCTCTGCGATGCCAAACCTATTTGCTCTGCTGTTCCCCAGGGCTCTATCCAGGGCCCACTCCTCTTCAGCCTGTTCTTTAACACACTACTGGACTCCTGTTCTGAACAAATCATACTTTACACTGATGATGCAGTAATCCTAGCCTCCCACCAGGATCTGAAGCGGCTGCAAGACAGCCTCCAGCAGGGTTTCTCCACTGTTGAGAACTGGTTCATTAAGCATAAACTGATCCTAACCAGAAAAAACCAAGACCATGATCTTCAGCAGCTCCACAATAAACATAAGCATCACCACCTCTGCATTAACACCAGACAAGGTGGCCCACTGGAACAGATCCAAACTTTCAAATACCTTGGGATCACCCTTGACTCTCCACCTCTCCTATACTGCACACATTAATAATGTTGCCAAAGCTGCTAACTCCAGACTGGGTTTGCTTTTCCACCACAGGAGACACCTAATCCCTGAAGCCCTGCAGCTGCCATCCAGAGCTCCATCATTACCACTATTGACTATAGCCTTATCATCTATGGCTCCGCTACTGCTACCACACTCAAATGTGTAACTACCTCCCTCAACAAGGCTTGTATGCTCATCACTGTTTCTCAACATCCTAGACACATCTGTGACCTCTATACTCAAACCAGTTGGTTGCAACCTGAAAATCTAATAAAATACAAACCTGCACAGTAGCAAAGAAAATACTGATGGGTCTTGCACCTCCTCAAGTCTGTGCTCTGCTACAACCCAGAAACAGCAGCCGCAGCACCAGGGGGTCTAAGCTGCAGCTGTTTCAAACTCCCCGCTGTTGCACAACACAAGTTCAAAGATCTTTTGCTTATAGGGCCCCCAGCTGGCTGAATGGACTTTCTAATGACATCACCTCCACCACCTCACTCTGCACTTTTGAATTCAGGCTCCGCCACTCACTCATTGCCTCCAGCACCTGTGACTTCCTTGACTAATAACAGACCTCCCTCCACCTGTGACTGCCTTGACTAAAAATTGATCTCCCACATGGAGGTACCTTTGGTTTTTTGCAGCCTGGAGGGCTATCACCTCTTTAGCACTTTGCTCACACCCGGCCCCACTTATGCACTTCCGTTCTCTGTCAATGCCATCTGGCTGCAGCCCCCACCTTGTCTCCACCCGCCCCTCCCAACACCCCAGCCCTCCTACCTCTTCCCTTCCTGACCTCCTCCTCCTACCCCTTGCCATCCCCTACCCCCTTTTTTCCTTTTCTTTCTTTTTTCTTCTTTTTTATTAGTTCACACTTAGTCTCTGTCTCATTAAGTTCTGTCTATATACCTGCTCCAACATTCATACTGCCATTCATGTTGTCCTGCTGTAACCTATGACATGAAACCTTTATAAAGAGCCTCGGCTCAAAGGAATTTTGTAATCCCAGGCTGAAATAAATAAAAAAAATCTATATATGTATATAGACATATGCCATGGATATGGTTGTGTAAAAGTAGCTGAGCACATAACCAGCTGCTGAATAAATACTCAACAGTTCAGTTCAATTTTATACTAATAGAAAGTAGTGCATGACTTAATTAACAGAAACAATATTGTAATGAATGAGACATTGCTAATTCACAGTCCAGTTTCATTAAAACGTTGTACTGTTACTTGTTCTGTAAAAAAATAGATATCATTAAACATATTTCTATAATCATTCCCAGCATAATCACCACTTTACAAATCTTGGAATAGTTCTTTAAAAATAATTATTTTACAAGTGTGAGAAGGTGAATTGTTAACATAAGGTTACTCACTTGACTAGCTTGCTTAAGTTCAGCTGTCCAAATTGATGCACCTGATTGCAGCAATAACCAAACAAGAAAGGTGGGGGGGGGGTTAATATAAACCGTAGTAAATTCTGAGAGACTATTTCTCAGAGTCATTTCTCTTTCAGCCCTACTGTGACAGTCCCAAGACACACTGGAGACCTTCTGCCTGTTGTTGGGAGCTGTGGAGGTTGGCAAGCATGCAACTGCTCTCCACACTGTGTCAGTGTTAGAGAATCAGAAGCTTATCATACACCAGCAAGTGCAGCTTCTGGATCTCACACACCAGCACATGCAGATCAAGCATGCAACACTGGAGGCCATCCGTCATCTCCAGAACAGCACCCAGGGTCTCTCTTGTGCAGTTCATGAACTTGGCAACCAGCAAGAGACCCAGGATGCAGTCCACCAGGTGATACACAGTCTCCTTTAGTGACTGGTGGAGGTCCAGTTAAAGGCCTCAAAAGGCATACATGCAATGGTACATCTCCAACTGCAGCAGCTGCACCAGCAGGACCAGGCCCTCCTCACACCTCAGCAAAGGGATCTTCACCATCAAGCCTCTCCTGAGATGTCATCTGAAGAGGAGGGGCATAACCCACCTGATCCAACAGTGTCTTCTATAGACTGCGTCACTTCCTCCCTCTTTCTTTGGTGCCCTCATCATGATACGAGGGCAAATACTTCCCATCACTCTAGCCAGGCATTGCCACCTTTCCCAGGGTACAAAAAAAACATTTTCTTTGGACTATAAAATTTTTTACTTATTTAGTTTTGTTGACCGGTAAGTGCACAACACAAATTCTGCCTATTTTCAGGCATGACCCAGGAGGGGATATAGATGAATGCCAACTGACTTTGAACCAGATTAAACTTTTGGTGGTATTTTTAGTGAATGGGGAAATTTGGCCAGGGCACCGGGGAAATTCCCCACTGCCCAGTAAGGGGGAGTGTGTCTCCTGACTACCATCCAACATCGCCGCTCTGCAGGTTGGTGGACAACAACAGGTTGAGATGGAGTTGGAGCATGTGGAGGATACTATGTCAAGACCTGAAGCTGAACGACTGGTACTGGCAGGCCTGGATAATTCCCTGGTCAGTGATGGAGTTCACGCAAAGGATTTAATGCTTCCTGAGTGTTCTGATGTTGTTTCTTTTCCTGAGTTACCGGAAGATGGTTCGTTGGACCACAGTGTTACTGAAGCAGCTGTTTGCTTGCAACCGTCGCAGCAGGGGGACTCTGCATAGGAGGAAACTGAATTATTAAAATTATTGGATACAGAGAAGAGAGCGTTTTGTTTCAGAAAATGCAGCTGCACGAAAAAATACGGGACTGCATAATGGAAAGGGGCTGCAGTCTATCAAAACTGCTCAGCTGTGTGAAACTGACAAAGAGGTCTCCCGAGCTTTGCCGAAGTCATGGGCGTAGACTATTGAACAAGCAGAGAGTTCAAATTTTTGCACCTCAATCTGAACAGGCAGCTATTGCATTGGGAATGTCTCACATGGGCATTGTACAGCCTGGCCTAGGATGCGCTGAAGCACTGACAGAGAAACGGGAGAAACCATGGTCAGTGGATGAGGCTCTCCTTAACGCAGGCTGGAAGTGAACAGAACACTCAGGTCAGTGGGTTGCAGGGAATTTCCCCATTCGAATGCTGACTAAATGATTGCTGCATTCTGATACCCAGGATTCTACTTTAGAGATACCGGAGGAACTCCAGCTGACACAGAATCTGGTACTGACTGTTGCCCACAATACTATGCCTGATTGCAACCCTGCATGCACAGCTATGTCTGGGACACACCCCAGTGTTGAGTTACCTAAACCACAGAGGTCTCTGAATTTGATTCAGAGGACTACTTCATGCTTCTATTCTCTTTATTCAAGCTTCCAATTTTTCTGCCAAGAGGCACAATGTGGTCCGTCTGTCCTATATAGGTGGAATGCAGGACCCACCAGATAGACTGTTTGTAGTGAAGATGCTCTTAAAAGAATCTATGAAGTTCTTTTCCACTGACTTATATGCCCTGATACATATATCAGGGAATCCAAGTTTGATGTGAGTTTCAAGACTGTGTCTGGTTTGGAATGATTCTGGATGAAATATTCTCAGTTAAAGAAATCTCCTTTATGAGCACCATTTATAGCAATACCCCTATCTAAACCACCACAGAAAGTCATTACGGTACTGTTTAGGAATGAAGGAGTTAGTGAAAATGACTTGATATACTGGCTAAAACAAAGATGTACTATATTGATGATCCAGAGGCCATTTTGGACTCTGAGAACATTTGGACTGGGGGGGGTGGAAGGTGAAAGTCCTGCTTAAAACTACAGATACAGGAGTGATACATTTGCCTAACTCTTTTTTTCTAGGGAGAGATCATGGCATCTTGTTTTATGCTGGGCAACCAAAGATGTGTTATAAATGTGGGTCTCTGACACACATCAGCAGTATCTGTGATAAGGCAAGGTGCAATGTTTGTGGGGAACTGGAGCATGTGGGGTCAGATTGTACTAATGAATGTAAATGCAACCTTTGTGATGCTTTGGGTCACACTTTTCAGAATTGCAAATGGGCAGCGCACAATCTTCCTGATACAGCTGCTGGAGATGAACAGCATTTGCTCATTACACTGACACAGAAAAAGACATTGGGTGGCGGCCCATCAGGCGCAGTGGTGGGATTTCCGGCTTCGGCGCCGGCGACCTGGGTAGGGAACGGATCCGGGTCATCGGAGGGCTGGCCGGAATAGATCGAGGCCGCCTGACGGACGCTTCCTATTCCGGGGAGGCGGTAAACCTCGGCGTTGGAGACCCTGGTGGAGACCGGAGGTTCCACGCAAGCCGGCACTCAACAAGGGGGGGGATGGAGGCGGGGCGGACGCTGGCGTCATTGCACGTCCCCGCCTCCTCTGGGGAGAAAAACCAGCGGAAAAAGATGGAGGGCAGGACCACCGATTAATGAAGCCCTGCCTGGAGAGCCTCACATAGCCGCCGCCGCTGCAGGACCCCGACTAGTTACAGTTCCGGGGCCACGTAGGTGGCCCATGGCCCCACCCTCCGCGGGGCAAGCCGGGGGTGACCGAGGGTCCTCAGCAGCAATTGACGTGGTAGAGGTCTCCCGGGGCCGTGACCAGGGTAGATGGCTTCGGGTGGTCCTGCGCAGGAGAAAGATGAAAATTTAATAAAAAAAAAAAAAGACATTGGGTAACCTCCGAGTCTGGTAGGTCCGGAGACTGCTGTGTTAGCTTTACCTATTGCTCCACTTGCTCCAAATATTGCTGATATGCAGGCCATAGTGGGGAAGGTTGATAAGCAGGTATAAGGGATTGTGCCACAGCCGGTGGATGCTGTACATGCTGGGACTATGATGGGGTACTGGGCTGA
Organism: Neoceratodus forsteri; assembly: GCA_016271365.2. Classification (NCBI taxonomy): domain Eukaryota; kingdom Metazoa; phylum Chordata; order Ceratodontiformes; family Ceratodontidae; genus Neoceratodus; species Neoceratodus forsteri. Next base: position 249,162,597 of record CM057455.1, read on the forward strand.
GAAGCTGCCTCTGCTTCAGCAATGGAGGTTCCTGAGAATCTTATGCCCCCTTCACAACCACTAGATAGACCAGAGGGCTGGATTCAGGGCTCTAAGCACTATACGAGGTTTTGGCTCTGAAACAGCAGGGACTCCAGTCCCTATACCAATTGGAAATAAATTTGATGTCCTACAATCTGATCATACTGGTGAAGAGTCGGATGATTCTTCAGTAGCCTCTTCATTGCTGGAAGCTGCTTCTGATTCTGAGTAACAGCTGTCTGTGAAGGGTCCTCAGAAGAGGAAAGCAAAATTGAAGAGACAAAATACTAGACTGAGGAAATATAATTGAATAATTTGAATGATGATTAGTCCTTTTACCTGTTTTACCCTTAATGTTAATAGCATTAAGAGGGATAGCAAGCGTAGGATAGTTTTTTCCTTTTCTTAAAACTCTGTCCTTTGGTGTTTATTTTTTACAGGATGTTAGATTTCACACTTTGAAAGAGACACAACTGGCCTCTAGAGAATGGTATGTGAGGCCTTCCTATTGGTCCTTTTGGGCAGGAAACTTGCTCAGGAGTAGGGATTTTGTTTTGGCTGCCTGAATTGAAGCTGTCGAAAATCTATAATTTAGTGCCTGAGAGACACTTGTTTTGGATGTAGTGATAAAGGGTGAAGCCTTTAGATTGATTACTTTGTTTGCACCTCAAACTAAGGCAGGTAGATGTGATTTGCTGAAAATGATACAACCTTTTTATTCTCATCACACCATCTTATCTTTGCTGGAGATTTTAATTGTCCTCTGATAGCAAAGTCCCCTAAAACTTACTGTGATTCTCATCTTTTGAATCAATTAATTTCCAGCAAATTTGAAGGATTCTTTTATACTTACAAGAATTGTCACATTCCTACTTTTCAAAAGGTTCCCTAACATCTATAATTGACTATGTGCTTCTGTCACGTCACCTGCCTATTTTAGAGGCAGAGAATTTTCCTATTGAATTTTCAGACCATAGGATTGTGGGAATTAAAATGGGGAACCCTGTAATTGTCAAAGGGGCAAGTTTTGGAAAATGATAACATCTTTTTGTCTGATATGTATTTCTTGTGCACTTTTCAGGATTTTATTATTTCTAGGAAGTCAGTATTTGATTTTTTTGAAGATCCAAGTGTATGGTGGGAGGACACTAAATTGGATCTTCAGAAGCTCTGTAAGCAAATTAGTAGACTTCATTCAAATAGAACATATTTTACATATCTGCAACACAGGATGCAGCTACAACAGCTGCTATCTTTGTCTGCTGATATGGGACATTCTTTTTCTGACCAGATTGCTCAGATGAAAAAAATGTTATGAGAGACTATCATGCTAGGACAGCTCGATCTCTAGAATTTCTGCACCAGTTTGGTACTCAGGGAAAGTCAGATGTGGTATGCCCCTATGAGAGCTATGCTAGAGCTAAAAATGTTAAGGAAATTACATCCGTCAAGGGACTGGATGGTAATTTATATAAGGACAAGACGGTCCTTTTGCAATTGTGGATGACTATACTAGAACTATGTATGCACCCTTAGACATGCAGAAAAGGAATATTTCAGACTATTTGACTGATTTGGTCATCCAGGATCTGGACCGGATCCTACCTTGCTAGAGAAATCTCTAGACCAATTCAGGTGACTGAAGTCAAGAAGCACTGAAAACTTAAAATTAGGTAAATCACCAAGGCCTGCCAGTTTACCAAATGAACTTTTACAACTTTTGCTGCCTGAGGTTATCCCAGAAGTGATTTTAGTGTTTAATCACATTTTGACCACCAAACTATCCCTCTTTCTATGAATATGGGTATCTTGACTTTCATTTTTAAAAAAGGGATGCTTTCTTGCTCGATAATTGGAGGCCACTTTGTTAAATTCTGACTTTAAACTCCTAGCTAAAATTTTGGCTAACAGGCTGACACTTGCATCATCAGTTGTAATTTCCAGTGCCCAATCTTATGCTGTTCCAGGTAGACATATTCAAAACCATCTTTTACTTCTCAGGGAAATAGTAAAGTCAGGGAAACTGGGGATAGTGGATGGATTTCTGGTGTTGCTTGACCAAGAGAAAGCTTTTGATAGGGTTAGTCATGAGTTTCTTTGGGAGGTGTTGTTACACTATCGAATTCCACCTTTGGTGGTAGATTGACTGAGATGCATTTATAGATCTGCCACAGTTGTTCCTGTCATGCAAGGCTGGAAAGGCTGCATGGTGCAGTTACAGAGGGGTGTGAGACTGGGCTGTCCGCTTAGCCTTATTCTCTATGTTTTCTTTCTTGACCCATTGTTGCGGTCATTGAATGCTTCAAATTTACTTTTTCCAGTTCGTATACAGGATTCTACCTTTCCATATAAGGCAATTTCTTATGCAAATGATATGAGTCTTATAGTTCAGAATGCAAACTCTTTCATGCAGGTTATAGCTCTTTGTGCTCAATTTGGCAAGATCTCAGGTGCCTCTTTAAATTTACAGAAATGTGTGGGACAACGTTTGAATTATACATTGGGATATGTGGGCACTGTGGCAAACATTGCTATTTCAATAGAACCTATCTCTATTTTGGGAATTTTATTTGGGCCTAGGGCATGGATAATTTGAACTGGAGCAAAAACTAGATTTGGATAGGCAAAGGTGGTGTCCTGGAACTGATGGAAGCTTAGTAAGAAGAAAATAATTGATCTTATTAAAACTTTTTAGTACCTGTCTTTTGTTTATTAGTTATATCTTCCCCTCCTAAACACAGGAAATGGAAATGCTTAGTATTTTTTCAAGCTTGTTGGGGCAGCTGCTTGAATCCTATTAAAAGGAATGTTTTATATCTACCTCTGAAGAGGGGAGGTTTGAATATGGTTAATCCAATTTGATTTTTGAATAGTTTCTTTATATATACTAATATTAGACCTTTACTTGCTACTCATGTGGTTGGCTGGGAGATTTTTATCGGGTAAAAGTGTGGGCATTGGTTGGACTTGTGGCATTCAGACAGGCTTACTGTCCTAAAAAGTCTCCCGATATTCCGGAATATCTCAGATATACATTTTTGAGATTCAAACGATGGAAATTAATGGAGAACCAGACTAGGTTATTGCCTAGGAAACAGCTGAACTTTAATTTATTGGATGTTGTTTGTCATGAGGAAGTAGTATTTAAGAACTGCACATTGGCTTATACAGATTATTTGCTGAAATTTCTAAATAATAACAGGATACCAGTTTGTATGTGGGATTTTCATTGGCTTGCACGTCATGACAAGATAAATGTTAAAGCGAATCAAAAACATAAAAAAACTTCAAGAATGTTTCTGTAGCAGACCTAATTGTATTCAACAGGAGGACACAATGGCTCATTTATTCTTTACCTGTTCTTTCATTGCAGGGTTTGTGGATTTTTTAGCACATAAATGGGGCCTGCGGATCTGGGGATCCTTAACACTTGATAATTTGATGTATGGAGTATTTTCTGCTGAATGGCATTTATGGAATTTACACACACTGCAACTGATTATGGTAATCTTAAAATGGAATAGTTGATTGTCTAGATGTGGTTTTACACTACAGCAAAAGGAGAACGATTTTATGGAAATTTACACTAAAGTGATGCTGGATTTAAGGAATTGTTATGATGCAGAGACATAAAGGTTTACTAGGCTGCTTTTGTTAGAATCATGGAAGGGTTTGCCCTGGGTGACTGATGCTAAATCCCCGATTACTTAAAACCCTGTGACACACTGATGTCTTATTTTGATTGTCAGGTCTGTATTTTTTTAGACATAGTTTTGCTAAGATATTTTTATGGGTTTTGCACAAGATGCATTTCCTTATTCTGTTCTTTGCTTTACTTGTCATGACTGTTCTTTCATTAGTTGAGTTATGTTGCTTTCTTTTACTTTTTAGTATAACGTGAGACCTGCTTTCATTTCTTTGCTTCATTGCTTCCATGTGTTCTGCTGCTTTACCCACTATATGCCCACACATTGTTCTTTTCAGATTTCAGTGGGGGGCAAGTTTTTGTCTTACTGTATGATATAATTCATAATCTTGTTTTTTCATCTGCTTTGTTTCTTTGATTTTGTATGCTGAAATTCTTTGGCCTGAGAGATGGCCACTTCAGTGCACCTTTGGAGGAGATGGACATCTCTGGGTGGGGAGCAAGCCTCCTCTCTCACCAGTGTTACCTTAGAGGCTCAGCATGATGTAGCACATGAATTTGAAGTACAGAGTACTGGAGTTGAAACTCCAGAAGTTTTTTTTATCTACAGAAGATTTAAGCCATTCAGGCATTATGTCTTTACCTGGAGGAGAGCAGTATATCCTGAATTCAGCAGCAGAGATTCCCTTGATCCAACAACTGGTGTTACAGAAGATTTGGCATCGGGAGCTGGAATGAGAGTTGAGAGATCAGATTGCAAAGCTGCAAGCAGAAACGCCGGAAGGCACTCCCTTGACAGGGTCAGGTGACAGCATTCGTGACACAGCAGCATCAAAGGCTCTGGCCCAGGCGGGCCAGGTGAGTCACTCTTCAAGAATCTTTCCCTCTGTAACTCCCGATATAGAAACTGGGCCAGCTGTCATTTTGTCTGCTTCACTTGGCAGGTGCCTATAGCCAAATGTTGTTTTGCCTCCTCAAATATTGAAATCTGGTCCCAAGGAGAATCTCCCTCAGTGCCTGTCTGGACAAGCTGAGAGTGGCCCCTTCTTCATGTCTCCTCCCATATGGGAGCCTTTATCAAGGGATACTGAGTTTGTGCTCAAACCCTTGTCTGTCGGTGGATCGACTGTGGTGCCTCCCTTTACTAACCCTGTTGCAATAAGCTATCAGCATGTTCCAAACATACAGGAGGGTGCAACACTTTTTTTCCCTTTAGTTGTAAAGAGGGCAGCTTGACTGCTAGTGCAAAAGAAGATATGAGGGGGTGTAGAACTGCCGTGACTCTTGCCAAAAGACATATATCTTTGACCCCTGTCCCTGATTCTGTTAAAACCGTATCTTCTGTTATTGCTCCTGAAGCTTCAGCAGGGAAAACAACTGCAGCTGTGCTACAAACTGCCTTTGCATTGAAAGAAGGGATACTCCCCCCAACTGAACCTTGGTCCCCTGAAAAGACTCTCAACGAGGCAGGTTGGAATCTCTCTCCTAAGGGTATCTGGTTTCCTGACCCAGGATGGGATCCCAAACTGAATTTTTTACAGACTTCACCAGCTTGGTGTCCTGGGGGCATCTCTAGTTCACCCCCTGATTCTCTGATCATGGTGGAACTGCCTTTGAATGCAAAGGCTTCAGGTCCTGGGGAGGCTTCTTGCTGCCCTGGCCCCTGTGCATGGGGTTATCCTGGAGTAATTACTGCTATAAGGGCACCTACCAACCCAGAGGTTCATAGATGCAGTGCTGTTGTCCTGGATGAAGTCCCCAAGAGCCCCCATCCTCAGAAACCTCTTCTGTCTGACTTATTTGCCAAAATAAAAAAAAAGAGGCTGCACCCCGAAGGAATGAGATGTAGATTCACTACAAAGGGTGTCTCAAGCACCGGCCAGATAGACATTATGTGGGAAAATGCCTGTTGAAGGAGTCCCCTCATTTTTCCCCTTGGGAGGTCTTTGCCTTCATCAACATCAGTGGGGAAAATAACTTTGATGTCAGCTTCGTACCCATTATGCTCTAGACCTTTTTGGGAGAGGTACAATCAGGTAAAATTCTCACCCACATGGACTCCCTTTTGGTTATTCCTCTGACCAAACCCTTGATTAAATTTGTGACCATCATGTTTTGGAATGAGGGGGTCCACATGGATGATATTACCTATTGGTTCTCCCAGAAGTGTGATGTTTTAAGTGACCCTGAGGCAATAACTGGACTCTGAAATATTTTGGACAAGCAGTTGGAAATATAAGGTCAGACTGTGGTAGTCTGATTCTGGGATCTCTATGTTCCCAACTCCTTTATGTTAGGTAAGGACTGGGGCGTGTGCTTTTATGCCGGGCAGCCTTGGACTTGCTACAAATGTGGTTCTAGGACCCACATCTCCAGTTCCTGTGATAAACCACATTGTGACAACTGTGGTGACATAGGACACATTGCTTTGCAATATGCCTCCCACACCAAATGTGATTTATGTGATGAGATCGGCCATGTCTTTGGTGAATACCCCTGGGCAGCCAAGAGTACGGCCTCATATATGAGGCCAGACCTGTTAATTCAGCATGCACAGGAGCTGGTGCCCTGTCCAGGTCCAGAACCCCCTTCCCCTTCAGTGACTAATCCACCCCCTTCTGGGACCCATCTACAGGCTTCAGTCCCTCCTCCTGATTTCCCTTAGTAGCAACTGCTCCTTCTTCTCCTTCACTTCCTGGGACAGAGCCCACTGGCACCGGGTCTCTGGTTCCAGTCTGTTACAGGTACTCTGACCTTTGGAGCCTTCTGCTGAGGCTCTTACACCTCTTCCTAGACATTCTGCTAGGATTTCAAAGGCCAGACCAGTATCTCCACAGGATTCCATTGAATCTATAAATCCCTTTGAGGTTCTGGCCTCAGAAGATGGTGCCTCAGATATGGACCAGTTGGAGTCAGCAGATCTGCCTCCTGCTGCTCCATACCCCTTTCACTCCTGAGTTGATTGCTTTACAGGTTGAAAAAATAAAAACAGAGAAAGATAGCTTAAAGTTGCTATCCTGTTGAATGTAGGATCTGTAAACATACAGTTTATTTAACCTCTAAAATGTCAGGCAGTCTTTGAATTCTTTCATGTTTCTGAATTTGATATTTGTTAAGTGCAGGAAATGTGGATGTTCTTTGAGGACCAGCTTAGATCTTTCCAGGGAGTGGGTTTGGGGCCCTTCCTACCGGTCCTTTGGGACAGATTGCAGATGGGGTGGGGATTTTATTTAATGGGTATCATTTTCTTTAGCCTAACTGATTAATTTAAGTCCTGGAAGGTGTCTGATTTTGAATGATGTGTGGAATGATAGGCACTTTCGTCTGATTAGTATTTATGGGCCTCAGTTGAAGCCGGAGAAGGTTTCTCTCCTTCATGCTATCCAACCATACTTGGTTACTTCATGTATATTTTTTTTAGGTGGAGATTTCAATTTCCCTTATGGGAAAGGTGGGGGTCCCTCTTCTAAAAAAGTGTACTGTGATTCTAATGCCCTTTTCCAGGTTATAAACTTGGCTGAATTAGTTGATTGTAGTACTTTCCGCAAATCTGGGCCTAGTTTCACCTATATGAGGCATAAATATTATACCACCATTGACCATATGTTTCTGTCTAAAAATCTGCCAGATTTCTCCTTCCATACTCAACCCACTGAGTTTTTGGACCATTTAATGTTGTTTATAGTATTAGCTTGTCACCCAGGGGAGCCTGCCTTATCTAATCGCTGGAGGCTTAACACTTCTATGCTGAGTGACACTCTTGTGCAGTCAGGGATCCTGGGGTTGATTGCTGCTTGGTGTTCTGCTAGTTTCCTCTATTCTGATCTTGGGGAATGGTGGATGGATTCTAAGGCTGATTTCAAATCCTGGTTTCGGAAGTTTGGTAAAAACTCAGTGAATACTAAATTTCTGAATTATCTGTCCTTACGAAAGCAGTTGTTTTAATTATTTACACTGGCTAACACTACTAAATTAGATTATTCCTCCCAAATTTATAATTTAAAAAATGAAATGCTGCTTTACCAATATGTCAGGATACATTCTATACAGGCCATGCTACAGTCAGGAACCCCCAAAAAAAAAAAAAACTATTGGGAATGCTTTTGTGGCCTTCAAAAACTTGAAAGATAATGTTTTAATGGATTCTTTGGAGAACCATAAAGGGCAGGTTGTCCACTCTACTGAAGCCATTCAGGATACTATAGTGTCCTTTGTCCATTCTCATTGTCCTTTATCCTCACCTTCAGATGAATCCATCCACTTATATTTGGACTCACATGATATCCATTTCATTTCTGCGAGATTCCTGCTAATCAAGACAACATCAGTTCAGTAGAAATAGAACAAATGATTGGAACTCAGAAAAATGGTGTCTCTCCTGGAATGGATGGTTTGCCTTTTGAATTTTATAAAACCTTTGCCCCAGAGCTGTCTTTATGTTTAGCTTCAGTTTTTGATTATTTTTTTACCACTCAGAAAATACACCCTGCCTTTTTGACAGGCTTATTGACATTTTTATTGAAATCCGGGAACAAATCTTTTCTCCAAAATTGGAGACCAATCACTATTTTAAACTCAGACTATAAGATTTTAGCACAAATTCTTAACAATCAATTGAAGTGCTATGCCTCATTGGCTATATCTCTGTATCAGTTTTGTGGTTTACCCACTCAGAAGATTCAACAGGCCCTTATGGTGATAAGAGACTGGATTGACTTTTTATCACTTAATGGCAGGTCAGCCTTCCTGGTCTCCTTTGATGAGAAAAAAGCATTTGACTGAGTGTACCAACCCTTTCTGTTTGCAGCAGTTAGAGCTTATAGGATTCCTGATTTTTTAATTTTCCAGATTCACTTAATATATTCCTCTACCTTTGTGCACCCAGTTGTTCGGGTCAAATAACTGAGGGTTTTTCTGTCCCTAATGGTGTATGACAAGGGTTCCCTCTCAGTCCTCTTTTATATATATTTACCTTTGATCCCCTGCTAAGGAAATTGTCCTTTTCCCTTGTGGTAAGGCATTTCAGTGCCAGGTACTGGGAGGGAATTACGGGTACAGGCCTACGCAGATGATGGCTGGTTTTTTTTTAGATACTGCCCATTTATCATTAATATTGTGGGAAATTTTAGAATATTCTTTACTTTCCAATTCAAAATTAAATGTTGCTAAAAGTAAGGGTTTGTTCCTGGGAGCTGGTTCTCCTCCCCACAGGTGTGTTGAGGGCATTCCCTTCTCCGCAGACCTCCTAAAGATTTTGGGGATCATTTTTTGGCCCCAAAATTTGCCACTACTAAACTGGGAGTTGGGGTTGCAGAAAATCAAATCCAAAGTGAGCCGTTGGAAACATTGGAAAATGTCTAAAATAAAACGTGTTGAAATAATTAAACAATTTTTAGTTCCTGTTTTACTTTATGTAACTATGATCTATCCCCCCAAAGGAATCTGGAGGTGAAATTATATAGTCTCTTTTTCCAGATACTCTGGGTAAATAGGCTTAACCCCATTAAACAGTGTTTTACCTACCTATCCAGAGAATAAGGGGTGCTCTGGATGCTTGATCCTATAGTATTTTTTCAGATGTTATTCATCTCCCAGACTTTAAAAAGTGGGCTAGTCTCATCCCAATGCCCCCACAATCACTGGACACAAAACATTTTATCACAATATTTGACAGCTTGGAGTGTTATCCCTCCCCGTCTGTCAGTCCATCTACATGTGTCTGAAGTTTTTCATCTAGTGGTTGCTAAATTGTATAAATGGGGTATCTCCAAACAACTTATTATTCAGAGTTCTGGTCAACAACTTTATAGTGCAATCATGGCTTTAATTTCTCCTACTGACCCCATTTTTAAAAACTTTTCTCTCCAGAATAACCATCTGGTGTTAGCGCAGCTACTTAACCCTAGGATTCCCCCTTTTATGTGGGAACACCTATGGTTTTCGATTTATGGGAGAATAAATGTTTGGGGGTAATGCTAAACATAAGGTTTTGGAGGAATAAAATTGTCCTTATATGGAATGCATTAATTTAGAGGAAACTACAGAACATTATTTATTCACTTGTTTCTTTGTTAAACCTCTATGGTCTCACCTAGCGCGTTCTTGGAACATGGAGTGACTGTCCAATATGACGTATGAATTTCTAATACTTGGACAATATGATCACTTAGGTGTTTAATATCATTCTGACACACTGCTTTTTTATGTTGCCTAAAGTATTATTTGTGGCAAAGCAGGTGTCAATGGGTTATCTATCAAAGGGTGATGCCATATGACACTGTTCGGGTCCTGGTCTCTCAGGCCATGGCTAAACTTTATGGTTCAGATGTGGCATTTTATTCTGCATTAAAAGTTTTTCAGTGGTGGAATGGTTTTAATATCTCTATTAAGTACAAATGAAATGGTTAGTGGTAGTTTATTTGGTATCAAGTGAATATTGAAGTCCTACCATCTAGTATGAATTTAACACAATTTTTTTTTTGCTCTCTTTAGAGTCCTCAAATTGGTTTTGTATAGTGTGATTTGAACACTGTATATACTTCAGTTATTTATGATTTTCTTTAATTGTTTTTTGATTAATGTGTTGTAACACCGATGGTCCTTATGTGTTTTTGATGTTATTGTAATAAAAAATTCCCTTACTCTTTTCAAGAAGTGCCATGGGAACTTTAACATCCACCTGAACTACCACCAGAACAGGCAGATGGGATCTCGGTTTAACATCTCATCAGAAAGACGACACCTCAGGAGTACAGCACCCCCTCATGCTGCACTGCAGTGTCAGTATTGGGATATTAACTCAGGTGCCTAGTGTGGGGCTAGAACCCACAGTCTTCTGATCTCCTGGCCTCAGAGGCCAGTGTGCTGCCTGCCAAAACCAATGTAATGATTTTTTTTAAACATGTGTGAATTCAAACACAGAAGCACTAATTGTTTTATTCAGTAATTTTTGTTTTGGTATTTGTTTATTTTTTTATTGTAACTAAGAAATGTATTTTTGGTATTATTTTTTTTTAATTGTAAATAAGAAAAGTATTTAAAAATGAAAAGACATTTGAAAAAGAAACATACAAAATGGTGTTTTTGGGGGTTAAAAAGAAAAAGAAAATATTTAAAAGGTTGTCTGACTCTGTAATTCATCTGTTAAACATTATAAATAACAAACGTTACAGTCAGAAATACATAAATAACTGAATTGTGTTGTATTATCATTTTTGGTACTTTTAAGTTCATAGGTTCCTGTGCAATGTATGATGGTCATGATGTGCATTTCCACCCTTAGTAGTTCCACAACACCCATTGTGGGAGCACATGGATGTGTAAGAAACATACAACTGCACTGTCTCAACTTACAACACAAGTAGACAATGCAGCAGAATAGGATGTGCATGAAAACAGATTGTAACACTTATCGAGGGCGTAATAAAACATGCTGCCACAGTTCAAATACCTTCAGGCACTTTTGGTGTGCTAAAATCTGTTCCATGCATATACCCCTTACTATCTTATTGTACCTATCAAATGAGTATTTTCTACTTAGATACTTTCAACAGTTGTGTGAATCTTATTCAGTGTGTTGAAGCAATAGACATACTTCTCTTCATTCATCATAAAAAGTCATTACACTCACTTGCAGAGATGGGATTTATAATGACATTACATTATTGCATTGAAATGTAGTGCTTTGTCAGTAAAAAAAAAACAAAATCAAAAAATGGAATGCTAATCATGGGATATAACACTGCTAGTTCAGCACAACATCTATATAGCTGTGCAACATACTTCCGTAATGAGGTGTAATATGGCTGAAGATGTGTAACACAGAATACATAGATACATAGATACATAGACAGTATCGGCAGATAAGGGCCTATGGCCCACCTAGTCTGCCCATTTGAGCTTGTAAGTTCAGTTTGTTTTCCTAGAAGTCTGTTTCTCCTTACCCCTGCCCTCTAGAATTCCTTTATGTCTATCCCATGCATTCTTAAATCCCGTGATTGTTTCAGCCCCCACCACTTCCTCTGGCAGGTGTTCCACTTGTCCACCACCCGTTCTGTGAAGAAATTCTTTCTCGTGTTTCCTCTGAATCGCCCTCCCCTCCAACTTCATCCCATGCCCTCTAGTCCTGAAACATCTTTTTCGCTTAAAATAGTGTTTTCCTGCACCCTGTTCCTCCCTGTAAGATACTTGTATGTCTCTATCATATCCCTCTCTCCCTCCTCTCCTCCAGGGAGTACATGTTCAGTTCCTTCAACCTGTCTTCATAGGACTTGTGATCACCCATGCATCATCTTTGTTGCCCTCCTCTGAACCTTCTCTACCCTGTCTATGTCCTTACGTGAGGTATGGTCTCCAGAACTGTACACTGTACTCCAGGTGGGGCCTCACTAGTGTCTTGTATAGCGGAATTATGACCTCCCTTTTCCTGCTGGTGATGCCCCTGCCTATACATCCCAGCATCCATTTGCTTTTACCTGATGCCTTGTCACACTGTTTCCCTACCTTGAGGTCATCAGAGATGACAACCCCAAGATCCCTTTCCTGCTTGGTGCATGCTATATCCTCACCCCCCCAACTGATATATTGTGCCAGGGTTTTTGTGCCCCATATGCATTATCTTGCACTTCTTTGCATTGAATTTCAACTGCCAAACCATTGACCATTCTTCAAGTTTCTGCAGGTCCCTTCTCATTCTGTCTACACCCTCTGGTGTGTTTACTCTGTTACAGCGCTTTGTGTCATCAGTGAACAGTGAAATTCTGCCTTCTAGATCCTGTGCAATGTCACTGATGAAGATGTTGAATAGGACCGGTCCCAACACTGATCCCTGTGGTACCCCACTGGTTACTCTTCCCTCTGTGGAGTGACAGCCATTTACCACCACCCTCTGTGTCCTGCCACCCAGCCAGTTACCTACCACCACACTACTGTCCTGCCCACACCCATATTCCCCAGTTTGTGTAATAGTCTTCTATGTGGCACAGTGTCAAAGGCCTTGCTGAAGTCCAGATAGGCCATGTCCACTGCCCTCCCTGATCCACCTCCCTAGTCACCCAGTCAAAATTCAATGAGGTTAGTCTGACATGACCTCCCCTGGTGAAACCATGCTGCCTTGGATCCTGTAGTCCATTGACAACCAGATGTTCCACCAATCTCTCCTTCAGTAGTGCTTCCATGATCTTTCCCACTACCGAGGTGAGGCTGACTGGTCTGTAGTTCCCTACTTCCTCTTTGTTCCCACTTTTGTATAAGGGACTACATCTGCTGTCCTCAGTCTTAGGGTACCTCCCTGTTTCCAGTGATTGGCTTGAACAGGATAGCCAGAGGTTCAGCCACCACCTCTCTTAGTTCTTTAAGGACCTGGGTGCACCCATCTGGCCCCATTGCTTTATCAGCTCTTATTACTTCCAGTTCCTTCAGGACCCTTTCTCATGTAAAGGGACTTGTGTCCATTTCTGCACCATTCTCACCCTTGTACTCCTTCAGACCCATTACCCCTCTTCCTTAGTAAAGACTGAGCAGAAATACCTCTTCAATATGTCAGCTTTATTGTTGTCATCCTCCACGCGGCTCCCATCCTCCCCCTTCAGTCTCACTATCCCTCCCTTTGTCTTTCTTTTTTCACTTATGTACCTGTTTTGTCCCTTTACCCACTGATTTTGCAATGTGTTCTTCTGTCTGAGCTTTAGCTTCCTTACTGACTTCCCTGCCTCCCTTTGTTTCTCCTGGTACTTCTCCCTATCCCCTTCTGCCTGTGTCTTTTTGTATTGCCTGAATGCAATCTTTTGGCTTTCACTTTCTTGCTACCTCTTTGGAAAACCATAATGGTCTCCTCTTCCTTTTCCTCTTGCTAACCTGCTTAATGCATAATTCTGTTGTTCTTATAATCCCCATTTTAAATACTGCCCACTGTTCCTCAACCCTGATTCCTGTCCCATTCCCTTAATGCCTCTTTCAAGTATCTCCCATTTTCCCAAAGTCTGCCCCCTAAAATCCAGGATATGTGTTTTTGTGTGGTTTGGTTCTGCTCTTTCTGTGATTTCAAACCACAATGACTGGTGGTCACTGTTACCCAGGTGCTCCCCACTGTTGCCCCATCACACTGTCCCTGTTTGTGAGCACAAGGTCCAGTATTGCCTTCTGTCGAGTTGGTTCCATGACCAGTTGCTTGAGGAAGGCACCCTGAAGGAGTCCAGGATAACTCTGCTCCTAGTTGATGCTGCTGCTGGGATGCTCCAGTCCACGTCTGGTATATTGAAGTCTCCAACCAGTACTACCTCACCCTTGTCTGCCATCCTTTGGATGGCTAACATCAACTCCTATCTGTTTCTTCCTCCTGGGCTGGTGGTCTATAGACCACACCTGTGAGATGGCTGGCCCCATTTTCCTTTCCAGCTTAACCCACAGTATCTCCCCCATTTTGTTCCTCCTGGATCTGTGTGGCCCTATGTCATTTTTCACATACAGTCCCTCCTCCCTTCCTGCCTGCTCTGTCTCTTCTGAATATGTTGTAGCCAGGTATGGCCATCTCCCAGTCATGGTTATCATTACACCAGGTTTCAGTGATGGCCACAATGTCCAGGTCTGACTGTACCATGACAGCCTCCAGATCTTCCATCTTGTTGCTAAGGCTCCTGGCATTTGCACACATGGCTTTCCATGATTTGACCTCCTAGACTGCTTTACTGTTCTACTCCAGCCCTTCCTTGGTTGTCATTTATCCCTGGTTCTCCTTGCTGTTTGCCCTTCTGCTGAATTTTGCCCCTTTTCTGCTTATCCACCTTTTGGACACTAATCCCCATCTTTTGCACACTGCTTTGCAGAGATAGCCACTCCTCTGGTTCACTGGTTCCACTACTAGCTGTACTAGCACTACTACTAGAATGTGTGATAAGCCTCTTCTACAACAATCCAAGTGATGAAGTGCCACATTTAATGAGGCACACGTAACATAAACTTTACAAGTATCACAAGATGGACTTTAATTGACTAATAGGAGCTACAACACACCACAGAGCTAGTAAAAAAAACAGTTTCACCATAGTCTCATATACACTAAGTTTCCTGAGTTTACCTATAGGCTTGTATTAAGGTGGATGTAGACATCTAAAGAGGTGTCACACACAATATGTGGCAGGAATGGGCAACACTAAATAAACAAGTGTCACACATAACATGAGACAGTAGTAAGTAACAGAACACGTATCATGGGTTGTGCGCTGCTCTTAAGACAAGGCACAGCAATACAGCCCAGAGTAGTTTAACTAAAAAAAGTAGGTAATGTACTAAACATGGCATGTGCATAGTGGCTGTATATACATAGTTGTGCAGTTGTCACATAGAATCATTCATAAGATTGTTAACGTCTTTAGGGGTAGGAGTGCAAGGTCCTTTGGACCTTGTACTCCCACAGCATATCAGGCCTCAAGACAGTACCCCACAGATCCTGCACCACAAAGTCTTTAGGGGTGGAAGTGCAGGGTCTCACAAAATGCCAGGCCACAGCACACTGCCCCACATACCCTGTACTAAAACGACTTTAGGAGATGGAGCGCAGGGTCCTTTTGAACCCTGTGCTCCCACAGCATTTCAAACTACAGTACAGTGCTCCACAGACCATGGACCACAATGACTTTAGAGGCAAAACTGCAGGATCCAGTCACAGCACAGTGCCCCACAGACCTCGTGCCACCACATTTTTTGATGTAGAGAAAGAGCACGGGGCTACAGACATTCCAAGTAACCCATGTGCTACAAATGGCACACTATCACAGTAACCATAGGCAGATTGGGAAAAATTCCACTGCATTTATAATCAAGGCCTGGCAACCTGCATCATTGCTTAGAACACATAAAGGGGTATTAAGCTGCATTTAGCAAAAAATCTGTATCTCAAAGCGTTTTGGGGATATAGCTGCCAAAAGGTACCACAATGTTATCCTATAGGAAATTTCTAAACTTTAGAATGTAAGAGGGGAGGGGAACCAGGATCCTAGATGACAGGTTTAAATGCTTAAATGCATTTAAACTAGTCAAGGGGGGAGGCACTGAAGAGGAGAAGGGAAATCCTAGCCACCCTCCCAAAAAATCAGGGTAATTAGTGAGGTAAACACCATGATAGAGCAGTTGATAGGGGGAAGGGCAGGGGTAAATGGAGAGAAAGACAAAGGCAGTAGGGACAGGGATGAGGCAAAAAGAAATAAAGTCAAAAAAAATGAAGGGTAATGAGTACCAATGCCCATAGTCTAGGTAAAAGATCCCTGAAATGGTGGCCTTGATGGAAAAGGGATGCCTGGATATTGTGGCAGTCACAGAAACATGGTACACAGAGAACCATGACTGCGATATCAAAATACCAGGGTACACAATTTACAGGAGGGATAGGGAGGGAAGAAGAATAGGAGGAGGAGGAGGAGTAGCTCTCTATGTAAGGGAAGGGATCAAAGCAACAGAACTAAAGGGTAAACAGGGAGGAGAGGAGGCACTCTGGGTCACCCTGGAGACTGGAAATGGCTCCACAATCTGCACAGGGGTTGTATACAGACCCCCATTTCAGGGGGAGGAAATGGACAAAGAAATGATAGAAGGCATCCTTGGGATGGCAGAGAAAGGGGAGATATTGCTGATGGGGGACCTGACTATGACAGTTGTTGAGTGGCACACCTTTGCTGCAGCCACATCCAAGAGCAGGGCCATTCTTGATGCCCTACAGGTGGCATGCCCCAGATAGCTAGTTTTGGAACCCACTCGGGAGAGAGCAATCTTAGACCTGGTACTCTCAAATGGGGACAGAGACAGGATCTCTGATCTTGAAGTGGGTAGCCATCTGGGAACAAGCGACCACCAAACAGTGTGGTTCATGATAAAATTAGCTGTAAAGTCAAGCCACACAAAAGTGAAGTTACTAGAC
Organism: Neoceratodus forsteri; assembly: GCA_016271365.2. Lineage (NCBI taxonomy): Eukaryota > Metazoa > Chordata > Ceratodontiformes > Ceratodontidae > Neoceratodus > Neoceratodus forsteri. Next base: position 249,179,174 of record CM057455.1, read on the forward strand.
TTCAGGAGGGCTGATTTTGTCAAAATGGGAGAGTGCTTCAGAAAAGCACTAGCAAACAGGCAAGAAAGTGGGGTGGAGCAAAAATGTGGAAACATCAAAACCGCCATCACAGAGGCAACAAGCCTTTGTGTGAAGCAAATAAACAAATCAAAATGAAAGAAAAAAACACTATGGTTCTCAAAAGAAGTGATGGGGAAGGTAAGGGAGAAAAAGATAGCATTCAGGAAGTATAAGGAAACACAGAAGGAGCAGGACAGAAAGCTGTACCAGTTAAAGCAGAAGGAAGCCGGTAAGGCAGTCAGAATAGCAAAGGCCCAAACCGAGGAAAAGATAGCCAACAAGGTTAAGAAGGGGGATAAAACCTATTATAGGTACATTAGGGAGCAAAGAAAGACTAAGGCAGGGACACTGAGGCTGAACAAAGAGGAAGGTGGTTGGTCAGAGAGCAACAGTGAAAAAGCAGGGATACAGAATGAATACTTCTGCTCAGTATTCACAGTGGAAAAACAGGGGAAATACCTAATCCGGTCAATAGAAGCACTCTGGATGGGGGGGGGGTTGATATTAGTCCTTTCACAGAAGAAAGGGTTCTGAAAGAACTCTTAAAACTGAAGGTGGATAAAGCAATGGGGCCTGATGGGATTCACCCCAGAATTCTAAAAGAACTAAGGGAAGAACTAGTAACACCACTGACTACCCTTTTTAATAAATTACAGGAGGATGGTGTGGTACCTGAGGACTGAAGGAGGGCAGATGTGATTCCTCTTCACAAAAGTGGGAGCAAGACTGAGGCAGGAAACTACAAACCTGTCAGTTTGACCTCAGTGGTAGGGAAAATGATGGAATCACTTCTGAAGGAAATAATTGTTGAGTACCTAGAGGCCAGTGGGACATAGGACCCAAGGCAGCATGGAATCACAGCAGGAATATCATGTCAGACAAATCTAATTGATTTATTTGACTGGGTGACCAAAGCACTAGACCAGGGAGGGGCTGTGGAGATGGCCTACCTAGACTTTAGCAAGGCATTTGACACAGTCCTGCATAAAAGACTAATAAACATATTATCCAGCCTGGGAGTGGGTCCCAGGGTGGTAGCCTGGGTAAAACACTGGTTGGACAACAGTACATAGTGGGTAATAGTTAATGGAGTCCACAGTGAAGAAAGGAGGGTTACTAGTGGGGTACCGCAGGGTTCAGTACTGGGGCCAGTCCTTTTTAATGTCTTTATAAGTGACTTTGCAGAGGGACTGGAAGGAAAAGTATGTCTCTTTGCAGATGCCACAAAGATCTGCAACAGGGTTGATACACAAGGTGGAGTGGAAAGGATGAAAAGGGACTTGGCAAGGTTGGAGGAATGGTCAAATGTATGGCAGCTTAGATTCAATACAAAGAAGTGCAAAGTAATGCTCCTGGGAAACAAAAACCCAGGGGAAGTGTATACAATGGGAGGTGAGATACTGACAACAACAAAAATGGAAAGGGACCTGAGGGTAATCATATCAGACGACCTAAAGGTGGGCCAGCAATGTGAGAAGGCAGTAAGGAGGGCTGGGGGGATACTGGGATGCATAGGGAGAGGCATCATCAGAACAAAACAGGAAGTTGTTGGCCCTTTGTACAGACAGTTGGTAAGACCACATCTGGAGTACTGTGTACAGTTCTGGAGACCCCATCTCCACAAAGACATAGACAGGGTGGAGGCTGTCTAGAGGAGGGCAACCAAAATGATGCAGGGTCTGCATCAGAAGACATACGAAGAAAGACTAAAGGAACTGAAGATGTGTAGCCTTGAGGAAAAGAGGGAGAGGGGGGGACGTGATAGAAACTTTCAAATACCTCAAGGGAATCAGCAAAGTCCAAGAGGGTAGCATCTTTCCAAAATAGAGATGTGCAAAAACAGGGGCCCTGCCAGTAATCCTTTTTCACCAGACAAATTTCCTTTTTTGTGAGGCAACAAAATCTTTTCTCGCACCATGAAAAAGGAAAGGAAGTGAGTTGCGAAAAAGGATTCTTAAAACAAAAATAACCATTCTGAGGCCACATAAAAACAAGGTAAAGGCACAGAACAGTAAAGGATGTCCACATGAACAAAATACATACTTGGATGTCTCCAGAAGACATCACTGGGTGAAGTTATAACATTTTGTTTGGGCTAAAAAAATGGCTGCTGGTGAAAAAGGGATTTTTCCTAATGACAAGGAATTCTAAGGATGCCTTTTTGTGAGCTGTCAAAATCCCTTTTCGTTAAACAAAAATCCTTTTCTGTACCATGCAGCAATCCAAAAGACTGAAATGAGCATGCTCAGAACCTGAAATTTCAAAATTTAATAACTTTGGAATGGATTCATATTTTATCACAAAACCAAGGCTAGCTTGTTCTTTTGGACACGCTTTCTATCCTGAAACTTTCAGACTAAAATTCCAAATGGTGTGGCTGCAGTGTGATGAGGAAGAACAGCCAAAAAAGATGACTTTTAGTATTTTTTCACTATGTGCAGTGCAAAATCCACAAATCTGATCTTTAATAAATCATAGCTGTGTCTTATAGTACTTGCACTATATGACACAGCTGTCATTTATTAAAGACAGTTGTGTTGTATAGTGCATGCTGCTGCTGTCGTGGTTCATGTGGTAGGTCAGGGACAGGGCTACTGTCATTGTAGCCCCACCAGCCTTACTGTGGCTTAATTAACTTTTATCTGTATACCAGGGGGCCCCAATCCCCAGTGGCAGTGTATTTTTGCTTTTATTTATTTATCATTATTTTTTATTGTTATCCGATACTGGGGTGTTCCCACCCCCAGTGTTGGATACTTCCCCCCTTGGCATTTTTGTAGCCCATTAATCTTTGATCATTGTCAAGATCGGGGGGTCCAATCCCCATATCAGCAGCCCTCCAAGGAGTGTGGCACACTGGGGAGAACATCACCAGTGTACCAAAATGCTTTAATTACCTTTTATGCTTGCCCTGAAGAGAAAAAATGTCCTGCAATGTATTTTTATTTTTTAACCTGAAAAAAAGAAAATGGTCCCTCATCATCATCACCATCTCCCTACCCCAACCCGACTCTGCCTCTGAGCACCCAGCTCCCCACACCTCCCTTACCCCATATTTACCTACAGAAGTTGGCTGATGACATCCTGTGTGGATCAGGACACTTCTGCACTCTTCAAAGCTGAACAGCAAACTGAAGAGTTAATATAAGTGCTGTATAATGCATTTCAATGTGTTTTAAACTTATGTTATCTTTGCTGTTCTTTGGTATCTTTTCACCAAATTTTCAACACGGACTTTTAGGGACCCCACCTCATGAACACTGTCACTGTTGTTTCGTTAATCGGGCCTATAAGATGATTTTGCAATTGCTGTACAGAATCACCTATCAAGAACAATTAATGAAATGACAGTGCCAGTGTTCATGAGGTGGGATCACAAAAAGACCATGCTGAAAATCTGGTGAAAAACTTCTTAACAATGGCTGAGTTATGAGCGTGGGTTGAAAATTTTCTACACAGGCGTGTAAATTTGGTAATTTACAATATTTTGACTCCAGATTTTCAACATACTCATTTTTTCACACCACCTCATGAACAGTACAGGTGTCATTTCTCATGTACTGCCTGAAATGTGTTTTTGCACCAGTGGTGTGGAATTGCATGGTCACTGCATGAAATCACCTTTTGGGAATCATTAATGAAATGACAGTGCCAGTGCTTATGGGGTGGGATCCCAAAAAGGTCATGCTGATACTTTGGTGAAAAAATTCCAAAACATGGCTGACTTACAAGTGTGCATTGAAATTTGTCTATGCACACATGTAACTTTGGTAATTTACAATTTTTTGACTCCAGATTTTCAACATACCCATTTTCTCACACCATCTCATGACGGGTACAGCTGTAATTTTTTATATCCTGTCTGAAACATGTTCTTGGTACTGTAGTGCAGAATGGAATTTCATCACGGATTTGAACATTTTCACCTATAGGGTTTATGAGTTGGGGTTATAAGAAGACTATGTTGAAAGTATGGGGTCAAAATATTAAAAAAAAAGAATTTATTAAGTTACATTGTTTGCTGGGATGTCCGTTGCACCACTGAGTATCATGCTGCCTTACTGTGCCAATGAACTGAGTTCAGGTGTGAACTCTGTGAGCCATTTTGCTGAGACAAAGCTGATGAGGAAGGTGCTGCAGCATTCAACACCAGTCATGGCCTGGGTAGGGATGGAGTAGTGTTTTGGTGTAGATGCCACTCCATGTGGTGGGTCAGGGAACCTCACTCATAAGTTATTGACATGTGTGTAGGGTCTGCTTGGCCCATGCACTGCATCAGGACTGTCTCCAATATGGCACTTCACTCATTTTGCACAGGTCCCTTTGGGACCTGTGCAAATAAGATTACAGTTCCACTGTGACAAAAAGAAGGGGGAAATTAGCTGCAAAAACTATGCTACTGTAGAGATTAGAGTTGTAAAACGTAAAGACGGGAAACGAAAAAATATTAGGATTTGGGTCTCCGGAGTATTAGCAAATCAGTGGTGGAGTCTTACTTGGGGTTGTCATTCCTAATGCCCACCCTTAACCTGGATCAGATGAGGTCAAATGTGATGTCTTCAGGATGTCAGTGTGGCTCAGATGGTAGCACATCTGCCTTTGGACCAGAAGGTCATGGGTTCTTATCCAACATGGGACTGGACTCATACCTAAAATGCTGGCATCCTAGTACAGCATTAGGGGGATGCTGTGCTACTGGGGTGTGCCATCCATTGGATGAGATGTTAAACTGAGGTTCCATCTATCCATCCTTGTGCTGTCCTGGTGGATGTCCAGGTGGAAGTAAAAGAACCCAGGGCACACTTTGCAAATAATAGGGGGCATTCCTGGTGTCCTGGCCAACATTCCCCTTCCCATTAACCAGATCATGTAATTGTCCAGGCAGTGTGTGGGTGCTGATGTGCGATATGTCTGCCACTACACATTTAGTCACTTCACTGCCAGTCTAGCATTGTTTGTAAGGTGCTTTGGAATACACTGTGTATGAAAAGCACTATATAAATGCTGATTCTTCTTCTTCTTCATGCAGGGGCCATAGCTCTGACAGATTATGTTGCCCATGCTGTATCACTTTGAGGCACTAGGTTGGAGCTGTATTTTGTGCTTTGCACAGCAGGCTATGGGTGGAGGTTGGGCATTAGGGTTGACAACCCCAAGTAAGACCCCAACCCACCACTGATTCACCAATACTCTGGAGACCCAAATCCCTAATATTTTAACATTTCCTGTCTTTGTGCACTTTGCATTTTACAATCTTAATTTCTGCCTTAATGTAGTTTTTTGCAACATATATACAGCATATATTCATGGCAAAAAAACTGTGTTTAATGCAACAGTTAGGGTTAAAGCAACAAAAGTGAGGCATTGAAATATTAGGGTTGAGCACCTAACCACCCCCCACAACCCACACACCCATCCTCCACAGATTGACAGATGCCAGGGTGTGCCATGGGGTTGTCAGGACCAACTTTCACCCCATTCCATGTGTAAGCAGGTTTATATGCTACAGTAAAGGAGAATGGGGTGCTAGTTAGGCCTCACGACCCCATGGCACACCTGGCATCTGTAGTCTGTGGAGGATGGTTGTGTGGGCTTTGGGTGGGTTAGGTGATCAATCCTAATGTTTTATTTCCTCTCTTTTGTTGCTTTAACCCTAACTGATGCATTAAATGCAGTTTTGTGACATGAATTTCCTAACTTTTTTGAAAAAGTGTAATATAACTAGTAAAAAACATGTATTGGTGGGAAGGCCCCATGCTCGCACCAAGTTGCCCATTACTGCATAACAATATTCATCTGTGGGAGCACGGGCCCCACTTATGGACAGCTATTCAGTAGCCCTATATGGCAAGGAACCCTTGTAGCACAAATTTGATAATATCTCATTAACCGTGCAACCTATTAAAAAAAAATTCCACTGCAGGCTTACTCTGTAGTTTAAAATCTTGTTCCAGCAGCATAGATTGTTGCCACCAGTAGTGAAAACTCAGTATCTCATTTCGTTTTTGAGATAATGGCGCAGAAAGATGTGACAGACATCACAATGTAATCCTATGGGGAAAATGTCCACTTTGTCATGGCATATCTATGCAACACCTAAATAGCATAATTCACACCTGTAGGGCATCCCCTCAACACCCTGTAAATTTCAAATAAAAAGATCAAACTGTTAATGAGCTATGCAATTCTAAAATATTTACACATTTAAAAATTTTCAGTCGTGATATAGCAAAATCCTCAGCCGCGAGATAAATCTTAGTCTGCAACCTAACAAAATCTTACTCCATGAGTGGACAACTGGTCACATCAATCTGGTCCATCTGGTCATCCCTAGGGCCATCTGGTCATCCCCAGAGACATCTGGTTGTGACATTCTGGCTATCTGATCATCCCCTCATGAATAAAGCTCTCAGACTAGGATTGTCTTGTGGACCAGGATTTTGCAGGCTCGTGAAAGAAGATCTTTAGCGAGTCATGAAAGAAGAATTTTTAATTAAAAAAAAATTTTTTTGACAAAAATGAAGCAAACCAAAGGCATGGCTTTGTAGAGGGGGTCACCCTGAACAAAACCCATACCTCATTTCACTGAAAAGTCACCCATGGAGAAAGCTACGACATTTTGTTTGACTGGAAAACTAAAAGCAAGATGGTGACTGATGAACAAAGAATTTTTCTGACAGACTAGGATTTTTCTTTTGTGAGCTGACAGAATCTTTGACCAGAAGACCATTTATCTTTCAAAAATATACATTTACATTTTTGAGTGAACTGAGCATGTTCAGAACTCAAACATTAAAAATGTAATAACTTTGGAGAGGATTAATATTTTTTTACCAAACCAACCCAAGATTGTTCCTTGACCCAACCTCTTTCTACGTTCCAAGTTTCAGACCAAAAGAGCACACGGTGTGGTTGCAGCACCACAGGCAAAAAATGCATCAAAACTGGCAAAAAGTGAATTTTTTGGCAGTTCGCTGTGCAAAAATCATATATCCGACAAAAACACAACTTGGTAGATCAAGAGATGTACCATACCAAACTGTGCATTCCACATTTTGTGCAAATCTGTTGAATGGTTGCAAAGTTATTAACACGCAAAATTTGAGGTTTAACATTAAAGTGCAAACTCAACGCTAACTATAGGGGCGGACTGCACCCCTATAATATGTATATATATGGGTCTGGCATGATTTCCTGACACTTAAAATCCTAACACTTATATTCCTGATGCCAAATTTCCAACACTGATCTTATCGTCATGTTCATTTTGCCGACAGTTTGCAATACCATCAAATAGGCAACATGTTGCATACTTCCTGCTGTTTTATTTCCCTGATTTACACAAGTACATTTTTACAATAAAGCCCCCAGGAGTGCCTTCATTTGTAAACATTTCAACCTTGCACAGCAAAATAACATGCTTTTCCTACGATGGGTGGAGTGGAGAGGACTGCAAAATAACATGCTGTTTTCCATCCTTGTGCTTTTAAACTTTTTGCATTTAGGTACAGTACAATTAGATAAGTTTAGCTATTCTGGTTTTTGATAAAGTGGACATATCTACAGGAACAAACAGAGCTTAATTATTGATGTAGTGAAACCTCAATAGTACTGAACTTCAGAAAGAGTTGCCTTTGACCAGCAATTCCTGGCAGATTTTCTGCATTTTCTACCAATATAGTAACCTCTGTGTATAGAAAGGGGTGCCGTATAGTGCAGTATAGTACAGTGGTTTAAGGCTCTGAGCTACAAATCTGGAGACCTGGGTTTGAATCCCACAGCCCCCACTTGCATACTGTGTGACCTTGAGCAAGTCACTTAACTTCCCTGTGCTTCCAGGTTGCACCTGTAAAAAAACTTTCAGCTTAGTGTGCCACTCCTGGTTAAACAATTAAAAACAAAACAAAACAAATAACAAGAAAGTGCAAAAAGACATACCTTGTAATGTTGAAGAACCCAGTTTAGATATGTTTGCAAGGTTAAACAGGCAGTCACAGTGCTGGCTATTTCAACTGTGGCTGTGCACCTGCACTTTGAAAATGTTTAGAAACAGGCAGGTACATTTAGTAATGTGTTGCAATGCAGGATATTTTGCTTGCTCAATGTGATTACAAAAAGTATGATTGATTTGTAGTTTACAAACAGGTAGGCACGCAATGCAGGATATTTTGCTTGTTCAATATGCATACAAAAAGTGTAGTGCATCAGGATTTTGTGTCAAGTATTATGATGGGAACGTGTACTGGACAGGAAATAGGAGCCAGGCTTTCGTACTGATTCCTATGTGTGTGTACACACACACACACACACACACATATATATATATATATATATATTTATACAATGAGGTAAGTGATAAATGAGTGAGATAAAACAGTGTATCATCCACTTCAGTGTGATATTTTTTACCCTCTGCTCTACTGTGATGTTATCAGCCATTTACACACACAGGTCACACAAAGGTCACTGATATCATCACTCTAGGCAGCTTTCCCCTCTGCATACAAGAAACACCTGTGCTGTTACCATAGACACAAATGCAGAACTGCATGAGAGGTCTCACTGCTGCCTGCAGCTAACTAAGTTAGCATTCACTCTCACCTAATCCCCACACTCTAACTTCCAGTTCATTACTGTGATACTCTCAGCTTGACTGCAGCCAGAATTCTATAGAGCACAGCTTCACAGAACAGTCTGGTCCTCACTGCTGCAAGCAGCTAACTCAATTACCACTAAAAAACAGTCTCAGCTGTCCTCACATTGTGACTTTCAGCCCATTTCCATTACTGTGATAGTCTCAGCGTGGCTGCAGTCAGACTTCTAAAGAATACAGCTTCATAAAATAGTCGGCTTCTCATTCCTACCTAAAACTAACTCATCTAGCATTGCAAAACACACTCATCTGTTTCCCAGAGTTTGTAACACTGCCAGCCCATTCAGAAAAACTCACACGCAGAATGAGCAAACAGGAATAGAACACAAGACAACATAACAATACCTCTGAAACTCTTAGCCCTATTATATAAATCTAATACATGATGTGCAGAGCATGTGCTATGGCACATATTGTCACTCCTGCATCATGAGCTATGGATATGTCACTCGTGCCTTTGGCACTCATGAGATATTCAGAGCTCACGCTGTAGGAGTGGCAATATTTACCATATCATACTCCTGCCCATATCTATCTATCTATCTATCTATCTATCTATCTATCTATCTATCTATCTATCTATCTATCTATCTATCTATCTATCTATCAACCATAGTTAGGGTTGAGTAGCACTTTTAAGGTTAAAGAGTAAAACTTTGCACCTTAATAACTTTGCCACCATTCAATGAATTTGCATGATATTTTGCAGACTTGGGGGATAACCATAGAGCTTGGGATCAGCCAACTTTTGTACTGGTTGGATATACGGCTGCAGAATTATTAAGCGACATCCGTGTGCGCAATTAAGCTTTTTTGTGCATTCTTTGCTTGCTCCTACAGGTGGTAAGGTTCACAAGACCAGTCCAAAAACTTCAGGGAATGTGCAGCCAGAGTCTCCGATGTGCCTTTTGAAGATTTCATGAAAAAATATTGAACAGTTCAAAAGTTATTCAAAAAACAAATTCCCATTATAAGTCAATGGGAAAAGTTAACAAAAAGTTCGACACTTTCGCAAATGCACTTTTTTGTGTCGCAAATGACCCTAGTAGTGTCACAAATCCACCATGTTTTTCAGTTGCTGATCAGAAAAATGCTTGGCATTTAAAACTGGGACCCTCTAGGAACACAATTCTTTTTGTGTTCACCTAGTTGGACCCTCAGGATGCTAGCCATGTCTTTATTTTGGGATTAAACACCACAGAAATATGTTTTCCAAATTTTTGGGAAAAGTAGTGTCGCAAAGTAGTGTCACACTTGCGACACTTTCGCAAATTTTTGCGAAAGCTTTCTCAAATCATTTCACTACGTTTCCAGACTACGATCAAAATGACAGGAATTATTTGCCACCCTGCTGCAAAAGAATGATTTGGTCTTTTGGGCTGAAATTTGGAGGGAAGGCAGCCAACATCTCACAGATGTGCCTTTTCATGGCTTGGTGACAAAATATTGCACGGATGCCAAGTTATAGTTCTCCAAAGTTGACATTTTTTCCCATAGATTAACATGGTGGCATCTGCTGCGCATTTCGGGGCTTGTATCTCGGAAACAGTGTGAGATACAGAATTTTCATCGTAGCGAAAACCTAGCCAGGAAACTCATGAATCATGTGACATTTTAATTTTATTACTACGTCATACGGTTCCTGAGATATAAGAAATTTACTATTCCAACAGCGCATTCTCTGCTCTGATTCCCATTATTATGCATTCATTCTTTGATGCACTGTATTTCTCTATGCAGCTGTTAGGCAAAAACAGGGTGTGTGCTTCCATTATTGTTAGAGTTAGCGTTTCCACTTGCGTTCCTGTACTCGTTTGCATTACCGTTACTGTGTACGCCACCATGTGTGCTACCCTTTGTGTTCTCGTTTGCTTTACTGTTACCATTTGCATTTCCCTACTGTTTGTCTTTGCGTTTCGGTTTGCGTCACCATGCGCATTGCCATTTGCGTTTCCGTCAGCCTTTTTATTTGCATTTGTGTTTCTCTTTCATTTTGCATCTTCATTGCTGTTACTGTTACCATTTGCATTTCCAATTGCATTACTGTGCCCGTGCGCATTACGGTTTGTGTTTCTGTACACGCTTGCATTTGCTTTTGCGTTTCTGTTTCCTTTGGCATTATTGTTGCTGTTACCATTACCATTTGCATTTTCAATTGCAGTAACATGACCGTGTGCATTATGGTTTACGTTTCCGTGCGTGTTTGCATTCGTGTTTCCGTTTCTGTTTCCTTTGGCATTAGTTTTGCTGTTAATGTTACCATTTGCATTTCCAATTGCGGTACCATGACTGTGCGTGTTACGGTTTGCATTTCCATACACACTTCCATTCGCAATTCTGTTTCTGTTTCCTTTGGTGTTATTGTTCATGTTACCTTTACCATTTGCGTTTACAATTGTGATACCATGACCGTGTGTGTTATGGTTTGCATTTCCGTATGCGCATGTGTCTCCATTTGTGTGACTGTTCGCTTTGGCGTCACTTTGCGCTTGTGCTTCTATTAATGTTTCCTTTACCATTTACATTTGTGTCACCATGTACGTTATCACTGGCAGTTGCATTTCCATTGTAGTTACCATTACTATGTCACTAAAAATCAAGTGGAGGGAATGTGAGGCCTGAAGGGCTCTGCAATCCTACCACCACATTCCATTCACTACTTACAGTCCTCATTCTCAAAAAGATGGGAAATTAGAGGCAAAAAACTCCATTTAATGCATCAGTTAGGGTTGTTTCACAGCAACAAAAGTGAGGAAATTCGGTGTTATGGTTGAAAGAACCCCTTGTACCCCCCAGCCTGCCCCCCAACTGGCAAATGGGTGCGCATTGAGGTCATCTGTCCTAACTCTCACCCCATTCTCCTATACCTCTGCTTCTTTACACATGTGATGGGGTGAAAGTTCAGGCTGATGACCCCAACATACACCCCGTTGCCGGTTGGGGAGGGCGGCGAGGGTACAAGGAGTTCTTTCAACCTATCAGTGAATCTCCTTTTGTCGCTGTGAACAACCCTAACTGATGCATTAAATGGAGTTTTTGCCTGTAATATATATATATATATATATATATATATATATATATATATATACATATATATATATCAAAAACTTTAATGCATCAGTTAGGATTGTTCCACAGCGACAAAAGTGAGAAATTTGGTATTAGGATTAAAAACCTAACTCTGCATTCCCCACCCCGCCACCCAGCACCACACACATACATACACACACACACACACATACATATGCAAGTAGGGGGGAGGACCAAGACAACATGACCAATCACAGACAACCAACAGCAGGTGACAGAAATAACATACAACTCTCTAAATGTACTACAAGACACATCCATCATCATGGTCCACCAAGTGTAGAAGTTCTGCTGACAACCGAGTGACTTGGTGCTATGCATGCATACTGCCCATCAATTGTTGTATCACATTGAACATTTTTTAATATCTAATAGATTTCTTATGTCTTTTGAATGATAGTGTGTCAATAATCATCACTGTAATGACCTTTGTTGACTGTTATGGCCTACTGATTTTACCCCAGAATAAGACAATTTTGTGTAAGTACACTATTCTCAGTACAGTACTGCTGTACCATTATCTTACACTGTAGAATTTGAGATCTGTGTGGAATTGTCAGACCAGATAAGTCACATGATCACACTACACAGTACCTGAGTTCTGTAAACTTTCTCATCTTAAAGCACAAAAACCCTGGCACAATATATCAGTTGGGGGGTGAGGATATAGCATGCACCAAGCAGGAAAGGGATCTTGGGGTTATCATCTCTGATGACCTCAAGGTAGGGAAACAGTGTGACAAAGCAGCAGGTAAAGCAAATAGGATGCTGGGATGTATAGGCAGGGGCATTACCAGCAGGAAAAGGGAGGTCATAATTCCGCTATACAAGACACTAGTGAGCCCCACCTGGAGTACAGTGTGACAGTTCTGGAGACCATACCTATGTAAGGACATAGACAGGGTAGAGAAGGTTCAGAGGAGGGCAACAAAGATGGTGCATGGATTGCATCACAAGTCCTATGAAGACAGGTTGAAGGAACTGAACATGTACTCCCTGGAGGAGAGGAGGGAGAGAGGGGATATGATAGAGACATACAAATATCTGACAGGGAGGAACAGGGTGCAGGAAAACACTATTTTTAAGTGAAAAAGATGTTCCAGGACTAGAGGGCATGGGATGAAGTTGGAGAGAGGACGATTCAGAGGAAACATGAGGAAGAATTTCTTCACAGAACGGGTGGTGGACAAGTTTAACACCCTGCCAGAGGAAGTGGTGGGGGCTGAAACAATCACGGGATTCAAGAATGCATGGGATAGACATAAAGGAATTCTGGAGGTCAGGGGTAAGGGGCAACAGACTTCTAGGAAAACATAAACTGAACTTACAAGCTCAAATGAGCAGACTGGGTGGGCCATAGGCCCTTATCTGCCGACACTGTCTATGTATCTATGTCTATGTATCTATGTAAAGAGCAAAGTGTATTTTTATACTATTTGATATATTGCTGCTAGCATGGTGTTCAAAGGGTCCATGTTCATATGTTTGTGTTCAGGATTCTGTAGTAGCAAGGCAAGGCAAATTTTATTTAAAAGGACACCCATCCCAGAGGCTCTGAGCGCCATACATCAATCAAATAAAAACAACACAACACAATACAATCAATAAAATAGACAACTCCAAACAATTAAAACATAATTTACTACACAATTGTTTCATTCTTAAAACATTAAACAATATAAACTATAAAACATAGTCAGAGAACAGATCACTCTAACACAGTTTCTTGTGTCTAAGTACCCACTTATTTCACCATCACACAAGAAAAAATTGGATCAGCACAATACAATCCACTAAGTCATTCTCCACTATTATTTGAAGCTGCACAGCTGTATATGGGACTGTGTCACCCAAACTATTCCATGGTGTCACTTCGCTCTCTTTGCCTTGCTGTAATTTTGTAAGTGCAAACACATGTATCTGTTTGTATAAAGATTACTACCTATGTGGCAACAGAGGTGGCAAAACACACCATGTTACCACCTCTGTACCCATTAGTGCGTATGCGCCCAGACTCTGGAACTCTCTCCCTGATCTTGTCCACTCGGCCCCCTCCCATGGGATCTTTCGCACCTCCCTGTGGTCTCATCTAAAACAATCAATGGTGTGTGACTGTCCTAAGCCCCCTTAGTGAAATGAATCTAGTTGAATCCAGCTGCCCCTAATGTCAATTATGTACCCTCTATATGTTGTGTCATTGTTGATTGTGCATCTTCTTTTTCACACTTGTTATTATTTCCTGTAATATGCTGTTCTCCCTAAGTTGCCTTGTATGTATTCTACATGTTGTTCTCTCCCGGGTCGTTCCTGAAAATAGGCATATAACTTGTCTAGTGTACTTACCCGGTAAACAAAAGCTAAATAAATTAGACACCATTTACACCGACCTTTCATGTGAGTAAATGACTCCCAATGTTACCCTAACAGAAGTAAATAATGTATCAGAAAACAATTAGATACACTGTGCTGCTGCACTGTTATCTAATCCTAAAGAGTTCCACTGCTATGTGGAACTGTAGCCCATAAACTGTTAAATATCATCGTGCCCATGCTTGACATTATTCGACAAAGCATTTCACATATCAACATTAATATGACTATTATTATAGGGCGTTAACATCATCCAGCATTCATACAACTGTTAGTTCTGTAAGTGGTTCTGCATGTGGCAGTAAAATAACCAAATATTCGCTCTGCATACCATTTTAAATTATAAATAACAGAACTGTAATACTACCATTGAGCACTGCATATATTTGTATTTGTGCCCAGAACTCATTATTCATGCAACATGTATGTCTCAATGTGACCATGGCCATCTTGATGTGAACAGGGGTACGTTGGACAGTGCATGTTACTGAAAGGGTCCCATTCTGTTATTTATTTTCTGCCTATGTCCATGTTAGATAATGCATCATGTAATACATGCTTTCGTATATGTTAATACCTCATAAATTATCACAGCATAACCAAACAATGCATATCATAGGAATTCTGTGTAGAGTACTATTGTTCTGACATGTGACCCTGTGAAGATGTTTACAACACTGTGTACACACATTGCTGGTCAAATGCTACAGTTGTTGGCCCATGATGATGTATGTGTCTTGTAGTACATTTAGACAGTTGTATGTTATTTCTGTCACCTGCTGCTGGTTGTCTGTGATTGGTCATGTTGCCTTGGTCCTCCCCCCCTACTTGCATTGTGTGTGTGTGTGTGTGTGTGTGTGTGTGTGTGTGTGTGATGCTGGGGGGGGAATGCGGAGTTAGAGTTTTCAACCCTAACACTGAATTTCCTTGCTTTTGTTGCTGTGGAACAACCCTAACTGATGCATTAAACAGAGTTTTTTTGCCATGAATTTCCTGTCTTTTTGAGAAATAATCATCTTATACTATGTTGCATATGTTGCTGATAATGTGCCTCATTTTTTGCAACACAGAGTGACCAAGATACAGATAGCTTTGTCAGAACATTTTCTATTCTTATACTATTCATCCAGCAATAGTTAATGTACTACTCCTTTCACATGAAAATAACATGATACAGATGTAACCCCTCACCCCTGCCTTTTTAGTAAAATGACAGGTGGCATGCTGTTGAAGCTGACAGCAGTACCTGGTGGGGACTGGGTTCGGAGAGGATGAGGTTGCTTGGCACAAGGGGACCTAGGTATGGCTACTCTGCACATGGGCACCCAAGTAAATCCGAACACAGGAAGCAATAACTGTAATGTCCAGAACCATGAATGGGATTCTTCAGTGTGGCTTTTATTCACATCCAAGCTGAACAAACAAAGCATAGACAGCCCCCCATGGGGCTACATTTCCTGGTAATGCAGATTACAGACTACAGAACACTTTATCACTATTTCCAGCCCTCAGGCTCTAAATCCATCAGGCACACAGCCTGGACTTGCACGCAGCTTTGGGTACACAGCCTGACTTGTACACTACTTGGTTTTTCCCCATTGGCCCAGCTCCCCCTCCAGCCACTTGATCCATGGTCCATTTGAGGAATGAACCAATTATCCTATTCTGAGTCCATTTGAGGAATGAACCAATTATCCTGTTGTGGCTCCCCAAACCACACTAGAGTCTTCGACTCCTAGAGAGAAATTTCCTTACAATCCCACGTCTGGGTACTTCCCTCATCACTGGCCAAGTGTCTGAGGCAAAGTAGAAATCCACAGAAGAAATCCGTAGAGGTGGACCTGGTCACTAATGATGGGGGGCCACCCACCTCCAGCTCCCACAGCACATACCCGGCAATTTCTCTGGAAACTGAACAATTCCTTTACTGAACTTTCAAATGTAGATTCTGGGTAGACGTCTGTCACTTCTCCTATACATATTATTTGCATCCCAACAAACTCTGGACTTGAACCTACTTTTATTTTGCTTAGCCCATTACTCTAGGCTTCCCAATATTTAGTAGTTCAATCCCCACATTGTCACACAAGTCCCAGGGTGAAAAACATAGGCCCTTTTGGCAAGAGCAGACACTCACCCTCACATTGCAGGTGCCCCACAGGTGACTCACAAATCTTCTTGTTTTTCCAAATAAACTGTGGAAACACCTAGGCAGCTTTTCCTTCACAAGCAGAACTAGGGGGTTGCCCCAGAAATCTGCAGGAAACCCTTTCCTGCGCCCCCGAAGGGAGGGGCACTGAGACGCAAAAACAGCAGTCTCCACCACTTCAGTAATCTTCTGTGTCTCTCTTTAAGGTGGAGACACACACCCTTTTTAAACTAAAAGTAGCCCTCTGTCAGGGATGAGGCTCCTAGAGCCTTCACTGAGCTGCTTTCTCAGCAAGCTCCCAACTTCACACTCACTCACTGAAGACTGACTGAAGACTGACTTCAAAACCTCCCAATGTTCTAACCAACTCCCTTGCTGCAGATTCCAATGTGGCTCATGCAGCTGTGATAGTTCTCTTGGTGATGTCATCCCTCAGTCTCAGCTGAGACTGAAAACAGAGTGAGACAGTGTGAAACCCATTTAACTGGAGTTTCACAAGCTACCTTCCCTGCCTACCACTAGGTCTTACTGGGATTCTAGTAACCCTGGGTAACAAGGAGGTTACACAGAAATTGAATAGCAGAGTAATATGTGCGCCACATTTAACAATAGTACATGTACTATGTTAAGAAGAAAATATGCACAGATGAACCTCTTGCATTTTGTTTCTATGCAGAAGTATACCAAGAACAGGATACATATCAGCACTGTAACTTAATATATAATGAAAGACACAACACAGGTAGATAAGGCTTTAAAAAATGTATTGCAAAATTAAAAGTTGATTAAAAAGGCCGAATTACAAAGTCCAGTTGATACACAAAATCAGTCTCACAAAACAATCTTTAAAAAGTATTACACCAAAGCTTGAAATACATGTGAAACAGTATGGCAAGTACTTCGTGAGTAAGATGTCACAATAGCACACAACACATGAGCACAGATACCACAGTACTCTCTGTACACTGCTTAAATGCATCAACAGTTATGATGTTATTGTCATTGTGTGACTGATAGTGTGAATGTTCCTGGGGTGGGCAAAAAAACAGATGCCAACTGTCTAAATAATAGCAGGATAAACGCATAATTGTATCTAAAAGAAGTTGCAGCTGTAATCTATTTTACAAATTTAATTGAAATATATTTATGTGTCGACATACGCATATATGTACACATACATATACATGGAAAGACATAGTAATCTATGATTGCATTTGGAAAATTACTACCCCACCCCTCAATAGAGACAGTCAAGAAATACTATCAGGAACATAAAAAACACTTGTTATCAGTGGCAATGTCTGATTAACAATAGTACACAATTCTAGACATACATAAAATTAACTTGTTACACAAGCCAACATTAGATATCATATACTAACAGATACTATTTACATCAGTGAAAATTATCTAAGCTATAATCAACATTAATAATAAAATTATGGAGAATGTACATCACTAAGAACTTTTAGTTACTAGTAAGCAAAGGTTGTGGTCAATGCAATACACATACAGTAATACTAATAATCTATTAATCAAAAATGCAGCCTCTTGGTAATAAATAGCTACCACTATACTGCATATTATTGTTAATGATACCTATATGAAATTACTATAAACCAGGGAAGTTCAACTAAATATATAAATTACATAAATAAATATATTAAGAATATGTTTAAATACATGTGAATCAAATACTGTTAAACAGCAAAATACTTAACGTTGTTCAATACATTCAGTTAAATAGCAATTAATACAAATGCTTAAAAGGTAACCACACTGACTTTAATCAAGTAATGTATTAATAATCATATATAGATATGTACTACACAGATTACGTAAAAAAAGGCAGGCATAGTACTACACTGTTGCTGTACAACATGGATGTATTGACTGAAGACGCAAAGGGGAAAAAAAAAAAACACAAGCCACACATGTTCATACTCAACATGTCACAGAGTGATGTGTATTTCAGAGTATGGTACTGTTAAGTACAAGTCAGCAGATCATGGAAAAAAAAAACAGTGTTCAATTGTGCTTACACAGAAGTGGCACAGACAAAACCACAATATCTTATACTCATGAAAGATCCAAATCATATCATGATGCAAGGGAGTCTTCGAAAAGTCATACATTACACAGTTGTTTTCATGCACATGGATGACTACTGTGTCTTAGTTGAGCACACAGTTGGCAAGTGTACCAAGTAGTACTTGTTATGGCTGCATATGACATACTCAGAAGAAAAGACAATGACATAAGAGGATGACCAGATAGGTATATGTCTTTTGCCATTTCAAAGTCTTTCTTAGACATCTAAGTGTGGGTTCTCTAGTGACTATGAAGACAGTTGGCACTGATTGAAGACCACTGCAACTATTTTTTCCCCCCAATTGTTTAACCAGGTAAGACACACTAAGCTAAAAGCTAGTTTACAGGTGAAACCTGGGAGCACAGGGAAGTTAAGTGACTTGCTCAAGGTCACACAGTATGCAAGTGGGGGCTCTGGGATTCAAACCCAGGGCTCCAGATTTGCAGCTCAGAGCCTTAAACCACTGTGCTATACTGCCTCCCCTTTCACTGTGTCACTGATCAATGCAACAATCTTATGTCAGATTGAGTGAACATATGCATGTAAACCATGTGATGTGTTAGTGTAATCTTGAATAAAGATTTCCATAAAAAATAATGCTAATGTAGCAAACTCAATCTGTAAGAAAATGGACAGCAAGGTACTGTATGTCACATGTTGAGTGACTATTACTCTGATGCACGAAGATTGTAGTAATTCTTCAATATCAGAACATATGCATTTTTTAAGTGTTGCGGTAGTCTCTGTTTAAAAGTGCTTGTCAAGTCATTGCATTGAACCCAGCCAGTTCTGTACCTCAACAAACAAGTGTAATGTCCAGAATGTACAGACTGGCCATAGTGGCAGATCACAGCCTGAGTGTGAAACACTGCTTGGTTAAATACAGTTCTACCAGCTGTGAAATCTGTGATAGGTGTGTCAACTCTAAGCCCGCTAGAGACAAATCTATGCAGTACAAGCATATGATACTGAGATGAAGTCCTCAGGAGTATGGACTGAGTACATGTGCCTCCATACTTTACACATAAGTGACCGCTTTCATCATTGGTAAACAGCTGCTGGAACTTGACATTTTGAGACTGAGGCACAAACAGAGAAACCCAAAGCATATCTTCAGTGGTTTCTCGCTCTGAATGACCACATGACAGACAGACATATCTGGTAACATATGACACAGTGAAGTAGTAATGCATTGGAATACCCTCTTCATCCAAGCTGTTTATGATGGCCATCATAAACTCACTGGCGTCCTGCTGCATGTTAGCAGCAAACATACTGCATCCATCATATGCACCTAAGACCTGCCGTAAAGGTGTCAGTGACTGTACATTGTTTGACCGTTCAGAAATCACACTGACAACTTCCTTCAATGACTTTGATAAGGGAGTGTCTTGTGAAACTGATATAGCCTGCATAAAGTGTGGCATGTGGAGAAAAGTTTGCATAGCTGAATTAGCATAGCAGTTTACTTTAGTACTGTTATCAAACACTGGAACAACAGCCATACCAAGTGACTTCTGAGCAGCAGCTGGTTCTGCATCTGTATTTGACAGTCTGACCTGCTTAGTACTCTGACCAGGTGATTCAGTGGTGGCAGCTCATTTTCTCTTGTTACCTGGTGAAACTGTGACTGTGGGATGTGAGGCAACCACATACATAGCTACTGGTATTAGAGACATCTGTGTCTGATACAGAGTACTTAATCTGTTGTACTCGACAATACATGCCTGTCAGCGTGTATCTTCTGAGGTGTGAGTTTAATGATGTGCAACCCAGAAAGACTGCGGACGCATGAAAGTGTGACACAGCTCATGCCATCTTTGAAAATGTCTGTTCCTATGTCCACCATTGCTGAATGCAAACTCAAGCCCTAAGACTTGTGACTTGAAATAGCATACACAACACATATTGGGAACTGCTTCCTGTTAACATAGATATCCTTAAATACCTGGAACTTAACACAGGTACGATCAATCTCCACAGGCTGTTTCATGTTGTCAAAGTGAACAATAACTGTCTCGATAAACATCTTCTGAACATTGTAAATGAAGTCGGTGATGTGACCCATGGCACCATTCAACATGCCATGCTCAACATCAAGATTACGACATAGCATTACACTCGCATTCTTACAAACTATAAGAACAGCTTCCAGGCCAGCTGTGCATGAAACTTCCGACTTCAGTTCAGCCAGTCATTCAGTCATCTTTTTCACCAGTTTATGACTTAGAATGACACCATCAACTGTATCAACAGCATGCAGTACAATAATCTGTTGATTCTCTCTCTGTAACATAACACTGTTGAACTCAGCACATTTCTTAAGTCATGGCATAAGACAAACAATCCCTGTGCCCTTGGAGTACACATCACTGAAAACATCACATGCCATATGTATGGATGTAGTATCCATTCTGATTCTTTGAACATGTAACATCAAAAGATGTTCTGGTGACAAAGAACCTGTACAAGCTTGATCCAATAGTGCCTTGTAAGGCAGATCACCACTGCATGTTCTGACACAACTCGACATAGGTAAATAACTCCCACAGGTTAAAACCTCCAATGCAGCATAGTGTATTCTTGGCCTGCTTGACAGTCAGAGCTGCAAATACATGTTCCACATTAACTGGTGCTAGTTGTAAAAAGTCTCCATACACAATGATGCTTTTATCACCAAATGCATCTCCATAGTCAGTCCCCAAAATCTCCTGTAGACGTAGGTGTATACAGGCAAACATCAAATTAGAGACCATGCTAATCTCATCAATGATGACTAACTTCATCATAGCAAACATAGAACGAAGCTGAGATGCAACCTCAAGTGTCAGCTTACGATACTCTCCTGCCTAGCCATGCTCCACTGGCAACATGAAGAGATGATGTAACATAACTCCACCAATGTTGTATGCAGCCAGTCCAGTGGGAGCACTAACAGAAACAGACATTGATGATCCTGTCAGTTTCCTTATTTCAGTCATAATGGCCTCTATAAGGAAGTTCTTTCTTGTACCTGCTGAGCCATTAGCAAACATCAGTAGTGGCTTGTGATCAAGACAGTCACATTTCTTCTGTTCATGCAGTATTCCTTGCCGGTCAGCATCAGTGACCGCAGAGTGCATACATGTTGCTGTTCATTGAGTCTCTCTCTTATTTCTTCTGGGTCAACACTGCAGTGCATGCCATGTTCCATAGCACTCTCAACTTCTGACATGAGTACTTCAGGTGCATTCAGAGGAAGAGGTTCTCCAAGTATACCTTCTCCTTCCCGATCAAGGTTGTCTTGTGAACTAACAGGAGTGTCCTCTTCTAGTTGTTTCTGTGCCTGTTCAAGCTGGCCTTCTCAGCGTCTAGTCTCTGTATATATGTGTCTGAATATTCAGTTTTGAATGTCTCATAATTGTGATTGAATTCTTCCTTGAATGTATCACAGTCACCTTTTAATTCAGACTCATTCCTTCAGGGTTTAAATAAGAACAGCAGAGCAAAGTAGTAATGCTCTCTGCCCTCAGATGTGCCTAGATGTAATTTGCAGTGGTCAATGAGCTGAGGTTTACAGGTATATCTCTTCACAAGATGGCTGTCCACTCCTTTGACCTTATAAATGTCACATGTGCAATCAGGTGAGACATCCATCTTGTAGTCATAAAATTTAGCGACCTCAAATAAACACATTCGATCCATGTCTTCATGTCTACAGGGGTAGTATGTGTCAATGAGATTATTCTTCAAGATATGTCTTGAAGAGGGTCTCTTGAGAGCTAGTTCCTCAATCTCAGTGTCAGGAATAAGTACATGTTTGCACTTCTTTTTGTAGTTTACACTGAGAAAGAGCACAGCATCAGATTTGCCGTACAAATGTGTACCGATCAAGTGATCGCTGGCCTCATAAGCACCACATTCTCTATGTGATAGGGTTTTCAATCCCAGTGATCACAACTGAGATGTCAGTGACTTGAACTGTCAATATCTTTCCAAAGGTCCTGCAAGATAGTATGTTCATTTTGGTGATATACGAAGTCACGTACCAAATCAGAGCCAATGAGTTGTCAGCTACAAACTGAACATCAATGTTTGCTTGCCACATCAGAAGAAGAGTTGGGTAACTCATATACCCTCTTGGTTGATTTTGCCTTCAAATGGTGTTGCATGGCTGAAAACAGTTTGTTCATGCAACCTTCCTGACAGACACATCTGGGAAATCTGAAGCAACATCTTGTGTTCCAATCAGATTTGTTCTTGACTACCCGGTGGCAGTATTTCACACAAATATGGCATTGAAACTTCTGCACCATTTTCCACAGAGTAGGATTGTCATATTTCTCCAGTATGCAGCAAATGATGTATTGCTTAATGAATGCTAGCACTTCTGCTACTTCATGTTCACCTATGCATGGTGTGTCCTTGATCCACAGTAACATATGAATATGAGGAGCAGCTTGTGCCTGATATTCCATCCTCCAGAAGTAATGCTCCACAATACCAAGAGGTGGGTTGTTCTTTGACAAAATGAAAGTCAGAATATCATGGAATCGCTTGTGAAAATGTCTAGTCACAGACACTGGGTCAAGCAAACACATTTCTCTAACAGTCATTGATGAAATGCCCTCTACATCACAATTTGCCCACTTCAAGAGTTTGATGACCTCATCCCAGACATACTCGGCACAACTGAGTGTAACAAGCCATGTGGCTGTGCCATATTCTCACAGCTTAGTCATCACCTCAGAGTGACTGCGATACCAGTATTCTTTTGTGCCACGTAGACTTGACAGAATGGAAGACAAATTCACTTGCACATTTTCATCCTTTTGCTTTAATTTCTGCAAAAACTGAGCAGCAGTGATTCCATCAAGTGGAGTTGTGAGCCGTATAGTATGTGCAATAGATGCAGACAGAATGCTCAGCTCACTTTCCCAAAGGAGATGGAACAGGTATTGTATGTTGCATCTGAATTTGCCATCCTTACTGAGCACATGGCTAGTGCTGTACTAGGCACCTTGCACATGCATCCACCCGACTCCTTTGGGAATAAATCTGGGAAAGCAGCGTGCTTCCAATGTCGCCTCCCAAATGCTGACAGGCTCACCTACCACCTGTTTCATTTGGTAGAGATCAATGTTGTCCCCCACTGGATCTCTGCCATGAAGTGGGTGCATAGTGTACTGTTCATACACATTATCATTCATCTCTACATTGACCTTCTCAATCATTGGTTTTGCATTATCCAACACATCATGTTCAGCAGACACGCTAGTCATGTGATCAATGTCAAGGTATGCATAAAAGGGATTGTTGCTCTTCATGTAAGTAAGAGCAAGCTTCACCTTCTCTACATTGACAACATCCTGACAAATGACCCTTGACTTTGTTAGAACACTGTTGACAAGAATAACCAAACTATTCTCACTGAAGATTGCCTCTACATTTTCCTGTAGAGGAAGTGGAAGATACATAATAGAACCCTTAAAAGACCAAATGAGTTCTTTTTTGTGGAATATTCCATGTTTTTGTATTCAGACTTAGAAATTGTTTGAAATGGTTTCATGGTCTGAATAAGAATCCGTTCAAACATATTCAGTGTGGCAATCTCAGCAGGCGTAACATGTGCCTTCATATTGTTCAGCACTGATCTTGGTGGCAGAATGTTACCCTTCACCTTGGTGAAACAGTGCTTGCACATCACAATGAGTGGGTTTAACTGGAAGTCACACTTTAACAGCAGATATGCTGAGAGTTGAAACCACATGACATTGTACAATGACAATTTTTCCAGGTTCACTGTAACCGTTTGCTTCTCATAACATAGTCGATCACATGAAACACATATAGAGTTGAATTTCTCTGTCTTTGCCAACTCAAATTTGGCAATGGATTTCCCAAACTACTGGAGAATATCACTTTCTAAGACAGATACACAATTTCCATCAGCAGTTGATGACTGTTCAATCACAGTATCTGTGACACTGCTGTCATGCCACAGCTGTTTTGGAAATGTCATTGCATCATACATGTCACCAGACTGCAGTAACTTATTCAGCTGAGTGTACTGTGCAACAACTCATCGCATCTCATAGACCATATATACAAAGTTAAGCATCCCTGATTGATGCACTCCCAGCATCCACATGTGGTGAAATGCACTGTCGCAAATACCACTATCTAGGCATGCAAGCGAGTGACCCATAAGTCCAGTATGTGGACGGATCTCACAAAGATCTATGGTCTCAAAGAGTTTATGTCTGTCTTTATGATCAGTAATGACAAACAGGTTGATGAAGTGCTCAACTTTGTCAAATGATGATTGCCTCCGATTGCCGGTTTCATCACATGTCCATGATAGACAGTGATGCTTACATGGCTGAACAGTTTCCTCAGACTCATCCTCTGACTACATAGTAGTGTCATCACACACACTCAACACATTGCAGTTTACCAGACTCATCAATGCAGAAGTTGCTGTCCTTTTTCTGTTAGTAATAGGACTCTTCCTAGAAATATGCTTCTGAGTGCAGTGTGTGCAGCCAGCTACCTGTGAAAACATCACAGAAATTGTGTTGGTTCAAGACAGGATAGCATTGTAGCCTCATCTTTATGGCTTACACAACTTTCCTGAACTGCTCAAGTACATGTGCCATCTTACGCCATAAGCGCTGAAGAACAAATAGTGCTCTATTAACAAATGTACGGACTCTGAGGCGCAATTTCATCAGAGATAGAGGACTAGTTTTTTGTGCTCATGTCTCATCACAGAAGCAATAAGTCTACCAATCTTAGCTTCTGAAGCAAGTGATTGAAAATACCTTTGCTTCCTCAGATGAGCATCAGCAGTCATGCCTTTACGCTGCTGCTTAGTACGCTTCTTTATGCTTGCCTTTGCAACATTAGTGTTCCATCGAAAATATTTCTGGAACTGTTGCAGGGTTCTGCATTTTTTTCTTGCAGTTGAGCAAGTACGTACTTTTTCTGCTGAGTGTGCAACCTGTGAAGTCACTCCTTGAGCAGAATGCTGATTCAGTTTACATCTTGATGTACCATGTGTGGTTTTTGGATGACTCTTAAGCAACAGTGAACTACTATGATACCTGTTTCATCTCTGCATAGAACTGCATCTCTGTGTAGAGGGCATCTTTCTTCTCTGGAAATTTACAGTAGTGTGGAACAATCTTCTGTAAGTATCAGACACCTGTATAAGAAATAGAGAAAATGAATATTTAGTGGGGAGATAACTTTTTTGTCCTAACATTACATAATCACACACACTGCTCACGAGTCATCTTACTAGAATAAATAGCACAGCTTACAAAACATTGCACAGATAATCCTTCTTATAGCTGAACACTAGTGAATGCAACATACAATTTTTCAAGTGCTGCAGAATGGAAGCTGACTTACAATACAGAGAATATATCTAAATATGTCAGAAACTAAAGTTTTGTCACAATTTTAAGTATCCACAGTATTTTTTCCAAAAATACTTTATTTTTCAACATTTTCAAAAGTAGTGTCGAATGTACGACACTGTCACAAAATGTGGTGTCGTGCGCACAAAAGTGTTACAAAATTTGGTGTCGTCAGCATGTCACTGTCATACGTAGTGTCGCAAAATAGTGTCAACAGCATGAAAGTGTCGAATAATAGTGTCGTGAGCATGAAAGTGTCAAATATACACATATATCACATAAAAAACACCCTCTTTAAGGCTAAGCCAGTCAGGCACTGCTTTGTATTTGAGTGGCAGACGCTCACGCCAATGGAAAGTAACATTGATCAGGCCATGTCTGGCAACCAATCACAACTGGTGAAGACTGGAGAAGAAGGACATAGCGGCCATCTTAGGAAAAGACTAAGCAGCCTGCTTTACTCTGTGTAAGTACATCACATTTTCTATTCAATTTTTCTAGCATTATGCAAACTGTTAGCATCACAAAAATATCATTAAACAAAACATTTTTTACTGCTCTATTTGACTAGGACAATCTAAATAACCTGTAATCCTGTAAAAAGAAGTTATTAGTGTTTAAAGTCAGAGTGTCAATCAGTACTTACTAGCACAGAAAGAACTGCAAATGGAGGCAGAAAGTAAGCAGCACGTGTAACATAACACATGAGGCAACCAATCATACACCACTGTGTAGTTGTGATTATTTGAAGTAGCCTATGAAAATGTAATATTTTCCCACCAAGAAATCTTCCAACATTTCTGCTTGACAGCAGCTGCAGCCATTCAGTATAGTCAGTCAGTGCATCCACTGTATTGGTTAGCCATGAGAAAGCATTAACCAATTACTTTCTAAATCACTCTGTTTTGGGACAGCCACCAAAGCAATGTTGAAGGAGAGAGGGAAATTGTAGTTTCATATTCAATAGTGACTAGACACTGCAGGACAAACACTGATCTTTTTGGTAGCACTCTGTCCACTTCTCAGCTTAAAACCTCAGAATGGCAAAAAACAGCAAATGGACTGTGTGGGTCGTCGGCAGCAGTATAGTAAGGGAGCTTCAGAGTACACTCAGTGGAGTGATTTGGGGAAAGACCTGCAGCTTCCAAATTGCTCTGTTAAGTGGTTTGGCAGGGGAGGCATGAGATGGGAGCATCTCATGTCAACAATGCACAGACTTCTGAGGACTCAAGCTCAACTGGACATACTGCTGATTCATCTCAGAGGCAATGATTTGGCACCAAACGATGGGTAGATTTAGTGTCAGAAGCAAAATTGGACCTTGCTTCTATTATGGGTATGTTACCTGGCTGTAAGATCATTTTTTTCTGATACTGCAGAGCGTAGGGTATGGCAAGCAGAACAGCACATGTACCTGCTTGACAGAGCACAGAGAAAGGTAACCATACAAATATTTGGATATCAGAGCATGTCTGGGATGCACACCATACGTCACTCTAAAATTAAGTTTTGTAATGATTGGCTACACCTACCAGATGGTGTGCACTTCTCTCATGCTGGCAATTGCCTTTTCCTGGGAGATCTTCGAGATGGAATCCTCACAGTCCTTTAAAAATATCAGACTGTTAAAACAGATATCTTTAAAAAAAATGGCTCTTTTAAGAGCCACAAAACCTTGGTCAAAAAATAGATAAGCTGCATACATAACACACACAACACAAACACATGCTATCTTACTTTCACACTACTACCCAACCTTGATACACGACCATGTTGAGAATTATGACATGCATACAGCTCCTGTTAACAAGCTGTAGTATAAATATCTAGCTATGTGGTTCCAGTATGCATATAAGGCACAGTTCAAACATGACATCATGGAGCCAGTACTGTGTTGTTCATTTGATGTAATCTAACCATTAGTGTTGCCATATGGCATTACTTCTTATAATAACTGTATAATCATAATAATGATGCTGTCTGCACACGTGTAGTCAAAAAGCTGAACAGAGCAGATGCATACACGTAACAATATACCACATTATCATACTATTGTCTGTCTCTCTATTTATTGCAGCTTTAAAAAAAAAGGAAAGGATGAGAATCTGGAGTTTGAGGGAGGTGTGCTGCCTGCTTCAGGCAGCTCAGGCTAGAGGCAATGCCAGAGTGCTAATGTGGAGCACAAACAAGAAGCTGGATGCAATGTGGAGGTGGATCAATGGTACTTGCACATGTGCTTGAAAGTTAAAAACAAAAATTTGCAGATGTGCAAGAGGAAGTGGAAGCTGTTGCACCAGCAGTTCTACGTCCTCAAGAACCGAGGAGAGGTACCAGACTATGACGCAGGCTGGTACTACCTCACATATGAGATGTGGGAGGCTGCTGGTAAGCCTGCTGTTGGGGAGTGCCTACAACATCGAGAGTAAAGAAACTATTTGTTACTCAGCACAACATATACTTAAAGAATAATCACTAACAAGGTTGCTGTTGTGCTGGATAACATCACACCTCAGGTGGTTGGGTACAAGAGCACAGGCTGAGTGCATCCAATGCCTGAGGCATCACATCCCACCACAACACACAGGTTGAATGTCATTATTGCCATAATGCAATGGTTTGTTGTAATACAGAGTGTAAAAAATAATGTTAATTTGTGTGTAACTGCAATCAGCGTAATGTTCCGTTGATGTCCATGGCCTCAGTTTTGCAATGGTTCTGCACTCAGGGTACAGTACCTGATGGGGGGGGGAAGGACATTGCTTGGATGACATTGTGCAACTCCTAACTGTCCTAACCTGTCTGTTCCTGCAACCATGCTAGTATACCTTTGGTATCCATGACCTCAGTTTTAGAATGAGTCTTCACTCAGGGTGCAGTTCCTGGTCTGGAGGGGGGCATTGCATGGTTGACACCATGAAACTCCTAACTGTCCTAACTTGTCTGTTCCTGCAACCAGGCTGGGGCACCTTTGATGTCCATGATCTCAGTTTTACAATGGGTCTCCACTCAGGGTGCAGCACCTGGTCTGGGGGGGCATAGTCTGGCTCACACCATGCAACTCTTAAGTGTCCTAACTTGTATCTTCCTGAAATCAGGGTGATATTCCATTGATGCCCATGGCCTCAGTTTAACAATGGGTCTGCATTCACGATACAGTACCTGATCGGTGGGGGGGGGGACATTGCCTGGCTGATGCTGCGCAACTCCTAACTGTTCTAACTTGTGTGTTCCTGCGATCAGGGTGGTGTACCATTGATGTCCATCTCCTGTATTTCCCTGTGTGTCTACACCCAGAATGCAGTACATGGCCTGTGTGTGTGTGGGGGGGCATTGCATGGCTGACACCATGCAACTCCAAACTGTCCTACCTTGTCTGATCCTGCAACCAGGCTGGTATACCTTTGATATCCAATACCTCAGTTTTAGAATGAGTCTGCATTCAGGGTGCAGTTCCTGGTCTTGGTGGGGTGGGGGCATTTTATGGCTGACACCATGAAACTCCTAACTGTCCTAACTTGTCTGTTCCTGCAACCAGGCTGGGGTACCTTTGATGTCCATGACCTCAGTTTTACAATGGGTCTCCACTCAGGGTGCAACAATTGGTCTGGGGGGGCATAGCCTGGCTGACACCATGCAACTCCTAAGTGTCCTAACTTGTGTCTTCCTGAAATCAGGGTAATATTATGTTGATGTCCATTGCCTCAGTTTTACAATGGGTCTGCACTCAGGATACTGTACCTGTTCTGGGGGAGGGGGGACATTGCTTGCCTGATTCTGTGCAACTCCTAACTGTCCTAGGTTGTGTGTTCCTGCAGTCATGGTGGTGTACCGTGATGTCCACAGCTCTCATTTCCCTGTGCGCCTACATTCAGAATGCAGTACATGTCCTGTATGGGGGGGACATTGCGTGGCTGATGCCATGCAACTCCAAACTGTCCTAACTTGTCTGTCCCTGCAACCAGGCTGGTGTACCATTGATCTACATGACCTCATTTTTACAATGGGTCTCCACTGAGGGTGCAGTGCTTGATCTGGGGGGGCATTGCCTGGCTAACGCCGTACAACTCCTAACTCTCCTAACTTGTGTGTTCCTGCAATCAGGAGGTGTGCCATTGATGTCCATGGCCTCAATTTTACGATGGCTCTCCACTCAGGGTGCAGTACCTGCTCATGGGAGGGGGGTGGGCATTGCCTGATTGATGGTGTGCAACTGCTAACAGTCCTAACTTGTGTGTTCCTGTAATGAAAGTGGTGTACTGTTGATCTTCATGACCTCACTATTACAGTGGGTTTCCACTCAGGATACGGTACCTGATCTGGAGCGAGGGCATTGCCTGGCTGACACCATACAACTCCTAACAGTCCTAACTTGTGTGTTTCTGCAATTAGGGTGGTGTACCATTGATGCCCATAGCCTCTGTTTCCCTGTGCGTCTACACTACATGGCCTGTTTGGGGGGGCATTGCATGTCTGACACCATGCAACTCAAACTGTCCAAACTTGTCTTTCCTGCAACCAAGCTGGTAAACTTTGATGTCCATGACCTCACTTTTACAATGAGTCTCCACTCAGGGTGTAGTACCTGGTCTGGTGGAGGGGGGGCATTGACTGCCTGACACCATGAAACTCCTAACTATCCTAACTTATCTTTTCCTGCAACCTGGCTGGTGTACCTTTGATGTCCATGACCTCAGTTTTGCAATAGGTCTCCACTCAGGCTGCAGTATCTGGTCTGTGTGTGGGGGGTATTGCCTGGCTGATGTCATGCAACTCCTAAGTGTCCTAACTTGTGTCTTCCTGAAATCAAAGTGATGTTATGTTGATGTCCATAGCCTCAGTTTTGCAATGGGTCTGCACTCAGGATACAGTACCTGCTCTGGGGGGGGGCATTGCCTGGCTAACGCCATGCAACTCCTAACTGTCCTAACTTGTGTGTTCCTGCAGTCATGGTGGTGTATTGTTGATGTCCATTGCCTTCGTTTCCCTGTGTGTCTACACTCAGAATGCAGTACATTGCTTGTGGGGGAGGGGCATTGTATGGCTGACGCCATGCAACTCCAAACTGTCCTACCTTGTCTGTCCGTGCAACCAGGCTGGTGTATCTTTGATGTCCATGACCTCAGTTTTACAATGATTCTACACTCAGGATGCAGTACCTGGTCTATAACTGTCCTAACTTGTATACACCTCCAATCACGGATGTGTACCATTGATGTCCATGGCCTCAGTTTTGGTGTAGGTCTCCACTCGGGATGCAGTACCTCATCTGGGGGCATCTTAAGTTGCAGACAATACTAACATTGGTGAAACAAATCTGTATTAAATAACTGCAGAGACACATACCACACTCGATAAATATTACCTTTAATTCACAGGACATCACAGGCGCTCCCCACCACATCAAGAGGTAGTACCAGCACAAGCTGAGGCTGTGGAGGCCGAACAGTCTGACTCGGGCAGTGTTATCTTTGTCAAGTCAGAAGGTAAGACAATCCTATTGAAAATGATTTGAATAGCTGATCTCAGTACTTGGTGTGCATCACATGCTTTATCCTCTGCAAGCACTCAGCTTCTGTAACATTGCTGTGTAAGACTGTAGCTTTGCTCTGACTCTACACTCAAGAGCCAGAACCTCCTTCTGGGGGATCAGAGGACATACCCTTGCTGACCCCATACAACTCCTAAGTGTGCAAACTTATGTAGATCTGCAATCAACAAGGTGTACTGGTAATGTCCATGTCAGTAGTTTTGTTGTGGCTCTCCACTCAAGACACAGCACCTGTTCAGTGGTGAGGGGTTCACACCCTGGCTGATACCACGGAACTCCTAACTGTGCAAATGTCTGTACCGTTGACATCCATGACAGTACTTTTGTTGTGGCACTACAATCAGGCTACAGTACCAGTTTCATTTTGGGGTATTGCCTACTTCAGAACATCCAACTACTTAGTCTCCTAACTCGACTAATCACCTTGCTGAGCCCATGTAACTGATAACTATATTAATTTGTGTACTCCTCATATCATGGTGTATCATTGATGTACATGACCTCAGTTTACCTGTGTGTTATTAGCTCGCTTTACCTGTACAAGTCCTCAGTGTTCTAACGTGTGTGAATCTGGCACCATGCATACATACATACATACTCATAATATTAATGGCTTTTGTTGGACTATGGCTATGCACTCAGCAAACAGCAGATGCCATGCAGTTGCATAAAAAGCAGTGAAACATCATTGCCTAGCTCAGTGTGTGTAACTCCTCAGTGTTGTCACTTCTATACAGCTGTAATCAATACTTTATACCATTAATGTCTATCGCTGTACTTGTACTATTGCTGTATACTCATCTTCTAATGCAACATCAGGAGGGGTCTGATTACATTGCCTGTCTGAGACAGTACTACAACTCATTCTCCTATCTTGCACACATCTGCTTTCAGAGACGTATATAATTAATGTTCATGCCTGTATTTCAACAGTGGTAGTATATCATTTGTTTTACCATTGATTTAATCTCACAACGACAAGTTGTCAGCAGGCACACCATTAACTGTAGTACACTGTGCCATTCCAAAATCATAACATGAATAGGTATGTAAGACAATAACAGTGTTGTTTACCATAGACATATTGAGATGATCCCTTTTAAACAATCTATTTATGTATTCTCTAGTGGTCAGGGAGGCTGTTGCCACAGTACAAAAGCAGGTGAAGCAGGAGCCTGACACCAGTGCTGAACAGAAGTGTTGTAAAAGAAATGCATACAGATGTCGGGAATTGCTAAACAGACTATTAGCATATGTTATATCCTAGTCTACATTTACTCAATCAGAAAGATGTACAGTTGATGTCCATGGCTTTAGCTTTGCTGTGATTTTCCTCTCAGGATACAGTACCTGGTCTGTGGTGAGGAAGAGGCATTGCCTCGCTGAGTCCATGCAACTCCTCAGTGGCCTAACTTGTGTCTAACTGCAATCAAAGAGCTGTACTGTTAATTTCCATGGCCTTTATTTTGCTGTGCCTCTCCACTCAGGATGCAGTACCTGGCCTAGGGGGTACATTCCCTGGCTGAGTCCGTACAACTGCTAACTATGCAAATTTGTGTACACCTGCAATCACAGAAGCATACCATTGATGTGCATGGCTTTAGTTCAGCTGTGGCTGTCCACTCAGGATGCAGTACCTGGTCTGTTGGAGTTGGAGAGGGATTGCATGGTTGACGCTGTGCAACTACAAACATTTCTAACTTGTCTGTTCTTGCAACTAGGGAGGTATACCATTGATGTCCATGGGCTTTGTTTTCCTGTGCCTCTCCACTCAGGATGCAGTACCTGGCCTAGCGGAGGGGAAGAGAATTGCCTGGATGAGTCCATGCAACTTCTAACTGTTCTAAGTCATGTATACCTGCAATCACATATGTGTACTGTCGATATCCATGGGTCAGTTTTACTGTGGGTCTCCACTCAGGATGCAGCACATGATATGGGGGGGGGGGCATTGCTGGCTCACGCCTTCCAATTCCAAAATGTCCTAACTTGTGTGTTCCTGCAACCATGGACATGTACCATTGATATTCATGTCCTTCCTATTCCTGTGACTCTTTACTCCGCATTCAATACCTGGTCGTGGATGGGGGGGGTCATTGCCTGGCTGAGGCTGTGCAGCAGCTAACTTACCTAACTTGTGTACAGCCACAATCAGAGTGGTGTACCATTGATGTTTTCTTGTGGATCTCCACTCAGGAAGCAGTACCTGGTCAAGTGGTGGGGGGGGGCAGCCTTGCCTGCCTGACACCATGTAACTACAAACTGTTCTAACTTGTGTCTTACCGCAACCACAGACATGTACCATAGATGTTCATGGGCTTCTTTTTCCTGTCACTCTCTACTCAGCATTCAGTATCTGGTCTGGGGGGGTGGCATTGCCTGTTTGACACCAGACAACTCCTAACTATCCTAACTTTTGTGCACCTCCAATGAATTAGGTGTACTGTTGATGTCCATAGCCTCAGTTCTGCTGTGATTTTCCACTCAGGATGCAGTACCTGCTCGGGGGGGGGGGGGGGGGCATTGCTTGACAGACATCATACAAGTCCTAACTGTCTTAACTTCTCTGTTCCTGCAATCAGGGATGTGTATTGTTGATATCCATAGCCTTTGTATTTCTGTGGCTCTCCACTCAGGATGCAGTACCTGTTATGCAGGAGATGGTGGGTGAGGAGGGGGCCTTATCTGGCACAGGCCATACAACTGCTAACTATACTAATTTGTGTGCATCTGCAATCAGAGACATGTACCATTGATGTACATGACCTCAGTTTTCCTGTGGGTCTCCACTCAGGATGCAGTACCTTGTCTTGAGGTTAGGGGGGTGAGCAGGCATTGCATGGCTCAGGCCATCCAACCCCTAACTGTCCTAACTTTTGTCCACCTGCAATCAAGGAGGTGTACCATTCATCTTTATGTACTCAATATAGATGTTACTGTCTAGTCAGGATGCACTACCTGTCCATGGGGGGGGATGGGCGGCATTGCCTGGCTGAGGTTGCACAACTCCTCATTATCATAAGGTGTGTGTATCTTAACAAAAAATACATATCTCAAACCATTTTAAAGATATGGACCCCAGAAGGAACATATAATGAGATCAAACAGAACCAGTGAAGTACAATTATCACTGTTACATGTTAATAGATGTTTTTTTTTCTCTTTACAGATCTGCCACTAACTACATCATGCACTGCACACTGTTGCTGTGTTCACAGACTCGAGCACAAGATTGACTGTCTGACAAAAGAAGTAGTAGACCTGCGAGAGGGACAACAACAAATACTACCCCTTCTTAAAGCTCAGCAGGCAACGGTCAGCCTTGTGCTTGAGCCTGTGGACACAGCAGCAGGTAGCAGCTCATGCACCACCACTACTTCATCTGCCAGTGTCACATCCAGTCTTCCTGACCACTGATGGACATCCTCCACAGCTTTCCTGGTATCTCCCCCATGGCGCAACAACTTCCACTTCCGTTGTGCTTCCACATGCATCCAGCTTCCTGTCCTGAGCTGCATCAATCAGCAGCACACTTCCCTCGGAACTATTTAACTGAAAAAATTGTTTTCATTTCAAAATATTAAATTATATATTTGTTTAATAATTTTTCTTTAAAATAAGAGTGAAAGAAACATAAAATAGCAAAATCAACATTTTATAATGAATATTTATTTTCACAGAATATATGTATTTTTCTCTAAATTATGTTTACTTGATTCTTTTTTATATTTTTCTAGAAACTTATTTAACTGAAAAATCTAAATTTTATGATGAATATTGTTTTACAGAATATATATTTTTTTAAATAATGTTCACATGATTATAGAATATGTTTATTTCCTATACTTTTCTACAAAAAATTTTTACAACAAACTTTCATAAATATTTTCTTTAAAAAAGTGTGTTTCTTCTGCAATTTTTAAATGCATGACTATTGTGCAACTATAGGCATCCTAACTTATTGCATGTCATAGAAACCAGAAACACCGTTCTTTACCATGCCTCACTTTTACAATGGGTCTCCACTCGGAGTACAGTACCTGATCAGGGTGGGGGGGCATTGCCTGGCTGATGCTGTGCAACTTCTAACTGTACTAACTTGTGCTGCTGCAATCAAAGTGGTGTAACATTGATGATCATAGCCTCAGTTTTACAATGAGTCTCCACTCAGGATGCAGTACCTTGTCTGGGGGGCATTCCTGGCTGACAACATGCAACTCCAAACTGTCCCAACTTGTGTGTCCTACAATCAGGGTGGTGTACCATTGATGTCCATGACCTCAGTTTTACAATGGGCTCCACTCAGGGTGAAGTACCTGGTCTGGGGGGACATTGTCTAACAGACACCATGCAACTCCAAACTGTCCTAACTCGCTGCACATGGCCTGTGTGTGGGGGTTGGGGGCGTTACCTGACTGACACCATGCAACTCCAAACTGTCCTAACTTATCTCTTCCTGAAACCAGGCTGGTGTACCTTTGATGGCCATGACCTCAGTTTTACAATTGGTCTCTACTCAGAGTGCAGTACCTCATCGGGGGGGGGCATTGCCTAACTGATGCCATGCAACTCCTGACTATATTAACTTGTGTGTTCCTGCAATCAAAGCGGTATACTGTTGATGTTCATTGCCTCAGTTTTACAATGGGTCTCCACTCAGGATGCAGTACCTTGTCTGGGGGCATTCCCTGCCTAACGACATGCAACTCCAAACTGTCCCAACTTGTGTGTTCCTGCAGTCAGGGTGGTGTTATGTTGATCTCCATGAGCTTCCTTTTCCTGTGGGTCTCCACTCACAATACAGTACCTGGCCTGTTGGGGGATGGGGGTGGTGGGACATTGCCTGTCTGGCCATGCAACTCCAAACTGTCCTAACTTCTGTGTTCCTGAAACCAGGGTGATATAACATTGATGTCCATGGCCTTCATTTTACAATGGGTCTCCAATCAGGAAGATGTCTATTGATGTCCATGGCCTCAGTTTTAGAATGAGTCTCCACTCAGGGTGCAGTACCTGTTCATGGAAGGGGGGGTCATTGCCTGTCTGTCATCATTCAACTCCAAACTGTACTAACTTGTCTGTTCCTGCAACCAGGCTCATGTACCTTTGATGTCCCTCAACTCACTTTTACAATGGGTCTCCACTCAGGGAACAGTACCTGATATGGGGGGTGGGGGCATTGCCTAGCTGACACTGTGCAACTCCTAACTGTCCTAACCTATGTGTTCCTGCAATCAGGGTGATGTTATGTTGATGTCCATGGCCTCAGTTTTACAATGGGTCTCCACTCAGGATACAGTGCCTGCAGTGAAGGAAGACTAAGGGAGGGATAGTGAGGCTGAATAAAGGAGAGGGGGCAGAGGGTGATGGTGAAAGGCAGAGATACTAAACAAATATCTTTGCTCAGTATTTACAAATGAAGAGGGGCGGTACCTAAAACAAACAATAGAAACACTCTGGATACAGAAGTTAATACCAGCCCATTTACAGAACAAAGGGTTCTGAAAGAACTCTTAAAACTGAAGGTGGAAAAGCAATGGGGTCTGATGGGATTCATCCCAGAATTCTAAAGAACTAAGGGTAGAACTAGTGAAAGCACGGACTACCCTCTTTAACAAATCATTGGAGGATGGGTGGTACCTGAGGACTGGAGGAGGGCAGATGTGATTCCCTTCACAAAAGTGGGAGCAGGGCAGAAGCAGGAAACTACAGACCTGTTAGTTTAACCTCAGTGATAGGGAAAATGATGGAATCACTTGAAGGAAAGAATTGTCAAGTACCTAGAGGCCAGTGGGGCACAGGACCCAAGGCAGCATGGATTCACAGCAGGAAGGTCATGTCTGATGAATCTAATAGATTTCTTTGACTGGGTGACCAAAGTAGTAGATCAGAGAGGGGCTGTGGACATAGCCTACCTAGACTTTAGCAAGGCATTTGACTCAATCCCACACAAAAGATTAATATACAAGTTAGCCAGCCTGGGAGTGGGTCCCAAGATGATAGCCTGGGTAAAGAATTGGCTGGAGAATAGGACACAGAGGGTAATAGTAAATGGAGTCCACTCTGAAGAAAGGGGGGTTACTAGTGGGGTACCGCAGGGTTCAGTATTAGGACCGGTCCTCTTCAATGTCTTTATAAGTTACATTGCAGAGGGACTGAAGGAAAAGTATGTCTCTTTGCAGATGACACAAAGATCTGCAACAGAGTTGACGACAAGGTGGGGTGGAAAGGATGAGAAGGGACTTGGCAAGGTTAGAGAAATGGTAAATGTATGGCAGCTTAGATTCAATGCTAAGAAGTGAAAGGTAATGCACTTGGGAAACAAAAACCCAGGGGAAGAGTACTCAATGGGGGGGTGAGATACTAACAACAACAAAAATGGAAAGGGACCTGGGGGTAGTCATATCAGATGACTTAAAGGTGGGCAAGCAACGTGAAAAGGCAGTAAGGAGGGCTTGGGGGATACTGGGATGCATAGGGAGAGGCATCAACAGTAGAAAACAGGAAGTTGTTATCCCTCTGTACAGACAGCTGGTGAGACCCCATCTGGAGTACTGTGTGCAGTTCTGAAGACCCAGTCTCCGCAAGGACATAGACAAGATGGAAGCTGTCCAGAGGAGGGCAACTAAAATGGTGCAGGGTCTGCACCAGAAGACATATGGAGAGAGACTAAAGGAGCTTAATATGTATAGCCTCGAGGAAAGGAGGCAGAGGGACATGATAGAAACTTTCAAGTACCTCAAGGGAATCAACAAAGTCCAAGAGGTAGCATCTTTCAAAAAGAGTGTGCAAGAACAAGGTGGCACAATTTGAAGATGGGGGCAGCTCAGAGGTAATGTAAGGAAGTATTTTTTTCACAGAGGGTTGTGGATGCATGGAGCGGCCTTCTGGAGAAGTTGTGAGTCAAAAACAGTGGTTGAATTCAAGCATGCATGGGACAGTCATAAGGCAATTCTAGGGGTGGGGTAGAAAGAAGTAGGCTGCTGGTTAACTAGGATCTGCAGCTTATCCATTAGGTAGGGAAATGGGCAGACTGGGTGGGCCAAGTGTCCTTATCTCGCCGTCAAATTCTATGTTTCCATGTGTCTATGGTACTTCATTTTAATTGCCTTGACCCTTGATCTTACTGTTAGACCCCATATGCATAATTAAATCTACATAGGGCATTAGCTGTCTTCTTTAATTTATCTATTGTTTTTTCTATATGATCAATCCATGTTCCATTTGTTGTGAACATTATGCCCAAGTACTGATAAGCTTTCACTATTGTTAGTTTTTCTCCATTATAAGTGAAAGATCCCCTGTTTTTCCCCTTTCCAAATATTGAGATTTGTGTTTTGGTGAAATTTACATTCAGCTCAAGAGAACCTGTAATATTTTGCAGCATTACAATCTTTTTCTGCAATCCCAATTTGGTCAATAAAGCAATGTCATTTGCAAAACCAATATTCCACATTTCTCATGCAGTATTTTAGGGGAGTCTGTATCTGATGTATCTATTTCCTCCAATAGACCATTTACATATAATGAAAAGATCTCAAAAGCATATGTTTTATTGTATTCTTGTAAAAGTTCAGGTATAACACAAGGATATGAACAGTCTCGCCTATTCAGCAAATTACAATCACTTGTCTTGTCTAAGTAGGTAAGCAACTAACATGTAAACTGCTACAGCAGCGGTCTTAGCCAGGAAAGTGGTCCCACATATGATTTTGCATACTACATCCCAAATGACATTAGCATCAGGTGCTATATCATTTACTTTATCAGCACTTTATACGCTTATATGTCTGTTTTCAACAGATAAAATTACAAACTTTGATTTTACCACAGGAACTATCACATAGGCAACAATGGTATCGAAGTCCTATTTTATAATCAACACACTGTAAAGTCAAATGGTTCCATGACACAGTCTGAAATCATCATGTTAATGCATGTGTAGAGTGAAGAACCCAGATAGACAAGAGATGGAAATGCTTCAATTTGGGCCCTATACATTCTTCAGAGCCATTGCTGTACAGTGACCCCACCTCCCCATGGCACTGTTAACACCACTCCCCATCCAGTACCCACCCATTGGTTATGTGGATCAGGATGGCCAGAGACACAGCTCTACTCACACCTCCTCAGCCACTGGCCATCCAAGTGTTGCTGGGAGCATGCTGCTATATACAGTGCATGCTATAGATAGGTTGTCCATTACCGCATTTTGCCTGTCAGTGCCAACACCTGCTGAGAGGTACCACCTCCTGCGTTGCATTACAGATGTGGTTGGCAATCGGTAGAATTTGTAATCGGCATGTACTGCAGTATTCTACTCATTGTTTTGCAGCACCTAGATGAGCTTCCTTGCTCTTCCACCAGGTGGCAACCAGGACCTACTATTGCTGTATTGAATGATTGCTGTACCATCTTTTGTTCCAACCCACACACCTGCAGATGGTGCCCTACATTAAAATGCAGATTTACTACTTTATGTTGCATGTACTGTATCTTAATATTACTGCATCTGCAACATTACTATTTGAAAATATAAAAAAGTATTTCCACAGCACAGACTCTCATAAACATTATAAAGATCTGTTTGGATGAAAATCTGCAAATCTGAAATTGTGTCTTCAACAGCAAGTGCCCCCCCCTGCATTTTTTCCTATGTACAGTATGTGTTAGGGTATGCCATTTTGTTATTGAAAATGCATTAACTGTGCCTTTATTTCTAGATTTACTTTAATGTAGTGGTTTCTCAGTTTCTTCTTTCTGAGGCAGTGGTCATTGACAAAATTATTTTTTTGGCGGCTCCCACCATGCAAGCTAATGGACTCCAATCAAAGCCTGTGCTCTCTGTCAACTATGCTGAATTCCTTGTCTTGCTGTTTGTGTCAGTCCACGTCTCCTCCACCCCCCACACATACACTCACCTCCCAGTAACACAGAAGTATACTGTGTCTGGAATACTTATTTTATGTTTGGATGCCTAATACACCACTCTGCTACACAGGAAAAGTCTCAACATTGGCACACTTTTGAGAAGCAAATCTGCCAAAGTGCACATGTTCTTTGTGAAACTGTTAGCCTTTACAGAATGCTGCTATTATCTGTAGAAATGTTAAAACAGTTTTATATAATGTTCATTCTATTAGGTATAGTTATTATTGGAAAGTTAGATGTTTATAATAATTTCTGATTCTGGTGATTTAGTACATTTTATAAATAATTTTGAATGTAGTGTATGAGGAGAAATGCAAGGTGATCTGGTCCCTATATGTATGATTTTACTATCATCCTACTAGACAAATGGCTGTTGTCCCGGATTCACCCCTTTTCCTCACAAAACACAGAGACCATTGTTTGTTGTTGTGCTCAGATTGGCAATTAATTTATTCATATTCACAAATCCATATTCCATTTTCCACATCATTATTATCATATTGCCATAGTGTCCATTTATTCCCATCCATATCTCTCTTGATCATCCATCCCAGGCAAAAACCTGGGTGCCTTCTTCTCCTTTGCTGTTAGGTAACGGTGAAAACCGAGACCACTTTCTCTCATCTCCTCTTCCTCCTCTTGTGTTATTCCTTTTTCTCCCCCGATCCCCCCCTTTTTCCCTCATTTTTCCTTCCTGCCATCCACCTTGGCAGCCCATATTCCTCTTATCCCTGCTCTCCATCTTTGGCAGTCCTGATCAATCCTCTTCTGCCATCCACCTTTGCAGGCCCTCCCATACTGTCATCTGCCCTCCATTTTGTAGTCCATATCCTGTTTCTTACCTGCCATCCACCTTTGGCAGTCCAACATCCTACTGAGCCCGTCTGTCTTCCACCATGACAGACCCTTAGTACTGCCCCCAATTGACCGTCTCTCCCTTGCAATCCATCTAGTTAGGTGGTGGAGGAATCAAAAACTCCAGCAAAAAGTGGCTGAGCCCCCCTGTGCTGGCCATTATGTACCTCCTCTTCCCTCCCTTCCTGCTACCTGCCTGTTGCTCCCATCCCTTGCTCCTCCCTTCCTTTCCCTCCCCTCTGAGCACAACCATTCCCTAAAAGGAAGGAAGGGGTGCACCAGGACAACCTGGTCTGCCCCTTAAAGGGCAAACTCCATTGTCCTGATCCCCTTTTCCCTCACAAAACACCGAGACCACTGTTTGTTGTTGTGGTCAGATTGGCAATTAATTTATTCACATTCATAAATCCATATTCCATTTTCCATATCTTTATTATCATATTGCCATAGTGTCCATTTATTCCCATCCATATATCTCTCTCTGATCATCCACCCCAGGTGAAAACCTGGGTGCCTTCTTCTCCTTTGCTGTTAGGTAACGGTGAAACCGAGACTGCTTTCTCCTTCCTCTTCTTCCTCTTCTTGTGTTCCTTCTTTTCTTCCCCCATTTTTCCACTAGCTAGTCTCCAGCTTCTGCTGGATGACTGGCTCTCTCAACTTAGGGGCTCCCTCGCCCCTATTCCTGGGTGCAAAACCACCCCCCTTTCTTTTTTTCTTTTTTTTTTATCTAACCGCCTCGTCTGTTTCCTCCATTCTTCTATGAAACTCATAGTTTCCGTGATTGAACATGTCGGTTGCTATATCTAACAAGTGTACCCTGCCTGCCCTGTAGAATTCATCCACCCATTCTTCTCACCCCCGCAGTATCACCTGTCCCCCATCTGCCTTATGAATGTCCCCACCCATCTATTCATTTTTCTCCTAGCTCTCTCCACTGCCTTGTGGCTGTGTTCCTGCCTCCATACCCTTCATAGTATCATATCTGACCAGGCCAGGCCTACTTGAGGCCACCACTGCTTTATTACCATTAGATCCTTCTTTATCTGCAAATATGTGTGCACCCAAGGTTTGTCTGCCAGGTCGTTGCACCCCAGGTGTAAAATAATTAGGTCTGGACTGGGCCGTCGTCTCCTGAGCTCCTTCAAAGCGGGCAGCAGCCAGGCCCATCTCATCCCTCAGAGGTCGTGCCATACCACTCTACACTGCCTTGTATCCTGGTATAATTGTTTTCCCCAGCTTTGTCTCTGCTCTCTTACCAGCCCAGTAAATATAGGAATGGCAGCAGATCCAGACTTCTGTGCTCTTTCCTCTACCTATGGGCAAAGAACATTAATTAAATTACGTACCATCTCAGTGCCCTCCTCCCATTATCCGCCCCCTCCACCCTTCCTCCCTTCTTTCTTTTTTTTTTTAACTTAGATCTTAATGTATTCTTCATAACTGGCTGATCGCCAGTGCTCCTTTTCCAAAATGTCCTTCACAGGCTCACCTGTTGCCGCCACTGGGAGGCCGCCCTATCCAAGAGAAAGGAAGAATAGTTCTCTGGGTTTCCCCCCAAAAAACCCATGCCCTTTTTAAGCACTGCTGTAATTTGATAGCTGGTGACTCATTTTCCATCCCCATGTACAAATAACTTCCCTGACCTGACTCTCTGCCCTGCGGCGAAAACCCACAGGGCCTGTACTGGGCATAAAGCCGTCTCTGAC
Organism: Neoceratodus forsteri; assembly: GCA_016271365.2. NCBI lineage: Eukaryota > Metazoa > Chordata > Ceratodontiformes > Ceratodontidae > Neoceratodus > Neoceratodus forsteri. The sequence continues at coordinate 249,222,031 of CM057455.1, forward strand.
TGCCCTTTTAGAGTTATAATGCACCCCTTCCCTTTTTGGTCCGTCTTTGACTTTTTTAGCCTGATTTTTATCTCACTTGTCCCCCAAATCACATTGTCCCATTCCACCCCGCCTTTCTTGTCTTCTTTTCCATGCCCTGCCACTTCACTTACTCTCATTGCCCCTGCCAACATGACTACATAGATTGTGTGAAAGAGCTGTGCCTCCTCCCCTGATCTGCATACCGCCGGCAACACCTCCTTTAACTTTATGAGCCACTGCTCTCCTATTGGCCTTCTATTATCCCCCAGTCCTTGCTTTATCCTACCCCATCCCTGCATCATTCTCCTGATGAGCATAGATTTATTAGGTCATTCCAGCTCTTTAGGCTTCATATGACGCTGATCCCTGCCAGATACACCCCATTGTGGTGTGAGCCGTCCTTTATTCCATTGTTCCACTGTGAACATACCTAACTGCTCCTCTGAAAGTGGCCAACTTACCTCCATCTGGTGTTCTGCCCTGAACGTCTGAAAAACCCTCCAGGCTCCATCGTATGCCCTCAGAGTCCGGGGGGCCCATGAACTGCGGAACTACATTTCTGCTCCTTCCTGCCAACATCCCAGATGTTCATTGGAATGGGTGTTTTGCGCTCTTCCACTGCTGGTGCCTGCTTCCAGAAACGGTCCAGCTGCAGATGGGAAAGGCTGTCAGCCAGGATATTATGCACCCCTTCTATGTGTTTTGCTCTGAAAGACATGTTCAGCCGCAGGGCCCTTAAAACTAACTGTCGTACTACTTGTGTGACTGTCTCAGACTTGGCTCCCCTGTTATTTAGTGCATGTACCACCACTCTATTGTCACACCAAAATGTCACTTTCTGATCCCGCAATTCCTCAACCACACCAAGGTACATGCCCATATAGGCATGATCTCCAGTAGCGTTATGTCCCTCACTTTTCCGTCCTTTATCCAACTGACCAACCATGGTTAAGCGAACCATCTGCCCCTTAAATAACCTCCCATGCCTGACCCACCCGCTGCATATTGTAGAGATCAAGATCTGTGTTATACAGCCACTTCTCCTGCCAAAACGAACACCCATTGTAGTCCTTTAAAAATTCCTCCCATATACCAAAATCGTTTCTCACACCTTGATTCAGATCCACCCAGTGATGCGGCCTGGTGATACATGCTGTCGCCTGACTAGTCTCCTTGTGAATGCCTCTACCCGGTCCTATGGCCCTGCATGGAAAGTTCAGGTGTCCTAGTACCTGCTGGACCTGTCTTAGCTGTACCTGTCTCCTGCTGGCATGTACCGAACTAGCTCCCTCAGCTTCCTTACTTTTCCGTCGGGTAACCTAAAAACTTCCTTTCGGCATCTATCTCTATCCCCAGGAATTCCGCACCTTGTTGGGCCCTTCTGTTTTCGCTGGTGCCAATGGGACTCCAACTCCCGCATAATTCCTGAAATTTTTCTAGCATCCTTTGTGTCTCTTCTCTCTCCTCCCAATGAGGAGAAAATAATCTGAGTAATGGATGACCGACCTATAACCAATTTTTCCTGTAAAATCCACTGCAGACATGTGCTGAACACTCAAACATTGCACATGCATCAGAGCATCCCATTGGTATTGCTTTGTCGAAATAATACTGCCCTTCATGTTTAAAACCCAATAGGTCCCAATCTTCCCTTCTGACTGGAAGCAGCCTAAAAGTGGATTCAATGTCTGTTTTTGCCATCCAAGCATCCCTTGGTGCTCAGATTATCCGAACCGCATCCTCTAGGGTTGCGTATGTCACCCTGCTATGTTTCTCACTGATAAAGTCATTCACTGACTCCTCTTCGGGATAAGACAGGTGACGAATCATTCTGAACTCACCTTCTTGTTTCTTGGGTACCAGACCCAAAGGTGATATCCTCAGGTTTTCCAGTGGGGGCATCTCAAATGGGCCCTTGACCCTGCCTGCTGCCCTTTCTTTCTCAATCTTTCTCCTCAATGTCTCCTCTTTCCCTTTTACAGACCCCAGGTTGCTTGCTTACCTTGCTTGTCTGGGCCCCTAAACTGTAAGGAGAAACCTATGCTAAAACCATTTAAAATCCTTTTCCGCTGTCCACGTCCGGATATATTTCCAGGCAGACTGTCCATGCCGCTAGGTTGATGGGGCTCCTGGCCATACTAAATTGCTCCTTGTGCGCCACCTGTTCCCCTTTTCCACCCCACCCCCTGCCTGCCAAATCTCCCTATTTTTATCAACTTTGCCCCCTCTACCCCCATTTCCCAGGCCCTTCCTCCCTGCTCCATGTTTGCCCTTAAATCTTGGGTCCTCCCGAAAAACTGCTGACCTGCTCCATGTCCCCTTGCCCCTGTGCACCAATCCTCCGCCATTCTGCACTTGCTAGCAGGGTGCCCCTCCACATCTTGAGCAGGTATGTCAAAACGACACTGAGGCCACTAGCAGATAGTTCTGTTAAAAGCCCAGCAGCTTCTTCTGTGGTGTCAAACCTTCTGCCCCACCCACCTCTGATGTGGACTGATCTGTCATGTAATCCGTCCATAGGTCTATTTGCTTGGTGTCCCACCTTACATCTCCAAAGGATGCCATCCTTTGATGGAAATATTCATTGTAATATATCCAACCTACCCCGCCTTTTGCTTTTGCCTTCCTTTTTATTAATGAGTAGGTAATGAGCGGGATGCCCAACTCCGGTTTCTTCTCCAGCACGATGGCCGAAAAAATTGCAAAACCTAAAAACCACCCATCCCAAGTCTTCCCTTTTGTCAGCTTGTCATCCTCTTTTCTTCCTAAGAGGACCATGGCAGCTGCCATCTCACTTTAGCTATACTCTCAGCTTCCTCATACCTTGCCACTGCCTCCTGCTTCGCCAGCGCAAATACATCCACATATTCCCTCCATATCCTTTCCTTTGTGGCTAGCGGTACATGCTCGCCCATCCTCATCCCAGGTGAGCCTACCTCTTGCCCCTTCCCCTCAGCTCATTTCTCCATGTCCCTGGTGCCCCTTTTCCTGACCTAATCTCTGCCAAAGCCGCTTCCATCTGCCCCAGCCCTCCTGTCCCCAGTGCTGTCACAGTCTGTCCTATATATTCTTTATGCTATCACCCACTGAACTGGGTGTGTACCTGCCACCTTTCCTGGCGAGCTGCCTGGAATCCTCACAAGGTCCCCTTGCTTCTTCTTCCGATTGAAGTGGAGATGGAGGTGAGATACCAGGGCTGGTGGGCCGGACTTGTTTTGGGATGCGTGCACCTGATCTGCTGGGGAGGGTCTCCTTTCTGCTGGGGTGGGTACTACCGTCAACAGGTCCGCATGGGTCATGGGTACTGGGTCACTCAGCTTGTCGGGCCCCTGTGTCCCTGGTGTCGCTTTTGTGGGACCGTGTACCCCTCTTGCTGGCCTTTTCCCTTTCCCGCCTTGTCCAGCCCTTGCTTTCCTGTTCTCACCGGACCTCCCCGGCTCCTCCCCCTCCACCAATTCCCACATTCTGTTAGCTTTCTCAGCCAAGTCGATTATCGCCTTGTAAGCGTCCTCCTTTGATGGCCTGCTTTTTCTGGGTGCCATGCTCGTCTGTGAAAACAACTATAGGAACACAACAAAATTATTTAACCATCCGCAATTGCAGAATGAACGACAAACACCCGGGCTGTGAAACGCCCCTGCCCCACAGTCGCACGAGTCCTGCTTATGCCCCCCCTCCTGGCGTGTGACCTCAAGCCGCGTGTTTGTCGCCCGTGTTCCCTTATACCATCCCCCGTCATAGCCTCCTGTAAACCTGCCGATGCACCAGGAACTGAATTGACTGGCCTCGGCTGAAATGGCAAGGTAAAGGACTCCCCCGCCCCATACGGCCTGTCCCGGCCCCCATGTGGTTGCCCACATGCCCTCATGCTCCTTTTGACTGGCCTTCCCCAGATAACCCATTCCTTCCAATGGGCCTCAAAAAAAAACCCTACTTAGTTCACCGCCATCCAAGAAACCCCTCCATATTACATCCCATGCACCAAACCCCCCCCCGGCCCCTGCTCCCAAACCCCCGGAGCAGGGTCCCTCATCAGTGGCAAACCTCAGTTCCCTGTAAATCAAAAAAATGCTGGCTGCTGACCCCACTTGCTCATACAGTACCCCGCAGTATCTGAGAGGCAAAAAATGCTATAGCCCCAGGCCCTGGGGGTGCCCACTTCAAAACGTGCCACACGGCGTGTGACATCCCGCCTCGGGCTTCAGCCTGAAAAAACTGTGTAACCCCCCCACCAGCTCCTGCCAGGCTCCACAACCCCCTTCTCTCGGCTCACCCCTCTGCCTGTAAGGCCATCCTCTAAGACCCCAGGACTGGGTGCCGTCCTCTCATTCAACACGCAGTGTGTGACGCCATGCCACGTGGTTATGCTCTCCCCACTTTGCGCCTCCTCCCATCACCATGAGGCTCCCCAATGAACAACCAACTGAAAAACAGGGGGCAGTCTCCCATGGACCTCGGAGCATCTCCAGCAGTGGGCACCATTCATTCCCTCACCACACGGCGTGTGCAGCATGTGCTGCGTGGCTACGGTCACCCACCTTGCGTGCTTCTCCATTTCAAGAGCCAGCCAGACCCCAGCACCCTGAGATGCCATCGTAAGTGCCTGCCCCAGGCCAGGACTTCTAGTGGCAATGACATTAATATTTTCTTGGCCCAGGTAGTGGGGCACCGTCCCCTCTGGCACCACGTGGCATGTGATGTCACACCGCGTGGCTTCAGCCCAGGACACACTTGCGTGCCTCCCTCCAGGCACCCTCAGCTTTCTCTCTCACCAACACCACCACAGAAGCTGGGTTAGAAACTCCCTTCCCATCCTAGGCCACGAGCTCGTCGCTCCTCCACCAGTGGTCTCCTCTTTTATTTTTGTATTTTTTTTATTTCTAGGCGTGATTCTGTGCAAAATTGGACTCCCAACTGTCAGGCGCCCTCACCTTGCGCTCTGCATCACCCAATAAGGCCCTGCCAGTCCCATATGCCCAGCACCCACACTATATATATATATATATATATATATATATATATATATATATATATATATATATATGTGTGTATATATATTTTTTTATATATATATATCCAACAACAGTGCTCCCTCACCAGCAGAGCCTGCCGATATCCCCCCTCTTGCTGTCCTCCCACCTGGTTCTTGTCCTCTTCCAGAAAACATTTTACACTTGCCTCTTGCCTTCTTCATCAATCACAAACCCTTCTCTCCCTCCACGCAACATCTTAAAAACATATCACTTGCCCACTTCAACAATCCCACACCAAACCACTACTCTCCTCCTCTGTTCATCTTCTCATTTTCTATTTTTTTTTAAAAAAACCTTTTCCATGTCCTTTCCTTCTATTTTCTTTTCGAAACCAAAAAACCTCCAAACCAATGCCAATATGATGTGCTGCAGTTCTGATGTAATCAAAAAACTCCAGCAAAAGTGGCTGAGCCCCCCCTTGTGCTGGTCCTTATGTACTTCCCTTCCTCCCTCCCCTTCCTTCTACCTGCCTATTGTTCCCATCCCTGGCTCCTCCCCTTCCTGTTCCCTCCCCCTCTGAGCACAACCATTCCCTAAAGGAAGAGAAGGGGTGCACCAGGACAACCTGGTCTGCCTCTTAAAGAGCAAACTCCATTAGGCCAGGAATTTTACCTTTGAGCACTTTTTGCTATGGGTTACCATCTCTGAGAAAGTATGGTATAATGTCATGGTCCTGCTGCAAATCGTTCTCTTTTGGATTTTTCTAAAGGATATGAAGGAGGGTCTCCTACTGATAGTGAATTTCTGGCAAAGTCACCAAATCTGCCCCGTGAATCATTTTGCAAAGTTTCCTGTTTAATAGGAAATTCATGTATTTCAGGCTCCCATCATATAAGGGAGCTTTATCGACAGCAGACACTGCTCTTTCCACAAGACATCATAAAGAAATGCTACTTTTGCCAGCCCCCCATGCACCTCTTGTACACCCCAAAGACAACAATTGCTAAGTAATGAAGGCTGTTTACCTTTACCATGCTGAGCTTCACAGTTTTTTTTTATTGACAGTCACCCCTTTTCCTTCTGTCAACTCCTCCTTTGTATATTAACTTAGTCCATAGGTAATGGAGAACTTATGTTATTTTTTGGTGCAAGTACACTTTTGTGCTGCATATAAGTTGCTTCTCATTGTTTCTCAATTGTGAGAAAATCTGTAGAAGTTCTGATAAAACCTTTTGAAATCTCAAATGTCAGCACAACCATCTCCAGTCCTGACAGACATTACAGTATGTATTAGCAGCTCTGTTCCTATCTGGGGAATGAAACCAACAGCAGTCTGCTTCCTCTGCATGGTATCTTATAGAAATCCTTTTGCTGTCAGTGCCCCCCCCCCAAAAAAACCTGTTTCATATCTGTTTCATATACATACGGAGAATGTCTATCGGAAGTGGCTCTCATAAGACATCAGTATTCCTGATCACGTGATGGTAGCCTAACGGTAAACAGTAAGCTCCTACCACTCCATTCCCTTCCTGCAATAATCCATTGCTAGGCTACTAAATCAGAGGAGAACTTACTATCTAACTTGCTGAATCAGTGCTTAAGGACTTACTGGTGCCTGCAGCATCTCAAAACAATGGAAGTTTATATGCGCAAAGCGTCATCGCAGCATTCTCCACCGCTGTCTCCCAAGAAGGACAAGGCTCCCAAACGGCCTAAGCAGCAATCCATTAAGGCGACTGCGGGGCCTACACCATTAACAGAAGAACGATTCTTGGGGATAATGCAGCCAATACAAGACTCAATTTCTACTATTACTGATGAATTACATCATGTCAAAGTTACAACTGAGTTGGAGATTCCGAAGTTTGACTATCCTCCTTAGAAAAGAAACAAGACAGAATGGCACTTGAATACAACACAACTAATTGGAGAATCAAAAAGATAGAGGAAAAACTAGATGATTTGGAGGGCAGAAGCCAAAGAAATAACCTCCTGGTTATTGGAATACCGGAGCTAGAAGAAGGTAGCATGCCAATCCTCTTCCTGCAAAAATTCTGTGAGAAAATTGCAGGCCCTTCTCTGAACAGAACTACCTATACAATTGAGAGAGCCCATTGGGTGCTTCATCCACCACCACTGCCCAGCTCTAGACCTAGGCCTCTCATCTTTAAACTGCTTAATTTCATGGATAAGCAGCATATTCTGGCCAAGGTAAAATCACTTCAGGAGGTACAGTGGGAAGACAAAAAAGTTTGAATCACGCAAGACCTGCCACAGTCTGTCCGAATCAAGCGTCAGGAATTACACCCACTTGTGTCTAAATTGATTGCCGCAGGGAATCCATTCTGACTAAAATATCCTGCAGTACTACAAGTCAAAATTGGAGAACAATGGCAAATTTATGATACACAGGAGCAAGCCCTGCATGAGCTAAGGAAAACGCTACCTGATTTATTCAAGTGATTTCACTGGTTGGAGTTGTGAAGGCTAATTACAGAAGAATGCAACTGGAAGTTCTTGGCTTTAACTACAAAAGGGTGTTAAACGCTTCATGTCTTAGAATTGGAAAGAAACAGAAGCGGTTTAATGCCCTGTGGTTTAATCCATCTCTCAGCCTACTTCGGTGAACAGTTTGGGCCAACTGAAGCAGCAAGGACAGTCTGATCTGTTGCTTTATAGTGATATAACAGAATCTCACTTTAGTTAAGTGATAAGAACACCTTCTTACTTCCATTCCTGATTTAGGGAGCTGTGGTGACCTCTGCACACCATCACTGTGGATGTTACTTAGATTATACTCCTGTGGCTTAACAGGATGCCTCGTTTCACTTGTTTATAAATGTAATGCTCCCATTGTTTACTTATTAACCCTCTTAGATGTTGTTAACTTTTTCAAAGTTCTCCTTTCATCAAAAGGGCAAAGAAAAGGGGGAAACCTGTTTCAGTTTGCAGTTCTGCATACTTGTTCATTAGTAATGGTTAAATTTTTAGTGTGAAGGAGATATGCAGTATTTGATCTACTTAAATCATTTTATTGTTAAATACTAGTCAGATAGAACACCAGAGTACCTTTGTGAACATTATTTTATTGTGCAATGCGGGGCGGGAGGGAATGGGGGTGGATGTTCGTGGACTTGTGTTATAACATTGCCTGACAGAATTGGTCTGTTGATGCACTTAAAAGAACTAGGGTAGTTATTACACTTGTTTTGGGGCTGTTTGGGGAGGTGGGTGGGAAGGAATTTTATTATTATCTTATTGGACTAAACTGGGTACCATGTGTTCAGATTTCTTGCTCTTTAGATCCTATGTTTCCCTTTTATTATTCATGCTATTACTTAACTAATAACAAATGTGTGGTTTATGCACTATAGTGTGTTGGAATGTTAAGGGAGCCAGAGATAGATGCAAAAGGCAAATCATCCAAAAACACCTACTACATTTAAAAACTGGTGTTGCATGTCTACAGGAAATGCACCTCAGGAGGGAAGATACTTTATTATTGTGTAAAAGTTGGGTTGGACAAGCCTTTTGGGTGAGAGAGTCTACTAACCGGGGGGAGGAAGTTGCCATACTAATCAGCAAAATAGTTCCCTTTAAACTAGAGCAGGAGGCATGGGATACCAATGGGTGCTACCTACTGCTTCGTGGGTCCCTATAGTCCCATCAAATTCTACTTGGCTCCATAAATGGTCAAAATGTGGACTCCCCTAAATTCTTTACAGATCTGTTGGATCTAGTAGTTTCCAACTCACCTGGAACTGTTTTCCTAGGTGGAGATTGGAACATTACCTCTCAACTCCAACTGGGTAGGTCAGACCCCAAACGGTCTGGTCTCTCACCAGCACAGAGAGCCTTAAAAGATCTTTCATATGGAGTGGTGTTAATAGATGTATGGAGAGTTTTGAATCCCTCTGAGAAACAATATACTTTTTTTTCCCTCCCCCCATCACACTTGCTCATGAATAGACTACCTCTTGGTTAGTTGTCACTTCTTACCTGGAGTATTGGATGCAAATATACACCCATGTGTTATTTCAGATCACTCCACTGTCTCCCTTACTTACATTCTAGGTCCAGGAATTAAGAGAGACTCCCTCTGGTGCCTAAATAATCAATTACTCCAAATCCCTCATACTAGGACTCATCTCAAGAATTTCATTTCCTATTTTCTGGAGGCTAACCTGGGGTCAGTTCCTCGAATTAATCTGGTCTGGTCTGCTTTGGAATGCACTTTAAGGGGTTTGCATCAACCAGAACCAAACAATTTTAATCACAAATTGAGGACCTCCTTCATTCTATTAAATCCCTTGAAAGGGCTATAAGTTTTCACTCACTAGAAAATGACTGGATTAGACCACACAAACGGCAGGCCCCATTTTCAGATCAGATGCCTCAAAAAGCTGAACTCTCTCTAAAGAGAACCAAGCTCAAATATTTGAAATCTGGAGAAAGGGCTGGCAAACTCCTTGCCATTTGAATTAAGCAGGCAGAAATGGCACGGTCCATATCTGGTTTATTCCTAACAAAAACTGGCCCTTTAACAACAGACCCAAGAGAAATTGCCTCAGGATTCAGACAATACTTTCAGAACCTGTATACTGTCTCGGAAGAGGAGATCCCAACAGAACAGGATATTCAAAAGTATTTTGACCTCTTGGTTCTTCCTAAACTATCTCCAAATGAAACCTCCTTACTAGGAAACTGCATAGAGGAAGGGGAAGTTAAACTGGCGATCCAGCAACTCCCCTCAGACAGGTCTCCTGGACCAGATGGCCTTTCAACTAACTTATACAAATTATACACCCCAGAACTTTCCTCACTCCTGATGAAAGTTTTCAACTCATGGTCTGAGAATGGACTCTCTGACCACACTTACTTAGAGGCCCTCATCACTCTCATCCCCATGCCTGGTCAAGATCCCCATCATCAACAAAACTACCATACCATATAATTACTTAATGTGGATATTAAAATACTGGCCAAAGTATTAGCCAGCTGTTTAGGACCCCTGATGGGCAAACTCATTAGTGGCGAACAAGTTGATTTCATGTCAGGTAGATCCTCTAGTGACCATATGCGACAATTACTTCACCTTCTCTCTTTAGCTAAAAATTCAGAAATGCCAGCTGCTATCATTGCATTAGATGTGGAGAAAGCTTTTGATCATGTCTTTTGGGGATTTCCTCTTCACAGTTCTATCCCATTTTGGTTTACAACAAACGTTTATTAAGTGGATTAAGTTATTTTATACTTCCCCAACAGCTGTGTTTGGTACAATGGTATTCTTTCTAGTTCATTCCCACTGCATTGTGGCACCAGGTAAGGCTGTCCTCTCCCCCCCTTCTTTTTAACCTCTACCTGGAACCCCTAATCTAGAGACTAGTCACATCTCAAAACCTCCATGGAATCACAGTGGAGACACAGCAACACCTTTTATCAGCTTATGCTGATGATTTGTTACTACATCTGGAAAACCCTGAGGCTGGCATACCAGTCCTCTTGCAGGAAATTGATTCTTTTTCAAAGGTCTCCTACTATAAACTTAACCTTTCCAAAACCAGTATTTTCCCACTGAATGGTAAACTACTGCCATCAGACATATAAGAATTTGGTTTGAAATGGGAACCAAAATCTTTGATGTATCTGGCTATCACATTTTCCAGGGAGATCTCCACAATGGTAAAAGATAATTTTACCAAATTATTAAACATAATAAAAACAGATCTTGAAAGATGGGGTGCACTGCCAATTTCTTTATGGGGAAGGATTAGCACAGTCAAAATGAATGTACTACCCCGGATCCTCTACCCCTTAATTATGTTGGGTTTATTTTTACCTAAATCATGGTTTCTCACTCTTCAAAAACAGATAAACCAATGTATTTGGAAGGGGAAAGGAGTTAGAAGAGCCTATCATAAACTTACCACACCAAAATCACATGGTGGCCTCTCTCGTCCATCCTTTTTCACCTATTATGGAGCAAGCCACATCAGCAAATTAGCATATTGGGTGAGTACACCGGGAGAGGGAAGTACAGGGTCATACTTCCCACTTTGGTTAGACATTGAGAAGACAGTAGCTCTTAATAACTCCTGCATTCTCACAGCTTTGATCTATTCTTCCCCAAATTATATCCCTCGAGACCTTTGGAAAACTCCAATAGGATGGTCCTTAAGAGCGCTACACCAGGTACAGTGACATTTGAATTTAGATTGGCATAATTCTCTGGAGCAACCACTACTAAATAATCCCCATTTTCAAATCCAGAATCAACCCATCCCCCCAGCATACTGTACTCCCCTGGTAGGACTCTGGCTTGCAGACATTGTTTCCAATTGTAAAGTCCTCCCCAGCTCCAATTTCAATCAAGTTTTCATCATACAATTGGAAACCCTTTTAAATATTGGCATATCAGACAAGCAGTGGTTTCTTTCCTAAACAATACATCACCATCTGGCCCCCCCTAAAGTTGAACTATCCACCCTTTTACATATAGCTGACCAACCACACTCAGTTTCCAGAGTTTATAAAGAATTGCAGTCCTTAGATATTCAACTGCCCAAAGCTATTTGTTATTACTGGATTCATAAACTTTCTCTTAAAGAGGAAACTGAAATCTGGCAACAAGTGTGGATTAACCTATACCAATATGTTAATCACGATCGACTTCATCTAGTGCAGTTCAATATCATGCATAACATCTATTTTACCTCTGCAAAGCTACATAAGATTGTAAAGCTCCTTTCTCCTAAGTGCCATCACTGTTTCAGAACATGTGGAGATCTATACCACATGTTATGGACTTGTCCTAAAGCCCAGCTGTTCTGGCAATCCATCAAAAATTCACTAGATCCCCTATTGGGACTTGAACCATTGTTTCTGCCTGAAATCTGTTTGCTCAATTGTTTCCCTTCAGTAACAATTAACTTGAGAAAAGCCAATATAGCTTTAATAACTGGTGTAGCTAAACTAATAATAATGAGACATTGGATGGATGATTCTTTACCTACTGTGTTAGAATGGCATAGTGAAATGCTACTGGCTCTTCAATTAGAAAAACATATAGCTATGATGCACAATAGATTGCAGCCTTACCTGGATAAATGGGGCACTCTTGACACTTTCTAGTAGCATGGAAACCCTAGAATCTCATGTCACACATTTTAATGTCAATGTTTACAGTGTTGGCAGTAATAGATTTACACACTTGGTACCAAGAAAGGGGGGGATAAGTTAAGATTATAAATTTTAATTTCTGATTTTAGTTATAATTTAGTATAATATGTTTTAATATGCAGTCTCATAGCTCAAATTTATTTTCTGTTTCTGTAACTCAGTCTGGTTTTTGGAATCTACTTCTGTACCATGTATAAAACTTGAATAAACTATATTAAATAAAAAAAAAAGACATCAGTATTCCTGTTCAGTCATCATTAATTGTCATGCAGTTAGCCCTAGCACTCCTTAATTTGGGCTGGTGGTATAGCGTAGAGGACAAGGTGACAAAGAGTGAGTGATTAAGTACCATTAAACCGTGGTTTGATTCCCGGACTGACCTAAACATATTTTTTACTTACTGTATGTAATGATAACACCCTGTTCAGTCCAAGAGAACTGTTATATAGCCCTTTCTACTTTATTTTTTTCATCCCCCTCTGACACCTCTGTGACACTTCTTCTGTTCGATTTTTTTTTTTTATCTGTGGAGCGCTTCAATTCCTAGATGTGCAGTATAATTTTATACCAGCCCACTTTTCATTATCTACATTTGGTCCTTTTTATTTCTGGCACTTCCATGCTTAACCCTTGTGCTCCCAACTGAATTAGACCATATATGAATTATGTACTGACATATCAGTCCCTGCACAGCCAGCCTTAATATGCACATTTTATATCATAAGGGATTACATCTGTCTCTGATAAGAAAAAATATATTAATAGCCATGAATTGAAATGTATTCCATATGTATCCCCTCACTGTAGTAGCACTTAAAAATACCTTGAAACACCACAAAACCAGCACAGCCACCTCCTGACGGACACTGGCAGACATTATGTCTTAGCGGCTCTGTTCCTAAATGGGGAATGAAACCAACAGCAGTCTGCTTCCTCTGCAAGGTACAGTATCTAATAGATATCCTATTGCTGTTAGTGGTCTCCACCCCCCAAAACAAATCTGCTTCATACACATACAGAGAATGTCTATCATATACAGTATAGCCCTTTCTACTTCATTTTTTGTCACCCCCCCTCTGACACCTCTGTGACATTTCTTCTGTTTAGGACACTTTCACTTTGTAATCCCACATGTCGTAGGACATTGAGCACTGCTTCCAGTGGCACTGGCCACAACTGAACACACATTTTTGCTAAGACTAGCACCATTCTTCATAACCAGAGAAGAAATTGTAACCCACTTCAGGGAGTAAAATTCTCTTCAGATATTGGCTCTTTGTCTGAAGTAACCAGGCGCCCTTACTGAACCTGTTAGTCCTGAACTGGTTACTCCAGATAGGGGTCTGCCCACCCTTCGCTCCCAAATCCGTACTCAGCTGTTCTTTGAGATTTCCACCCTAAACATTCGGAAACACACTTTGGAAAATGCTTATGGAATGAAACTCTGCATCCAGCATTCAAATCATACAGTGGTAGAGGAAAAACTAAAGTCCTGAACAATGTGATACAGTCATACCTCTGGACATCACACACTTCTGCCAGCTTTAAATTAGAACAGTCTCACACTTCTGAATCAGAAAAAGTTGTGCCTTCCCTTTTAGTCAGAGAACACAACAGCATAGGTTCTTGCTCCCTTTAGCAAAAGTCAAATCCTACTCACTGTTAGACATTTCAGGCAGTTTCAGAACATCCTGGATCAAAAAGGGGATTGACCCTTGGATCCATCCACTAGCAGACCTTTTCACTCCTCCAGGGATGAAAATCAGGAGATCCTGCTGTAGACAACGGTTTCCACCACTTCTGTTGGCAAACTGGAGAATTACCAGGACTAGGGTGAGAATGCAGGGCCCTTAACTCAGAGCCTTAGTGAGCAGTTCTCACTCCTTCAACTTCAAGCTGCTACTTCCATCTACTGACTTAGCGAGACATGGTTTACCAGTAACCACACTTGGGAGTCCTCAGTTCCTAGCTATGTACTGTTCAGAAGAGACCGAGGTGCAAAAATGATGGGGGGGGGGTGGAGTGTCAATGAAAATATCAAAGCTACAAAAATTCAGAATACACATAAGGAACCAGAAAAACTGTGGGTCATCCTGGAAACAGCCAATGGGACAGCCATATGAACTGGGGCTATGTACAGTCCTCCAGGCCAGGGGGAGGACATAGTCATGTTACTGTTAGAAGATACACAAAACATGACAGCTAAAGGGGAGGTTTTGATAATGGGAGACTTCAACATGCCAGATACAGACTGGTCAATAGCAGCAGGGACATCTGCCAGAACTAGACACATGGTGGATTCCCTGCAGAGGGAGGGCCTCAGACAACTGGTACAACAACCCACAAGAGACTGGGCTATCCTAGATCTTGTACTGACTAACAGGAAAAGGATCACAGATCTCAAGGTGGAAGGTCATCTGGCTGCCAGTAACCATCACATGGTATGGTTCAATTTGGCCACTAGAAGAAAATCATCCCATTCCAAGGCATAAATATGGGACTTTAGAGGAACTGACTTTGATAAGATGGCCAACAGAGTTAAGCTGGCCCTGACAAAAAGAAATACAGGTGAGGGGGTACAGGCAAAGTGGGCAAGCATTAAAGATGCAGTACTTGAAGCAACATCCCATTATGTTAGTGAGAAAAGGAAGTGCAAAAGAAGGAAACCACTTTGGTTCTCAAACACAGTAGCAGAAAAGGGTCAGAGCCAAAAGGCTGGCCTTCAGGAAATATAAGGTAACGCAGCAGGATGAAGATAGGGAGGCATATCAAACTTCCCTAAGGGAAGCAGGGAAGGCAGTAAGGCTGACAAAGGCCCAAACTGAGGAAACACTAGCACGAACAGTAAAAGAAGATGACAAGACTTTCTATAGATGCATTAGAGAAAGGGGAAAGTCCAGAGGGGGTATTGTGAAGATCAAAAGGGATACAGAGGCATGTGAGGAGGAGGAGGACAACATAAAATTATCTATCCTAAATAGATACTTCTGCTCAGTATTTACTGAAGAGAAGGTAGGGCAGGGCTCACAGCTCAGCACCATGGACACGGGGGAAGGAGGTGTGCACTAGTCCCTTCACAAAAGAAAGGGTCTTACAAGAGCTTGATAAGCTTAGGGTGGACAAGGCAATGGGACCTGATGGCATACATCCCAGGGTACTAAAGGAGCCAAGGGTGGAACTAACAGAGTCATTATCAGAACTGTTTGGTGAGTCTCTGATCACAGGAGAGGTCCCCACTCCACAAGAGTGGTAGCAAGGAGGAGGCAGGGAACTACTGACCAGTCAGTCTTACTTCAGTAGTGGCAAGATTATGGAGACACTCCTTAAGGAAAGGATAGTGCAACACCTGGAATCCATAGGAGCACAGGATCCAAGACAGCATTGGTTGTCTGGGTTAAAATATTTCCCAAGATGGCTCCATGTATTAACATCGGGGTTGTTTATAGACCTCCAACAATTTCAGTTGAAGATGACATTCAGTTACTTGATTTTGTGGAGAATATATCATCCACAAAAAATACTTTCTTGGTAGGTGATTTCAATCTCCCTGGTATTTGTTGGAAGAACTTGGTTACTTCATCCACTACTGAGAATAAATATTTGCAGTTATTTTTGCTATCAAATCTAGAACAAATAGTTAATACCAGCACAAGGGGAAATAATATTTTGGATTTAGTATTGCATAACATGTCAAATCAGATTTCAAATTGTTTAGTCTTATATCCCCTGGGGTCTAGTGATCATTCTATTGTACATTTTATCTTAAAGGGTCTATTAGGGCAGGACCCAGGAATACTATGCTTCATAATTTAAAAAAAGCTGACTTTTTAGGAATGGTATCTGAATGTACATCTTGGGATTGGCAACACTCCTTCTCAGATCATACACTTTCTGACATGTGGCAAATGTTGATTGGCAAACTGACTTATTGGACTAATAAATATATTCCGGTTCTTCACAAAAAAGGACAAAGCCAACTTGAAAAGACCATGGATGTCTAATTCAGTCAAAAAGCATATTAAACAAAAAATAGGGCTTATAAAAGAGCTAAGTCTTCTGGGTCTAAGATGAGTTGGGAAATTTATAAATCTCAGTTGAGGGTGACCAAACATAGTATAAAAAGGGCTAAAGAGGTTTTTGAAGAACAACTGGCCAGAAATGTGGGAGACAATCATAAATCCTTTTTTAAATATATTAACAATAAAAGGGGTGGGACTCCGACTATTGGATCATTAAAAAACAACACTGGGAATCTAGTAGCAGATGCATCAAGTATGGCTGTTATGTGTAACAACCAGTTCTCATCAGTATTCAATCCAAAAATTGGATCTAATAGGAATAATAATGATCACATCACAAATGGGTTCTTTATAGTAACTACTAATTCCATATATAAATTAATTGAAAGTTTGGACCCTTTTAAATCTCCAGGACCAGATGGTCTTCACCCTCAGATCCTTAAAGAACTAGCACTTCCCCTTGGCAGGACCTATAACTGCTCTCTTTAATAAATCTATTCAGGAAGGGCAAGTCATCAATGCCTGGAGACTGGCAACTATGGTCCCTATTTATAAAAAAGGTTCTAGACAAGAGGTGTCTAACTATAGACCCATTAGTCTGACATCCATTTTGGGAAAACTATTGGAAAGACTTATAAAGGAGCATCTTTGTACCTTGATAGAACCTGATCTTACCCAGCATGACTTTGTTAAGGCTAGATCGTGCCAGACAAATTTGTTGAATTTTTATAATGGTGTGAGTAAGGCACTGGATAAGGGTGAAGCAGTGGATGTTGTGTTCTTGGATTTTTCCAAGACGTTTGACAAGGTCCCTCATGGTTATATTATTGAAGATATGATAAACCTTGGTATAGGAGGAAACTTAACAAGATGGGTGTAATCATAGCTAAAAGGACACTCTCAGAAAGTGGGCATTAAGGGCTCTTATTCAGATTGGGACGATGTTACTAGTGGGGTGCCCCAGGGTTCAGTTCTGGGGCCGTGCTTGTTCAACTTATACATAGCCTCACTAAAAACTAGTACAGATATCTGGATAACAAAATTTGCAGATGACACGTGTATAGGCTACCCAATTACTAACATTGAGGATAGCAATACCCTTCAATTGGCCCTTAATGAGTTGCATGAATGGGCTATTCTGAAAAAATTGCCCTTCAATTTGGACAAATGTGTGGTTATGCATTTTGGAACTAAAAATATACAAGCCAAATATCATATGGGTGGATCAACCTTGAAAATTGTTAGTAATGAGCGCGATTTGGGTATCAGAATCTCTAATGACCTCAGCCCCAAACTCCATTGCCAGAATGTCATCAGAAAGGCAGCCGGGGTACTACATTGTATTAACAAACATATTACTAGTAGGAGATGTGATGTTATACTTTCACTGTACTCGTCCTTGGTGAGGCCGCATCTGGAGTATTGTGCCCAGTTTTGGGCACCTGGGATAAGGGTACCTTAAAATCTATGGAGAAAAATCCAGCATAGAGCAACAAAAATATCTACAGTTAGAAATCTTGACTATCATGCAAGATTAGAATATTTAGGTTTGTTTACCATGGAATACATGAGATTGAGTGGTGACTTGTGTCTGGTATTCAAGGCTATGCAAGATAAAAACCCTGGGTAAATTACTTGGGCTGGAAATAAGGAGCAAGATATATGACACCAGGGCACATCCATTGCAATTAAAAATTGAACAGTGCAAAACAACGAAAAAAAGTAACTGGTTTACAATAAGATTTTGTTAGATCTGGAACAGTTTATCTTGGGATATAGTGTCATGTGCAATTATTGACACCTTCAAAAGACTTTTAGATATATATTTAAAACAAAATCATATTGGAGGATATAATTAATATCAGGCAAGAACTATGGAGTACTGGGCGAGCATTATGGACTTCGGTCTTCTAGCTCCATATGACCTATGATACCTATGATTTACAAAAGGAAGGTCCTGTCAAACTAATCTCACAGACTTCTTTGACTGGGTAACCAGTGTGGTGGAATAAGGTGGAGAAGTTGATGTTGCCTACCTTGACTTCAGCAAAGCTTTCGATACTGTTCCACATAGAAGATTGATTAATAAGCTGGGTAGGCTCAGGATGGGTCGGACGTTGGTCAACAGGGTGGCAAACTGGTTGACGGGCAGAAAACAGAGAGTGGTGATAAATGGTATACAGTTAGAAGAGATGCAAGTCACAAGTAGGGTACCTCAGGGATCAGTCCTGGGGCCAGTCCTCTTCAATATCTTCATCAGTGACGTTGCAGATGGACTAGAGGGTAAGGTTTGTCTGTTTGCAGATGACACCAAGATCTGCTACAGAGTAGATCCAGATGGGGTGGGCAGAATGAGAAGAGATCTGGATAAACTAGAAAAATGGTCAGAAGAGTAGCAACTGGGGTTTAATGCAAAGAACTGCAAGATCATGTACATAGGGAAGAGAAACCCTGAAGCCAGCTATAGGCTGGGAGGGGAGTCACTGGCAATCACAAGGGAAGAAAGAGACATGGGCGTCATCATCACCGATGACCTGAAATCATCCAAGTAGACCACTAAAGCAGTAGGTAAGGCTAGAGGATGTTGGGGTGTATTAGTAGGGGTATGACAAGTCAGAAGAGGGAGGTAATAATCCCTCTTTACAAGACACTGGTTAGGCCCCATCTGGAGTACTGTGTGCAGTACTGGAGGCCACACCTTCACAAGGACATTAACCAATTTGAGGTAGTCCAGAGAAGGGTAACCAAAATGGTGCAGGGACTGCATCAGAAAACATATGAGGACAGATTAACGGAGCTCAATATGTATACCCTAGAGCAAAGGAGGGAGAGAGGTGATATAATTGAAACATTCAAACACCTTAAGGGCATTAACAAGATGAAAGAGTCTAACATGTTTCAATATAAGTCATCCATCTCCCCTGACTAACTGCACAGTTGTGAATTTGGGGTAGAGCTTTGGTCACGTCAGTTGGTTCTGACTGCACAGCTGCACGCTAGAGAGGCTGAGGAGGAGCACTTCAGCAGAAGCACCAGAAACGCTTGCCACTGCTCTATAGCAGGTATGCCACCATTGCCTGTGCAGAGCTCAGAAAAGTTGTTTTCTTCTATGAGAGTCTGAATAATCTATAGAGCAGTGAGAGGTGGCGGTAGCGCCTTAGTTCTGGTGCTTTTTCCAGATTAACTTGTGATGCAGAATTAAAAACAGACTTGCTGGGAAGTCCTTTTTCTCTCTCCCGGTACTAGTAGTCCTGGTGGGGAGCCGTACCAGAGGAGGGGACAGTTGGAGCAGTCCTGTGGAGGACTGGAATCCTCAACAAGTTCTGTGTTTTGGTATAAATTTGGAATCGGAGGTTTAATAACGAAGGAGATTGCAACTATAGAAGTTTTTCCTCCATTCATCAGTGTCAGATAGTCTCATTTTTAGACAATTTTTAGAAACTTAAAACATACAAGTCACAAAGCACGTAGCAGAGAAGACTGTCGAGGCTGAGAGGATTTGAAATATATTTAAAATATCCTTAAAATCATTTCAATTAAAATCCCATTACACAGTTCATTTAACTGTTTTTTTAGTTAAAGTATTGTTATTTAATTTAATGCAATTTGTGTTTGTTTGGTTAAACCTGTACATTTTTTCGGTCAAAAATATAAGGGTTTTGATTTGGGTCTTACAAGGTGGAGATTTTGATTTAAAAACACTCTGGATTGATTAATTGCATTATATGTTTTCACACCTTTCTTTGTACTTCTTTTAGTATGATTTTGTAATTAGAGAACCCAGTGCTGTAGTGTTTGATGCTGTACGCATGAGGCGGATGATTTGGTTACTCTCGAGGCATATTTAAATTAGTTTAGCTACACTTTTTATCTTTGGTCTTGGTTTCACTGTTGAATAGAAGTTAGTTAAAATGCTTAATTGGAAAGCATGAGGTGCTCTTTAGAAAACTTTGTGCAAATTGAGCTAATTGTTCAAATTGTGCAAATTGTGCAAATCGTGTATACTGCTTTAAAACTGAAGTATTTAATTTGGTTTAATTGGCTTAATTGGACATAATCGAATTAAACTGAATTAAAATTAAGCTAAAAGTCTATTAATTCACTTATATTGATTCTGGATTTAACTTGAATTCATCTGAAACACCCGCTAAATAATTACTGACTGGTGAGAGGCTCCGGATTGCTACCAGTTAGTCAACTGGTGAAAGGAAGATGTCCTGTTGCTCTGCTTTGGTAATTGAATTGCATGAGCAGACTAAATGACCAGCTATTTTGTTTATATTACATTGAGTATATTTGAATTGGATGTTAACGGTCACTCTCTGTATTGCGTTCATTTGAAATCGCGTGAGACAGTGAGCTAAAGGAGACAGAAGTGAACATCTCTATGTAGACTTGTATTTTCAGCTTAAGTCTACAAACACTGCCTTGCTCCTTGCTTATTTTATTCTAATTACAAAACGCAGTCTAGCATTTGAAAGTTAGTGGTGCTAGCATTGTTAGCGTTGTGCGTCGTGTGTCAGCACTGAGAAGGCAATGTGTTCTCCTAAAATAAAACGTTCTCGGGACACCACTTGAGAGACTGGTGAGCACTTTGGAATCTCTCCATAATAGAAGCTGATAAAAGGGTGTCACATTTCAAGCATTTTTGGTTTATATTTGAAATTTCAAGAAGTGAGTACTTCAATATTCCATCATACCCTTCTTTTTAGTATATGTACAGCATTCTTGTTAGTATATATGTTTTTTTTAAGGATTTATTTTAGGTAATAGTATAGACCTTTGGCGGTATTTATTTTGTGAGATATAATTTGGTTTTATATTTCTTGCATTTACAATTGTGTTAAAATTGCACTGAATATTGTTATTTTTATTAAGCCATTTGCTTTATTAGCCCTATTAGCCTCCTTTTTTCCATCATTTCCCGTTAGTGCAGAGAAGGATAAGAGGTGACCCTGCGCAAGAAGCTTTTCGTTGTATATGGTTCACCATTTTATGGTTACTACCAAAAGGGGACTTAAAGTTACTACAAAATACTATAATCTCAATGCTTTGAAAAAGCTTCTTTACTTTCTCCAGTGACTTATTACAACAGAAACATAAAGGACTTTGAAAGATTCTTCAGTGGTACATGCTGCAAATCGTTATCATTTATAACTGTTTGGTCCTGGAATATCCTTGAGTTGGAGCTGGAGTTTGATCTTTTCCCTTGATTATTATGCTTCTAGCTTACTGACGTTTGGAACTGACTAAATTATAGGTTTCTATTAACAAAGATTGTTTTGCACCTGAATTTGAATTTGTGAAAAGTTTTTTTTCCTTCTTATTCAATATGGTTCAGACTAGAAGTGGAAAGGGAAGTTTAACCCTTGGGGGAACTTCTCCTGAAATTGAAGTTAAGGAAAGAATTGGTTCTGGTAGCATCTTGGGCCCAAAAATAAAATTGGCTTCTAAAGAACTAAAAGTTAAAGGTAATCATAAAGGGAGAAAATTTGTTACACAGGAAAAAAAAAGTTAGTTTACAGTCTAAATCACTGAATTCTATACCCAATTCAAAATATACATCTGGAATACAGGATAAAAACTATATTGATAGTAGTACAAATAAGAAACAGCTGAAAATAACAGATATATGGGCTGATAAGAAAGGAGGCCCTAGGTACCTTTCTACTCCAAAATGCATTACCCCATTAGAAATAAATGAAGCTAGCAAACTAGGAAAAGATTATTACTCTCCAGAAAGAGTGCATTATGAGTAGTTCCAAAATTATTTCCCAGAAGAAATTTCTTTTAACAACTATGCATGGGAAACTTTTTTTCAGAAAGACAGTGGAGAAGGTAATAGTAATAACAGCTCCAATCACTCAATTATAGCCCTTTCTACTGATGGATCTCTTAATCCCTCTTATATGGAAAGTTATCTTATCTCAAGAACTAAAAATGATACTGACTTAAGGTCTGAAGGACCATCTTTGTACCCCTCTAATATGGATGTACCGTATAAAGGGAATAAAGGTAATAAGGAATTAAAGGGGATAATTCAAGAACTAAGTACCACTATAGAAGGTCTCAAAAAATGGCTAAACAAAATGAAGATATTCTTATGGACAATCATGGTTCTGAAGTTAATTCTTCAGAAATTAGGGATACCCCTCAGAATGGACTTACTGAGCAAGAAGAAGATTATACTTACAGTAGGAGAAATTTTACGGTTGGTTCCTCATTATCAAAACAAATGTTGGAAACAATCAAAAACAGATATTACGCAGACATTACTATGCTAGAGAATATTTTAGCTTTGAAAGAAGAACTGACCAATATTAGAGCAGACATATTCTATAACTGGGCTCTTATTCAAAATTTTAATAAAGACATCAAAATACAAGAGGAGACCACAAGTGAAAAGAATTTGTCACCTAAAATTAAAAAAATGGAGAATAAGGGGGTTCAGGTTTCATTGCCATCACCATATAATTCAAATAAAAACAGTTTATGTTTTTGTCAAATTAAAACAACAGACAAAATAATAGACAAAGTAAAAACAGTAACTCCAACAGTACTTAAAAATGGGAAAAGCAAATATGTGAAAAGAACAACTAAAAAGAAAGGCAAGACTACAGAACACTATAGCAAGGAAGTAAAGAAAGGGGAAACCTTGTTAGTATACAAAAAGATAATGGAAATATTGGAGCAGAGCTAATAGAATCTAGGGAAAAAATAAATGAAACAGAAGCAAAGGAAAAGAGTAACCTTACTTATGAGGATGTGTCTAGCTTTATGATGTCAACAATGGTCAGCAGTACAGCCAATGATAACAAGACTGAACAACCTCAGGCAACTAAATCTCAGACTAAGTCAATAGAAGGGGAAATGGAATATTTGATTGAAATAATTGGAATTTCAAGACCTATAACAGAGACTAGAGAGGATCTAAAGGAGAGAGTGTTATACATGTTGGAGATTATATCATCATTAGTGAAGGAAGAGATATTCATTATGAAACCACCAAATATGGCCTTTTATGACACAGCTTTGCTATATTGTGAAACTAAGGAAATGGCTAAATTGATAATGGACAAAAAATGTCTCTAGAGGGAAAAGGAATTTCAATTAAGTTACCTCTCTTAGTTCCTAAAAATACCTGTTTAGAAAATAAATCTGACAACAATGGATCTAGGGTAGTTAAAAAAATACTGTAATTCTACTGAAATGTGCCCTATGAGAATAAGCCCCAAAAGGATAAGAAAGGAAAGGAGTGAGGCTAGAGATATAGCAAAGATAACTGAAATAATTGATAAATATGGGAAAAAACAAAATGAGAGTTGGCTAAGTAGAACAGTGGTAATATTTGGATGGAAGACAGCCAGACACAATTCCGTTGCTAGTATAAGAGAAGAATTGATCTCCTTTCTCTCATGAATTTCTGGATCCAAAATATCTAGGAATATGGTAGATCATATTAAAATTTACAAAAATGCATCCAGCTCTATTCAAATTGACTGCACTTTTAAAAATCCAGAAAAGGCCAAAATATTTATGGATCTGGCAGAAAGTTTAGACAAACTGGGGATATATATTATTTACCCAAATGAAATGGGAAGAGAAATGGGGGAGGAATCCATCAGGAAAGATGAAAAGGATATAGATCATCCCCTCATAGATCTTGAGAATTGGATTGATCTAAATGATTTTGAAACTTTAATAAATTTGGATCCAGAATGACATTCAGAATCTGTTATACCTGTCTGGGGGAATAGCCATAAAGATGGAAAATTAACCATTCTGTCTTGGAATATTGAAGGTCTTCACTTAAAAATTATGGACCCTGAGGTAGTTAGCTTCTTGGAAACATTTGATATAATTGCTCTTCAAGAGACTTGGTGTACGGAAGAGGTAACTCCTAGATTTCCTGATTTTGTACCTTATAGTTTTCCAGCAACCAGAGATAATACATTTGGCAGATATAAGGGGGGGTTAATATTATTGGTAAAGACTTGTTTAAATTTGAAGATAAGAAAATTATCTTTCAAGACCCATAATATTCTGACCGTTGAACTTCCTAAGGATTCCCAGAAAATAATACTGTGTAATGTCTACTTCCCCCAGAGCCCAAATCTACAGAAATAGAGGATCCCTATATTTCAAATCTCAAATTACAATTAAATACTATTAGTGAAATAAAAGGAAACTGTCCTATTTATATTCTGGGAGATTTTAACACAAGAATAAAGGGAGGAATCTCAGAGAGTCTATATTCATCTTCAGTAGATGCTCTGGAAGCAATTAACCCCAGACTGACTTCATTAAGATCTACACTGGAAAAAAGATCCAATCATAGGGGCAGAGAATTACTAATAGCATTGGCCAGCAGGAATTTTTGCATTTTAAATGGAAGAGCTAGTGGGGACAGAATGGGAAAATTAACCTTCAGGGGTCCTTTGGGATCTTCTATTCCTGATTTGATATGGGCAAATCTTGATGGATTAAAAATAACCTATCAACTGGAAATCATTGAGCGATTAGAATCTTCTCATCTTCCTTTGTCTCTTACTATAGATAATAATTTTATAAGAACAACTCAAGAGGTGGGGAACACTGTTGAATATGTGGAAATAATTAATGAAAAAAGAATAAGATGGAATCCAATTTATCAGAATCAACTGCAGGAAATACTATATTCTGCAGAAATAACTGCAATTTCCTCCCAAGACAAGACTAATCTTGACATATATGATATTTGGGAAAATATTCAAATAAAACTGAGTGCTTTCTGCAAGAAAAATAATGTAATCAAAAAAGAACATTTAAAACATGCTAAATCATGGTTTAATCAAAGATGTAAAAAAGCAAAAGCTAGTTTTTTCTAAAAAACTAAGACAACATAGGAAGATTATCAATAAAAATAAAATGGATTATCAGAATTTAGGGAAAGAAAGGGAGATCTATAAGAAAGTTTTAGAAGAAGAAAAAAATTAAAACTCTTTTCTTCTATGGGAAAATTAAGATTAGCGGTTATTGAAAGAAATAGTAAACAATTTTGGAAAATAGTAGCACAAGGTTATAACAAATATCAGGAGAGAATAGAATGTCGTATTACACCACAATCTTGGATTGTATATTTCCAAGAGCTATATTTTTCAAAAGATTACAGAATTAGAAATATTTAACTCCCTAAATTCTCTAAAATCTAATAAAGCACCTGGGCCTGATAAAATTATTGGAGATGTCTACAAGTCCTTTAAAGAATGGTGGGCTCCACTCCTCTACTTAATGTATAATGGTTTTGTTGAGAATCTAAGATATCCTAAGAGCCGAGCTGGTAGTATTATATTTCTGATTTTTGAAAAGGGTAATGTAAAGGAACCAAGGATGTACAGACCCATTAGCCTCATTGATGTGTCTCATAAAATCTTCTCAAAAATTATACTTGGCAAGTTATTAACCTGGTTAGAAGAAAATTCAATTCTAGATGAATCTCAAAATGGATTTAGAAGAAATAGGTCCACAATTCACCACTGCTATGTTTTACATCACCTAGCATGGAAATTCAGAAAAATATGCAAATCAAAATTATACTGTTGTTTTGTAGATTTTTCAGTAGCCTTTGACAGTATCAGTAGGAAAATACTTTGGACCACACTGGAAAAACTTGGTCTGGAGAAGACACTTCTGGACATCATCATGAGACTACATGAATATACTTGGGCAAAGATTCAATATAATCAATATGGTCACACTACTGAGGCATTTTGGACTAATACTGGGGTTAGACAAGGTTGTATATTAGCACCTACTCTCTTCAACATATATCTAAATACGATCTTACTTGAAATTAAAAATACAGAATTTCATGTGCCAAAAATCAATTAAAGTAGAATTGACAGTTTAGCATATGCAGATGATTTGGTCCTATTATCTACTACTGCATTGGGACTTAAAAGGAAAATGAAGTGTTTTGATACTCTATGTAGAGAGAGAAAGCTCAATGTAAATTTAAATAAAACTAAAATTTGATTTTTGGAAATTTTCCTAGATATGAACCAAAATTTGTAATAAAGGGAGAAGGATGGAAATGAGAAAGGAAAAGTGTGGCCTACTGGGATTCGAACCTCAGATCTCTGGTATGCCGTTCCAGCGCTCTAACCATTAAGCTACAGGCTCACTGATCAAAGCGTCTGAGGAATTTCCTTACAGCCACACACATTCCTTTCTCTAGTGTTGCATGAATTATGCAACTAGGAACCAATGTTAGAAATACCACTTTCTCTCAGTGCAGTTTAACCCTGCAAGGTATCCATATTTTTAAATCAAGGATGGAAATGAGAAAGGAAAAGTGTGGCCTACTGAGATCTGAACCTCAGATCTCTGGTATGCCGCTCCAGCGCCTAACCATTAAGCTACAGGCTCACTGATCAAAGCGCCTGAGGAATTTCCTACAGCCACACACACACATTCCTTTCTCTAGTGTTGCTTAATTATGCAACTAGGAACCAATGTTAAATACCACTTTCTCTCAGTGCAGTTTAACCTGCAAGGTATCCATATTTTAAATCAGGATGGAAATGAGAAAGGAAAAATGTGGCCTACTGGGATTAGAACCTCAGATCTCTGGTATGCTGCTCAGCGCCTAACCATTAAGCTACAGGCTCACTGATCAAAGCATCTGAGGAATTTCCTTACAGCCACACACACACTCCTTTCTCTAGTGTTGCACAATTATGCAACTAGGAACCAATGTTAGAAATACCACTTTCTCTCAGTGCAGTTTAACCTTGCAGGGGTTAAACTGCACTGAGAGAAAGTGGTATTTCTAATAAAGGGAGAAAAACTAGAGTTAGTCAAAGCTTATGATTATTTGGGAGTTCGTTTTTCTCAGAATCTAAACTGGAACAAACGTATAGAATACATTAAAAATAGGACAATGTCTTCTATGAATGCATTCAAAACATTTCATGCCAAAATGGGGAAGACCTCGTTAAAAGGGGTCTTAAGGGTACTAAATACTAAAATCAAAACTATATGGAGGAGAAGTATGGGGATTTGCTAATATTAACCCACAGGAAACCCTCACTTAATAAATTATATCATTATATTCTTATGTTACCTTCAAGAACTCCTAATTGTATCCTTAGATTGGAATTGGTCAATATTCCTGAGTCCCTTAATAAAGGAAAGACAAATTTTGTTTTTGCTTAAAACCTTTTTACTACAGGATTATCGATTTCCTAGAAAGTGTCTTGAGGAGGAGATTAAAATGGAAGAGTTGGGTTTTGTGCATTCCTCCATACAATTAATTAGGAAAATCATGTTCCCATTGGGCTTGGGACATACTCTTTATGATATATATATAAAGTCTTGGGATGAGACTGTTTCAATAGTTAAATGCAGAATACGATATCTAGATTCTAACCTATCATTCTCTAAATTGGCTCAGACCAAATTACACAATGATTACAAATGATTTAAAGGCCTTTTGGGGTTATGAGCAATATTTAACATATCTAATGTGTCCAAAAATTAGGAGAGCATATTCGAGATTTAGAACTGAAAGTTATAATGCACAGATCATTTTACATAGACAGAAAAGAAATAATGTTATGTCTCCTTTTTGTAAATGTGGCAAATTATGTAAAGATGACTTGAAACACATTATCTTATGTCCTCTTTTTGAACAAAATAGAAGAAAATAGTTCCCACACTTAGTGGACTCAGTCTTTCTTCAGATGAGATCATTGAATATCTTTTTACTTGTACTAAGAAATTGTATTACAAAATGTAGTAAAGTTTTATTAACAACATTTCTCTAAATTGAAATATAATAAGTTATTAAATGTTAGTTTTATATGTTTAGGACTTTTATAAATGTCTATAAGCAGCCAATTATATGTTTATGGAATAATTGTATTTATGTGATTTCTGACTACAATTAACAATTTGTATTAGCTTTGCTGAACAATAAAAGTAATGGAATGGAATAAGAAAAATAGCTGGCCAAGAGGACACAGCATGAGATTAGAGGAGGCTGATTAAGGGTAATGTGAGTAAGTTCTTTTCCACAGAAAGGGTGGTGGACACATGGAACAGCCTACCTCAGGAAGTGGTGGATATGAATACAGTGCAGGGCTTCAAACAGGCATGGGATAGGCATAAGGGGAGCAATACAGATGAGTATGAATAGATAGGCCATTGACAGAGCAAAGCCAATGGCACATTCATAAGGTAGAAAAAGAAATGGGCAGACTGGATAGGCCTTGTGGTCCTTATCAGCCATCAACTTCTATGTTTCTATGTAGATGTGAATAGAAATGGATTATCTATGTATTCCCTTGCTGAAGAAGCACTTGTAAATACTGTACCCTGAAACACTACGAAATACAAACTCTGTGCCATAGTTTTGTTTCTGTTTTGGTTGTGGTAATTAATTATTTCAGATTTTGCCATTATTCCAATACATACAGTATAGTAAATAAGGAACTAAAAGGAATGATACAGCTTATTGTATTCTTTAAAAAATGTAGAGTACGTGATTCAGTTCATGAAGGCTGAGTAAATGAGGACATGTGAAAATGGGCAAGCCAGAATGCAACAGTGAGTATTATTTTCACTTAAGTTTGATTGTTGAAAAAAAAAGTGGACTAACTACAAACCAGAAACTTTGGAAAAGTATTGCATTTGTTGTATTTTGCGTACTGTTTTCTCTGTCTTTGAAGTGGCTGGCAAAGCAGAAAGCAGAATGTTTAATGGCCAGTCTGAAAGATTTTAATAGAGCTGCAACAACTCACATACCCATGTTCCACTAACAGTCATATTATACAGTTAGTGCAGTCATATTATAGCTGCTTTATTCCTACAAAAGACCCCAGTGCATCCCCCTAAAAACAAACATGTGCAGACATGAGAGTAGTACATTGAAACAATCTCAAAACTAAATGTGTATTATACAAAATATTTGTAAACTCAAGTTTGAATTGTCTCTGTTTGGTCTCTGTAGGGCAAATACCTGCTTACTGTGAGACAGTTAAAGACCAGTTGCTTACTATGAATTACCATGCAATTATATTTTGTACCCTTTACAGTACTCTGCAGTCAACACCTGTGGGTATTCCTCGTCCATTCTATAGGCTGATACATGATCCAATCAAATAAAAGGTGGCGAGGACATCTCTCACCCTCATCAGAATATCTCCAGTTCAATTCATGCATCAGGATTGGTTGGTCACGTCCTCATTGTTCCCAACAACAACTGTACAGGTACTGTAAAAATTATTGCTTTCATTTTACTTTTGATATCTCTAACAAGCAGGCTGGCAGATAGCAAGATCAGCTACTAACTGCACACAGTTTTATCTCAAAGTTTATTTCTTTATTCGGCATTTCCATCTAAAGAAGGGTCAGAGTAAGGTAGAAAAGCAATATTATTTAAATTTCCAGGAGATCAGGACCCCTCCTGTAGTGGGTTCAGATCAATCAACAACTGCACAGCAATCATGGCTAGAGTCCCTCTCGTAGCAACCCCAGTCTACATCCCATCAGCTGCTATCTCAATCCTGGTACGACTGCTAACCCTCCCCAGTTGCAAGTGACTAGCCTCCTGTACAACAGCAGTCTCTGGACAGGAATCTTGATGTGCAGTCTACTGCACTACAACAGCAGTCTCTCTGGGCAGGAATCCTCCAGTAAGATTCTTCCCAGGGCAGTGGTACACAGTATCCTGAAGCACCTCCAGGAGCAACCTCCAGACCACTAGCCCTTTCTCCCACAGGGTTCCACAGAAGGCTCACATGTCCTGCTCCACTCACAGTGCAGTGAGCATGCAGAGTCCCAATCAGGCAAGCGGGCAAGTAATCAATAACTTCCAACACTCACTCACATACCTGAGGAGAAGCAGGACCATTCATCTCCTTCTCTCCAAATTTGGGTGTTTCTCACAAGCCCTCCATTGTCCAAGCAGTCTGCTCCCTCACTCCATATTTGGCATTGTCCACAGGCCCTCTATTTGTTTTACAGTCCTGCGAACTCCTTTGTTCTCAGGGGGGCCATAAAACAATTCCCTTCCCCCGAGACAGCATTCAGTCATGCCTGCCTCACTCTGCAACTTGGGCAAGACAAGCCCCATGATGCTCTGTGATCCTTCCCAGTCCCACAGATCTTGCTGCAAATCTCGTGGGACTATGCCGGCCATCTTCTTGCATCCAACTCTGCCAAACTACGGGAGCTATCACAAGATCTCATGGCCGCCATCTTGCCTGGGTCTTCTACTCACTACTTGCCTGATACAACTTTCCTTTGTCCCCAAATGAAAACAGCAAAATGTCACCCCAGGCAGCTGTAATTTAATTATGTGGCCTGCTGTATTAGGAGGTCCTTCGTGAATGAAATTTTCTTGATTCCTCCAGATATCACCCCATCATGAGGAAATACTGGGAGTGTGGAGTGTCATTCACACCCATAGAGGAAGATGACCAAACATGTGTGATGTGCATCCTTATTGCACAAAAGGATGCAGCACAGATGGAAGATGAGGACTCCATCATGGAATCTCACCCCTCACCCACCACTGCTATTGCATTGGATGCCAACCAGGCTCAGTTGCTATTCCAGCTGCTGGAATGAATGAAAGTGGGTGACCCCATTACCACAGCACCACAGAAACCCACTGATCAGGGACCCACAAAGAAATGCCCCAGGCTGGATATGGACAGCATCATGTCTGACAACCTGACCAAACCCGATGAGGGCACTTTGGAAAGTCAAACTGAATGTGCCATGGGAGAACACTGACAAGCTTAATCACAATAGTATGGGCAGCACTCAAAATATCACAGCAGCCCTCACAACCATCCATGTCAGAGGACCCCCTACTCTCTATGGGTGAGCAAGATGAAAAATCCTCTTCCCTCCTATCAGGCTGTCTACACAATTTTGCCAAGGAATACGAGGTACCTGATCCGACCAGGATCTCTGAAAAAGAGCATGGTTAACAGGTGGTACCTCATTAGTTGAGAAAAAAGTGACCACTGGGGAAAACCTCCTAAGGTTGACCAACCAGCCTCACAGCAGTCCAAATGCAGTACCATCCCAATTGAAACTATGGCAGTGCTCAAAGACCCAATGGATAAGAAGGTAGAGGAACACCTGCAGAAATTTCATGAAGCAGCTGGCATGGCGCACTCAATGGACACTGCCATGTGATTCACATGCAGGGCTCTCCATAGATGGCTAGACATTCTCACTGAGAATGTTCCCAAAGGATTCCACCCAAGTGGATGCAGTGGAGTGTGCCATTCAGGCAGCGGAAATACATCATGGCGCATCTTCGACATCTTCAGGTTTGGCGCTCAAACCACTGTGCTGGCCAATAGAGCCAGAAGAGCCCTATAGCTAAAACTATGGTAGGTTGACAATGAATCCAAAACCACCCTTCTTAAACAACCCTTCAAAGAGGGTACTCTTTTGGAGAAGGCCTAACCCCTACCTCAAACAATGGGGGACAAAGACACAGGAGATAAGGATGGCTATCTCCCCACAGACAGAATTTTTCATCCCAAAAGCAAGTATTTAAGCACAAACCACAGACATAGCATTCCCTGACCACAAAGCAGTGCCCCAAAGACCATGCTTCAGCACAAGGCATACAACAACAGACCAAGAGGCAATACAGGGGGCCAGTACTCCAATGGAGGGCGAAAACCCAATTTCAAGCTACAAGGTAAAAAAACATGAAGGCAAGTGGGCCCACACAAACTTACCACTGGCAGGGAGGCTGAGGTGGTTTGCAGAACAATAGGCCCACACAACGTCTGACAAATGGGTGCTGGAACTGGTACCAAGAGCTATGTAATCGAGTTCAACAGCAAGCCGATAAGACAGACCATATTTATCATGTACACCAAGGGACCTGCTCAAGGCGCAAGCATTACACAGTGCAATACAGGACTTACTCAGCAATGGGGCTATCATGCAAGTCCCCACAGAGGAACAGGACACAGGGGTCTACTCCTTGTTCTTTGTCATCCCACAGAAGACGGGTGGGATGCGACCTGTACTAGACCTCAAGTATCTCAACCAGAAAGTTACTTATAAGAAATTCAAAATGGAGACCCTCTGATCCACTCTGGCATTCATTCAACTGGGGACTACTCACCTCAATAGATCTCAAGGACACCTATCTCCACATTCTCATCTGAGCCTCACACCACTGTTACCTTCGATTCACCATCCAAGGGCAACATTTCCATACACATGCCTACCTTTCGCCTGGTATCTGCAACCTGGGTTCTTCACCAAGACCCTGGTAGTCCTCGCAGCACATCTCAGAAAACAAGAGGTCCACATAATACCATACCTGGATGACTGGCTGATAAGGGCAAGAACAGAGGAGCAGGCCCTATGAAGCACACAACTAGCTATCACCTGCTTGCAACAAGATGGATGGATAATAACAGGGCCAAGAGCCAGTTGATTCTTGCCCAGTCCATTACTCATTTGGGCTCAGTAATACATACAAAGAAGAACAACAAGGTAACCACAACACCTGAGAAAGTTCAGAACATCCAAACTCTGGTGTCAGGTCTAATCAGCTGGCCAAACAGCTGTATGGGACTACCTCCAGGTACTGGGAGTCATGGCAGCACTAATCAACATGGTTCCATGGTCCAGGGTTCACATGCGAACACATCAAAGGTTCCTAATAGACTCATGGTACCAGACAACCCAAAATGTCAAATTCAGAGTCACCCCCCCCCCCCCACCCCAGATGTTAGCCTGACTATGCTGGTGGACTCCGAAACTGCACTTACTGCAGGGCACAACACTGACACAAGTAGTACTAGAGGTAATCACCACAGATGCCAATCTATCAGGTTGGGGGGCAACATACAACAATCATGTAACCCAAGGACTGTGGACTCAGCAGGAGTCCTCTCTACCCATCAATATATTAGAAATGAGAGCTGTTCACCAGGCCCTACTCTTCTTTGCACACCTACTCACCAGCAGGCCAGTCCTAGTCTGCTGAGACAACCAAGTGACAGTAGCATACATAAACAAACAAGGAGGGACATGGAGCAACGCGATGATAAAGGAGTAACTGCAGCTATTCCGCTGGGCAGAATGGAACTTACTGTCACTAACAGCAATTTACCTAGCAGGAGAAGCCAACACAGAGGTGGACTAGATAGAGGGTCACTGTCAGCCAGTCAGAATGGAGACTCCACAGGTCCATCTTTCAGAGACTACTGTCCAGATGGGGACTGTTGCAAGTCGACCTAATGGCATCATGGACAAACATGCAACTACCCAACTACCATTCCAGATTCTCAGAACCCCAAGTTCAGGAGATCGATATGCTGTCAGCCCCTTGGGACTGCTCACGAGCCTACATATTCCCACCACTGCCAATGATACCCAAAGTACTCCACAAGATTCGGCACAGAGGAGCGTTGTGGTCCTGGTGGCCCCCAATTGGCTGAGATGGCTGTGGTACTCACTCATCCAAGACATGTCAGTGAGCCCTCCAATGATTCTACCACCTTAGACCAACCTTCTGTCACAGGGACCAATTCTCCACCCAGATCCAGCCAGTCTGAATCTGATGGCATGCCTACTGAAAGGGAAAGACTGTTAAGCCAAGGCTTCCATACCAGTGTCATGAATCATCTGCTACAATCCAGGAGCCAGTCCACAAATAAGACTTACGTCAGATAATGGCAAATCTTCCACAAATGGTGCAGGGAAATGGGTACCTCACCTTCAGTGGTGGGGTTACCACAAATTTTAGACTTCCTCAATGAAGGGGCGAACAAGGGTCTTAGTCCAGCCACACTCAAACTGCAGGCATCAGCTATTTCCTCCATTGGGGCCCACTACCGGGGATAGGCCACATTGGTTCTCACCCCGACACTATCTGACTACTTAAGGCAGTCACATAAACAGCACCAGGGGTGAGGAAGAGATGCCCACCATGGCAACTTAACACAGTACTAGATGCCCTACAGTAGCAAGACTCTCTACATTGATGCACTATTAAGACAGCCTTCCTTGTGGCAATTTGTTCAGCCATGAGAATAGGAGAGCTTCGGGTCCTCTCATGCAGAAAACCTTTTATCACATTTCATAGCAATAGGGTCATCCTGAGAACAGTACCATCCTTTCTGCCAAAGGTGGCATCACAGTACCACAAGGACCAGGATGCCCTTTTGCCCTACCTATCTCCGAGTAACCCCCAAGACACATCTACCCACCACCCTCTAGATGTGGGCCGCCAGTTGGAAAAGTACCTCAGTGCCACTAGGGAAATTCAGAAGTCAGGCAGGTTATTCATCCTAACCAAAGGGCACAAAGTACGGCAGGCAGCCTCCAAAGACACCATAGCCAGATGGATCAAGCAGACCATTAACAAGGCCTATATGGCAGTGGGGCAGATGCCACCAAAAGGCCTCAGAGCATACTCTACCAGGGCAGTAGCAACAACCTGGGCAGAAAGGGGAAATGTGTCTACTCAAGACATTTGTTCAGCGCTACCTGGTCATCAATATACACCTTCACTAAACATTACAGGTTAGACATAACATCTGCCGAAAGGACTACTTTTGCCAAGTCAGTTCTGGAGGCAGGAGCCATACAGGATTAGACCAGAACTAATCTGCCTTCTCCTTACCCACCCAAGAGTACTCACTCCAATAGTACACTGCTACTAAGGTCCCACTGGTGTTGACTGCGGAGTACTATAAAGGATACGAAATATAATGGGATTTACTCACCTGGTAAAAGTGATTATCTGAGTACCCTTTATAGTACTCAGCAGGCCCACACAGAAGGCAGATTACCCTTGGGCTGGGTCAGCAGAAAGAGCTAACCCCCATATGGGGAAAGGTGAAACTAAGGCCAAAGGCTCTAATGATTTTATGCAAGATGCAATGATACAGAATGTAGCAGTATATGTCAAACTGTATATATATTGCTGTACATGAGGAATTTACTACAATAAAGGTGATGGGTAAAACGCAACTCCTGACTAAGCATACCATAACTTAATATAGTATAAATAATGGCTCCCAGGCAATCTCAGGGCCCAGCCCTTTAGAGCTCATCTTCCCATTGGGCCTACCTTGGACTGGGTGATGTCTGGCTTGTATTTTTCTCTCTTTTTCTCTCTCTTACTATATAGCTATGGAAGACTCACACTGGAGATATTCTGATAAGGGTAGAGGGATGTCCTCGACCACCTTTGATTTGATTGGATCGTGCATCAACCTATAGGATGGATGAGGAATACCCACTGGTGTTGACTGTGCAGTACTATAATGGGTGCTCAGATAATCACCTTTACCAGGTGAGTAAATCCCATTGCTTGTTTTATTTATTGTATTCTGATGTCTTAGTTGGTATCTTTTTGTTTCTGATTCACTGCTATAGAAACACTGCCACATTACCATTCATTTTATTTATTTACTTCACTTTTACAGAAGCACAGGAACAGTACCAAACAATAATGCTTCAGCCTCTTTCAACTAGACAATGTTGCGTGTCTGGGAACATCAACAAAATAGTTTACTTTACTGTATATTAAGTTTCTGGACTTCTGATAATGCACATACTGTATACTGTATGCTGCTTACAGTTCATTTGATTTATAATGAGCCATAAATACATTTGAAGCACTGCTTAGATCATGACTTAAAGTTGTAGACATACTGTACAGAATCTTTGTAGATGATTTCCAGATAAATGCATACTGTGCATAAGAGAAAAGGAAGAAGCAGCCCAACATAATACAAAACAATACAAGACTTGCAGTATGTATGGATCCTGCCTTTTCTCTTATGTATTTACAAATCTAGAAATCAAATACAAAGATCTGCTCACAACTGTAAGTCATGATGCAAACAGTGCTAAGAATGTGTTTATGTCTCCTTATAAATCAGATGAACTGTGAGCGCATATACAGTAACTACGTTATCAGAAGTCCAGAAACTAGATATATACTGCAGAAAAATATTTTCAGGCCTGTTCCCAGATAACAAATTCACCCATGGTGCAGTACCTACAACAAAAGACCCTAGATTGCCTGATCCCTCCTTATTAGGATTTCAAATGTCAGTTGCAATATACTGCATGTATACAGGATAGCTGAACTGCGATTATGCATTATGTTTTCAGTGGAGTCATACTGTAGAAACATAGAGACATAGAATTTGATGGCAGGTAAGGGCTGCTTGGCCTACTTACTTTGCCCATTTCCCTACCTAACGGATAAGCTGCAGAGCCTAGTTAACCAACAGCCTACTTCCTCCTACCCCCCCCCACTAGGACGGCCTTATGTCTGTCCCTCGCATTCTTGAATTCCCCCACTGTTTTTAACTCCATGACCTCCTCAGCAAGACTGTTCCATGCATCACAACTCTCTGTGAAGAAATACTTCCTCACATTACCTCTGAGCCATCCCCCCTCTATCTTCAAATTGTGCGCTCTTGTTCTTGCACATCTCTTTTTCTGAAAGATGCTACCGTCTTGGACTTTGCTGATTCCCTTGAGGTATTTGAAAGCTTCTATCATGTCCCCCCCTCTCCCTCCTTTCCTCGAGGCTATACATATTAAGCTCCTTTAGTCTTTCTTCATATGTCTTCTGGTGCAGACCCTGCACCATTTTGGTTGCCCTCATCTGGACTGCCTCCACCCTGTCTATGTCTTTCTGGAGATGGGGTCTCCAGAACTGTATACAGTATTCCAGATATGGTCTTATCAACAGTCTGTACAGAGGGCCAACAACTTCTTGTTTTCTACTGGTGATGCCTCTCCATATGCATCCCAGTATCCCTCCAGCCATCCTTACTGCCTTCTCACATTGCTGGCCCACCTTTAGGTCATCTGATATGACTACCCCCAGGTCCCTTTCCATTTTTGTTGTTGTCAGTATCTCACCCCCATTGTGTACTCTTCACCGGTGTTTTTGTTTCCCAGGTGCATTACTTTGCACTTCTTTGCATTGAGTCTAAGCCACCATACATTTGACCATTCCTCCAAACTTGCCAAGTCCCTTTTCATCCTTTCCACCCCACCTTGCATATCAACCCTGTTGCAGACCTTTGTGTCATGTGCAAAGAGATATATTTTCCCTTCCAGTCCCTCTGCAATGTCACTTATAAAGACATTAAAAAAGACCGGCCCCAGTACTGAACCCTGTGGTACCCCACTAGTAACCCTTCTTTCTTCACTGTGGACTCCATTTACTATACCCGCTGTGCCCTGTTGTCCAGTCAGTGCTTTGCAGGCTACCACCCGGACCCATTCCCAGGCTGGCTAATTTGTTTATTAATCTTTGTGTGAGACTGTGTCAATTGCCTTGCAAAAGTCTAGGTAGGCCATGTCCACAGACCCTCCCTGGTCTACTACTTTGACCACCCAGTCAAAGAAATCAATTAGATTTGTCTGACATGACCTTCCCACTGTGAATCCATGCAGCCTTGGGTCCTGTGCCCCACTGGCCTCTAGGTACTCAACAATTCTTTCTTTCAGAAGTGATTCCATCATTTTTCCTACCACTGAGGTCAAACTGACAGGTCTGTAGTTTCCTGCCTCTGTCTTGCTCCCACTTTTGTGAAGGGGAATCATATCCGCCGTCTTTCAGTCCTCAGGTATCACACCATCCTCCCATGATTTATTAAAAAGGGTAGTCAGTGGTGTTACTAGTTCTTCCCTTAGTTCTTTTAGAATTCTAGGGTGAAACCCATCAGGCTCCATTGCTTTATCCACCTTCAGTTAAAAGAGTTCTTTCAGAACCCTTTCTTCTGTGAAAGGACTAATATCAACCCCCCTATCCAGAGTGCTTCTATTGACTGGATTAAGTATCTCCCCCTGCTTTTCCATTGTGAATACAGAGCAGAAGTACTGGTTGGTATCCTTGCTTTTTCACTGTTGCTCTCTGCCCAACCACCTTCCTCTTTACTTAGCCTCAGTATCCCTACTTTAATCTTTCTTTGCTCCCTAATGTACTGATAAAAGGTTTTATCCCCCTTCTTAACCGAGTTGGCTATCTTTTCTTCGGTTTGGGCCTTTGCTATTCTGACTGCCTTCCCCACTTCCTTCTGCTTTAACTGGTACAGTTCTCTGTCCTGCTTCTCCTGTGTTCCCTTATACTTCCTGAATGCTATCTTTTTTCCTTACCTTCCCACCAGTTCTTTTGAGAACCATAGTGTTTTATTTCTTTCATTTTGATTTGTTTATTTGCTTCACACAAAGGCTTGTTGCCTCTGTGATGGTGGTTTTGATGTTTTCCATTGTTGCTCCACCCACCTTCTTTGCCTGTTTGCTAGTGCTTTTCTGAGGCACTCTCCCATTTTGATAAAATCAGCCCTCCTGAAGTCCAGTACCTTCACCTTTGTGTGGCTTGACTCTACAGCTAAGTTTATTGTGAACCACACTGTTTGGTGGTCGCTTGTTCCCAGATGGCTACTCACTTCAAGATCAGAAATCCTCTCCCCGTCCCCATTTGAGAGTACCAGGTATAAGATTGCTCCCTCCCAAGAGGGTTCCAAAACTAGCTGTCTGATGCATGCTCCCTGTAGGGCATCAAGAATGGCCCTTCTCTTGGATGTGGCTGCAGCAAAGGTGCTCCAGTTAACATCTGGCATATTCAGGTCCCACATCAGCAATATCTCCCTTTCTCTGCCTCAAGGGTGCCTTCTATCATTTCCTTGTCCATTTCCTCCCCTGAGTTTTGGGTCTGCATACAAGCCTTGTGCGCATTGTGGAGCCATTTCCAGTCTCAGGGTGACCCACAGTACCTCCTCTCCTCCCTGTTTACTCTTTAGTTCTGTTGCTTTGATCCCTTCCCTTACATAGAGAGCTCCTCCTCCTCCTCCTCTTCTTCCATCCCTGTCCCTCCTGTAGATTGTGTACCCTGGTATGTTGACATCCCAGTCATGGTTCTCTGTGTACCATGTTTCTGTGACTGCCACGATATCCAGGCATCCCTCTTCCATCAATGCCACCATTTTGGGGAGCTTTTTACCTAGACTACGGCATTGGTACTCATTAACCCTCCTGCTTTGAAACACTTTTCATCTTGATGGACTGGGGCAACAAGAGATTTGGTCCTTGCTCAAGGTCAGACAGTGTAAGTGGCAGGATTAGAAATGGATCTCATGATGTCCTACATACAGTATCTTACATAGAATGTAGTGTGTAATATTATATGACTAAGCATCATGATATTCAATATTTAACTTTGCAAGTATACCTTTAGGTTACTAAGATTATTAAATATTCTTACTGTGCCCCTTATTCAGTCCATTATCTGAAAAAAGTCTGCACTGTTCCAAATCCTTGCTTGGGCAATCAGAAAGAAACAAAGTGTAAAAACTATTGTAACAGGCCTTTGTACAATTGTTTCACATGTCCAAAGTACTCAGAGTTATTATGTATCTTTTTAAGGGAACAATGTTTAAAAATAACAATGTTGTAGAAATAATACATAGTTGCTTTTGATTAGTCAAGCTGGTGTTTCAAACTGTGATAGTTTTTTTATGATAATGGACTGGAAAATGGGCACACACATAGTATTACTTATCTTACTGTAATAATTTATACTGGTAAAACTTAACACTGACTAAAAGAGGTGAGGTGTGATTGGAGAGGGGTTGATCTCCAGAGTCTCTAATCACTTCATTATTTTAATCACTGGAAGGAATGACCAGCTTCTTAACACAGTATATTAAATTGAGCATCTCTGGGCCTGTTTTTTTCCTTAATAATTTCATATAGGCCAGAGGTGGTGTTCTGCTGAACAGTGATTTAAGGGTTTAGGGATGCAGACATCACCGATCCCCCAACTCACTGAATGCTTTCATTAGGTCAGTCAGTCTAAAAAGGATTACAGAAAACAAGAAATCAACCCTACACCCCTCCCCCCTCCAGATGACCTGCCAGAGCCAAAGGCAAGAGAAACAGGTTCTCAGTTTGGAACTGGGTACAAGGGAGGGGAAAGCACACAGCATATAAAGTACAGACACAGAATGTGATGAAGCAACAGTAAACCCACCTGGCCACCATGTCTGTCACATTGAGAGAACATAGGCATAAAATGCCAATATGTGGTGACAATAGCCAGCTTCTTACTGCACACATAGGGGCGTCAGTCTTATCAGGTGTGTAACTACCCTATTATAGGAAATTAATGGATCCAGAAGCAAATGATTTGATACCTTTTAATGGACCAACATAGATGTAACAACAAGAACAAAGTGCTCTAGCTTTTGGACCAACCAGTCCTTCTTCAGAAGCTCATGGCAGTTGTTTAGAAAATACAATACTTATAACAGCTAGATAAAGCAGAGAAAAACAGAAAAAAAATCCCATTGGTTTAAAATACTCATTTAAAAAAAAAAAAACAGAAGATGATGTCAGAGAAGTTTAACAATACTATACTGCCTTTAGCCAGAGGCAACCCCAGGTTAAGCAGCTTGGTGGAACACACATACAAAATCTACTGCATATAAATTTAATTGACATAAGATAACACTGTCTGAAGCAGATAACTCCTAAATCAAGCTAGGTATGCAGTTAGTATAAGATGTGATTACTGAAAGGCAACCCCACCCAGATTAAAGACAAACTAAGATTTTTATAGGAAATAAATAGGAAAGTGCAGTGTAGGAACTGAGCTGAGCTTAATAGCCCCAAGTGTGTGTGTGTGTGTGTGTGTGTGTGTCTTGGCGTGCATCACCTGCCTCTTCAGATAAAGTGATGACAATTCCTCTTTAAATATATGAATCAGGTTTATATTGGTGCAATAGAAAGATTTCATTATGACAAGACTAACATATCAAGGCATTGACATTTCAATAGAGTTAAATAGGGGAAGCTTCTTCCAGGCTCAGACCCTCAAATCCCTGCTGTAGTGACTGTACTACTAGCTGAACTGATACACCAGTTTAGTTTTATGGGAGAAATGTGGACATTATAATTAATCAACTGCATGATTATCTGCAGTACAAAAGTAGTTTGTTTATTTGTGTTAATCTACACTGTGTAGCACAATCTGTAATCGGGCAGTTGCAGATGTAATTTCACATAGGAGTTAAACACTGATAAGTCAACTGATTTTCTCACTGTCTCATTCTTAAAATAAAATGCAACTGTGCAGAGGCCTAGCAACCACCCCCTCCACCATATATACACCTGCCTCTCTCCCTAGCCCTGGTCCACCATGTTCCTCTCTTACCCTTCTTCAACTCCCTTCCTCTCTCCCTTTTCTATTCTGCTCACCCCACCCACCTACGGTTGCACTTGTTCCCCAGTCCTTGCCTGCTACCCAACTCTCCTTCTACCTCCCTCCCAGTTACCCCTCTACACCCACTCTCTCTCTTCTACTTTCTTAAACTACCTGGCACAACTGGCAGTAACTCAGTTTTTCCACTCCAGCCTTCCCTTTGACAATGTCCTTCTGGTAGCTTTAATCAATCAATCAAAATCTTTATTTATTCAGGCGGACATCATTGAGCGAAGCTCATTTACAAGATGGACCTGATAGGTCAAGATCAAAATAAAGTACAGTAGCATACATAAACAAATACAGAGAAAAAGACAAAGACTTAAATATTAATAAACAGGTACAGTAATAAAAAACGTATATACAAGCAAGGTAGCTAATGGTTTTGGACCACAAAACAAAATAAGTCAGACAGGTTCGACTCAAATGACTGTAAGGTATTGGGATTGTGAAACTGGTCAGGTGTGTTGTAATTGGATAGATACTTAAGCAAATAGATATGGGGGGATAAAAAAGGGAATGGCAATGGATTGTAGGGTATATTGTAGCTAAGTTTAGAAAAAGTATATAAAAGGAGATAGAAAGAAAAAAAGGGGGGGTAAAGGGTAAGAAGGGACTAGGCTTAGTGAAAGCAGTTGCATATCTCAGGAAAGAGACTTATGAAGAGCTTTTTAAAGGATGCTATAGGGATGAAGGTGTTCAACTTTAGGGTCTTCTGCAAAGAATTCCAGGTAGATGCTAAAAAGTAGCTGATTGCAGATCTCCCATGCCGGGTACAGACTTTAGGTATCTTCAAGGTAATAAGGCTATTGCTTCTTAGGGCATATGATCTAGGTGTAGCCAGAGTAAAGCAATCAGAAATATAAGGTGGAAGTTTGTTTGACAGAACTTTGTAAATCCATAAAGCAGCATTTTTATTCCTCCTAAGGTGTAAGGATGTCCAGCCAACAGCATTATAGAGAGAGCAGTGATGAGTGTTGAAAGGAAGATCTGTGATGAATCTTAGAGCTCTGTGGTACAAGGTATCCAATTTACTTAAATAGGACATAGTACAGTGGCCATATAGGAAATCTGCATAATCGATGAGAGAAAGAAATGATGCCTGTATTAGTCTCTGTTTAGACTCTTTGGTTAGATAATGTTTGATTCTGAAGAATAGGCCGAGCCTCTGTCTGAGTTTTTTCAGGAGCTCCTCAACATGTTGAGTGTAATCAAGTCTGTTATCAATCCATACCCCTAAATATTTGAATTTATCCACATAATCAAGATTTTGTCCAAGGATGGTGGATAGTTGGGGAAAAGTGATTGATGAGAGAGTGGTAGAATATATATTGGTGGAAAAGAACATAGCCTTTGTCTTCTTGGCATTTAATAGTAGTTTCTTTTCAAGTAGTTGATGTTGCAGCACGGAGAATTCTGATTGTAATAACTCACAGGCCTTTGATGGCGAGGGATTACTGACATACAAGACAGTATCATCAGCAAAAAGGTGAACATTGGTAACAGTGAGGTTGGAGTCAATGTTGTTGATGTAGATAGCAAAAAGGATAGGGCCCAGGATGGATCCTTGCGGTACTCCCCTTAGAAGTGGTTTTGAGGAGGATGGGACACCTTCATTTTTCACCTGCTGTATTCTATCAGTGAGGTAACATCTGAACCACCCAAGAGAGGTTGAATCCAGGCCTAAGGAGTGCAGTGAGGAAATTAGCAGCTCATGATCCACTGTATCAAAGGCTTTACTTAGGTCTAGAAATACAGCACAGATGCTGCTTTTTTTGTCTAACTCAGTTTGCCAATCATTTGTTACTTTTGCTAATGCAGAAATGGTACTGTGTCTGGTCCTAAACCCAGATTGAGCAGGGTTAAGGAGATTATTAGCATTGAGGTAGTCTCTTAGTTGGATACTCACCAGTTTTTCTAACATTTTAGACATCACCGGTAGGATGGATATAGGTCTATAATTGTTGAGATCCATGGGGTCCCCTGATTTGAGGAGGGGAAACACTTGTGCTGTTTTCCACAATGTAGGAACAGAACCAGTGGATAAGGACAGATTAAAAAGATGAGTTAGGGGAACTGCAATGGCATGTAGAGCAATTTTTAGAAAGTAGGGGTCCAGAGAGTCTGCACCTGCACTTTTCTTGTGTCTAGATGTAGCAGTAGGTCTTCCACTTGTTTTAATAAAATGGGCTTGAAGGAGAATGAAGAAGCAGCCTTCTGACCATCGATAGACTGGAATTTAAGTAGTGACCGTAATAGATTTGCTGGGGAGGAGTCAAAAGCTAGGCCAGCCGTAGTGAAATGATTATTGAATGCATCTAAAATTTCACGCTTGTCAGTGATAACAACATTGTTAAGGTGCACTTGGGATAGCAAGGAAGTGCTGGAATCCTGCCCTAGGATCCCCTTGATGGTGCCCCAGAATCTGGCTGGGTTAAGGTAGGAGGCATCAAGCTCGGCTGTATAGAAGGCAGCCTTGGCTTCTCTCACTTTTGGTGCAGCTGTTTCTGGCTTTCTGAACTGAAGCCAGTCAAATGGATCCTTGGTCTTTCTAGCCCTTTTCCAGAGTTTATCTCTAGCAAGCAATGCAGATTTAAGATCGGCAGAAAACCAGCGGCAGGATTTGCTTTTTATTCTAACGCTAGTGAAAGGTGCATGAGTATTGAGGGCGCCTATGATAATGTCATTTAACACCTTGAGTGCTGTTTCCACAGAAGCTGTGTGGTAGAATTCTTGCCAGCGTACAGAATGATATAGATCATGGAGATATCCTTCGATGTTAAGGTTTTTTATTTAGACCTTCTTGTGAGGAATTTTGCTGGGTTGGATGGCTTGACTGATGATCTTATCCCTGCAATAAGACAGTGATCACTTATATCACTGAATAGCACTCCAGCATGTGAAAACAGGTGTGGTTTGTTTACCAACATAATGTCAAGTAGGGTGCTGTTACTTTTGTTTTTTGAGTTAATTCTTGTCTGTTCATTTATTAATTGAGTGAATCCATATGTGTCACAAAAAGATACTAGGGGTGCAGATGCATTGGAGAGCCAGTTTAAGTTCAGGTCACCTAAAATGATGGTGTCCTCGGGGCCCAGTTTAATTATATTTCCCAAATGGGTTAGGAGTTGAAGGCGGCAGAGGGGCCTGTAGCAGCCACAATTGAAAAGCTGTCATATTGGGGAGAGTTATTTAAGGGATAAACATTCAATTCTTGGGCACTGATGTTACACTAAGGCAAGATGCAGAAATATTTGATTTAACATAGATAGCCACTCCACCACCCCTTGTCAGGCGGACCGATCTGAATAGCTGGTAATTGGGTAGATTTATTTCCCTGCCATGTGTAGCAGGTTTAAGCCATGTCTCAGAAATTATCAGAAAGTCTGGCAAGGTGTGGGCGGCCCAGGCCTGGATTAATGAGATCTTTTTTAGGAGGCTGCATGCATTGATGTGAAGGAAGCTTAAACCTTTAATGGAGGCTAGG
The DNA here is from genome assembly GCA_016271365.2 of Neoceratodus forsteri. Classification (NCBI taxonomy): domain Eukaryota; kingdom Metazoa; phylum Chordata; order Ceratodontiformes; family Ceratodontidae; genus Neoceratodus; species Neoceratodus forsteri. The sequence goes on from CM057455.1 coordinate 249,266,980, forward strand.
TCTGATGGGGAGGTAAAGCCTTCTGGGGGTCCTGGATTGATTTCAACATTGCCAGCGCAGATCAGCAAGAAGAGTAATAGTTTAATAAGGGCTTCAAGTGATAGCATGAGGGACCAAAAAGAGGGTTTTCTCTTCTTGCTAGGGGTCCATTCTTTAGAGACGGTCCAGGATGGGTTAAGGCTTAATAACTTTCACAGAGCACCAGCTTGATGGACAGGTACAAGGGGCACTATAGAGCCAAGATATGAGAATGGGGCATAAGAGATACATGAATGGTTGTGACCCTTTTGAGGCTACCCATGGATTACAATGAAAGCAGGTAGTGCATAGTTGAGGAATTGATAGGCATCCACTGGAGGTAAGACAGGGAGGTCACCCTGGCAGCCGCATTATTCAAAGGGCATGGACTGGAAAGGTATCATCCTCAAGATATATTATAGGTGAGAGAGAAAAGCAGTAGGAGAAGCATCAACATGATTATGGTAACTAAGGGTTAATAATAGTGAAGGCAGTCAGGGACTGTTTCTAGATTATTAGCTAGAATTTGGCTATGGGCGGAGATAGGAAATTAGGGGGAAGGTGTGTATAAAGGAAACACCCAAGAAGGGAGAGCGGGCAAAAATTTTAGGCTTTCCGTACCTTGCTGGCTCTCTCCGGCCTCCTGGTTCTCTTTTTGGCCTCGCAGTCGCCGCCCACCCACTGGAGGCTCAGAGCCCCTGCTCTTACTGGGTGCTCGAGGGCAGGGTCGGCTAAAGTGGAGGAGACAGAGGAGAGGACAGTCAGGAAAGCACAATTGCAGTAATCAAGTGATTCTGCAATGAGGTGCTAAAAAGTTTTGCACAACAAAAGACTGGGGGGGGGCTGGTAAGGCGCCTTAGCATCTGGCCCACCAGAAATCCCACCAAAGGACTGTATCACTTAGGCATTTACAAGAAAAACAACATAAATCCTAGAATTTTAAACAATTTGGTAAAGACAGCTCTTTTTGGAAAAATTAAGGTAAAACCCACTATTCCGGTCAGTTTTGGAATCAAGCTTGGCAGAAGTCAATGCAGAAGGAGGACCAATCGGAAGAAAGGCTGAGGTAGCACTCACCTTCCGATTGGTTGCGGCTTCCGTACCTTGCTGGCTGTCGCCTCCTGGTTCTCTTTTCGGCCTCGTGGTGCCGCCACGCTGGCTGACTCGAACCCAGAGCTTTAATTCATGTAAATATTGTTTGTTGTTTGTTGTGACTCATCATTCTTAAATGTAGGCCTGATTGTGTTGTTCTAACTGTTATTTATATCACCTGTAGCTTTAGACCATGTATACCCTGTACTGAATGTTGTATTCAAACTGCTTGCCTGCTAATCTCACACAAACTGTACTTCTATTCTGTGTATACCAACATGGAACATTTGTAAAAGAGCCATTGGCTCAAAGGTATTTCTCTGAAATTCTAATAAATAAAACTAGCACTGCTATCTCTAGCTGTGTGTTGTGTTTTTCTTTTATTCTGTATCTGCAAAAATAGAAACACCAAAGAAAACTGAATTGTACATTTTAAATGAATGTGCAGTAGCTGCCCTTTAAAATTGTGGGTGTGTGTCTCTTTAAAAAAACCAAAAATGTTCAGTGTGTCTTGTGTGTGTTTTTTTATTATAATTTCAGTAGCACCTTGTGTTTTTTATTTTATTTATTTTCTGTAGCACCTTGTTACTTCTGATATATGATCTGCCCAAATGCAAGGACCCAGTAGTGTGGATACCCCCATACAGTTCATCCCCTTGGATTAGTGCAGATCTGTTCAGTCTAATGTACTGAAAAAAAAGAGACTGTGCCCCCCACCATGGCAGCAGATGAGAAGGAATGTTTGCAGGACACCACTGAAAATGAAGCATTGCATCTTCTGTTATATCCTGAGTAAATGCATAGTAAACATGACAATGAACAGTGAAATTAGCACATGTGGAATGTGAACCATTCCTTGAGATGTGTCTGCTGTGTTTTGAACCGATGGCAACTAATTAAACACCTCTATCTATGCCACTTGGACTAATCTCTCACTGTGTTAAAATAGGTAGTCTGACAGTAGCAGTTTAACCTGTCCTTTCTTGAGATGATTATTCACACATTTCTGAAACATGAAAACCCAAATTTCCTTCATGTTCTGTGATCCAAAACATTGATTTCGGATGCATTACCTTGATTGTGACCTATGCTTCCTCATATCACCATTTTATGTTGGCTCACACATCGCAGCCAACATATTGCAGTAATAGCAGATCTGGAGGCATGGTCACTGTTGGACTAATGCAGGGCATGCATCAGTAAGTCGTCCCTCATTCCCCAATAAGCCTGCATGCTGACGCCACACCATGCATACATAATGTGGCAAGCACATCTAAGAAAGGTCAGCTGCAATGTGAGCAAAGCTCATCATATGCAGTGGACCTCTGACGTGCTTTCCTGGTGAGAGAAAAAAATTTTACATGGCAGCACACTGCCTGCCATAATGCTGACTTTGGGGGTGCCCAATCCCCCTGTCGGCATGCCTTGCCTCAATGTATGTGCTGACTGGGGAGCCCACTCCCCATCGGCATAATGCACCCCCCCATTTGTTATGTGCTGAAGGGGTGCCCACTTCCCCTCAGTTCTTGCCCCCCCTCGCTTTCATTGTGTTCTGATGGGGGTGTCCAATCCCCCATCGGCTACAGCATTCCCCCCAAAAAAACACTTAGGTGGCATGCTACAAGCCCACCCCAGCATCCCAAATCCCCTGAAAAATAAAAATGTCCCGTGTGGTTTATTTTTTTTTGTAACCTGTAAAAAGAAAATGGTCCCTCGTGGTCTTCCTGCCCTCTCCCACAACCCACACCCACCCTCTGTGCACCCTGCCTCCCCACACACCCCCCATACTTACCTCCGGAGTCAGGCATGACGATCTTCAGTGGACTGGGAACACATCTGCACTCTTCAAAGCCGACCGTGAACTGAAGAAATGCTGGTGAGCTGTATAATGGCATAAATAGGGTTTTTTCAAGCATATCTTGGGTATATTTTGGAATTTTTGCACCAAATTTTCAACATGGGGTTATTAGGACCCCTCCTCATGATTTCAGTCACTGTCATGGCATTATTTTTTCCCAAAAGGTGATTTTGTGGTCACTTTCAGGACCAAGTAATGAAATGACAGTGCCACTTTTCATGAGGGGGGCTCTCGAAAAGCCTATGTTGCAAATTTGGTGAAACAAATCCCAAAACTGGCTGTTTTATGAGCACATGTTGCGCTGTTTCCACTCACGCCTCGTGACTTAGTGAATTTGTAATATTTTCACCCAGATTTTCAAATTGCCATTTTACCACACACTTCCTGATGAAGAGTACTGCTGTCATTTTACAAATCCTGGTCAAATGTGTTTTCACACGTCTGGCACAGAATAGTGCAGTCACTGTGTGAAATCAGTTTTTGGGACAGTTTGAGGAAATGACAGTGACACTGTTCATGAGCAAAGGTCCTAAAATGCCTATGTTGAAAATTTGGTTCCGGAAGTCCATAAAATGACTGTTGCAAGCATGCATTGCGCAGTTTCCATGCACCCTTGTAACTTCACAAATTTGCAATATTTCCATGCCAGATTTTCAACACTGCCATTTTTTCACACCACTTTATGAACAGTACAGCTGTCATTTTTCACATCCTGCCCAAAATGTGTTTCCACACCTGTGGTTGCTGTGGGAAATCAACTTTTGGGACAGATTAACAAAATCACAGTGCCACTGTTCATGAGAGGAGGTTCGAAAATGCCCATGTTGAAAATGTGGCTAACAAATTCCCAAAAATAATTGGGTTACAGACGTGTGCTGCTCAGTTTCTATGTGTGCTCATGACTTCACCAATTTTTCATATTTTCACTCCAGATGTTCAATGTTGCCATTTTTTTACGCCTCCTCATGAACAATACAGTTGCCATTTTCCACATCCTGTCCAAAATGTGTTTTCATCCCTGTGTCACCAAATGGCATAGCCACTGTGCAAAACCCCCTTTCAGCTAACAAACTGATTGTGCTGCTTTTCATGAGGTGGGCTCACAAAAAGCCAATGTTGAAAATCTGGAGTGAAAATACCAACACACGCCTACGGTGTTAGGGTTTCCAACTGTAGCACCCCACCCTGTAGAGACTGACAGGCATCAGGGGTGTGACTTGGGATCATTGGCTGTAATGCTCATGCCATTCCACCCCACCCCCACCCAGCAGCAAGTGACAGGCATTGTGGTGTGCCTTGCACTGTTCAGCCACAAAGTTCACCCCATTTTCCTATACTGCACCCACCTCAGCATATTTCCTTATGGAATGGGGTAAGTATAATGCCCAAAGACCCCAAAGCACACAATGACATGTGTCACTTGCAAGGACTTCTATTCTGTATACCTCTTGTATTATATATTGTTTGTTCTTTGTTGTTCTACATTTTCTATCTCCTGTCTATGTAATTGCGAACTGTATGTGTATGTGCCTCAGGACCTCCTTGTAAATGAGCTTGCTCAATGGTGTCTTTCCTGCAATAAACTTGAACTTGAACTAGGTCAGTGTCTACAGGGTAGGGTGAGGTACAATGGCATGAGCATTATAGCTGATGACCCAAAGGCACACCCCAATGCCTGTCGGTCTCTACAGGGTGGGGGTGGGGTTGGCATCACTTCAATACTTCACTGTCATTCCTATTAGGCATCTCTAACTCTGGCACTACCAATGCCAATGCCAGTGAGACAACATCCGGCATTGACAAATGCTTGTTTTTAACTGTTACCGTACTAAAAAAAAAAATAATGAACAGAAAGTGCATCCACACCCCCAAGGAGAATCCATTATGCTGCAATCGAATACTTTCATGTCTGACATACCAGACATTCCTCTAATGAGAAACAATAGCAGGATGATTCATTGTCATGGTGACCGATCCTCTTTTTAGCACACACTTAATTAAAGTCCAATGAATTGAGTGGTGAACACTAAGGGGGATGGGTGGAGTTTCAGTGTCTGACTGTTAATGTTTTTAGGTGCTTCTATTATGAGGTGTGTACTCATTATTAGATCAAACTACAAATTTAATTTTAACCTTTTAAAAATAGATGTTTTAAATAAGAGCTAACATAGTAGCGCTTTTTTCCAACATACTGTCTGCCACAGACTGTCATTACAGTACTTGATATTGATTGTGGCAGTGTTAATTTTAATTTTAAGATGGTGCCTTTGACAAGTAAAATTGGACCATGATAACAAATAGTGAGCAGTACAATTTCTTTCTAAAACTGTAACTCCCTAGAGACTGAACAAAATAAGCAGACTTGCTGTTGAACAAAAACAGAAATAAAATCCACAATTGTGTTCTGACCGTTTTAGAATGAGGGGTTTGTTCACTTATGCATAATGATGTTGCTTTCAAACATTATATGGGGATGACTCATTAGATTTGGACTGCGGTCATCGGCTCATAATGAAATCTTGTCCTGCATTTTAAAAGAACAGCTACAGCAAATGTAGCACATGTGAGGCACGATTTATGTATATGTAATAATTCACAGCCAGGCTCAACATTTCACTTTTAACTTGCATATTTTAAGCACTGAAAACCATTGAAAGTGCAATTGCTTAATTACAGGAATATTTTGTCATGTTAACTTTCCCTTATGGTACGGTATAGCCTCAACACAGGAATGAAGGACATCACACCATAGCCACGTACACAGTCTGACAGGTTAATAAATCCTGGGTCAGAAGGAATGCATGTAAGGTTTCTGAAAGAGAAAAGATATGCCTTTGCAGCAACCTTTAGATATTTGCTTAATGTCTAACCTTGCACAAGTGACTGAATCTCTATTTGCTCCAGTCCACCAAAATGAAAAGTGTATAAAAGCAGGACCCCACTGGAAATGAGATAAGCATTTCAGTTGTCCTAATAAGGAGATCAGTCAGTATAATTTATATGGTCTTTTGTTGTAGGATCTGTATTTATGCTGAAGTCATTATCTGGGAACAGTGCTACAGTGTTAGGCATTTGAGACCTAATTGTATAATTCCTTACAGAACATACAGTGTACTGATGTTAAACTGAATATAATGTTTGTGCTATTTCTTAACTTGGATGGCTAGATGCATACTGTAGCTCTCAACTGCCAGCATTAACATGTGTAACACAGGTCTTACAAATGAAGCCAAAATGGCAACAGCACTAACATTATATAGAACATTAGTGCACTGTACTGTATGTTTTTGGAGCAAGTGTAAGAGTAGGGAAAAATGTGTAGCCCAGCTGGTACTGTGAATAGTGCAATAGATCAGAGAGGAATGAACAAGAGCTCCTGTTTCAGTTTTCGAAGGGCACAACACAGTAAAAGATAAATATTGTGACCATTGTCTGGCAACAGAATGAACGAAGAAAGAATGAATGAATGATGATGACATCACCTATAGTAATACCTGATTGACCACTTGTCAGCCCATCTGGTATTACTATAAGCACTGATGGATTATTCATTCATGCTGGAATGAGCAGGTTACACATTTTTTCTGCTCTGAACATAACAACCATGGTATTTAGAGAAAGAGTAAAATTAGGACAAATGTGTAGCGTGGCGTGCACGGTGGATAATACAATACATAAGATATATTAATTGTTCCTCCAAAATATCAGGGCAAGCCTGCTTTTTTCCATTTTTACTAGACTGTACAAATGCCACAAGATTTCCCAAATAAATTAAAGTCCCACTTAATAAAATTATAATTTTTTCCAGGCAGTGTGCACACTGCACACTTGAATTTTGTTTCCGAACTGTACTGTACATCCTCAATAAATATTCCCATCCCCTCCTGGTCTTGGCTACAGCACAGCAATACCAGGCAGTGGGTATCAGTTATTTAATTAATATATCATTTTAATGTGGTGTGTGTGACAGACAATTACACAGTGGCTGGCTGCCCCCCATGTATATAAATAATGCAGTACAAAAAAAAAACATAATTCAGCTACTGCAAAAATCTTGATTTACTGGTCTCTGGATGTGTCTAGCTCCTTGTGTATGTTACCCAGCAAAAATATAAAGTGCATGCCAGTCAATCTGAAAAAAAAAAAGATTTCAGCTGCTGGAAAACTTTTACTTTAGTGGTCCTTGGATGTGTCTTAATTTATTGGCAAGAATACACAGCTCAAGCTACTCCTGTATGTTACCTGGTAAAATATAAATTGCATGCCAGTCAATCAGATGGTATTTGCTAGAACCGCACAATACAGTGGTTAAAAAAAGCTCATGTGTAGTGCACTTCTAACATGTATAGTATCATGAAATGGAATGGCATGAAATACAGTTTATATCTTATTAGAATTCAATAGACTAGAATAGGAAAAAAAACTGTAAATCTCCCCATACGCCCAGGGCTTGTCCTGTGACCATCCCTTCTCCAATCCCTGTCATTTCACACTACTGTATGTGCCACTTCCACACTCTCCAGCACAATTCAAAACGTGCAAATAAGGCTGGTATTTACAGTATAATGGATGTGTTTCTGAGAATGTGAAAATGGGAATATGAGTTTAATGGTTAGTGCAGTTTGGGGGTTACAGAGGGCTGTCAGAATGAGCTCCAGAACGCACTGCCCATAAAATATTTTTCTGTTTTTGCATTCTTGAAAACATATCCATTTTGAATAAAAGGGTTATTTGTGTTCCTTCCACAGAGCATTTCCCAGACACCAATGAAAATCGGGAAAAAATCCTGATGGACGCACATCATTATAATCTATCCCCATGCTTTAGGGGAAATCAAAGTTGTTTTCCTCTTTTTTTTAAAGGAGACAGGAAATGTTTATTTACCTGTTTTCTTTCCTTAAATAAAGCTGGAACATTGTTAAACAACATCTGTGTGTGTGTTTGTGTGCCTTTAGTTGATTAAATGTGTCTATTTTTACCCTATTGCAATGTAATAGATTTGTATTGAAAACATCTTTTTTCCCCCATTTCTTATCTTGTCATGAGCTCCACACTCTTTAGTTATGACACATGCTCACTCTCTAAGCCTGATTCAGTCACAGTGTGCCATTACAACCATTTTGAATTACCTGCTGTGCTGTTCATCTTTCATTGTTTTATTTCTCCATATTCTGATATATTTATTTATTTATTTATTTTACCCCGCTTGCATTCTGTTCCTTGTGGGCTATTTTTTGTTCCATGTTTGATCAGTTACTGTCAGAATTTAATCTCATGTGTACCACAATCCTGTTTACTACTATTTGCTGTTAGACGTGCAGGTACGACTAGTAGGATGATTCAAGCACATTTATTTTTACAAAACCTAGTCAGTATAACAATGTAACGTGATGTAAAAACACACACACCATTTGCCTAACTTGATTTTGCCACATTTTTAGTGTCTAATGTCCTCGATTAGGGTAGGTTTGTGTATGTGTTCCCCTATCTGATGCTGCTAATGATTTCATTCATAGTATGGGCATTGTAGAAGTTTATTCTTATTGCTAGATGATAGTACGGTAGCCTGACTATATTTCAATATTTGCTCATTTGGGTGACTGTGCGGATCCATGGCACACAACTGTACCGGATAACATTGGGCTGTCCACCAGGTGTTTATGTCTCATATAATGGCTTTGTGGGCTTCTTGTTGTCACCCTCCTGGTGTTCAACAGGCATCTGGCTTCCACAATGTCATGCTGTATGTTCTGGCTACTGCTACAAGTTGCACCAATGTTGTTTTTTGTTGTTGTTTTTTACTTTAGATAAATGTTCCAGTTTTGGAATGAGCCACAAGATATTGTCCCACTTAGTGCAATCATAAGTTGCATGATTGTCTGCATGGAATTTTGCAATATGCTACACAGTTTGTCTTAGACGGACTCATCAGCTAATTTCCCAGATGCACACTGCTGCCCGGATCAGCACTGCACAGCCTCTTTTAAGTACAGTAATATGTTTTGTATAATAGTTCTACAATGCTAGGTTAACTTTAAATAAAAAAAAAATCAATACATAGCGATCAAACCCTGCATCTGCAACACAAGAGTTCAATGTCTAGCAGACTGAACCAAACAGTCTACTTTTAGAACTGAGATTTTGTATCTACTTATTTCTCAATATGTGGTGACTCTTTACAAGATGCCTGTGATGTTTCAGGTTTGGCAGGGTGGTTTCCCTCTCTCCCATCTCACAGAGAAAGCTTGTTTTACCACATCAGTGTAATCTGCCAAGCATGCGTTGACAAGATCAGAAACTGGAAAGTGGCAGAACATAACGGCAAAATAACAAACTGCATACATTATTAAAATAAAAATTTTTTTGACAGAACTCTGTTTATTTCATATCATTTAAGTAGACAGTGACAGCCAACAATGACATTTACACATATTTTATACATTTTTGTTTCCTATCTCCTTTAAAAGTCTAAGGTTTGATGCCCCTCAGATTTCCTTGATCACCACTCCAAGCAGTCAATCTTTCCATTTTTTTTATTGTACAGTAACTCAGAATTCAATGTGGGCTGAAGAGACACCTGCTGGAAATGTAAGAAGTTGCAGGTGAGTTAAAAAAAAATCACACACACCACCTGGCGCATTTTCATGGTTTAGCAAAGATAAACCAGCTTTTAAAACCTAATAAGTTATGAGGGTGTGTAGAAACTGTGCAATGCACGCACAGTCATTTTATGGAATTGTGTCACCAAATTTTCAACATAGGTATTTTAGGACCTCTGCTCATGAATAGTGTCACAGTGATTTTCTTAATCTGTCCCAAACACTGATTTCCCACAGTGACCGGATGATTTCATACCGGAAATGTGAAACACATTTCAGCCAGGATGTGAAAATGACAGCTGCACTGTTCATAAGCAGGTGTGAATAAATGGCAATTTGAAAGTCTGGAGTGAAAATATTACTAATTCGCAAACTTATGAGTGTGCATGGAAATTGGGCAATGCATGCTCATAACACAGTCATTTTTGAGAATTTTTCACCATAGTTGCAACATAGGCTTTTGAGAGGCCACCTCATGAACAGTAACACTGTCATTTCATTATTTCAGTCCCGAAAGGTGATTCCACGCAGTAACCACGAAATCACCTTTCAGGACCAAATAACCAGATGATAGTGACTGAATTCATGAGATGGGATCCAAGAACCTGATGTAAAAATTTAGAAACATAGAAACACAGATTTTGGCGGCAGTTAAGGACGCTTGGCCCACCCAGTCTACCCATTTCCCTACCTAATGGATAAGCTGCAGATCCTAGTTAACCAGCAGCCTACTTTTCCTACCCCCACCCCTAGAATTGCCTTATGACTGTCCCATGCATGCTTGAATTCCACCACTGTTTTTGATTCCACAACCTCCTCAGGAAGGCCGATCCATGCATCTACAACCCTCTCTGTGAAAAAATACTTCCTTAAATTACCTCTGAGCTGTCCCCCTTCTATCTTCAAATTGTGCCCCCATGTTCTTGCACACCTCTTTTTTTGAAAGATGCTACCCTCTTGGACTTTGTTGATTCCCTAGAGGTACTTGAAAGTTTCTATCATGTCCCCCCTCTCCCTCCTTTCCTCAAGGTTATACATATTCAGCTCCTTAAGTCTCTCTTCATATGTCTTCCGGTGCAGACCCTGCACCATTTTAGTTGCCCTCCTCTGGACAGCCTCCATCCTGTCTATGTCTTTATGGAGATTGGGTCTCCAGAACTGCGCACAGTACTCCAGATGGGGTCTGACCAGCTGTCTGCACAGAGGGATAATAACTTCCTGTTTTCTACTGGTGATGCATCTCCCTATGCATCCCAGTATCCCTCCAGCCCTCCTTGCTGCCCTCTCACATTGCTTGCCCACCTTTAGGTCATCTGATATGACTACCTCCAGGTCCCTTTCCATTTTTGTTGTTGTTAGTATCTCACCCCCCATTGTGTACTCTTCCCCTGGGTTTTTGTTTCCCAGGTGCATTACCTTGCATCCTTAGCATTGAATCTAAGCTGCCATACATTTGACCATTCCTCTAACCTTGCCAAGTCCCTTCTCATCCTTTCCACCCCACCTTGTGCATCAATTCTGTTGCAGATCTTTGTGTCATCTGCAAAGAGACATACTTTTTCTTCCAGACCCTCTACAATGTCGCTTATAAAGACATTGAAGAGGACCGGTCCTAATACTGAACCCTGCGGTACCCCACTAGTAACCCCTCGTTCTTCAGAGTGAACTCCATTTACTATTACTCTCTGTGTCCTATTCCTCCACCCAATCTTGCATTTTTGATAGGAGTATCTTAGTAAATATTATGTGCAATGCGTCCAACAAACTAATTGGCTTATGCATAGTGGGGTTGTTAACATTACCCTTTTTAAATATTGGGCAAACAATGCTGCCCTTCCAACTAGTAGGGAAAGAACCTGATTGAATACAATGGTTGAATAATACATGTAGTATAGGAATCTATCAATCCTTGAATGTTTTGAAAATATCAGCCAAGATGCCATCAGGTCCAGGGGCTTAGTTGACCTGGCTGTATGTATTTTATTTATTTATTTATTGGAAAGAATCGGATTACATTTACCTTTGAGCTAAGAATTTTTTTACAATGGTTCCTCAACAGTACAGTGAAATGAGCTCACCCCAAGTCCCATTTTGGAGAATAGCACTCGGACAATGTTTTTTCTCCTTTAGAGCCCCCTTAGTTAGCAGTAGCACTTGTGAGTGTCTGTAATGAGCCTGCTGCCTGGTGCCGGCCTCCAAACCCATCTTTCTATGCCACCCTTGCCAAAAACCTTGTATCAGTCTTATCCAAGGACACCAAGAATCAACAGATCCCTAAAGGTTCACCTGGCCCCTTCCCCTTCTTCTCCTCCTCCACTTTCTCTGCTCCTCCCACTACCCACCGCCACTGACTCCACCACTGGTCAGTCCCTCAATCCCTCCTCCCCCCTTCAGCCTCATAGCTGCACTTACCCTTTGGAAGTAAACTCCCAGGTTCATGGTTGAATCTGTGTCCCTGCTGCCCCTGCTTTAAAGCCCTTCCAACTTTCCTACTCTGACCACTTCAACCACCTGGTCTCAATGACTCAATGACCTGGTCTCAATGACAGCACATCAGGCATGGTGATATTTGCTCAACCTGCACTACGGCCTAATACAGTTTTCATTTTTAGGTTATTACACTAGTGCCAACTTAAACAAAACCCTGACAATAGCATAGACCTGTTATGTCCATACCTTACTTTGTACAAACATATTTTTGCCTTTAAGGTATAGAGATGCCATCTGAAATGAATAACTGGTAAAATGAATTAACCTGACATTTTTAAGAAAAATAAAGTAATTATGCCCAGAAAAGTGGAATATAATAATGTGTAGACCTGTTGAAAGAACAGGCCTGTCACATAAATAATTGCACTGTACACATTTTTGCCAGGGTTATTGATTACATATTGTCATTGGTTGATAGAATCACATAAATGTTATGGAGAAATGTTGTGTGCTGGGCCAGCTGTTGGGCCAGAGGGTAGCATCTTGTCTTCCCGTGCCAACAACTCAGATTCCTGGATGAGCTTTGGGAACTGGTTGAGCAGCACAAGGATTGGGGGAAACACATCACTGCTGGGAAGGTATGGTGAAGTGTTCTGTCACACGGGGAACACATTGTGATGGCTGGAGAGCTTTATCTCACAATGGGTTCTTATGCATGTCATGGCTTGATGGTGATACGTAGTGTGTTGGGGAAGCAGGTTGGCATGAAAAATGAGTTTTGCAATATCTCTTCTATTCTGTTTATTCCATTTCCAAAGGGAACTGTATGAATGAGGATACAATTTCATGGAAATGAAACATACATATACAGTATATATATATATATATATATATATATATATATATATATATATATATAGATTATGGTAGCACTGTAGTGCTACCATAGTTAGGTTGAGCCATTTCTATGTTAAACCCAAAATTTTGCCTCTTAATAACTTTGCAACCATTTGATGGATTTGCCTGAAATTTGGAATACACAATCAAGAACCATAGGTGATACTGACTGGACATCATAGTTACCAAATAAATTGATGGAGATATAATTGTTGCACTATTAGTTAACGTTGGTTTGCATGCTTAAGTAAGACACACTTATTTTTTATGTTGTTATGCTATTTTAAATAGAGTTGACAGAGGTGGTTATGCTTTAAAAAAAATTATTGCCAGTTTGTTAAACTTAGAAAAGGCCCAATCAAGACTGTAATTTTCTTAACAGAAGCAATCTCACAATACAGTCTTTGTATGTGTGTAATCATTGCTTGCCATATATGTAAATGTGTAAGAATAATAGCAACTGTATTATATGAATTGCAGTAAGTATGTGATATTATAGGAAACTATAGAAAAAGGTAGCATGGTACACATATTGAGGTTAGGCATTTGCTATCATTGCAGCATTGTCCCATCTTTTCCTGTCGTGCTTGTTATCTGCCTTGTATGCATATATCTGATTCCTTAATGGGTGATCACTGTCTTTAATTAGATGTGTGTTTCCAGTGATGTTTCAGTGTTCACTACTCTTTATGTGAAGAAGTACTTTCTGACATTTGTCCTGAATTTCTGATACAAGCTGAACCTGTGGTGCTTCATTATATATTTACTATTGAACGTGAAGAGACTTTGTTTAAAAATTTAAGTATTTTTTTCATGGTTGTATATCGGAATTATGTGTAGTGCATTACTTGTGTGGTATGTTAATAAGGGTATGTCAGTAGCTTGTAAACAGTGATTACACACATGATACAGAAGTGTTTTGTTGTTATTGTGTGACTGCTAATGTGGATGTTCCTTGGGTGACAAAACCATGTGCTAACTGTTAAAGTAATACAATATTAAAAATTTTACTTCAGTGACATTTGATTACTGGCATTTAATGATGTTTCACTGACTGGTAGCAAATGGAAAATTCACCGACCCTCAATTGAGGTGATTATAAATATTGTCAGGAACAGGTATGCAGTGTGTTGTGATCAGTAACAGTGTCGGATTTACAATTCTCAGCATTTTTTACATTGGTTAGAATTACTTATATGACAAGTACAAAAAAATAGAATATTCTTACAGGAACAGATGACATTTTTTCAATTCTTACATTCGCTTCTACGTAAATTCTTAACTTGTAAATTAAAAAACTGTGCATGGTATGCATTTTTTAACAAAGCTATGGTTAATTAGATGTAATTAGCATAGTGCTGTTTAATATGTTAAACATTCATTTGTACTTTAGTGTTAGACTAATACTTTTAGTACAACTATGAAAGTAGTTATTAACAATGTCAAGGTGAATACAAATGTTTATATTATGTACAAGTAATTACAAAGACATGGCAAAGTCAGTTAATTATATGATGCAATTGTTAGGTATTTACAGTTGCATAATTTAGCTTCTTGCATTATCAATAAAGGTAGTTATTTTTACATATGTACAGTATTAGTATTATAGATGAAAGCGGGATAGTTCTACACTATTGCATGGTGAACAAATGATGTTGTTGTCTACATGTCAAGAGTCAGTAGACAAATACAAGTGTTGATAGACAACTTGTGACAGAGTGCAATGTTTGGTGAATGGTAGAAGTGTTGCTCAGTTATTTACGATGATAACTGAGAACTTATCTTTATTTGCAAAGAGTAACAGTTTAAAACTGATTGCAATTTGTTATGTATGAGTATGATACATTAACAATAAAGATATGTACAGAAGAGGACAGCAGTAAGGCCTCAGTTTTGAGATGTACAATCTTTGATAGACATGTAAGCATGGTTTCTCTAGTGGCTGTGAATATTGTTGGCGCTGATTGAAGCCACTACAACAATTTCCATGTAGTCACTGATCCACACAAGATCTTACATGCTATAGTGCATGGAAGGTCTCTGTCAGAATAGCATTTAGTTGAAATGCTATGGTTTATTCAGAGTCGTACATTAGAGACAATTGTACTGATGTACGAATGTTTCTCTCAGAAAGTAGTCATCTTAAAACCTCCACATGTTGTGTCCTATTCTTCTGAAATATGAAGGTCATCATAATTCTTCAATATTAGAAAATATGCATTTTTTAAATGTCGTGGCAGTCTCTGTTTAAAACTGCTTGTAGAGTCGTCACACTCTACCCATCCACTTCTGTACCTTAGTAAACAGGTGTAATGGCCAGAATGCATGGATTGGCCATTGTGATAGATTACACTGTGAGTGTCAAACACTGATTGGTTGAAGACTATTCTACCAGCTGTGTAATCTGTGATAGGAGTATCAACTCTGAGCCCGTTGGAGTCAAACCTGTGCAAGATAAGCAACAGATATTGAGATGAACTCCTGAGATGTATGGACTGAGTGCATCTGCCTCCACACCTTGCACAGGCATGCCCACATTGAGCATTGGTGAATAGCTGTCAAAATTCGACACTTTTGGTTTGAGGGACAAAGAGAGTAATTCACAGCATGTCTTCTGTGGTTTCACGTTGTGAATGGCCACATGAAACACATACATATTTCGTTACATATGTTACTGTGAAGTAGTGCCGCATTGGGGTGCCGTCTTCATCCAGGTTGTTTATGACAGCCATCATAAACTCAGTAGTGTCTTGCTGTATGTCAGCAGCAAAAGTACTACATCCATCATATAGAACCTAACACCTGTCGTAGTGGTGTTAGTGAGTGTACATTGTTAGACTGGCCAGAAGTCATGTTGTCAATCTGCTTCAAAGCATTTGATAGGGTACTGTCTTTTGAAGCGAGATATTGAGTACAAAGTGTGGCATGTATAAAACTTGCATAGCTGAGTTAGCATAGCAGTTCACTCTAGTGCTATTGTCAAACACTAGTACAGCAGCTGCATCAACTGATTTCTGACAAATTGCTGGCTGTGAATGTTTACTTGAAGTTGTGATCTTTGTTGAACTCTTTTGAGTTGAATCACTTCTGGAAGCTTGTCACTGTTTGTTGATACCTGTAGATGTGACTGAACTGTGTGAGACAGCCAGATATGTAGGCAGTGGTATTAAAGACATTTGTGGCTGACAATGCAGGCATCAACCTGTTGTACTCAAGAATACATTGCTTGTCAGCTCATATTTTCTGAGCTGCTAGAGTAATAATGTGCAACCCAGAAAGGATGCGGACATGTGAAAGTGCCACATAGCTCATGCCATCCTTGAAAATGTCTGTACCTACGTCCACCATTGCTGAATCCAAACTCAAGCCCTGAGATTTGTGAATGGATTCAGCATATGCAACACATAATGGAAACTGTTTCCTGTTTACATAGATATCCTTAAAAACCTGGAATTTTACACAGGTGCATTCTATGTGTACAGACTGTTCCATGTTGTCAAAGTGAACTACAAGCTTCTCGATATATGTCTTCTGGACATTGTAGACAAAGTCAGTGATGTTTCCCATGGCACCATTTACCATGCCTCATTCTACATCTAGATTATGTTGCAGCATGATACGTGCATTCTTACAAACTGTGACAACAGCTTCTAGGCCAGCTGTGCATGAAACATCTGACTTGAGTTCACTTAGTCGTTCAGTCATCTTTGCTATTAGGTTTCGACTAAGAATAATGCCATCAACTGTATCAACAGCATGCAGAGTTACAATCTCTTGGTTTTCTCTCTGCAGCATTAGATTGTGGAATTCAGTGCATTTCTTTAGTCGTGGCATAAGACACACTATGTGTGTCCCTGTAGAGCATACATTACTGAAGACATTACATGCTGTTTCTATGCATGCAGCATCTACTGTGATTCTCCGATCGTTTAACATATAAACATGCTCTGGTGATAGAGAACCTGTACGAGCTTCATCTAAAAGTGATTTGTAAGCTAGATCACCACTTTGGCACATGTTCTCAGACAACTCAACATAGGTAAATAACTCCCAAATGTTACATCCTGCAATGCAACCAAGAATATTCTTAGCTTGCCTGGCAGTTAGAGTTGTAAACACATGCTCTGCATTGACTGGTGCAAGCTGTAAAAGGTCTCCTAACACAACTATACTTATGCCACCAAATGGCACTCCATCGTCAGTACCTAAGATCTGCTGTAGACGTAGATGAATACAGGCAAGCATGACATTGGAGACCATGCTGATTTCATCAATGATGAGTAACTTCATCTTTGTGAACATGGAACGGAGCTGAGGTGCAACCTCGAATGACAGTTTATGATACTCTCCAGTTTTCCCGTGTTCCACTGGCAACATAAAAAGACAGTGTAGTGTAACTCCAACAATGTTGTATGCTGCTAGTCCTGTGGGAGCAGTAACAACAACAGACATTGAAGACCCTGTCAGGCTCCGTACTTCAGCAGTGATGGCTTCAATAAGGAAACTCTTTCCTGAGCCAGCTGAACCACTAACAAAGATAAGTAGTGGCTTATAGTCATGACAGTCACATTGTTTTGTTTCATGTTGTAGACCATGTTGGACAGCTTCAACTACTTGAGAGTGAACTATATGCTGCAGCTGATTTAGTCTTTCTCTCAAGTCAGCTGGGTTGACAATGGAGTGTGTGCCATATTCCATGGCTGTCTCAATTTCTGACATTAACAGTTCTGGGGCATTTAAGGGCAGAGGTTCACCTAGAACAGCTTGTCCTTCTGGATCAAGGTTGTCTTGTGAACTAACAGGGTGTCTTCCTGAAGCTGCTTCTCTGCCTTCTCAAGCTGTTCTTTCTCAGCCTCTAGTCTCTGTATGTATGTCTCTGAGTATTCAGTTTTAAAAGTCTCATAACTGAGATTGAACTGTTCTTCGAATGTGTCACAGCCACCTTTTAATTCAGACTCACTCCTCCAGGGTCTAAATAGGAATAGGAGAGTGAAGTAGTAATGTTCTCTGCTCTCCAATGTGCCTAGATGCAGTTTACAGTGGTCTATGAGCCATGGCTTGTGTCTCTTTATGAGACAGTCATCTACTCCATTCACCTTGTAAATCTGGCGTGTTGAATCAGGTGATACATCTGCCTTGTAGTCATACCACTTAGTCACCTGAAAGAGACACATATCATTCATGTCATTGTGTCTACGGGGGTAGTATGTGTCTATCAGGTTATTCTTCAAGATATGTTTTGAAGAAGGTCTATTGGCAGCGAGCTCCTCAATTTCGGCATGAGGAATCAGTAAACATTTGTGTTTCTCTTTGTAGTTTACACTGAGAAACCGTACAGCATCAGACTTCCCCTACAGATGTGTGCCCATTAAATGGTCACTGGCTTCATAAGCTCCATATTCTCTGTGTGAAAGAGTCTTCAAGCCCAATTACCAGAGCTGAGATGTCAGGCTTCTGCTTGAACTGGCAATATCTTCCCAAAGATCTTGCAAGCTAGTCTGCTCATGTTTGGTTATGTACGAAAGTGACGTACTGAACCAGGGCCAGTGAGTTATCAGCCACAAACTGAACATCTATATTTGCTTGCTACATTAGAAGAAGAGTTGGGTTGTAGTCATTGATGTTCACCTCTTTCTCATCTCTGGGTAACTCGTATACCCTCTTGGCTGATTTTGCCTTCAAGTGGTGTTGCATTGCTGAGAAAAGGTCATTCATGGCACCATCCTGACAAATTCGTCTAGGAAATCCAAAGCGACATCGTGTGTACCAATTAGATTTGTTCTTTACTACTCGCTGGCAGTATTTTGCACAAATACATCACTGGAACTTTTGTAACAACTTCCATAGTATAGGACTGTCATACTTGTCTGGAATGAGACAAGTGATATATTTCTTGATGAATGCTAGCACTTCTGCTGCTTCATGTTCACCAATGCGTGGAGCATCCTTGATCCACAATAACATATGGATATGAGGTGCACCCCATGCTTGATATTCTGTCCTCCAAAAGTAATGTTCCACAATACCTAGAGGTGGATTGTCCTTTTACAAGATGAAAGTCAGAATGTCATGGAACCGCTTGTGAAAATGTCTTGTGACAGACACAAGATCAAGTGAACACATTTCTCCGACAGTCATTGATGAAATGCCGTCAACATCAGAATTTGCCCACTTCAACAGTTCAAAGAGCTCATCCCAGGCATATTCAGCACAACTAAGTGTGACAAACCATGTGGCTGCACCATACTCTTGCAGCATTGCCATCACTTCAGAGTATCCGCGATACCAATATTCTTTGGTGCCACGAAGACTTGAAAGTACGGAAGACAGATTCACTTGCACATTTTCATCTTTCTGCTTTAATTTCTCTAGAAATTGAGCAGCTGTTATTCCATCTATGGACTTGTTAGATGAATAGTATGTGCTATAGACGCAGGCAGAATGCTAAGTTCACTCTCCCAGAGGAGATGGAACAGGTACTGCATGTTACGTCTGTATTTGCCATCTTTGCTGAGCACACGGCTAGTGTGGTACTCAGCACCCTGTACACACACTTCTCTTTCATCTAGGCGTCCACCTGACCCTTTTGGAAATAGGTCTGGGAAACAGCGTGCTTCTAGTGTTGCCTCCCAAATGCTGACAGGCTCACCTTCCACCTGCTTCATTTGATAAAGATCAATGTTGTCTCCAACTGGATCTCTGCCATGTAGTGGGTGAAGTGTGTACTGTTCGGTCACATTCTCACTTGTCTGTCCACTGAAACATAGAAACATAGAATTTGATGGCAGATAAGGACCGCTTGGCCCACCCTGTCTGCCCATTTCCCTGCCTACTGGATAAGCTGCAGATCCTAGTTAACCAGCAGCCTACTTCTTCCTACCCTCACCCCCTAGAATTGCCTTATGACTGTCCCATGCATGCTTGAATTCCACCACTATTTTTGACTCCATGACCTCCTCCAGAAGGCCATTCCATGCATCCACAACCCTCTCTGTGAAAAAATACTTCCTTAAATTACCTCTGATCCTCCTCCCTCTATCTTCATATTGTGCCCCCTTGTTCTTGCACACCTCTTTTTTTGAAAGATGCTACCCTCTTGGACTTTGTTGATTCCCTTGAGGTACTTGAAAGTTTCTATCATGTCCCTCCTCTCCCTCCTTTCCTCGAGGCTATACATATTCAGCTCCTTAAGTCTCTCTTCATATGTCTTCCGGTGCAGACCCTGCACCATTTTAGTTGCCCTCCTCTGGACAGCTTCCATCCTGCCTATGTCTTTGCGAAGACTGGGTCTCCAGAACTGCATGCAATACTCCAGATGGGGTCTGACCGGCTGTCTGTACAGAGGGAGAATAACTTCCTGTTTTCTACTGGTGATGCCTCTCCCTATGCATCCCAGTATCCCTCCAGCCCTCCTTGCTGCCCTGTCACATTGCTTGCCCACCTTTAGGTCATCTGATATGACTACCCCCAGGTCCCTTTCCATTTTTGTTGTTGTTAGTATCTCACCCCCCATTGTGTACTCTTCCCCTGGGTTTTTGTTTACCAGGTGCATTACCTTACACTTCTTAGCATTGAATCTAAGCTGCCATACATTTGACCATTCCTCTAACCTTGCCAAGTCCCTTCTCATCCTTTCCACCCCACCTTGTGCATCAACTGTTGCAGATCTTTGTGTTATCTGCAAAGAGACATACTTTCTCTTCCAGTCCCTCTGCAATGTTGCTTATAAAGACATTGAAGAGGACCGTCCTAATAGAACTCCTGCGTACCCCACTAGTAACCCCTTTCTTCAGAGTGGACTCCTTTACTATTACTCTCTGTGTCCTATTCTTCAGCCAATTTTTACCCAGGCTATCATCTTGGGACCCACTCCCAGGCTAGCTAACTTGTATATTAATCTTTTGTATGGGACTGTGTCAAATGTCTTGCTAAAGTCTAGGTAGGCCATGTTCACAGCCCTTCCCTGATCTACTACTTTGGTCACCCAGTCAAAGAAATCTATCAGATTTGTCTGGCATGACCTTCCTGCTTTGAATCCATGCTGTCTTGGGTCCTGTGCCCCTCTGGCCTCTAGATACTCGACAATTCTTTCCTTCAGAAGTGATTCCATCATTTTCCCTACCACTGAGGTTAAACTAACAGGTCTATAGTTTCCTGTTCCTGCCTTGCTCCCACTTTTGTGAAGGGGAATCACATCTGCCATCCTCCAGTCCTCGGGTACCACCCCATCCTCCCATGATTTGTTAAACAGGGTAGTCAGTCATTTCACTAATTCTACCCTTAGTTCTTTTAGAATTCTGGGATAAATCCCATCAGGCCCCATTGCTTTGTCCACCTTCAGTTTTAAGAGTTCTTTCAGAACCCTTTCTTCTGTAAATGGCTTGGTATCAACTTCTGTATCCAGAGTGTTTCTACTGTTTGTTTTAGGTACCTCCCTCTTCCTTTGTAAATACTGAGCAAAATATTGGTTTAGTATCTCTGCCTTTTCACAGTCACCCTCTGCCCACCTCCCCCTTATTAAGCCTCACTATCCCTCCTTGGTCTTCCTTCGCTCCCTGATGCACTTATAAAAGGTTTTATCCCCTTCTTAACTGAGTTGTTATCTTTTCCTCAGTTTGGGCCTTTGCTGTTCTGACTGCCTTCCAGCTTCCTTTTGCTTTAACTGATACAGTTCTCTGTCCTGCTCCTTCTGTGATTCCTTGTACTTCCTAAAGCTTTCTTTTCTCTTGAACCTTCACTGCCACTTTCTTTGAGAACCATAGTGGTTTCTTACATCATTTCATTTGTTTACTTGCTTCACACAAAGGCTTGTTACCTCTGTGATGGTAGTTTTTATTATTCCCCATTGTTCTTCCTCCTCCTTCCTGCCCATTTGCTAGTGCATTCCTTAGCACTCACCCATTTTGAAAGTCAGCCCTCCTAAAGTCCAGTACCTTTGCCTTTGTATGGCTTGGCTCTATTGCTGTGTTTATTGTGAATCATACTGTTCGATGGTCGCTAGTTCCCAGATGGCTACCCACTTCTACATCTGTGATCCTCTTCATCTCCATTTGAGAGAACCAGGTCTAAGATTGCCCTCTCAAGTGGGCTCCAATACTAGTTGTCTAAGGCATGCCCCCTGTAGGGTATCTAGAATAACCCCATTCTTCGAAGTGGCTGCTGCAACTGCACTCCAGTTAACATCTGGCATATTCAGATCGCCCATCAGCAATATCTCCCCTTTTTCTGCCATACTAAGTATACTTTCTATCATTTCCTTGTCCATTTCCTCCCCCTGAGAAGGGGGTCTGTATACAACCCCTGTGCAGATTGTGGTGCCATTGCCAGTCTCCAAATTTACCCACAGTGCTTCTTCTCCTCCCTGTTTTCCTTTTGTTCTGTTCCTTGATTCCTTCCGTTATGTAAAGTTACTCCTCCTCTTTCCCCTCTGTCCCTCCTGTAGATAGTGTATCCTGGTATGTTTATGTCCCAGTCATGGTTTTGTGTGAACCATGTTTCTGTGACTGCCATGATATCCAGATGTTCCTCCTCTATCAAGGCCACTAATTCAGGAAGCATGTTACTCAGATTACAGGCATTGGTACTCATTGCTTTCCATTTTTTGATGGCTTTACCTTCGGTTGCAGCA
The DNA here is from genome assembly GCA_016271365.2 of Neoceratodus forsteri. Taxonomy (NCBI): domain Eukaryota; kingdom Metazoa; phylum Chordata; order Ceratodontiformes; family Ceratodontidae; genus Neoceratodus; species Neoceratodus forsteri. Next base: position 249,289,502 of record CM057455.1, read on the forward strand.
TCCCCCACTGACCTTTCTACCTTGGTCTTTTTCTCATTTAGTACCCTGTTTTGTAGGGAGAGGCTGGGATTTTTCTGCTGCTTATCAGTGCCTCCCCACTTGACTAGTTTAAAAGCTTACCAATGAAGCATTTAAACCGATTGCTCAAAAGACTTGTTCCCTTCCTGGGCTGACGCAGACCATCCTGCCAGTATAGGCTGGTGTCCCTCCAGGTGGAACCCCAGTCCCCAATGAAGCCAAACCCCTGTGCTCCACACCATATTTTCAACCATTCATTAAACTGCATGGTGCAAAGTACCCTTGCCTCACTCATGCCATTGACAGGCAGCACCTCTGAGAAGGATACTGAGTGTGCTACTTGTCTTAGGCCCCTTCCCATTTCTACAAAGTCCTTCTGCACTGCTCTGATCTCATGTTAAGCCAAGTCATTTGTCCCTAGGTGGACAATGACATCCAGCTCAGACTCCCATGCAGCTGTTCTCATGATCCTGAGGATGTGCTTCCTGTCCCTCCAAGCCATGGCACCAGGCAGGCACCTTACTTCAGTTTTCCCTGCTCCCCCAGTTCTATCCCCCTAATAATTGAGTCCCCCACCAGGAGCTGATTCCTTTCCTTGTGGTGTCCTCTGCCTCCTTCCTGTGGGCCTCCCTTGTGACAGGTGTCCTCAGCCTCCTTAATCTCCTCTGTGGGTACATCCATAGGAGAGCTGTGCTCCCCCAGAATGGTGTATGGATTGTGGAATGGAACAATTGACTGGGTGTGCCTCTGTTCCACCATCCTCACCTTCCCTGAGCCCACTGTGATCCAACTGCTGTGCTTTCTTTGCAACCTCTGAGGTAGTGGTGGTGGCTCTAGTGCTCCCTGGATGGGGGAGGTCCCCTCCCTACCATCCAGTCTGGCCTGGGGGAAGGTTCTCTTACTGCTGTCCAGTGTGGCCTGAAGATGGGCAAATTCCTCCCTCAGGGCAGAGAGTTGTCTGCAAATAGGGCAGCATCTCAGCCTCCAGAAAATCTCCCGGAAGACTGCTGCCCCACAGCCATTACATTGCACTACTCCCCACATGATTATGTACTTTTTTTTGTGTGTGTGTGTGTGTGTGTGTGTGTGTGTGTGTTTGTGTGTGTGATTGGTTTGTTATATAGAATATATATATATATATATATTATACAATGTGTATGCTTATATTTTCAGAGCTGTGTGCTAGAGAAGATATGACATTGATATGCACCTTGCACTCTTGAAATTATGTCAGAACCCCAGGTATAAAGGAACCATTTCCAGGGTGGGTGGGGTGAGGGTGGGAAGGTTGGGCCTAAACTGTGCTCTCACAAAACAATCAGCTAAGAGCTCTGACTCAACGCTGCGATGAGTGTCTTCCTGTCAGCAAGATACCATACACAACAATTTGACAGAGCAAATCCCCTGCTAATCAAACAGAGAAAAATCCAGACATCCAAGTCAGACACAGGTAAACCTCATCAGCCCAAAAACAGCCTGGTGGTTTGTGCTTCTGACCTTCTCAATGATTGGTTTACTTTTTTCTAATAGATCATGTTGGACAGAGAGACTGGCCATCTGATCTATGTCAAGGTTTGTATAAAAGGGATTCTTACTCTTTAAATAAGTAAGAGCAAGCTTAACCTTTTGCACACTAACATCTTGCCAGATGACCTTGGCCTTTGTTGGAATACCATTAACAAGAATCACCAAACTATTTTCTGTTGAGATTGCTTGAACATTTTCCTGTAGAGGAAGTGGTAGATACATCACAGAACCCTTTAGAGAACAAGCTCTTTCTGTGGAATGTTCCGTGTCTTTGTGTTCAGACATAGAATGGTTTCGAATGGTTTCATTGTCTGAATTAGAATGCGTTCAAACATATTTAATGTTGAAATCTCACTTGGTGTAACATCTGCCTGCATATTATTCAGCAGTGACCTTGCTGGCAAAATGTTAGACTTTAGTTTGGAGAAACAGTGTTTGCATAGCACAATGGTGTCTTGTAAATGAAAGTCAGATTTCAGCAGCAAGAATGCTGAGAGACGGAACCACATGTCATTGTATGGTAACAAGGTTTCTTGGTTGACTGTGACTGTTTGTTTTGTGTAGCACAAATGGTCGCATGAGACACATACAGAGTCAAACTTCTGAGACTTTGCCAGCTCAAACTTAGCAATTTCTTGCCGTACTGTCTCAGTATGTCACTTTCTAACACTGAAACAGATGTTTCTGCAGAAGTGTTACACTGAGAAATTGTTGTGTCTGGTACAGAAGTAATGTGTTGCAGTTTTTTGAGAAATGTGATGGCACCTTGCATGTCATCTGACTGCAATAACTCATTTAAACAAGTGTACTGATGTACAGCTCGCCGTACTTCATATACTCTGTATACAAAGTTTTGCATGCCTTTTTGATGCACTCCAAGCATCCGCATGTTGTGAAAAATACTATCACAAACACCACTATCGAGACATGCTAGTGAGTGACCCTTGAGTCCAGTATGTGGACGAATTTCACAATGGTCAATTGTGTTAAACAGTTTATGTCTGTCTTTGTGATCTGTTATCACAAATAGGTTGACAAACTGTTCAACTTTTTTCAAATGACAATTGCCTACGATTGCAGGTATCATCACATGCCCATGCCAGACAGTGCCATTTATTGAAGACTGTGTTTGAATCACAGTCATCATCTGTATCCATTGCATTGTCATCACAGATACTGAGGACATTTACTAGTTTGCCGTACTCATCAATGGTGAACTTTTGTTCTTTTTTCAGGGAATAATAAGTGTCTTCCCAAAAATATGCCTCTGAGTGCTGTGTGTGCATCCACTGACCTGTGAAAACATCACAGAAGTTGTCGACAGTCAAAGAAGGATACTGTTGTAGCCTTTTTTTAATAGCATACACAACTTTCCTGAATTGTTCAAGCACATGATACATCTTACGCCACAAGCGCTGCAGTACAAACACTGCTCTGTTCACAAAAGTTCACACTTTCAGATGCAACTTCATCAGAGACAGATGACTCTTAGTCTTTTTGTGGGTGTGTATCATCACAGCAGCAATAAGACTTTCAATCTTAGCTTTACTTGCTAGTGATCGGAAATACTTTTTCTTTCTCAGTTGCAAATCAGCAGGTGTGAGTCTACGGCATTGTTTTGGAGATTTGTTGATGGTTGCACTCACAATAGTTGTGTTTCGTCTGAGAGATCTACACAACTTTTGTAGAGGTACCCCTTTTTTCTTTGCTGTTGAAGCATTTGTTTTTGCTGTGTAGTGAGTTGCTGTAGGGCTCACTGTTGCAGTAAAGGTGTGTGTACGTTCATTTTGTGATCTTACTTTACTTTTGTTTTTTCACCCTTATACAACAGTGCAGTACTATTATACCTCTCTCTTTTTCCTATACCTCCACGTCTGCATTTGGTTGGCATGTTTTGCTACTATGGTTCACAGTGGCAGTAAGCAATCTTACAGAAGTATCAGGCACCTGTATGAAAGACAGAGACAAAAACAGTGTTAGAATATGCTTCTGTACATATCTTATTACACTGTGTATTGACAGAATTGTGAGTTAAGTATCACATAAAATGCTATTGTACAAGAGTCATTTTTCGTATGGTTTCTGATTTGTTTTTATGTTAGTTGTACGCATGTGCAGGAAAATAGTGACATCATCCGAGTTTTCGGAGGTGTGGCAGCCCTCTTACTATTCAGTCAGTGTGTTTGGAGGCATGTCCCTAGTTCTCCAATGCCTGCTGGACCTGTCCATGACAGGTTAAAAATGCAGTGGAGCACAATTGAAAGGGGGAGCTTCGCTTCGGTGAGCAGTGATTAGATATCACCTGCTCATGCGTGCTCCCCCTGCACACCAGACACACACACACTGCTGTGCTCGGCCACCCTTCCACACTGTATAACCAACGGGGGTTCCCAATCCCCCGTCGGCTGTACTGCGGTCCACCCTCCCCAAACACAGAGTTGGACATGCCACGTGGGTGCCCACCCCAGTGTGGCAACTGATCGTATAGCCGACGGGGGTGCCCAATCCCTCGTCGGCTCCACTGTCTCCCCCTGAGTATACAGTACCATGCTAGGAGCCCACCCTAGTGTGGCAAAGCTTGTTATGGCCAAAGGGGGTGCCCAATCCCCTGTGAGCTCCAGCCCCTCAAACAGTGTTTCAGCTGCCATGCTGGGAGCCCACCCCAGTGTGGCAAATGTCACTCATCATCTCCAAATAAAGAAACTCCTGTAAATAGAAAAACTATCCCTCGGCACTTCTCCCTGCCCCCTCCCAAAACCCGCACCCACCCACTGTACACCCTGTCTCCCCACACACACCTCTCACACCCCATACTTACCTCTGAAGTCTAGCACGACAATGTTCAGTGGACCGGGAACATGTCTGCAGTCTTCAAAGCCAACTGTGAACTGAGGAGATGCCGGTAAGCTGTATAATGGGATAGAAAAGGTTGTTTCAACTTTATTGGATATCTCAGGCATTTTTTGGAATCTTTGCACCTAATTTTCTACATGGGTTTTTTGGGACCCCTCCTCATGAATTGTTGCAGTGTCATGACATTATTCGGGCCCGAAGGGTGATTTCACAGTCACTGCATGAAATCACCTTAGTGTACTGATTAACAAAACGACACTGACAGTATTCATAAGGTGGTTCTAAAAAACTGTATGTTGAAAATTTGGTGGAAAATTTACTAAAAATTACTGTTTTATGAACATGCATTGTGCAGTTCCTACGCACGATCTTAGGTTTCTGAATTTTTAATATTTTCACTCCAGATTTTAAACATTGTCATATTACCACACCTCTTTTGGTGTCAGCATGCCTCAGTTGGTAGCACATCCACCTCTGGACCAGAAGGTCATGGGTTCTCGTCCCACACCAGGATTGGACTTGCACCTAAAAATCGCTGGCATCCAAGTGCAGTAGTGGGGGGTGCTGTACTGCTGGGGTGTGTCATCTTTCGGATGAGATGTTAAACCGAGGTCCCTTCTGCCCATCCTGGTGTTGTCCTGGTGGGTGTCCAGGTGGAAGTAAAAGAACCCAGGGCACTCTTCGCAAAGAGTAGGGAACATTCCTGGTGTCCTGGCAAACATTCCCCTTCCCATAAACCGGTTCATGCAATTATCCAGGCTGCGTGAGAGTGACGATGTGCGATATGGCCGCCATCACACATTAAGTCACTTCACTACCAATCTAGCATTGCTTGTAAAGCACTTTGGATGTATAAAAAGTGCTATATAAATGCTGATTCTTCTTCTTCTTCTTATGAGCAGTACAAGTGTCATTTTACATATCTCACCCAAAACGTGTTTCTGCCCATGTAGCATGCAATGGCGGAGTTGGTGTGAGAAATCACAATATGAGACACATTAAGAAAATCACAGTGACACTGTTCATAAGCAGAGGTATTAAAATGACAATGTTTAAAATTTGGTGGAAAACATCATAAGAATGACTGTTTTACAAGTCTGTGTAGCGCAGTTCTTACGCATGCTCGTAAGTTTGCAAATTTTCAATATTTCCACTCCAGATTCTCAACATTGTCTTTTTACCACATGTCCTTATAAGCATTACAGCTGTCATTTTTCACATCTTGCCCAAAACATGTTTCCGCACATGTAGCATGCAATGTCGCAGTCGGTGTGCGAAATCACTGTATGGGACACATTAAGAAAATGACAGTGACACTGTTCATGAGCTGAGGTCTTAAAATTACTATGTTGAGAATTTGGTGGAAGAATTCCTAAAAATGACTGTTTTACAAGCCTGCGTAGTGCAGTTCATATGCACGCTCATAAGTTTGTGCATTTTCAATATTTTCACTCCAGATTTTCAACATTTTCTTTTTACCACACCTCCTTATGAGTAGTAGAGCAGTCATTTTTCACATATTGACCAAAATGTGTGTCCGCCCATGTAGTGCGTTATGGCGTAGTTGGTGTACGAAATCACTGTATGGACACATTACAGCATCACAGTGACACTGTTAATGATGAGAGGTGTTAAAATGGCTATGTTGAAAATTTGGTGAACAAATTCCTACAGATGAGTGTTTAACTACTGTGCATTGTGAAGTTCCTATGCACGCTCGTAAGTTTACAAATGTTCAATATTTGCAGTCCACTGAGTTCGAGATACCTACACAGCACATACATGTGTTTATTATTGAAAATTTTGCTATTTTGCCATAAAGGCTGAAATTGTGGCAACAAATAGAAACTTTTGGAAAACTACTGTCGAATGCATGACAGTGTCACAAATAGTACTGTCGTGCATTCGACAGTGTCACAAATTGTACTTTTGTGCATTCGACAGTATGATGAAAAGTAATGTAAAAGTTCAAAACTGTCGCAAAATTTACTTTCGTGCATGCGACAGTGTCAAAAAAAATACTGTTGCAGTAAGAAACTGTCGCAAAATTACTTTAGTGCGTTTGAAAGTATCGCAAATTTTACACTTGGGAGTGGCAAATGCATTCATTATCAAATCAGATTTGAATGTGTTTGACTGACAGCTGGTTCTACTAATGTAATGCAAGATTTGTCAGGCCATCTCAGACAACCAATCAGAGAGGGACAACACTGAAGAAGAAGTCAACAGCAGCCATCTTAGTTCTAACTGAGACAGAGCACTTGCATAACTGTAAGTACAGTATATTTTATAAATCATTTTTATAGTATCATAAAAAATGTTACCAGCATGTAAATACTATTAATCAAAATGTTTTTCAATGCTGAATTTCATTATGTTACTTGTTATTATCTAACATGCTGTACTATTTAGAAAAAACAGTTTAAAGTCAGATAGCATTTTAGTACTAACTTGTACAGATACAGCTGCAAATAGAGGGAGATAGGAAGGTGCACGTGGACCCCCTAAGAGAAGAGGGAACCAATCAGACATGTTTGTGCTGTTGTAATTGTTTAAAACTGCCTATGAAAAGGATGCATTTTTTCCACTTCTCAATATTTGCAGATTTTAGCTGGAGCAGAAGTCTAGTAATAGTCAGTGCATGACTTTCATTGGTTAATGAAGCCAGAGCAGTAGCCAATGTTTATTTTTCATTTGTGTGTTATACCTCATCCCAGTGAAGCTGGCTTGAAATAAGGAGGGAAAATATCAGTTTTAGTTTCACTGCTGCCTAGGCACTGCAGGGTGAACACTGACTTTCTTGGTAGCTCTCTGTACACTTCTGAGTGTAAAAACTTAGAATGGCAGAACATTGCAAAAGGACTTTGTGGATAGTTGGAAGCAGTTTCATGAGACAAGCAGCTGAGTATGCTGTTTATAGTGATTTTGGGAAGGACCTGCAGCTCCCAGATTGCTATGTAAGATGGTTCGGTCGGGGTGGCATGAGATGGGAACATCTTATGCCAACCATGCACAGACTTTTGAGAACTCAGCCTCATCCTGACATACTGCTAATACATCTTGGAGGCAATGATTTGGGCACAAACACTGGGTAGATTTAGGTACAGAGGCAAAACTGGACCTTACTTCTATCATGAGTATGTTGCCTGCCTGTAAAATCATTTTGTCAGATATTACAGAGAGTAGGATCTGGCAAGCAGAACATCATATGCATCTGATTGACAGAGCTCGCAGAAAAGTCAACATACAAATATCTGCTTTTCTACACATGCATGGAATGTACACTATACGCCACCCACAAATTAAGTATTGTAATGATTGGCTATTCCTACCAGACAGTGTACATTTCTCGCATGCTGGCAATTGCCATTTTCTGGGAGACCTTCGAGATGCACTCCTCAAAGTCCTCTAAGATTGTCAGACTGTTTGAGCAAATATTACAGTGTACACAAAGGTTCTTCTCAAAGCCCTATAAATGTGGTCAAAAAATAGATCAGCAGCATGCATCAATCACACATATGGCACACATATCGGTTGGGAATATTCATATTGTGGGATGCCGTGTAACAATACTGGGGAGACAGCAATAGCAATGCATCATGTTGTTCTTTGTCATGTAGATGATGGGGGTGGGCAATCCCCTGTTGGGTGCACTATACACCACCCCCCCTGAGAGTACAGGGTGGCATGCAGGTGGCCCACCACAGCGTGGCAGCAGATGTTGTCAGTGGTGGGGGTGTGAATGCCTTGTTGGGGCTGCATACCGCTAACCAGCTGTCTTTCTACCTTGCTGAAGCAGATTTCAGTCTTTCATTTCATAACTACTAAATGGAATAAATTGAAAACAATCATTAATATTGGTAGATGATAATAATGTCAATGTTTCTTTATGCTTCTATTTCAGAACTGAATAAGGAAGAAATAATGAGGCAGTGGACCTTGCGAGAGGTGTGTGCACTGCTTGAGGCAGTTCATGCCAAGGGGAATGCCTGCATTTTAATGCGGAGCATGAATTGGAAGCTGGATTTGATGTGGAGGTGCATAAATTGCTTCCTGCATGTTGTTCTTAAGGTCAAGAACAAGACAATTGTGCAGCTGAAGCAGAAGTGGAAGCTGCTGCACCAGCATTTTTACATGTTGAAACAGCATGAGGGGATACCGGATAATGACATGTGCTGGTACTACCTTGCTTATGAGCTGTGGGAAGCTGCTGGCAAGGCAGCTGTGGGAGAGCACCCTACTCACAGTAAGTAACTCAGCAGAAGTTTTAACTATGCATGTGCATTTATTCAGATTTTGTAACAATCATGGCAGACAGTATAACACTTAATAGTTAATATTTAACTGTTAATTTAGTGTAATTTAGTGCTATGAAAGTTGGAACAGTGTCATACTGTGTATATACATCAAAAGTTTGCTTGGACGCATGTGCAACAGACATATTGCCATCATACGACTTTTCAGAGTTGTGCCAGACCTGTTCCCAATTCATGGACTGTGTTTGCAGGTGTGCTCGCAGTTTTACAATGCCTGTTGGAGGTATATATGACAGCTCCAAAATGCAATGGTGTACAGGTAAAAGGGGGAAGTATGTTTCAGTGAGCATTGATAAGATATTGTGTACTCATGTATCCTCCCCCCTATACACACACACACACACACAGACACAGACACAGAGACATGCAAGGACGCATACTGTGTGCTGCCCCCGCAACCACACACCATGTAGGCAATGGTGTAGTGCCTCCCCCCAAAAAAATCCACATGCCACGGTGGGTGCCCACCGCAACATGGCAACTTGTTGTATAGCTGGCTGGAGGTGGGCAATGCCCTGTCAGATCCACTGTCTTACCTCACCCCACCCACCCACAGTACAGGGTTGCACATTGGTAGCACATCCCAGTGTGGCAGCAGATGCTATGGCTGACGGGGGGGTAACAATTGTCTGTCAACTCCACAGTCATCAAAACTACACATCCTTGTTACATGGTGTGAGCAGACCCCACTGTGCAAAATTTCCTGTGTTCCTACTAATTACCTTGGCGCTTCTGCCTGGCTGCCTCCCAGAACCCGCACACACCCACTGTGCACCCTGCCTGCCCACACCCCATTCATGACATGCTTACATCTGAATTTTGGCATGATGATCTTTGGTGGAACAGGAACATGTCTGCTCTCTTCAAAAGCAACCATGAACTGAGTAAATATACTTGTTATTGTAATATGTTGCCACAATACTTGTGGTGTGTATAATGAGAAGCAATGTTACCTATGTGATGCATATTTTACTGTTGCTGCAAGTGTTTTAAACATGTGATGTTATTCAAATTTAACACTTACATATGTGGTTTCATTCTGTTTTATGACAGGACATCATAGGTCTCCCCCAGCTTCCAGTGAGGTAGTACTGGCACAGCGTGAAGCTGTGGAGGGTGGTCAGTCAGACACAGACAGTGTCATTGTCATTGAGTCTGATGGTAAGATTCTAATAGAAATAATTGTAGTATGTCATTGTGGTGCTATGAGGATATGATGTTATGTGTGAGCTGGAGAAGTTAAGGTTGTATTTTTTTGTAAATACTATTTACTGATTAAGTATTACTTGAACCATGTATGTATTCTTTGTAGTTGTGGAATGGGTTTAAAACATTGTTTTAGATCATTGAGTAAGAGAAAGAAAGAGCCAGTCTGTCATCTGGCAACAGAGACCACTTAAGAATGAGTCTGTGTCTCTGAAGTGTGATTAGGTATCACATCCTTGGTGGAACAGAATCTTTATTTGTTTCATGCAGTGATGTTTCTCTTTATATATCTCCTTCGTGTTCCATTGTACAACAGGCTGTGTGATGATACGATAGATAAATATTACATTGACTACTGAGTCTGTTGCTACACTGGAGGTGTATAAGTGCTGACAGTCTCAGATAACATTACATACACCTGTTGCACTGGTTCCTGAAGTTTGGATGTATGGTGTACTCTGAAACAATACACAAATTACAGTAATCTGCTAAGTGTGTTATCTAAGTGTAATACAGTGGTTGACAGCGAAGTAATAATTGCTGTTATGCTTCTGCCACATTTCTGATGTGTGAGAATTAGTAGTTCAAGAGCCATCTGATTGTCTCCTGTGTGTTTACTAACACCAGTGGGACAGATATATGTCTATAATAAGAGACTGTTAATGTATGGTGATGCAGCACATATTATCAAAGAAAATGGAAAGATGTCAATTGATAAATGAAAATATGTCTAATGTGTACTAAGATATGACTGTGATAACATTTTTATGTTTGCTTGCACGCATGTGCAAGAAACATAGTGCCATCATCTGAGTTTTCAGAGGTGTGCCAACCCCTGTTCCAATTCAGTCAGTGTGTTGGGATGCATGGCGCCAGTCCTCCAATGCATGCTGGAGCTGTCTATGACATCTCCAAAATGCAGTGGAATACAGTTTAAAGGGGTAGCTATGGTTCAGTGTGCAGCGATAAGATATCGCCTGCTCATGCGCGATCCCTGTACACACTCAGACACACACCCACACACACACGCTGGCATACTGCATGCGGTCCCCCCCATACACACAGTGTACAGCTGGGGGTGCCCAATCCCCGGTCGGCTGTGCTGTGCCCCCCCAAAAGAGTTCCACATGCCACTCTGGGTGCCCACCTCAGCATGGCAACTGACAGTATAGCTGATGGGGGTGACAAAAGTCCATAAAATGACTGTGTTACGAGTGAGCATTGCGCAGTTTCCATGCACCCTCGTAAGTTCATGACTTTTTAATATTTTCAGTCCAGATTTTCACCAGTGCCATTTTTCCACACTTCCTTATGAATAGTACAGCTGTCATTTTTCACAACATGGCTGAAATGTGTTTTCAGACTTTCAGCACAGAGATGCATGGTCGCTGTGGGAAATCATTGTTCGGGACAGATAAAGAAAATCACAGTGACACTGTTCATGATCGGAGGTCCCAAAATGCCTGTGTTGACAATCTGCTGTAAACATCCCCAAAGTAATTGCATTACGGATTGTCGTTACTGAGTTTATGCGCTTTCATTGACTTCACAGTTTTTTAATATTTTACTGCAGATTTGCAACATTGCCATTTTTACACCTCCCCATGAACAGTACAGCTGTCATTTTTTACATCCTGTTCGGAATGTTTTTGAACCTGTGGTGCTAAATGCCGTAGTCGCTGTGCATAACCAGCTTTCGGCTAACAAACTGATATTGTCACTGTTTCTGAGGTGGGGTCACAAAAAAAAACATGTTGAAAATTTGGAGTGAAAATACCAATGAATGCCTGAGGTATTAGGGTTTCCAATCATAATGCCCAACCCTGTAGAGAATGACAGGCATCAGGGATGTGACTTGGGATTCTTGCCTGTAATGCTCATACCATTCCACACCCTGCAGCTAGTGAGAGGCATTGAGATATGCCTTGGACTCTTCAGCCTCAAAGTTCACCCCATTCTACTATTCCACACCCATCTCACCATACTTTCTGATGGAATGGGGTACACATAAGGGCCAAAGACCCAAAGTCGCACCGTGACACTTGTCAGTGTCTGAAGGGTGGGGTGTTGTGAAATGGTGTGGGCATTATGGCTGATGATCCAAAGGCACACCCCAATGACTGTCACTCTCTGCAGGGTGGTGGTGGGTTGGCTTCAGTTGAATACTTCACTGCCATTCCTATTACGCAGCTCTGTAACTTCTACATTACCACTGCCAATGCCAGCAAGCAAATATTCGGCATTGACAAATGATTGTTCATGTATGTTGCAATGGATGTACGCTCGTAGGACTACTTGACGGTCCATGTGAGCTGCTGGGGAGGGGGGTAGCTGTTGTTCTCCACTAGTTTTGGTGGTGGAGTTTCATGTTCAATGAATCATCCATTAGCAATTGGTACGTTGCTGGTGTGTTACCGATATTCAGTAGTTGTAGTGTGTAATTATATGTTGCTGAGTACCACATGCCCCTACATGGTTATTATCTGCTGGGAATGTCTTCTCTCTATTATTTAAATATATGTTAATGGACAGTATGGACACTGTCTACATGTTTGTTAATAAATGAATAACGTAAGTTTTGACAATGTTTGTACTTGAGCAGTAACCTTGAAATGGTGACACCCTTGCTTTTATTAAGGCCTAAGACATTAGCAAGGGTTATTTTAATGTTGTATTAATAACCCTCTAGGGGTATAATGTTGAATAACACACAAACAACTGCCATATTCTTGTAGAGGGTGAGTAACTGAACAGTAACATGATACATATGACTGCCTTCGTGCTATTATAATTACACATTTTTCAAACTGTGTTAAATTCAGTTCATCATATGGTTATGTCTACATGTATGTAAATAAAACATACACATTAGGTTGTTACAATGTTTGAAAAAAACAAAAAAGCTGCATTCTCAGAGTCTTCTGATTATTGCAATTAATGGGTAGGTATTGGGTGTTGTGCATTGCATAGTAGTAATTTTAGATTTTCTTTTTTTTTTTCTTTTTTTTTTAGTGTAATTGGACAGACATGGTCAGGGAACCACCAGAAAAAATAGGGTTGTTTTATATAAAGTCTGTTCAGGACTGGATGCACATTTCTGTTGGAAGAGCACAGACACAGGCTTTTATTATTTCAATTTAGTGCTCCTTTGGGCTCTGACCACAGTAATGTGCTGTACATGCTTTGATGTATAAGGGTTACTGACTGTCAGTACGGCAGTGGCAAGTAATGTGGTATATTGTTCCTGCCATAGTAACAGTCAATGGGGTGGACATCACTGAATAAGTATATGGACATCTACAGCATTGTACACTCATGGTGTAAGAAGCACAGTACATCGTACAATCATGGTGTGTCACAATTTTTTGTAATTATCTATTTTATTTTTTATACAGTTCTTGTAAGGTGCTTGATCACTCAGCAGATGACAAGAGTTGCTGTATGCATGTTATAGTTCCTTAAGAACATAAATCCATCTAAACACAGAACTGTTTTTGCAAAGAGACATGTGTTCACATGTTTGCCGTACACAATGATGGAGTATTAATAATGTAGCTTCTTAAGAAATATAGTTGTAGCTTGATATTTCATGTAGATCTGATCATGTTTTTCACTTCTTTTCTTCCATACAGCCCAGGGAAGCTGAGCATGCAGAACCAGTGGAGGTGAAGCAGGAGCCTGGCACCAGCTCAACACGTAAGTGTTATCTTAAAATGTTTTCAAGTAAGATGTAGTATCACAGTATCCTGAACTCGGAATATGTTATTATGATTGTGTCTCAGTTGAGCAGTTGTGTAATTACTTATGTCATTTAATAAGAGTGTTTACCTTTTTTATGTTGGGTTGCAGCAGCCACAAGCCAACATGTAGGGAGAGTGCAGATTTGGGGGCGCAGCTGCTGTTGGGTGAATGCAGGTTAGGCATGAGTAGGTGCATCCCTCATTCCCGAATCACCCTGCATGTCAGCGCCATGCCATGCATACATAATTGGGCATGCACATGTAAGCAAAGGTCTGCTGCAATCTGAGCAAAGCTTGTCATATGCAGCGGACCATTTGCTTGCGTGTTCGCCACTATTATGAGCATGGTTGGCGAGTGACCTATGGCTGTTGACATCGTTGGTGCCCAATCCCCCTGTCGGTAACCCCAGCCCACTGTTTTACTGTGACAATGGGGACTCTACTTCTGTCAGCATACCCCACAATTGTTGAATGCCAAGGTGTGTCCAATACCCTTGGCTAGCTGACCCACCACTACTGTCTTTATTTGACAATGGGTGTACACAATTCCCATTGCCATTATTCCCCCCCTTGTGTTGTGAGATGCCGAGGGTGCCCAATCCCCCGTCAGCTACTGCCACCCCTCAAAAAAAAGGGGTCATGCTGGGAGCCCATCCCAGCATGCTAAATGCTCTGCAACACAAAAACTGTCCCATGATGCTTTTCTTTTCTTTTTTTTCCACTGTGAAACTAAAAACTGTCTGTCATAGTGTTGATGCACCCCTCCTCCCACCTGCACCCACGCACTGCACACCCTGCCTCTCCTCACCACTCCCCACCCCATACTTACCTCCAGAGTGTGGCACGATGATCTTCAGTGGACTGGGAACACGTCTGCACTCTTCAAAGCCAATCATGAACTGAGGAAATGCTGGTAAGGTGTATAATGGAGCGAATAAGGTTTTTCAACTTTGCTGCATATCTGAGGCATTTCTTGGAATTTTGCCACCAAATTTTAAAATGGGTTTTTTGGGGCCCCTCCTCTTGAATTCTATCACTATCATGGCATTAATCGGCCTCAGGAGGTGATTTCACAGTCACTACATGAAATCACCTTTTGGGGCACATTGACCAAATGAGAGTGGAAGTGTTCATGAGGTGGCCTCTTAAAAAGCCTATGTTGCAAATTTGGTGGAAAAAAACAACAAATGCCTGTTTTATGAGCGTGCATTGCGCACTTGCTATGCAGGCTCATTACTAAGTGCATTTACAATATTTTAACACTGCATTTTCAGCATTGTCATTTTTGTACACCTGTTTGTGAACAGTACAGCTGTCATTTTCCACATCATCCCCAAAATGTGTTTCCGCACTTCCAGCACACAATAGCGCAGTTGCTGTGGGAAATCTGTGCTTGGTCAAGATTATGAAAATGAGACTGGCACAGTTCATGAGCAGAGGACCTAAAATGCCTATGTTGAAAATTTGGTGATGATACTGCATAAGATGACTCTGTTACAAGCGTGTGTTGGCAGATTGCACGCACGCTAGTACTGTCGTGAATTTGTGATATTTTCAGTCTGTATTTTCACCATTACCATTTTTCCACACCTCTTGATGAACAGTACAGCCGTCATTTCACATATCATGCCCAAAATGTGTTTTCGCACTTCCAGTGCAGAATAAGCGTGGTGCTGTGCAAAATCAGTTCTTGGGACACTTTGAGAAAATAACAGTGACACTGTATATGAGCAGAGGTGCTAAAATGCCTATGTTAAAAATCTGGTGCTGAATGACCATGAAATGGCAGTGTTGCAAGTGTGTATTGGATATTTCCCACACAGTCTGGTAACTTCTCAAATTTCATATATTTACATGCCACATTTTTCAACACTGCCATTTTTTTACACCTCCTAATTAACTGTACAGCTGTTATTTATCACATACTGGCCGACATGTTTTTCCGCACTGCACTATCAAACACCCAGAGGGACACCCTAATGCCTGTCACTCTCTGCAGGGTGGGGGTTGGTTGGCATCAGTTCAATACTGTGTAACTGCAGCACTAGCAATCCCAATGACAGCAAGCTGACATTTGGCATTTACAACTGCTTGTTTCATAATGTCACATAATAAATTTGTAAAGTTTCTTACTGCTGTACCACATTGTCTTTAAGACTTCTACCCTGTGTCCATGTACCAGCACACTGCTCACCACATTACATGGATCCAACACTGCACTAATGAAGTAAATCTGCTTCTTTTACCCAGATGTTCCCATAATCTACTTGTAGTATTAGGTTAGTCGTCTGAATTTCTTGAAGTTATGGTAATTGCAAATCTGTTATTTATCCTCTTCCTGTACCTGAAGATGTCTGGCATGTCTGTTGACTACATTTTGTGTGCTAATGTGTAAATATGTAGGTTAGTGAGTATACATATAGGTCATGTTCTGCAAGACAGAATTGTTTAACTTTCCCTGTCGTGGGCAGTTCCCAGAACTTAAGTCTGTGTCTTTCACTGTGGCATCTGAAGCTGCAAAGAATACTTTAGCTGTGTTATGAGACTATGTGTTAGGCACATGTGTAATATTTTCATGTGTTCTGGAGGCAGTCACACTGGTGATCCATACACCATCCTGTTGTCCTTATCTGTTGGTGTTGTACTAGTGTCAAGAGTGTTTGTCTTAACATAGAAGAACAGCTAAAGTCCCTGACAGCAATAAAGTTTTGTACTATTTAATCCCCCCAACATGGATGAAGACTTACTATGCATTTGTCTGAGTGATGTGCACTACGTCGCAGTTCACTACATTTTTTTTTACAGTACTGGCTGTTATACATTGACCTGTTGGGCCAGGTCAGTCTGTTGACCCAGCTGGACATTCTGCACATACACTAATGGTGACATTTTACAGTGATCTGCAAACAGTGCAATATTTGTAATAATACCTACCCTTAAGTCACACATGTACGTGGTGAGCAGGAGGTACCCAGGTATTGATGGCAGTAGAAAGTACTGATAAATCTCCTTGTAAATTCAGCTATCCTACCAATTATTAAGCTGTGGGCTTGTTGGTGGAGACAATTCACTATCCAGCTGATGTCTCACTACTCCCTGAAGTGTATTTTCTTTTTATGTGACATTGGATGAGAATACACAATTATTCTGTTGTAGCTACAGTTTTAATTAGATAGAGTGACAATTTATTGTTCATCAGTACAACTTTCTGACATAGCAGAAACATTCTGTTACTATGCTGTCCATGATGTCAACTTTCATTTCTTGCACAGTACTCTGAACACATCCTCTATCTATTGATATGCTGTGTGAAAATATATTATTAAGAAGTTAGGTAACTTACTAAAGTCTTGAATACTAAATCTGTGATATGGTTACAAGTATTAGAAAAGACCGAGACAGATTGTATTGACAATTTTATTAACATGGAAATACTGGTCATAGTAATCTGTCACAACAAAATATTGTGAAGTACATTCTATGGTGTAATACTTTTAATACTGTTAGTAAGTTGTTTCCTTATAAAAAAGAAGTAAGAAACTTTCAAAGATTTATTGCTAGTCAGTTAATCATGACATAGGAGATTTTGGATTTTGGTAACAGTCTATGTAACCATACGGATGCACACTATGTGAACATACAATTCTAAATGACAGCTTGTTCATGGTGTTTTGCTGAATCAATGTAATATCAGTAACTAAATTATTTGAAACATTTATGTGTGTAGAGGGGTGAATTAGAACTTGAAACTGTTTCTTTTCAAACAATCATGAAAGTGATCATGATGATGTATACATAAAAGTATCGTATGATAGTCTTTGTGTGAAGGTCATTTCATATTGTATTACAGAGATGACTAGACACTATAGCGAGATATGGTAAAGTTTCAATTCTCACACATGATGAGGATCTACTTTAACTGTATGGGACTGTACTGTTTA
Source organism: Neoceratodus forsteri (assembly GCA_016271365.2). NCBI lineage: Eukaryota > Metazoa > Chordata > Ceratodontiformes > Ceratodontidae > Neoceratodus > Neoceratodus forsteri. The sequence goes on from CM057455.1 coordinate 249,307,103, forward strand.
TTATCCTAAAGCATCTAGATACTGAATATTTATGTCTAGTCAATAAAAGAGAAGAATAGCATAGTAAACCAAAAGTTACTACAAGTTTTTTATGCTGTTATCTAATGAGATAATATAGTTAATAAAGTATTATACGAACAGACAAGACAACAATGTACATTTGCATCAGAGTTCTATATATTATCATTAGTGCCAAATGAATGTATTAATGATACTGCAGTAGCTAGGAAATATTTAACGTTGAATTACTGAAAGTCCATCACTGTTTTTTTAGTCTTGTGTATTGATTTATTTATTTTGACTCTTTGTAGGGCACTGGCGAGAAATAAGATGTACTGGCCACTGCCGTTGCTATCGTAGGCTCGAGCGCAAGGTTGCCGGTCTGAGGAAAGGCAATGTTGCGCTCCTTGAAGGACAGTGGAAAATGCTGTCCTTCTTGGAGGCACAACAATGGACCGTCGACCTCGTGCTTGAGCCTGTGGTAGCAGCGGCTGATGGCAGTGTGGCCAGTACTAGTGCTTCGCCTCCACCAGCACCACCTGTTCCCGCCAGCTTCCCTGGGATGAAGTGACCACCCTTCACAGTAGTCTGATATCTCCTCTGGAGGGTGCAACAGCTTCCACTTCCTCTGCACCTCCATATCGAATCCAGTTTCCAGCTTGGATTGCCTCAAGCAGCACACACACCTCTCACAAGTCTTGGCTAAAGACTTTTTTGTGCTAAGATTTTCTGTTGTATTTTTATTGTTTGTTATGTTTTAATTTAACTAAAGAAAGAGATTTTTTCGAAAAGTATTTATTTTGTATGAAAAAATACAAAGTTTCTAAACTATATTTTTGTTATTTTTCATAGAAAATTGTTATATAAAATATTTTGTATATTTTATAAAAGAAATATATTTTATTGACATTTGCTTTTAAATATCTGTTATATTTTTCTACAAATACATAAATAGTTAATTTATACTCTTTTGTGTTTGTTGTGTTATTGTGTTATGGGGATGTTTATTTGCAATATTTGTGAGAAAGATTTGCACAACTGTTATTTCATCATTTGCTGAAACATTATACAACACTCATGTGGTATTACACTTGTGGTTCTCCATAGAAGTTACTGAGATGTGTGACAATGGTACCATGCAGCATCTGTGGCAAAATGCTGTTGTTTCATATACCTAGTGCTACAGCATGTCTCTATGTGCATCATGATGAAGATGAGTATGTCTCCCTAGTACAACAGTGATATTTCCATGGTGGTGCAGTACACCAATCACTGTGTGATTGTATTGATCAGTATCTCATAAAATACTGTAACACACTGGTGGTTTTGTGTGCTCACATCCAAGTCATCTAATGATCCCCACCGACCCACTCCCACCCCTCTTCACCTGGTTGGTGCCACCACCTCACTTGGTTGCCACCCCAACGCCTATCAAATGACAAGTTAGTAGGGTAACATACCCATTTGTTCACAGGATGACCTAATGGCTATCCACCTCATACTGTATACTCTATTCAGATATGTTAATTAATTCATTTACATATCTGTTGTGAGTAGTAGGGCATGGGCTGCATGCCCATTGGTTGATGTTGATAAACAATGTTTGTTCAACTCTACTGACTTGTCAGTTGGTGGGTGGCAGGGTGGAAGCTGGGTGCACTACTGCCATTTGTCAAGTGTTGCAGAGTAAATAATGGTGTTAGGATTCATTGTCAGGTGTGCTCTGGTGTATGATACACCACCAGGGTTTAAGGGGTATTTCATGAGGTACAGATGTTCATGATCAGCTATCAACTGGCTCCCTGGATCATAAACAATATTGCACTTTGTAGTAATGCATTAATGATGACTGTGATTGGGCTCACTGCACTACACTACACCAGGAGGGCTATTGCACTTTTGGGGGGTGGATTAATGATGCCTATTATTGGGTCACAACAATAGACTGAACTATGTGTAATATTGCATATTTTTGTAGGTGCTCATGAATCCCTCTGACTGGGGTGCATGCAGTGTTGTTCCTTATGACTGGTGACTGTGAGGGTGCCACCCACAACTTCCCAGAGAATGGTAGTTCTGTATGCTAGTCACATGCAAACTGGGCTGTAATAAGATTTAAATGTTTCTCATGCATGCAGTACCTGGTCAGGTGGGTGGGGATGTCTCATAGTACATTTAGACAATTGTTTGTTATTTCTGTCACCTGCTACTGGTTGTCTGTCATTGGTCGTGTTGCTTGGTCCTCCCCATATTTGCATGTGTGTGTGTGTGTCTGTGTGTGTGTGGTGTTGGGGGTGAATTCAGAGTTAGGTTTTCAACCCTAACACCGAATTCCTCACTTTTGTCACTGTGGAACAACCCTAACTGATGCATTAAACTAAGTTTTTTTGCCATAAATATCCTGTCTTTTGAGAAGTTTTGCTAACTATAGTATATGATTTATTGTTCTAAGAGTACTGCACATACATAGTGAAAATGTACCAAGATGAGGAATATTGCAACTCTTGTAGTACTATTTTCTGTTATTTACACTAACAGTACTTCCATGTGAACCATATTGTTTTTTTATATTACTCTATTAATTTTCACTTTTCACTGTTATTGCATTATTTATTTTTATGTTGCAGCGTGTTACTCTTTTTTCATGCATTGAATGTAACTACTCTTTAGACACATGATGAATGTAGCACTGTATGGGGCGAATGTTCAAAGTGTTCCAGGTATCACACAAGCCTCGGCACACAGAAGTTGCTTGCACAGGGTGTGTCCTGGTGACATCGACAGACCTGCACTATGGTGTAGTAGTGTGAATATCACAGCCTTGGTACCCTAACTGTGCATGTTGTAGTAGTACTGCTACAACAGAAGTGTCCATAGTGTATCATGCAGACCTGCTAGTGGAAGTGGCATTGCACCATGCACTGCTTCTCACATATTCACAATGGGACATCCAAATGGGTTCATAATCTCTACAAGACACACAGAGAAACATTTAAATCTTATTACAGCCAAATTTGCATGTGACTAGCATACAGAACTACCATTCTCTGGGAAGTTGTGGGTGGCACCCTCACAGTCACCAGTCATAAGGAACAACACTGCATGCACCCCAGTCAGAGGGATTCATGAGCACCTACAAAAATATGCAATATTACTCACAGTTCAGTCTATTGTTGTGACCCAATAATAGGCATCATTAATCCACCCCCCAAAAGTGCAATAGCCCTCCTGGTGTAGTGTAGTGCAGTGAGCCCAATCACAGTCATCATTAATGCATTACTACAAAGTGCAATATTGTTTATGATCCAGGGAGCCAGTTGATAGCTGATCATGAACATCTGTACCTCATGAAATACCCCTTAAACCCTGGTGGTGTATCATACACCAGAGCACACCTGACAATGAATCCTAACACCATTATTTACTCTGCAACACGTGACAAATGGCAGTAGTGCACCAGCTTCCACCCTGCCACCACCAACTGACAAGTCAGTAGAGTTGAACAAACATTGTTTATCAACATCAACCAATGGGCATGCAGCCCATGCCCTACTACTCACAACAGATATGTAAATGAATTAATTAACATATCTGAATAGAGTATACAGTATGAGGTGGATAGCCATTAGGTCATCCTGTGAACAAATGGGTATGTTACCCTACTAACTTGTCATTTGATAGGCGTTGGGGTGGCAACCAAGTGAGGTGGTGGCACCAACCAGGTGAAGAGGGGTGGGAGTGGGTCGGTGGGGCTCATTAGATGACTTGGATGTGAGCACACAAAACCACCAGTGTGTTACAGTATTTTATGAGATACTGATCAATACAATCACACAGTGATTGGTGTACTGCACCACCATGGAAATGTTACTGTTGTATTAGGGGAGACATACTCATCTTCATCATGATGCACATAGAGACATGCTGTAGCACTAGGTATATGAAACAACAGCATTTTGCCACAGATGCTGCATGGTACCATTGTCACACATCTCAGTAACTTCTATGGAGAACCACAAGTGTAATACCACATGAGTGTGGTATAATGTTTCAGCAAATGATGAAATAACAGTTGTGCAAATCTTTCTCACAAATATTGCAAATAAACATCCCATAACACAATAACATAAACACAAAAGAGTATAAATTAACTATTTATGTATTTGTAGAAAAATATAACAGATATTTAAAAGCAAATGTCAATAAAAATATATTTCTTTTTATAAATATACAAAAATATTTTATATAACAATTTTCTATGAAAAATAACAAAATATAGTTTAGAAACTTTGTATTTTTTTCATACAAAAATAAATACTTTTCGAAAAAAATCTCTTTCTTTAGTTAAATTAAAACATAACAAATAATAAAATACAACAGAAAATCTTAGCACAAAAAAAGTCTTTAGCCAAGACTTGTGAGAGGTGTGTGTGCTGCTTGAGGCAATCCAAGCTGGAAACTGGATTCGATATGGAGGTGCAGAGGAAGTGGAAGCTGTTGCACCCTCCAGAGGAGATACCAGACTACTGTGAAGGGTGGTCACTTCATCCCAGGAAGCTGGTGGGAACAGGTGGTGCTGGTGGAGGCGGCACTAGTGCTAGCCACACTGCCATGTCGCTGCTACCACAGGCTCAAACCTGGTCGGCGGTCCCATTGTTGTGCCTCCAAGAAGGACAGCATTTTCCACTGTCCTTCAAGGGCTCATAACCGTGCCTTTCTCAGACCGGCAACCTTAGCGCCGAGCCCTCACGATATAACGGCAGTGGCCAGTACATCTTATTTCTGCCAGTGCCCTACAAAGAGTCAAAATAAATAAATCAATACACAAGACTAAAAACAGTGATGGACTTTCAGTAATTCAACGTTAAATATTTCTAGCTACTGCAGTATCATTAATACATTCATTTGGCACTAATGATAATATATAGAACTCTGATGCAAATGTACTTTGTTGTCTTGTCTGTTCATGTATAATACTTTATTAAAAGTGAAGGTACTGGACTTCAGGAGGGCTGACTTTGGCAAGATGGGAGAGTGCCTTAGAAAAGCACTAGCAAACAGGCAAGAAGGAGGGGTGGAGCAACCATGGGGAAACATCAAAACTGCCATCACAGAGGCAGCAAGCCTTTGTGTGAAGCAAATAAACAAATCAAAATGAAAGAAAAAGCCACTATGGTTCTCAAAAGAGGTGGTGAGGAAAGTCAGGGAGAAAAAGATAGCATTCAGGAAGTATAAGGAAACACAGAAGGAGCAGGACAGAGAGCTGTACCAGTTAAAGCAGAAGGAAGCAGGGAGGATGTCTGAATAGCAAAGGCCCAAACTGAGGAAAAGATAGCCAACTCCAGTTAAGAAGGATAAAACCTTTTATAGGTACATCAGAAAGTGTAGAAAGTCAAAGAGAGGATAGTGAGGCTGAATAGAATGGACTGTGGGTGGGCAGAGAGGACAGTGAAAAGCAGGGATACTGAACAAATATTTCTGCTCAGTATTCACAAAAGAGGAGGGGAGGTGCCTAATCCAAATAACAGAACCACTCTTGATAGGGGGTCGATACCAATCTTTTCACAGAAGAAAGGGTTCTGAAAGAACCCTAAAGCTGAAGGTGAACAAAGCAATGGGGCCTGATGGAATTCACCCCAGAATTCTAAAAGAATTAAGGGGAGAACTAGTGAAACCACTGACTACCCTTTTTAACAAAACATGAGAGGATGGTGTGGTACCTGAGAACTGGAGGAAGGTGGATGTGATTCCTCTTCACAAAAGTGGGACCAAGACAGAGGCAGAAAACTACAGACCTGTCAGTTTGACCTCTGTGGTAGGGAAAGTGATGGAATCACTTCTGAAGGAAAGAATTGTTGAGTACCTAGAGGCCAATGGGGCACAGGACCCAAGGTAGCATGGGTTCACAGAAGGAAGGTCATCTCAGAAAAATCTAATTGATTTCTTTGACTGGGTGTCCAAAGTAGTAGACTAGGGAGGGGCTGTGGACATGGCCTACCTAGACTTTAGCAAGGTGTTTGACACAGTCCCACATAAAAGATTAACAGTTAAATTAACCAGCCTGGGAGTGGGTCCCAGGGTGGTAGCCTGGGTAAAATATTGGCTGGACAACAGGATGCAGAAGGTAATTGTAAATGGAATCCACTCTGAAAAAAAGGGTTACTAATGGGGTACCGAAGCGTTCAGTACAGGGCCCAGTCCTTTTAATGTCTTTATAAGTGACATTGCAGAGGACTGGAAGGAAAAGTATGCCTCTTTGCAGATGACACAAAGATCTGCAACAAGGTTGATACACAAGGAGGTGTGGAAAGGATGACAAGGGACTTGGCAAGGTTGGAGGAATGGTCAGAAGAATGGCAGCTTGGATTCAATGCAAAGAAGTGCAAAATAATGCACCTGGGAAACAAAAATGCAGGGGAAGATTACACAATGGTGGTGGAGATGTTAACAACAACAGAAATGGAAAGGGACCTGGGGGTAATCATATCAGATGACCTTAAGGTTAGCAAGCAATGTGAGAAGGCAGTAGAGAGGGCAGGGGTTATACTGGGATGCATAGGGAGAGGCATCACCAGCAGAAAACAGGAAGTTGTTATCCCTCTGTACAGACAGTTGGTGAGATCCCATCTGGAGTACTGCATCCAGTTCTGGAGACCCCATCTCTGCAAGGACATAGACAGGATAGAGGCAGTCCAGAGAAGGGCAACTAAAATGGTGCAGGGTCTGCAAGAGAAGTCATACGAGGAAAGACTAAAGGAGCTTAATTTGTATATCCTTGAGGAAAGGAGGAGAGGGAGGGACATGATAGAAACTTTTAAGTATCTCAGTGGAATCAGCAAAGTCTAAGAGGTAGCATCTTTCAGAAAAGAGTGCGCAAGAACAAGGGATACAATTTAAAGATGAGGGAGGGGTGGTTCAGGGGCAATGTGAGGAAGTATTTTTCAGAGAGATGGTAGTGGATGCATGGAACAGCCTTCCTGAGGGGTTGTGGGGTCTAAAACTGTGGGAGAATTCAAGAATACATGGGACAGACATAAGGCAATTCTTGTGGGGTAGGAAGAAATAGGGCTGTTGGTTAACTAGGATCTGTGGCATTTTCCTGTAGGTAGGAAATGGGCAGACTAGGTGGGTCAAGCGGTCCATATCTGCCGTCAAAGTTTATGTTTCTATGTCGATGTTTCTATGACCTGTGATACAAAACAATACAATGAGTACATTTATATATGTGTCAACACCCTCAGTTGGTAGCACATCCACTTCAGGACCAGAAGGTCGTGGGTTCTTGTCCCACACCAGGATTGGACTTGCACCTAAAAATCGCTGGCATCTGAGTGAGGTATTGGGGGTGCTGTACTGCTGGGGTATGCCATCCTTTGGATGAGATGTTAAACCGAGGTCCCTTCTGCCCATCCTGGTGTTGTCCTGGTGGGTGTCCAGGTGGAAGTAAAAGAACCCAGGGCACTCTTTGCAAAGAGTAGGGAACATTCCTGGTGTCCTGGCCAACATTCCCCTTCCCAAAAACCATTTCATGCAATTATCCAGGCTGTGTGTGAGTGACGATGTGTGATATGGCCACCACCACACATTCAGTCACTTCACCACCAGTCTAGCATTGCATGTATAGTGCTTTGGGATACATTGTGTATGAAAAGTGCTATATAAATGCTGATTCTTCTTCTTCCCCACCTAGAAAATACATATACATAGATGTCAGTCTATCTATCTATCTATCTATCTATCTATCTATCTATCTATCTATCTATCTATCTATCATGCCGTGCTACCACAGTTAGGGTTGAGTAGCACTTTTAAGGTTAAAGGGTGAAATTTTGAACCTTAATATCTTTGTCACCATTCAATTGATTTGCCTAAAATTTGGCAAGCTTGGTTGGGCATGGTAGCTCTTGAGATCTACCAACGTTTTTACTGGTTGGATAAAAGGCTGTGGAGTTATTAAGCGACAACCGAATGCAAAATTACGCTTTTTTGCAAATTCTTTGCTCTTGCCAACAGGTTGCACAGTTTACGCAACCAGTCCCAAAACATCAGGGAACATGTGGCCGGGGTCTCCGATGTGCCTTTTGAAGATTTCGTGAAAAAATATTAAACGATTTAAAAGTTATTCAAAAAACAAGTTTCCATTATAAGTCAATGGGAAAAGTTAACAAAAAGTTTGACACTTTCGCAAATTCACTTTTTAGTGTCGCAAATGGCCCCAGTAGTGTCGCAAATCCACCATTTTCTTTTCAAATGGTGATCAGAAAAATGCTTGGCATTTAAAATTGAGACCCTCTAGGGACACAATTCTTTCTGTGTTCTCTAGTCAGACCCTGAGGATGCTAACCATGTCTTTATTTTGGGGTTAAACACCCCAGAAACATGTTTTTCACATTTCTGGAAACAGTAGTGTCACAAAGTAATGTCGCACCTGCGTCACTTTCACAAATTTTTGTGAAAGATGTCGCAAATTGCGAAAGTACTTTTCCAGGCTATGGCCAAAATGACAGGTATTTTTTGCCACCCTGCAGCAAAAGAACGGTTTGGTCTTTCGGGCTGAAATTTGGAGGGATAGCAGCCAACATCTCACAGATGTGCCTTTTCCTGGTTTGGTGGAAAAATATTGCACAGATGCCAAGTTACAGTACTCCAAAGTTGACATCCTTTTCTCATAGACTAACATGGTGGCGCCCGTCGCGACTTTCGGTTCTCGTATCTTGAAAACAATGCGAGATATGGAATTTTCGTTGTACCAATGCGAAAACATAGCCAGAAAAATCATGAATCATGTCAAATTTTTTGTTTTTTTTTCTACTTCGTAAGGTAACTGAGATATAAGCAATTTAGTATTGCTACACCTCATTTTCAGCTCCGAGGCCCATTATTATGCATACACTTTTTGTACACACTGTATTTCTCTATGCAGCTGTTGGGGAAAACAGGGTATCGCTTCTATTATTATAGTTACTGTTTCCACTTACGTTTATGTACCCGTTTGCATTACCGTTCCTTATGCGCCACTGTGTGCGTTACCCTTTGTGTTCTTGTTTGCACTTGCGTTTGCGTTACTGTTACCATTTGCATTTCCACTACTGTTTGTGTTTGTGTTTCAGTTTGTGTCACCATGTGCATTGCCATTTGTGTTTATGGCAGCCCTTTTGTTTGCATTTGTGTTTGTGTTTCGTTTTGCTTCTTCGTTGTTGTTACTGTTACCATTTGCGTTTCCTATTGCCTTACTGTGCCCGTATGCATTATGGTTTGCGTTTCCATATGTGCTTCCATTTCCTTTTGTGTTTCTGTTTCCTTTGGCATTATTGTTGCTGTTACTGTTACCATTTGCATTTACTATTGCGATAACGTAACCATGTGCATTACGCTTTGCATTTACATACGTGTCTGCATTTGTGTTAACATTTCTGTTTCCTTTCATGTTATTGTTCATGTTAACTTTACCATTTGCATTTACAATTGTGGTACCAAGCCCATGCACATTACGGTTCATGTTTACGTGTGCTCTTCCATTCGCATTTTGTTTCTGTTACCTTTGGTGTTCTTGTTGCTGTAACACTTAATATTTGCATTTACAATACCAGTGCCATCACTGTGGGTGTTACCAGTTGTGTTTTCATACACCCTTGCATGTCCATTTGTGTCACTATTCACTTCGGCATCACTTTACACTTGCTTTTCTATTAATGTTTGCTTTTCCATTAACATATAATTTACCATGTGTGTGACTGTTGCAGCTTGCATTTCCATTACAGTTCCTGTTACTATGTGACAAGACATCACATGGTGGGAGAGTGGGCCCAAAGAGCCCCACGCTCCCGCCTCCACATTCCATTCACTATTTATTGCCCTCATTCTCAAAAAGAAGGGAAATTAGATGCAAAAAACCTTTTTTAATGCGTCAGTTAGGGTTGTTCCACAGCAACAAAAGCAAGGAAATTCAGTGTTAGGGTTGAAAACCCTAACTCGCATTAGCCCCACCCCCAGTACCATACACACACACACACACACACACACACACATATGCAAGTAGGGGGGAGGACCAAGGCAACACAACCAATCACAGACAACCAGCAGCAGGTGACAGAAATAAAATACAACTGTCTCAATGTACTACAAGACACATGCCCACCACCCTGAGACCATTTACTGCATGCTGAGTGGAGATCCATTGCAAAGCTGAGGCCATGGACATCAATGGTACACTTCCCCATTGCAGGTGCATACAAGTTAGCACAGTTAGGAATTGCCTGGACTTGGCTAGGAATGCTCCATGCCCCACCACCAGGTACTGCATCCTGAGTGGACACCACAGCAAAACTAAGGCCATGGACATCAATGGTACACCTCCCTGATTGCAGGTACACACAAGTTAGCACAGTTAGGAGTTGGATGAGCTCTGCCATGCAATCCACCACGCCCCACAGACTAGGAACTTCATACTGAGTGGAGAGCCACAGCAACAATAACCCCATGGATATCAATGGTGCACCTCCTGCTTGCAGCTGCACACAAGTTAGCACATGTATGACTTGCACAGTCTTAGCCAGGCAGTGCTCCCCCACCCAGAACAGGTACTGCAGCCTGAGTGGACAGCCACAGGAAACTAAGGCCATACACATCAATGGTACACCTCCCTGACTGCAGATACACTCCAGTTAGCACAGTTATGACTTGCATGGCCTCAGCCAGGCAATCCTCCCCACTCTACACAGGTACTGTATCCTGAGTGGACTGCCACAGCAAAACTGAGGGTATGGACATCAATGGTACACCTCCCTGATTGCAAGGACACTCAAGTTAGCACAGTTAGGAGTTGCATGGCCTCAGCCAGGACGCCTCCACAGACCAGGTACTGCATACTGACTGTACAACCACAGCAAAAATAACCCATGGACATCAATCGTGCACCTCCTGATTGCAGATGTACACAAGTTAGCAGAGTTAGGAGTTGCACAGTCTCAGCCAGACAATGCCCCTCGCCACCCACAGCAACTACTGCATCCTGAGTGTAGAGTCACAGGAAAACATAGGCCATGGATATCAATGGTACACCTCCCTGATTGCAGGGACACTGCAGTTAGCACAGTTGTCAGCCGCATGGCCTCAGCCTGGCTATGCCCCCCCCATGAACAGGTACTGCATCCAGAGTGGAGAGCCACAGCGAAACTACAGGCATGAACGTCAAATGCTCAAAGGCTACAGTTGTTGGCTCATGATGATGGGTGTGTTTTGTACTACATTTACACAGTTGTATTTTATTTCTGTCACCTGGTGCTGGTTGTCTGTGATTGGTTGTGTTGCCTTGGTCCTCCCCCCTACTTGCATATGTGTGTGTTTGTGGGGGGGGGTACTTGTGGGTGGGGAAATGCGGAGTTAGGGTTTTCAACCCTAACACCAAATTTCCTCTCTTTTGTCACTGTGGAACAACCCTAACTGATGCATTAAACAGAGTTTTTTGCCTCTAATATATACAGTGAAGCCCACCAGGATGAAGTACAGTGTCACAGGTTTCCTGCTTGATAAAAGGGATTAACTCCCATTGAAACTGCATTATTTGCTGCAGTAACTGTACTGCAGAATTCTGCAGTTGCACCTCATCCTGGTGGACTTCACTGTGTGTGTGTATGTATATATATATATGTATATATATATATATATATGTGTGTGTGTGTGTATATATATATATATATATATATATATATAGGTAGCATGGTAGTGCTACCATAGTTAGGGATTGAGTAGCCCTTTAAGATTAAATGGTGAAACTTTGTACCTTAATGACTTTGCCACCATTCAACAGATTTGCATAACTTTTGGCAGGCATAGGGCATAACCATAGATCTTGGGATCTGCAACTTTTGTTCTGGTTGGATGTATGACTGTGGAATTATAAGCGACATTCGAGCATGCAATTACTTTTTGCACATTCTTTGCTTGCACTTACAGGTCATACGGTTTGCATAGCCAGTCCAAAACTTCAGGAAACATGCAGACAGGGTCCCCAGTGTGCCTTTTGAAGATTTCATGAAAAATATTGAACGATTCAAAGTTATTCAAAAACAAGTTCCCATTAAAAGTCAATGGAAAAAGTTAACTAAAAGTTCAACACTTTCGAAAATGCATTTTTTAGTGTCACAAATGACCCTAGTAGTGTTGCAAATATGCCATTTTATTTTCAGTTACTGATCAGAAAAATGTTTGGCATTTGAAATTGGGACCCTCTAGGAACACAATTTTTTTTGTGTTCACCTAGTCGGACCCTCAGGATGCTAGCCATGTCTTTATTTTGGGGTTAAACACCCCAGAAATATGTTTTCAAAATTTTGGGGAAAAGTAGTGTCGCAAAGTAGTATCGCACTTGCGACAGTTTCACAAATTTTTGCAAAAGCGTTCACAAATCATGACTCTAATTTTCTAGACTATGCCCAAAATGACTGCAATTGTTTGCCACCCTGCTGCAAAAGAACGGTTTGGTCTTTTAGGCTGAAATTTGGAGGGAAGGCAGCCAACATCTCACAGATGTGCCTTTTCATGGTTTGGTGGAAAAATATTGCACAAATGCAAAGTTACGGTACTCCTAAGTTGCTGTTTTTTTCCCATAGGCTAACATGGTGGTGTACACCATGCCTTTAGGGGCTCATATCTCGAAAATGGTGTGAGATATGGAATTTTCATCGTGAATGCCTAGCCAAGAAACTCATGAATCATGTGAAATTTAAATTTCTTTTCCTACGCATGGTTACTGAGATATTAGCAATTTAGTATTACAACTGCTCCTTTTCTGCTATGAGCCCATTATTATGCATCCATTCTTTGTTTTCACTGTGTTTCTCAATGGAATTTTGGGGAAAAATGTTGTGTGTGGTCCACTTACTGTTACATGTTGGCTTTACACTTGTCTTTCCATGCCATTTCCTTTCCTGTGTACACCACCTTCTGTGCTACCCTTTGCATTTCTGTTTGAGCTTGCATTTCCGTTACTGTTACCATTTCTGTCTCCACTACTGTTTGTCTTACCGTTTCGCTTTGCGTCAGCGTGGACATTGCCATTTGCATTTGCAGCTGCACTTCCATTTGCCTTTGCATTTCCGTTTCACTTTCGTTTTGCATCATCAGTGTTGTTACTGTAACCATTTGTGTTTCAAATTGCGTACCCATGCCCCTTCGCATAACAGGTTGCATTTCCATATGTGCTTGCATTTGCTTTTCCATTTCTGTTTCCTTTGGTGTTATTGTTGCTGTTACCATTACCATTTGTGTTTACAATTGCGGTACCATGCTCGTGCGCCTAATGGCTTGCATTTCTGTACATGCTTGCATTCGCATTTCCATTTCTGTTTCTGTGACTTATTTTAGCTGTTACTGTAATGATTTGCATTTCCAATTGTGTCGCTGTGACTGTGTGTGTTACGGTTTACATTTCTGTTTGTGCGTGCATTTCCATTTCCATTTCTCTTTACTTTGGCATTATTGTTGCCGTTACCTTTACCATTTGCATTTACAATTGCAGTATCATGACTTTCTACTCTATGGTTTGCGTTTCCATACGTGCTTCCATTTGCCTTTCTGTTTCTGTTTCCTTTGGTGTTAGTTTTGCTGTTACCATTACCATTTGTATTTCAAATTGCAGTACCGTCACCGTGCATGTTGTGCTTTGCATTTCTGTACATGCTGGCATTTGCATTCTGTTTCTGTTCCCATTTGGCATTCTTGTTGCTGTAACACTTAGCATTTGCATTTACAATACCGGTACCATCACTGTACACATTACCAGTTGCATTTCTGTATGCGCTTGAATGTCCGTTTGCATCACTGTTCACTTCGGTGTCACTTTGTGCTTGTGTTTCTATTAACGTTTGCTTTACCATTTACGTTTGTGTCACCATGTGCGTAACCATCGGTGCTTGCATTTGCATTGCATTTACCGTTATTATGTAACAACACCTCATGTGGTGGGAGCGAGGGGCCCTTCGGGCCCCATGCTCCCACCACTGCAATCCATTCACTATTTATAGTCCTCATTCTCAAAAAGAAGGGAAACTAGAGGCATAAAAACTCCATTTAATGCATCAGTTAGGGTTGTTCCACAATGACAAAGGTGAGGAAATTCGGTTTTAGGTTTTAAAACCCCCCTTGCACCCCCTCAGCCCGTGCCCCCCAACCGGCATTGGGGTATGCATTGGTGTTGTCGGTCCTAACTCTCACCTCTTTCTCCAATATCTCAGCTTGTTCATGCATGTGATGGGGAGAGAGTTAGGGCCCATGACCCCAATGCATACCCTGAAGCAGTTTGTGGGGCGGGCTGAGCGGGTGCAAGGGGGGGGTTTCAACCCTAATATCGAATTTCCTCACTCTTTGTCACTGTGGAAATAACCCTAAATGATGCACCAAATGGAGTTTTTGCCTCTATATATATACACATATATATATATATATATGCATATATATATATATATATATATTATAGTGGTGCAGCACCCTATAGTTAGGGTTGAGTAGGCACTTCAATGTAAAACCAAACTTTTGCACTTTAATAACTTTGCAACCATTTAATAGATTCTCACAAAATTTGGTATGTGACTTCCTGTGGGCAGGTCTCTTAATGTTGGCAAGTAACATTCTAGTCAGAATGCAGTTTTCAAGTCACGGAGAGGTGAAAAAACATGTTTTCACTCATTGACATTGCTAGGATGTTTCTTTGACCTTTCCTACAGCACAGATGCTTTGGTTTTTGGTCTGACATTCTCAGGGCAGAAATGGCTATCTCACAGATGTGCCATTTGCTAGTCTGGTGAAAACATATTAAGACATTTTTAAGTTATTGAAATTTAAAATTAAATGAAAAAATAGTTTCTGATCATGCTCAGTAATCACTACACTATAGCTGTATGAAATGAAGTAGAAATCCTGGTTTGAGTGGAAAAATTTCGACTTCATATGGCTGCCATCTTAACAGTTTTGCCTGAAATTCAAATTTAGAAACCTCCCAATATGATATTCTGTGGGTACCAACACATGTAGCTTGCTTATTGTGACCCCCTAAGCACATTCGCACTTTACTGCTTGGAAAATGTCCTTCTAATGTTCTTTATTCATAATGAAATTCTTCATTTGAATCCACATAATATGAAATAGGATCTTGCTACATATAAAAGAGATACAAAGTAAAATCCTATTTTGTATTATGAAAATCCCCCAAAAACTGTTGCCCATCCTCATGTCAGCACTAGGCACCTGCACCCCAGCATGGGATACTGGGAGCCCACTCCCAGTGTCCCTAACAAATAAAAAGCTCTTCTACATATTTCCTGACAATGGGATGCCCATTTCCGCATTGGCAGTCAACCCTGAAGATGGGACACTGGGAGTCCACTCCCATTGTCCTCAGTGATATATACCCCCAGCCACCAGCACCGAGTAACACTGGAAAGCCCACCCCCAGTGTCACAAAAATATTATCTAAAGTCTTCTATACCTGCAGCAAAGAAAACAGTCCTCCTGACATCTTTTTTTGTTGCTGTAATCCTGTAAAAAAGAAAATGGTGCCTTGTTATCTCCCCATCCCCCTGCCACATCCTCACACTCCCTCTGTGCACCCACCTTCCCATACCCCCTTACCCGAAACATACCTCTGGAGGTTGGTGGCTGTGATCTTCTCTGGATCTGCAAACATCTGCAATCTTCAAAGCCAAACCACAAACTGAAAAATCAAGGTAAGTGACGTATAATTGTTGTCTATAGCATTTTGAACTTATGTTGATATCTCAGGCATTTTTCAACATTTTTGCACCAAATATTCAATGTGGGCTTTTTGGGACCCCACCTCATGAACAATATCACTGTCATCTCGTTAATCGAACCCATAAGGTGATTTTGCAGTTACTGCATGGAATCATCTCTCAGGACTGATTAATGAAATGACAGTGCCAGTGCTCATGAAGGAAGTTCCCAAAAAGGCCATGTTGAAAATATGGTGCACAAAAGTTGAACAATGCACATGTTATGAGTGTGCATTGCACAGTTTCTACGCACGCTCATAAAGTCTCCAATTTTTAATAATCTCACTCCAGATTTTCAGCATTGCTATTTTGTCACACCACCTCATGAACAATACATCTGTCATTTTTCACATCCTGACCAAAATATGATTTTTCACCTGTGATGCAGAATGACGTTGCAGTTGCACATTATTATGTTTTGCCTTGCATTTCACAATTTCTATGTACAAGGTACACGAGATGGAGTAATAAGATAACTATGCTGACAGTTTGGTCACTGTTATTCAACACATGGAAGTGAAGGGCAGAGAGGGCCCTGTGCTTCCACACCTATGTACATATGCACATTCCACTGTAAAACACATACCATTATACCATCTCAAAAAGAGAAATTAATTGCAAAAACTCTGTGCAATGCATCAATTAGTATTCCTATTACAGTGACAAAAGTAAGGAAATTTGCCATTAGAGTTCCCAGTACTACCATCCAACCCCACCCTCCACACACCAACAGGCATCGGGTGTGCAGTGGGGTTGTCAGGCATGGCATCAGGACTAACTTTTACCACATTCTCCTATACTGTCACATTTCAGCTTGTTTACACATGGTATGGGGTGAGAGTTGGGCCTGATGACCCCATGGCACACTCCGACGTCTGTCGGTGTGTGAAGGGTGGAGAGGGGTGGGTGGTAGGGTGATAACTCTAACATCCCATTTGCATACTTTTGTCACTGTGCCATCAACCCTGTCTGATGCATTAACAAAGATTTTGTGTAATGAATATATATATATATATATATATATATAGATATAGATATAGATATAGATATATATCTATATATATATATATATATATATATATATATATATACACACACACCAACCCTTCGCCAGTGCAGCCACAGCTTGGGAAACAGCCACACTGATGCTCACCTCCTGGCCAAACTTGGGATCCATGCAGCTGGATTCCTGCCCTTGACCAGGCTTCACCAGCCCTCCATCGGCCAAACTTGGGATCCGCACATCCGGGTAAGAACTCCTTGACTGGCCAGGAAGCAGTGAGTTACCGCCATTGGCCCAGTGCTCTCTGTGGTGAATCCTGATTGGACCCCTGCTTTCCTACCGAACCCTTATTAGCTGCTCTTCCTGCTGTAAATTTTCCTTGCTTCGGGACCATTGCGCCCATTGACTTTAGTGGAAAGTGGCCAAATTTTTGTTGACCGGTCTCAAACTGTGACTACTGTCAGCCATTTTCTGGCCTTGTTTGTCTGTTATTTTGGTATCACATCTATACAGCACAAACATTTCATCATAAACACTTCCATGCAATCAGCTGATCACAAACAACTTCAGTGCAACAAACAATTCAATGCGAGACATATCGCAAGGAAAAGTAAAATATTAGTACCTTTGTGCATTGGAGTTATAGGATCCATGATTTTGAGGTGCTGGGTTGGGTGATGCATGTCACGTCATGGTCAGGTCAAGGGTCAAGGTCATTTGCCACAAATACGTGAAGTCACGAGTTAGACAATGCAGGTTAAAGGTACATCTTTATTGAATTCATTTAGAATCAAATCATGTCTCACTGTTCACTACTGAAAATCCATGATTTCAAGTGTCCTCTTAGAGCTGGGTTGGGTAATACCTAATGCGTCTGGGTCTGGGTCAAGGGTCAGTGGTCATTTGCCATGAATCGTGAAACACACAGACAATGCAGATTAAAAGGTAAATCTTTATTGAAGTTATTTAAAATCAAATCTTGTCCCACTACTGATAATACTTGAGTCTCACACAAAATAGATCTAGACCTCCAGCTGGAAGTTGTGAGCAATAGCTAGTTAGAAGTCCATCCTCTCTATCTCACAGTAGGTTTCTATGACCTTTACAATTCTTTTAGCTGTGTCTCTGTATTTTTTTCGTGGAGCCTGAGGTTCTATACCAGCCAGATATTGCTCCATATGAAGCTTGTTTAAGTTTTGTTCTACCTTCAGGGCATTAATGAACTTCCAAACGGTGGGGTGGCAAACGCACAAGCAGACTATTAAAACTTCAGTGCCACCCTTCACTGAGTTTATGGTTCTAGGATTCCACTACTGACTGCAGAGCTGCAGTTCCAGAAATCAATGGCAAAATGTGGTCTGTGCCTACCACGACGACCAACTGGCCTCCCTATCCATGTGTCTTGAGTAATCAACTAGAGGCTAGTTGGTCATCATTACTAACATACTAACATACTAAAATGCCAGCAGAATAGGCCTAACAATCTTTTGCATCTGCTGTTTGGTCAGCCACTACCCTGGGAGCCAACCTTGCTGCCCGCCTCGCCTTCTGCTTCTCCCTTCCCAGTTCGTATTTTCTCATTGCATAGGATTTTGCTTCCAGATCCCTTCCTCTGTACCTGTCCCACCCCTCTTGAACACCTCCACCATCTGCCTCCACCAGCCCCTAGGCAGCGCATGCCATGGCTCCACCACCCTCTCAGTGAAGTAGCGCCTCCTCCTTTCTCCCTGAATCTTCCCCTCCAGCTTCCACCCATGCCTCTAGTGGCTCCCTTCCCCTTCCTTTGAAGCACCATGACTGCTCCTCCCATATTTACCCCCTTCATGTACCTGAAGACCTCTATCATGTCCCCCCAGTCCCTTCTCTCTTCCCATGTGTACATATTTAGCTCTTCGAGCCTCTCCTCATAGGTCCTGTCCCCCAAGCCCCAAATCATTTTGATTGCCCTCCTCTGGAGCCTCTCCTGGAAATTAATGTCCCTCTTTAAGTGTGGCCTCCAAAACTGCATGCAGTACTCAAGGTGTGGCCTCACGAAGCAGTTATACAGAGGGAGTATCACTTCCCTCCTTCTGGAGGTGATCCCCCTAGCGATGCATCCCATCATCCTGTTGGCCTTGGCTGCTGCCCTCCTACAAGTCTCCAAGTTGTTCATCTTGACATCCACCACCACCCCCAGGTCCCTCTCAGCCATCGAGACTTGTAGCATTCCCCCCCAGGATGTACACTTGGCCCGGGTTTCTGGCCTCCAGGTGCAGTACCTTGCATTTCCCTGCATTGAACCTCAGCTTCCACTTTCTAGACCATCTTTCCAGAGACTCCAGGTCCTCCTGTAGGGCCACCCTCCCTCCTCCCCATCCACCACTGCCCCCAGTTTTGAGTCTTCTGCAAAGAGACTCATCTCCTTCCTGATACCTGTCCTTATGTCAGAGACGTAGGAATTGAACAGGAGGGCCCAGGACTGATCCCTGTGGGACCCCACTAATAACCCTCCTAGGGGATGAGACTATCCCGCCAACTACGACCCTCTGGGTCCGGTCCTGGAGCCAAGTGCCTATCCATCTGATCATCTGTTTCCCCAACCCCATTTCTCCCAGCTTATCCAACAGGACCTCATGAGGAACAGAGTCAAATGCCTTGCTGAAGTCTAGAAGGAGGACATCCACTGGCCTACCCAGGTCCAAGGCACTCGTCACCCAGTCATAGAACTCCACAAGGTTTGTCTGACATGATTTCCCTGGGACGAATCCATGCTGTCTATTGTCCAGGCACCCAGACTTTCCAGGTCCCTCCCTAGCCTCTCCTTGACAATGCCCTCCATCACCTTCCCCACCACGATGTCAGGCTGACAGGCTGACTCAGTCTACATAGTTCTTCAAAGGCATCAAAAACATCAGCAGGTTGAACATATGCAAGTGCTGGAAGCATTCTTAGTTGTAAAGCATAGTCAGCATCCACTGTATAATTTTTATGAATTACTGAGTTTTCCTGCACTTTTTGCCACAAAGCTTGGCATAGGTGGAAAAAGCAGCCCCTTGTGCTAGCCCCAGGAAACTCAGTTGCAAATGCCTTAACTGCTGCTAGTTCAAAATCTGTCATGACTGAAGAATGGGTCAGTTCAGGGCAAAGCATTTTTAATTTTTGCAGAACCCTTGCATAACTGTCAGTCACATGGATAGACATCAATATGAACGCAGATGGGATAACTGCAGATTGGTGGACTCCATGTATAGTGTATAAATGTGTGAAAAGTGTTGGTGCACATTTAAATGTGCCATCTGCATACCAGTGTGGGGTGGAGTGCATGTAGTGTTAGTTTTTATTCATTGCAAATATGATGAAATGCTGGTTATCATCTGCCCCTGAATCATACTGCAGAAATAGCTCTCCTCTCTCGGTATTCCAGTACTCAGCTGGAATAAGTAAATCAACAAGAGATGTTGGCTGAGTAGGGACTGCAGCCACTGCCTGGTGTGCTCTCTGTGCAGTGCACTTAAGGCTTGCAACGGCTGCCAACTTGGCACTAATTGCCTGGCTAAGCCCACTAATAGCACTTGCAATGAGATGCCAGGTGCTGTCCTGTGAAGAGTTTGCTTTGTCCTTCAAATCTGCTACTGCTTTTCTTGCCATAGCTGAACCAGCATTAGGAACATGATTATGTTCCTGTATATATTTTATTATTTCATCATCACTCATGTGAACTCTAGCTGGGCATTTAAAAGTGTCATATTGACGACACTTCCAGTATTATTTTCCCCCATAGGTACTCTCCAGGCAGTATATGAATCCAGCATCACACAGCAATGGCTGGCCTCTAATGATTTTTAGAAACTCGAGAGGCATGGCTGTACAAACTCCAGCTGCACTGTAGGTGGCAGCGCAACAGAACAGTGAATTAATATACGCTGAACTGTCATGCGCTGTAGAGTCTATGCGCTGCAATGTATTGCTCATTAATTACTACTAGCGGCAATTGACCGTGATGAAAGTTTTGCGATTGAAAAGACATGGAACCATTATTTTATTGTTAACAACCAATTCCAAATAACTGTTTTGTGATACTGCTCAGTTTGCCATCTCTGTGCTTTCTCTATCTCTGACCCTCCACTCCTCAGGGCTTGAACTGCCTCCCTCTAGCTCTAGTTTTTGTTCTCCCTTAAGTTATTCTCTGCCTCCTCTAACTTTCTCCTGTCCTTTCCCCCATAGCGTCAGGTCAAGTTCCTTCCAGCACTTGTCTCTGGTTGCTGCCCCCCATTGTGTCTTTCTCTGTCTGCTCCATGCCCCTATTTAGCCCCATGTCACCCTCCCTTGTCCTCGCTCTCCTCATTAGTAACCATTACCATCTCTTTCTCCCTCTCCCAGATTCCTGCCTTTGATCAGGCTTCACCAGCCCTCCATCAGCACGGCCATGGCTTGGGAACCAGCCGCACTGCCTCTCACCTCCTGGCTGAACTTGGGATCCACAGCCTCGTAAGAACTCCTTGACTGGCGGGAAGCAGTGAGTTGCCACCATTGACCCATGCTGTCTGCGTGAACTCTGATTGGACCCCTGCTTTCCGACTGAACCCTTATTGGCAGCTCTTCCTGCTGTAAATTTTCCTTGCTTCTGGGCCCTTGCACCCATTGACTTTAATGGAAAGTGGCCGAATTTTATACCCCTCCTCCACCTCACACCTTAATTAAATAGACCATCACCATGCCCCTCAGAGGATCCTCCTGAACTTGGTCATTACTGGTTCTCACCTGGTCCTCCCTCCACCCCTCCTACTTTTCGTCCACGCCTCTGTGACTGCTGCCTGCTTGGCCCTCCTTCCATCTTGCTTTTCAATTTAACATGCTCTCCACCCTTTCAATGTTCATCCTTCTCCTCTTCCTCTTGCCCTCTTCCCCTTCTCCACCTTCCTAGATCCTGCTCCCCCAAAGCTACCAACTGAATATCGCCTATTGTTGCCTGGCACTCTTCCTGATGAGGCAAACCCTGTCCCCAGGGAACACCCTCACTAAAAACTGTTCCTTCCGCTCGTGAGCACTGGGTCCCCACATCTACCTCCTATACAACTCTAATGCTGAATCTGTATCCACACCATGGCACATTCCTGCTCTAAAAGGAAATGCAAGCTCTCCCTCAGGGAACTACATCTGGGTACCCTAAGCTCCTGACCTCCTCCTCCTGCTGCTATCAGGAAATGTCTACCCCAACCCTGGCCCGAACACTGCCAGGGTTTCCTCAGAACAAACCCTCTGACACTTTCTCAATCATATGCCTGAACATCTGCAGTCTACTTCCCAAGCTTGATTCACTGCAAGCCAACACAACCTTGATATTCTGGCAGTTGTTGAAACTTGACTCACTCCTTGGTGCCTGACCTAGCAATCACCCTCCCAGGCTATAATGTCTTTAGGCTTTATTGTAAGTCAAAAAGAGGTTTAGGATGCACGTTGTACTTGAAAGAACCCTCTTGGGTCACCCCATTGATTCTGCCCTCCCGGCCACCCCAGCACAGATTCTTCCTATCAGAATCCTACTAGGTGCTCACAATAAAGACCTCATAATTGGTGCTGTTTATATCCCTCCTAAAGAGCAAGGACCTGGACTAACTGCTGTCTTGGATCTCATCAGGTCACAACCACCTGACTCTAAAACCAACCTTCTTGGTGACTTCAATGTCAACTGGCTTGCGGCTGAGGCTGAGGCTGCTAGGGACTCTGTCATTTCGGCCAACCTTACCCAGATGCTGGACTCCCCAACCAGAAAGAACTATAAAACTGGGACCAGCACCCTACTGGACTGGATTCTGACCAGCCACCTCTCGGATCACAAACCTCAATCCTTCCTAACTCACTCAGTGACCATTTCCCCATCAGCTGTACTGGTCCAATGCATTCTGTAACCCTACCCCTAAAATCATCTACAGCAGAGTTCTCCTCACGGTCTGTTAACTCACCTCAAATCCCACCTCCTTCTACAGGACTGATCTCCTATCTTCAAGGCAACTGATACTAATTCTGCACTGACCAATTCATCCACATCTTTAATGAAGCCTGTAACATGTACCTCCTCTCAAAAAGTGCAAAGTTAAATCTCTCTGCAACCCTTGGCTATCAGGTGACCTCTTAAAAAGCTAAAATCCAGGAACACTTTTGGGAACTGACTAGATCCACTGGTAAGCAAGTCAACATCCCAAACCATAAACGAGCATGGAATGATTGCACTAAAACCATTCGCAATAGAAATCTGACTACTAAAAGAAAACCCTAACTGATGCCTGGGAAATGATAGAGACTTCTGGAATAAGATTAAAAAGTCATTGGGAAGCAGTCCAAATCCTCACTGGCCATACTCAAGGTTAACGAGAGTCGACATTTGACCGAAGATCATTGCTGACACCTTCAACA
The DNA here is from genome assembly GCA_016271365.2 of Neoceratodus forsteri. Taxonomy (NCBI): domain Eukaryota; kingdom Metazoa; phylum Chordata; order Ceratodontiformes; family Ceratodontidae; genus Neoceratodus; species Neoceratodus forsteri. The sequence goes on from CM057455.1 coordinate 249,330,287, forward strand.
CCACGTTCACCAACCTCAGCAGTGTTCTCCCACCTGATTTTTCAAAGATAATGATGCCCCCACATACCTCAACCCAACTGCCACTGCCAGCCACCCTCCCTTCTACTTTAAAGCAGTAAGGAAGAATGAAGCTCAAAAGTATGTTTGCCAAAGCTATAAGCAAATCCAGATCAAGCAATGATACATTTGAACTCAAACTTCTGTCCCTCACTCTAGAAGAGGTCCTGGAGCCTTTTACCAGGATTTTTAACCTCTCCCTTACACTTAGCCAGTTCCCAGACAAATGGAAATCAGCCACTGTCACCCTGATCCATAAAAGTGGTGACAAGACCACACACGGGAACTATCGCCCAATCTCTATCCAACCTCCCCTCTCTAAGGCACTGGAACTTACAGTAGCAGACCAGCTCACTGACTATTTGGACAAATATAATATTCTCTGCAGGCAGCAATACGGCTAAAGAAAAGGTCATAGTACTGCTTCTGCCCTACTTGAATTCACCAGTGCCATCCACAGCTCTCTGGACAACAGACAACTCACTGGAGCTATCTTTATTGACCTGACCAAGGCCTTCGATATTGTCCACCACTGCCTCCTGCTAGGCCAACTTCAAAACTCTGGGCTCACCTCTGAATCTGTTACTTAGTTTAAAAGCTACCTTGAAAACCGGTCACAACATGTAAAAATTGCAGATGTGCTCTGCGATGCCAAACCTATTTGCTCTGCTGTTCCCCAGGGCTCTATCCAGGGCCCACTCCTCTTCAGCCTGTTCTTTAACACACTACTGGACTCCTGTTCTGAACAAATCATACTTTACACTGATGATGCAGTAATCCTAGCCTCCCACCAGGATCTGAAGCGGCTGCAAGACAGCCTCCAGCAGGGTTTCTCCACTGTTGAGAACTGGTTCATTAAGCATAAACTGATCCTAACCAGAAAAAACCAAGACCATGATCTTCAGCAGCTCCACAATAAACATAAGCATCACCACCTCTGCATTAACACCAGACAAGGTGGCCCACTGGAACAGATCCAAACTTTCAAATACCTTGGGATCACCCTTGACTCTCCACCTCTCCTATACTGCACACATTAATAATGTTGCCAAAGCTGCTAACTCCAGACTGGGTTTGCTTTTCCACCACAGGAGACACCTAATCCCTGAAGCCCTGCAGCTGCCATCCAGAGCTCCATCATTACCACTATTGACTATAGCCTTATCATCTATGGCTCTGCTACTGCTACCACACTCAAATGTGTAACTACCTCCCTCAACAAGAGCTTGTATGCTCATCACTGTTTCTCAACATCCTAGACACATCTGTGACCTCTATACTCAAACCAGTTGGTTGCAACCTGAAAATCTAATAAAATACAAACCTGCACAGTAGCAAAGAAAATACTGATGGGTCTTGCACCTCCTCAAGTCTGTGCTCTGCTACAACCCAGAAACAGCAGCCGCAGCACCAGGGGGTCTAAGCTGCAGCTGTTTCAAACTCCCCGCTGTTGCACAACACAAGTTCAAAGATCTTTTGCTTATAGGGCCCCCAGCTGGCTGAATGGACTTTCTAATGACATCACCTCCACCACCTCACTCTGCACTTTTGAATTCAGGCTCCGCCACTCACTCATTGCCTCCAGCACCTGTGACTTCCTTGACTAATAACAGACCTCCCTCCACCTGTGACTGCCTTGACTAAAAATTGATCTCCCACATGGAGGTACCTTTGGTTTTTTGCAGCCTGGAGGGCTATCACCTCTTTAGCACTTTGCTCACACCCGGCCCCACTTATGCACTTCCGTTCTCTGTCAATGCCATCTGGCTGCAGCCCCCACCTTGTCTCCACCCGCCCCTCCCAACACCCCAGCCCTCCTACCTCTTCCCTTCCTGACCTCCTCCTCCTACCCCTTGCCATCCCCTACCCCCTTTTTTCCTTTTCTTTCTTTTTTCTTCTTTTTTATTAGTTCACACTTAGTCTCTGTCTCATTAAGTTCTGTCTATATACCTGCTCCAACATTCATACTGCCATTCATGTTGTCCTGCTGTAACCTATGACATGAAACCTTTATAAAAGAGCCTCGGCTCAAAGGAATTTTTGTAATCCCAGGCTGAAATAAATAAAAAAAATCTATATATGTATATAGACATATGCCATGGATATGGTTGTGTAAAAGTAGCTGAGCACATAACCAGCTGCTGAATAAATACTCAACAGTTCAGTTCAATTTTATACTAATAGAAAGTAGTGCATGACTTAATTAACAGAAACAATATTGTAATGAATGAGACATTGCTAATTCACAGTCCAGTTTCATTAAAACGTTGTACTGTTACTTGTTCTGTAAAAAAATAGATATCATTAAACATATTTCTATAATCATTCCCAGCATAATCACCACTTTACAAATCTTGGAATAGTTCTTTAAAAATAATTATTTTACAAGTGTGAGAAGGTGAATTGTTAACATAAGGTTACTCACTTGACTAGCTTGCTTAAGTTCAGCTGTCCAAATTGATGCACCTGATTGCAGCAATAACCAAACAAGAAAGGTGGGGGGGGGGTTAATATAAACCGTAGTAAATTCTGAGAGACTATTTCTCAGAGTCATTTCTCTTTCAGCCCTACTGTGACAGTCCCAAGACACACTGGAGACCTTCTGCCTGTTGTTGGGAGCTGTGGAGGTTGGCAAGCATGCAACTGCTCTCCACACTGTGTCAGTGTTAGAGAATCAGAAGCTTATCATACACCAGCAAGTGCAGCTTCTGGATCTCACACACCAGCACATGCAGATCAAGCATGCAACACTGGAGGCCATCCGTCATCTCCAGAACAGCACCCAGGGTCTCTCTTGTGCAGTTCATGAACTTGGCAACCAGCAAGAGACCCAGGATGCAGTCCACCAGGTGATACACAGTCTCCTTTAGTGACTGGTGGAGGTCCAGTTAAAGGCCTCAAAAGGCATACATGCAATGGTACATCTCCAACTGCAGCAGCTGCACCAGCAGGACCAGGCCCTCCTCACACCTCAGCAAAGGGATCTTCACCATCAAGCCTCTCCTGAGATGTCATCTGAAGAGGAGGGGCATAACCCACCTGATCCAACAGTGTCTTCTATAGACTGCGTCACTTCCTCCCTCTTTCTTTGGTGCCCTCATCATGATACGAGGGCAAATACTTCCCATCACTCTAGCCAGGCATTGCCACCTTTCCCAGGGTACAAAAAAAACATTTTCTTTGGACTATAAAATTTTTTACTTATTTAGTTTTGTTGACCGGTAAGTGCACAACACAAATTCTGCCTATTTTCAGGCATGACCCAGGAGGGGATATAGATGAATGCCAACTGACTTTGAACCAGATTAAACTTTTGGTGGTATTTTTAGTGAATGGGGAAATTTGGCCAGGGCACCGGGGAAATTCCCCACTGCCCAGTAAGGGGGAGTGTGTCTCCTGACTACCATCCAACATCGCCGCTCTGCAGGTTGGTGGACAACAACAGGTTGAGATGGAGTTGGAGCATGTGGAGGATACTATGTCAAGACCTGAAGCTGAACGACTGGTACTGGCAGGCCTGGATAATTCCCTGGTCAGTGATGGAGTTCACGCAAAGGATTTAATGCTTCCTGAGTGTTCTGATGTTGTTTCTTTTCCTGAGTTACCGGAAGATGGTTCGTTGGACCACAGTGTTACTGAAGCAGCTGTTTGCTTGCAACCGTCGCAGCAGGGGGACTCTGCATAGGAGGAAACTGAATTATTAAAATTATTGGATACAGAGAAGAGAGCGTTTTGTTTCAGAAAATGCAGCTGCACGAAAAAATACGGGACTGCATGATGGAAAGGGCTGCAGTCTATCAAAACTGCTCAGCTGTGTGAAACTGACAAAGAGGTCTCCCAAGCTTTCCGAAGTCATGGGCGTAGACTATTGAACAAGCAGAGAGTTCAAATTTTTGCACCTCAATCTGAACAGGCAGCTATTGCATTGGGAATGTCTCACATGGGCATTGTACAGCCTGGCCTAGGATGCGCTGAAGCACTGACAGAGAAACGGGAGAAACCATGGTCAGTGGATGAGGCTCTCCTTAACGCAGGCTGGAAGTGAACAGAACACTCAGGTCAGTGGGTTGCAGGGAATTTCCCCATTCGAATGCTGACTAAATGATTGCTGCATTCTGATACCCAGGATTCTACTTTAGAGATACCGGAGGAACTCCAGCTGACACAGAATCTGGTACTGACTGTTGCCCACAATACTATGCCTGATTGCAACCCTGCATGCACAGCTATGTCTGGGACACACCCCAGTGTTGAGTTACCTAAACCACAGAGGTCTCTGAATTTGATTCAGAGGACTACTTCATGCTTCTATTCTCTTTATTCAAGCTTCCAATTTTTCTGCCAAGAGGCACAATGTGGTCCGTCTGTCCTATATAGGTGGAATGCAGGACCCACCAGATAGACTGTTTGTAGTGAAGATGCTCTTAAAAGAATCTATGAAGTTCTTTTCCACTGACTTATATGCCCTGATACATATATCAGGGAATCCAAGTTTGATGTGAGTTTCAAGACTGTGTCTGGTTTGGAATGATTCTGGATGAAATATTCTCAGTTAAAGAAATCTCCTTTATGAGCACCATTTATAGCAATACCCCTATCTAAACCACCACAGAAAGTCATTACGGTACTGTTTAGGAATGAAGGAGTTAGTGAAAATGACTTGATATACTGGCTAAAACAAAGATGTACTATATTGATGATCCAGAGGCCATTTTGGACTCTGAGAACATTTGGACTGGGGGGGGTGGAAGGTGAAAGTCCTGCTTAAAACTACAGATACAGGAGTGATACATTTGCCTAACTCTTTTTTTCTAGGGAGAGATCATGGCATCTTGTTTTATGCTGGGCAACCAAAGATGTGTTATAAATGTGGGTCTCTGACACACATCAGCAGTATCTGTGATAAGGCAAGGTGCAATGTTTGTGGGGAACTGGAGCATATGGGGTCAGATTGTACTAATGAATGTAAATGCAACCTTTGTGATGCTTTGGGTCACACTTTTCAGAATTGCAAATGGGCAGCGCACAATCTTCCTGATACAGCTGCTGGAGATGAACAGCATTTGCTCATTACACTGACACAGAAAAAGACATTGGGTGGCGGCCCATCAGGCGCAGTGGTGGGATTTCCGGCTTCGGCGCCGGCGACCTGGGTAGGGAACGGATCCGGGTCATCGGAGGGCTGGCCGGAATAGATCGAGGCCGCCTGACGGACGCTTCCTATTCCGGGGAGGCGGTAAACCTCGGCGTTGGAGACCCTGGTGGAGACCGGGGGTTCCACGCAAGCCGGCACTCAACAAGGGGGGGGATGGAGGCGGGGCGGACGCTGGCGTCATTGCACGTCCCCGCCTCCTCTGGGGAGAAAAACCAGCGGAAAAAGATGGAGGGCAGGACCACCGATTAATGAAGCCCTGCCTGGAGAGCCTCACATAGCCGCCGCCGCTGCAGGACCCCGACTAGTTACAGTTCCGGGGCCACGTAGGTGGCCCATGGCCCCACCCTCCGCGGGGCAAGCCGGGGGTGACCGAGGGTCCTCAGCAGCAATTGACGGTGGTAGAGGTCTCCGGGGGCCGTGACCAGGGTAGATGGCTTCGGGTGGTCCTGCGCAGGAGAAAGATGAAAATTTAATAAAAAAAAAAAAAGACATTGGGTAACCTCCGAGTCTGGTAGGTCCGGAGACTGCTGTGTTAGCTTTACCTATTGCTCCACTTGCTCCAAATATTGCTGATATGCAGGCCATAGTGGGGAAGGTTGATAAGCAGGTATAAGGGATTGTGCCACAGCCGGTGGATGCTGTACATGCTGGGACTATGATGGGGTACTGGGCTGAGAAGCTGCCTCTGCTTCAGCAATGGAGGTTCCTGAGAATCTTATGCCCCCTTCACAACCACTAGATAGACCAGAGGGCTGGATTCAGGGCTCTAAGCACTATACGAGGTTTTGGCTCTGAAACAGCAGGGACTCCAGTCCCTATACCAATTGGAAATAAATTTGATGTCCTACAATCTGATCATACTGGTGAAGAGTCGGATGATTCTTCAGTAGCCTCTTCATTGCTGGAAGCTGCTTCTGATTCTGAGTAACAGCTGTCTGTGAAGGGTCCTCAGAAGAGAAAGCAAAATTGAAGAGACAAAATAACTGAGGAAATATAATTGAATAATTTGAATGATGATTAGTCCTTTTACCTGTTTTACCCTTAATGTTAATAGCATTAAGAGGGATAGCAAGCGTAGGATAGTTTTTTCCTTTTCTTAAAACTCTGTCCTTTGGTGTTTATTTTTTACAGGATGTTAGATTTCACACTTTGAAAGAGACACAACTGGCCTCTAGAGAATGGTATGTGAGGCCTTCCTATTGGTCCTTTTGGGCAGGAAACTTGCTCAGGAGTAGGGATTTTGTTTTGGCTGCCTGAATTGAAGCTGTCGAAAATCTATAATTTAGTGCCTGAGAGGACACTTGTTTTGGATGTAGTGATAAAGGGTGAAGCCTTTAGATTGATTACTTTGTTTGCACCTCAAACTAAGGCAGGTAGATGTGATTTGCTGAAAATGATACAACCTTTTTTATTCTCATCACACCATCTTATCTTTGCTGGAGATTTTAATTGTCCTCTGATAGCAAAGTCCCCTAAAACTTACTGTGATTCTCATCTTTTGAATCAATTAATTTCCAGCAAATTTGAAGGATTCTTTTATACTTACAAGAATTGTCACATTCCTACTTTTCAAAAGGTTCCCTAACATCTATAATTGACTATGTGCTTCTGTCACGTCACCTGCCTATTTTAGAGGCAGAGAATTTTCCTATTGAATTTTCAGACCATAGGATTGTGGGAATTAAAATGGGGAACCCTGTAATTGTCAAAGGGGCAAGTTTTGGAAAATGATAACATCTTTTTGTCTGATATGTATTTCTTGTGCACTTTTCAGGATTTTATTATTTCTAGGAAGTCAGTATTTGATTTTTTTGAAGATCCAAGTGTATGGTGGGAGGACACTAAATTGGATCTTCAGAAGCTCTGTAAGCAAATTAGTAGACTTCATTCAAATAGAACATATTTTACATATCTGCAACACAGGATGCAGCTACAACAGCTGCTATCTTTGTCTGCTGATATGGGACATTCTTTTTCTGACCAGATTGCTCAGATGAAAAAAATGTTATGAGAGACTATCATGCTAGGACAGCTCGATCTCTAGAATTTCTGCACCAGTTTGGTACTCAGGGAAAGTCAGATGTGGTATGCCCCTATGAGAGCTATGCTAGAGCTAAAAATGTTAAGGAAATTACATCCGTCAAGGGACTGGATGGTAATTTATATAAGGACAAGACGGTCCTTTTGCACATTGTGGATGACTATACTAGAACTATGTATGCACCCTTAGACATGCAGAAAAGGAATATTTCAGACTATTTGACTGATTTGGTCATCCAGGATCTGGACCCGGATCCTACCTTGCTAGAGAAATCTCTAGACCAATTCAGGTGACTGAAGTCAAGAAGCACTGAAAACTTAAAATTAGGTAAATCACCAAGGCCTGCCAGTTTACCAAATGAACTTTTACAACTTTTGCTGCCTGAGGTTATCCCAGAAGTGATTTTAGTGTTTAATCACATTTTGACCACCAAACTATCCCTCTTTCTATGAATATGGGTATCTTGACTTTCATTTTTAAAAAAGGGATGCTTTCTTGCTCGATAATTGGAGGCCACTTTGTTAAATTCTGACTTTAAACTCCTAGCTAAAATTTTGGCTAACAGGCTGACACTTGCATCATCAGTTGTAATTTCCAGTGCCCAATCTTATGCTGTTCCAGGTAGACATATTCAAAACCATCTTTTACTTCTCAGGGAAATAGTAAAGTCAGGGAAACTGGGGATAGTGGATGGATTTCTGGTGTTGCTTGACCAAGAGAAAGCTTTTGATAGGGTTAGTCATGAGTTTCTTTGGGAGGTGTTGTTACACTATCGAATTCCACCTTTGGTGGTAGATTGACTGAGATGCATTTATAGATCTGCCACAGTTGTTCCTGTCATGCAAGGCTGGAAAGGCTGCATGGTGCAGTTACAGAGGGGTGTGAGACTGGGCTGTCCGCTTAGCCTTATTCTCTATGTTTTCTTTCTTGACCCATTGTTGCGGTCATTGAATGCTTCAAATTTACTTTTTCCAGTTCGTATACAGGATTCTACCTTTCCATATAAGGCAATTTCTTATGCAAATGATATGAGTCTTATAGTTCAGAATGCAAACTCTTTCATGCAGGTTATAGCTCTTTGTGCTCAATTTGGCAAGATCTCAGGTGCCTCTTTAAATTTACAGAAATGTGTGGGACAACGTTTGAATTATACATTGGGATATGTGGGCACTGTGGCAAACATTGCTATTTCAATAGAACCTATCTCTATTTTGGGAATTTTATTTGGGCCTAGGGCATGGATAATTTGAACTGGAGCAAAAACTAGATTTGGATAGGCAAAGGTGGTGTCCTGGAACTGATGGAAGCTTAGTAAGAAGAAAATAATTGATCTTATTAAAACTTTTTTAGTACCTGTCTTTTTGTTTATTAGTTATATCTTCCCCCTCCTAAACACAGGGAAATGGAAATGCTTAGTATTTTTTCAAGCTTGTTGGGGCAGCTGCTTGAATCCTATTAAAAGGAATGTTTTATATCTACCTCTGAAGAGGGGAGGTTTGAATATGGTTAATCCAATTTGATTTTTGAATAGTTTCTTTATATATACTAATATTAGACCTTTACTTGCTACTCATGTGGTTGGCTGGGAGATTTTTATCGGGTAAAAGTGTGGGCATTGGTTGGACTTGTGGCATTCAGACAGGCTTACTGTCCTAAAAAAGTCTCCCGATATTCCGGAATATCTCAGATATACATTTTTGAGATTCAAACGATGGAAATTAATGGAGAACCAGACTAGGTTATTGCCTAGGAAACAGCTGAACTTTAATTTATTGGATGTTGTTTGTCATGAGGAAGTAGTATTTAAGAACTGCACATTGGCTTATACAGATTATTTGCTGAAATTTCTAAATAATAACAGGATACCAGTTTGTATGTGGGATTTTCATTGGCTTGCACGTCATGACAAGATAAATGTTAAAGCGAATCAAAAACATAAAAAAACTTCAAGAATGTTTCTGTAGCAGACCTAATTGTATTCAACAGGAGGACACAATGGCTCATTTATTCTTTACCTGTTCTTTCATTGCAGGGTTTGTGGATTTTTTAGCACATAAATGGGGCCTGCGGATCTGGGGATCCTTAACACTTGATAATTTGATGTATGGAGTATTTTCTGCTGAATGGCATTTATGGAATTTACACACACTGCAACTGATTATGGTAATCTTAAAATGGAATAGTTGATTGTCTAGATGTGGTTTTACACTACAGCAAAAGGAGAACGATTTTATGAAATTTACACTAAAGTGATGCTGGATTTAAGGAATTGTTATGATGCAGAGACATAAAGGTTTACTAGGCTGCTTTTGTTAGAATCATGGAAGGGTTTGCCCTGGGTGACTGATGCTAAATCCCCGATTACTTAAAACCCTGTGACACACTGATGTCTTATTTTGATTGTCAGGTCTGTATTTTTTTAGACATAGTTTTGCTAAGATATTTTTATGGGTTTTGCACAAGATGCATTTCCTTATTCTGTTCTTTGCTTTACTTGTCATGACTGTTCTTTCATTAGTTGAGTTATGTTGCTTTCTTTTACTTTTTAGTATAACGTGAGACCTGCTTTCATTTCTTTGCTTCATTGCTTCCATGTGTTCTGCTGCTTTACCCACTATATGCCCACACATTGTTCTTTTCAGATTTCAGTGGGGGGCAAGTTTTTGTCTTACTGTATGATATAATTCATAATCTTGTTTTTTCATCTGCTTTGTTTCTTTGATTTTGTATGCTGAAATTCTTTGGCCTGAGAGATGGCCACTTCAGTGCACCTTTGGAGGAGATGGACATCTCTGGGTGGGGAGCAAGCCTCCTCTCTCACCAGTGTTACCTTAGAGGCTCAGCATGATGTAGCACATGAATTTGAAGTACAGAGTACTGGAGTTGAAACTCCAGAAGTTTTTTATCTACAGAAGATTTAAGCCATTCAGGCATTATGTCTTTACCTGGAGGAGAGCAGTATATCCTGAATTCAGCAGCAGAGATTCCCTTGATCCAACAACTGGTGTTACAGAAGATTTGGCATCGGAGCTGGAATGAGAGTTGAGAGATCAGATTGCAAAGCTGCAAGCAGAAACGCGAAGGCACTCCTTGACAGGGTCAGGTGACAGCATTCGTGACACAGCAGCATCAAAGGCTCTGGCCCAGGCGGGCCAGGTGAGTCACTCTTCAAGAATCTTTCCCTCTGTAACTCCCGATATAGAAACTGGGCCAGCTGTCATTTTGTCTGCTTCACTTGGCAGGTGCCTATAGCCAAATGTTGTTTTGCCTCCTCAAATATTGAAATCTGGTCCCAAGGAGAATCTCCCTCAGTGCCTGTCTGGACAAGCTGAGAGTGGCCCCTTCTTCATGTCTCCTCCCATATGGGAGCCTTTATCAAGGGATACTGAGTTTGTGCTCAAACCCTTGTCTGTCGGTGGATCGACTGTGGTGCCTCCCTTTACTAACCCTGTTGCAATAAGCTATCAGCATGTTCCAAACATACAGGAGGGTGCAACACTTTTTTTCCCTTTAGTTGTAAAGAGGGCAGCTTGACTGCTAGTGCAAAAGAAGATATGAGGGGGTGTAGAACTGCCGTGACTCTTGCCAAAAGACATATATCTTTGACCCCTGTCCCTGATTCTGTTAAAACCGTATCTTCTGTTATTGCTCCTGAAGCTTCAGCAGGGAAAACAACTGCAGCTGTGCTACAAACTGCCTTTGCATTGAAAGAAGGGATACTCCCCCCAACTGAACCTTGGTCCCCTGAAAAGACTCTCAACGAGGCAGGTTGGAATCTCTCTCCTAAGGGTATCTGGTTTCCTGACCCAGGATGGGATCCCAAACTGAATTTTTTACAGACTTCACCAGCTTGGTGTCCTGGGGGCATCTCTAGTTCACCCCCTGATTCTCTGATCATGGTGGAACTGCCTTTGAATGCAAAGGCTTCAGGTCCTGGGAGGCTTCTTGCTGCCCTGGCCCCTGTGCATGGGGTTATCCTGGAGTAATTACTGCTATAAGGGCACCTACCAACCCAGAGGTTCATAGATGCAGTGCTGTTGTCCTGGATGAAGTCCCCAAGAGCCCCCATCCTCAGAAACCTCTTCTGTCTGACTTATTTGCCAAAATAAAAAAAAAGAGGCTGCACCCCGAAGGAATGAGATGTAGATTCACTACAAAGGGTGTCTCAAGCACCGGCCAGATAGACATTATGTGGGAAAATGCCTGTTGAAGGAGTCCCCTCATTTTTCCCCTTGGGAGGTCTTTGCCTTCATCAACATCAGTGGGGAAAATAACTTTGATGTCAGCTTTCGTACCCATTATGCTCTAGACCTTTTTTGGGAGAGGTACAATCAGGTAAAATTCTCACCCACATGGACTCCCTTTTTGGTTATTCCTCTGACCAAACCCTTGATTAAATTTGTGACCATCATGTTTTGGAATGAGGGGGTCCACATGGATGATATTACCTATTGGTTCTCCCAGAAGTGTGATGTTTTTAGTGACCCTGAGGCAATAACTGGACTCTGAAATATTTTGGACAAGCAGTTGGAAATATAAGGTCAGACTGTGGTAGTCTGATTCTGGGATCTCTATGTTCCCAACTCCTTTATGTTAGGTAAGGACTGGGCGTGTGCTTTTATGCCGGGCAGCCTTGGACTTGCTACAAATGTGGTTCTAGGACCCACATCTCCAGTTCCTGTGATAAACCACATTGTGACAACTGTGGTGACATAGGACACATTGCTTTGCAATATGCCTCCCACACCAAATGTGATTTATGTGATGAGATCGGCCATGTCTTTGGTGAATACCCCTGGGCAGCCAAGAGTACGGCCTCATATATGAGGCCAGACCTGTTAATTCAGCATGCACAGGAGCTGGTGCCCTGTCCAGGTCCAGAACCCCCTTCCCCTTCAGTGACTAATCCACCCCCTTCTGGGACCCATCTACAGGCTTCAGTCCCTCCTCCTGATTTCCCTTAGTAGCAACTGCTCCTTCTTCTCCTTCACTTCCTGGGACAGAGCCCACTGGCACCGGGTCTCTGGTTCCAGTCTGTTACAGGTACTCTGACCTTTGGAGCCTTCTGCTGAGGCTCTTACACCTCTTCCTAGACATTCTGCTAGGATTTCAAAGGCCAGACCAGTATCTCCACAGGATTCCATTGAATCTATAAATCCCTTTGAGGTTCTGGCCTCAGAAGATGGTGCCTCAGATATGGACCAGTTGGAGTCAGCAGATCTGCCTCCTGCTGCTCCATACCCCTTTCACTCCTGAGTTGATTGCTTTACAGGTTGAAAAAATAAAAACAGAGAAAGATAGCTTAAAGTTGCTATCCTGTTGAATGTAGGATCTGTAAACATACAGTTTATTTAACCTCTAAAATGTCAGGCAGTCTTTGAATTCTTTCATGTTTCTGAATTTGATATTTGTTAAGTGCAGGAAATGTGGATGTTCTTTGAGGACCAGCTTAGATCTTTCCAGGGAGTGGGTTTGGGGCCCTTCCTACCGGTCCTTTGGGACAGATTGCAGATGGGGTGGGGATTTTATTTAATGGGTATCATTTTCTTTAGCCTAACTGATTAATTTAAGTCCTGGAAGGTGTCTGATTTTGAATGATGTGTGGAATGATAGGCACTTTCGTCTGATTAGTATTTATGGGCCTCAGTTGAAGCCGGAGAAGGTTTCTCTCCTTCATGCTATCCAACCATACTTGGTTACTTCATGTATATTTTTTTTAGGTGGAGATTTCAATTTCCCTTATGGGAAAGGTGGGGGTCCCTCTTCTAAAAAAGTGTACTGTGATTCTAATGCCCTTTTCCAGGTTATAAACTTGGCTGAATTAGTTGATTGTAGTACTTTCCGCAAATCTGGGCCTAGTTTCACCTATATGAGGCATAAATATTATACCACCATTGACCATATGTTTCTGTCTAAAAATCTGCCAGATTTCTCCTTCCATACTCAACCCACTGAGTTTTTGGACCATTTAATGTTGTTTATAGTATTAGCTTGTCACCCAGGGGAGCCTGCCTTATCTAATCGCTGGAGGCTTAACACTTCTATGCTGAGTGACACTCTTGTGCAGTCAGGGATCCTGGGGTTGATTGCTGCTTGGTGTTCTGCTAGTTTCCTCTATTCTGATCTTGGGGAATGGTGGATGGATTCTAAGGCTGATTTCAAATCCTGGTTTCGGAAGTTTGGTAAAAACTCAGTGAATACTAAATTTCTGAATTATCTGTCCTTACGAAAGCAGTTGTTTTAATTATTTACACTGGCTAACACTACTAAATTAGATTATTCCTCCCAAATTTATAATTTAAAAAATGAAATGCTGCTTTACCAATATGTCAGGATACATTCTATACAGGCCATGCTACAGTCAGGAACCCCCAAAAAAAAAAAAAACTATTGGGAATGCTTTTGTGGCCTTCAAAAACTTGAAAGATAATGTTTTAATGGATTCTTTGGAGAACCATAAAGGGCAGGTTGTCCACTCTACTGAAGCCATTCAGGATACTATAGTGTCCTTTGTCCATTCTCATTGTCCTTTATCCTCACCTTCAGATGAATCCATCCACTTATATTTGGACTCACATGATATCCATTTCATTTCTGCGAGATTCCTGCTAATCAAGACAACATCAGTTCAGTAGAAATAGAACAAATGATTGGAACTCAGAAAAATGGTGTCTCTCCTGGAATGGATGGTTTGCCTTTTGAATTTTATAAAACCTTTGCCCCAGAGCTGTCTTTATGTTTAGCTTCAGTTTTTGATTATTTTTTTACCACTCAGAAAATACACCCTGCCTTTTTGACAGGCTTATTGACATTTTTATTGAAATCCGGGAACAAATCTTTTCTCCAAAATTGGAGACCAATCACTATTTTAAACTCAGACTATAAGATTTTAGCACAAATTCTTAACAATCAATTGAAGTGCTATGCCTCATTGGCTATATCTCTGTATCAGTTTTGTGGTTTACCCACTCAGAAGATTCAACAGGCCCTTATGGTGATAAGAGACTGGATTGACTTTTTATCACTTAATGGCAGGTCAGCCTTCCTGGTCTCCTTTGATGAGAAAAAAGCATTTGACTGAGTGTACCAACCCTTTCTGTTTGCAGCAGTTAGAGCTTATAGGATTCCTGATTTTTTAATTTTCCAGATTCACTTAATATATTCCTCTACCTTTGTGCACCCAGTTGTTCGGGTCAAATAACTGAGGGTTTTTCTGTCCCTAATGGTGTATGACAAGGGTTCCCTCTCAGTCCTCTTTTATATATATTTACCTTTGATCCCCTGCTAAGGAAATTGTCCTTTTCCCTTGTGGTAAGGCATTTCAGTGCCAGGTACTGGGAGGGAATTACGGGTACAGGCCTACGCAGATGATGGCTGGTTTTTTTTTAGATACTGCCCATTTATCATTAATATTGTGGGAAATTTTAGAATATTCTTTACTTTCCAATTCAAAATTAAATGTTGCTAAAAGTAAGGGTTTGTTCCTGGGAGCTGGTTCTCCTCCCCACAGGTGTGTTGAGGGCATTCCCTTCTCCGCAGACCTCCTAAAGATTTTGGGGATCATTTTTTGGCCCCAAAATTTGCCACTACTAAACTGGGAGTTGGGGTTGCAGAAAATCAAATCCAAAGTGAGCCGTTGGAAACATTGGAAAATGTCTAAAATAAAACGTGTTGAAATAATTAAACAATTTTTAGTTCCTGTTTTACTTTATGTAACTATGATCTATCCCCCCAAAGGAATCTGGAGGTGAAATTATATAGTCTCTTTTTCCAGATACTCTGGGTAAATAGGCTTAACCCCATTAAACAGTGTTTTACCTACCTATCCAGAGAATAAGGGGTGCTCTGGATGCTTGATCCTATAGTATTTTTTCAGATGTTATTCATCTCCCAGACTTTAAAAAGTGGGCTAGTCTCATCCCAATGCCCCCACAATCACTGGACACAAAACATTTTATCACAATATTTGACAGCTTGGAGTGTTATCCCTCCCCGTCTGTCAGTCCATCTACATGTGTCTGAAGTTTTTCATCTAGTGGTTGCTAAATTGTATAAATGGGGTATCTCCAAACAACTTATTATTCAGAGTTCTGGTCAACAACTTTATAGTGCAGTCATGGCTTTAATTTCTCCTACTGACCCCATTTTTAAAAACTTTTCTCTCCAGAATAACCATCTGGTGTTAGCGCAGCTACTTAACCCTAGGATTCCCCCTTTTATGTGGGAACACCTATGGTTTTCGATTTATGGGAGAATAAATGTTTGGGGGTAATGCTAAACATAAGGTTTTGGAGGAATAAAATTGTCCTTATATGGAATGCATTAATTTAGAGGAAACTACAGAACATTATTTATTCACTTGTTTCTTTGTTAAACCTCTATGGTCTCACCTAGCGCGTTCTTGGAACATGGAGTGACTGTCCAATATGACGTATGAATTTCTAATACTTGGACAATATGATCACTTAGGTGTTTAATATCATTCTGACACACTGCTTTTTTATGTTGCCTAAAGTATTATTTGTGGCAAAGCAGGTGTCAATGGGTTATCTATCAAAGGGTGATGCCATATGACACTGTTCGGGTCCTGGTCTCTCAGGCCATGGCTAAACTTTATGGTTCAGATGTGGCATTTTATTCTGCATTAAAAGTTTTTCAGTGGTGGAATGGTTTTAATATCTCTATTAAGTACAAATGAAATGGTTAGTGGTAGTTTATTTGGTATCAAGTGAATATTGAAGTCCTACCATCTAGTATGAATTTAACACAATTTTTTTTGCTCTCTTTAGAGTCCTCAAATTGGTTTTGTATAGTGTGATTTGAACACTGTATATACTTCAGTTATTTATGATTTTCTTTAATTGTTTTTTGATTAATGTGTTGTAACACCGATGGTCCTTATGTGTTTTTGATGTTATTGTAATAAAAAATTCCCTTACTCTTTTCAAGAAGTGCCATGGGAACTTTAACATCCACCTGAACTACCACCAGAACAGGCAGATGGGATCTCGGTTTAACATCTCATCAGAAAGACGACACCTCAGGAGTACAGCACCCCCTCATGCTGCACTGCAGTGTCAGTATTGGGATATTAACTCAGGTGCCTAGTGTGGGGCTAGAACCCACAGTCTTCTGATCTCCTGGCCTCAGAGGCCAGTGTGCTGCCTGCCAAAACCAATGTAATGATTTTTTTTAAACATGTGTGAATTCAAACACAGAAGCACTAATTGTTTTATTCAGTAATTTTTGTTTTGGTATTTGTTTATTTTTTTATTGTAACTAAGAAATGTATTTTTGGTATTATTTTTTTTTAATTGTAAATAAGAAAAGTATTTAAAAATGAAAAGACATTTGAAAAAGAAACATACAAAATGGTGTTTTTGGGGGTTAAAAAGAAAAAGAAAATATTTAAAAGGTTGTCTGACTCTGTAATTCATCTGTTAAACATTATAAATAACAAACGTTACAGTCAGAAATACATAAATAACTGAATTGTGTTGTATTATCATTTTTGGTACTTTTAAGTTCATAGGTTCCTGTGCAATGTATGATGGTCATGATGTGCATTTCCACCCTTAGTAGTTCCACAACACCCATTGTGGGAGCACATGGATGTGTAAGAAACATACAACTGCACTGTCTCAACTTACAACACAAGTAGACAATGCAGCAGAATAGGATGTGCATGAAAACAGATTGTAACACTTATCGAGGGCGTAATAAAACATGCTGCCACAGTTCAAATACCTTCAGGCACTTTTGGTGTGCTAAAATCTGTTCCATGCATATACCCCTTACTATCTTATTGTACCTATCAAATGAGTATTTTCTACTTAGATACTTTCAACAGTTGTGTGAATCTTATTCAGTGTGTTGAAGCAATAGACATACTTCTCTTCATTCATCATAAAAAGTCATTACACTCACTTGCAGAGATGGGATTTATAATGACATTACATTATTGCATTGAAATGTAGTGCTTTGTCAGTAAAAAAAAAACAAAATCAAAAAATGGAATGCTAATCATGGGATATAACACTGCTAGTTCAGCACAACATCTATATAGCTGTGCAACATACTTCCGTAATGAGGTGTAATATGGCTGAAGATGTGTAACACAGAATACATAGATACATAGATACATAGACAGTATCGGCAGATAAGGGCCTATGGCCCACCTAGTCTGCCCATTTGAGCTTGTAAGTTCAGTTTGTTTTCCTAGAGTCTGTTTCTCCTTACCCCTGCCCTCTAGAATTCCTTTATGTCTATCCCATGCATTCTTAAATCCGTGATTGTTTCAGCCCACCACTTCCTCTGGCAGGTGTTCCACTTGTCCACCACCCGTTCTGTGAAGAAATTCTTTCTCGTGTTTCCTCTGAATCGCCCTCCCCTCCAACTTCATCCCATGCCCTCTAGTCCTGAAACATCTTTTTCGCTTAAAATAGTGTTTTCCTGCACCCTGTTCCTCCCTGTAAGATACTTGTATGTCTCTATCATATCCCTCTCTCCCTCCTCTCCTCCAGGGAGTACATGTTCAGTTCCTTCAACCTGTCTTCATAGGACTTGTGATCACCCATGCATCATCTTTGTTGCCCTCCTCTGAACCTTCTCTACCCTGTCTATGTCCTTACGTGAGGTATGGTCTCCAGAACTGTACACTGTACTCCAGGTGGGGCCTCACTAGTGTCTTGTATAGCGGAATTATGACCTCCCTTTTCCTGCTGGTGATGCCCCTGCCTATACATCCCAGCATCCATTTGCTTTTACCTGATGCCTTGTCACACTGTTTCCCTACCTTGAGGTCATCAGAGATGACAACCCCAAGATCCCTTTCCTGCTTGGTGCATGCTATATCCTCACCCCCCCAACTGATATATTGTGCCAGGGTTTTTGTGCCCCATATGCATTATCTTGCACTTCTTTGCATTGAATTTCAACTGCCAAACCATTGACCATTCTTCAAGTTTCTGCAGGTCCCTTCTCATTCTGTCTACACCCTCTGGTGTGTTTACTCTGTTACAGCGCTTTGTGTCATCAGTGAACAGTGAAATTCTGCCTTCTAGATCCTGTGCAATGTCACTGATGAAGATGTTGAATAGGACCGGTCCCAACACTGATCCCTGTGGTACCCCACTGGTTACTCTTCCCTCTGTGGGTGACAGCCATTTACCACCACCCTCTGTGTCCTGCCACCCAGCCAGTTACCTACCACCACACTACTGTCCTGCCCACACCCATATTCCCCAGTTTGTGTAATAGTCTTCTATGTGGCACAGTGTCAAAGGCCTTGCTGAAGTCCAGATAGGCCATGTCCACTGCCCTCCCTGATCCACCTCCCTAGTCACCCAGTCAAAATTCAATGAGGTTAGTCTGACATGACCTCCCCCTGGTGAAACCATGCTGCCTTGGATCCTGTAGTCCATTGACAACCAGATGTTCCACCAATCTCTCCTTCAGTAGTGCTTCCATGATCTTTCCCACTACCGAGGTGAGGCTGACTGGTCTGTAGTTCCCTACTTCCTCTTTGTTCCCACTTTTGTATAAGGGACTACATCTGCTGTCCTCAGTCTTAGGGTACCTCCCTGTTTCCAGTGATTGGCTTGAACAGGATAGCCAGAGGTTCAGCCACCACCTCTCTTAGTTCTTTAAGGACCTGGGTGCACCCATCTGGCCCCATTGCTTTATCAGCTCTTATTACTTCCAGTTCCTTCAGGACCCTTTCTCATGTAAAGGGACTTGTGTCCATTTCTGCACCATTCTCACCCTTGTACTCCTTCAGACCCATTACCCCTCTTCCTTAGTAAAGACTGAGCAGAAATACCTCTTCAATATGTCAGCTTTATTGTTGTCATCCTCCACGCGGCTCCCATCCTCCCCCTTCAGTCTCACTATCCCTCCCTTGTCTTTCTTTTTTCACTTATGTACCTGTTTTGTCCCTTTACCCACTGATTTTGCAATGTGTTCTTCTGTCTGAGCTTTAGCTTCCTTACTGACTTCCCTGCCTCCCTTTGTTTCTCCTGGTACTTCTCCCTATCCCCTTCTGCCTGTGTCTTTTTGTATTGCCTGAATGCAATCTTTTGGCTTTCACTTTCTTGCTACCTCTTTGGAAAACCATAATGGTCTCCTCTTCCTTTTCCTCTTGCTAACCTGCTTAATGCATAATTCTGTTGTTCTTATAATCCCCATTTTAAATACTGCCCACTGTTCCTCAACCCTGATTCCTGTCCCATTCCCTTAATGCCTCTTTCAAGTATCTCCCATTTTCCCAAAGTCTGCCCCCTAAAATCCAGGATATGTGTTTTTGTGTGGTTTGGTTCTGCTCTTTCTGTGATTTCAAACCACAATGACTGGTGGTCACTGTTACCCAGGTGCTCCCCACTGTTGCCCCATCACACTGTCCCTGTTTGTGAGCACAAGGTCCAGTATTGCCTTCTGTCGAGTTGGTTCCATGACCAGTTGCTTGAGGAAGGCACCCTGAAGGAGTCCAGGATAACTCTGCTCCTAGTTGATGCTGCTGCTGGGATGCTCCAGTCCACGTCTGGTATATTGAAGTCTCCAACCAGTACTACCTCACCCTTGTCTGCCATCCTTTGGATGGCTAACATCAACTCCTATCTGTTTCTTCCTCCTGGGCTGGTGGTCTATAGACCACACCTGTGAGATGGCTGGCCCCATTTTCCTTTCCAGCTTAACCCACAGTATCTCCCCCATTTTGTTCCTCCTGGATCTGTGTGGCCCTATGTCATTTTTCACATACAGTCCCTCCTCCCTTCCTGCCTGCTCTGTCTCTTCTGAATATGTTGTAGCCAGGTATGGCCATCTCCCAGTCATGGTTATCATTACACCAGGTTTCAGTGATGGCCACAATGTCCAGGTCTGACTGTACCATGACAGCCTCCAGATCTTCCATCTTGTTGCTAAGGCTCCTGGCATTTGCACACATGGCTTTCCATGATTTGACCTCCTAGACTGCTTTACTGTTCTACTCCAGCCCTTCCTTGGTTGTCATTTATCCCTGGTTCTCCTTGCTGTTTGCCCTTCTGCTGAATTTTGCCCCTTTTCTGCTTATCCACCTTTTGGACACTAATCCCCATCTTTTGCACACTGCTTTGCAGAGATAGCCACTCCTCTGGTTCACTGGTTCCACTACTAGCTGTACTAGCACTACTACTAGAATGTGTGATAAGCCTCTTCTACAACAATCCAAGTGATGAAGTGCCACATTTAATGAGGCACACGTAACATAAACTTTACAAGTATCACAAGATGGACTTTAATTGACTAATAGGAGCTACAACACACCACAGAGCTAGTAAAAAAAACAGTTTCACCATAGTCTCATATACACTAAGTTTCCTGAGTTTACCTATAGGCTTGTATTAAGGTGGATGTAGACATCTAAAGAGGTGTCACACACAATATGTGGCAGGAATGGGCAACACTAAATAAACAAGTGTCACACATAACATGAGACAGTAGTAAGTAACAGAACACGTATCATGGGTTGTGCGCTGCTCTTAAGACAAGGCACAGCAATACAGCCCAGAGTAGTTTAACTAAAAAAGTAGGTAATGTACTAAACATGGCATGTGCATAGTGGCTGTATATACATAGTTGTGCAGTTGTCACATAGAATCATTCATAAGATTGTTAACGTCTTTAGGGGTAGGAGTGCAAGGTCCTTTGGACCTTGTACTCCCACAGCATATCAGGCCTCAAGACAGTACCCCACAGATCCTGCACCACAAAGTCTTTAGGGGTGGAAGTGCAGGGTCTCACAAAATGCCAGGCCACAGCACACTGCCCCACATACCCTGTACTAAAACGACTTTAGGAGATGGAGCGCAGGGTCCTTTTGAACCCTGTGCTCCCACAGCATTTCAAACTACAGTACAGTGCTCCACAGACCATGGACCACAATGACTTTAGAGGCAAAACTGCAGGATCCAGTCACAGCACAGTGCCCCACAGACCTCGTGCCACCACATTTTTTGATGTAGAGAAAGAGCACGGGGCTACAGACATTCCAAGTAACCCATGTGCTACAAATGGCACACTATCACAGTAACCATAGGCAGATTGGGAAAAATTCCACTGCATTTATAATCAAGGCCTGGCAACCTGCATCATTGCTTAGAACACATAAAGGGGTATTAAGCTGCATTTAGCAAAAAATCTGTATCTCAAAGCGTTTTGGGGATATAGCTGCCAAAAGGTACCACAATGTTATCCTATAGGAAATTTCTAAACTTTAGAATGTAAGAGGGGAGGGGAACCAGGATCCTAGATGACAGGTTTAAATGCTTAAATGCATTTAAACTAGTCAAGGGGGGAGGCACTGAAGAGGAGAAGGGAAATCCTAGCCACCCTCCCAAAAAATCAGGGTAATTAGTGAGGTAAACACCATGATAGAGCAGTTGATAGGGGGAAGGGCAGGGGTAAATGGAGAGAAAGACAAAGGCAGTAGGGACAGGGATGAGGCAAAAAGAAATAAAGTCAAAAAAAATGAAGGGTAATGAGTACCAATGCCCATAGTCTAGGTAAAAGATCCCTGAAATGGTGGCCTTGATGGAAAAGGGATGCCTGGATATTGTGGCAGTCACAGAAACATGGTACACAGAGAACCATGACTGCGATATCAAAATACCAGGGTACACAATTTACAGGAGGGATAGGGAGGGAAGAAGAATAGGAGGAGGAGGAGGAGTAGCTCTCTATGTAAGGGAAGGGATCAAAGCAACAGAACTAAAGGGTAAACAGGGAGGAGAGGAGGCACTCTGGGTCACCCTGGAGACTGGAAATGGCTCCACAATCTGCACAGGGGTTGTATACAGACCCCCATTTCAGGGGGAGGAAATGGACAAAGAAATGATAGAAGGCATCCTTGGGATGGCAGAGAAAGGGGAGATATTGCTGATGGGGGACCTGACTATGACAGTTGTTGAGTGGCACACCTTTGCTGCAGCCACATCCAAGAGCAGGGCCATTCTTGATGCCCTACAGGTGGCATGCCCCAGATAGCTAGTTTTGGAACCCACTCGGGAGAGAGCAATCTTAGACCTGGTACTCTCAAATGGGGACAGAGACAGGATCTCTGATCTTGAAGTGGGTAGCCATCTGGGAACAAGCGACCACCAAACAGTGTGGTTCATGATAAAATTAGCTGTAAAGTCAAGCCACACAAAAGTGAAGTTACTAGACTTCAGGAGGGCTGATTTTGTCAAAATGGGAGAGTGCTTCAGAAAAGCACTAGCAAACAGGCAAGAAAGTGGGGTGGAGCAAAAATGTGGAAACATCAAAACCGCCATCACAGAGGCAACAAGCCTTTGTGTGAAGCAAATAAACAAATCAAAATGAAAGAAAAAAACACTATGGTTCTCAAAAGAAGTGATGGGGAAGGTAAGGGAGAAAAAGATAGCATTCAGGAAGTATAAGGAAACACAGAAGGAGCAGGACAGAAAGCTGTACCAGTTAAAGCAGAAGGAAGCCGGTAAGGCAGTCAGAATAGCAAAGGCCCAAACCGAGGAAAAGATAGCCAACAAGGTTAAGAAGGGGGATAAAACCTATTATAGGTACATTAGGGAGCAAAGAAAGACTAAGGCAGGGACACTGAGGCTGAACAAAGAGGAAGGTGGTTGGTCAGAGAGCAACAGTGAAAAAGCAGGGATACAGAATGAATACTTCTGCTCAGTATTCACAGTGGAAAAACAGGGGGAAATACCTAATCCGGTCAATAGAAGCACTCTGGATGGGGGGTTGATATTAGTCCTTTCACAGAAGAAAGGGTTCTGAAAGAACTCTTAAAACTGAAGGTGGATAAAGCAATGGGGCCTGATGGGATTCACCCCAGAATTCTAAAAGAACTAAGGGAAGAACTAGTAACACCACTGACTACCCTTTTTAATAAATTACAGGAGGATGGTGTGGTACCTGAGGACTGAAGGAGGGCAGATGTGATTCCTCTTCACAAAAGTGGGAGCAAGACTGAGGCAGGAAACTACAAACCTGTCAGTTTGACCTCAGTGGTAGGGAAAATGATGGAATCACTTCTGAAGGAAATAATTGTTGAGTACCTAGAGGCCAGTGGGACATAGGACCCAAGGCAGCATGGAATCACAGCAGGAATATCATGTCAGACAAATCTAATTGATTTATTTGACTGGGTGACCAAAGCACTAGACCAGGGAGGGGCTGTGGAGATGGCCTACCTAGACTTTAGCAAGGCATTTGACACAGTCCTGCATAAAAGACTAATAAACATATTATCCAGCCTGGGAGTGGGTCCCAGGGTGGTAGCCTGGGTAAAACACTGGTTGGACAACAGTACATAGTGGGTAATAGTTAATGGAGTCCACAGTGAAGAAAGGAGGGTTACTAGTGGGGTACCGCAGGGTTCAGTACTGGGGCCAGTCCTTTTTAATGTCTTTATAAGTGACTTTGCAGAGGGACTGGAAGGAAAAGTATGTCTCTTTGCAGATGCCACAAAGATCTGCAACAGGGTTGATACACAAGGTGGAGTGGAAAGGATGAAAAGGGACTTGGCAAGGTTGGAGGAATGGTCAAATGTATGGCAGCTTAGATTCAATACAAAGAAGTGCAAAGTAATGCTCCTGGGAAACAAAAACCCAGGGGAAGTGTATACAATGGGAGGTGAGATACTGACAACAACAAAAATGGAAAGGGACCTGAGGGTAATCATATCAGACGACCTAAAGGTGGGCCAGCAATGTGAGAAGGCAGTAAGGAGGGCTGGGGGGATACTGGGATGCATAGGGAGAGGCATCATCAGAACAAAACAGGAAGTTGTTGGCCCTTTGTACAGACAGTTGGTAAGACCACATCTGGAGTACTGTGTACAGTTCTGGAGACCCCATCTCCACAAAGACATAGACAGGGTGGAGGCTGTCTAGAGGAGGGCAACCAAAATGATGCAGGGTCTGCATCAGAAGACATACGAAGAAAGACTAAAGGAACTGAAGATGTGTAGCCTTGAGGAAAAGAGGGAGAGGGGGGGACGTGATAGAAACTTTCAAATACCTCAAGGGAATCAGCAAAGTCCAAGAGGGTAGCATCTTTCCAAAATAGAGATGTGCAAAAACAGGGGCCCTGCCAGTAATCCTTTTTCACCAGACAAATTTCCTTTTTTGTGAGGCAACAAAATCTTTTCTCGCACCATGAAAAAGGAAAGGAAGTGAGTTGCGAAAAAGGATTCTTAAAACAAAAATAACCATTCTGAGGCCACATAAAAACAAGGTAAAGGCACAGAACAGTAAAGGATGTCCACATGAACAAAATACATACTTGGATGTCTCCAGAAGACATCACTGGGTGAAGTTATAACATTTTGTTTGGGCTAAAAAAATGGCTGCTGGTGAAAAAGGGATTTTTCCTAATGACAAGGAATTCTAAGGATGCCTTTTTGTGAGCTGTCAAAATCCCTTTTCGTTAAACAAAAATCCTTTTCTGTACCATGCAGCAATCCAAAAGACTGAAATGAGCATGCTCAGAACCTGAAATTTCAAAATTTAATAACTTTGGAATGGATTCATATTTTATCACAAAACCAAGGCTAGCTTGTTCTTTTGGACACGCTTTCTATCCTGAAACTTTCAGACTAAAATTCCAAATGGTGTGGCTGCAGTGTGATGAGGAAGAACAGCCAAAAAAGATGACTTTTAGTATTTTTTCACTATGTGCAGTGCAAAATCCACAAATCTGATCTTTAATAAATCATAGCTGTGTCTTATAGTACTTGCACTATATGACACAGCTGTCATTTATTAAAGACAGTTGTGTTGTATAGTGCATGCTGCTGCTGTCGTGGTTCATGTGGTAGGTCAGGGACAGGGCTACTGTCATTGTAGCCCCACCAGCCTTACTGTGGCTTAATTAACTTTTATCTGTATACCAGGGGGCCCCAATCCCCAGTGGCAGTGTATTTTTGCTTTTATTTATTTATCATTATTTTTTATTGTTATCCGATACTGGGGTGTTCCCACCCCCAGTGTTGGATACTTCCCCCCTTGGCATTTTTGTAGCCCATTAATCTTTGATCATTGTCAAGATCGGGGGGTCCAATCCCCATATCAGCAGCCCTCCAAGGAGTGTGGCACACTGGGGAGAACATCACCAGTGTACCAAAATGCTTTAATTACCTTTTATGCTTGCCCTGAAGAGAAAAAATGTCCTGCAATGTATTTTTATTTTTTAACCTGAAAAAAAGAAAATGGTCCCTCATCATCATCACCATCTCCCTACCCCAACCCGACTCTGCCTCTGAGCACCCAGCTCCCCACACCTCCCTTACCCCATATTTACCTACAGAAGTTGGCTGATGACATCCTGTGTGGATCAGGACACTTCTGCACTCTTCAAAGCTGAACAGCAAACTGAAGAGTTAATATAAGTGCTGTATAATGCATTTCAATGTGTTTTAAACTTATGTTATCTTTGCTGTTCTTTGGTATCTTTTCACCAAATTTTCAACACGGACTTTTAGGGACCCCACCTCATGAACACTGTCACTGTTGTTTCGTTAATCGGGCCTATAAGATGATTTTGCAATTGCTGTACAGAATCACCTATCAAGAACAATTAATGAAATGACAGTGCCAGTGTTCATGAGGTGGGATCACAAAAAGACCATGCTGAAAATCTGGTGAAAAACTTCTTAACAATGGCTGAGTTATGAGCGTGGGTTGAAAATTTTCTACACAGGCGTGTAAATTTGGTAATTTACAATATTTTGACTCCAGATTTTCAACATACTCATTTTTTCACACCACCTCATGAACAGTACAGGTGTCATTTCTCATGTACTGCCTGAAATGTGTTTTTGCACCAGTGGTGTGGAATTGCATGGTCACTGCATGAAATCACCTTTTGGGAATCATTAATGAAATGACAGTGCCAGTGCTTATGGGGTGGGATCCCAAAAAGGTCATGCTGATACTTTGGTGAAAAAATTCCAAAACATGGCTGACTTACAAGTGTGCATTGAAATTTGTCTATGCACACATGTAACTTTGGTAATTTACAATTTTTTGACTCCAGATTTTCAACATACCCATTTTCTCACACCATCTCATGACGGGTACAGCTGTAATTTTTTATATCCTGTCTGAAACATGTTCTTGGTACTGTAGTGCAGAATGGAATTTCATCACGGATTTGAACATTTTCACCTATAGGGTTTATGAGTTGGGGTTATAAGAAGACTATGTTGAAAGTATGGGGTCAAAATATTAAAAAAAAAGAATTTATTAAGTTACATTGTTTGCTGGGATGTCCGTTGCACCACTGAGTATCATGCTGCCTTACTGTGCCAATGAACTGAGTTCAGGTGTGAACTCTGTGAGCCATTTTGCTGAGACAAAGCTGATGAGGAAGGTGCTGCAGCATTCAACACCAGTCATGGCCTGGGTAGGGATGGAGTAGTGTTTTGGTGTAGATGCCACTCCATGTGGTGGGTCAGGGAACCTCACTCATAAGTTATTGACATGTGTGTAGGGGGTCTGCTTGGCCCATGCACTGCATCAGGACTGTCTCCAATATGGCACTTCACTCATTTTGCACAGGTCCCTTTGGGACCTGTGCAAATAAGATTACAGTTCCACTGTGACAAAAAGAAGGGAAATTAGCTGCAAAAACTATGCTACTGTAGAGATTAGAGTTGTAAAACGTAAAGACGGGAAACGAAAAAATATTAGGATTTGGGTCTCCGGAGTATTAGCAAATCAGTGGTGGAGTCTTACTTGGGGTTGTCATTCCTAATGCCCACCCTTAACCTGGATCAGATGAGGTCAAATGTGATGTCTTCAGGATGTCAGTGTGGCTCAGATGGTAGCACATCTGCCTTTGGACCAGAAGGTCATGGGTTCTTATCCAACATGGGACTGGACTCATACCTAAAATGCTGGCATCCTAGTACAGCATTAGGGGGATGCTGTGCTACTGGGGTGTGCCATCCATTGGATGAGATGTTAAACTGAGGTTCCATCTATCCATCCTTGTGCTGTCCTGGTGGATGTCCAGGTGGAAGTAAAAGAACCCAGGGCACACTTTGCAAATAATAGGGGGCATTCCTGGTGTCCTGGCCAACATTCCCCTTCCCATTAACCAGATCATGTAATTGTCCAGGCAGTGTGTGGGTGCTGATGTGCGATATGTCTGCCACTACACATTTAGTCACTTCACTGCCAGTCTAGCATTGTTTGTAAGGTGCTTTGGAATACACTGTGTATGAAAAGCACTATATAAATGCTGATTCTTCTTCTTCTTCATGCAGGGGCCATAGCTCTGACAGATTATGTTGCCCATGCTGTATCACTTTGAGGCACTAGGTTGGAGCTGTATTTTGTGCTTTGCACAGCAGGCTATGGGTGGAGGTTGGGCATTAGGGTTGACAACCCCAAGTAAGACCCCAACCCACCACTGATTCACCAATACTCTGGAGACCCAAATCCCTAATATTTTAACATTTCCTGTCTTTGTGCACTTTGCATTTTACAATCTTAATTTCTGCCTTAATGTAGTTTTTTGCAACATATATACAGCATATATTCATGGCAAAAAAACTGTGTTTAATGCAACAGTTAGGGTTAAAGCAACAAAAGTGAGGCATTGAAATATTAGGGTTGAGCACCTAACCACCCCCCACAACCCACACACCCATCCTCCACAGATTGACAGATGCCAGGGTGTGCCATGGGGTTGTCAGGACCAACTTTCACCCCATTCCATGTGTAAGCAGGTTTATATGCTACAGTAAAGGAGAATGGGGTGCTAGTTAGGCCTCACGACCCCATGGCACACCTGGCATCTGTAGTCTGTGGAGGATGGTTGTGTGGGCTTTGGGTGGGTTAGGTGATCAATCCTAATGTTTTATTTCCTCTCTTTTGTTGCTTTAACCCTAACTGATGCATTAAATGCAGTTTTGTGACATGAATTTCCTAACTTTTTTGAAAAAGTGTAATATAACTAGTAAAAAACATGTATTGGTGGGAAGGCCCCATGCTCGCACCAAGTTGCCCATTACTGCATAACAATATTCATCTGTGGGAGCACGGGCCCCACTTATGGACAGCTATTCAGTAGCCCTATATGGCAAGGAACCCTTGTAGCACAAATTTGATAATATCTCATTAACCGTGCAACCTATTAAAAAAAATTCCACTGCAGGCTTACTCTGTAGTTTAAAATCTTGTTCCAGCAGCATAGATTGTTGCCACCAGTAGTGAAAACTCAGTATCTCATTTCGTTTTTGAGATAATGGCGCAGAAAGATGTGACAGACATCACAATGTAATCCTATGGGGAAAATGTCCACTTTGTCATGGCATATCTATGCAACACCTAAATAGCATAATTCACACCTGTAGGGCATCCCCTCAACACCCTGTAAATTTCAAATAAAAAGATCAAACTGTTAATGAGCTATGCAATTCTAAAATATTTACACATTTAAAAATTTTTCAGTCGTGATATAGCAAAATCCTCAGCCGCGAGATAAATCTTAGTCTGCAACCTAACAAAATCTTACTCCATGAGTGGACAACTGGTCACATCAATCTGGTCCATCTGGTCATCCCTAGGGCCATCTGGTCATCCCCAGAGACATCTGGTTGTGACATTCTGGCTATCTGATCATCCCCTCATGAATAAAGCTCTCAGACTAGGATTGTCTTGTGGACCAGGATTTTGCAGGCTCGTGAAAGAAGATCTTTAGCGAGTCATGAAAGAAGAATTTTTAATTAAAAAAAAATTTTTTTGACAAAAATGAAGCAAACCAAAGGCATGGCTTTGTAGAGGGGGTCACCCTGAACAAAACCCATACCTCATTTCACTGAAAAGTCACCCATGGAGAAAGCTACGACATTTTGTTTGACTGGAAAACTAAAAGCAAGATGGTGACTGATGAACAAAGAATTTTTCTGACAGACTAGGATTTTTCTTTTGTGAGCTGACAGAATCTTTGACCAGAAGACCATTTATCTTTCAAAAATATACATTTACATTTTTGAGTGAACTGAGCATGTTCAGAACTCAAACATTAAAAATGTAATAACTTTGGAGAGGATTAATATTTTTTTACCAAACCAACCCAAGATTGTTCCTTGACCCAACCTCTTTCTACGTTCCAAGTTTCAGACCAAAAGAGCACACGGTGTGGTTGCAGCACCACAGGCAAAAAATGCATCAAAACTGGCAAAAAGTGAATTTTTTGGCAGTTCGCTGTGCAAAAATCATATATCCGACAAAAACACAACTTGGTAGATCAAGAGATGTACCATACCAAACTGTGCATTCCACATTTTGTGCAAATCTGTTGAATGGTTGCAAAGTTATTAACACGCAAAATTTGAGGTTTAACATTAAAGTGCAAACTCAACGCTAACTATAGGGGCGGACTGCACCCCTATAATATGTATATATATGGGTCTGGCATGATTTCCTGACACTTAAAATCCTAACACTTATATTCCTGATGCCAAATTTCCAACACTGATCTTATCGTCATGTTCATTTTGCCGACAGTTTGCAATACCATCAAATAGGCAACATGTTGCATACTTCCTGCTGTTTTATTTCCCTGATTTACACAAGTACATTTTTACAATAAAGCCCCCAGGAGTGCCTTCATTTGTAAACATTTCAACCTTGCACAGCAAAATAACATGCTTTTCCTACGATGGGTGGAGTGGAGAGGACTGCAAAATAACATGCTGTTTTCCATCCTTGTGCTTTTAAACTTTTTGCATTTAGGTACAGTACAATTAGATAAGTTTAGCTATTCTGGTTTTTGATAAAGTG
Source organism: Neoceratodus forsteri (assembly GCA_016271365.2). Lineage (NCBI taxonomy): Eukaryota > Metazoa > Chordata > Ceratodontiformes > Ceratodontidae > Neoceratodus > Neoceratodus forsteri. Next base: position 249,360,351 of record CM057455.1, read on the forward strand.
GACATATCTACAGGAACAAACAGAGCTTAATTATTGATGTAGTGAAACCTCAATAGTACTGAACTTCAGAAAGAGTTGCCTTTGACCAGCAATTCCTGGCAGATTTTCTGCATTTTCTACCAATATAGTAACCTCTGTGTATAGAAAGGGGTGCCGTATAGTGCAGTATAGTACAGTGGTTTAAGGCTCTGAGCTACAAATCTGGAGACCTGGGTTTGAATCCCACAGCCCCCACTTGCATACTGTGTGACCTTGAGCAAGTCACTTAACTTCCCTGTGCTTCCAGGTTGCACCTGTAAAAAAACTTTCAGCTTAGTGTGCCACTCCTGGTTAAACAATTAAAAACAAAACAAAACAAATAACAAGAAAGTGCAAAAAGACATACCTTGTAATGTTGAAGAACCCAGTTTAGATATGTTTGCAAGGTTAAACAGGCAGTCACAGTGCTGGCTATTTCAACTGTGGCTGTGCACCTGCACTTTGAAAATGTTTAGAAACAGGCAGGTACATTTAGTAATGTGTTGCAATGCAGGATATTTTGCTTGCTCAATGTGATTACAAAAAGTATGATTGATTTGTAGTTTACAAACAGGTAGGCACGCAATGCAGGATATTTTGCTTGTTCAATATGCATACAAAAAGTGTAGTGCATCAGGATTTTGTGTCAAGTATTATGATGGGAACGTGTACTGGACAGGAAATAGGAGCCAGGCTTTCGTACTGATTCCTAGTGTGTGTACACACACACACACACACACACATATATATATATATATATATATTTATACAATGAGGTAAGTGATAAATGAGTGAGATAAAACAGTGTATCATCCACTTCAGTGTGATATTTTTACCCTCTGCTCTACTGTGATGTTATCAGCCATTTACACACACAGGTCACACAAAGGTCACTGATATCATCACTCTAGGCAGCTTTCCCCTCTGCATACAAGAAACACCTGTGCTGTTACCATAGACACAAATGCAGAACTGCATGAGAGGTCTCACTGCTGCCTGCAGCTAACTAAGTTAGCATTCACTCTCACCTAATCCCCACACTCTAACTTCCAGTTCATTACTGTGATACTCTCAGCTTGACTGCAGCCAGAATTCTATAGAGCACAGCTTCACAGAACAGTCTGGTCCTCACTGCTGCAAGCAGCTAACTCAATTACCACTAAAAACAGTCTCAGCTGTCCTCACATTGTGACTTTCAGCCCATTTCCATTACTGTGATAGTCTCAGCGTGGCTGCAGTCAGACTTCTAAAGAATACAGCTTCATAAAATAGTCGGCTTCTCATTCCTACCTAAAACTAACTCATCTAGCATTGCAAAACACACTCATCTGTTTCCCAGAGTTTGTAACACTGCCAGCCCATTCAGAAAAACTCACACGCAGAATGAGCAAACAGGAATAGAACACAAGACAACATAACAATACCTCTGAAACTCTTAGCCCTATTATATAAATCTAATACATGATGTGCAGAGCATGTGCTATGGCACATATTGTCACTCCTGCATCATGAGCTATGGATATGTCACTCGTGCCTTTGGCACTCATGAGATATTCAGAGCTCACGCTGTAGGAGTGGCAATATTTACCATATCATACTCCTGCCCATATCTATCTATCTATCTATCTATCTATCTATCTATCTATCTATCTATCTATCTATCTATCTATCTATCTATCTATCTATCAACCATAGTTAGGGTTGAGTAGCACTTTTAAGGTTAAAGAGTAAAACTTTGCACCTTAATAACTTTGCCACCATTCAATGAATTTGCATGATATTTTGCAGACTTGGGGGATAACCATAGAGCTTGGGATCAGCCAACTTTTGTACTGGTTGGATATACGGCTGCAGAATTATTAAGCGACATCCGTGTGCGCAATTAAGCTTTTTTGTGCATTCTTTGCTTGCTCCTACAGGTGGTAAGGTTCACAAGACCAGTCCAAAAACTTCAGGGAATGTGCAGCCAGAGTCTCCGATGTGCCTTTTGAAGATTTCATGAAAAAATATTGAACAGTTCAAAAGTTATTCAAAAAACAAATTCCCATTATAAGTCAATGGGAAAAGTTAACAAAAAGTTCGACACTTTCGCAAATGCACTTTTTTGTGTCGCAAATGACCCTAGTAGTGTCACAAATCCACCATGTTTTTCAGTTGCTGATCAGAAAAATGCTTGGCATTTAAAACTGGGACCCTCTAGGAACACAATTCTTTTTGTGTTCACCTAGTTGGACCCTCAGGATGCTAGCCATGTCTTTATTTTGGGATTAAACACCACAGAAATATGTTTTCCAAATTTTTGGGAAAAGTAGTGTCGCAAAGTAGTGTCACACTTGCGACACTTTCGCAAATTTTTGCGAAAGCTTTCTCAAATCATTTCACTACGTTTCCAGACTACGATCAAAATGACAGGAATTATTTGCCACCCTGCTGCAAAAGAATGATTTGGTCTTTTGGGCTGAAATTTGGAGGGAAGGCAGCCAACATCTCACAGATGTGCCTTTTCATGGCTTGGTGACAAAATATTGCACGGATGCCAAGTTATAGTTCTCCAAAGTTGACATTTTTTCCCATAGATTAACATGGTGGCATCTGCTGCGCATTTCGGGGCTTGTATCTCGGAAACAGTGTGAGATACAGAATTTTCATCGTAGCGAAAACCTAGCCAGGAAACTCATGAATCATGTGACATTTTAATTTTATTACTACGTCATACGGTTCCTGAGATATAAGAAATTTACTATTCCAACAGCGCATTCTCTGCTCTGATTCCCATTATTATGCATTCATTCTTTGATGCACTGTATTTCTCTATGCAGCTGTTAGGCAAAAACAGGGTGTGTGCTTCCATTATTGTTAGAGTTAGCGTTTCCACTTGCGTTCCTGTACTCGTTTGCATTACCGTTACTGTGTACGCCACCATGTGTGCTACCCTTTGTGTTCTCGTTTGCTTTACTGTTACCATTTGCATTTCCCTACTGTTTGTCTTTGCGTTTCGGTTTGCGTCACCATGCGCATTGCCATTTGCGTTTCCGTCAGCCTTTTTATTTGCATTTGTGTTTCTCTTTCATTTTGCATCTTCATTGCTGTTACTGTTACCATTTGCATTTCCAATTGCATTACTGTGCCCGTGCGCATTACGGTTTGTGTTTCTGTACACGCTTGCATTTGCTTTTGCGTTTCTGTTTCCTTTGGCATTATTGTTGCTGTTACCATTACCATTTGCATTTTCAATTGCAGTAACATGACCGTGTGCATTATGGTTTACGTTTCCGTGCGTGTTTGCATTCGTGTTTCCGTTTCTGTTTCCTTTGGCATTAGTTTTGCTGTTAATGTTACCATTTGCATTTCCAATTGCGGTACCATGACTGTGCGTGTTACGGTTTGCATTTCCATACACACTTCCATTCGCAATTCTGTTTCTGTTTCCTTTGGTGTTATTGTTCATGTTACCTTTACCATTTGCGTTTACAATTGTGATACCATGACCGTGTGTGTTATGGTTTGCATTTCCGTATGCGCATGTGTCTCCATTTGTGTGACTGTTCGCTTTGGCGTCACTTTGCGCTTGTGCTTCTATTAATGTTTCCTTTACCATTTACATTTGTGTCACCATGTACGTTATCACTGGCAGTTGCATTTCCATTGTAGTTACCATTACTATGTCACTAAAAATCAAGTGGAGGGAATGTGAGGCCTGAAGGGCTCTGCAATCCTACCACCACATTCCATTCACTACTTACAGTCCTCATTCTCAAAAAGATGGGAAATTAGAGGCAAAAAACTCCATTTAATGCATCAGTTAGGGTTGTTTCACAGCAACAAAAGTGAGGAAATTCGGTGTTATGGTTGAAAGAACCCCTTGTACCCCCCAGCCTGCCCCCCAACTGGCAAATGGGTGCGCATTGAGGTCATCTGTCCTAACTCTCACCCCATTCTCCTATACCTCTGCTTCTTTACACATGTGATGGGGTGAAAGTTCAGGCTGATGACCCTAACATCACCCGTTGCGGTTGGGGAGGGCGGCGAGGGTACAAGGAGTTCTTTCAACCTATCAGTGAATCTCCTTTTGTCGCTGTGAACAACCCTAACTGATGCATTAAATGGAGTTTTTGCCTGTAATATATATATATATATATATATATATATATATATATATATATACATATATATATATCAAAAACTTTAATGCATCAGTTAGGATTGTTCCACAGCGACAAAAGTGAGAAATTTGGTATTAGGATTAAAAACCTAACTCTGCATTCCCCACCCCCGCCACCCAGCACCACACACATACATACACACACACACACACATACATATGCAAGTAGGGGGGAGGACCAAGACAACATGACCAATCACAGACAACCAACAGCAGGTGACAGAAATAACATACAACTCTCTAAATGTACTACAAGACACATCCATCATCATGGTCCACCAAGTGTAGAAGTTCTGCTGACAACCGAGTGACTTGGTGCTATGCATGCATACTGCCCATCAATTGTTGTATCACATTGAACATTTTTTAATATCTAATAGATTTCTTATGTCTTTTGAATGATAGTGTGTCAATAATCATCACTGTAATGACCTTTGTTGACTGTTATGGCCTACTGATTTTACCCCAGAATAAGACAATTTTGTGTAAGTACACTATTCTCAGTACAGTACTGCTGTACCATTATCTTACACTGTAGAATTTGAGATCTGTGTGGAATTGTCAGACCAGATAAGTCACATGATCACACTACACAGTACCTGAGTTCTGTAAACTTTCTCATCTTAAAGCACAAAAACCCTGGCACAATATATCAGTTGGGGGGTGAGGATATAGCATGCACCAAGCAGGAAAGGGATCTTGGGGTTATCATCTCTGATGACCTCAAGGTAGGGAAACAGTGTGACAAAGCAGCAGGTAAAGCAATAGGATGCTGGGATGTATAGGCAGGGCATTACCAGCAGGAAAAGGGAGGTCATAATTCCGCTATACAAGACACTAGTGAGCCCCACCTGGAGTACAGTGTGACAGTTCTGGAGACCATACCTATGTAAGGACATAGACAGGGTAGAGAAGGTTCAGAGGAGGGCAACAAAGATGGTGCATGGATTGCATCACAAGTCCTATGAAGACAGGTTGAAGGAACTGAACATGTACTCCCTGGAGGAGAGGAGGGAGAGAGGATATGATAGAGACATACAAATATCTGACAGGGAGGAACAGGGTGCAGGAAAACACTATTTTTAAGTGAAAAAGATGTTCCAGGACTAGAGGGCATGGGATGAAGTTGGAGAGAGGACGATTCAGAGGAAACATGAGGAAGAATTTCTTCACAGAACGGGTGGTGGACAAGTTTAACACCCTGCCAGAGGAAGTGGTGGGGGCTGAAACAATCACGGGATTCAAGAATGCATGGGATAGACATAAAGGAATTCTGGAGGTCAGGGGTAAGGGGCAACAGACTTCTAGGAAAACATAAACTGAACTTACAAGCTCAAATGAGCAGACTGGGTGGGCCATAGGCCCTTATCTGCCGACACTGTCTATGTATCTATGTCTATGTATCTATGTAAAGAGCAAAGTGTATTTTTATACTATTTGATATATTGCTGCTAGCATGGTGTTCAAAGGGTCCATGTTCATATGTTTGTGTTCAGGATTCTGTAGTAGCAAGGCAAGGCAAATTTTATTTAAAAGGACACCCATCCCAGAGGCTCTGAGCGCCATACATCAATCAAATAAAAACAACACAACACAATACAATCAATAAAATAGACAACTCCAAACAATTAAAACATAATTTACTACACAATTGTTTCATTCTTAAAACATTAAACAATATAAACTATAAAACATAGTCAGAGAACAGATCACTCTAACACAGTTTCTTGTGTCTAAGTACCCACTTATTTCACCATCACACAAGAAAAAATTGGATCAGCACAATATGATCCACTAAGTCATTCTCCACTATTATTTGAAGCTGCACAGCTGTATATGGGACTGTGTCACCCAAACTATTCCATGGTGTCACTTCGCTCTCTTTGCCTTGCTGTAATTTTGTAAGTGCAAACACATGTATCTGTTTGTATAAAGATTACTACCTATGTGGCAACAGAGGTGGCAAAACACACCATGTTACCACCTCTGTACCCATTAGTGCGTATGCGCCCAGACTCTGGAACTCTCTCCCTGATCTTGTCCACTCGGCCCCCTCCCATGGGATCTTTCGCACCTCCCTGTGGTCTCATCTAAAACAATCAATGGTGTGTGACTGTCCTAAGCCCCCTTAGTGAAATGAATCTAGTTGAATCCAGCTGCCCCTAATGTCAATTATGTACCCTCTATATGTTGTGTCATTGTTGATTGTGCATCTTCTTTTTCACACTTGTTATTATTTCCTGTAATATGCTGTTCTCCCTAAGTTGCCTTGTATGTATTCTACATGTTGTTCTCTCCCGGGTCGTTCCTGAAAATAGGCATATAACTTGTCTAGTGTACTTACCCGGTAAACAAAAGCTAAATAAATTAGACACCATTTACACCGACCTTTCATGTGAGTAAATGACTCCCAATGTTACCCTAACAGAAGTAAATAATGTATCAGAAAACAATTAGATACACTGTGCTGCTGCACTGTTATCTAATCCTAAAGAGTTCCACTGCTATGTGGAACTGTAGCCCATAAACTGTTAAATATCATCGTGCCCATGCTTGACATTATTCGACAAAGCATTTCACATATCAACATTAATATGACTATTATTATAGGGCGTTAACATCATCCAGCATTCATACAACTGTTAGTTCTGTAAGTGGTTCTGCATGTGGCAGTAAAATAACCAAATATTCGCTCTGCATACCATTTTAAATTATAAATAACAGAACTGTAATACTACCATTGAGCACTGCATATATTTGTATTTGTGCCCAGAACTCATTATTCATGCAACATGTATGTCTCAATGTGACCATGGCCATCTTGATGTGAACAGGGGTACGTTGGACAGTGCATGTTACTGAAAGGGTCCCATTCTGTTATTTATTTTCTGCCTATGTCCATGTTAGATAATGCATCATGTAATACATGCTTTCGTATATGTTAATACCTCATAAATTATCACAGCATAACCAAACAATGCATATCATAGGAATTCTGTGTAGAGTACTATTGTTCTGACATGTGACCCTGTGAAGATGTTTACAACACTGTGTACACACATTGCTGGTCAAATGCTACAGTTGTTGGCCCATGATGATGTATGTGTCTTGTAGTACATTTAGACAGTTGTATGTTATTTCTGTCACCTGCTGCTGGTTGTCTGTGATTGGTCATGTTGCCTTGGTCCTCCCCCCCTACTTGCATTGTGTGTGTGTGTGTGTGTGTGTGTGTGTGTGTGTGTGTGATGCTGGGGGGGGAATGCGGAGTTAGAGTTTTCAACCCTAACACTGAATTTCCTTGCTTTTGTTGCTGTGGAACAACCCTAACTGATGCATTAAACAGAGTTTTTTGCCATGAATTTCCTGTCTTTTTGAGAAATAATCATCTTATACTATGTTGCATATGTTGCTGATAATGTGCCTCATTTTTTGCAACACAGAGTGACCAAGATACAGATAGCTTTGTCAGAACATTTTCTATTCTTATACTATTCATCCAGCAATAGTTAATGTACTACTCCTTTCACATGAAAATAACATGATACAGATGTAACCCCTCACCCCTGCCTTTTTAGTAAAATGACAGGTGGCATGCTGTTGAAGCTGACAGCAGTACCTGGTGGGGACTGGGTTCGGAGAGGATGAGGTTGCTTGGCACAAGGGGACCTAGGTATGGCTACTCTGCACATGGGCACCCAAGTAAATCCGAACACAGGAAGCAATAACTGTAATGTCCAGAACCATGAATGGGATTCTTCAGTGTGGCTTTTATTCACATCCAAGCTGAACAAACAAAGCATAGACAGCCCCCCATGGGGCTACATTTCCTGGTAATGCAGATTACAGACTACAGAACACTTTATCACTATTTCCAGCCCTCAGGCTCTAAATCCATCAGGCACACAGCCTGGACTTGCACGCAGCTTTGGGTACACAGCCTGACTTGTACACTACTTGGTTTTTCCCCATTGGCCCAGCTCCCCCTCCAGCCACTTGATCCATGGTCCATTTGAGGAATGAACCAATTATCCTATTCGCAGTCCATTTGAGGAATGAACCAATTATCCTGTTGTGGCTCCCCAAACCACACTAGAGTCTTCGACTCCTAGAGAGAAATTTCCTTACAATCCCACGTCTGGGTACTTCCCTCATCACTGGCCAAGTGTCTGAGGCAAAGTAGAAATCCACAGAAGAAATCCGTAGAGGTGGACCTGGTCACTAATGATGGGGGGCCACCCACCTCCAGCTCCCACAGCACATACCCGGCAATTTCTCTGGAAACTGAACAATTCCTTTACTGAACTTTCAAATGTAGATTCTGGGTAGACGTCTGTCACTTCTCCTATACATATTATTTGCATCCCAACAAACTCTGGACTTGAACCTACTTTTATTTTGCTTAGCCCATTACTCTAGGCTTCCCAATATTTAGTAGTTCAATCCCCACATTGTCACACAAGTCCCAGGGTGAAAAACATAGGCCCTTTTGGCAAGAGCAGACACTCACCCTCACATTGCAGGTGCCCCACAGGTGACTCACAAATCTTCTTGTTTTTCCAAATAAACTGTGGAAACACCTAGGCAGCTTTTCCTTCACAAGCAGAACTAGGGGGTTGCCCCAGAAATCTGCAGGAAACCCTTTCCTGCGCCCCCGAAGGGAGGGGCACTGAGACGCAAAAACAGCAGTCTCCACCACTTCAGTAATCTTCTGTGTCTCTCTTTAAGGTGGAGACACACACCCTTTTTAAACTAAAAGTAGCCCTCTGTCAGGGATGAGGCTCCTAGAGCCTTCACTGAGCTGCTTTCTCAGCAAGCTCCCAACTTCACACTCACTCACTGAAGACTGACTGAAGACTGACTTCAAAACCTCCCAATGTTCTAACCAACTCCCTTGCTGCAGATTCCAATGTGGCTCATGCAGCTGTGATAGTTCTCTTGGTGATGTCATCCCTCAGTCTCAGCTGAGACTGAAAACAGAGTGAGACAGTGTGAAACCCATTTAACTGGAGTTTCACAAGCTACCTTCCCTGCCTACCACTAGGTCTTACTGGGATTCTAGTAACCCTGGGTAACAAGGAGGTTACACAGAAATTGAATAGCAGAGTAATATGTGCGCCACATTTAACAATAGTACATGTACTATGTTAAGAAGAAAATATGCACAGATGAACCTCTTGCATTTTGTTTCTATGCAGAAGTATACCAAGAACAGGATACATATCAGCACTGTAACTTAATATATAATGAAAGACACAACACAGGTAGATAAGGCTTTAAAAAATGTATTGCAAAATTAAAAGTTGATTAAAAAGGCCGAATTACAAAGTCCAGTTGATACACAAAATCAGTCTCACAAAACAATCTTTAAAAAGTATTACACCAAAGCTTGAAATACATGTGAAACAGTATGGCAAGTACTTCGTGAGTAAGATGTCACAATAGCACACAACACATGAGCACAGATACCACAGTACTCTCTGTACACTGCTTAAATGCATCAACAGTTATGATGTTATTGTCATTGTGTGACTGATAGTGTGAATGTTCCTGGGGTGGGCAAAAAAACAGATGCCAACTGTCTAAATAATAGCAGGATAAACGCATAATTGTATCTAAAAGAAGTTGCAGCTGTAATCTATTTTACAAATTTAATTGAAATATATTTATGTGTCGACATACGCATATATGTACACATACATATACATGGAAAGACATAGTAATCTATGATTGCATTTGGAAAATTACTACCCCACCCCTCAATAGAGACAGTCAAGAAATACTATCAGGAACATAAAAAACACTTGTTATCAGTGGCAATGTCTGATTAACAATAGTACACAATTCTAGACATACATAAAATTAACTTGTTACACAAGCCAACATTAGATATCATATACTAACAGATACTATTTACATCAGTGAAAATTATCTAAGCTATAATCAACATTAATAATAAAATTATGGAGAATGTACATCACTAAGAACTTTTAGTTACTAGTAAGCAAAGGTTGTGGTCAATGCAATACACATACAGTAATACTAATAATCTATTAATCAAAAATGCAGCCTCTTGGTAATAAATAGCTACCACTATACTGCATATTATTGTTAATGATACCTATATGAAATTACTATAAACCAGGGAAGTTCAACTAAATATATAAATTACATAAATAAATATATTAAGAATATGTTTAAATACATGTGAATCAAATACTGTTAAACAGCAAAATACTTAACGTTGTTCAATACATTCAGTTAAATAGCAATTAATACAAATGCTTAAAAGGTAACCACACTGACTTTAATCAAGTAATGTATTAATAATCATATATAGATATGTACTACACAGATTACGTAAAAAAAGGCAGGCATAGTACTACACTGTTGCTGTACAACATGGATGTATTGACTGAAGACGCAAAGGGGAAAAAAAAAAAACACAAGCCACACATGTTCATACTCAACATGTCACAGAGTGATGTGTATTTCAGAGTATGGTACTGTTAAGTACAAGTCAGCAGATCATGGAAAAAAAAAACAGTGTTCAATTGTGCTTACACAGAAGTGGCACAGACAAAACCACAATATCTTATACTCATGAAAGATCCAAATCATATCATGATGCAAGGGAGTCTTCGAAAAGTCATACATTACACAGTTGTTTTCATGCACATGGATGACTACTGTGTCTTAGTTGAGGCACACAGTTGGCAAGTGTACCAAGTAGTACTTGTTATGGCTGCATATGACATACTCAGAAGAAAAGACAATGACATAAGAGGATGACCAGATAGGTATATGTCTTTTGCCATTTCAAAGTCTTTCTTAGACATCTAAGTGTGGGTTCTCTAGTGACTATGAAGACAGTTGGCACTGATTGAAGACCACTGCAACTATTTTTTCCCCCCAATTGTTTAACCAGGTAAGACACACTAAGCTAAAAGCTAGTTTACAGGTGAAACCTGGGAGCACAGGGAAGTTAAGTGACTTGCTCAAGGTCACACAGTATGCAAGTGGGGGCTCTGGGATTCAAACCCAGGGCTCCAGATTTGCAGCTCAGAGCCTTAAACCACTGTGCTATACTGCCTCCCCTTTCACTGTGTCACTGATCAATGCAACAATCTTATGTCAGATTGAGTGAACATATGCATGTAAACCATGTGATGTGTTAGTGTAATCTTGAATAAAGATTTCCATAAAAAATAATGCTAATGTAGCAAACTCAATCTGTAAGAAAATGGACAGCAAGGTACTGTATGTCACATGTTGAGTGACTATTACTCTGATGCACGAAGATTGTAGTAATTCTTCAATATCAGAACATATGCATTTTTTAAGTGTTGCGGTAGTCTCTGTTTAAAAGTGCTTGTCAAGTCATTGCATTGAACCCAGCCAGTTCTGTACCTCAACAAACAAGTGTAATGTCCAGAATGTACAGACTGGCCATAGTGGCAGATCACAGCCTGAGTGTGAAACACTGCTTGGTTAAATACAGTTCTACCAGCTGTGAAATCTGTGATAGGTGTGTCAACTCTAAGCCCGCTAGAGACAAATCTATGCAGTACAAGCATATGATACTGAGATGAAGTCCTCAGGAGTATGGACTGAGTACATGTGCCTCCATACTTTACACATAAGTGACCGCTTTCATCATTGGTAAACAGCTGCTGGAACTTGACATTTTGAGACTGAGGCACAAACAGAGAAACCCAAAGCATATCTTCAGTGGTTTCTCGCTCTGAATGACCACATGACAGACAGACATATCTGGTAACATATGACACAGTGAAGTAGTAATGCATTGGAATACCCTCTTCATCCAAGCTGTTTATGATGGCCATCATAAACTCACTGGCGTCCTGCTGCATGTTAGCAGCAAACATACTGCATCCATCATATGCACCTAAGACCTGCCGTAAAGGTGTCAGTGACTGTACATTGTTTGACCGTTCAGAAATCACACTGACAACTTCCTTCAATGACTTTGATAAGGGAGTGTCTTGTGAAACTGATATAGCCTGCATAAAGTGTGGCATGTGGAGAAAAGTTTGCATAGCTGAATTAGCATAGCAGTTTACTTTAGTACTGTTATCAAACACTGGAACAACAGCCATACCAAGTGACTTCTGAGCAGCAGCTGGTTCTGCATCTGTATTTGACAGTCTGACCTGCTTAGTACTCTGACCAGGTGATTCAGTGGTGGCAGCTCATTTTCTCTTGTTACCTGGTGAAACTGTGACTGTGGGATGTGAGGCAACCACATACATAGCTACTGGTATTAGAGACATCTGTGTCTGATACAGAGTACTTAATCTGTTGTACTCGACAATACATGCCTGTCAGCGTGTATCTTCTGAGGTGTGAGTTTAATGATGTGCAACCCAGAAAGACTGCGGACGCATGAAAGTGTGACACAGCTCATGCCATCTTTGAAAATGTCTGTTCCTATGTCCACCATTGCTGAATGCAAACTCAAGCCCTAAGACTTGTGACTTGAAATAGCATACACAACACATATTGGGAACTGCTTCCTGTTAACATAGATATCCTTAAATACCTGGAACTTAACACAGGTACGATCAATCTCCACAGGCTGTTTCATGTTGTCAAAGTGAACAATAACTGTCTCGATAAACATCTTCTGAACATTGTAAATGAAGTCGGTGATGTGACCCATGGCACCATTCAACATGCCATGCTCAACATCAAGATTACGACATAGCATTACACTCGCATTCTTACAAACTATAAGAACAGCTTCCAGGCCAGCTGTGCATGAAACTTCCGACTTCAGTTCAGCCAGTCATTCAGTCATCTTTTTCACCAGTTTATGACTTAGAATGACACCATCAACTGTATCAACAGCATGCAGTACAATAATCTGTTGATTCTCTCTCTGTAACATAACACTGTTGAACTCAGCACATTTCTTAAGTCATGGCATAAGACAAACAATCCCTGTGCCCTTGGAGTACACATCACTGAAAACATCACATGCCATATGTATGGATGTAGTATCCATTCTGATTCTTTGAACATGTAACATCAAAAGATGTTCTGGTGACAAAGAACCTGTACAAGCTTGATCCAATAGTGCCTTGTAAGGCAGATCACCACTGCATGTTCTGACACAACTCGACATAGGTAAATAACTCCCACAGGTTAAAACCTCCAATGCAGCATAGTGTATTCTTGGCCTGCTTGACAGTCAGAGCTGCAAATACATGTTCCACATTAACTGGTGCTAGTTGTAAAAAGTCTCCATACACAATGATGCTTTTATCACCAAATGCATCTCCATAGTCAGTCCCCAAAATCTCCTGTAGACGTAGGTGTATACAGGCAAACATCAAATTAGAGACCATGCTAATCTCATCAATGATGACTAACTTCATCATAGCAAACATAGAACGAAGCTGAGATGCAACCTCAAGTGTCAGCTTACGATACTCTCCTGCCTAGCCATGCTCCACTGGCAACATGAAGAGATGATGTAACATAACTCCACCAATGTTGTATGCAGCCAGTCCAGTGGGAGCACTAACAGAAACAGACATTGATGATCCTGTCAGTTTCCTTATTTCAGTCATAATGGCCTCTATAAGGAAGTTCTTTCTTGTACCTGCTGAGCCATTAGCAAACATCAGTAGTGGCTTGTGATCAAGACAGTCACATTTCTTCTGTTCATGCAGTATTCCTTGCCGGTCAGCATCAGTGACCGCAGAGTGCATACATGTTGCTGTTCATTGAGTCTCTCTCTTATTTCTTCTGGGTCAACACTGCAGTGCATGCCATGTTCCATAGCACTCTCAACTTCTGACATGAGTACTTCAGGTGCATTCAGAGGAAGAGGTTCTCCAAGTATACCTTCTCCTTCCCGATCAAGGTTGTCTTGTGAACTAACAGGAGTGTCCTCTTCTAGTTGTTTCTGTGCCTGTTCAAGCTGGCCTTCTCAGCGTCTAGTCTCTGTATATATGTGTCTGAATATTCAGTTTTGAATGTCTCATAATTGTGATTGAATTCTTCCTTGAATGTATCACAGTCACCTTTTAATTCAGACTCATTCCTTCAGGGTTTAAATAAGAACAGCAGAGCAAAGTAGTAATGCTCTCTGCCCTCAGATGTGCCTAGATGTAATTTGCAGTGGTCAATGAGCTGAGGTTTACAGGTATATCTCTTCACAAGATGGCTGTCCACTCCTTTGACCTTATAAATGTCACATGTGCAATCAGGTGAGACATCCATCTTGTAGTCATAAAATTTAGCGACCTCAAATAAACACATTCGATCCATGTCTTCATGTCTACAGGGGTAGTATGTGTCAATGAGATTATTCTTCAAGATATGTCTTGAAGAGGGTCTCTTGAGAGCTAGTTCCTCAATCTCAGTGTCAGGAATAAGTACATGTTTGCACTTCTTTTTGTAGTTTACACTGAGAAAGAGCACAGCATCAGATTTGCCGTACAAATGTGTACCGATCAAGTGATCGCTGGCCTCATAAGCACCACATTCTCTATGTGATAGGGTTTTCAATCCCAGTGATCACAACTGAGATGTCAGTGACTTGAACTGTCAATATCTTTCCAAAGGTCCTGCAAGATAGTATGTTCATTTTGGTGATATACGAAGTCACGTACCAAATCAGAGCCAATGAGTTGTCAGCTACAAACTGAACATCAATGTTTGCTTGCCACATCAGAAGAAGAGTTGGGTAACTCATATACCCTCTTGGTTGATTTTGCCTTCAAATGGTGTTGCATGGCTGAAAACAGTTTGTTCATGCAACCTTCCTGACAGACACATCTGGGAAATCTGAAGCAACATCTTGTGTTCCAATCAGATTTGTTCTTGACTACCCGGTGGCAGTATTTCACACAAATATGGCATTGAAACTTCTGCACCATTTTCCACAGAGTAGGATTGTCATATTTCTCCAGTATGCAGCAAATGATGTATTGCTTAATGAATGCTAGCACTTCTGCTACTTCATGTTCACCTATGCATGGTGTGTCCTTGATCCACAGTAACATATGAATATGAGGAGCAGCTTGTGCCTGATATTCCATCCTCCAGAAGTAATGCTCCACAATACCAAGAGGTGGGTTGTTCTTTGACAAAATGAAAGTCAGAATATCATGGAATCGCTTGTGAAAATGTCTAGTCACAGACACTGGGTCAAGCAAACACATTTCTCTAACAGTCATTGATGAAATGCCCTCTACATCACAATTTGCCCACTTCAAGAGTTTGATGACCTCATCCCAGACATACTCGGCACAACTGAGTGTAACAAGCCATGTGGCTGTGCCATATTCTCACAGCTTAGTCATCACCTCAGAGTGACTGCGATACCAGTATTCTTTTGTGCCACGTAGACTTGACAGAATGGAAGACAAATTCACTTGCACATTTTCATCCTTTTGCTTTAATTTCTGCAAAAACTGAGCAGCAGTGATTCCATCAAGTGGAGTTGTGAGCCGTATAGTATGTGCAATAGATGCAGACAGAATGCTCAGCTCACTTTCCCAAAGGAGATGGAACAGGTATTGTATGTTGCATCTGAATTTGCCATCCTTACTGAGCACATGGCTAGTGCTGTACTAGGCACCTTGCACATGCATCCACCCGACTCCTTTGGGAATAAATCTGGAAAGCAGCGTGCTTCCAATGTCGCCTCCCAAATGCTGACAGGCTCACCTACCACCTGTTTCATTTGGTAGAGATCAATGTTGTCCCCCACTGGATCTCTGCCATGAAGTGGGTGCATAGTGTACTGTTCATACACATTATCATTCATCTCTACATTGACCTTCTCAATCATTGGTTTTGCATTATCCAACACATCATGTTCAGCAGAACCGCTAGTCATGTGATCAATGTCAAGGTATGCATAAAAGGGATTGTTGCTCTTCATGTAAGTAAGAGCAAGCTTCACCTTCTCTACATTGACAACATCCTGACAAATGACCCTTGACTTTGTTAGAACACTGTTGACAAGAATAACCAAACTATTCTCACTGAAGATTGCCTCTACATTTTCCTGTAGAGGAAGTGGAAGATACATAATAGAACCCTTAAAAGACCAAATGAGTTCTTTTTGTGGAATATTCCATGTTTTTGTATTCAGACTTAGAAATTGTTTGAAATGGTTTCATGGTCTGAATAAGAATCCGTTCAAACATATTCAGTGTGGCAATCTCAGCAGGCGTAACATGTGCCTTCATATTGTTCAGCACTGATCTTGGTGGCAGAATGTTACCCTTCACCTTGGTGAAACAGTGCTTGCACATCACAATGAGTGGGTTTAACTGGAAGTCACACTTTAACAGCAGATATGCTGAGAGTTGAAACCACATGACATTGTACAATGACAATTTTTCCAGGTTCACTGTAACCGTTTGCTTCTCATAACATAGTCGATCACATGAAACACATATAGAGTTGAATTTCTCTGTCTTTGCCAACTCAAATTTGGCAATGGATTTCCCAAACTACTGGAGAATATCACTTTCTAAGACAGATACACAATTTCCATCAGCAGTTGATGACTGTTCAATCACAGTATCTGTGACACTGCTGTCATGCCACAGCTGTTTTGGAAATGTCATTGCATCATACATGTCACCAGACTGCAGTAACTTATTCAGCTGAGTGTACTGTGCAACAACTCATCGCATCTCATAGACCATATATACAAAGTTAAGCATCCCTGATTGATGCACTCCCAGCATCCACATGTGGTGAAATGCACTGTCGCAAATACCACTATCTAGGCATGCAAGCGAGTGACCCATAAGTCCAGTATGTGGACGGATCTCACAAAGATCTATGGTCTCAAAGAGTTTATGTCTGTCTTTATGATCAGTAATGACAAACAGGTTGATGAAGTGCTCAACTTTGTCAAATGATGATTGCCTCCGATTGCCGGTTTCATCACATGTCCATGATAGACAGTGATGCTTACATGGCTGAACAGTTTCCTCAGACTCATCCTCTGACTACATAGTAGTGTCATCACACACACTCAACACATTGCAGTTTACCAGACTCATCAATGCAGAAGTTGCTGTCCTTTTTCTGTTAGTAATAGGACTCTTCCTAGAAATATGCTTCTGAGTGCAGTGTGTGCAGCCAGCTACCTGTGAAAACATCACAGAAATTGTGTTGGTTCAAGACAGGATAGCATTGTAGCCTCATCTTTATGGCTTACACAACTTTCCTGAACTGCTCAAGTACATGTGCCATCTTACGCCATAAGCGCTGAAGAACAAATAGTGCTCTATTAACAAATGTACGGACTCTGAGGCGCAATTTCATCAGAGATAGAGGACTAGTTTTTTGTGCTCATGTCTCATCACAGAAGCAATAAGTCTACCAATCTTAGCTTCTGAAGCAAGTGATTGAAAATACCTTTGCTTCCTCAGATGAGCATCAGCAGTCATGCCTTTACGCTGCTGCTTAGTACGCTTCTTTATGCTTGCCTTTGCAACATTAGTGTTCCATCGAAAATATTTCTGGAACTGTTGCAGGGTTCTGCATTTTTTTCTTGCAGTTGAGCAAGTACGTACTTTTTCTGCTGAGTGTGCAACCTGTGAAGTCACTCCTTGAGCAGAATGCTGATTCAGTTTACATCTTGATGTACCATGTGTGGTTTTTGGATGACTCTTAAGCAACAGTGAACTACTATGATACCTGTTTCATCTCTGCATAGAACTGCATCTCTGTGTAGAGGGCATCTTTCTTCTCTGGAAATTTACAGTAGTGTGGAACAATCTTCTGTAAGTATCAGACACCTGTATAAGAAATAGAGAAAATGAATATTTAGTGGGGAGATAACTTTTTTGTCCTAACATTACATAATCACACACACTGCTCACGAGTCATCTTACTAGAATAAATAGCACAGCTTACAAAACATTGCACAGATAATCCTTCTTATAGCTGAACACTAGTGAATGCAACATACAATTTTTCAAGTGCTGCAGAATGGAAGCTGACTTACAATACAGAGAATATATCTAAATATGTCAGAAACTAAAGTTTTGTCACAATTTTAAGTATCCACAGTATTTTTTCCAAAAATACTTTATTTTTCAACATTTTCAAAAGTAGTGTCGAATGTACGACACTGTCACAAAATGTGGTGTCGTGCGCACAAAAGTGTTACAAAATTTGGTGTCGTCAGCATGTCACTGTCATACGTAGTGTCGCAAAATAGTGTCAACAGCATGAAAGTGTCGAATAATAGTGTCGTGAGCATGAAAGTGTCAAATATACACATATATCACATAAAAAACACCCTCTTTAAGGCTAAGCCAGTCAGGCACTGCTTTGTATTTGAGTGGCAGACGCTCACGCCAATGGAAAGTAACATTGATCAGGCCATGTCTGGCAACCAATCACAACTGGTGAAGACTGGAGAAGAAGGACATAGCGGCCATCTTAGGAAAAGACTAAGCAGCCTGCTTTACTCTGTGTAAGTACATCACATTTTCTATTCAATTTTTCTAGCATTATGCAAACTGTTAGCATCACAAAAATATCATTAAACAAAACATTTTTTACTGCTCTATTTGACTAGGACAATCTAAATAACCTGTAATCCTGTAAAAAGAAGTTATTAGTGTTTAAAGTCAGAGTGTCAATCAGTACTTACTAGCACAGAAAGAACTGCAAATGGAGGCAGAAAGTAAGCAGCACGTGTAACATAACACATGAGGCAACCAATCATACACCACTGTGTAGTTGTGATTATTTGAAGTAGCCTATGAAAATGTAATATTTTCCCACCAAGAAATCTTCCAACATTTCTGCTTGACAGCAGCTGCAGCCATTCAGTATAGTCAGTCAGTGCATCCACTGTATTGGTTAGCCATGAGAAAGCATTAACCAATTACTTTCTAAATCACTCTGTTTTGGGACAGCCACCAAAGCAATGTTGAAGGAGAGAGGGAAATTGTAGTTTCATATTCAATAGTGACTAGACACTGCAGGACAAACACTGATCTTTTTGGTAGCACTCTGTCCACTTCTCAGCTTAAAACCTCAGAATGGCAAAAAACAGCAAATGGACTGTGTGGGTCGTCGGCAGCAGTATAGTAAGGGAGCTTCAGAGTACACTCAGTGGAGTGATTTGGGGAAAGACCTGCAGCTTCCAAATTGCTCTGTTAAGTGGTTTGGCAGGGGAGGCATGAGATGGGAGCATCTCATGTCAACAATGCACAGACTTCTGAGGACTCAAGCTCAACTGGACATACTGCTGATTCATCTCAGAGGCAATGATTTGGCACCAAACGATGGGTAGATTTAGTGTCAGAAGCAAAATTGGACCTTGCTTCTATTATGGGTATGTTACCTGGCTGTAAGATCATTTTTTTCTGATACTGCAGAGCGTAGGGTATGGCAAGCAGAACAGCACATGTACCTGCTTGACAGAGCACAGAGAAAGGTAACCATACAAATATTTGGATATCAGAGCATGTCTGGGATGCACACCATACGTCACTCTAAAATTAAGTTTTGTAATGATTGGCTACACCTACCAGATGGTGTGCACTTCTCTCATGCTGGCAATTGCCTTTTCCTGGGAGATCTTCGAGATGGAATCCTCACAGTCCTTTAAAAATATCAGACTGTTAAAACAGATATCTTTAAAAAAAATGGCTCTTTTAAGAGCCACAAAACCTTGGTCAAAAAATAGATAAGCTGCATACATAACACACACAACACAAACACATGCTATCTTACTTTCACACTACTACCCAACCTTGATACACGACCATGTTGAGAATTATGACATGCATACAGCTCCTGTTAACAAGCTGTAGTATAAATATCTAGCTATGTGGTTCCAGTATGCATATAAGGCACAGTTCAAACATGACATCATGGAGCCAGTACTGTGTTGTTCATTTGATGTAATCTAACCATTAGTGTTGCCATATGGCATTACTTCTTATAATAACTGTATAATCATAATAATGATGCTGTCTGCACACGTGTAGTCAAAAAGCTGAACAGAGCAGATGCATACACGTAACAATATACCACATTATCATACTATTGTCTGTCTCTCTATTTATTGCAGCTTTAAAAAAAAAGGAAAGGATGAGAATCTGGAGTTTGAGGGAGGTGTGCTGCCTGCTTCAGGCAGCTCAGGCTAGAGGCAATGCCAGAGTGCTAATGTGGAGCACAAACAAGAAGCTGGATGCAATGTGGAGGTGGATCAATGGTACTTGCACATGTGCTTGAAAGTTAAAAACAAAAATTTGCAGATGTGCAAGAGGAAGTGGAAGCTGTTGCACCAGCAGTTCTACGTCCTCAAGAACCGAGGAGAGGTACCAGACTATGACGCAGGCTGGTACTACCTCACATATGAGATGTGGGAGGCTGCTGGTAAGCCTGCTGTTGGGGAGTGCCTACAACATCGAGAGTAAAGAAACTATTTGTTACTCAGCACAACATATACTTAAAGAATAATCACTAACAAGGTTGCTGTTGTGCTGGATAACATCACACCTCAGGTGGTTGGGTACAAGAGCACAGGCTGAGTGCATCCAATGCCTGAGGCATCACATCCCACCACAACACACAGGTTGAATGTCATTATTGCCATAATGCAATGGTTTGTTGTAATACAGAGTGTAAAAAATAATGTTAATTTGTGTGTAACTGCAATCAGCGTAATGTTCCGTTGATGTCCATGGCCTCAGTTTTGCAATGGTTCTGCACTCAGGGTACAGTACCTGATGGGGGGGGGAAGGACATTGCTTGGATGACATTGTGCAACTCCTAACTGTCCTAACCTGTCTGTTCCTGCAACCATGCTAGTATACCTTTGGTATCCATGACCTCAGTTTTAGAATGAGTCTTCACTCAGGGTGCAGTTCCTGGTCTGGAGGGGGGCATTGCATGGTTGACACCATGAAACTCCTAACTGTCCTAACTTGTCTGTTCCTGCAACCAGGCTGGGGCACCTTTGATGTCCATGATCTCAGTTTTACAATGGGTCTCCACTCAGGGTGCAGCACCTGGTCTGGGGGGGCATAGTCTGGCTCACACCATGCAACTCTTAAGTGTCCTAACTTGTATCTTCCTGAAATCAGGGTGATATTCCATTGATGCCCATGGCCTCAGTTTAACAATGGGTCTGCATTCACGATACAGTACCTGATCGGTGGGGGGGGGGACATTGCCTGGCTGATGCTGCGCAACTCCTAACTGTTCTAACTTGTGTGTTCCTGCGATCAGGGTGGTGTACCATTGATGTCCATCTCCTGTATTTCCCTGTGTGTCTACACCCAGAATGCAGTACATGGCCTGTGTGTGTGTGGGGGGGCATTGCATGGCTGACACCATGCAACTCCAAACTGTCCTACCTTGTCTGATCCTGCAACCAGGCTGGTATACCTTTGATATCCAATACCTCAGTTTTAGAATGAGTCTGCATTCAGGGTGCAGTTCCTGGTCTTGGTGGGGTGGGGGCATTTTATGGCTGACACCATGAAACTCCTAACTGTCCTAACTTGTCTGTTCCTGCAACCAGGCTGGGGTACCTTTGATGTCCATGACCTCAGTTTTACAATGGGTCTCCACTCAGGGTGCAACAATTGGTCTGGGGGGGCATAGCCTGGCTGACACCATGCAACTCCTAAGTGTCCTAACTTGTGTCTTCCTGAAATCAGGGTAATATTATGTTGATGTCCATTGCCTCAGTTTTACAATGGGTCTGCACTCAGGATACTGTACCTGTTCTGGGGGAGGGGGGACATTGCTTGCCTGATTCTGTGCAACTCCTAACTGTCCTAGGTTGTGTGTTCCTGCAGTCATGGTGGTGTACCGTGATGTCCACAGCTCTCATTTCCCTGTGCGCCTACATTCAGAATGCAGTACATGTCCTGTATGGGGGGGACATTGCGTGGCTGATGCCATGCAACTCCAAACTGTCCTAACTTGTCTGTCCCTGCAACCAGGCTGGTGTACCATTGATCTACATGACCTCATTTTTACAATGGGTCTCCACTGAGGGTGCAGTGCTTGATCTGGGGGGGCATTGCCTGGCTAACGCCGTACAACTCCTAACTCTCCTAACTTGTGTTCCTGCAATCAGGAGGTGTGCCATTGATGTCCATGGCCTCAATTTTACGATGGCTCTCCACTCAGGGTGCAGTACCTGCTCATGGGAGGGGGGTGGGCATTGCCTGATTGATGGTGTGCAACTGCTAACAGTCCTAACTTGTGT
Organism: Neoceratodus forsteri; assembly: GCA_016271365.2. Lineage (NCBI taxonomy): Eukaryota > Metazoa > Chordata > Ceratodontiformes > Ceratodontidae > Neoceratodus > Neoceratodus forsteri. The sequence continues at coordinate 249,382,775 of CM057455.1, forward strand.
GTTCCTGTAATGAAAGTGGTGTACTGTTGATCTTCATGACCTCACTATTACAGTGGGTTTCCACTCAGGATACGGTACCTGATCTGGAGCGAGGGCATTGCCTGGCTGACACCATACAACTCCTAACAGTCCTAACTTGTGTGTTTCTGCAATTAGGGTGGTGTACCATTGATGCCCATAGCCTCTGTTTCCCTGTGCGTCTACACTACATGGCCTGTTTGGGGGGGCATTGCATGTCTGACACCATGCAACTCAAACTGTCCAAACTTGTCTTTCCTGCAACCAAGCTGGTAAACTTTGATGTCCATGACCTCACTTTTACAATGAGTCTCCACTCAGGGTGTAGTACCTGGTCTGGTGGAGGGGGGGCATTGACTGCCTGACACCATGAAACTCCTAACTATCCTAACTTATCTTTTCCTGCAACCTGGCTGGTGTACCTTTGATGTCCATGACCTCAGTTTTGCAATAGGTCTCCACTCAGGCTGCAGTATCTGGTCTGTGTGTGGGGGGTATTGCCTGGCTGATGTCATGCAACTCCTAAGTGTCCTAACTTGTGTCTTCCTGAAATCAAAGTGATGTTATGTTGATGTCCATAGCCTCAGTTTTGCAATGGGTCTGCACTCAGGATACAGTACCTGCTCTGGGGGGGGGGCATTGCCTGGCTAACGCCATGCAACTCCTAACTGTCCTAACTTGTGTGTTCCTGCAGTCATGGTGGTGTATTGTTGATGTCCATTGCCTTCGTTTCCCTGTGTGTCTACACTCAGAATGCAGTACATTGCTTGTGGGGGAGGGGCATTGTATGGCTGACGCCATGCAACTCCAAACTGTCCTACCTTGTCTGTCCGTGCAACCAGGCTGGTGTATCTTTGATGTCCATGACCTCAGTTTTACAATGATTCTACACTCAGGATGCAGTACCTGGTCTATAACTGTCCTAACTTGTATACACCTCCAATCACGGATGTGTACCATTGATGTCCATGGCCTCAGTTTTGGTGTAGGTCTCCACTCGGGATGCAGTACCTCATCTGGGGGCATCTTAAGTTGCAGACAATACTAACATTGGTGAAACAAATCTGTATTAAATAACTGCAGAGACACATACCACACTCGATAAATATTACCTTTAATTCACAGGACATCACAGGCGCTCCCCACCACATCAAGAGGTAGTACCAGCACAAGCTGAGGCTGTGGAGGCCGAACAGTCTGACTCGGGCAGTGTTATCTTTGTCAAGTCAGAAGGTAAGACAATCCTATTGAAAATGATTTGAATAGCTGATCTCAGTACTTGGTGTGCATCACATGCTTTATCCTCTGCAAGCACTCAGCTTCTGTAACATTGCTGTGTAAGACTGTAGCTTTGCTCTGACTCTACACTCAAGAGCCAGAACCTCCTTCTGGGGGATCAGAGGACATACCCTTGCTGACCCCATACAACTCCTAAGTGTGCAAACTTATGTAGATCTGCAATCAACAAGGTGTACTGGTAATGTCCATGTCAGTAGTTTTGTTGTGGCTCTCCACTCAAGACACAGCACCTGTTCAGTGGTGAGGGGTTCACACCCTGGCTGATACCACGGAACTCCTAACTGTGCAAATGTCTGTACCGTTGACATCCATGACAGTACTTTTGTTGTGGCACTACAATCAGGCTACAGTACCAGTTTCATTTTGGGGTATTGCCTACTTCAGAACATCCAACTACTTAGTCTCCTAACTCGACTAATCACCTTGCTGAGCCCATGTAACTGATAACTATATTAATTTGTGTACTCCTCATATCATGGTGTATCATTGATGTACATGACCTCAGTTTACCTGTGTGTTATTAGCTCGCTTTACCTGTACAAGTCCTCAGTGTTCTAACGTGTGTGAATCTGGCACCATGCATACATACATACATACTCATAATATTAATGGCTTTTGTTGGACTATGGCTATGCACTCAGCAAACAGCAGATGCCATGCAGTTGCATAAAAAGCAGTGAAACATCATTGCCTAGCTCAGTGTGTGTAACTCCTCAGTGTTGTCACTTCTATACAGCTGTAATCAATACTTTATACCATTAATGTCTATCGCTGTACTTGTACTATTGCTGTATACTCATCTTCTAATGCAACATCAGGAGGGGTCTGATTACATTGCCTGTCTGAGACAGTACTACAACTCATTCTCCTATCTTGCACACATCTGCTTTCAGAGACGTATATAATTAATGTTCATGCCTGTATTTCAACAGTGGTAGTATATCATTTGTTTTACCATTGATTTAATCTCACAACGACAAGTTGTCAGCAGGCACACCATTAACTGTAGTACACTGTGCCATTCCAAAATCATAACATGAATAGGTATGTAAGACAATAACAGTGTTGTTTACCATAGACATATTGAGATGATCCCTTTTAAACAATCTATTTATGTATTCTCTAGTGGTCAGGGAGGCTGTTGCCACAGTACAAAAGCAGGTGAAGCAGGAGCCTGACACCAGTGCTGAACAGAAGTGTTGTAAAAGAAATGCATACAGATGTCGGGAATTGCTAAACAGACTATTAGCATATGTTATATCCTAGTCTACATTTACTCAATCAGAAAGATGTACAGTTGATGTCCATGGCTTTAGCTTTGCTGTGATTTTCCTCTCAGGATACAGTACCTGGTCTGTGGTGAGGAAGAGGCATTGCCTCGCTGAGTCCATGCAACTCCTCAGTGGCCTAACTTGTGTCTAACTGCAATCAAAGAGCTGTACTGTTAATTTCCATGGCCTTTATTTTGCTGTGCCTCTCCACTCAGGATGCAGTACCTGGCCTAGGGGGTACATTCCCTGGCTGAGTCCGTACAACTGCTAACTATGCAAATTTGTGTACACCTGCAATCACAGAAGCATACCATTGATGTGCATGGCTTTAGTTCAGCTGTGGCTGTCCACTCAGGATGCAGTACCTGGTCTGTTGGAGTTGGAGAGGGATTGCATGGTTGACGCTGTGCAACTACAAACATTTCTAACTTGTCTGTTCTTGCAACTAGGGAGGTATACCATTGATGTCCATGGGCTTTGTTTTCCTGTGCCTCTCCACTCAGGATGCAGTACCTGGCCTAGCGGAGGGGAAGAGAATTGCCTGGATGAGTCCATGCAACTTCTAACTGTTCTAAGTCATGTATACCTGCAATCACATATGTGTACTGTCGATATCCATGGGTCAGTTTTACTGTGGGTCTCCACTCAGGATGCAGCACATGATATGGGGGGGGGGGCATTGCTGGCTCACGCCTTCCAATTCCAAAATGTCCTAACTTGTGTGTTCCTGCAACCATGGACATGTACCATTGATATTCATGTCCTTCCTATTCCTGTGAACTCTTTACTCCGCATTCAATACCTGGTCGTGGATGGGGGGGGTCATTGCCTGGCTGAGGCTGTGCAGCAGCTAACTTACCTAACTTGTGTACAGCCACAATCAGAGTGGTGTACCATTGATGTTTTCTTGTGGATCTCCACTCAGGAAGCAGTACCTGGTCAAGTGGTGGGGGGGCAGCCTTGCCTGCCTGACACCATGTAACTACAAACTGTTCTAACTTGTGTCTTACCGCAACCACAGACATGTACCATAGATGTTCATGGGCTTCTTTTTCCTGTCACTCTCTACTCAGCATTCAGTATCTGGTCTGGGGGGGTGGCATTGCCTGTTTGACACCAGACAACTCCTAACTATCCTAACTTTTGTGCACCTCCAATGAATTAGGTGTACTGTTGATGTCCATAGCCTCAGTTCTGCTGTGATTTTCCACTCAGGATGCAGTACCTGCTCGGGGGCATTGCTTGACAGACATCATACAAGTCCTAACTGTCTTAACTTCTCTGTTCCTGCAATCAGGGATGTGTATTGTTGATATCCATAGCCTTTGTATTTCTGTGGCTCTCCACTCAGGATGCAGTACCTGTTATGCAGGAGATGGTGGGTGAGGAGGGGGCCTTATCTGGCACAGGCCATACAACTGCTAACTATACTAATTTGTGTGCATCTGCAATCAGAGACATGTACCATTGATGTACATGACCTCAGTTTTCCTGTGGGTCTCCACTCAGGATGCAGTACCTTGTCTTGAGGTTAGGGGGGTGAGCAGGCATTGCATGGCTCAGGCCATCCAACCCCTAACTGTCCTAACTTTTGTCCACCTGCAATCAAGGAGGTGTACCATTCATCTTTATGTACTCAATATAGATGTTACTGTCTAGTCAGGATGCACTACCTGTCCATGGGGGGGGATGGGCGGCATTGCCTGGCTGAGGTTGCACAACTCCTCATTATCATAAGGTGTGTGTATCTTAACAAAAAATACATATCTCAAACCATTTTAAAGATATGGACCCCAGAAGGAACATATAATGAGATCAAACAGAACCAGTGAAGTACAATTATCACTGTTACATGTTAATAGATGTTTTTTTTTCTCTTTACAGATCTGCCACTAACTACATCATGCACTGCACACTGTTGCTGTGTTCACAGACTCGAGCACAAGATTGACTGTCTGACAAAAGAAGTAGTAGACCTGCGAGAGGGACAACAACAAATACTACCCCTTCTTAAAGCTCAGCAGGCAACGGTCAGCCTTGTGCTTGAGCCTGTGGACACAGCAGCAGGTAGCAGCTCATGCACCACCACTACTTCATCTGCCAGTGTCACATCCAGTCTTCCTGACCACTGATGGACATCCTCCACAGCTTTCCTGGTATCTCCCCCATGGCGCAACAACTTCCACTTCCGTTGTGCTTCCACATGCATCCAGCTTCCTGTCCTGAGCTGCATCAATCAGCAGCACACTTCCCTCGGAACTATTTAACTGAAAAAATTGTTTTCATTTCAAAATATTAAATTATATATTTGTTTAATAATTTTTCTTTAAAATAAGAGTGAAAGAAACATAAAATAGCAAAATCAACATTTTATAATGAATATTTATTTTCACAGAATATATGTATTTTTCTCTAAATTATGTTTACTTGATTCTTTTTTATATTTTTCTAGAAACTTATTTAACTGAAAAATCTAAATTTTATGATGAATATTGTTTTACAGAATATATATTTTTTTAAATAATGTTCACATGATTATAGAATATGTTTATTTCCTATACTTTTCTACAAAAAATTTTTACAACAAACTTTCATAAATATTTTCTTTAAAAAAGTGTGTTTCTTCTGCAATTTTTAAATGCATGACTATTGTGCAACTATAGGCATCCTAACTTATTGCATGTCATAGAAACCAGAAACACCGTTCTTTACCATGCCTCACTTTTACAATGGGTCTCCACTCGGAGTACAGTACCTGATCAGGGTGGGGGGGCATTGCCTGGCTGATGCTGTGCAACTTCTAACTGTACTAACTTGTGCTGCTGCAATCAAAGTGGTGTAACATTGATGATCATAGCCTCAGTTTTACAATGAGTCTCCACTCAGGATGCAGTACCTTGTCTGGGGGGCATTCCTGGCTGACAACATGCAACTCCAAACTGTCCCAACTTGTGTGTTCCTACAATCAGGGTGGTGTACCATTGATGTCCATGACCTCAGTTTTACAATGGGCTCCACTCAGGGTGAAGTACCTGGTCTGGGGGGACATTGTCTAACAGACACCATGCAACTCCAAACTGTCCTAACTTGCTGTACATGGCCTGTGTGTGGGGGTTGGGGGCGTTACCTGACTGACACCATGCAACTCCAAACTGTCCTAACTTATCTCTTCCTGAAACCAGGCTGGTGTACCTTTGATGGCCATGACCTCAGTTTTACAATTGGTCTCTACTCAGAGTGCAGTACCTCATCGGGGGGGGGCATTGCCTAACTGATGCCATGCAACTCCTGACTATATTAACTTGTGTGTTCCTGCAATCAAAGCGGTATACTGTTGATGTTCATTGCCTCAGTTTTACAATGGGTCTCCACTCAGGATGCAGTACCTTGTCTGGGGGGGGGCATTCCCTGCCTAACGACATGCAACTCCAAACTGTCCCAACTTGTGTGTTCCTGCAGTCAGGGTGGTGTTATGTTGATCTCCATGAGCTTCCTTTTCCTGTGGGTCTCCACTCACAATACAGTACCTGGCCTGTTGGGGGATGGGGGTGGTGGGACATTGCCTGTCTGGCCATGCAACTCCAAACTGTCCTAACTTCTGTGTTCCTGAAACCAGGGTGATATAACATTGATGTCCATGGCCTTCATTTTACAATGGGTCTCCAATCAGGAAGATGTCTATTGATGTCCATGGCCTCAGTTTTAGAATGAGTCTCCACTCAGGGTGCAGTACCTGTTCATGGAAGGGGGGGTCATTGCCTGTCTGTCATCATTCAACTCCAAACTGTACTAACTTGTCTGTTCCTGCAACCAGGCTCATGTACCTTTGATGTCCCTCAACTCACTTTTACAATGGGTCTCCACTCAGGGAACAGTACCTGATATGGGGGGTGGGGGCATTGCCTAGCTGACACTGTGCAACTCCTAACTGTCCTAACCTATGTGTTCCTGCAATCAGGGTGATGTTATGTTGATGTCCATGGCCTCAGTTTTACAATGGGTCTCCACTCAGGATACAGTGCCTGCTCTGGGGGAGTGGGGGGGTGGGGCATTGTCTGGCTGACACCATGCAACTCCTAACTGTCCTAACTTGTGTGCTCCTGCAATCAGACAGGTGTGGCATTGATGTCCATAGCATTCATGTTCATGTGGGTCTCCACTCAGGATACAGTACCTGGTCTGGGGGGGAGCATTGCCTGGCTGACGCCATGCAACTTCTAAGTGTCCTAACTTGTGTCTTCCTGAAATCAGGGTGATGTTCCATTGATGTCGATTGCCTCAGTTTTACAATGGGTCTCCACTCAGTATGCAGTGAATGGCCTGTGTGTGTTGGGGAGGCATTGCCTAGCTTATACCATGCTACTCCAAACTGTCCTAAATTGTGTGTTCCTGCAATCAATGTGGTGTACCATTGATGTCCATCAGCTTCCTTTTCCTGTGACTCTCCACTCAGGATTCACTACCTGTTCTGTGAGGGGGGTGGGCACAGTATAGTAGTAACAGTAACATAAACGCACACTCTGTTTTTGACCAACAGTTTCATACAGAAATACAGTGACTACAAAGAGTGTATGCATAATAATGGGCCACGGACCAGAAAATAAGCACTTGGAATACTAAATTGCTTATATCTCAGGAACCGTACGACATAGGGGAAAAAATGTAAATTTCACATGGTTCATGACTTTCCTGGCTATCTTTGCATTTAACACTTAGCCCCCTAGGGGGATCAGCAGTTTCATGATGAAAATTCCATATCTTGAAGCGTTTCTGAGATCAGGCCACAAAAGGCACGGCATACACCGCAATGTTAGTCTATGGGAGAAAATGTCAACTTCGGAGCACTGTGACTTTCCATCTGTGCAATATTTTGCCACCAAACCATAAAAAAGGCATATCAGTGGAATGTTGCCTCTCTCCCCTTCAAATTTCAGCCCAAAAGAACAAACCAGTATTTTGCACCAGGGTGGCAAAGAATTCCTGTTATTTTCCCAGTAGTGTCGAATAGTAGTGTCGCAAAATATGACACTTTCAAAAAAAGAATCATGAAAGTGTGGCAGGTTGGACAATACTTTGCAACACTACTTTTTCAAAAAATTTCAAAAACATTTCTGGGGTGTTTAACCCCAAAATAAAGACATGCCTAGCATCCTCAGGGCTCAACTAGGTAAACACAAAAATACTTGTGTCTCTAGATGGTCCCAATTTTAAATGCCAAGCATTTCTGTGATCAGTAACTGAAAAAAATGGCTGACTCAAGACACTACATGGGGTCATTTGCGACACTAAAAACTGCATTTGCGACACTATCAAACTTTTTGTTAACTTTTCCCATTGACTATAATGAGAAACTTGTTTCTTGAATAACTTTTGAACTGTGCAATACTTTTCACAAAATCTTCAAAAGGCACACCAGAGAGACCAGCCACATGTTCCCTGATGTTTTTGGACCAGTCGCGCAAACTGTGTGACCTGTAGGCACGAGCAAAGAATGCACAAAAAAAGTAAATGTGCCCCAGGATGTTGCTTAATAACTCTGCAGCTGTACATCCGACTGATACGAAGGTTGGCAGATCCCAACAACTATGATTATGCCCCGTGCCTGCCAAATTTCAGGCAAATCCGTTTAACAGTGACAAAGTTATTAAGGTGCATAGTTTCACCATTTAACCTTAAATGGTGTACTTAACCCCAACTATGGATAATATATATAGAAATAAGGGATACATGATGGGCAGGAGTGGAATATGGAAAATATTCTCACTCCTGCAGAGTGAGAATGCACAGCTTACTTTGCAGGAGTGACAATATTTTCCATATTCCACGATCTCCATATCGTGTGGGCTATTTATACAATGGAGTAAGAGCTTCAGAAGTGCTATTTTTTTTGCATCCTTTTCTTGTGTACTCTGTCTTTTTTATTTTAGTGTTTGGTAACTGATTGCATTTTTAAAGATGACATGGGAGCATTAGGCACTTAAGTGACTTGTTCTGTGTCACACAGTGTGGAAGTGGAGGTTGTGAGAATCAGACCCAGGTTTGGTGTGCTGGATGTAGCAAGCTTGCTCAAAGTTGATTGTTCTAACATCTAGGCTATACTGACAGCACTGTTTGTGTGTGTTCTTAGTGTTTGTGTGTGTGTTTCTGAATGGGCTGGGAGTTTTACAAATACTATGAAAATCAGGTGAATGCTTTTTGCAGTGCTAACTGAGTTAGTGTCAGCAAGCAGTGAGAAACAAACTGTGAGGCACTGTGACTTAGAAAACAGGTTTTCTTGAAAATGACTGTAGCATAAAGTCATGGGCTGGGAGTTTTACACACACTATGGAAAAGAGCTGAATGTCCTTTGCAGTGTTAACTGAGTTACTTGCAAGTACTATAGCAGTGATAAACAGAAACTGTGAGGCATTGTTATTTAGAATTCAAGCTTACTTGAAAATGACAGTAGCATAGTAATGGGTTGGGAGTTTTACACACACTATTGGAAACATCTGAATGTCCTTTGCAGTGTTAACCAAGTTACTTGCAAGTAGCAGTGAGAAACAGATTTGTGGAGAAGTTCAATTTAGTATGCAGGCTGGAGTGAGAGAGTGAGTGATGACATCAGCAGAGTAGGCATATCTATAAGTTATTTTAACTCCGGTGATGTCATCGTAAGTTATTTCACTGCAGTGGAAATAACTGAAGTTACCCCACTCATATTGCTCTCACCCCCATTGTATAAATATACACACATATATATATATATATATATTATGGTAGCATGGTAGTGCTACCATAGTTAGGGTTGAGTACTCCTTTTAAGGTTAAATGGTGAAATTTTGCACCTTAATAACTTTGCCACTGTTCAACAGATTTGCCTGAAATATGGCAGGCATGGGACAAAACCAAAGATCTTGGGATCAGCCAACTTTTATGCAGTCGGATATATAGCTCTTGAATTACTGTATTAAGTGACATCTCGGAGTGCATTTATGCTTTTTTGTGCATTCTTTGCTCGCACCTACAGGTCGCACAGTTTGCACGACTGGTACAAAAACTTCAGGGGACGTGCAGCCAGGGTCCCCAATGTGTCTTTTGAAGATTTTGTGAAAAAATACTGAACAGTTCAAAGGTTATTCAAAAAAAAGTTTCCCATTATAGTCAAAGGGAAAAGATAACAAAAAGTTTGACAGTGTCACAAATGCAGTTTTTAGTGTCACAAATGACCACTGTAGTGTTGTGAGTTAGCCATTTTTTTCAGTTACTGATCATAGAAATGCTTGGCATTTAAAATTGGGACCATCTAGGGATACAATTATTTTTGTGTTTACCTAGTCAAGCCCTGAGGATGCTAGGCATGTCTTTATTTTGGGGTTAAACACCTCAGAAATAGTGTCACAAAGTAGTGTTGCACCTGCTACACTTTTGTGATTTTTTTGAAAAAGTGTCACAAATCAAGACACTACTTTGCTACACTATGGCCAAAATGACAGGACTTCTTTGCCACCCTGCTGCAAAAGAATGGTTAGGTCTTTTGGGCTGAAATTTGGAGGGAAGAAAGCCAACATCATACAGATGTGCCTTTTTTGGTTTGGTGGCAAAATATTGCAGGGATGCCAAGTTACAGTACTCAAATTTGACACTTTTTCCCATGAACTAACATTGGCAACCTTCTTGCTTTGCTTCGGGACCTGTATCTCAGAAACGGTGCGAGATATGGAATTTTTGTTGAAAAAATGCTTAGCCCCTAAGTGTTAAGTCCAAACATAGCCAGCAAAGCCATGAATCATATGACATTTTTAATTTTTTTCTACGTCTTATGGTTCTTGAGATATAAGCAATTTAATATTTCAAGAGCTCATTTTCTGTTTCGAGGCACATTATTATGCATACATTCTTTGCACTCACTGTGTTTCTATATGCAGCTGTTGGGCAAAAACAGGGTGTGCACTTCTGTTACTGTTACAGTTAGCATTCCTACTTGCGTTTCCATACCCGTTTGCATTAGCGTTCCCGTGTACGCCACCTTGTGCATGACCCTTTGCATTTTTGTTTGCACTTGCATTTGCGTTACTGTTACCATTTGCATCTCCACTACTGTTTGGGTTTGCATTTCAGTTTGCGTCACTGTGCATTGCCATTTGTGTTTCTGGCTGCCCTTTTGTTTGTGTTTGCATTTGTGTTTCTCTTTCATTTTGCGTCTTTGTTGCTGTTACTGTTACCATCTGCATTTCAAATTGTGTTACCGTGCCCGTGCGCATTACAGTTTGCATTTCTGTATGCACTTGCATTTGCTTTTCTGTTTTCTTTGGTGTTATTGTTGCTGTTACCATTACCATTTACGTTTACAATTGCGGTACCATGACGTGCACGTTACGGTTTGCATTTCCATACACGCTTCTGTTTGTGTTTCTGTTTCTGTTTCCTTTGGCATTATTGTTGCTGTTACAGTTACCATTTGCATTTACAATAGTGGTACCATGACTGTGCACATTTCCAGTTGCATTTCTGCACACGCTTGCATCTCCGTTTGCATCACTTTTCGCTTTGGCATCACTTTGCACTTGCGTTTCTATTAACGTTTGCTTTACCATTTACATTTGCATCACCATGTGCATAATCGTTAGTGGTTGCATTTCCATTGTATTTAATGTTACTATCTCACAAAAAATCATGTGGCGGGAGTGCGGGGCCTGAAGGACCCCACACTTCCACCACCGCAGTTCATTCACTATTTATAGTCCTAATTCTCAAAAAGAAGGGAAATTCATGGCAAAAAAAATCCATTTAATGCATCACTCAGTTAGGGTTGTTCCACAGGGGCAAAAGTGAGGAAATTCGGTGTTAGGGTTGAAAGCCCCCTTGCACCCCCAAGCCTGCCCCCCCAACCGGCAATGGGGTGTACGTTGGGGTCATTGGTCCTAACTCTCATCCCATTCTCCTATACCTCAGCTTGTTTGCACATGTGATGAGGTGAGAGTTAGGCTGATGACCCCAAAACACACCCCATTGCCGGTTGGTGGGCGGACTGGGGATGCAAGGGGGACTTTCAACCCTAACACCAAATTTCCTCACTTTTGTCACTGTGGAACAACCCTAACTGATGCATTAAAGAGAGTTTTCTGGCATGAATATAGGTAGCATGTTAGTGCTACCATAGTTAGGGTTGAGGAGCATTTACATGTTAAACCTAAAATTTTGCACCTTAATAACTTTGCAACCGTTCAACAGATTTGCCTGAAATTTGGAATACACAATCAAGAACCATACATTTTGGGATCTGCCAACTTTCGTACTGTTCAAATATAAACCTGCGGAGTTATTAAGCATGATCTGCATGCGCGTTTATGCTTTTTTGAAATTCTTTGCTCATCTCTCCAGGGTGCACGGCTTTTGCAACCGGTCTGAAATCTTCAGGGAACATGCGGCCAGGTTCCCTGATGTGCCTTTTGAATATTAAATTGTTCAAAAGTTATTCAAAAAACAATTTCCCATTATAAGTCAATGGGAAAAGTTAACAAAAAGTTCGACAGTGTTGCAAATGCAGTTTTTACTTTTGTAGCAAATCTGCCATTTTGTTTTCAGCTGGTCATCAGAAAAATGCTTGGCATTTAAATTTGGCACCCTCTAGCAACCTAATTCTTTTTGTATTCACCTAGTTGGACCCTGAGGATGCTAGGCATGTCTTTATTTGGGGATGAAACACCCCAGAAATATGTTTTTCAAATTTCTGAAAAAAGTACTTTTGCATTTGCGACAGTGTCGCATGAATTTTCAAAAGCTTTCACAAAGTTCGACAGTACTTTTCCATACTGTGGGAAAATGACAGCAATTCTTTGCCACCCTGCTGCAAAAGAACAGTTTGGTCTTTTGGGCTGAAATTTGGAGAGAACGAAGCCAACATCTCTCAGATGTGACTTTCAGTATTTTGGTGACAAAATATTATAGGGAGGCAAAGTTATGGCACTCCAAAGTTGACGCTTTTTCCCATATGATAACATTACGGCATCCACCACATTACAGGAATCCTTTGCCGCCCTGCTGCAAAATAACAGTTTGATCTTTTGGGCTGAAATTTGGAGGGAAAAAAGTCAACATCCTACAGATGTGCCTTTTAGTAGTCTGGTGAAAAAATATTACAGGGAGCCAAAGTTATGGCACTCTGAACTTTCTTTTTTTCCCATAGGATAACATTACGGTGTTTGCCGCGCCTTTCAGGGCCCCAATCTTGGAAACGGTGTGAGATACAGAGTTTTCGTCAGAAAAATGCTTAGCCCCCTAATGGGGACTAAGTACAAAACTAGCCAGGAAAGTCATAAACCATATGACTTTTAATTGTTTTTTCTACATCATACGGTTTCTGAGATATAAGCAATTTAGTATTCCAACTCCTCATTTTCTGCTCCAAGACCCATGATTATACATACATTCTTTGTACTCATTGTCTTTCTCTATGTAGCTTTTGGAGAAAACTAGCCTGTGTGCTTACATTACTGTTACCCTTACCGCTTCTGCTTACTGTTCCGTACCCATTTCACATACTGTTCCTGTCTATGGCACCATGCGCATTACCCTGCGTTTTCATTTGCACTTGTGTTTGCATTATTTTAACCATTTGTGTCTACAGTACTGTTTATCTTTGTGTTTCACTTCATGCTACTACAGCACACGATTGTACTAGGGCACCATGTTATTATGTGTCAAGACATCACATGGCGGAGCACGCACCAAAGGGCCCTGCACCGCCTGCCACATTACATTCACTATTTCTCATTATCATTCTCAAAAGAAGGAAAATTAGAGGTAAAACTCCATTTAATGCATTAGTTAGGGTTGATCCACAGTGATGGCGAGGGGGTGTTGAGGTTGAAGACCCATGGACCCCCACCCCAACCAGCATCGGGTGCACATTGGGGTTGTCGGTCCTAACTCTCACCCCATTCTCCTGTACCTCTGCTTCTTACACATCTGATTGGGTGAGAGTTTGGGCGCAACCCCAATGCGCACCCGATGCTGGTTGGGGGTGTGGGTGGAGGGTCCAATGGGGCTTTCAACCCAACACCAAATTTCCTCACTTTTGTCACTGTGGAACAACCCTAACTAATGCATTAAACTAAGTTTTTTGCTCTAATTATATATATATATATATATATATATATATATATATATATATATATATACACAATACATATATATATAGTGACATGGTAGTGCCACTATGGTTAGGTGTGAGTACCCATTTAAGGTTAAATCTAAAATTTGGCAGCTGAATAACTTTGCCACCATATGTTGGATTTGCCTGAAATTTGGTATGCACTGTCCGGTACCACAGGTCACAGGATCTGCCAAGTTATGTTATGGTCAGATGTATGGTAGCTGAGCTATACAGCACTGAAAAACACACAAATTATGCATTTTTGTGTATTCTTTCCTCATGCCTACAGGTCGCATGATCTGCACAACTGGTCCTAAACCTTCAGGGAACATGCAGCCAGGGTCCCTGGTGTGCCTTTCTAAGATTTTGAGAAAAAATATTAAACGGTTCAAAAGTTATTCAAAAAACAAGTTTCCCATTATAGTCAATGGGAAAAGTTAAAATAGGCGAAAGTGTCTCAAATGCAGTTTTTAGCATTGCAAATGACCCTTGTAGTGTCACAAATCTGCCATCTTGTTTTCAGTTGGTCACAGAAAAGCTTGGCATTTAAATTTGGGACCCTCTATGGACACAATTATTGCTGTGTTTACCTAGTCGAGTCCTGAGGATGCAAGCCATGTCTTTTTCAAAGGGTAAAACACCCCAGAAATATGTTTTTTAATTTTTTGTAAAAAGTAGTGTTGAAGATTTGTGTCACACATTTGACACTTTCGTGATTTTTTTTTGTGAAAGTGTCATGATTTGCGACACTACTTTGAGACACTATGCCCAAACAATAGGAAATCTTTGCTACCCTGCTGCAAAAGAACGGTTTGGTCTTTTGGGCTGAAATTTGGAAGGAAGAAAGCCAAGCACCCACAGATGTGCCGTTTCATGGTTTGATGACAAAATATTTGAGGGCTGCAAAGTTATGGCACTCTGAAATTGACTATTTTTCCAATAGGCTAACATTATGGAGTCCGCCGCACTTTTCGGGGCCCGCATCTCAAAAACGCTTTGAGATAAGGACTTTTCATTGGAAAAATGCTTAGCCCCCCTGTATCTATGTGCAAAACTTGCCAAGAAAGTCAGAAATAATATGAGATTTTAAAGCTTTTTCTGTGTCGTACTGTTCCTGAGATATAAGCAATTTAGTATTCCAAGTGTTCATTTTCTGCTCCGAGGACCATTATTACGCATATATTCTTTGTATTCACTGTTTTTCTGAATGCACCTGTTTGGGGAAAAAAGTGTCTGCATTTGCATTACTGTTACAGTTAGTGTTTGTGCTTGCGTTTCCGTAACCATTTGCGATAGCGTTTCTGTTTACATCACTGTGTGCGTTACCCTTTGCGTTTGTGTTTGTGTTACTGTTACCATTTGCATTTCTATTACTGTTTTTGTTTGCATTTTCTTTGCGTCACCATGTGCATTACCATTTGTGTTTGCGTACGCGCTTCCGTTTGCGATTGCATTTGTGTTTACTTTGGCATCATCGTTGGTGTTACCGTGTTTGTATTTCCAGTTGTGTTACTGTGACCATGCGCATTACCATTTGCATTTGCATATGCACTTGCACTTGCGTTTCCGTTTGTGTTAGTGTTCCCTTTGGTATCATCATTGGTGATACTGTAACCGTTTGTGTTTCCAATTGCGTTACCATTACTGTTTGCATATTCGTCATCATTTGCATTTGCGTTTCTGTTGGCCTTAGCATTTATGTTTTTGGTAGTGTTTCCATTGTCGATTGCATTACTGTTTCCTTCTGCATCACCATTGCCATTACCGTTTGTGTTTCTGTTTGCGTTTGTGTTACTGTTTGCATTTTCGTTACCATTTGCGTTTGTGTTTCTGTTGCCGTTAGCATTTGCATTACTGTTTTCATTAACATTTGCATTTCTGTTGCTGTTAGAGTTTGCATTACTGTTTGCATTACCATTTCTGTATTCATTTATGTTTGCGCTTGCATTTCTCTTACCGTTTGCGTTATCATTTACGTTTGCTTCACCATGTGCGTTACTGTTTGCGCTTGCTTTAGCGCTACCATCAGCATCACTATTTTATTTTACCTCACTGTTTTCATCACCGCTTGCGTTAACATTACTGTTTGTGTTTTTGTGTTTGAGTAGTGCATTGCAAAGCATTATGTTTTTGCTATTTTTCTGCGCTGTCTTACACGACGCATAGCACAGCCAGTGTGTGGTTGATTGGTCTGAACCTTGGCAGGTAGAAAGACCTTTGTTCAAGGAACATGCCAGTTTTTGTTTTGTGAACAAAATGTTGTCCCATTCCAGACTTATGGCCTGCTTCACAGTTACTTGTTTTTTGGCCACCAGATCCACTATTTTAATGAATTTTCTGCACCGATGTCCTCCATATTGTGGTGGAAAACTTCTTAAAGGTACAGAAACATAACAATTGAATACCTCTGGAATGGTTTGTTTTTTTCACATGAAATGTGGAGTGTGTTGAGTAGATGTCAAGGAGATGTGAATTATGCTGTTCACATGTTTGAAAAATAATTTGCTGCCGAGCTACTGTGTGACACAGTTAACATTTTGTGCATAGTGTTCTGCATAGTGCTACTGCCTTTAAATTTACAGCATAGGTAGCCCAAGTGGCATGACAGTGCCTTGCAGTGGTTTTGTGTGTAAAACATTAACAGGTGTGGAATTATGCAACTCTGATAAATGAAAATTTGGTTCATTGCACTTCAATAACTTCTGAACCATGTGTGCAATTTGCCTGGAATTTGGAATGTATAAAGATTTATAACTCATCTTTCACTGTACCAATGTTTGGGTCACTGGCACTTATGGTTCCTGAATTGTACATGTTACATTGTTTGCTCATGGTGCTGTGCAACCGTTAAATGGATATACACAGAATTCTGGACACACGGTGTGCCATGGTACATATCTTCATTTACAAATTTTCATTTCAGTCAGCCATACAGTTTTTGCACAGTGAAGTGACAAAAAATCATATGGTACCCCGTCCTCCCACCACCACATTCCATTCACTATTTATAGTGCACATTCTCAAAAAGAAGGGAAATTCATGGCAAAAAATTCTGTTTAATGCATTAGTTAGGGTTGTTCCACAGCAGCAAAAGTGATGAAATTCGGTGTTAGGGGTTGCCACCCCTTGCACCCCATGCTCAGCCAGTCCCCACCAACAGGCATCAGGGTGCATTGGGGTCATCGGTCCTGACTCTCACCCATTCTCCTATACAGCACCTCCTCAGCTTATTTACACATTGAATGGGGTGAGGAGTTGGGGCGATGATTGCTGGCAGCATATTGACAGGGGCGAGAGGGTGGTATGGTGCAAGGTGGCAACCCAACATCGAATTTCCTCACTTTTCACTGTGGAACAACCCTAACTGAGCTGAGACCTAAAGGCCAGTGGGGCACAGGACCCAAGGCAGCATGGGTTCACACAGGAAGGTCATGTCAGATGAATCTAATTTATTTCTTTGACTGGGTGACCAAAGTAGTAGACCAGGGAGGGGCTGTGGACATGGCCTACCTAGACTTTAGCAAGGTATTTGACACAGTCCCACACAAAAGATTAAAAGTCAAATTAACCAGCCTGGGAGTGGGTCCCAGGGTGGTAGCCTGGGTAAAACATTAGCGGGACAACAGGACACAGAAGGTAATTGTAAATGGAGTCCACTCTGAAGAAAGAGGGGTTACTAGTGGGTTACCACAGGGTTCAGTCCTTTTTAATGTCTTTATAAGTGACATTGCAGAGGGACTGGAAGAAAAAGTATGCCTTTTTGCAGATTACACAAAGATCTGCAACAGGGTTGATACACAAGGAGGTGTGGAAAGGATGAGAAGGGACTTTTTTTTTTAGTTGTTTAACCAGGAGTAGCACACTAAGCTGAAAGCTTTTTTACAGGTGTGACCTGGGAGCACAGGGAAGTTAAGTGACTTGCTCAGGGTCACACAGTATTCAAGTGGAAGCTGTGGGATTCAAACCCAGGACTGGTCTGCTGGATGTCACCAGATTTGCAGCTCAGAGCCTTAAACCACTGTGCTATACTGCCTCCACTTGGCAAAGTTGGAGGAATGGTCAGAAGTATGGCAGCTTGGATTCAATGCAAAGAAGTGTAAAATAATGCACCTGGGAAACAAAAACCCAGAGGAAGATTACACAATGGGGGGGGTAGTAACAACAAAAATGGAAAGAGACCTGGGGATAATCATATCAGATGACCTTAAGGTTAGTAAGCAATGTGAGAAGGCAGTAGGGAGGGCTGGAGGATACTGGGGTGTATTGGGAAATGCATCAACAGCAGAAAACAGGAAGTTGTTATCCCTCTGTACAGACAGTCGGTGAGACCCCATCTGGAGTACTGTGTCCAGTTCTGGAGACCCCATCTCCACAAGGACATAGACAGGATGGAGGCAGTCCAGAGGAGGGCAACTAAAATGGTGCAGGGTCTGCAAGAGAAGCCATACAAGGATAGACTAAAGGAGCTTAATATGTATACCCTTGAGGAAAGGAGGAAGAGGGGAAACATGGTAGAAACTTTTAAGTACCTCAGTGGAACCAACAAAGTCCAAGAGGGTAGCATCTTTCAGAAAAAGAGATGCGCAAGAACAAGGGGACACAATTTGAAGATGGGGGGGACAGCTCAGGGGCAATGTGAGGAACTATTTTTTCACAGAGAGGATGGTGGACACATGGAACAGCCTTCCTGAGGAGGTTGTGGTGTCTAAAACTGTGGGAGAATTCAAGAATGTATGGAACAGACATAAGGCAATTTTTGTGGTAGGATAGAAAGAAATAGGCTGTTGGTTAACTAGGATCTGCAGTTCATCCTGTAGGTAGGGAAATGGGCAGACTAGGTGGGCCAAGCATTCCTTATCTGACATCAAAGTCTATGTTTCTATGTTTCTATTTTTCTAGGATGCATTAAACAGAGTTTTTTGCCATGAATATATATATATATATATATATATATATATATATATATAGGCCCAGATATTCAAAGGTTGCGCATGGCACAACATTGATACGCCCCGGCATGATATTCAAAAGGGGAAAGTGCATGGCACAAATCCCGATGCGCCGGAGTACATCATTAATGTATGCAGGTGCAGGTAGGGGGGGCGTGCCCATGCATACCCTGCACAGCCTGATATTCAGCCCGGGTTGTGCAGAGCCATGCATGCACAACCCCTACCTGTGCCAGCATAAAGTTGATCCAAAAAAAAAGGAACAATGGATGACCACCCACAGGTGAGCTGCCACATTGCAGGGTGCAACTCGGCAGCTGCCACCTGTGGGTGGCTATCCAAGCTCCGGCTGCACCTGGTGGTGCCCCCCATGCCCGATCGTGGGCATTTGTAATAAAAGAATAAATATGTCCAATATTCCTGGTGGTCTAGTGGACCGCTGTCTGCCCAATCATGGGCATTTGTAATACAAAAATATTATATGTCCACTATCACTGGTGGTCAAGCTGTACCCCCCTCTCCACCGGCACACTGAGCCCCACCACCCCACTCCCCCAGTATGGTACAGGCTGCATGCCCATTGGCTCACTCTGTGGGCCAATGGGCATACAGCCCTACCGATGGTTTCATTTGGTAGGCAGTGGGGTGGCAGGTGGGTGGGGTGCTGCTGCTTGCCGGCTGACAGGGGGGAGCAGGGCGAGGGCTCAGTGGGTGGGTGGAGGGGGCACCGCTAGACCACCAGGATATTGACATTTTTATTTTTATATTGCAAATGCCCACGATTGCCCAGACAGCGGTCCACTGGACCACCAGGGATATGGGATATATTTATTCTTTTATTACAAATGCCCATGATAGGGCAGACAGTGGTCCACTGGACCACCAGGGATATTGGACTTATTTGTTCTTTTATTACAAATGCCCGTGATTGGGCAGACAGCAGTCCACTGGACCACCAGGGATATTGGACATATTTATTCTTTTATTACAAATGCCCACGATTGGGCAGACAGCGGTCCACTGGACCACCAGGGATGATAGGGATTTTATATATTTACTTAGCCCGTGATCGGGCGGGCAGGTCCACTGAACCACCAGGGATTTATGCTTTTCCTGTTTTTTACTGCAGCCTGCAATCAGGCTGTGGAGCACATTGCCGGCTGCAGGGGGCGTCGGTCCCTGATGACTGTTGCCTGGCAGGGCACCAGGTGCAAGTCATCGGGGATTGGCGCACCTGCATGCAAATGGGGCCTGATGACATGCAAATGGCCCCATTTGCGCCTTGCATACATTATGGCCCCATTTGCATGTCAAATTTTGAATATTGCGATTGCTGTGCATAGCACAATGGAACTTGAACTAGTGCATCCCCATGCTCCACTCTGGCCACTTGCGCTGGTGCAGTGACACTGCACCATGCACACTGTGGGTGGCCAGGGTGCGATATTCAACTATGCTGTGCCATGGTGCAGCTCCGCTGAATGTCGCCCAGTGCACACCCCTGCGCAGACAAGTTGCACTACACCCAAGCTTGCACCACAGCCTGGCGCAGTTTGAATATCTGGGCCACAGTCTTTGCAAAAAAACTGCATTAATGCAACAGTTAGGGTTTTTTACAGCAACAAAAGCAAGGAAATTCGACATTAGGGTTTTCAGCCTTTAGTCTGACTCCCCCCCTCTGCCATACATACACACACACACAGACACACACGCACATACACACACACACACACACACACACAGAAAACACAACTATGGGGGCAGTACAAGGCAAGACAACCAATCACAGACAGACACCATAATGCAACAGAAATAACATGCAACTTCTTAAACATACCACAACAGGCATCCATCATCATGTTTCACCAACTGTGTCACTTCTGCTGCCATTCCAGTCTGTTGGGCGGGTACAGCAACATCCGGTTGAAGCATCTCAGATGGAGCTACCAGTTCATCTGTTTCATCACTCATATGATCTTGTTATACAGAAATGGAAAATTTGCTGGGAACACGGGGCAATGTTATTATGGACAAATATGAACTTGGTAGGAATACATGTTTTTGCTACTTATATTATGGTGCTATGCAGAAATGGGCAAGTTGGTGAGAACATGGAGCTATGCTGTTATGCAGAAATGGGCAAGTTGGTGGACCAAAGCAACTAAAAGGGCCACACACTGTCACCAATACATGAGCTGTACTTCTTATATTATACTTTTATGCAGAAATGGGTAATTGTGGGAAAGTTGGTGCAAGTGCAGTGCCCCAAAAGCTCCTGGGGTCTCACCAACTCATGTGTTTTTCTATTGATATTATGGTGTTATGCAGAATGGAAGAATTTGGTGGGAAGATTGGGCTATACTGTTATGTGGAAGAGGTCAAGTTGCTGGGAGTTCATTCCCACCAATACATGTGTCTTAGCAGTTATGTTAAGCTGTTGCACAGAAACGGACAAGTTGGTGGGGGCATGGGCTATGCTGTTATGCAGAAATGTTCAAGTTCATGGTAGCATGCTTTTACAGAAATTGGCAAGTTACTGGGGGCTCGGCCCCATGTCCTTACCAATCCATGTATTTTACTATTCATATTATGGTGTTATGCAGAAATGGGCAAGTTGGTGTGGACATAATGCTGTGCCATTATGCAGAAATGGCCAACTTGGTGATACCATGGCGCTATAGTTTTATGAACTAAAGAGCAACTTAGTGGAGGCATCGGGTATGCTCTCATGCAGAAATGCACAAATTGGTAGTAGCACAGTGCTATGGTTTTATGCAGAAATGAACAAGTTGGTGAGACCACAGGGAGGGTCAAAGGGCTCTGCACTACCACCAATACATATAGGATAGTGCATGAGTAACAGTTAACAACAGGACTATTCTTTCACCGAGTTGGTACTATGACGATGGATTACCTTGAGAGCACAGCTCGAGAGGTAATCCATCATCATAGTACCAACGAGATGAAAGAACAGCCCTGCCATGAAATATTACACATGCACTGATCTTTATAGTGCATTGTGGAATGTCCCATCTGGAAAAAAAAACATCTTTCTTTTTTAACTCATTGTGTCCTAGCCACCAGTTGGAGTCAGCAGATCACATTCCCCCATGTGTCCGAGAACAAATACAGACGTCAGCTGTACAGTCCCAGTGTGCTCCTGCTATGTGTGGAGTCATCAGTACCTTTTTCTGCCAGTCCTTGCCAGCCAATAGAACTATTGTTTTTTAAAACTCTTGGTGTGATATCTCACACTGGTAGCCTCCTCTAATTGGCTGGTATGTGTAGGGGTCCAATTGAAAAAAGATTAGAAAATGCCATTTCAAACTGTACGTCCTCATTTCAGTACTGCGTGGAGGTCGATTACAGCACGTCCCAGTTTGCCGCTTGTTGCACCCACTGAGCTACCTGATATAATTCCCTGACAAACTGCACACTTTCAGGTATTTAATTTGACAACTTTGATTTAATTTCTGTTTCAATTTGACTGTTTTCGGGGTCTGTCTTTGAGTCACCTTCAGCCAGATTCCCTACTTCCTGTTTCTGACTCAAATGAAAGCCCCCAGAAACACTCAGATTGGTACAGAAATGACTATTTATTGCTAGTTTTATTTTCTTTTTGGGCATCTGCTGTTAAGCTCTGTGCTCATGCTTGACATTACTCTATTATCATGTACAAGTGTATGTCAGCATTTGGCTTGCCATTTGTGCTTCTGTCCCCTTCTGTGTCCTGTACCAGCTGCTTTGCTTTGCTTTCAGAGCAGGACCCATGGAGGTGGTGGGAGGGGAGGCTGCGGGGGGCAGCGTGGGTGGCTGTGGAATGCTTTTTCAGCTGTATGATTGCAGCGGCTCCGGTTGCCTTCGTCATGCGGTTAGGGGAGGGAGTTTAGGGTGGAGCGGACAGGTCACCCTGGTTTCATCGGTGCTCCAGTTTGGCTTCCGCATCATTTCTCGGTGTTTTCCCGTGTGTTCCATGATGTATGCAGCTGGTGGATGGTGTTTGGGGTGGAGGGGGCAGGTCGCGGTGTTTCTCCATGTTTTGCCATCTGTTCCATGCCATTATGCGTTTGTGGGCTGGCGTTTGTGGTGTATGGGTTTCCTCTTCTGTGCTCTGGTCTTCAGCCAGGTATAATACTTCTGCAAATGTAATGGATGGTGTTTGTTTTTTGTTTTGGGCATTTTGTCATATGTATTGCCCACAAGCATGCATTTACTAGGCTGTGGTTGGGGGAGGGCATTGTGGGTGGGTAACGGCCAGGTAAAGGTACCTTTCCCCCAATTCGGTGGGGTGGCCACTGGGGGATTATATTTGGTTCTGCTATGTGCTGGGTGGGATGCACGGAGGGTGATGGGCCAGGGAATCCATGTTGTGGGGTGGTGGTGTGCGTTTGCCGGTGGAGGCAGGACTGTGACAACATGGCAACCATATTGTGTGAGCTGGCAGCAGGTCTGGGATGGAGGGGGGCACCCAGGCAACAGGCGTGGCTGTTTGTGGGATGGTGGCAGGTGACGCAAGGCCCCACAGCATCCAACAAAGAGCAGCACCTACTGCCTGGGTGATCCCTTTCCCGCCAAGACCTGGCGCCTGCTCACAAAATGGTGACCACGCCATCAGGGTCCTCCACCCCACCTCCAAACACACAAAACCATCCCACAAAATGGAGTCTCCTGGAGGTCCGTTGCCTCTCACCTGCAGCTAGATGGTTACAAGACAGATGTGATATACAGAGAATGCCATTTTGTGTTGTTGCCTGCTTTGGGGGGGTTGGGGAGGGACCACTGAACACCGTGGGGAACAGGCGTGGCTGTCTGTGGGAATGGAGGTGGGCGGCCATGAAAACGCAGCATGTGTAATCTAAAAGTCGCTGATATAGGTATTGTTACTGATTTGTGTAATACACTCTGTGCAAAGTGCCCCAGAAAGTCACAGAAATGCAGTTTCCATAGGCAGGAAATGTATTTGTGTGTGTTGTTGGTAAAAGAAGGTTAGGTCCGTTGGTGTTTCAGATGCAGTGCAGCGACATGTCAGTCGTTGAATGGGCTGCGCCAAATTAAAATGCAAAATACTGAGCTAAAAGAGGTCTGGTGAGTGAAAGTAAAGGGTAAAAGTGACAGAAACGTTACTGCCGAGTTGCCGGTAGGTGAGAGACAAGTGGGAGTGTTCAGAAAGAATAGCAAGTGTGGCTGCACACTGCAGATGACAGAGTTAGGCTGATTTCACTCACCAGACCAAGGGGGCCAACTGGAAGGGCTAATGGAGGGATGAAACTTGCATTACTTTGGGAGTAAGCCATCACCTTGTTCTAACTGAAGTAGTTTCTTTTCCTTTGGGTCAGTCCGGAACTGCTGTCACCGCCCATAATGTGTGATGAGCATAGCAGCTCTCTGCTTGACTGCAGACATATCTGTAATGGCCACCCACCACAGCATCTCATAGTGTACTGACAAGTGTTTTCATTGAGCAATTGCAATGATGATGTGGCGGTGCCATAGGGGTTGATGTGTCATCTGGTAGACTGAGGATTGATATGACTCAAAGGATTAAAAAGAATATAAAACAAAACTTCAGAAATAAGAGTGACGAGTGAGTATGCCAGTGTGCCCGTTTCTCTCCAGTACCTCTTTCAGTAAAATTTATGTGGAGTGCAGGTTTTAGCTCTGTATTTTGTATTTTAATTTGGCTGCCACATTGCCTGTTCTGTGTGTCACGCTGTCCATTGTGACACCAAGAGGTGTCAGTGTGGCTCAGTTGGTAGCACATACACCTGTGGACCACAAGGTCATGGGTTCTCGTCCAACACCGGGATTGGACTTGCACCAAAAAACATTCATTCTTCGCGTGCAGTATTGGGGGGGTGGGGTGATGGGCTGCTGAGGTGTGCCATCCTTCAGATGAGACGTTAAACCAGGTTCCCTTCTACCCATCCTGGTGGGTGTCCAGGTGGAAGTAAAAGAACACAGGGCAGTCTTCGCAAAGAGTAGGGAACATTACCGATGTCATCGCCAACATTCCCCTTCCCATAAAATTGATTCATGTGATTGTGCCGGATGTGGTAGGGTAATGTGCGATATGGCCACCACTACACATTCAGTCACTTCACCACCAGTGAAACATTGCTTGTAAAGCACTTTTGGATACACTGTGTATGAAAAGCACTATCTAAATTCGGATTCTTCCGGCTTTGTGCGTGGCGCTGAATATTTGGTTGAAGCAGAGTCATGCCGGGGGCGGATGAACACCGGAAGACACCAAATGGACCGCGTTCCCAGTCACCAACAGCTACAGCAGCTGCAATGGATGGAGTGTAGTGCATGGCATGGAGAGACATGCAGAGGTGGTGGTCCCGCATTTATGTGACTGGAACAGAACAAGAGACCACAGAAGATGACAAATTTGCCACAGAGGACTAAAGGAGCACAGCTAGATGAGTTTGGAAAGGCAAATATCTGACACAGACTACAGAAAATTGGTTGGAACTAATTTTTTATTTGTTCATCACAGGACACCAAAGACAGTAGGGTAGAGGTAGGACCTTTTGTTTTCTTTTTCATGTTATAAAAATGCCACAAACAACAATGGAGAGGATGGAAATACTTTAATTACAGAAGGACGATATAGACGAGAGGATGGAACTACTTTATTTACAGAAAGATGAAAGTCAACAGAGGAGAGGTTGGAACGACACCAGGTAAGGATGTTGAACTCGCTTCAGTGCAGTGACATCATCATGGGACGCCATCTGAAAAGGTAAGAAAAATGTAATTGTGATTGTAATAATTTTGTGGACATCTATGACATTTGTTGCCATTCTGTTTTCGGTGTTGCGACTTGTGGGCATTGTACCAAATACCATGGGTGCCACTGTGCACACAGAAACATAGAAACATAGACTTTGATGGCAGATAAGGACCACTTGGCCCATCCAGTCTGCCCATTTCCCTACCTACTGGATAAGCTGCAGATTCTAGTTAACCAACAGCCTACTTCCTGCCACCCCCCACTACAATTGCCTTGTGTCTGTCCCATGCATGTTTGAATTCCCCCACTGTTTTAGCCCCAACAACCTCCCCAGGAAGGCAGGTCCATGCATCCACCACTCTCTCCATGAAAAAAGATTTCCTCACATTACCCCTGAGCCATCCCCCCTCTATCTTTAAATTGTGTCCCCTTGTTCACACACATCTCTTTTCGAAAGATGCTACCCTCCTGGACTTTGTTGATTCCCTTGAGGTACTTGAACATTTCTATCATGTCCCCCCTTGTGGTAGGGCGTAGGTATATGTGGACAGTCAAAGAAAAAATGTCTCACCACTCCTTGCAATTTTCTTCAGTTTTAATTAGTTCCTCTTTCAGATATCACTCACATCAGGATAACACCAGAATGGCACAGTATTTTTCTCATCTTACACTTCCATTTGGACAGCAGACATTAGAACAGATGGCATCATCTCATATTTATAAATCTTCTAGGTGAGACAATAAACAGACGTAAACATCAAACAGGATATTCTGGCAGTTCTAAATCTTCCATTCTGAACATAAAATAACACAGTTTTTCAAAGAACTCCATAGAACACTTTTCAGCAGCATCTAGAGTACACCTCCAGGCCCACGGCACAACAGGATCTGGATCTCCACCTAGATCTTAATCTCTCTAACTGAATCAAATGTTCACCCTTTTACCAATCATTCAAACTGCGAACATAAGCATCTAAATCACAGGGTCCAAACAATAAAGACCTTTTTACCAGCACTCACCCCAAGGTCCACGCTAAGGAATAATATCCTAAAAATCTCAAAAAATACTATCACCAGCTCCAAATATATCTAACTTTCTCACTTAAAGGGGAAACTCCCAAATATACCAGAAGAAAAAACAAATCTCTAGCCCCATATATTATTATCTTTTCCCATTTTAAATCTCACAAAGCCACTCTGTGACACCCCTGTCCCTCCTTTCATCAAGGGTATACATATTAAGCTCTCTCAGTCTCTCTTCATATGATTTCTGATGCAGATCCTGCACCATTTTAGTTGCCTTCCTCTGGAGTGCCTCCATCCTGTCTATGTCCTTGTGTAGATGAGGTCTCCAAAACTGCACACAGTACTCCAGATGTGGTCTCACCAACTGTCTGTACAGAGGGACAACCACTTCCCTTTTTCTACTTGTGATGCCCCTTCCTATGCATCCCAGTATCCACCTGGCTCTCTTCACTGACTTCTTACATTGCTTACCCACCTTTAGATCATCTGGTATGACTACCCCCAAGTCCCGTTCCATTTTTTGTTGTTGTTAGTACCTCCCCTACTATTGTGTACTCTTCTCCTGGGTTTTTGTTTCCCAGGTGCATTACTTTGCACTTCTTTGCATTGAATCTAAGTTGCCATATGTCTGACCATTCCTCCAACCTTGCCAAGTCCCTTCTCATCCTTTCTCATCCTTTCTACCCCCCCCTTGTGTATCAGTTTTGTTACAGAGCTTTGTATCATCTGCAAAGAGGCATACCTTTTCCTCCAGACCCTCTGCAATGTCACCTATAAAGATGTTAAAGAGGACTGGACCCAGTACTGAGCCCTGAGGTACTCCACTAGTGACCCCCCTTTCTTCGGAATGTGTGTCACTCACTATTACCTTCTGTGTCCTGTTGTGCAACCAGTTTGCAACCCAGGCTACTGCCCTGGGACCCACTCCCAAGCTGGCTAACTTGATTATAAATCTTTTTGTTTGGGACTGTGTCAAATGCCTTGCTAAAGTCTAGGTAGGCCATATCCACAGCCCCTCCCTGGTCTATTACTTTGGTCACCCAGTCAAAGAAATCGATTAGATTCATCTGACATGACCTTCCTGCTGTAAATCCATGCTGCTTTGGGTCCTGTGCCCCGCTGCCCTCTAGGTACTCAACATTTCTTTCTTTCAGAAGTGATTCCATCATTTTCCCTAACACTGAGGTCAAACTTACAGGTCTGTAGTTTCCTGCTTCTGCCTTGCTCCCACTTTTGTGAAGGGGAATCACATCTGCCCTCCTCCAGTCCTCAGGTACCACCTCATCCTCCCTTGATTTGTTAAAAAGTGTGGTCAGTGGTGTCACTAGGTCCTCCCTTAGTTCTTTTAGGATTCTGGGGTGAATCCCATCAGGCCCCATTGCTTTGTCCACCTTGAGTTTTAGGAGTTCTTTCAGGACTCTTTCTTCTGTAAATGGACTGTTGTCAACCCCCTTACCCAGAGTGCTTCTATTGTTTGGTTTAGGTAACTCCTCCTCATCTTCTTTTGTGAATACTGAGCAAAAGTATTCATTCAGTATCTCTGCCTTTTCACTGTTTCCCTCTGCCCACTTCCCCTTTCCCTTATAAATCTTCACTATTCCTCCCTTAACCTTTCTATGCTCCCTAATGTACCTATAAAAGGTTTTATCCCCCTTCTTAACTGACTTGGCTATTTTTTCCTCAGTTTGGGCTTTTGCTATTCTGACTTCCTTCTCCACTTCTTTCTGCTTTAATTGATACAGTTCCCTGTCATGCTCCTTCTGTGATACCTTATACTTTTTGAATGCAGCCTTTTTCTCCTTAACCTTCCCTGCCACCTCTTTTGAGAACCATAGTGGTTTTTTATTCCACTTTGTTTTCTTTATCTGTTTCACACAAAGGCTTGTTGCCTCTATTATGGCAGTTTTGATTTTTCTCCATTGTTCTTCCACCCCTCCTTTTTGCCCATTTGCTAGTGTATTCCTCAGGTATTCACCCATTTTGCCAAAGTCAGGCCTTCTAAAGTCCAATATGCTTGTTTTTGTATGGCTTGTCTCCATGGTTGTGCTTATTGTGAAGCACACTGTGCAGTGGTTGCTTGTTCCCAGATGTCTACCGACTTCTAAATTTGTGATCCTCTCTTCATTTGAGAGTACCAGGTCTAGTATTGCTTCCTCCTGAGTGGGTTCCAACACTAGCTGTCTAAGGCCTGCCCCCCTGAAGGGCATTGAGAATGACCCTGCTCTCGGATGTGGCTGCAGTACATGTTATCCAGTTAACATCTGGCATATTCAGGTCCCCCCTTAACAGTATCTCCCCTTTTTCAGCCATTTTGAGAATGTCCTTTATCATTTTCTTGTCCATTTCCTCCCCTTGAGATGGGTGTCTGTATATAACCCCTGTGCAGATTGTGATGCCATTCCCTGTCTCCAAGGTGACCCAGAGTGCCTCTTGTCCTCCCCCTTTACTTTTTAGTTCTGTAGCTTTGATCCCTTCCCTAATGTATAGAGCTACTCCACCTCCTCTTTTCCCCTCCCTGTCCCTTGTATAGACTGTGTACCCCGGTATGTTAACATCCCAGTCATGTTTCCCCATGTACCATGTTTCTGTGACTGCCACAATATCCAGGTGTTCATATTCCTTCAAGGCTACTAGCTCAGGAAGCTTGTTTCTCAGACTATGGGCATTGGTACTCATTGCCCTCCATTTAATGTTGGCTTTATCCTTTTTCCCCCATGCCTGCTCTCTTTGCCCTTGTCTATTTTTCCATTTACCCCTGTCCTGCCCTCTGTTGAGCACTGTACCTCAGTGTTTACCTTACTACCCATCATGTTTTGTTGGGGGAGGCTTGAAATTTCGTGCCTCTTATTAGCACCTCCCCCCATGGCTAGTTTAAAAGCTTGCCAAGGAAGCATTTAAACCTGTCACTTAGGATCTTGGTTCCCTTCATGGACAGATGTAGACCATCATGCCAGTATAAACCTTCATCTCTCCAGGTGTACCCCCAGTCCCCAATGAAGCCAAAGCCCTGTGCTCTGCACCAGTTTTGCAACCATTCATTAAACTGCATGGTGTGTAGTACCCTAGCCTCACCCCTGCCATGGACTTGCAGCACCTCTGAAAAGGTAACTGTGCTTGCTACCTGTCTGAGGCCCCTCCCCAACTCCACAATTTCATCCTGCACTGCACTGATCCATGCCTAGCTAGGTCATTTGTCCCAAGGTGGACAATGATATCTAGTTCCCTCTCCTGTGATGCTGCTTCTGCAATCCTTAGGATTCACTTCTTGTCCCTCCAAGCCATGGCACCAGGCAGGCACCTTACTTCCCTCTCCTCTCCCTTCCCCAGATCTACCCCTCTAACAATTGAGTCCCCTATCAGAAGCTGTTTCCTTCCCCTGTGGTGTCCCTTGCCACCCTTCTGTGGGTCTCCCTTGTGGGTGTCCTCAGCATTCTTCTTGGTCTCCACTGAGGGTGCCATCATAGAGGAACCTTGCTCTGCCAGACTGGCATATAGTTTGCGTAGAGGTACAACTAGGGGTCTTCCCCTGTTCCACCACCCGTACCCTCCCAGAACTCACTGTGGTTCACCTGCTTTTCATACTTGCCAACCTCTGTGGCAGTGGTGCTTTTTGGGTGGGGGAGGCCTCCTTAGTCCTTGCCAGTTCAGCCTGGAGGTGGGCTACCTCCTCCCTCAGAGCTGACAGTTGCCTGCAAATAGGACAGCAACACAGTTTCCAGAATGTCTCCCGGAAAACTGCTGCCCCACAGCCAGTGCATTGCACCACTCCCCACATGTCCCTCTCCTTTATAATATACAATATGTAATATATATATATATATATATATATATATATATATATATTTTTTTTTTTTCTTTCCTTGAGTGGTGTGCTTGTATGTGTTGTGATGTCATGAATGCTCATTCTTACATGTGGGTGTATGCAAGAGTGTGCCGCCGTGCATCTTCGGATATTTGGGACTACCCTGTGTTGAATGTCATTGCACATGTTGGTGCGATAGAAAGACATGAAAAACTGGTGTTTTGTACCAAAGGACTAAAGGGGTACATGATGGCTAGGGGTGTGATGCAGAATATATCTGAATGATTGGCAAGTGAGATGGTGGAATATCATGAAAGAATGATGGAGTGTAGTGATGACACGAATGATGGTTCCGTGAGTTGACTGAGTTCACTTGCGACGAGTTCAGATGTAGTCTGTATCATACACTTGGCCATTCCAGTGCTTTTATTCAAGAGGACTGTTTTGTGCTGGGTTTTGGTTGCTTGCAGTAAGCAGTAATATATGGAGAATTAGTATGATATGTGGAGATATCTGGAGACATTGTGGCATATGGAGTTTTCATAATGCAGTAAGAATACTTGTTCTGCTCACTCCTATTGTGTATATTAACTGCTTTTAGTTTCAGAAAACTGAATTTGTTTTTCAGGTAGTACAAAAAAATGTTGATTATAACTGAATGCTTGGACCCGTTAGGAAGGTTATTTGTGCTGACAAAGTTATCTGCTGATACTTTGTCTTTCGCATATAAAATAAAAATTATGCACATTTGTTTGCGGTGGTGTGTGTGTGTGTTTGTGTCTGACAGTTGTCTGTCAAGACTGACCTAAGCAGCTTGAACAAAATGTACTTTTTTGACACTTGAGTGGGTATAAAAAAAAAAAACGTATAGATGACAATTGAATGCATAGCACTGTTGGAAAGGCAATTTTCTGCTAAACAAGTTTCATGCTGATACCATGTGTGTGTCATGTATACTTTAGGGAGCTATTTACATTTGTTTATGGCATGGTGTGAATGGCTGACATGTTTCCCATCATGACTCACCTAAGCAGCTTGAATAAAATGCACCTTTTTGACACTTTAGCAGGTATAAGAAAAATATCGTAATGAGTACAGTTGATTGCACAGCATCGTTGGAAAGGCAATTTTGTGCTGATCATCTTTCATGCTGGTATGTTGTGTGTATCATGTATACTTTTGGAGTTATATGCATTTGTTTATGATATGGTGTGTGTGGTTGAGATTCATCCCTGAAATCTCACCAAAGCACCATAGAACATAGAAACATAGAAGTTGATGGCAGATAAGGACCGCAAGGCCCATCCAGTCTGCCCATTTCTTTTTCTACCTTATAAATGTGCCATCGGCCTTTCCTCTGTCAGTGACCTATCTATTCATAGTCATTTGTATTGCTCCCTTATGCCTATCCCATGCCTGTTTGAAGCCCTGCACTGTATTCATAGCCACCACTTCTTGTGGTAAGCCATTCCATGCATCTACCACCCTTTCTGTGAAAAAGAATTTCCTCACATTCCCCCTTAATCGGCCTCCCTCTAATCTCATGCTGTGTCCTCTTGTCCTGCTATTTTTCTTATATTTAAACATGTTTGACTCTTTCACCTTGTTTATGCCCTTAAGGTGTTTAAATGTCTCGATCATATCACCTCTCTCCCTCCTTTGCTCAAGGGTATACATATTGAGCTCCGTTAATCTGTCTTCACATGTCTTCTGATGCAGTCCCTGCACCATTTTGGTTGCCCTTCTCTGGACTGCCTCAATTTAGTTAATGTCCTTGTGAAGGTGTGGCCTCCAATACTGCACGCAGTACTCCAGATGGGGCCTAACCAATGTCTTGTACAGAGGGATTATTACCTCCCTCTTATGGCTTGTGATACCCCTACTAATACACCCTAACACCCCCCTAGCCTTACCTACTGCTTTAGAGGTCTGCTTGGATGATTTTAGGTCATCAGTGATGATGATGCCCAAGTCTCTTTCTTCCTTTGTGACTGCTAGCAACTCCCCTCCCAGCCTATAAGTGGCTTCAGGGTTTCTCTTCCCTATGTGCATGATTTTGCACTTCTTTGCATTAAATCCCAGTTGCCACTCTTCTGACCATTCTGCTAGATTATCCAGATCTCTTCTCATTCTGCCCACCCCATCTGGATCATCTACTCTGTTGCAGATCTTGGTGTCATCTGCAAACAGACAAGCCTTACCCTCTAGTCCATCTCGGGGTCGCTAATGAAGATGTTGAATAGGACTGGCCCCAGGACTGATCCTGAGGTACCCACTTGTGACTTGCATCTCTTCTGACTGTATACCATTTACCACCACTCTCTGTTTTCTGCCAGTCAACCAGTTTGCCACCCAGTTGACCAACTTCTGACCCACCCGTAGCCTACCTAGCTTATTTATCAATCTTCTATGTGGAACAGTGTCAAAAGCTTTGCTGAAGTCAAGGTAGGCGACATCAACTGCTCCCCTTGGTCCACTACTCTGGTTACCCAGTCAAAGAAATCTATGAGATTAGTTTGACAGGACCTTCCTTTGTAAACCCATGCTGTCTTGGATCCTGTGCCCCTATGGATTCCAGGTGTTGCACTATCCTTTACTTAAGGAGTGCCTCCATAATCTTGCCCACTACTGAGGTAAGACTGGCGGTCTGTAGTTCCCGCCTCCTCCCTGCTACCACTCTTGTGGAGGCGGGATCACATGAGCCCTTCTCCAGTCTTCTGGGACCTCTCCTGTGCTCAGAGACTCACTAAACAATTCTGCTAATGGCTCTGCTAGTTCCTCCTTTAGCTCCTTAAGTACTCTGGGATGTATGCCATCAAGTCCCATTGCCTTATCCACCCTGAGCTTAGCAAGCTCTTGTAGGACCCTTTCTTTTGTGAAAGGAGTAGTGCTCACCTCCCTCCCCCCTGTGTCCATGATGCTGAGCTGTGGGCCCTGCCCTACCTTCTCTTCAGTAAATACTGAGCAAAAGTATCTATTTAGGATAGATGCCTTTACAGGGTCCTCCTCCACATGCTCCCTTTCTCCATTAAGCTAGCAATACCCCTCTGGACTTTCTCCTTTCACTAGTGTATCTATAGAAAGTCTTGTCACCTTCTTTACTGTTCGTGCTAGTGTTTCCTCAGTTTGGGACTTTGCCTGCCTTACTGCCTTACCTGCTTCCCTTAGGGCAGTTTGGTATGCCTCCTATCTTCATCCCGCTGTGTTCTCTTATATTTCCTGAAGGCCAACCTTTTGGCTCTGACCTTTTCTGCTACTGTATTTGAGAACCAAAGTGGTTTCCTTCTTCTTCTTTGCACTTCCTTTTCTGTCTAACACAATGGGATGTTGCTTCAAGTATTGTATCCTTAATGCTTGCCCACTTTGCCTGTACCTCCTCACCTGTGTTTCTTTTCCAGGGCTAGCTTAACTCTGTTGGCCATCTTATTAAAGTCAGCTCCTCTGAAGTCCCATATTTTTGCCTTGGAATGGGATGATTTAGATGTAGTAGCCAAATTGAACCATACCACGTGATGGTCACTGGCCCCCAGGTGACCGTCTACCTGGAGATCTGTGATCCCTTCTTTGTTAGTCAGCACCTTGACTAAAATAAAGAAAAAATATGTTTCACAGTAAAAAGATATCTTTTTTTTAACAAACATAATAGTAAAACACCATCTAATGTCTGTATGCTTAATATGGTGTTGATATTTGACGTAATTTGCAATAAAAAATGGCTTATTTTGCTTTTTTTTAGAGAAAGAAATCTTTTTTTTTCCGGTTTCGACCAGCATAGAAAAAAACTAAATTACTTATCATTACATGCATACCACCATTGGAAAGGAAATGGTGTGCTGAATAACTCTGCCACTCATACTTTGTGTCTAGCATGTACGGTTATTGAGCTATTAGCATTTGTTTGCTCATGCTGACGTTGGCTTGATTTGCTTAGAAAGGCCCAGGATTCACTGTTAAAAGTATACAGGACATTCAGGACAGAAGTGGTGTAATCTCAGAGTGAGCCTGTGGAAGCAAAGTGTTAGATCATTTTTACTGAGGACGTATGTGTGCCCTGTCAGTATGTCCTGTCAGATTGCTGCTCGAGGGCACCATGTGTGACATCCGCACTGCAGCAGAATGAAAAGTCATTCTGCTGTCCTGCAGATGTCACTTTTTGGTTCTGCTGCACTGCAGACATCACTAGTGCAGCAGAACAACATTTTGATGGAGATGGATTTTGATGAACAATGACATTCCACAATACACTATAAGTGCTTTACTATCTACAGTATGCTATTATGTAGAAGGCTGTATGCATCAAAGAGACTGAAATGGCAGCAGAAGTGGTACAGTTGGTGAAACATGATGATGGATGCCTGTTGTGGTATGTTTAAGAAGTTGTATGTTATTTCTGTTGCGTTATGATGTCTGTCTGTGATTGGTTGTCTTGCCTTGTACTGCTCCCCATAGTTGTGTGTTCTCTGTTTGTGTGTGTGTGTGTGTGTCTATGTGTGTGTGTGTGTGTGTGTGTGTGTGTGTGTGTGTGTGTGTGTATGTGTGGCAGTGGGGGAGTCAGATTTAGGGTAGAAAACCCTAACGTCAAATTTCCTTGCTTTTTTTGCTGTAAAAAACCCTAACTGTTGCATTAACGTAGTTTTTTGCAAAGAATTTCCTAACTTTATGAGAAAGAAATAACAATGAGAGGTTCTCTTACCACAGTGTATCTAAACAAGTTTTTGAAACCTTTATAAAAGAGACATTGGCAACAATGCCTCACCCAAGTTATCACTCCACCCTTGCATAACAAGTACTGCATCCTGATTGCAGAGCCGTAGCCCAACTAAGGCCATGAACATTGTTTGTTTGTTTGTTTATTCAAGGTAAAAACCAATTGAGTAAAAAACTCATTCACAATGGTAACCTTTATAAAAATACAAAATACACTTCAACATTCAACATAATAAATACAATTAAACAACAATCATCAATACAAAACATAAAAAAAAGAACATTAATAACAATTACAAGGTTCCTGCATAGATATCAGGTGTCTTCTTAGATGGGATGTGGATAAGGGCTTACCAGTCTTTTGCTTGTATTCGTGAGGAAGGCTATTCCAACATATCGGAATATAGTTACTAAATAAATACTGGGATCATTTTGATTTTACAAGGGGGACAACTATATCTGTAACAACTTGATTTCTCAATGTCAATTCAACACTTCTAAATGAAAGTCTATTCTTTAGATATATAGGGACAGAACCCAACCCACATTTATAAGCAAACAGCTGTTTATGTATCATTCTTCTCCTACTTAATGATAACAAACCCGATCTTTCATAATGTTCGCAATGATGAGTAAGTTTTGGACACCTGAGAATCAGTCTGGCAAGACGATTAACTTGAACATCTAACTTTGTTATTCGATCCCTAGTGGCTCCATTGTATAATACGTACCCATAATCGATTAAAGGGAAAATCTGCATCTTAACTATCAGGTCCATTGTCACAGAGTCTAAGCAATTTTTATTCCTAAACAGGAAACCCACCCACTTGTCAACCTGGGAGATCAAATTATCTACATGCAAATTTCCTGACCCATAATTATCTAACCAAAATCCCAAATATTTATATTGATTAACTAAACCTAACCCCTCCCCTCTGTTATCCACAGTTTCCAAAATCAAGTTATCTTTCTGTTTCATAGACGACCCAAACAACATGCATCTAGTTTTTAAGGAATTAAGTTTTAACTTCAAGTTGACAAAGTACTTTTCCATATTGTTAAAACTTTTCTGCAGTGTACGTTGTATTACTGAAACTGATTCATCCGAACAGTATAAAATGGTGTCATCGGCATACAGGTGGTAACAAGAGGCCCCCACATAATGCCCAAGATCTTTCAAATATACTAAGAATAATAAAGGACCCATAACTGATACTTGGTGCACTCCTCTCCATACCACCTGCACAGCTGACACAGTTCCATTTACAACTGTTACCTGTCATCTGTCAGAAAGATAGGTGATAAACCAATCCAAAACTGAATGGCTCATCCTTACCTCAGACAGTCTCATGAGCAAATTCTGATGATCAACTGTGTCAAAAGCCCTGGAGAGTGCCGGCCCGGTGGCGCTGAGGGTTGAGGCGCTAGACACCACACCTCGCGCTACGCCGGCGGCCCGGGTTCGGGAGCGGACTCAGGCGGGGGGTCGGTGGGGAAGGAGGATCGGCGTCCCAGCGGATGCTCTCCTCCCTCAGGGGTGGGTGACCAAGAGCGCTCTGCGTTCTGCATCCCTTCCATAGCGGTGGAAGCACCGACAGTAGGAAGGGATGGGCTGGCTCACCGGTCCGGGAGCGGGAGGGACATCGCGGCGCTGAGGGCTGGCGTCGTCAGCGCGTAGCCACTCGGGACATCGTCCCCAGCGCACGGCGTCCCAGGGGGCGTGGGCGTAAGGGGGGAAAACCGGAAAAACACCTCCGCTGCCCTAGATGAAGTCCGCCCTAAGTCTGCCCGGACCACCTACAGGGACAGACCCCAATGTGCCAGGGAGAGGAGAAAGGGCACTCTAGGGGCAGATCCCTAAGGTGGGGGTCGGGGGACATGAGCGGATGGAAGGAGGGGGCACCGGGGGTAGGGAAGGAGGATAAAGATGAAAAAAATAAAAAAAAAAAGCCCTGGAGAGATTGACAAGAATTGCACCACTATAACATTGGGCATCAATTGCCCTGCCTATCTCATCCAGGACCTCCGATACGGCCATCACAGTGCCATGAGACCTCTGAAAACCTAACTGATATGGATCCATCAGATTTTCTCTTTCCAAATGCTCCATCAACTGTCTTGCCAACAGTTTCTCCAACACCTTACTAATCAGAGGTAATATCATCATAGGTCTATAGTTGGACAGTTAGCCAGGATCACCCCCCTTAAAAATGGGGATGATTCTGGCCAACTTCCAACCTTCTGGGATACATCCCTCCTCTATCGCATGATTGAACAGGTAGGTTAATGGATCCAAAATGTGGGTTGCTGCATATTTCAGCATCCTTGGAGACAAACCATCAGGGCCACTACTCCCAGAGACGTTTAATTGCAATAAAGTTTCTAGCACCTCACCACTTAGTACGGCATCAAAAACAAATTTAGAGTCCTCTTCCATATGACTTACAAGTTTAAAAAGAGGTTCATTAGGGCTATCAAAAAAATTACCCAACTCTATAAGTTAATCATTAAACCTATCAGCAAGTGGCAACTCTCTCCCAAAGGATTCCTCCCCAGATAAATTAATAGGTGTCTTCCCCCTTATCTGTCCCTTTAATTCCCCTGGAAGTCCCCAAAATTTCCCAGGTTTCCCTACTGAGTCTTTGGTTTTGGCCTTGTAATACTTATTTTTAGTATCCCTTAGTTTGGCCACATATAGGTCTCTTGATTTCCTGTATTGTTGCCAATCACAAATCTTTCCCGAAGCTCGTGCCAGTGCCCAAGCTTTATTTTTAGCAAGCATTAACTTAAAAAGTTTAGTAGTATACCATGGGGCAGAATTACCTTTTATTCTCCTAGTAATCTCTGGCATCCCTCAGCCTGTCTCACCTCCAACATGCACCTACACGCTGATGATACCATTACCTATGCCTCAGGCTCATCCCATGTCAGTGTTCACCCAAACCTACAAAGTGATTTCAACCGAGTACAAGCCTGGCTCCTGAAAAATCAGTTAAAACTCAATGCAAAAAAAAACTGTCTCCATGGTATTCAGCACAAGACAAAAACTCGCCTTCCTGCCTGCCCCCCTCTGATCTCCACCCTGGATGAAATACCCCTTGAGTCTGTACCCACTTTTAAGTACCTGGGAGTCTGGCTGGATGCAAACTTCAACTTCTCCACCCACGTCGACACCATCTGCACCAAATTCCAGCCCAAACTTGCCATTCTCTACTGCCACAAAGAGTGCCTCCCCCTCCCTACTCGGAGTGAACTCATATGAAAAACCATCCTACCAGCACTGGACTATGCAGACATCATTTACAGCACAGCCCCCCTTCCCTTGCAAAACTTGATGTCCTGCTAAACTCCTTCATGTGCTTCACCACTGCCTCCCCCCCACTCACTCATCACTGTCAACTATTCTCAACTCTATCTTTGATGCAACTCTCACATAGGCAGACCACCCATAGCGCTTCACTCATAGTTAAATATTGGCTTGGCTCCTTTCCCCTCTACCTCTCCTCCCGCCTCTCTCAAGCCAACCCCCCTGGCTACTCACTTTGCCATAGACACGCACGTACCTTCCACCTCTCATACCCCCTCTCAGCCTCTGGGCAAGCTGCCTTTTCCTATCGACTCCCACTCCTATGGAACAACCTCCCACCCAACCTCCACCTGGCCCCTTCCCTATCAGCCTTTAAACAGCTCCTCAGGCTTCTCCCTCCCACTCCCCTGCCACAACTGTGCACCCAACCCCTCCTTACCTGGACCTAATACTACCCTCAGTAGCCTCGCCAGGTAAATAATAACTCCACATGCCAGCTCTTACTGCTAAACCACCCCCCCACCAGTACCCTCTCCCCGAAAACTCAATTTTTGGTTAATCCACTACTGTAAATATGTAAAGACACACACTGTAATTTACAGTAATATGGTCTAGAGATGTAATGAAATGATTTTTTTCCACTCTGCTGTTCAAACAAAAAGTGAAACCTCACTACCAAACTCTATGTAATGTACTATACTGTATTATTCATCTGTTACTTGATATTTGCTGTATTTTTCTGCCTCCCACCTTGTACTACTTGTACCCGGGTCACACCTGGAAATGAGCCTCAGCTCACTGTGCCTTTCCCAGTCACCAGTTTTAAATAAATAAATATGCCTATTACATACAAGGAGAAATTCTGACACAAAATAATCCCAAGCCAGGTTTATCTCGGATATTAGTTCTAGACAATCCCACTTAACATTCCCTAGATCTGCTAAAAAGGAAAAATAATCAAACATTTCATAAGATCTTACCTTCGGGATCCTAGAGGGTCCTTTCACTTTAGTTTTCCCTTTTTGATACCAACTGCACAGTAGGTATGACACTCATGAGTTACATGTCCTCAGCCACGCAATGCCTCCACCCTCTCAGACCAGTAATTGCATACTGAGTGCAGACTCACAGCAAACTAAGGCATTGCACATTAACAGTATACCTCTCTAATGGCAGCTGCACACAATTCAGAACTGTGAGGACTTGCATGACCTCAGCCAGGCAATGTCCCTCCCCAAACAGGTAGTACATACTGAGTACAAAGCCACAGCTGAACTAAAGCCATGTACATCAAAGTCATACATCTGTGATACCAGCTGTGGAGTAGTCATGAATCTCATGAGTTGCATGGCCTCAGCCAGGCAATGCCCCCCAAACCCCCAGACCAGTAATCAGATGCTGAGTACAGAACCACAGGCCAACTAAAGTCATGTACATCAATGGTATACCTCCCTCATACCATCTGCAGGAAACTTAGAACACTGAGGACTTGCGTGATCTCAGCCAGGCAATGCCTCCCCAACAGGTACTGGATCCTCAGTGCAGAGCCACAGTCCAACTAAGAGCATGAACATCAATGTTATACCTCTGTGTATGAACTGTATACTAGTTATGACACTCTTTAGTTGCACAACCTCAGCCACTCAATCCCACCTCCCAGACCAGCAATTGTATTCTGACTAGAGACCCACAAGCCAACTAAAGCCATGGACATAAACAGTATGCCTGCCTCATACAAGCTACACACAAGTTAGAACACTGAGGAGTTGCTTGGCCTCAGCCAGGCAATTCCCCCCCAAACAGGCACTGGATCCTGAGTGCAGAGCCACAGGGCAACTAATGACATGAACATCAATAGTATACCTCTGTGATGCCAACTACAGGCTAGTTATGACACTCATGAGTTGCATAGCCTCAGCCAAGCAATGCCCCCCACCCCCACGAACACATTCTGCATCCTGAATGCAGAGCCACAGCCCAACTAAGCCCATCAACATCAACAGAATACCTCTGTGATACCAACTGCAGACTAGTTATGACACTTATGAGTTGCACGGCCTCAGCCAAGCAATGCCCCCCACCCAAACAGGTACTGCATCAAGAGTGGAGAGCCACACCCAACTAAAGCCATGGACATCAATGGCATACCTCTCTGATACCAACTGCAGACTAGTAACGACAGTTATGAGTTGCATGGCATCAGACAGGCAATGTCCCCACCCCTCCAGACCATGCACTGGATGTTGACTCCAGAGACATAGTCCAACTAAACCCATTACATGTACAGTATACCTCTTTGATTCAAACTGCAGACTAGTTGTAATGCTCATGAGGTGGACTGCATCAGCCAGGCAATACCCCCCGAACAGGAACTGAATCATGAGTGCAGAGCCTCAGATCAACTATGGCCATGAACATCAATGGCATAGTGGTGTGATGGCAGCTGTACACCTGTTAGAACTCAGAGGAGTTAGATATCCTGAGCCATGCAATGACCCACTCCTCCTGAAACCAGGTACTTAATGTTCACCACAGAGCCACAAGTAAACTGAGACTGTGAACATCAATTGTATACATCATCGATACCAGCTGCACACATGCTAGGACACTGAGTGGTTGCATGGTGCCAGTCAGTCAATGCTGCCATACATGTCCAGATCGCTTAGTGTATCTTGAGTGCAGAGCTAAAGTCAATGAAAAGGTGTTGACATATACAAGATACATTACTGATACCAGTTGCACTTGTTAGGACAGTGGCGAATCACATAGGCTCAGCCAAGCAATGACCCCCAAGCCCCATAAATCAGTCACAGGATCATAGGTGTAGAGAGAGACACCAACTAAAGTGATAGACATCAATGGAATACTTTCTTATAGCAGTAACACACATATATTTTTAGGAAGGAGCCAAATACATTATTGTAAAAGAATAATATTTAATAATAAAAGTATTCATTACTGTATACAATAATGTTTTTCTTAATAGTCATATAAAAATACTAAAATAAATAAATGTTTTCTTCACATGGGGAGGGGGAAGGAATAATTAATAAAACATTTATAAAATAAAAGTAGTTAAATAAATAAATAAAAGTGTTGTTTCACACTAGGACTGGCAGGGGACGTATAAGTAGAAAAAAAGGGAAAAAATTCTAACAAATATTTAAAAGAATAGGCAGAAGTGACAGGGAGGTGCTGGCCATTCAGGCTGTTGTGCCTTGGGGAGAGGAGGAGGAGGAAGAGGAAGAGGAAGACTGCGCAGGTGCAGGTGGGACTTGGTGCCCCTCATCTGTAGGTGGTGGTGGTGCTGTGGGAGGGGCACCTTTGAGGGGCTCTTGTTGCTGAGAAGCTGCAGAGAGTTTGTCATCCTGGTCATGCTGCAGGTCCTGTCAGAGCAGATGGTTTATGGCTTCCGTGGCCTCCAGCTGGTTCTCAGCTAGCCACACCATGAGACCATGTGCGGTCTCGAGTGAAGCAACAGAGGCCTCCTCCATCTTCCTTAGTGAACAAATTGCTTGGGTGA
Source organism: Neoceratodus forsteri (assembly GCA_016271365.2). Lineage (NCBI taxonomy): Eukaryota > Metazoa > Chordata > Ceratodontiformes > Ceratodontidae > Neoceratodus > Neoceratodus forsteri. Next base: position 249,424,553 of record CM057455.1, read on the forward strand.
GTCCCTCTTGCTTTGCTCCAGCCCACGGGTGTCTACTAAGGCCGCATGCCCTACGCGCCCATGACACAGCAGCAAATCAATCATTTCACCATTTTGATTGATAATATAATTAAGTTTTGCTGCAGTGTCATGGGCGTGCTGGGCTGCAGCCCTGTTACCACCCTGCACGGCCTCGAGCAGCTGGCTGAGAGTACTGCTGATTGTGTTGAGAACAGCAAGCTGCCCTGTGGAGACAAAAATGACAAGAAGAGACATGTCAGTAAACTAAGATGTTCTCTACTCTTCTGGTAATATACTGTAGTTAAGGTTTTTTTTATTAATGACAGAGGAGATGTATTAACATCTATAGTACATCAGTATAGCTGTGTTTATTTTATTATACTGTCATTAAACTCTGTTGCTGACACATTCGGACCCCCTCCCTTCAGCTCCTGTAACCTGCCACTCCTTGCAGCACAATGTGCCAGTATGAACCCCCACACTAGCTCTCGATAAATGCTGCTTCTTGCAAAGACCTGAATTCCCTGTGTATGCCAGCATGTGCAGCACTTGCACAATGATGAAATATGATGATACCCCCACCCAGCTACCCTCCCAAGCCCACCATCTCCCTGCATCTTAGCATGTTCTGACAAGCTGAAGAGCTCAATAATATATAGCAGAACTCAAGTGGAAAAGTGCACTCACAGAAAGTACATATGCATGCTACAGTTGTGTTATAATAAAGTTATTTGCACAGTACTCTGTGATTTATTTTCTTCTCATCAGGTTTCTCAAGCTGAGAGACTACTGTTCAAATAAGTAGATTGTGACACAAGTGGAGCACACGTATCCCTGGTCTACATGCACAAACTCTGCTTCAACAGTGAATCTGACATTGAACAACATGAACACTAGTATTATAGATTGCTCTTATTTGCAGAATTACTATCTGGCATACCTGTGAACAAAACTACAGCAAAATAAAACAAATTTAGTAGCTGTTGTTAGATTTGTTTCATACAGTACCACATAAAATATTGTAGATTCATTGGTCATACCACATGACAAGAGTTTAATTAATCCTGCAGTACATCCACAGTTAAAGGTAAATATAACTATTTAAACTTCTAGTTAAGGGGAACTTTTGCCACCTATCCCCCCTTTCCGAGTGTTGCAGCAGCTCTTGTTATGGCTTTTCATCTTTCCTGGCAGCAGATGCAGTGAAACATCACCACAAGAAACAACGAAAAGCACAGCTGAATTCGGGACATTGATGGACTGATTGGGGAACCAATGTGTCAGCTGCAGAGGTGGGGCTTGTAGATTTAAAAGTCCACGCTGCTTGTTTGTCCCCACTTCTAGTCAAGGAGAACTTTTACCACCTATCCCTCCTTCCCAAGTGTTGCAGCAGCTCTCGTTAGAGCTTTTCATCTCTCCTGGCAACAGACGCAGTGAAACATCACCACAAGAAACAACGAAAAGCACAGCTGAATTTGGGACATTGATGGACTGATTGGGGAACCAATGTGTGAGCTGCAGAGGTGGGGCTTATAGATTTAAAAGTCTGCGCTGCTCACTGCGCGAGTGTGTGAGTGACGCTAGCGCCACTCCAAGTTGAAAAAGAAAAAAGTACAAGTAAAGGGGATTTTCCTGGTAAATAAATTGGTGTGATAGAGTTCTTGGATATCTCTTCTCACTTTGCAGGTAGGGAGTACATAAAAGATTTTGTATTAAGGTGTTGGAGTTAGCCTGCCTGTAGAGCAGGATTAGGCACCCGAGAATATTGGAGTTAACCTTTATTAGAAAATGCCTTCAGTAAATGTGTTAGGGTATTTAATCCTGGATTTGATTTTTGCAGGTGCAATATTTAGCGAATCAGACCCAGGAATAACTAAAACAATTTGGACAGTTACTACTTCAATCCATCTCCACCAAGATGGACATGTGTTTTTAAGTAGAATAAATAAATTTACAAACTGCTGGAACAAGTACATGCAAGCAGGTAGTAAATTGAAGGGTTTTTTTCCCAAATTTTAACAAATCACCTGAAGGTTTTATGGATTCATGTTATTTGGTATTGATTTTGGGGGGTGATGTTGAGTTGAATCCAGGACCATACCTCTCAACTGTACCACATTACGAGGAACGTTCCTCGTTTTATTTCAGAAAAGGTCCCTGTTCCACATTGTGAGGAGTTGTTCCACATTCAAAGTCAACAGTTTAAAGCAAAAATCTATAGTAAATGATAGAAAAAATAACATAATAAATTAATAACAGACATTCTGAACATAAATGCAACATTTTAACAGTGTTTTGAGCTTCTTAGGTAAAGATTTGATTAAGTGTTCCACATTTTGCCCATTTGTTCCACATGTTGATAGGCAATGTTCCACATTTGGGGGACAAAAGGTTGAGAGGTATGTCCAGGACCCAATGTCACAAATGAAATAACTGTTTTGCATGACAATGCTTGTAGTATACCCAGGAAGTGTGATCTGCTGGCAACCATTATAGATTCTCAGAATCCGTGTATACTGGACCTAAGTGAAACCTGGCTCAGTGATAAAATCAGTACAACTGAAATGGGTGTGCCAGCATGTCAGATTTTTAGATAAGATAGAAAAGGTAAAGGGGGAGGGGTAATGTGTTTTGTTAAAAACTCATTAGGGTATGCTGAAATAATGATGGCAGGAAGTGAGGATAATATAGATTATTTAGTTATCTCTGTTGTCCATTAAAATTTAGTAGTAGCTGTGATCTATTCACCCCCCAGTAGAAATTTAAAAATTATAGAGGGGGTTTTGAATAAAATGGGGGATTATATAAATGATAGACCTGTTGTTTCGATGGGGGATTTTAATTGCGATTGGGCTAATGTAAGAGGAAGACAATTAAAATAAATTACAACTGAAATGGGACTTACACAATTGATTAACTCACCCACAAAGTACACTGATACTTCAGTAAAAGGATCTATATTGGATTTAATTTTTGTTTCTCAAACTCTTAAAATAAAGGATTTAGGAATCTTGCCCCCCCCCCATTTTAGTAATCACAATCCTGTTTGGACTGTTCTCATTACCCACCCTAGAGGTGGGTTTGGAGGACATTTGAAACAAACTTGGTCTCGAGATATGAGACATTTCACAGAACCTCATTTGCTGAATAGTATTAAATCAGAAAGATGGGAGAGGTGTTTATTAATACCAGAACTGGATCTTAGTATTGAATACTTTACTGATACCTTCCAAAAAATGTGTAACATACATGCCCCCAAAATAATAAAGAAACATAGTGCTTTGCCTAAATTCCCATGCATAACTGATAAATTGCTAAAAGCAATTAGAGTTAAAAATAGAATTTGGAAAAAAGCTAAAAAGACAAAAAAGACTTATGATTGAGAATTATTTAAAAATTAAAAGAAATGAGTGTAGAAAATTAATAAAAAAAAGGCAAAAACACATTATTAACATAGCAAATTAAATCAGAATGTTAATCCTAAAAGATTTTGGACAATTATAAAGAATTTGTCAAATCCTGGAGGACAAGGACGACAAGGCAATTTAAATTTGAGGGTAAATGATGGCATAACTGAAGATCCAGGGGAGGTTTCAAATATCTTGAACAATTATTTTGTTGATCTCCCTGATTTAGGGTTATCAGAAGACACACCAATAGCAATTAATATTGCGATTGAAGAGCATTCTTCAATCCAGCATCCCCTTTTCAGATTTAAAAAATGAACATTACAAGAAGTGACAAAAGAATTATCAAGAATAAATCCATATAAATCTGCAGGCTTAGATAATCTGGAGGGGTGCTTTTTAAAAATAGCCGCCCCCTACACAGCACATACAATCTTAGCCATATTTAATTGGAGCCTACAAGAGGGACATTTTCCTTTTGAAAACAGAGAAAATAGTACCTATTTATAAAGCTGGTGAAAAAACATCCCCCAACAATTATCGTCCCATTGCTATTTTACCTGTTCTCTCAAAATGTTTGGAGAGACTGGTAAACCAGCAAATGAGAGTCTACCTGGAAAAATATGATTTGTTAACACAATATCAGTCTGGTTTTCAGAAGGGTTTTTCAGCCACGTCACCCTTGGTTGAGTTTAATGATTTGATATGTACATCTTTGAATAAAGGTAAGGACACAGCAGCAATGTATATTGATTTGACAAAGGCATTTGACCTGGTGAACCACTCCATTTTATTCAAGAGGTTGGCAGGTCTGGGTTTCTCTGGGGATCCACTGACCTGGTTTATGTCATATTTAGCAGACCGATCCCAGAGGTTACAGTTACAGCATCATCCTTCTAACCCTTGGACTGTTAAAAGAGGAGTTCCACAGGGGTCCATTTTAGAACCCTTGTTGTTCTTGATCTTTAATAATGAATTACCACCAATGATCCAGCATACATATATAAGGATGTATGCAGATGATACAGTGTTGGTGGCTTCTGGGCACGGTTCAGTGGATCTCCAGAGAAAACTACAGACTGATTTTACCAGGGTACAGAAGTGGTTCACCAGGTCACAACTAATAATGAATGTAAGCAAGACTAAACTAATGTGTTTTAGTACTAATAAACATCAGTTGGTTTTGAGTGTACACATCTTAACATTAAATCAATTTCAATAGAACAAGTATCAAACTATTGTTATTTGGGAGTAAACATTGATTTTTTGTTGACTTTTAAGGGGCATAATGAATCCATTATTATTAAAACACATAAAAATTTAGGGGCCTTGAAAGGGACATCTAGATGTTTAAAACTGCAGGATAGGAAATTGATTGCAGAACAGCTCATACTTCCAGTATTAAAGTATGGAGAGTTTATCTATAGATCTGCAACCAAACAATTTCTAAATAAATTAGATAAATTACATTATAGGGTGGCAAGATATGTCCTATGTTGTAATTTCAGAGCCCATCACTGTAATTTGTTAACCAGGTTAAACTGGCTATCCCTTGATTTAGAATATAAGAAAAGTTGGTCAATTTTCATTTATAAATATAGGACAATCCACTTAAATCATAATATTGCTAAACTATTGGCAGATAAGGATTCAGCCCTTAGGAAACATTCAGTTAGGTCATTGTACCAAAATAGAATTGATCCAGATAGGTGAAAAAATAAGTTTGGGGGATAGAACGCTGGCATCACAAGCATTTGGTATGTTGGAATATACTTCCTCCTTTATTGCGAGCTGAGAAAACTATTAAAAGATTTATTGAGGGGCTAGAGATGTGTTATGTTCATATGCATGTATGTGTTTGATATTGATTTTGTTGTTTTTCTTTCTATATAATGTTAGTAATTTGGGTTGCCGACTAAGGTGTACAGGGATAGATTCTTTGTGTATTTATTTTTTGTAGTCAATTGCCTGTGGTTGTTTTTACTATGTGAAACTTAAAGAGTTTGTACAGGACTGTCTTGAAAACTGAATTGTATTATCCAAATGACATATTATTCCTGTATAAAAATAAATGTTTTACTACTTTTACTAAAACAAACAAAAGACTTTACACAGTGCAACTCAGTGGGTAAATCTTTGGGAGCCTTTGTAATCTTCCTGAGAATTCATATTCAGCACGGGTTGTCTGTTGGATATGGTGGTGCAACCCTGCATGTCTCTCAATAGGAGGGCTCAAAGCTCAGACCTTGCAGAGTAGCATCAACATCTGACCACCAAAAGGTGGGCTGCAGTATTACAGGTTGTAACACAACAGTCCAGCTGTGAGTGGGCACCTGCCTACCAAGAACATCTTCCACAAGCACACAGTGAACCTCAATCCCCACCCACCCGTACTCAAGATTATACAGCATAAGTTGTGGCAAGTATCAAAAAGGAGCAAAAATATCATTTAACTTTCACTTTTTTCACAGACATATGCACAAAACATAAACAATGATGAAAGTTACTTACGTTCCTCAGCTGGAGGCCCAGGCAGACCTGCAGCACATGGTGGATGACCTGTTGCTGGAGAGTGTGTTGTCTTCTCCACAGAAGGGTCAGTTTCTATAACATCAACCCCCTCTGTGGGTTCTGCTCCTCCAACAGCATCCTCCATAGATGGTTTCATCCTCTATAAAAAACTTAGTAAAAGACAAAACATTACTTGTCTGTGAATGTTAGTATGTGTATGTACACCTCTGTACAACCAGTTGTGCTTAATTGTTAATTCTGAGGAGTTCAATAGCATCTACCAGGGAATTCCCAACCCACCATACTGCTTCTTCCTGAATCAGAAGAGTTACTGGATCCTGAGTCGACAGCCACAGCTTAACTAAAGATGTGGACATAAATGGTATTCCTGCCCTGATAGTAACAGCACACAAGATAAGATGATGAGGAATTTGAAGGCCTCATGCAGACAATGTCTCACCCATTCTCCCCATTGGACCAACTAGTTTTAAAGGGTCAGCTACAGAATACTCCCCATTCAACCCCCCCCCACAAGCTCCTCAGATTAAGTATTGTAATCCCCAGTACAGAGGTACAGGAAAAGTAAGGCTGTGGACATCAGCGACATCCTTTCCTGATTGCATGTATACAGAAATCATGACACTGAGGGGTTGCGTGTAGACATGCAGTCAATATTCCCAGCTATGTGCACCAGTTTGTCCATGCTGAGTACAAAAAGACACCAAAAATAAGAGTGTGGCTAGAGATGTAATACCTTCCTGATACAGGTTGCACATATACTAGTACAGTGACAAGTTGCACTGTGTCAGGCAGGGAATATACCCACCTACAGTGCAACAAGTACTGTATTTTGAGTGCACAGCCACAGGCTCCCTAAATATGTGGACATCAATGGTATAAGTATGTGATACCACATGCAGACAAGCAGTGACACTCAGTGGATTTAAGGACTCTTACAGACAATAGATAATTTGATATCCCTGATCAGAAAAATTATGGAAGGGTTAATTAAAGATTTAATTCTGGAACACCTGACTATCCATGATATGATAGACCCAGCACAGCATGGGTTTACAAAGTCTAGATCATGTCAAACAAATTTACTGGTGTTTTATGAAAATGTTAACAGAGAATTGGACCTAGGTAACACAGTAGATGTGATCTTTCTGGACTTTGCAAAGGCATTTGACAAACTGCCCCATAGTGAACTGTTATCATTTCTGGAAGACATCAACCTTAACAGGAATATCTGTAACTGGGTATCAAACTGGCTTCAGGGCAGAAAACAGAGAGTGGTTATAAATGGAGTTCTTTCCAACTGGGCTCCTATTACTAGTGGGGTACCCCAGGGGTCTGTCCTGGGCTCTAGCCTCTTTAATATGTATATATATATATATATATATATATATATATATATATATATATATATATATATTACTTCCTTAAAAGTAAAAAAAAATGATATCTGGCTTTACAAATTTGCAGACCATTGCAGGTTAGGGACAGTAGCAAATAGCCGTGAACACACAGCAGCTTTACAGGAGCCCATAGATGAGATTCTAGAATGGACAGTTACAAATAAATTAGTATTGAATACTGTTAAATGTAAGGTTATGCACTTCAGTAACAATAATGAGATGAGGTCTTATAAAATTGCTAGCACACCACTTGAGGCTATTAATGAAGAAAGAGATTTAGGGATAACAATTACAATTGATCTCAAATTTAAATCTCACTGTAGGGCATAGACTAGGAAAGCCAATCACTACCTCAACTGCATTTTTAGGCACATAGCTAGAAAAGATGAGAAAGTGCTCATTCCACTCTACAGCGTAATGATCAGACCACATTTGGAATATTATGTGCAGGTTTGGTCACTGCAGAATAGGGAGGACATTAACCTGTTGGAGGGGATACAAAAACAACTAACTAGATCAGTGAAGGGATTAAAAAATAAGATTTAGATTGAGAGGTTGGCATCCCTCAACTTATATTCCCTATATTACAGAAGGCTTAGGGAAGACTTATGTTTACTATTTAAATTAATGGAAGATGACAAACTCCTAGCAGAGATTGGTCTCAAGCACAATTTAGGAAGGACCAGTACCAGAAGGCACACTAGGCAGCTTTTACTTCAGAGTTGGAATCATAATCAGCACAAATTCTGGTACAGCCACAGGGTAGTTGCACTATGGAACGATCTTCCATCTAACATTGTAAGTAACTCCAACATGAATAACTTTAAGAATGGGGTAGACAGGTATTTTTGGGATAAGATATTCCAATTTTAATCTTGGGTTTTGCAAGCTTTAAAGGACATCTGTCTTCAAGATTGATTTTACCTATGATACCTATGATGATAGTCCCCCCTCTCACTCAGATGGGGGGGGGATCATTACTGCAAAGTAACAGGCCAAGTAAACCAGCATACAGTATATCAATGTCAAAGGTTACTGATACCAAGTACACACAAGTTTAGACAGTGAGCAGTTTGACACCCTTAATGAGACAATCATTCCAGATGCAAACAAGAGACACTGGATACTGACTGGTGAGTCACTCACTAAGTACATCTCTGGATAAATACAGTATGCCAGAGTGACAACATGTGCAGATATGTTATGATAGTGACTAGTTGAACTGGCTCAGACAGGGAATGCTTTTAAATTGCCCCCCCCATGCAGAGAAGTTTCCTGATACCAGTTACACACAAGTCATGACACTGAGGAGTTCACAGTCAGTTGTCCCATCTTGTGACAGTAGTCACTGAATCCTGAGTGCATAGTCACACAGTAAATAAAGCTGTGAATATTGGCAGTACAACTCTTTGATATCAGCTGCACACATTCTAGGACTGTATGGAGTTGAACTGCATCATGCTAGCAATGCCTGTAACCAATCATCTACTCTCTCCAGAACACATACTACATACTAAGTACACAGCCACAGGCTAACTAAAGATGTGTACTTGAATAGTATACACCTGTGATAGGAGCTGCAGACAATGTACAGGTCTGAGTAGTCTAAAAGGCTCACCCGAGACAATGGCCCCCCACCCCCCACTCACATAAGATAGTGTTTGTTTTAGTGCAGAGTTACAGCCAACTGAAGACACAGCCTAGATAATTGAGAAGTTACATGTGTCATACCAGGTAATGATTCCACCTCTGCACACCAGGTACTAGATGGTCAACGCACAGTCATACAGTAAGTAGAGCTGTGGATATCGACAGTAAAGTCACCATAATATAAACTGTGCACATGTGAGGACAGTGAGAAGTTGCACTGCTTCAAGCAGGCAAGCCCCCCATCCCAAAACAAGTATTATATCCTGAGTGCAGAGCCACAGGCTGACTAAAGATGTGTAGACCAATGCTATGTGTCTCTGATTCCATGTGTGCACAAGCTGAGTCGCTAATTAGTTTGTACCAATCAGCCATATAATGCCTTCCCCCTTGCATCACATACTGTATGCTAAATCCAGCTTTACAGGCCAACAAAACCCCTGACAATGAATGCTGCACCTTTGTTATAGCAAGTCCACACAAGTAACAACACTGAGGACTTGCATGCCATTACCCTGCAATGGTGTCACATCCCTATAACAGCCACTAGATCCTGAATGCACAGCTAGAGAATAGATAAAACTGTGTATATTGAAGGCATACCTCTGTGGCATCAGCTGTAGACATATTAGGTAACTCAGAAGTTGTACTGTCTCAGTCAGGCAATGTACCCCCTCCCCAGACCAGTTTACTGATGTTGAATATAGTGAAGATTTGCATAGTGTGAGCCAGGCAATACACTGCACTCCCACCCAAAATGTACTATATCATTACTGCATGCCTACAGCTCACGTTAAACTGTGGATGGGTTCAGTTGACAATGGCTGTTAGACTGTGAAGATTGAGCATAACATCCAGAGTACAGACCCACATCAAAAATAAAACTCCTTAACATGAACATAATATTTTGTGTGACATGATGCACCACAAGTTAGAAAATGAACTAGCTGTACAGTCTGTGCCTCATACTACCATCACAGCATGGAACAGCACATACTGGACGTTCACTTAAAAGAGAGTTGCCAGTATGTCTTTCTAACCCACCAGCAGAGTAGAGCACAAGCAGCTGCTTGACCAGATCCCCTCAGACCGCACCTTCCAGGAGTTGCACAAGCTGTACTCATTGGTAGGAAGCAGGGGCAGTTGATGTAGTGGTTGAGTGAGAAAAAAAAGAAACACTCAATGCTGTACTTATGTTTGTATTGTATACAATATCATCCTAGTACTACTTGAAGCTGTGATGGACTATATTACCATCTGTAACATGTCAATGTCACACTTGTACTACAAACACACAGGTTTCAATATGTAACCAATAATGCCTCACATGGTAGATGGCATTGGGTTATACCGAAGAGCCCAGACTCAGAATGAAGCCCAACAACACAGATGGAAGACCTCGTAGCCACTGTAATGAATGGCATAGCCCAATACCACCCACTGTGCATGATACTATTTCACTTACAGAATGGGCACTGTGACAAAAAAGTAAAATAAAATAAAAAATTGTTAAGGAAAATGTTCCTCAATATTAGTTTTCTAATAAAATAGTTTTTCCATCTGCATGAGCTATTCAGTTCAGTAATACAAGCAACTGCATAGCCTAAATTGTTTTTTTAAAAAAAAAAAAAACAGAACAAATGCAGTAACACCACTCAATGGTGCACAATTTGGTTTTTTTTTTGCTAACAGAAATAAATCAGTATATCACCCACTTTCTGCTAACAATGAATACAACATGTAACAAGACACTTGACAGTGTGTATGACACCAGGATGTAGCCATACTTGCTGTGTTCATGGAACCTCGGGTGTATGCTGGTGCCAAAGAACACATCAGGCATAGCTAAATCTTGAGATCAGACTGACTATTTTTGGTGCATACTACCTGTTTCTATGTTTTAGCAATCAATGTAATAGACAAAAAAAATCACCATTAACAAATTAACAAATCATTTGCCAACATTTCAAAACGTTGCCATGGGTACAGCTCTCCAGGACACTGTTACCCCACCCCCCTCTTCACTCTGGTGGCCAAAATGGTTCACTGAATACACAATTGCAATTAGCATCTGACAAAAGATTTAACCCCACACACACTTGTTGCACTTACCACCAGGGCTAGATCAGCTGGCTCAGTCCTGGAGAACCCCTGTAAAACAAGATTTACCACAACAACAAACAGTATTTCAATGCTGTCTGTACAGAGGTACACCACAAACAGTTTAAGTGCAAAAAGATTCGGATCTGAATTATTTGGGGGCATGCACAAGGAAGGGGCCCAATCTGGTGCCTGATTCTATTACTGATTAAGTCAGGTTTAAGCATGTATGCCCCTAAGAACCCCTAAGAGTCCCTCTATCACAATTACACACACACTCTGGGCACCCAGTTGGAGTTACAGGCTAACCTGAAGCATTGCCCAGGATAGGCCGTGCTGCAGCTGTTGTTGGGGCCCTTAGGAAACATGCACTTTACCCAATATTTGTATTCCGGAGCTGGAGGGCTCAGTTCATGACAATCAATCAAAACAATTAAATCAGATAACACATTTTGATTAGGAGGTAGTTGCAGGGAGCTGCCCTATGATTTACTCACAGTACCCAGACTAGGCTGCAGAAGGGATAAAGTGGAAATCTCAGGATGAAGTGCTGGTTTGTTAGGAGAAGCAGGGCCCACATGATTCACTGCTGTGTCATTCCTGTTCATTGATGTTGAGCAGGGAGCTGAATCACCAGGCAGGTCTCTCATTGGGTGGTTCCCTGCAGCATGAGTGGCAATCAGGGCTGTGGTATTGAGGCCCAGACAGGTAGAAAGAAATGGATTCAGTCCGGTCAGAGTTACTGGATACTACTTCCAGCAAGCAAGACACATTCAAGCAGTGTGGAACCAAATCACAACCCACTATTTGCATTCAGCACACTTACAGTAAAGGCAAGGAAGTACCACAGTTTGGATGACAGTCCGATTGCAATACACAGGGTTTTCTGTGCAAACCATATGCTCTGTGGTTGTGATGGAAGTCCTGACAGGCCAATCACTCAAAAGCAAGTCTTCGGTCCCATTTCAGGCAAAATTAGTCACAATTAGGTAGAAAGACACAAGTTTGGATAGAGTCCAATTCCGGTTCTCAGTTCTCTTTATTTAGGAAGATGGAAGCAGGCAGACCAGTCACAGCCTTCTCTGCTGATTTCCCCTGTGGACTATGCAGGAGCAGCTGTTCGAATCTCTCGAGCTCTTCTCACTCTCAACTCCCACTTCACACTGACTCAGCAGGTAGCTCAGGACTTTCCCAATGATACAAAGGTTTGATTCATTGATCCATTTGTCTGCCATAGAAAGGGCTTCCCCTCCTGGTCTATTTAGGCATCAAAGGTAGAAAACAACAATTCCGACAGAATTTCACTCCCACAAGACCCCTGAGGGCAGGCTCCATTTTAAGGCCCCTAAAGGCACTTATTGATGCATACTAGCAGTCCAGAACCAAAATAGTGGTGATTAACAGAATGGTCCATGCTACAAAGAAGGCAGGTTAGACAAACTACTATATCATTATTAAGAAAGCAGATGATCAGCAAACAATTACAGTTCTTAACAGCGCTCCCTCTACACAATTAGCAATGGCAGAATGGAGAAATTATCTGACAGCCCAGTTGGGACTTGAGCTTAGGAACACTGAGCCCCTACCCAGATTAAGTATACACTATGAGATAGGCAGCTATTAAAGAGTCAGACATGGAGGCTAATAGGGCACTTGCCTGCAATTACTTTTAAATGGTTAGAACATATAACACCACTGGGCAGTGGGCATTTAGGCACACCCAAAGAAGACTTTTGGGAACCCCCATTTATGGGGGGGAGGGGTTAAATCTATACACACTTTCTTGGGATATTATTTCATTTTTATTTGTTTTTATTTTAATGTCCAGAGTGTTTGTGTCTCTTTTTTTTGCCTTTATTTCCAAACAAAATCAGTTTAATTTTTTTACTATTTAGTGCAAATCCAGAGTTAGACATCCATGTGCATAGGTTCATAAAGTCATTCTGAAGATTTTTCTCCAGTAGACTTAGATTTTTCTCATGTACCACCATATCAGTGTCATCCACATAAAACCTGGTGTTTGAAAACGTTGCCACTTTCAGCTAATCGGTTTATGCAAATCAGAAACAATGTGAACCCAAAAATGAAGCCCTGCAGGTCACCTCTCGGTGACAAGTTACCATAAAAAAACTTGTTGAGTATGTCCCTGCAGATAAGAATCAAACCACCCAGAGGTCTCCTCCAATAATTCTATCTCCAATAGCCTATTGTACATAAGACTGTGGCTGATGTGTCAAAGGCCTTCAAAAGGTCCACGAGCACTAGTCTGCACCCACTGCACCCACTGACCTACCACCCCCTAACTGGGATGATCTACTATGTCAGTGAGCTCAGTGTCTGTGGAATGCCCTTTTTGGAAACCTGACTGGTATATGGAAAGCAAGGAGAGAGAAGGGAGTTTAAGATTTAAAAACAGGCATTTGTCTTAAACAAAAGGTTATATATTTATTAAGAATACTAAAAGTGCAAAATAGCATATAGTGGATACTAACTTAAAAGTTATGACAGAGTATCTTTAGGGTGCCTTTGGGAATTTATGTATTCCTTTTGTCTGAAGTGTTACATTGAGATGCATGGCTTTGTATAACATGAAGAATGTAAGACTCTTAAACAAACAAACAAACAAAAACCCAGCTATTACTGGGGGATACAGTTCAAAGATGGCAACACCAGGGCATGATAATGCAGATAAATTCTCTTCCTTTATCATGCATGCAAAAATGTAGAGAATAGTCCAAAACTGTACATTTCTTTGTGGAGTTGAATTCACTAAAATCCAAACAAAGCAAATACAGCACCAGAAAAACAGATGAAAAGTAAGGCTTTATTCAAACAATTGCCAAAGCACAATTCTGCTCGGTAAACAAACAATCCCTCTACCAGTTTTGCTCAAAGAGCATCATCAGGAGAATCTTAAATTCACTAAAGGCAGCTCAGTCTCTGAAGAAAACTAAGTTTAATCCTTTGCCAGGGCATAAACATAAAGTAGTATGCAGGGGTGTAGCCAGAAATATCTGTTTTGTACACAGAGTCTCCGAGTGCTGCCCCCCCCTTAAAAAATGTACACATCCTCTCCAAATGTTGCCCTCATTACAAACAAATCAGATTGTTGTCAGGTGACTCCTCTAATCTAGTAACAGTTTATACACATATCTATCCCCTAAACAATGCACCAAGACTGCTCAACTAACTCAAATGCTACAGATTAGAATGATATTGTTAAAAAAAGGCATGCAGTTTGGTCAGACACTCAAGAAAACTGTACACAAATGTGTACCATGATTATGTGTGCCTACATCCTTGGCAGTATGACATTCAGTGGGTAGGGGTATTGCCTTTGGTGCTACAAAATATCACATTTCTCCACAGGCCTCGCAGACATGAAAACCCAAAGAAATTGGAATAGCCCTCTATGCCACAGCATGTCACATTTCTCTGCAATACTCAAAATTTAGAAAGCAAGTAGTTAAAAAAACAGATTCAAAGGATGTTACTTTGTCAATCAAGCTGTTATATGATTCCCCCTATCATAACTGTATCACAAACACTGTAGCTGGTGATCACATACTGTGATTGGGGAATACGCTTGACCAGCAGTGAAAGTTGTTGATTCCTGACCCCATCTGGAGTACTGCATGCAGTTCTGGAGACCCCATCTCCTCAAAGTCATAGACAGAGTGGAGGCAGTTCAGAGGAGGGCAACCAAAATGGTGCAGGGTCTATACCAGAAGACATATGAAGAGAGACTAAAGCAGCTTAATATATATACACTTGAGAACAGGAGGGAGAGGGGGGCCATGATAGAAACTTTCAAGTACCTCAAGGGAATTAACCAAGTCCAAGAGGGTAGCATCTTTCAGAAAAAGAGATGTGCAAGAACAAGGGAGCACAATTTGAAGATGGGGGGGACGGCTCAGAGGTAATGTTAGAAAGTATTTTTTCATGGAGAGGGTTGTGGATGCATGGAACAATCTTCCTGAGGAGATCATGGAGTCAAGAACAGTGGGAGAATTCAAGAATGCATGGGACAAACATAAAGCAATTCTAGTGGGGAGTAGGAGGAAGTAAGCTGTTGGTTAACTAGAATCTGCAGCTTAACCATCAGGCAGGGAAATGGGCAGACTAGGTGGGTCAAGCGGTCCTTATCTGCCATCAAATTCTATGTTTCTATGTTCTACATTTGTCTGATAAGATATTGAACATGCAATAATAAAATACTACAAAGGTAACAAAATAAAAAAAATCAAACTTTTAGGAGCCATTGAAGTCTTGTTGTACGGTATGTAATTTTGTTATTGCAGACAAACTCTGAGACATTGACTGACCATTGACAGTCTCAATCTAAATTAACTGAACTCTTCCAAATTATTTGTGGATCATATCTTTCCTAAATACCTATTTTAGAACTATGTGATCCCAGAGTAAGCACCCCAAGGATATTTACATTTTGCCTAACAATGGCTTAGCATAACATTTAATGTTTCCATAAATGGGTTATGATGAGACTTTATACAAAAATCAGTTAGTACATATGTAACCCAAAAAGGGGTACCAAGCATTAAACAAACATATAATGCTCTGTCCTAAGACTTTAATTATGATAAAACAGTTTACAATAATTGCAAATAAGAAGCAACATGTAACAGATAAATAAAAATACTGTTCAAAGGGACAAAATATCCAGGATGATAGCGATCTTCAAACATCCAACTATGTTAAAATCTTTGAAACTCAGAAACATTTCAACAGTTTTAAATGGTACAGTAGTCAAACTTTTTAGAATATCATGATCCAGCTGACTATAATATTACTTCAAATAAAGTTGATAGTTGGGGGAATTCAAAGTCAATAAACAAATCAACAAACTAATTGTTTATGAAAAAGTCTCACTAAAGTACATGCGTGAGGTCCATGAAAAGCTTAGGCTGTTTTTCAATTTGTGCTCAAAGCAGCCGCAGTATACTAATGGGCCATTTTAATGATTTTATAATGGCTTGCTTACTTTACCGTTATTTTCCTTTGGTGAGAAGGGTGAAAACATAAAATAAGTTAAAGGAGATACCTCTAGACAGGGAAACATCCTTAACACATCTCAAGTCCCCCCATGTACATTAACCTGTAGCCAAAGGGAACAGTATAAAGGTATTCATAACACCTTCTTTTACTTGCTCACTGGGTGAATTTTAAAGGTGCACTGTCAGCTTTGCTGGACAGGTTTTTTTATGTATGGATGCAGTGTGCCTCCTGGCACACACGTACAACTTATTGTCCCTAGTATTCCCTTGTGTGTGTCAGTCATAAGAAATTTTCATACTTTTGCTTATTTTTTAAATAGATGCTGGTCACTCGACCCGAGGTAAACTCACCCATGCACCGGAAGCATTATCTCAACGAGACCGTGAGGCTGCTACAAGCGCGGCCCTAAAGTGTGACTTTTGGAGATGCAAGGTGCAAAACTTAATTCCTCTAGTAAATTTGCCTTTATTTAACCCTTGTTGCTGCATATCACCAAAAAATGAGGATGGAGAGAGGAGCAAATTGATTTTTAAAACTGCGACCAAAATCCCACGCATGCACTAGAGCATCAGGCTCCTACGCATGCGTGGCATCTTTACTCATGCCACACTTGCATATGTGTGGGATTTCAGTCCTGGTTTTAAAAAGTAAGGCACACTGCATCCATATATAAAAAACCTGCCCAGCAAAGCTGACAGTGCCCCTTTAAGGTAGAAAAGAGGAGTGTGCTGCTAAAAGCTGTCTCCACCAGGCTTCCAAAAACCTCTATGGGCTATGAAAAAAAGCAGAAAACAGCCAGTTCATAGACCATTTCCACGACGTACCAAGGGCTCTGAGCAAACCAGTTTTCAGGTAAGCCGGGTGCAAAAAAGAAATGCTGGCAAAGGCTCCTCAGGTTTCACATGCACCAAGGCATAGACTGTCGGACCAAGAGCAAAACATTAGATGACAACTTTTTAAAAACTCAGTGTGAGTAAAATATTTTAAATGCAAAGCACAACTTTCAGCAAAGGAATTTCTAATTTAATCTCAGGTTCTCAAGAAAAATAAAATAGAACCACAAAATGCGGACCAGCAGTGCAGCCATCTGGTCATGACATTTTGCTGTCTATCATGCATGTTGTGTTTACAGACACAAAACAATTGCATGAAATGGAAATAAAATACATATAGCAGATGAAGATTTACCATCATAGATTTTATTATACAGCTCGGAGGTATTATAAACAAGCAGTTTCGCATGTACATCAGTTTAAAATGTGACTAAACCATCTGTAGTAACAAAAAAAATGTTTAAAGACCACTGTAATGGATTTGGGATTTACTGTAGCTTGTCTGTGTCCAGTCCCAAATCTGTTTCTTTTAAGACCACCTTTTCAAGGGCCATCAGTTCTTTGTTTTTAAGAGGCACTTTTCTAAACAAGGACAAAGTGTACACAAATGTTTTTAAAGACTTGACTTATCTTCGTAACTTATCTAAAACTCTTGTTAAACGTACAGATTAAAATATACACTCAGCTTTTTTGATGCCATCTGGTGGCTGAATGAGGAACAGCTACATCTCTTCCCTGAAATAAAAAAGTTGATTTCAACACAATTTCATGCACCATTTCCGTAAATTCACTTTGCTAATGCTGCTGCAAAATTCTGTGATAATGGGCTTCATCCTGGTGGGCAGTAGTGTACATGAGCATCATTTGTAGACTGCTTGGGAATTGGGGAAGTGAGCCATAAGTCTATCCAGGTAAGGGACTGGAGTACTAATGAACAGTAAGTATAGTCCCTGGTACCCCGGCATGCAAGCCTCCAAATGTCCATCAAAGAATGCTCATGAAGCACAGCTTTAAGAGGAGCAGCCTCTTTGTTATGGGTCTCAGCAATCTTAGGGGACCTGTCAAGTTGTGGGTCTAGGGTCGGATTAATATCAACCATGGCAGTAATTGGAACAGGGGAGAGGTAAAATAGTAAGAGCCTCACTAAGGTGTGATAAAAATTAGGGATCATAATTACTATTAACATAGAGGTTAAGTAGAATAAGAGGGCTATCCAGAGTAGACATGTGGGCCTTGACCATCAGCCTTCACTATCTGAGAAGAAGGAGATGCACTGTCACTTGATTGCTTTGTGAATTAGAATAGATAATCTTCACTTGGCAGAGGTATTTGTCTTACCTGAATTTCTGTTGCCTTTACAGTATTTAGATAAAGGGTGAAGCTATTCTGTTAACTACATACAGTAAACAGGCCAGTATGGTCACAATTAGTGGGGATCATGTATAACTCATAACTGCTACAAATTGATTTTACTCACTAGCCGCAGGCTTTATTCTTAAGCTAGCCCCATATTCTTTGGGATCCTATGGAATGTGTGACAATGAACATCTGATAGATATCTGAAATAGATAGTTAAGCTACTACAGGTTGATAAGTACATTTATAATAGTTAAATTGCTACAGGTTGAAAAGTCATTTTATTAAGTCAGTATAGGGAGGCAGTATAGCGCAGTGGTTTAAGGCTCTGAGCTGCAAATCTGGAGACCTGGGTTTGAATCCCACAGCTCCACTGCATACTGTGTGACCATGAGCAAGTCACTTAACTTCCCTGTGCTCCCAGGTTGCACCTGTAAGCAAGCTTTCAGCTTAGTGTGTCTCACCTGGTTAAACAACTGGGGAAAACAATAGGTTAGAATATCGGACTAGGTTGAAATGTCCATTTGATTAAATCCAAAAGGTTAAAATACCAGACTGGGTTTGATTACCAATACCTTTGTGAGACAATAAACAACTGATAATAGATACTTAAAGTACTGTAGTACCATATTCTTTGTGATACTTGGGAATGTGGGAGATAGTCACTGGGGGACGTGGGGAAGGCTAACGAGTCAGTAGGATTCTATGGCACAGAGGGAGCAGAATAGCATACTGTAATGAATGTGGGAAGCAGTATTCCTGGATACATTGTGGAGTGGGGTGGGTGCCCAATATGCAGGAATCTTGGACAGCTTAGGGAAGAGATAAAATGGCTGGGGGGACAGGGAAAGGGGAAATAGGGATTGGAGAGGAGCAGCTCCACTGCATCAGGGGGCAGGGACAATTCAGGTGGGGGGGACTGTAGGGAGCATGACACAAGGACCAGGAACAGGACCTAACAGCATCAGAGAAAATGACTGGCAGGTGGAAGAAGAAGAAAAGGTAATGTGGCACAAATGACCAATGGTGGGAAAACAGAATGGAATGTTATGATATATATACAGAGGTCAAGGGCAGAGACATAAAAAGGTACATGCCACTAGCAGACAAAAGAGTATGGGAGGTGTGGGAGTGCATTAAATGGAGGTGAATGTTGGGGGGAGTTAAAAAAGGACACAAGAGGTAAGGTCCAAAACAAGCAGGCAGGAAGGGGAAATGTAAGGGAGAAGTGGATCCGACTAATGAGGAAGGGGGCACAGAGCAGGAGGATGTGGATGAAAAGGGGTGTCAGATAGAGAAAATCACAGCCAGGACAAGTAGGGGGCATCAGGGGGAACACTTAACGGAGGACCCGGAAGGGTCAAGTGTGGGTAGTTCAGGGCACACAAGAGTGGATTGGGAAAGAACTCTCAAGGAAGCCAGGGGAGAAAAATTCCAAGTGGTAGGGGACTCCATTTATAATGGGATCCACTGATCTAAGAGAAGGGTCCCACACAAAAGGAGGGAGGTTATCTGTGCTCCTGGGCTGGATGCGTCCAGGGCAGGACCCATTTTTACTGAAGGGATATGGCGGGAAGGAGGCAAACCCCATGTGATCCTGCACATGGGATAAAAGACCTAGCAGGGAATGAGGTGGGCATAGTACAGCAGTGGTTCAATGACATTGATGGATCCTGTAGAGGAAAGGTAAGCTCGCTGACCTTCTCGGAGGTGCTACCTGTACATAAAGCCAACACAGTAAGGAAGGGGAGAATAAAATAATTTAATAGGAGGCTTAAGGATTGGTATACACAGGAGGGCTAAAACCTTATCAGGGACTGGCGTGACATGTGGGGTGTTAAAGGCCTGTATGGTAGGGACAGGCTACACCTAAATGAAAAAGAACTGGTGGTGTTCAGAGGGAGACTAATGAGATTCATGAAGGACTCCCTTCATTTAAACTAAGATAACCCCTTGTTCCTCTGCTTTATATGTACCTGACTCTATTTTGATTGTACCATACACACCTCTGAAACAATTGATGTAGTAGCTCTGTACATTGACACTGTATTTAATCTATGTACTGTCATTCTCTGTATTTGTCTTTGCTCTTTGTTTGACGTGGAGCCTTTGTAAATGAGTCCTTGACTCAAAGGGTTGTAATTCCTAGACTTTAAATAAATAAAAAATAAATAAAATAAAAAAAGGGAACTGTGTGACTAGATAATTAGGAGACACTGAAGGGGTGAGAAAGTCCCTAGCAAGTACTCCCCTGACAATGGAAGGAGGGTGCAGGTTGGGTGATCTAAGGAAGAGGCAGAAATGTAAGTGGAAGTCTATTTGCATAAATGCCCACAGCCTATGTAAGAAGGTTATTGACCTGGAGGCTCTTATGTCTAGTGAGTATTTGAACATTGTGGCCGTAACTGAGACTTGGTTTTCTGAACATCATTTATGGGAGATTTTTATCCTAGGGTTCGAATTGTTCAGAAAAGATTGGGTGGGAAGAAGGCGGGAGCAGTAGCACTGCATATGTAAGAGAATATTAGAGTTAGAGAGATTCAAAGGGAACTGAGTGGGATAGAGGATCTGTGGGTAGTGCTCAAAAGAAACAAAAGGAGATATCATCAAGGTGGGGGTTGTCTACCTGCCTCCAGCACAGGGGGAGGAAGAGGATGGGGCTCTGAATGATGAGATCCAGGCCATGGCCCAAAAGAGGGAGGTACTACTGTTGGGATACTTTAATCTCTCTGACATAGATTAGCATCTACCAGCAGCAAGAATGGTCAGGAGCCAGATGTTTCTGGATGCTCTACAGGGTGCTGAGCTCAGACAGTTGGTATTGGAACCCACTCGGAGGAGGCAATATTAGATCTTGTCCTCACAAATGAGGATAATGTATCCAGACTTACAGTAGAAGACCACCTGGGAAGCAGTGACCACAGTGTCACAGAACATGTCCCTGACATCCTGCTAGCAAGCAGCTCAGTAAAGTAAGGGAGAACACCTCAAGACGTAAAACTATCAGAGGAAAAAAATAATGAATAAAATTATTCAGTCACAAAAACTGACTTCTGTACACTGAAACAAAATGACTTTCACACTGAGATTTAGAAAGAAAATGCCCAAAGAACACCATCCAGATATGTCAACTACACACTGTGTCAGTAAAAGTGCAGAACACTAACTGTTTGCAGCTAATGTCAGTTGTAACACAGATGGCACTATTAAGAGTGATTGACGTGGTACCTCACACCACAATACTCCTGCTGTCATTAACTCTAAATGGCAGACTAGACTCTGGTAAAGCACCTCTTTTGAAACAACCATGAACGAGCAACATACACAACATTACATTCTTTAGCAGGGTCCAGCACCAAAGATAGGCGGTGACCATGAATACAAACAATGCAAAAATGTAGCTATTCAAGCTCCTCTTTACGCTAGCAAGTGGAGGATGTTTTACAGTGCATAAATCAAAAGCTTCATTCATAAAATGAATATTCATAAGTTATTGAATCCAGCATGTCATACAAATTCATCAGACTGGATGGGGCATATCTTTTGGTATTGCAAATTTTTGAAAATTTTGAGAATGATGTATTTTATTTATCCAAATACTTTTTTCAGGAGGGCCAACAGTCATTTTAGTTCATTTCCAGAGAGTATACCAGAGTGTAATACAGTGCAGTCACAAGTAAACAATGTCAGTTGTCACTCCAGGTTATAGGAGTAGGTGTGAAATAGCAATAAATGTGCTTTGTGCTGAATGCAGTGATGGAAATGGAAGCAATTTACTTTGGGGGCATCTTTCATATAGGATGGAATGTGTCTGACCGTTGTCTGGGGATATGTTTCCTCCGTGTATATATATATATATATAGTTTTCATGTTATTTAGCCTGTTTTAAGCATTTAGAGTGATAGATTTTACAGATGAGCTATCATTTTACATTTTACACGTGCAACTCAGTCAGGCTTTCTGTTTTACTCAGGGAACTGAGGTTCTTGAGGTCCCTCAGATTTCCACCACTGGCAGAATGCCATTAACTCTAGCAAAAATAGTTGCAAGGACTCCAGAGCTGCTGAAATCCATGGATGGCTGGAGGCTGATGGAAGGGAATGACAGGGAAGTGCAGGACAACTAGAATAAACACTCACCAGACAGGTCCCACCCTCCAGCTGAGTCTTTTTTTAAGGGATAATGAGTTAAATACTTTCGGGATTGTTATGCAAAGCTATTTATCAGCTCTCAGGCATTCTTTTAAATGTCCCTGAATTATGCTGACTTGCATTATTTAAGAATCTCTGGTGGTAGGGGAGAAGTGGCGTCTTATGGTGTCAGTGTGGCTCAGCTGATAGCACATCCACCTCTGGACCAGAAAGTCATGGGTTCTTGTCCTGCTCCGGGATTGGACTCACACCTTAATATGCTGGCATCTGAGTGCAGTATTATGGGGGTGCTGTACTGCTGGGGTGAGCTGTCCTTCGGATGAGACATTAAACCGATGTCCCTTTTGCCCATTCTGGTGTTGTCCTCATGGGTGTCCAGGTGGAAGTAAAAGAACCCAGGACACTCTTCGCAAAGAGTAGGGAAAATTTCCAGTGTCCTGGACAACATTCTCCTTCCCATAAACAGGTTCATGCAAATGTCCAGGCTGTGTGTGAGTGCTGATGTGCGATATGGCCACCACTACATATTCAGTCACTTCACTACCAGTCTAGCATTGCTTGTAAAGCACTTTGGGATACACTGTGTATGAAAAGCACTATATAAATGCTGATTCTTCTTCTTCTCCTTCTTCTTCTTCTGGCATCATTGAAAATGCAGGTTGAAGAGATCAAATCTGTAAACTACAGTCCCAAACCTCCCCTTTTTGCTATACACTTAGCTCCAGATATGGACCATTCCTACAATCTGAGGCATACAGTATATAGGCATAGTACAGAATGAGGGGCATAGTGTGTGGTGACTTAATAAAACACTTCCTCACCCCAGTGTCTGTCTTTTTGGTGGAATATCCATTATACATTGGTGATAGATCATTCACAGAGCCTATACACTGTATTTGTTTATGTTTTGTACATTTCCATCAATGCTGAGTTTTGCAAATTACTGTATATTATTGAAAAATAGTTTCATTAGTCTTGAAGCTTATTCTGTAGTGCCTTTATTGTCCCACAAATCAGAAATGGAAAGGGGGAATTATCTAATTAGGAAAGGGACACTATGCAGAAGCTTGTTTTCAGGTTTGACATGGGAGCACAAGGAAGTTAAGTGACTTGCTAAGGGTCACAGAGCATGCAAGTGGGAGCTAATGGGAATTTTAACCCGGATCTCCAGATTTGCAGCTCAGTGACCTTAACCACTATGCCATTCTGCCTCCAAGGAAGCAGATGATTTGTAATAATCTTTATTATATATGAGTTATGGCATCTGTCCTGTGTCTGTAGGTGATGATAGAAAGGAAATAGGAAGGGAGAACAGTGACTATTTACATTAACATCACAGGTGTCTTTAATAGTCAAATATTGTTTGAAGGAGTTGACTGAACACTTATGCCATCTTTGGACACCTTTATTATATTAGTTCTCATCATCTCTACAAAAAGTTTTGTTTATGTATCTTCTTTCTGGATAAGTGGGTGATAAATACAGTATGTAATTGGAACTCCTCTAAACTGCTCTAGTATTATTTAAGAAATAATCTATTTTTTAAATGTTGAATGTATTAAAATTGTCACAATAGCAGTAATAAGCCTGACACTCTGTAGCATAAGGATATATTGTTTTTAAGCATGCACAGTATATGAAATACAGCAATGCATCTTGCTAGGAATTTTACATAACAATTAAAACAGAGGCTACATGTCAAACTCGGAAGCGTGTAATACGGTTACATATCAAAGTTGAATTATGACATGTACCACCCACTCCCTGAAAACCCCTACCCCAAACTCATTTAGAGTAGAAAAAAATATATATTTACAACTTCTCAGTTGACACAAATAATTATACTACAGCATTACAAACTTAATGTATCTATCCACTAGAATGAAGGTTGCATTATTTAGCTACCATAAGTTCCAGTATTTGAAGGCTCCATGTAGATTTTCCAGTGCACTGGATGAAGATCGCTGGGACCCAGATTCATTTTGAATAAAATAATGATCTGTGTCTATCTGATGTGCAGGGTGGTATTTATTGCAACAATGGAATGAGCTAGTCAGGTTCCAGAGAGGTTCAGTCACCATTTATCTCATGAGGAGCAACAATATTTTCATCCGGTGCTGAATCTTACATTTTCAATCGAGTCTCAGTTTTTCCTTTGAATCTAATATTTGACTGAAAGCTTTGCTCTGTGTTCATGCCATAGGAAAACATACATTTGAATGTGCTGGAGTACATTGTACTGCACTCTATGCTCAGTTCATGATTTAGGCACTTGGGTAAAATCCCAATACTGACACTGTCATGCAGCATGAGGTGGGTACTGCATACTCCTGAGATGCCATCTTTCAGATGAGATATTAAACCGAGGTCCCATCTGCCTGTTCTGGTGGTAGTTTAGGTGGTTGTTAAAGATCCCATGACACTTCTCAAAAAGAATAGGGACATTTTTTTATTGAAAATCTTGAAACAAATCATATTATACAAATAGAAAATAAAAAAAACACGCACTATGTACTGGAAAAAGTATTATAAGAAGAGACAGAAATAGATCATATGATCAGAGGAAACAATATATGAATTAAATCAGGTTAACCAATGTAAAGCATTCCAATGTTCTGAATATACAGCAGCAGTAACCCCTTGTTTATCCCATCTCTGAATAGCAGATAATTCATGTAATACAGAACATAACTCCTCTTCAGATAATAGTTGTTGCTGTAGAACCAATTTACATTGTGTTTGCCAAATCCAAAATTTCAGACAGGCAAGATCCACACTCAAACTATTAGCATTAAAAGCATGCCAGGTTGCTAGCAAGAGACTTACAATAAACTGTCAGGTGTAAGATGAAGAAATAAAGAAACATGCTATCGGTAATACAACATATTCCAAAAATCAATGATAAAGGGGTATTAAAAAAAAAGATGTTACATGGATTCAAGTACTTGACAACAGGATGGTCGGGAACAGTGCCGTTCTTCTAAACCCCTATGGCTTAAATTTCCTTTCACATTTAACTTGCTATGGGTGCAAAGCTAGACTGTATCCCACATTTTATATGGAATCCTGGGATCCAGCAGCATCTCCCCTATTTGTGTCTGATCCTGTGATGGTTTCTGAATGAAATGTGAAGTCATATGGAAATAATGTGCATAACCTTATCATAAACAGCTTTGCTAGAGGTGGTGCAAATCTGAGTAGGGGTGATATGTCATTTTTTAATGTAGTCAAAACAGACATTAACATTGGGGTTAAATTTCAGCTTCTATTTGGTCTTGTGAACAAAAGACCCCAAAGTCCATTTGGTTAAAATCTCTGAAAGAGATGATTTTAGCCAACTAACCCATTGTCTGGTAGAAAATAATAATAACAGAAATAGATTCATAAACTAAAAAGTACAATGAAAGAAGACAACCAGTTTATCATACGTAAACCTCCATGTTGTTCCTTTAAATAAGAATTTCCCGTCTTGAGGTGATTAAGACAGCTCCCCCACAAACATTGAACAAAACAACAACTATATAAACCAGTCTCTACCTGTTTCTTTTTTTTTTTTGGGGGGGGGCATAACTTAATTATAAAAAAAAATGGTAGCAAATATATTTTGATCAAAAAAATCAGTTTTTTTACTCATTCTATATTTATGAACATACGAATGTACCGGTAGAAACAGACCACCTGGTCTATCTAAGTCTGCGTGAGTGTGCAGCCTACAGCCCTAGTTTGCAGCTGCCCCAACCCCCCTCCCTTTTGTCATCCCACTGCCACCCCCCCACCCTCACTCTCCCTATTTTCTGTTTATCCAAAGTTATCGTAATATCCCAATAATAATTTGCCATATCTCCATTTCCAAAATAAAGCCCTAAAATCTTTTCTGGAGTCTGGTCAACAGCGATGTTTGCCGAAGTTTGCATGGGTACAGTGGGAGCACCAATTTGCAGACACCAGCATTTTGAAAAATTAGCTTTTGCCCCTGTATTCCTAGTCAACATGTCAATAATGCTATTTGCCAGATTTCCTACTGTAAAGGATCATCTTGAACCAATTAATGCAAATCGTCTGCATAAGCAATTATCTTAACTGCCAAAGAAGACATTGTGTGCATGCCAGAAATTTGAGGGGAATAAATTTAAAATCCTAATTAATGGTTCAGTCATAAGAATATACCGTAGGAGGGTCAGGGGGCAACACCTGTCTGAGACCCCTATTAATAGAACAAGTCTGAACCAATCTGCCATTCTTATAAGAGAAAATGAAGGCATCCTGATAGCGCAATTGCATCCAAGAAATGAAAGTTTGGAGGAGACCAGAAGTCTTCAAGCAGAGTCACAGTGCATAATGTTATCAATGGCTTTTGCCTGATTGTAATTTATTAGAAAGCATGAAACCTGATTGGTAGTGCCGTGGTCAAAGATTTCTCTTACTAAAATCAGTACCCTTATGGGATACTGAAGTTAAGGTTCCTGAGATGTAGGAGCCTGGCATTGGTATCCCATAATTAGGGATGCCCGACATTTCTGCCCGACAGTGACAAACATTTCGCTGGGCGAAATGCTGGGTGTAAATGGGTTATGCCCATGAAACATAGTTTCACTGATGTAACCATTTGTGGAGAGCAGGAAGAGGTGCTGGCTGAGTTGCCCCATAGTGTGGAGCACTAATGCTCTGACAGCTCAGCCAGAAAGGTATTAGGGAAGGGGGTTCTGTTCCTACACCGGGAACTTTTTTAAAAACATTTCCTATCCCCGAGTCTATCACCGAACTCCGAGGTCTGCTCCCCTTGTAGTTGGATATTTTAGTAAGGGGTGTGGGAATGAGCCCCCAATATGGGGGGCATGGGAAAAACCCCCACCGCATAAAGAAAAATCCCCATCAGGATTATGAAATGCAGTTTCCTGAAATCAGTACAATGAAGGTCAGGAGACTGCATTTCGGGATTACATAGGTAATCCATAAAATCATAGCATCTGAAATGTTTTGACCTGGTACGGAGCAAAACAGGGTACTGTGAACTAGGTCATTTAACACTTGCATCAGCCGTTGGCCTAAAAGTTTCATCAAAATTTTAAAGTCAGTGTTTAGAAGGGTTATCAGTCACCAATTAGATAAATCTGCTTTATTTCCTTTCTTAAACAAAAAGAGCAATAACCCTGTATACATGGAATGGGGAAAAGCTTTTATGTCCAAGAACTCATTATAAACAGCTGTAAGCTCCTGTGGACAACGGAGCCACAGCTGTTTAAACAATTCACTGGGTAAACCATCAGAACCTGGGGCCACTCCTGTCTGCAGAGTATTAATCTCATCTCCCAGCTCCTGAGGAGTAATAGGGGAAATTAATAGTTGTTGCTGAGTAACAGGTGTATGTTAGATACAGCAGCAGCCTGTAATAAGAGTTACATGTGTAAATTAACTAGAAATGGTTCCTTGAGTTGTGCTTTTATATGAATGTCAATTTCTTTTAGGAATTGTGTATGACCTTTCACCTCAGTCCCAGTAGACGTGATTAATTTAATGATACATTTCCATTCTGTCCAACGTCTACTGTCTTCATATGGATTGATTTGGAAAGATTTGCCTTTCATCCCAAATTTTTAGTCATATTCTAAAGTTTTAAACCAGTCTATTGAAAAAGGGACATTTCTGCTTAAAAGTCGTAATTTGATCCAAATAATCTGCCCCGATCATATTTTGAAATCAATTTAGTAGCTGCTGTCTGAGCTTCCTAAATTTGTTTTGTTTTGAGACTACCTGATGCTTAGCCATGACCTGGAAAAAGTCCCAGAGGCAAAATTTACAGTCCTTCCACCAAGCAGACAATGAGTCATATAGGCAGATAACCGATGTTCTGTACTGCATAATTATCTTAAGGCCCTCCAATACTACATAATTTTCCAATAAGTTGGCATTCATTCCCCATTGACTTGGACCAATGGTGTGTTCACTAGCAGTAGATAACTGTATTCAAACCATACAGTGGTCAGAGGATTCTATGGGAACCACTTGGAGTCTTAAGAGGAGTATACATTGTGAAATAAATCAAAGATCTATACGTGATGATAGAAAACCCTTGTGAAATGTATGTGCAGGTTTTGCAGTGGTAGATGCACGGTCAAGCAATTAGTCTGCCTGTGAAAAAAATTTTTTGGAAATAAAACGTCACAGTACATTTTGTTGGTAATAGGGCTCTTATCTGTTGCCAGTAGCCTAATATTAAAATCTCCACCCAGCAACATAGTTCTAGAGGTTTAAAGATAGGGCTATACCAGGTTTAAGAGATTGATACAGGAAACCTTTGTTTGAGGTGAATACACATTTAATAACCAATAGATCTGTGAATGATGGGTAACATCTAATAGCAAAGCATGGCCAAGGACAATATCTTAGTAACCTGGATATCAGGAGATTTAAAACAGATCCCCAGACCACTTCAACGTTCCTCCCCATAAACAAGTAGGAATCACCCCATCTCCAACCCTCCTGTGCTTTTTGCACTTCAGCGAAAGTATTTAAATGAGTATCCTGGAAAAAATAAATATCATGCCTAAACTGTTCTAGTACAGCGAAAGTGGTTAAGCACATCACATCAGACTTCAAACTATTCCCATCTAAGGTTGCAGCTGTTTTTGCGGCTCGAGTTTTCAAAGTTTGTTAGGTGGCCAACTGCTTTTATGTTGATCTAATTGCCCATTTCTTTTTCTTTGTAGAAGCAATAGAAGGGCGAGCATCATTCAGTTCAGAGCTAGCATCTGTAGTGGAAAATCTATTCTCCAGAGGCAAAGGAGATGTAGGCTCTGTCTGCTTTCTTGGAGAGCATCCACGCTTCCCCTTTTTGACTGAACAGAAAACATCTGGGTCTAGGGGAGGAGGGGGCAGGGGAGGCATTTCAGTAATGTGGAGGTTTATAGATTGTGATGGGGTAGCAGGGATCATGGGTTAAACAGACGTGGCATTTTCTGGAACATCTTATTTGAGGGTCAAGGCTCCAGCAGGTGTAGGTGGGGGGTTGGTGGGAGGTATGACAGTCAATTCCTGAGTATGCACAGAATGGTGAGATCTGAAAGGCTTGGTCACTTTATGAATGTAATAGTCCTACTCACAAAATCTGAGATGTTGTAAGCATCCCAGGCAAAGTAGGCTTTATGAGAGGGACAGCCAAAAAAAGGCATCCATAAGGGAGTGTTTATGATTGTAGGATAAACATTCTGGAATTAATCCAGCAGAGCATTAGATAAGAATCCAATGTCAAAATTGGAATTACCTGGGGCACGGATGAAGGTATTCACATCCAACAGGGAAAATTTTAAAGAGTTTTTAATCAGCTCCCTGCCCACATACTGTTTATCTGGATATATTTCCAATCCTACCGGGTCAGTATCTCATACACTTAATAGCATACGTTAAAACAACTCAACAGGAACAGTGCAATAGGGTAGAGCGAGAGGGTGCAAAACCATGAAAGGATGTATACATAGTAGTGCACCCTCTCACTCTTCCCAGATAGGGGATGAGACCTGTGCTGGGAAGAGGGGCCAGTGAGCAGCTGCCATGGCTCGACGGGATGAACCACAGGCAGCAAGGGAGGAAGGCAGTGTGTTTGGGACTGGGTTTAAATTCCCAGGCCCAGACACAAGTAATTTTTTTAATTTTCACACTTTGTGCGATGTTGAGTGTTAACTCCCTCTCCCCCACAGAGCTGGATATTTTAGTTGGGGGGTTATGGTGCATAGTCTCCCATAATGGGGGGTGCAAGGATTGGAGCCCCCTGCAAAAACAAGACATATGTCACTTGCAATATTTCATGCTGTATTGGCAGCACGGTATATTGCTGTAGCAAAATGTCTTGCAATATTATGATCCTGTGCCATTTCCAGTCCCCCTTTATATCGTAAACATACAGCATTCTGCCATTTAGAGGACTCAGCAGGCTGATGAAATAAGCTAACATAACTCAAAGTCTTCAGTTTTTCCTGCTGTTCTGAAGTACAAGAAATGCTAGGCTGTGTTGTAGTAGTAGTTCGGGGAACAGAAAGAGCTAGCTCCTGTTTAGTAGACATAACCGGTTCAGAACCAATGGTATCTGTAGCCTGCTGCATATCACTAGAGCTTTCTCCTCAATGAAACTTTAGCAAACCTTCCACTGGGGTCCTAGGATGCTTCACAGCTGCAGCAAGAGCAGCAGCTGGGATCAGTTCAGCCTGTTTTGACTGGGCTGGTAGTGATGGAGTACCAACTCTGGTAGGCTGAGGAAGCAGCGACGGGCCGTCTCCTAGTATGGGGATATTTGCATTGGTATCCTGTGACCGTTCAACATTAGAATCCATCCAGCACCCCTGAGGGCTGCCTATGGTGATCAAGGTTGCTCTGCTGAAGATAAAGGTTCAGTTTCAGGACTAGGTTTGTCCAGTTCAGCAGAACAGTCATTTTCAGGAAAGTGCATTTGGAATGTTTTGCCTGATCTAACAGTGGGGCTAATAGACAATGATTTCCTCTTGTTATCCTCCAAATTTTTTCCTTTTCAGATGCATACTGTTGTTCGGCATCAGATATCATAGAAATAAGTTGTTGTTTCCTGTCCTCCAATTCTTGTTGTAAATGTAGTTGTTCTTCCATTATATCTGCATCTACAATGTCACTGAATCTAGAATTCAAAACTTGGGCTATCAATTCAGCTTACTCTGAATCTCCATCAAGCATGCCTCCTACTCCTCCATCAGTGTCCAATAGACTGCAAACCTCCATTCTGTTCATAGGAAGTGAACACCCCTTGCAACAGAGTAGGGGGATTTGTTTGTTTACTGAGAAACTCACAAAAAAACAACATAATAAAAAAAGAATAAAATACAATACGTAACAAATTATTTCTCCATATACTACTTAGCATCTGCTCTAAGTACCATTCTCTAGACATCTGTTAATGTACTACACATAGTGGGCCCTGTGGACTAATGGATGGGTAATACATGCCAGAGGTCTGTTTCCTGCCCATGGAGCCCCACACCTGCGGACAGGTGTGCAGCGCGTGCATTCATAACTGCCGGCCACCTGTCTGTGGCCCCACCCCCAACACACAGGACTCTACAGTGCAGTGGGGTGAGTCCACAAGTGCAGCCGGCTTACAATCAGTTGCCTGGACTGGGCGACTCAGTGGATCCCTTCTGCAGTGGGGTGCACATTGGCAGCATGCCCCACAGATGACCAATGGCCATCATCTGTGGTGGCAAGAGGAGGGCAAAGCCACCGTCCCTCCAGTGTAGCCCCAGAACAATGCACAGGGACAGGGAGGGGGTCTGTAGGTGATGCAAGGGGGTACGTGCCCCACGTCCAGCTCCCACCCAAAGCAATGGGGGCCAGTGATGGGGATGGCCCTATAGTACCCTTGGGGTGGGGGGTGCAGCAGCCTTAGTCAGATGCCCCTGTGAGGAGGGGTGCCTGGCAGAGGCCCCACATAGACCTGTACAGGGTCAGGTGGCAGCAGTCTGAGTGGGTGGGCTATCTGCCCTGTCCCGGCGGTGTCCCGATGGTTGTGCAGAGTGTATAGGGGCTTATGGCAGGGCTCTCGCTGGTGAAACCTGCACACCCTGTGCACCCCTGTGGCGAGCACTATATACCTTGGTGCATGGCGCGTAGTGCTGGCATACCCCTCACCAGCCTCCAGCATGTTGCTCTTTGTGCGACTAGAGGTCAAGCACATAGGTGCTGTGCGCCTCCCTTGGGGCATCCCACGCTGGGGGGCAAGTAAGGTGCAGAGTGGCTGCATGCCCCAGATATGCACGTGTAGCCACTCTACTACAACAATGCATTGGGCCCATTACTAGTAAAAGCAACAGGAAAAGAAAAACACAAGGAACAAACATAGGCAAACTAAATAACAGAAACCAACACCTATGATATACTACGCAGAACTCTACTTTCCACTAATAAGAAAACAAAAGAATGCAAACAACTCATTTAAGTTACTGGGGCATCTAACTCTGTAATCCACAGTAAGTTACACCAAACTTTGCTTAAATATTCCTTCTGCATTTGTTTAGCTTTCAAAAAGTAGCTAATTTTTAAGTTGTGTGTTATTTTTGCCACCAATTCTACATGGATAATCTCTTTCTGTTGGTAAAGTATATAAACATAGAAACATAGAATTTGATGGCAGATAAGTACCTCTTGGCCCACCTAGTCTACCCAGTTCTTTACCTAATGGACAAGCTGCAAATCCTAGTTAACCAGCAGCCTACTTCCTCCTACCACCCCCCAACTAGAATTGCCTTATGTCTGTTCATGCATTCTTGAACTTCCCCACTGTTTTAGAATCCATGACCTCCTCAGCAGGGCTGTTCTTTGTATCCACAACCCTCTCTGAAAAATACTTCCTCACATTACCTCTGAGCCACCCCGCCCCGCCATCTTCAAATTGTACCCCTTGTTCTTACAATCTCTTTCTCTGAAAGATGCTACCCTCTTGGACTTTGTTGATTCACTTGAGGTACTTGAAAATTTAAGCAACACATATTCCAACAGCGCATATTCCAAATGTACCATTTAATGGTAGAGACAATGAACAGTAAGGTGGACTTCACCCAGATTACCCAAAATCTTTCCAAATCACCATGAATTAAAGCTTTAAATGTCATAGAATCGAAGCATGGAACATTCCATTGATTCGCTAAAAAATTCCAGAATTCTGAAATATAGCTACGGGAGAAAAATAAATGCTCCATGGTCTCAAGTTGCTGTTGGCAACCTGGTCTGGAACTCTGCCTTTCTGAGAGTTGTTCATACTTTTGATTAGATTTGACATTTAACCTGTCATGATAACAGAGCCAATGTATATCTTTCATTTTTTCAGGAAATTGTTTATTATTTACATAATCTAACATAGATGGAAGTAAAGTACTGGGGCGAAGTGGAAATAATAGCTCAACTTGAAAGCTTACCACTAATATATATTTATAAAGTGGATTTCTAGCCTGCAAAAGAACCATCTGGCTTGTTACCTGCCATGTTCTTTGTTTAACAAATACTTCCTTCCAATAAGGTGTCTGCTGTGGAGTGCGTACAATCTCTCTATATACCTCCTGTCCAAGCAGCAAACCAGGGTGAACAAGAGTCTTGAAGAACAGGGGTCCATATTTTATCCGGGACAAACAATATAGGTCTTAGATTGGTTATTATGAAGCTACTATAATAAAAAACTAATAGATTTATCATATTTAGACATCCCTTTTGTAAGACTCAAACAGATTCTGCCCTTGATAGGGCATCCAGTAGCTGCAGCTTACCCTAGAAGCTGCCAACCATGCTTCACTCCTGGTCAGTCTGAAACAAATAGATTCTGACCTTGATCGGGCATCCTGTGGCTTCCTAGCAGCCGCCAGCCGCATTCCACTCCTGGAGCACCTCAAACAAACAGATTCTAACCTTGATCGGGCATCCTGCGGTTGCAGCTTACCCAAGCAGGCCCCAGCCATACTCCACTCAAGGCCCACCTCAAACAGATTCTGCCCTTAATCAGGCATCCTGTGGCTGCAGCTTACCCTAGCAGCCACCAGCCATGCTCCACTCCTAGCCCACCTCAAACAAACAGATTCTGCCATTGATTGGACATCCTGCAGCTGCGACTTATACTTGCAGCCACCAGCCATATTCCACTCCTGGCCCACCTCAAACAAACAGGTACAACTGCTGCTACTTCTCTCTTCTGCTTGGATCACAGGCCACAATTCCTATAGGCTGTCCCCTCTCCTTGCAAAGGCTGCCATTGGCGCAGATCTTTTTATCGACCCTGCCATTGGTTCTAACTTGACCTAGCTATTAGATGTATTTTAGAGAATCTCTGACTCAGCTTTATTTAGTGTTGCTTGAGTAATCTTCTTGAATTTCTCATGAGAAATGTTTTAATCAACTTCTTGCAACTTGTATTTTTATGCTGTGGGGCTAAATAGTTAATTTTAAACTGAAGGGAACTGTCTTATCATACTAACATACTATTTGCCAGCAGATTAGGCCTTATGGTCTATTGAGTCTGCTCGAACCTTAGATCCTTAGTAGGGTGCCGAGGCCCTCCCATCCCTTGTGCTCCGGAAACCCCTATCATCCATCCCCACCCCCTGGGACAGACCATCATCTGATACATCCACTTTCTGTGTCTGTCCCACCCTACCTTGAAGCCCTCCACTGTGGATCACTGAACCAGCTTGCCAGGCAGTGCATTCCAAGGGTCCACCACCCTCTCAGTGAAAAACCTCCTCTTCCTCTTTTGGCCCCTCACCCTTCCACCTTCCAACTTTAAACCATTCCCTCTGGTGATACCTCCCTGCTTTAGTCTAAAGATCCCCTCCATGTTTACCCTATTTATTCCCTTGAGGTACTTGAAGACCTCAATCCTA
Source organism: Neoceratodus forsteri (assembly GCA_016271365.2). NCBI lineage: Eukaryota > Metazoa > Chordata > Ceratodontiformes > Ceratodontidae > Neoceratodus > Neoceratodus forsteri. The sequence goes on from CM057455.1 coordinate 249,459,375, forward strand.
TGCTCCCCTGTCTCCTCCTCTCCAATGAAAACAGGCAGAGCTCCTCATCTCTCTCTGTCCTCACGTCAAATCCCTTAGCCCTCATATCATCTTTGTTGCCTCCTCTGTACACCCTCTCCAGGGCTGTGTCCCTCTTCAGAGTGTGGTCTCTTTCAGTACTGTACACAGTACTCAAGGTGTGGTCTAAGCAGTCCATTGTACAAGCGGCAGAATCACTTCCCTTGCTCCTAGAGGTGATCCCCTTACGATGCATCCCAACATCCTGTTTGCCTTGCTAGCCGCTCTCCTGCACTGCTCAGAGTTATTCATACATGCATCCACCATGACCCCTAGGTCCTTTTCCCCTGTTGAGGCCTCCAGCGCCTCCCCTCCCAGGGTGTACCTGTGTTTAGGGTTTCCCCAACCAAGATGCAACACCATGCACTTGGTGATATTGAAATATAATTTGCATGTGTGAGCCCAGCTTTCCAGGGTGTCCAGGTCCCTTTGTAGGGCCAACCTCCCCTCTTCTCCCTCAACTACTGCTCCCATCTTGGAGTCATCCGTGAAGAGACACATTTCACACCCTATACCCTCCCTGATGTGCGATATGTATGCATTAAACAGGATTGGACCCAGGACCGAGCCCTCACGGTACCCCAGTACCAACCTCTCTAGGGTTCAAGAGCTCCCACAGACCACTACTCTCTGGGTGCATCCAGCTAGCCAGTTTTTCAATCCATCTGACCATCAAAGGCTTACTCCTAACCCCATCAGTTTCTCCACCAGACCATTGTAGGGGACAGAGTCAACTTGCTGAAGTCCAAGAATAATACATCCACAGGCTTTCCCCTGTCCAGTTCGATGTTACCCATTCGTAGAACTCCACAAGATTGGTTTGATATGATCTACCTGGCACAAACCCATGTTGCCAACTATCAGACCTCCCACCTCTTCCAAGTACACCCCAATCGTTCCTTTAGTATACTCTCCATTAATTTTCCCCACCACGAGGTCAAGCTGATGGGTCCTATAGTTACCTGGTACTTCCTCCACCCCCCTTCATGGATTGGCTCCACATGTGCCTCTTGCACAATCCCTAGTATACTCCTCCCTGTCTCAAGTGACCTGTTGAAGAAGCTCTACCAGGGTGCAGCCACTATGTCCGCCAATTCCCATAGTACTCTCCGGATGAATGCCATCCGGCCCAGGAGGTATTGTCTTTCTTTAGGGCCTTGAGGGCTAACCACCCTTTTGGCGGAGATAGCATCATCCATCCCTCCACCTTACTGGCCTTTTATCCTTATCCAGATGTGACACCCCTGAGGTGCCTCTCCTCCCTCTTGCTCCATTTCTGTTGCTCCCTGATCCCACTCCTGCCGCTTCTATCCCCTTAGGTGCCTTGCTTTGTAGATATCCCATCCCCCTCCCTAGTGAACACAGAGAGGCAAAGTACCCGTTAGAAAATACCTCTGCCTGGTCCCTCGCCTCTTCCAACCCACCCTCCTTCTGATCTCAATCTGCTGAGGTGGCCTTAGTTTTCTCAACTCCCCAATGTCGGAAGAACCCCTTTCCCCTCCATGCTATCCCCTGTGCCAACCGCTGCTCTTTACTGGACTTTGCTCCCTCACCATACTGGTGACTTTCTAGATACAAGATGCGTTGTTCCTTATCTCTGTCCCCTCTTGTTGTTTTATATTTTTTTGTAGCCGCCTTCTTTTCTCTGACTGCTACCTGTACCTCACTGGACCACCAGCATGGTTTATGTGACCTTGCTCCTTACATTTCAACTTAGCGCAGATCCTGACTGCCTTATGAAGTCCCGTTTTATAACCTCCCATCTCCTTTCCACACTTGTTATTGATGTAATCCCCTTCAAGTGATCCTTGAGAATATTTCCCAATGCCACAAAGTCTGCACTGCAGAGTCCACTGCCAGTGTCCTAGAATCTCACCCCCCTCCCCCATGCTTGACTTGAAACCAGACAGTATTGTAGTGCTCCCAGTTAGGGATTCTGTACAACCAGGTCCTTACAGATCCCATCTGCCAGAACCACGTCCAGGACATGCCACTCCCTTGTGGGCTTCCATCACATGCTGTGTTAAGAACACATCCTGAAACCGTCCAGCAGCCTCTGCTCCTTGGCCACCTTAGAGGACATGGTTCCCCAGTTTGTACCTAGCATATTAAGGTCCCCCATCAACACCACTCCTTCCCCTTTCGGTCCACACTGGGCAATCATGTTGTACAGCAAACCATCACTCATCCCGGGAGGGCCTATATACTACATCCAGCTTGACCTTATCTCCTGCTGGGGATCGTAAGGTGACCCATAAGGCCTCCACGTTTCCTCTGCCTCTTCTACCCTAGCAATTTCTATGTCATCTCTAATGAACACAGCCACTCCACCCTCTGCCCTCCTTTCTATCCTTCCTAAGCATAGTATGCCCCATACGTTGGGTCCCAGTCATGATTTTTGTTGGCCCGTCTCATTGCTGCCACACATCCACCCCGAACAACATGGCCTGGAACTCTGGTAACTTGTTTCCCAAACTCCTGGCATTTATTAACACCAACCCCCACCTTATCCCTGATCCTGTTTGTTGAACCCCCCAGATTCCTTATACTTTCATCCTCCTCTGCTCCTCCTGGAGCCTCCATCCAGTCTGTTTCCCCCCTCCCCTTGAGCTTGAGGCTACTCCTCATCTGGAGGAAAGGGCTTCTGGTCAGCCCCTCCATATCCTTCCCCTCACAAGTTTAAACCCCACCTTTCTTGAGTGTAGTCAGCCATCCCTGTTTTAGGACTTCCTTCCCTAATGGGGCAAGATGAAGCCTGTCCTTGGCATATAGTCCCTTATCCTCCCAAACTCCATTCCAGTTCCCTAACACTCCCAACCCACTCTCTTCACCCCACTTCCTGAGCCAGTCATTAACCTCTGTGATCATTTTTTTCTCCACTGAGGCCTTTGGTACTGGCAATATCTCAAAAAGGAAATGTTGCATCCATTATCCCGACAGACTCTGGCAAGTTCTTGGAACCTTGCTTGGATTTCCAAAGCACTATTTCCCTCTAGGTAATTGATTCCCAAATGCAAGAAATCGGTTTCCTCCACAATCCTAACCATTTCATACACCATGAACTTTGCTCTGTGCACTGTCAGCCCAGAGATACTCACTACCTTCACCTGGCTATAGCATCCACCCCCTGTCCCTCCACTGGATACCCCTAATCATCGAGTCTCCCAACAACAGAACCTCAACACTGCCATCATCCCATGGTTATCTCCACTATGCCCTCTCAGCCCCTTCCCCTTTATCTGTGATCTCAATTCCATGGGAGTCTTCCTGCCTTATTAGAGACCCCTTGTCACCCTCCCTTTCTGCCTTCCTACGTTATTTTGCCACTTAACTCAAACCCCCTCTGAATAGGTGTCCCTTCCTTCCTCTCTTATCGAACCATTTATCCTGGCCTGATGGTTTCCCTTCCCCACCACCATCCTCCCCCTTGTAATAGTACCCCTGCCTCCAGAGGCTCTCTGTGGGTCCCCTTTAGCTAGGGCCCCATCCTTGGTACTGACCCCCCTGCTGAAGGGGGGCTCCTCTCCCACCTCCTTGTCTCCCAGTTTCTCTCCAATCATGCTTTCCTCCCTCATGTCTGCAATATGTTGCATCTCCCCCATTGCTTAACATTTATGTTTCCCCTTCTCCCTCTGGGACTATTTCTATCCTTTCCATTGCCGGTCTGTGATGCCCTATGGGTATCCGACTCCCCCGGCCTCTGCATAAGTTTCCTCATTTCCACCAACCCCTTCCTCCCCCTCTAGGTTGCATAATAGCTCAAATTTATTGGACACTCTTATGTCAGCTTCCATCAAGTGACCGAGTTTCCCCTGACTGCACCTCTAAACTGCCCTCTTCTTCCCCTCTTGCTCTGTTCACCTAGGAGCTCTCATGTCCACAGTCTGCTGCTCTAGGCTTCCGCACAGCCCCTCCTGACTTCTTCCCTCCACTATCTCTTGTATTCAGAATGTTCACCCCATACGCTTCCCCTTAGTGTCAACATCCCTATCTAAAGGTCCTCTGTCCTATATCTCCCTCCTGCTTGCTGTAACATAACATCCTGTAATTTCAGAGCATTGCCCCATCTTCCCCTCAGCCCCACCCTTCTGCTGCCCATATCCACACCCCTTATCCTTGAACACCCCCCCCAGCTCCCCCAGCTTACTCCTTAACCAATATACCTCACTCCTGATACAGATAGCTGTCTACAGGTGGGCAGCCTCCCTCTCTCCAGGCCCAATTGAGAAGTATTGCCATCCCACAGCCTGTGCAGCCTACAGCCCTTCTGAAGATGCCTGCCATGGTGGAATATGGCCACCATATTTATCCCCCTCTGTTTATAATGCACACCCCCTTTTCTCAGTCCCTTTCCCCTGGAATACAGTTTCTGTCTATACTGACTGCAGTTATTTACAAACCCAATTTCAACCCCACCAATAAAGTTCCCAAGTCTCACAAACACATACAGTCCAGTGTGTGTTCAGTCCCACTAACAGTGTGTGTATGCAGATCTCAGGTACCGTATGATATCACAGGCCCACCAGCTCCTGTTGCTTCCAATTTCAGTCCCAAACAGAAACACTCAGCCCTTCAATCCCAACCCCCAGTGGCTTTTCAGTATTTAAGAAGGCCTACAAAACAAGGTGGGAGGGAAGGCTCTTACCAACACCAGGCATAAGCAGCTGTTTAGTAATCTAACTTTTTCTGCTGTGGGGACTTAGATAGTTACTGTTAGTCCATAGGAACTGTTTTACTTTATTAATTGAATATTGTGCATCTTCTGTGGATATTTTTATTAGCTCTGAAACTCCTGCTTTTAATTTTACTGTTTCCCTCAAATCTCTTCCTCTTTTAAACCTGCTCAATTTCCTTTCTGCCATGCTATTGTGTGTTATTCTCCACCCCCATCAACTACCTTCACTCTAGCTGCACATTAACTGCCCTGGGTTCTGGCACAATGGCCCCGTCACCCCCATTCAACTGCCTATTGTTCTTAATCTTCCCTCCCCTTCCCTCACTCTCTATTCTCCTTTGTCCCACCCACCGCTTAAGTGCGGCAGTTCCCACAGAGAGTATATCCATGTAATGTTATCTCCTTCCTCCTTCCAGAGTCTGCCCTTGATCGGGCATCCTGCAGCTGCTGCTCATCCTAGCAGCCACCGGCTGCACTCCACTCCTGGCTCTACTCAGACAAACAGGTATGACTGCTGCTTCTTCTGTCTTCTGCTCGGATTGCAAGCCACGATTTGTACAGGTTTTCCCCTCTCCATGCAAAGGCTGCTATTGGCTGCAGTACTTTTTATCAACCCATAACACGTTCCACTTAATGGGGTTCAACCTACTCCCCCAGACTGCATTAAAGAAAATACTATATGAAGAGGCTTCCAGATATTTGGGAGGTGGAAATATATAATTATACAATGGCTTTAAAAATGCTGCCACCTGATTGCCTGACTGGCACTTTTTTCCCATTGTAAATCCTATCATTACCCAACAGGAAAAGGTGCCAGTCAGTCGTATCTGGAACACAAATCAATTCAGTCCCCAAAAACAGAAAAAAATGCCGCCATGTTAGATCGCTGCTAAGCGGCAACTCTCACTTCAACCTCCATACAGTTTCAAATTCCTGAGCTCCACCAAAATGACCTACGAAAAATAAAAGCTAATTTGCTTCCCTCCCCTCCATCCTCATTCCTCCCATTACTTTCTTCCCTACTGTGTGCTGACAGCTACCCCATCAAATTTCTTCTCCTTAGGACCCACCTGTCAGCTGCCACTGCTCCTGAGAACCCACTGACAATTCTTTGTAGGTCATCACCTGCCCTACCTGGCTTTTCCCCACTGACCAGTCATGCTTCTGCGTTTTGACTTTCTTGAACAGAAACTGGAGTTTGCGAGTCTAAAGCAGCTCCCGAACAGAAGGGCACCAACCCCATGACTGGATACTTCCCGTCTTTCTTTAGCATGGTATCTACAGCAGTACATTGGATTTCCACCTCTTGCTCCTGCCATTACACAGTTTTAGCCAGAAAAATACTTTTTTTTTCAGTTGTCGGCTCCAGTAAAACAAATGAAAATGAAACATAGAAACATAGAAGTTGATGGCAAATAAGGACCACAAGGCCAATCCAATCTGCCCATTTCCTTTTCTACGTTATGAATGTACCATCGGCCTTTGCTTTGTCAATGGCCTATCTATTGATACTCATCTGTAATGCTCCTTTATGCCTATCCCATTCCTGTTAGAAGCCCTGCACTGTATTCATATCAGAGATCAACATATGAATGTTGAGCTCACAGCCCTAGCAATCCAGAATGCCTCCCTAAAACCAAGCTCTATTTTTTGTCACCGAGCAATATTTGTAATAAAAAATTAAAAAGACAAGAAAGAAACTGTGTGTGTGTATATACATATATATATATATATATATACACATATCTCTCTCTCTCTCTCTCTCTCTCTATATATATATATATAGATATATTTATATGATACATGATAGGCAGGAGTGGAATATGGAAAATATTCTCACTCCTGCAGAGTGAGAATGCACAGCTCAATCTGCAAGAGTGACAATATTTTCCATACTCCATGATCTGCACATCATGTGTGCTATTTATACAATGGGGTAGGAGCTTCTGAAGTGTTGTGATGTTTTTTTGCATCCTTTTCTTGTGTACTTTGTCTTTTTTATTTTAGTGTTTGGTAACTGGGTGCATTTTTAGAGATGACATGGGAGCATTAGGCACTTAAGTGACTTGTTCTGAGTCACACAGTGTGGAAGTGGAGGTTGTGAGAATCAAACCCAGGTTTGGTGTGCTGGATGTAGCAAGCTTGCTCAAAGCTGATTATTCTAACCTCTAGGCTATACTGACAGCACTGTTTGTGTGCATTCTTAGTGTTTCTGAATGGGCTGGGAGTTGTACAAACACTATGAGAATCAGGTGAATGCTTTTGGCAGTGCTAATTGAGTTAGTGTCAGCAAGCAGTGAGAAACAAACTGTGAGGCACTGTGATTTAGAATACATATTTTCTTGAAAATGACTGTAGCATAAAGTCATGGGCTGGGAGTTTTACACACACTATGGGAAAGAGCTGAATATCCTTTGCAATGTTAACTGAGTTACTTGCAAGTACTGTAGCAGTGATAAACAGAAGCTGTGAGGCACTGTTATTTTGAATGCAAACTTACTTGGAAATGACAGTAGCATAGTAATGGGTTGGGAGTTTTACACACACCAATGAAAACAGCTGAATGTCCTTTGCCGTGTTAACCTAGTTACTTTCAAGTAGCAGTGAGAAACAGATTTGTGGAGAAGTTCAATTTAGTATGCAGGCTGGAGTGAGTGAGCGAGTGATGACATTAGCTGAGTAGATACAGTATATCTGTAAGTTATTTTAACTCCAGTGATGTCATCGTAAGTTATTTCACTGCAGTGGAAATAACTGAAGTTATCCCACTCATATTGCTCTCACCCCCATTGTATAAATATAAATATAAATATATATACATGACGAAGAACCTGAGGGTGCAATCATTGAGGTAATGGTTACCCCAAAGGGCAATGGTTGGGAGGCCATGTTTCAAAGAAATACAAACTCACACATACCCCCATAATGCAAAGCACCATGGGCTGTATATGCAAATCATCACAGTATATTATGCTGGTTCAACTTTAAGCAGAAAAGGTTTCTCACACAGAGTCTGCAAAGGATGCTAACAGAAGACACAAATATATATATGTAGCTGACAGATAACACATTTATTTATTTATTTATTTCTTGAAGAGAATCAGAATTACAATCCTTTGAGCCATAGACTCCTTTGCAAAGGCTCCACATCAGAAAAAATACACACTTAACATAAACCGTACGATACATAAGTCATATAGCACAGGGATATATACATTGGAAGGTTACAGCATCAGGGATCTTAAAGTAGAACCAGGGTCATAATTATGTAAATATGGCAGGTTACAGTTTCAGAGGGTCTTAAAATGGGCCCTGAGTCATGGTTTATATACAGTGAAATTGAAGAACCTGGGAAATTATTCATGAGATACAGCAGAACATATTGTCCCTTTCCTGTGGGCTGCCTCACTGCACTAGAGCTAAAACGTGTTTAAAATATGCCTCCTTTTGAGATTCAGAAAGGGAGGTGAAATATTATTTACAGTAACATGCAGTGGAGTCAAGGAGGTTCTTGAGACTGGCTTTAAATTTTCCAAGACTTGGGACCAGGGAGATGGAGGAAGGTAGGCTGTTTAGCCACAAGAGGCATGATAGCGGAAGGACATTGGACCAAGGGAGGTCCTATAGCAGGGGGCTAGGAGGGAGGTATTGGCAGAATGTCTAGGGGCCCTTCTGTGTGGGATTATTTGGATGAGGGGGTGGAGGTCATTAGGTGCTTGCTTCTGAAGTATCTTTTTGGCAAGGAGGCAAGTGTGATACTTAAGCCTACCTTCGAAGTTCATCCAGTACACAAACTGTAAAGCTCACATGTGTGGATTAATCTGTCACATCCAGAGACGAGGTGGCAGGCTTTATTGAGGGCTAGACTGATGCAGCATAGGGCAGTTCAAACTGAAGATCCATAGATCACAATGCTGTAGTCCACCAAAGATAGGACTGAGGAAGACACAGTGAATCGTATGGCCTGTGGGTGTAGGCAATGCATATGTCTGTACAGGATCCCCAGACTGGTGTTAACAGAAGAGGAAATGTGTTGAATGTGAGTGTGGTAGGTGAGGGAGGTGTCCAATGTGATGCCCAGATATATAGGAATTAAAAAGGTTTTTGTTAAATGTACTCTTTTGAACTTACTCATTTGCCACTTGTTCCATTGCTGAACAAGGAAGTGTCCTTTCTCAATCTGTGGTTTCCAGTAAAGGATATCTAAGGGACTGGGGCCAAAGTTTATTCCTAGGATGGTGATTGGGCTTTCAGATATTTGTACTCCCTCTATCTCTAGAATAATTGGAAATGGATTATCCAAATGGCATCCTTTACACTTTTGTAAGTTTAAAGTGGAGCCTATAATCATGCCAAATTCTTTACATTTCTTTAGGGCTAGTCTGGCCAAGGCCTCATCACCTGCTATGACAAAAAGGTCGTCAGCATAGTCCTTAGCACAGTGCAGTATTATGTGAGTATTAATCTGAATTTTTTGAATATTTTAGGAAAAGATTAAAACCCATAGCAGGGGGTCAATGCTGAATACATAAAGCAGAGGGCAAAGAGGGCATCCCTGAAAAACTTCTTTTTGCATTGACAGCATGGGATAATTCCAGTCATTCACCTGAAGGGTGAACGTTGCTGTTTTGTATAGACATTGTAGCCATACTATAAACATCATAGGAATCCCATAAAACTGTAACACATGACATAGATATTTATGATTTACAGAGTCAAAGGCCTGTTTTTGATCCAGTAACAATGAAATCCTTCCAAGTCCTGGTGATTATCCTGTTGCATGATTTCTCTTAAAAGAATAAGATGGTCCACCATTTCCCTCTCAGGTATTGCACAACACTAAGCAGGCATGATCAAATGGATGGCAGCCTGAAGCAGTCTATTATTCAAGATTTTTGACATAATCTTAAAATTGACATTTAAGAGACTAATTGGTCTCCAATTTGAGAGATCTCTCCAATCTCCTTTCTTAAATAGATAACATAAAGCCACTCTTGCCATTTGTAAGGGAAATTCATTCAATTGCAGCATGGTTGTAAAAACAGAAATTAATATTTCATCGATACTTGGACCTAAGATTTTATAAACATCCAGGGTCAAGCCATCCATCTCTGATGCTGTTTTATTAGTAAGGGAACTTATAGCAGTCTCCACATCCTGGGGCGAGATAACTTTTGTCTGTGCAGACAATGTCTAATCCAGATAGGATGGAGGAAGAAAAAAATAAAAAGTAGAACTGACAACAAATTCTCTAGCTGGCTCTGAAAACAAGGCAGTTGTATGTTGACTGACAATTCTTAACATGTTTTGGTCATCTTAGTATTCTGTATAATCTATATCAACCAAGCTATTCATTGTCTTATGTTTATTTTTCCCTTTCAACTAAGAAAAGGACATACAACATTCCATGACCCTTGGGTACTAAAGGACTGTTGCTGAATTAAAGTCTTGTGTTTTTTTGGTGAAAATGTAAAATTTTATGTTTTATTCTTTGAATTTGGGCAGTGAAGTCATGGTTAATGGATCTAGCCAGGGAATGTAATTTCTGTAACTGTTGGCTATCAATCAGATATGTTAGATATTCTTTATCCCTACACATCTTGCTATTGTATTTTAATAAGTGCGTCTGTTCCAGTTTTAGGTCCATCTACCTGGAACTAGAAAATCATACATTTCAAAAACTGACTTCTGATTTATTAACAGGTATTGAATGTTTTAAATCACCTGAACATCCTTTAACAAAGAGGAATTAAATTCCCACTTCCTTGGACCTTTTATGTTTTTATTTATCGGGCTTAATACAAATCCTAATAACTTGTGGTCTAAAAATTCAACTTTCTGCACATATGCCGTAGCAACTGACACATTTTTTGATACAAAGAAAAATCAATGCAAGTGACAAGACCTCCTTTTTGGAAGGTAGGGTCCGAGCGCTTGTTAACAGAGAAATAAGCATCAGTTAATTGTTATCTATTTTAAAGCAGACATAGCACAAAACAGTTTTTGAGTTTTTGTGCTTCTTCCTCCATCCTGGAGTGCCAGTCCACAATTAAAGTCTCCTCCAGAAATTATTGGGTGAGTACAGTACAAGTACGGCTGTACAGCCTGAAAAAGAGCTATTCTGTCTGCCTTAGACTGATGGGTGTAAATATTAATTAGCCTGTAGTAAACATTATCCATTTTTTGTATCTAAGATTAAAGCACTTATAGAAAGAAGGTCAATCAATTTAGTTTCCTGAACCTGGGAGAAAAAAAAAAAAAAAACCCTGAACAGATTTCAGTACCAAGTGACCAAAAGGAAGGCCCAACATGAAATGCCTTTGCTGCCAAAGCTGTTTCCCAGACCATGTGAAGCCTTACATACTAACATACTAAAATGCCAGCAGAATAGGCCTAACAGTCTTTCGTGTCTGCTCGTTTGGTCAGCCCCCACCCTGGGTGCTGACCTTGCTGTCCCCCTTGCCTTCTCTGGCTTCTCCCTTCCCAGTTCCGGATATTCTTGCTGCATTGGATTTTGCTTCCAGAACCCTTCACCTGTACCTGTCCCACCCCCTCTTGAACCCCTCCACTGTCTCTGCCTCCACCAGCCCCCTAGGTAGTGCATTCCATGGCTCCACCACCCTCTCAGTGAAGTAGCACCTCCTCCTTTCTCTCCTGAATCTTCCCCCCTCCAGCTTCCACCCATGTCCTCTAGTGGCTCCTTCCTCCTTCCTTCGAAGCACCCTGACTGTTCCTCCCATTTACCCTCTTCATGTACCTGAAGACTCTATCATGTCCCCCCGGTCCCTTCTCTCTTCCAATGTGTACATATTTAGCTCTTCGAGCCTCTCCTCATAGGTCCTGTCCCCCAAGCCCCAAATCATTTTGGTTGCCCTCCTCTGGACCCTCTCCAGGAGGTTAATGTCTCTCTTTAAGTGTGGCCTCCAAAACTGCATGCAGTACTCCAGGTGCAGCCTCACCAAGCAGTTATACAGAGGGAGTATCACTTCCCTCCTTCTGGAGGTGATCCCCCTAGTGATGCATCCCAGCATCCTGTTGGCCTTGGCTGCTGCCCTCCTACAAGTCTCAGAGTTGTTCATCTTGACATCCACCACCACCCCAGGTCCCTCTCAGCCATCAAGACTTGTAGTATTTCCCCAGGGGTGTACACTGGCCTGGATTTCTGCCCCCCAGGTGGAGTACCTTGCATTTCCCTGCATTGAACCTCAGCTTCCACTTTCTAGACCATCTTTCCAGAGCCTCCAGGTCCCCTGCAGGGCCCTCTCCCTCCTCCCCATCCACCACCGCCCCCAGTTTGAGTCATCTGCAAGAGACTCATCTCACTCCTGATTCCTGTCCTTATGTCAGATAGGTAGGCGTTGAAACAGAAGGGGCCCAAGGACTGATCCCTGTGGGACCCCACTAATGACCCTCCTGGGGATGAGACTATCCCACCAACCACGACCCTCTGGGTCCGGTCCTGGAGCCAACTGCCTATCCATCTGATCATCTGGTTTCCCACCCCCATTTCTCCTAGCTTATGCAACAGGCCCATGTGAGGAACAGAGTCAAATGCCTTGCTGAAGTCTAGAAAGAGGACATCCACTGGTCTACCCAGGTCCAAGGCACTTGTCACCCAGTCATAGAACTCCACCAGGTTTGTCTGACACGACACGACACGAGGTTTGTGTCTTGTGAAAAAATAATTTGTTTAGGTGCAGAGAGAAAATATGAGAAAACTGCCTGTCTTTTCTTTTGACTCTTAATACTATTTGTATTGACAGAGCTAAAAGAAAGAGAGTTGGCCAGCAGAGAAAAGAGTTAGACCAGCAAAGAGGAAAACTATTATAATCTTATCTATGGGGGGTTTAATTTATGACTTTGAGATCTTCTAGTTTTTTTTTTTGCATCTCAGGCATAGTGGTATGGGAGTCTTGTATCACCCCTGATGCTTGTGAGTCCAGATCACTAACTTTCATTTCTGACAAAGGGTTGGGCTGTGAGGACCACAGTGAGGAATCCTCCAATTCTGAGTCTGAAACCTCTGAGGAATTCTGCAGCACATCAAATCTGTTTGTTAGGGGAATTGTTGCCTTTCTGTGCAAAGTGTATGCTCTCTCATCTCCCCTCATCATACCTGAAATAGAGCATTGGCTCAGTGAGCCTTTCCTGGTCATCAAACATTGAAATAAAAAAATAAAAATAAATCTTCTGAAGTTTTAGAAGCCTTAGAAACTTGCTGTTTCTGCGACTGGTCTCTTCCTGGTGTCCTGCTCCTTTTCCCCTTTACTGTAGTTGGGTGAGGGGGAGGCATTATTACAACCGCCTCTGAGGTTGGTGAGGACAGTGTAGAAGGTGGGTCTCATTGGTACTTTCAATGGTAACCTCTGACTGGACCTCAGTTGGTGGTTGAATCACCGGATCTGAAACTACTGATGGTGAAATAGTGGCCATAGCCAAAGATCAAGGGGCTAAGGGAAAACATAGAACATAGACTTTGACGGCAGATAAGGACCACTTGGCCCACCCAGTCTGCCCATTACCCTACCTACTGGATAAGCTGCAGATTCTAGTTAACCAACAGCCTACTTCCTGCCACCCCCCGCTACAATTGTCTTGTGTCTGCCCCATGCATGTTTGAATTCCCCCACTGTTTTAGCCTCAACAACCTCCCCAGCAAGGCAGTTCCACGCATCCACCACTCGTGCCATGAAAAAAAATTTCCTCACATTACTCCTGAGCCGTCCCCATTCTATGTTTAAATTGTGTCCCCTTGTTCTTACACATCTATTTTTCTGAAAGATGCTACCCTCCTGGACATAGTTGATTCCCTTGAGGTACTTGAACATTTCTATCATGTCCCCCCTGTCCCTCCTTTCATCAAGGGTATACATATTAAGCTCTCTCAGTCTCTCTTCATATGATTTCTGATACAGACCCTGCACCATTTTAGTTGCCCTCATCTGGACTGCTTCCATCCTGTCCATGTCCTTGTGTAGATGAGGTCTCCAAAACTGCACACAGTACTCCAGATGGGGTCTCACCAATTGTCTGTACAGAGGGATAACCACTTCCCTTTTTCTACTTGTGATGCCCCTTCCTATGCATCCCAGTATCCCCCTGGCTCTCCTTACTGACTTCTCACATTGCTTACCAGCCTTTAGATCATCTGATATGACTTCCCCCAAGTCCCGTTCCATTTTTGTTGTTGTTAGTACCTCCCCTGCTATTGTGTACTCTTCTCCTGGGTTTTTGTTTCCCAGGTGCATTACTTTGCACTTCTTTGCAATGAATCTAAGTTGCCATATGTCTGACCATTCCTCCAACCTTGCCAAGTCACTTCTCATCCTTTCTACCCCCCCTTGTGCATCAACTCTGTTATAGATCTTTGTATCATCTGCAAAGAGGCATACCTTTCCCTTCAGACCCTCCTCAATGTCACCTATAAAGATATTAAGGAGGATTGGACCCAGTACTGAGCCCTGAGGTACTTCACTAGTGAACCCCCTTTCTTCGGAATGTGTTCCACTCACTATTACCTTCTGTGTCCTGTTGTATAGCCAGTTTGCAACCCAGGCTACCACACTGGGACCCGCTCCCAGGCTGGCTAACTTGATTATTAATTTTTTGTGCGGGACTGTGTCAAATGCCTTGCTAAAGTCTAGGTAGGCCATATCCACAGCCCCTCCCTGGTCTATTACTTGGTCACTCAGTCAAAGAAATCTATTAGATTTGTCTGACATGACCTTCCTGCTGTAAATCCATGCTGCTTTGGGTCCTGTGCCCCGCTGGCCTCTAGATACTCAACAATTCTTTCTTTCAGAAGTGATTCCATCATTTTCCCTACCACTGAGGTCAAACTTACAGGTCCGTAGTTTCCTGCTTCTGCCTTGCTCCCACTTTTGTGAAGGGGAATCACATCTGCCCTCCTCCAGTTCTCAGGTACCACCCCATCCTCCCATGATTTGTTAAAAAGTGTGGTCAGTGGTGTCACTAGGTCCTCCCTTAGTTCTTTTAGGATTCTAGGGTGAATCCCATCTGGCCCCATTGCTTTGTCCACCTTGAGTTTTAGGAGTTTTTTTCAGGACTCTTTCTTCTGTAAATGGACTAGTGTCAACCCCCCTACCCAGAGTGCTTCCATCGTCTGGTTTAGGTAACTCCTCCTCATCTTCTTTTGTGAATACTGAGCAAAAGTATTCATTCATTATCTCTACTTTTTCACTGTCTCCTTCTGCCCACCTCCCTTCTCCCTTTTTAATCTTCACTATTCCTCCCTTAACCTTTCTATGCTCCCTAATGTACCTATAAAAGGTTTTATCCCTCTTCTTAACTGAATTGGCTATTTTTTCCTCAGTTTGGGCTTTTGCTATTCTGACTGCCTTCCCCGCTTTTTTCTGCTTTAATTGATACAGTTCTCTGTTGTGCTCCTTCTGTGATGTCTTATACTTTTTGAATGCAGCCTTTTTCTCATTAACCTTCCCTGCCACCTTTTTTGAGAACCATAGTGGTTTTTTACTCCGCTTTGTTTTCTTTATCTGTTTCACACAAAGACTTGTTGCCTCTATGATGGCAGTTTTGATTTTTCTCCATTGTTCTTCCACCCCTCCTTTTTGGCCATTTGCTAGTGGATTCCTCAGGTATTCACCCATTTTGCCAAATTCAGCCCTTCTAAAGTCCAGTATGCTTATTTTTGTATGGCTTGTCTCCATGGTTGTGCTTATTGTGAAGCACACGGTGCAGTGGTCGCTTGTTCCCAGATGTCTACTGACTTCTAAATTTGTGATCCTCTCTCCATTTGAGAGTACCATGTCTAGTATTGCTCCCTCCCAAGTGGGTTCCAACACTAGCTGTCTAAAGCCTGCCCCCTGCAGGGCATCGACAATGACCCTGCTCTAGGATGTGGCTGCAGTACATGTCATCCAGTTAACATCTGGCATATTCAGGTCCCCCATCAACAGTATCTCCCCTTTTTCAGCCATTTTGAGAATGTCCTCTATCATTTTCTTGTCCATTTCCTCCCCTTGAGATGGGGGTCTGTACACAAACCCTGTGTGGATTGTGATGCCATTCCCTGTCTCCAAGGTGACTCAGAGTGCCTCTTGTCCTCCCCCTTTACTTTTTAGTTCAGTAGCTTTGATCACTTCCATTATGTATAGAGCTACTCCACCTCCTCCTTTCCCCTTCCTGTCCCTTTTGTAGACTGTGTTCCCCGGTATGTTGACATCCCAGTCATGGTTCCCCATGTACTATGTTTCTCTGACTGCCACAATATCCAATTTTTCATCTTCCATCAAGGCTACTAGCTCAGGAAGCTTGTTTCCCAGACTACGGGCATTGGTACTCATTGCCCTCCATTTAATGTTGGCTTTATCCTTTTTTCCCCCCATACCTGCTCTTTTTGCCCTTGTCTATTTTTCCATTTACCATTGTCCTGCCCTCTGTTGAGCACTGTACCTCAGTGTTTACCTTACTACCCATCATGTTTTGTGGGGGGAGGCTTGTAATTTCCTGCCTCTTATTAGCACTTCCCCCAATGGCTAGTTTAAAAGCTTGCCAAGGAAGCATTTAGACCTGTCACTTAGGATCTTGGTTCCCTTCATGGACAGATGCAGACCATTGTGCCAGTATAGACCTTCATCTCTCTCCATGTGTACCCCCAGTCCCCAATGAAGCCAAAGCCCTGTGCTCTGCACCAGTTTTGCAACCATTCATTAAACTGCATGGTGTGTAGTACCCAAGCCTCACCCCTGCCATGGACTGGCAGCACCTCTGAGAAGGTAACCATGCTTGCTACCTGTCTGAGGTCCCACCCCAACTCCACAGTTTCATCCTGCACTGCACTGATCCCATGCCTAGCTAGGTAATTTGTCCCAAGGTGGACAATGATATCTAGTTCCCTCTCCTGTGATGCTGCTTCTGCAATCCTGAGGATTCATTTCTTGTCCCTCCAAGCCATGGCACCAGGCAGGCACCTTACTTCCCTCTCCTCTCCCTTCCCCAGGTCTACCCCTCTAACAATTGAGTCCCCTATCAGAATCTGTTTCCTTCCCCTGTGGTGTCCCTTGCCACCCTTCTGTGGATCTCCCTTAAGGGTGTCCTCAGCATTCTTCTCAAAGGAACCCCCTTGTGGGCACTGTGGCACTTTGAGCAAAAGCAATAAGTAGCCTTTGTTCTGCATCATCACAGAGATCCTCCTGATCATGGGCCGCCCAGCTGCAATTTTGGTAGGAGTGCCCAAGCTCATTACAAATATTACATCTGTGCTCATTAGAGCAATACCCACTAGTATGCCCCAGTTCCTGGCAAAAATAACATTTTACTTGATTACATATGCTACTGAGGTGGCCAGTTGACCCACATTTATAATAAGCTTTGGCTTGTCCTGTGTAAAACAGAACACCCCTATCAGATCCCCAAAAAAAAAAACTGTTAGGCAAATGCTCAAGTCCAGTATCAGAAGATCTCAGGACAACTTAAATCTCCACCCTCCCATCCAAATATGTTCCAAGTCAAGAATTCCCTCGTGGTGGCCCAAAACTGTGCACCTTTACTTCAACCAATATGTGAGATCAGTAAGACTAACCCCTTCATTCCAGAATAATACAGTCACTGATTTATATGCAAGTTTTGCCAGTGTTATGGCTTCACACAGTGCCCACAAGGGGGTTCCTTTGAGCTGCTGGAATTTAGCCCCAAATCTCCACAGGCCTGAATTCACCTTAAAACTTGTATCAAAGGTGGTCTTTCCTGTGACATGAATTAAAGCATGAATTTTGTTACCAAAAAAATCTCGTGGAGTCCCTTAGCTGCATTTTGGTAACATATACCTGATCTGGGAGAGTGTCCAATCCCCCTTTATACAGTAAACTAACTGCATTATTCCATTTGGCAGGAAAGGTAGCAGTAGTATTATTTTAAACAAGGATGCATTGGGATGGGAAGATGTCTGAGAAGGATGATCTGGCAAAGGAGGTCTTTCTGCAGCTACCCCAGCAGGACTTGACTGCTGTGTGGGGTCTGACTGTGAAGTGTTTCCCAACAATATTGATGTTGTCATCTGGTCAGTTTGCAGGGACAGTTGGGTCGGGGCGTATCCACTGACTGCTCAGCAAAGTGCAATACAGGATTTTGTGTTAATACTAATTCAGCTGGTAAAGTCAAAGGCAAGTTGCTGAGTTGTGTCTTTTCAGTGTTGTTCCCCTGAATAGGAATCTCTTGTATGTGTGTTTGTAGATAGTTCCAACTGTGCACCAGACTGCTACAACCTTTTGCCAACTGATTCCTGCCTAGACATCTGAAGCCAGGAGTTCCCAGACACCTAATGATCTTTACTGGATTCACACTACCATCCAGCTGCTCATAGGGCAGAATCCACTGACCATTCTGCTGGGTATGTGCTTTTCATTTGCAATCCCAGGAAGCATCTAAGGCTGGGTGAAGATCTACCTGCTTGTGCTATTCCCGATGCATCCCCATCAGTTTGAACCATGTCCTGAGTGCCTATTTTGGATTCTTCATCATGGTGCAGGATGCTCTCATCTGGTGGCTCGTCCTCAGTAACAGTAATCTTCTGAGCCATATCATTGTTTCCTAAGAGTGCAGCCACACCCAAAAGCTGTATTGACTCACTCTCTGAGAAAGTGACTGGTGCCTGTTTAACAGCACCCACTGAAACCTTTCAACCAGCCACAATTATTTTGGGGTCTGGGACCAGGATTTCCCTTTAGTGAGAAGGTTTTGTAGATGCAGGCCTTTGGACAACTGTAAGTTCTTAGACTGGTTTATATTAGCAAGTTGTCCTGTTTGGAATATCGGTATTGACTGCACTGAAAAAGAGAACACAGTGGCATCAGATTGATCACTGGAATTTGTTTGATAAATTACTGGCATCTGTATTGGTTCATGACTGATAGCTTTTAAATCTGGAATGCCATCAGTGATAGTACATGTACTCGAGGGAGAGGCTTTAACATCCAGAGGGCCCATTTTTTTATTCACCTTAGACGTGGCTCTAATTTTGTCCAATGCAGCTGTAATTTCCAGCTGTCACACCATGAGTAACTCCTCCTCTGTAGACAGCAGAGCCTGCAGTTGAATTGCTTTCCTGTCCAGACAGCCAGTTTCTGTGTTTTCATTAATTCAGATACTGTGTTCATTGTCAAAGGTGGAACATTGTCTACTTAGAACATAGAATATTGCCAGCACATTTTGGTTCAAATTATTATATTTGTTTATTCACTGGTCCTGTTTCGCGTAGCAATCACGCTTCTTCCTGGGAACTATAATAAATACATATAGATTATATGTTAATTTCAATTCCTATAAATCTGTTTAAACATTCAATTTCAAAAAATCAACATTTTACTTCTGAATGCTATGCCATTATTCTAATTTAACCAACCTCAACATTTTCTCTTCACTATAAGATGAATTAAATGTGCCAAGAAATACCTTTACTGACTCCAATATTATAAATAATCATTTTATATAACATATGTGTCACCCTACACCAGTCACCAAATTATATTGCTTGTATTCAAGCATTGTCTTACTTTATAACCGAGTATTCAGGGACACAGTTTATTGCCAGAGGAGTCTTCCCTCTAACTTCTTCGTGATGATGCTTAACAACAAGTAAAACACACAGTTTCATTATGCATAATTATATTCCAGTCTCTAAGAACTGAAATACATAATTACTCTAGTATTTTACCTGTGTCCTGATAATAGTCTAATCACCTTCTTAAATTATTTAGCCAGTCTAATGTTGCAGCAAGTAAGTCTCCTATGGACCAACAAAGTTTAAAATTGCATCCATTCTGTTGAAATAATAAAATACTTCCTCTATTTCAACCACTTTATTACTGTAATGCTTTCACTATTATATCTGCTAATCCTTCAAATGCTCATCTCTCATTTCATTCTTTTAGGCGTAACCCCTACACGTAAACATGAGAACAGCATTTAATTGTATCACATATTAGTTCTATATGAATAAATGAATAGTTAGCATTTAGCAAATACTAGAAAGTGATGAGACCTATGAGTATAAAGCAAGGCCAAATATGTTCTACAAAAATGGGTAGACAATATTTAATGAGGTATAAGTATATGCTGTGAAGAGTTTAAAGTAAGTAGAACTAATATGTGATACAATTAAATGCTGTTTTCGTATTATCAGGACACAGGTAAAATACTAGAGTAATTATGTATTTCAGTTCTTAGAGAATGGAATAGAATTATGACTACTGAAACAGTGTGTTTCACTTGTTGTTAAGCATCGTCACAAAGAAATTAGAGGAAAGACTACTCTGGCAATAAACTGTGTCCCTAAATACTCAGTTATAAAGTAAGGCAATGCTTGAATACAAGCAATATAATTTGGTGACTGGTGTAGGGTGACAAATATGTTATATAAAATGATTATTTATAATAATGGAGTCAGTAAAGGTATTACTTGGCACATTTAATTTATCTTAGAATGAAGATAAAATGTTGAAGTTGATTAAATTAGAATAATGGCATAGCATTCAGGAGTAAAATGTTGATTTTTGAATTTGAATGTTTAAACAGATTTATAAGAATTGAAATTAACATATAATCTATATGTATTTATTATAGTTCCCCGGAAGAAGCGTGATTGCTATGTGGAGCATTGGGACTGGTGAATAAACAAATGTAATAATTTGAACCAAAAGGTATTGGCAATATTTTGTTGCTAGAGCTAGCTGAATTGTTACTTTGGATATGATTTGCTGATTCTTAAGCGGCCAGCTCCACCATCTATGAAACTAAGAAACTGTGCATGGCAATTTCCCAGGAGAACTTTTTTCTTTTTTTACTTAGAACATAGAAGCGTAGACTTTGATGGCAGATAAGGAGTGCTTGGCCCACCTAGTCTGCCCATTTCCCTACCTACTGGATAAGCTGCATTTCAGAATCCATTGTAATATTCATCATTCCTTCAGCATCAAAATATTCTTCAGTCTCTGGAAAAAACAAGACTGGGGAGGAGACCCGCTCCCCAGCCTCCCAAACATCCATACTCTCCAACTGTTCTCCAGCAGTGACCATCTTGCTGATGGCCAGCACCTCCTCCTACAGGACAAGTAGGGGATTTTTTTTATTGAAGGAAGCAATACAGAATTCATGGATTACATAACATAACTTAAAGCAAGCAAAAATACCTCAAATCTGAAAGTTTGAAAAGAACTAGGATAAATAACCAACATCAATACATCATAAGTTAAGTTTTGTAACAAAGGTAATTTCCATGTTTGTGCTAAAGATTCCATAAAATTTGTGAATATGCACAATCTAAAGTAAAATACTCCATAGTTTCTTCAGATGCTGAACAGTCTGTATAAGGGAAGGATCTTTCTTCCGTAGGTTTGTGTTTACTGTCACCCCTAACATTTAGCTTGCTTTGTGCACTAAGACACAGAACCTCCCACATTTTAGGGGGAATGCGTTTCTCATTTAAGAGACGTAAGACTTTCTCTCTGTTATTTGGGTTACAATTTTAAAATTCTGGAACAATGGGAGCAACAATTTCCAAAACTGGGGCATAAAGTTGTTTCCAATGGGAGGATGCCAAAAAGGTTTGGGAAATATTCCATTTCTGCAGTTTCTGAACTGAAGGTTTAAGATACTTAGGTATTTGTAAATATTTTGAAAATTTTAGGCTGAAATCAATCCATTTATTCAAAAAAAGTCTGAAGATTATTAACCAACCATAGATAAGTGAGGGACTTCTGTATCTGAAATGACAGTTTTAAAGAATGAGCCCAAAATTGGGAGTGAAAAAAAAACACTGGATCCACCATCCCAGCACCTCCTTTTTCTTTAGGCAAATATGTGAATCCCTATTTAATACAATTCAAATGACTTCCCCAAAGCATCCCCAAAATAAATTCTATCAATTTTGGTTTCAAAAACCATAGAGTGGAAAAATGACACCTACATAGTGCAAACAGGAAAGTAAAAATTGCTTTATAATAAATACCCTCTTGAGTTGGGACAGCTTCCAAACTTTCCATGAGTTTACTTTTGTTTCACATATGTTTAAAGTGATTTCCCAATTATGCTGTGCCAGATCCGAGGAACCAAACCTTAGTCCAAAAATGTTTATAGGCTCAGAAATTGTATCATGTCTCCACAGTGACGGGAAAAGAATGAAGACCATTACAGCAACATTATCAACAGTTCACTGTGATGGTCCACTGTGTTCTCGATGCTGCTGTCTCTGGGGTGTTCACCTCTTCTATGAACCAACTTTGACAAGGAGTTGGTTATCTAAAGTGCAGGAGGTGTAGGTGGCATGGGGGGGGTGAAGCCACAACAAAAAACACAGTTTTCCTTAGTGATGGCGCAATGCCAATTGGCGGCATTATGCCATTGCAGTATTGTTGGTCAGCAAAGTTCCTGTCACTGTGGTAACATGGAAACTCAGAAACTATATGGACACCTGCAATATGAGATTGAGGGCACCTATAGGGTGCTATGGGCAATATTTTGCATTTTTCTGTATTAAGAGTTGCATGGGAGACTTTAGAAGATAAGACAAATTCCTTCTGGGCTTCATAAATACTGGCTGTATTCATCAATATAAAGCAGATATCTTTGGCATATGCTAGACTTTTGGTTTCATCATTTGGAGAAGAGCCAGAAAGTCCCTCTAAAGAATTGTTTGGAGTGATTTTCTCTAATAAGAATTCACAGAAAATGTGTATAATAGTGGACTTAAAGGGCAGCCCTGATTTACCCCTTCCCACATTTGATTTCAGGGCCTATTTGACCTAGAATAACAGAACAGACAATAGCGTTATTATACAATACACGTAGGCAGGAGATGAAAGTGTCTGAATAGCAGTAAGCCTTTAAAACAACTAAACAAAAATGCATGATTGACCCTGTCAAACACCTTCTGTTGTTCTAATGAAATAATGAAACCTATACCTTGTGTTCAATTAAAAAATCCCCATATTTCCCTAAGTATAATCAGGGGTTGATTAATGGATTAAATAACTGAGTTGGTAAGGACAGTAAATATTGAAATTGGGGTAGTAATTTTTAATATTGAAAGAATTTGGACCAAGAATGTTTTTTACCACATGACCAAAGATATTGTCGAATTTCTGATTTAATATTCGACCACCAAGTTCCTGTATCTTCATAAAGCTCAAAAACTGATGCCCAAGCAATCAATATGTGTTTTTTTTTTTTTTTTAATGTTGGGGTCATCTAACATAGTATTTAGTTTCAACAAGAGCTGGAAATTGGATGCACTAAATTTCTTCCCAAGCAGGTTTTGACTATCAAATGATCTGAAAACTCAGCTGGAATAAATGCAGTAGATTGTACTGTTAAATTTTTTGAAATAAAAATGTACAGTAGTTGATTACAGTAGTATACTGAGCTCTTTTATATATAAAAGTTGGACATGTTTTTAGAGTCATCACAGTTAATTAATTCCACCATATTAACACATGTGTAAAGGCCACAGAATCACTGTAGTTTTTTTCCTAATGTTGGAACTTTTTGTGACCATAACTGGGCAGTTAAAAGCCCCACCCATTATAATAATTTTAGCTGTGGCTAACAGCGGTTCAATACTTTGAAAACATTTTACCCTATCTGCCTTAAGCTGATGGGCATATATGTTTAGTATCCTACATGGTTCATTGTCATAATAACTATCAATCACTAAAGCCCTACCAGGAACTAGGTCAATAAGTCAAAAAAATAAAAAAAATGATTAAGTGCAAAGAGAATCCCTAAACCATCTGCCCTGTCCTCAGCAAAGGACCAAAAAAAAAGGTTCCCATGGCCATTTTGACTGGAAACTATTCATTTGAGAAAATGATTCCATCCATGTTTCTTGTATTAATAAATAGTCAATCTTCATATCCTGAGCAAACTTAAATACTGTCTGCTGTTTTTTAATATTTCTTAAGCTATAGAAATTAATGGATGCTACTACATTGTGGAGCAGTTAGTTCATCACCTCTAACGCTTTTTCCTCTTCTTTTTTTTCCCTCATATGGTTTCTCTATTAGATGAGAAGGGTCTACTACCATGCAGAGATTATCAGAAACTTCTTCATCCATCTTGGATTCCCCCCAAGACAGGTTAGCGAAAGCCCCAAATGGATTCTCAGTTCAAGCTCCTGTGATGACTCCTCTTTTTTTGTTAGTCTTGTGGATCTTTTTCAAGATTGTGGTGTCATCCATAAATGAGGTGAAGACATGTCAATTTTGATCAACCAATTGATTTCTTTTCCTGAGATTCTGAGTAAGAGACTGATTCAAGAAGTGCATCTGTCATGGCATTCTCATTTGTCCTAGATGGGGGGCCCCATATTGGATCTGGTATAGATGTTTGTGGTTCTGGAATGTGAGATTCTGGCTCCTGTGGAGGTACAGGAATAAGACTCTCCAATGATGTCACTGTGTTAGCCTGAGCTTTATTTATATGGTCATCAGGGTTAAGATTATCAGTTTTATTAGCAGATGCCCAGGGGCATTTGTGATATAAATTGCCATATTCCTTACAGAAGTTACATCTAGTGTGATTTACACATTGAAAGCTGTTATGTCCCACTTCATTGGAAAGGCTACACCATAAATTATCACAGACACTGGTGAGATATGCTTCTTGGACCACACCAGTAGCATGCCTTAAGTTGTCCAGTATAGAAACAAGCACCAAAATCCCATTCCAAACAGAAACAATTTGGTAAATGGCAAATACTTTCCTCTGTTTGTCAAAGCTTTACTTTAAATTTCCCCCAACCCCAGTCCAAAAATGTTCCCCATCAGGAATAGTGTCAGGTTAACTCAAAGCCTCATATATGTGCTGAAGGCAGTGACAGATGATTCCTACTGGCACACTCTCATTCCAAAACATAATGGGGACCATCTTTATTAATGGCTTAGTCAATGGGATTGCTATAAAAAAGAGTCCATAATGGGGAAAATTTCAATTAGTTATATTTTCAACAAAAATATTCTAAGAATTGTGGAGTATGGACACTAATATCAATGTTGCCCTCCCCTGAGATAAATGTGAACACATCCATAGGGGAAAAATGGAGAGAATCTTTAATTAGTGTTTTCCCAACGTATTGTCTATCAGGCTGTGAATCTAACCCTCCTTTATACTGTAAGCAGACTGCATGCCTGTGAGGCAGGGGGTTAGCTTTATTAGTCATAAATAGGTCAGGCAATAATGCTTGGGTAGGAGGTTGGGGGAAGGATATCTCCAGCTGCAGGAGTATCAGAGGTATTAGGCTGTACAGGCTTTTTGTGAGAAGGTAAAGTTTCTTTTGCCCAATTGGTTTCAGGAAGATCTGTTTTGGTTACAGAAGTAGTGTGATTGACCATATTAGTTGTTAATGGTTTCTTAGAGGTGGCCTCAATAGCTTGATTTTCTACCTTCCCACCCTTGCCTCCGGCTTTGAGTATTATTGATACATTTTGCTCTGTTGTAGAGCCAAGTGGGGACATGTTTGAAGAGGAAAGGAGTGGGGGAGTCTGGACCTGGGAAACCACCAGTGCATGCCACTCAGGAGAATATGTGGACTGGGAGCACACCTCTTCATCCCAGGCTGGATCAGGGATCTATTGTCAATCATTTGTTTGCAACCAGCCTGCTGCTCATAGTGCTGAATCAAGATACTGGGAGCTGTCATGTGTTACTTCTGGGTCAACACTAAAAGCTGCCTATACAGTAGCCACAGCTGAAAGAGGATTATTCTGAACTGGGCTTGTTGTTGCCATTATTTGATAACTTACATTCATCTTGTTTTCACAGACAACATCTTTGTTTAACTTAATGTTTCTGTTTGATAGTGTTAGAGATTCAAGTTTCCTGTGAAGTTCCTCCTTTCATTTTTTATTGAGCCTGTCATTGTCTGGCAGCCTGTTCAATAGAGAAGTTTTCTTTTCATACATTTCTTCAACCAGAGCCTCTTCCAACTCTGCTTGTGAGGTTTCAGCATAATTTGGAACTATCTCTGTACTTCCTGCAGTACTGTTGGTGGGGGCTTAGGCTGGGAGCACAAACCCCCATATGTGCCATTCCTAACTGAACCCCCAAAGTTTGTGATTGCAGTTCAGTCTGGATAAAGGATGTTATATTTTGGTTTGGTTATGTCACCTGCAGAACTGCAGGTAACTGCTCTGTTTTTTCCCTCAGGACTATTCTGCCAGCAGGGTCAGGCAGTGAAGTATTAAGGAGATGTGAGTCAGAAGCAGCAGGTACTGTATTTGTCATCTTTCCATAAAATGTGTTGTGAAGCTGTTGTCCTCTAAGTGGTAGTGATAGAAGGACTGTTGACCATAGTTTTGGCTGAAAGCAGATGTTGAGATGTACAATAGATATGGACATCTTGGTTTTTCATTTCTTTCCCTGGTTTTGAGACAGCCGTGAACATAAATATCATAGCCTTACCTTGATCCAGGGCTGTTTGAAAGACGGCATTGTCCAGCATAGGTTTTGACTAAAGGTTAGTTTGTGAAATGGAATATCCAGTGGTTGCTATGGAAGTACTCTGACAGCTAGCTTCATCTCGAAGGATGCCCACTTTTGGCCCGGACTCTGGTAACTGCATTTTAGTTAGAGCTGTGCAAAGTTCTAGTTGCCTTGCCATAAATCATCACTCTTCATCAGGTAATAATTGTTGTAGTGCATTGGCTGAATTCATACAGTAGAAGAGTTATCAAGAGCTGGTACGTTGTTAGTAACATCAACATGTGCCTGTTGTTCAGCAAATTCATCAGCTATAGCTGCAGTCTTTATATGCCCATGTGCATCAAAAAATTATTTGGTCTCTACAGAATGCAAGGCAGAAGATGAGATACACTCCCCTACCTCCTCCACACCCATCCTCCCTGGCTCCCTGTCGGGAATGGCCATCCAACCGATGTATTTGAGGAGGAAAAGTTAGGAAAGGGTTCCGCAGGAAATGAACGTTTCTTTTATGTTTATGCTGCCATTCCCGATGTGTTGTTTGTAAAAGATGATGATCTCATTTCTAGGGCAAAAAGTGGGAGGCGTTCAAAAAATATATCCGTAGACAGTCTTTTCCATATTACAATATTCTTTTTATTTCTTAAAAGTGACAAGCCTCAACGTTTCACCTAGTAAATAGGCTTTATCAGGAGATGCCCTTCTAAATAAATATATAAATATATGTAATTAGATAACTGTTCACAACCACATATATAAAATTCATAACAAAATTTCAAACACAAAAAGACAAACACTGATGCTACTTACCTAGTTTTATAACTCAATAATCCCATTATTCAATTATTGTTTTAACTCATAATCCTGAAACAATATAAAATCCCTAAACATATTACATCTTTACAGTTATTCTCATATAAGAGTTAAATATAGAACCAAGGAACCCATCACCAATCATCACATCTTAGTGAACCAGATACTAAATAATTAGATACATGTTCATTTATACCTGTATCATCTGAAGTATTTGTATGTCTTAATTTTTACTTCTTGCAACCTTACTCTTTATTGGATTCACCTTATGCTTCATTTCATCCAATTTATGGTTATAATCAAGCAAGAGAAACCATCCATGAAAATCTAACAGTCATATATTAACAACATGTACCTTACAGATCTTAAAATCTTAGTTGTCATCAAAGAATGTTTTCTCAGAAGATTAAAGAAAAGATAGTTATTATATGCATTTAAATGTATACTTATACTTATATATTAGCACCATATATTTTAAACGCTTCACTGTTTCCTTCCAAGAAATAAAATATTTGCAACAGCTAGCAACAAAGTGTCATTAATCACAAAGGCATTTCTGGTACAATGATGCCATTCACTTTAAAAGTTCCAGCATTTTTAAACACTTTAATCTTTGCTTCCAAAAAAACATTTACAATAGCTAGCTACAAAGTGTCATTAATCATAGAGGCATTTCTGATACACTCATACCCTTCACTTTAAAAGTCCCAGCATTTGCCTCAGAACAAGTGAATCCATGATTCAAAGAAGGGATCACAGATCTCCAGGTAGACGGTCACCTGGGGGCCAGTGACCATCACATGGTATGGTTCAATTTGGCTACTACATCTAAATCATCCCATTCCACGGCAAAAATATGGGACTTCAGAGGAGCTGACTTTGATAAGATGGCCAACAGAGTTAAGCTAGCCCTGGCAAAAAGACACAGGTGAGGGGTACAGGCAAAGTGGCAAGCATTAAGGATGCAATACTTGAAGCAACATCCCATTGTGTTAGACAGAAAAGGAAGTGCAAAATAAGAAGGAAACCACTTTGGTTTTCAAATACAGTAGCAGAAAAGGTCAGAGCCAAAAGGCTGGCCTTCAGGAAATATAAGGAACACAGCGGGATGAAGATAGGAGGCATACCAAACTGCCCTAAGGAAGCAGGTAAGGCAGTAAGGCAGGCAAAGTCCCAAACTGAGGAAACACTAGCACGAACAGTAAAAGAAGGTGACAAGACTTTCTATAGATACATTAGTGAAAGGAGAAAGTCCAGAGGGGTATTACTAAGCTTAATGGAGAAAGGGAGCATGTGAGGAGGAGGACCCTGTAAAGGCATCTATCCTAAATAGATACTTTTGCTCAGTATTTACTGAAGAGAAGGTAGGCAGGGCCCACAGCTCAACATCATGGACACAGGGGAGGGAGGTAGGCACTACTCCTTCACAAAAGAAAGGGTCCTACAAGAGCTTGCTAAGCTCAGGGTGGATAAGGCAATGGGACCTGATGGCATACATCCCAGGGTACTTAAGGAGCTAAAGGAGGAACTAGCAGAGCCATTAGCAGAATTGTTTAGTGAGTTTCTGAGCACAGGAGAGGTCCCAGAAGACTGGAGAAGGGCTCATGTGATCCCGCTCCACAAGAGTGGTAGCAGGGAGGAGGCGGGGAACTACAGACTGGTCAGTCTTACCTCAGTAGTGGGCAAGATTATGGAGGCACTCCTTAAGGAAAGGATAGTGCAACACCTGGAATCCATAGGGCACAGGATCCAAGACAGCATGGGTTTACAAAGGAAGGTCCTGTCAAACTAATCTCATAGATTTCTTTGACTGGGTAACCAGAGTGGTGGACCAAGGAGGCAGTTGATGTCACCTACCTTGACTTCAGCAAAGCTTTTGACACTGTTCCACATAGAAGATTGATAAATAAGCTGGGTAGGCTCGGGGTGGGTCAGAAGTTGGTCAACTGGGTGGCAAACTGGTTGACGGGCAGAAAACAGAGAGTGGTGGTAAATGGTATACAGTCAGAAGAGATGCAAGTCACAAGTGGGGTACCTCAGGGATCAGTCCTGGGGCCAGTCCTCTTCAACATCTTCATTAGTGACCTTGCAGATGGACTAGAGGGTAAGGCTTGCCTGTTTGCAGATGACACCAAGATCTGCAACAGAGTAGATGATCCAGATGGGGTGGACAGAATGAGAAGAGATCTGGATATACTAGCAGAATGGTCAGAAGAGTGGCAACTGGGATTTAATGCAAAGAAGTGCAAAATCATGCACATAGGGAAGAAACCCTGAAGCCACCTATAGGCTGGGAGGAGTTGCTAGCAGTCACAAAGGAAGAAAAGAGACTTGGGCATCATCATCACTGATGACCTGAAATCATCCAAGCAGACCTCTAAAGCAGTAGGTAAGGCTAGGGGGGTGTTAGGGTGTATTAGTAGGGGTATCACAAGTCGTAAGAGGGAGATAATAATCCCTCTGTACAAGACACTGGTTAGGCCCCATCTGGAGTACTGCGTGCAGTATTGGAGGCCACACCTTCACAAGGACATTAACCAAATTGAGGCAGTCCAGAGAAGGCAACCAAAATGGTGCAGGGACTGCATCAGAAGACATATGAGGACAGATTAACGGAGCTCAATAATATGCCCTTGAGCAAAGGAGGGAGAGAGTGATATGATGAGGCATTCAAACACCTTAAGGGCATAAACAAGGTGAAAGAGTCTAACATGTTTAAATATAAGAAAAATAGCAGGACAAGAGGACACAGCATGAGATTAGAGGGAGGCCAATTAAGGGGGAATGTGAGGAAATTCTTTTTCACAGAAAGGGTGGTGGATGCATGGAATGGCTTACCACAAGAAGTGGTGGCTACGAATACAGTGCAGGGCTTCAAACAGGCATGGGATAGGCATAAGGGAGCAATACAAATGACTATGAATAGATAGGCCACTGACAGAACAAAGGCCGATGGCACAGTGCCTGGGGCTGCCTGCCAGCGACCAAGTGACCGTCCCCCGTCCCACTGGTGGAGTGGACTACCTGTCCTGCCATGCCTTGTCCCTTGGCTGGGTGCAGTAGAGGTCAACCAGTCTACTTCTAGTGCCCTGAGATTTGCTGTCCGTTGTCCATATGGCCACCTCACTAGTAGTGGTGGCACTAGGGTTGGTCCTCCTACTCTGGGCTACCTCTCCCCCCCATCCCTGGAGGTGACCTGGAAGCTGTCCTCCCCCTTGGACGACACTGACTTCTTCTTTTCTAACCTGCTCTCCTCCTTTGTAATGCACTACAGTACCACACTCAGTCTTGACATCAAATGCATTATGTATGTGGCTAGGGTCAAGAGAATCAGACCTGTAAAGGGCCCGGGAGGGCATCCACTCCACAGGTGGTATCTCCCCTGGCTCTTCCTCCTTGCTTTGCTCAGGGCAGGGGACATAGAGCTTAACCCTGGGCCTGCTATAATGGCCAATAACCCTCCCGCCACCTGGAGTGTAGTAGGGCTAAGAATAGCTCACCTGAATATCAGGAGCTTGCCACCCAGTCGTGACGCAACTGAGCGTGGGTTTGACCTATACAAACCCGATGTTCTAGGGATTACTGAGACCTGGCTTAAATCCTCTATCCCTGACTCCGCCTGTTCCTTAACAGGTTACAAGTTTATCTGCCTTGACAGGCCGGGGGGGGGGGCATCCTGATCTACTATAGAGTCCACCTGAAAATCTCCCTGGTGACGCATGGTACCACAGTTCACCCTCCTTGTGAGATCCTGCATGGGCTTCTGTTGCTAGGGGATACAAAGAAGCTGCATTTGGTATGTGCCTATATCCCTCCCAGAGGAGGCCTAGAAGGGCTTACCTATCTCCTAGACACGGTCAGGTCCAGTATAGGAGACAACGAACTTATTATGGGTGACACCAACCTTAATTGGGAGAGTGGCAATATTAAGAAATGTGACTCTCTTCTTGCCACCCTATCCCTCACCCAACTTATTAAGGACCCAACCAGGCAGTCCGCTAGTGGTTCCTCGAGTACCCTGTTGGATTGGATTCTTACCAACCGCCCGGAAAGAATATCTTCCTCAGGTACCCTATCGGACTCTATCTCTGATCACTCCCCAGTGTTTTGTGTTTGGAAAATTCCCTCCTCTAAAATCCCTCACAAAATTATTCGAGTTAGAAACTGTTCCAGGTTTGACCCAGAGAGGTTCATGGATGAATTAAGATCTACTGACTGGACCAGGGTATTGGAGGCCACTGACACCATAGTAGCAACCTCCTGCTTTATTGATACCTTTGGTGACATCCAGGACAGGCACGCACCCATGATCACCCAGAGGGTGAGGGGAGCGGCCACCTACTGGCTGAATGGAAATCTGCTAGCCAAGATGCGTGAAAGAGACCAATGCTGGGCTCAGGCCAGGGGATCCAGTGATCACTCTAAACTCCAGAGATATCGGCATCTCAGGAATCAGTGTAAGAAGGCTATTAGGGTAGCAAAAAGTGACTTCTGTAAGTCTGCACTACTCAGCTCTGCCAGTGACCCCAGGAGGTTCTGGAGGAACATTAAATCCTTAGTTAGTGGATCCTCCAGCACGGGTGTCATGGATATGGTCCTAAATGGCGTCTCTTGCAATAATCCCCAAACCATAGCTGACTCCCTTAACCATCACTTCTCGGACCTCTCGGCCCTCACCTCCCGACTCTCGATGAACGGGGGGAGCTCGCCCACGATCCCGTCTCTGTCAAGTCAGGCAGATCAACATCGGAGTGTGTTTATTCTCAGGGCAGTATCAGTTCTCCAAGTCCAGAAACTTCTTGCTGCCCTGGCCCAGTATTCCAGCCCTGGTCTCGATTTCCTGGAACCGCGACTTCTCAAACTAGGAGCGCCCATCATTGCCTCTCCGGTTGCCCACATCTTTAATCTATCCCTGAGCTCAGGGACTATTCCGTCATATGGAAGGAAGCAAGGATAGTTCCAGTTCTGAAGCAGGGCAATCTAAGCTTCCTGACAACTACCGCCCTATTGCAATCCTCCCATCCCTTAGCAAACTTCTTGAAAAGGTGGTGGCCGAGCAACTCGGAGTATCTGCACTCCCATGAACTGCTTTCCAGAGCACAGCATGGCTTTCAAAGGTCACAGTACCACGTCTGCTCTGATCACTGTAACCTCCAGCATAAGATCTGCCATGGACCAAGGTAAACTGTCTGGTGCTATATTTATAGACCTATCAAAAGCGTTGACCTTGTTAATCATGACCTTCTTGGAGCAACTAAGGGCCGTTGGTCTCTCCTCCCATGCCCTGAACTGGTTCATGGATTATCTGAAGGGTAGGCAGCAGTGTACCTGCTTCAACAAGGTCCTCTCGGAGCCCAGGGCAATGACTTTGGGAGTCCCCCAGGGATCAGTGCTGGGCCCCCTCCTTTTCTTGCTCTTTATCAATCAACTGCCACTAGTGACCTCTCACTGCCAAGCCACTTTATACGCAGATGATCTGGTACTAGTGGTCCATTCCCCTAATGTTGCTGCACTAAACCAGAGCCTAACTGATGATTTCAGAAGAGTCCTGGCCTGGGTTACTCACCATAGGCTGGTGTTGAACACCAATAAAATGCAGGCCATGCTTTTTGGCTCCACAGCCAAGATAAAAGCCTCATCATCCTCGCTTCACATAACCTGTGATGGGGGATCCCCGCTGCCATAGGTGAACTCCATCAAATATCTAGGAGTTACTCTCGACCCCCAACTTGACATGGGGAGTCATATCCTCAATATCTGTAGAAGTACACACTGTAAGTTGGGTATGGCCTATAGGGCCAAATACAACCTGACCGAAGGGGCGAGACTCACACTTGCTAGAGGTGTGCTTCTTCCCTCCCTCAGCTACAGACTCCACCTATTTGCCCAGTCCCCTCAAACTCACCTTGCCCGGTGGAACACGGCATATAACAATATATGTCAGTTTGCACTTGCCGTCCCTAAACTCACCCATCGATGTGATCTCTATGATAGACTCCGCTGGTTGCCCCCAGCTGAATACCTGGACTTTGGGGTTGGATGCTTCTCCAAGAAGGTGCTCGCTACTGGCTCCCCTCAGGGCCTGGTGTATCTCCTCCCAAATATGGACGCTCTGCCCTACAAGCTTAGGTCACAGTCTGCTGGACTGCTCAAAATTCCTCCCACTCAGACTCTCATGTGGGTTGAGACTTTGCTGCCTACATGCCTAGACTCTGGAACTCCCTACCGATCATGTCCGCATGGCCCTCCCATGGGACATTTCATACCCCCTGTGGTCGCATTTAAAATTATCATCAGTGTGTAATTGTTTCAAGCCTCCGTAGGGTAATGTTTTTTTTCTTGAGGAATCTCAGTTGTCACCAATGTCACTCTACGCAATTGCTGTTATATGATGTAAATACTGCCTGTGTATATGTTTTACTACAATTTGTTAGTACCTCCTGTAATAAGCTGTATCTCCTAAGTTGCCTTGTATGTATCTTGTATGTTCTGTACTCTCCCGGGTCGTTCCTGAAAATAGGCATACTACTTGTCTACTATACCTACCCGGTAAACAAAAGCTAAATAAATAATTTATAAGGTAGAAAAAGAAATGGGCAGACTGGATGGGCCTTGCGGTCCTTATCTGCTGTCAACTTCTATGTTTCTATGTTTCTATGTTGCTTAGCTACAATCATATGATTTTTTGCAAAGATAATTTTTTTAAACAAATTAGAGAGGAAACAGTCATTATATGTATTTAAGTAAAACCTCATATTTATATTTTAGCACCACGTGCAATAAAACGCTTCAGTATTTACTTCCAAAAGGCATTTACAATCACGCACTGCAAGATATCATTAATCACAGAGGCAGTTCTAATGTGGAGGCATCATGCATTTTAAAGATTCCAACATTTTACCCCCACACAGGCAAACAAGTTAATAAACCCATCTCATTTGGCTGCAGTCATACATTTGTCCTTATTTACTTCAGATATTCACTTGCAACAATGTTTGCTATAACTCGTGAAAGAATAATTTCTGAAAGAATAATTTCTGATTTCATATATCATTATTCAACTTTTTGTTTTTCTTCTAAACCACCGGCAACCCCGTTTTCCTCTTTTATCAAATATCATTAATCACGAGCGCATATTAGTTATAGTGGCCTCACATGTTTAAAAGTTTCAAAATTAAACTCAAAAAGTGAAAAGTTTATGAAACCAGTAGATGTTACAGCCATAAGTTTATTATCACTTGCTATCATTACCTATATGCTCCACATCTCTGAGGTTGCCAAATTATGGTCTCTCTCCTGTTTTCAAACAATGCAACAATGGATAAAAAGAAAGTAGAAATATTTATTAAAGTTCCAACCTTATCATAATCCTTCTGCCTGTATCAGATGCCAAACTGAGTACCATCTAGGTTTTTGGCCATCGCTTAGAATGCCTTAAAAAGCTGCTTTAGTCATGACGTAATCCCTGTCTGCTCTTAAATTCATGAGCCAAAAAGTTACGACTAAGCTCTATATTATGCCATTCATTACTGATAAATACTCCTATTTGCCTCATATTATTTATTATTCCCTTCTCAATATTCACCATACATTTAATAAAAAGCAACAGCTGTTTCTGATATTTTTAAAATTATGCATTTCAGTAACCACGGTGTCCCTGATTATTCTCATTAGAGATGTATCATATTATTTAATGCAAAAAACATTACTCCAAACATCACATTGTTTATTACATTAATCTGAAATACTACATTTTAGAATTATATACATGCTATACTTATCACTTATTATTTTTACTGACCAAGACAGCAAAACTATACAGTTCTCTATATCACCTGAATCCTATGGGAAGAGGACCGGGGGTGGGAAGGGGAAGGGAAGGGGGAAGGAAGAAGGGGGAGGAAGGGAAAAAGAGGGAAGAGGGAAGGGAGGGTGGGAAGGAGGGTTGGAGATGAAGGAGGGAAGGAAAAGGGGAGGGAAAGAAAGAAAGGGAAAAGTGGAAAGAAAGGAAAAATAGATGCAGATACATATACAAACCAAATTATTAATTCACATTGAACTATTGATATATCCATAATGTACATAAAGACATTTTTTTTTTCTAAGAACAAAAGTGCAGCATCCCTCCATACTGCACCACAGTGCACTGAGACGATTAGTCTAAATTTCATTCATGGCCTCACAATAATAACCATAATGTTCATATCCTATTGTGGAAATCCATGAATGACAACTTCTGTCCAATGCCTCTCAAAAACACCTTCAAAATTCTTCTTTATCTATGACAACAATTCCAATTAATATCTTTATTCAGACCAATCATCGGTTCCAAAGCTCTCATCTCAAATATCTACTTAGTCTCTGTTTTTTCTACCATTTTATTAAAGTCTCCTACTCTGGCAGGTGGATTTATTGCCTCTATTCCCCAAAATCTTAAAGAAGCCCCTGTACGTCCTACTTCTAAGAAATGATCTACTACTGGTGTTGATTTTTTATTTCTAATATTTGATTTATGTTCCTGAATGCGCTGTTTAAGGGGTATAAAACCAGACAATAGAAGCACTCTGGGCAGGGGGGGTTGACACCAGTCCATTCACAGAAGAAAGAGTCCTAAAATAACTCCTAAAACTCAAGGTGGACAAAGCAATGGGGCCTGACGAGGTTCCTCCAGAATCCAAAAAGAATTAAGGAGGACTTAGTGACACCACAGACCACGCTTTTAACAGATCATGGCAGGATGGGGTGGTACCTGAGGACTGGAAGAGGGCAGATGTGATTCCACTTCACAAAAGTGGGAGCAAGGCAGAAGCAGAAACTACAGACCTGTAAGTTTGACCTCAGTGGTAGGAAAATGATGGAATCACTTCTGAAAGAAAGAATTGTTGAGTACCTAGAGGCCAGCAGGCTCAGGACCCAAAGCAGCATGGATTTACAGCAGGAAGGTCATGTCAGATGAATCCAATTGATTTCTTTGACTGGGTGACCAAAGTAATAGACCAGGGAGGGGCTGTGGATATGGCCCTACCTAGGCGTTAGCTAGGCATTTGACACAGTCCTGCACAAAAGATTAATAATCAAGTTAGCCAGCCTGGGAGTGGGTCCCTGGGTGGTAACCTGGGTAGAAAACTGGCTACACAACAGGACACAGAAGGTAATAGTGAATGGAACACATTCCAAAGAAAGGGGGTTACTAGTGGAGTACCTCAGGGCTCAGTACTTGGTCCAGTCCTCTTTAACATCTTTATAGGTGACATTGCAGAGGGTCTGGAGGGAAAGGTATGCCTCTTTGCAGATGACTCAAAGATCTGTAACAGAGTTGATACACAGTGGGGGCTAGAAAAGATGAGAAGGGACTTGGCAAGATAGGAGGAATGGTCAGACATATGGCAACAGATTCAATGCAAAGAAGTGCAAGTAATGCACCTGGAAACAAAACCCAGGAGAAGAGTACACAATAGCAGGAGGTACTAACAACAACAAAATGGAAAGGGACCTGGGGGTAGTCATATCAGATGACCTAAAAGGTGGGTAAGCAATGTGAAAAGTCAGTAAGGAGAGCCAGGGGATACTGGGATGCATAGGAAGGGACATCACAGGTAGAAAAGGAAGTGGTTATCCTTCTGTAGAGACAGTTGGTGAGACCATCTGAGCATACTGTGTGCAGTTTTGGAGACCTCATCTATGCAAGGACATAGACAGGATGGAAGCAGTCCAGATGAGGGCACTAAAATGGTGCAGGGTCTGCAGTAGAAACCATATGAAGAGAGACTGAGAAGCTAATATGTATAATCTTGATGAAAGGAGGGGCGGAGGACATGATAGAAATGTTCAAGTACCTCAAGGGAATCAACAAAGTCCGGAGGTAGCATCTTTCAGAAAAAGAGATGTATAAGAACAAGGGGGAAAATTTAAAAGATAGAGGATGGCTCAGGGGAAATGTGGGAAATTTTTTTTCATGGAGAGAGTGGTGGATAAATGGAACAGCCTTCCTGAGGAGGTCGTTGGGTTTAAAACAGTGGGGGAATTCAAACATGCATGGGACAGACACAAGGCAATTATAGTCGGGGGTTGCAGGAAGTAAGCTGGTGGTTAACTAGAATCTGCAGCTGATCCAGTAGGTAGAGAAATGGGCAGACTGGGTGGGCCAAGTGGTTCTTATCTGCCATCAAAGTCTATGTTTCTATGTTTCTAATAGTCTTTCCTATATAAATTTTATCGCATGGGCACTGCAAAACATAAATTACTCCTACAGTGTCACAAGTAATAAATTGTTTAATCTCATATTCCTTATTTGTACATGGATGTTTAATTTTTGGTTTTTACTGGTATGTCTACAAACTGAGCATCTGCCACATGGCACCATGCCCGGTTGTAAAGGACCTAGTAATAGCTGTCTATTGTCATTTGCCTTTCCCTGTAGATGGTCTGTATGTACCAACCTATCTTTTAAGGTGGGTACCTTTCTTTCAGCTATTCTAGGTGGTATTTGGAAAACATCATTTTCCATAGGATAATCTTTCAAAATAGACCAATGTTTGTATATCACATCTCTTATTTCTCTCATTTTGTGATTATGTTTAATACTAAAAACTATCTGCCTATCTGTTGATATTCTTCTATTCCCACTTAATGCCTCTACCTGTGTGATGTTTTGCACATGTCCTCTTGCTTGGTGTAGATTTTTTCTACTACTTCCACATTCTATAAATCTGTCAGATGCTGTTCTGATTTCATCTTTAAAAATCTTTTCATCCCCACAGTTCCTGCGAATTCGCAGAAACTGTGAGAAAGGAATGCTCTCAACCAACCACTCAGCATGAAAACTCTGTGCATGAAATACATAGTATTTCATGCTGTATCTTTTTGATACAATATTGTAGTAAGCCCACTCTCTTCCATCAAGACCCTAACATTCAAGTAGGGTATTGAAACTGTACTCGAATCCATAGTGAAATTCAGATTAATGTCACACATATTTATATACCCCACAAAAGCCATGAGGTCATCATTTGAGCCCAACCACAATATGAACAGATCATCTATGTATCTCTTTTAAATCTTAATATATTGAAAAAAAAATATTATTCTGTTCATCCAAAATAAAAGTGTTTTCAAACTCAGACATATAGGCATTTGCATACCCGGGTGCCATAGTGGCCCCTATTGCTGTCCCTCTTATCTGTTTAAAGAAAGTTTTTTCAAACCTAAAATATCTATTTGTA
Organism: Neoceratodus forsteri; assembly: GCA_016271365.2. NCBI lineage: Eukaryota > Metazoa > Chordata > Ceratodontiformes > Ceratodontidae > Neoceratodus > Neoceratodus forsteri. The sequence continues at coordinate 249,497,592 of CM057455.1, forward strand.
AGAATGAATTCTGTTAACATTAATAATGTTCCTGTCTTGGGATGTGCTCCCAACTCTCTATGATCCAATAGTTTCCCCATAGCCACTATTCCCTCCTGTTGAGGTATGGAGGTGTATAAATCTGAAACATTCAACATAACTAAAACTGTAGACTTCCTTTCCTCCTGAGTTAATCTAATTTCTTTTAAGATATTTATAAAATGAGAAGCATCTCTAACATAGGTAGGTATTTTTTCCACCAAAGGTTGTAAATGATTATTAACTAAATCAGAGAAAGGTTCAAATAAACTAGAAATTCCCAATACTTTGGGCATCCTGGAGGATCTATTTGATTCTTATGTATTTTAGGTAGCATATAAAAAATAGGGGTTCTGGGAAATTTTTGTATCAGTAATTCTCCTTCCCACTCTTTTAAGAAATTACAAAGCACTAGTTCTTCCATCAATCCCAAGAGTTCCCTTTTTATAATATCCAGAGGATCAGAGTCAAATTCCAGATAGTTTGCTGTATTTACAAGAAGTCTAATAGATATATTTTTATAATATTCATAATCTAAGATGACAATACCACCTCCTTTATCTGCTGGTTTTATTATGATATGCTGATCATTTTTTAAGACATTCAAAACTTGTCTTTCCATTTGTGTGAAATTATCATGTATTGATCATCTATCTGTCTCTGTTTTAAATAACTCATGAATTTCTCTTTTCACTATTTCTGTATAAGTTTCTACAGCAGAAAAACATCCAGCTGTAGGATTATATGTAGATTTTACCCCCAAAGCACCCTTTATGCTTTGTCTATAATCTTCTACTTGTAATTGATTGCTAAATTAAGTTTTAAGATGTAAAGATCTAAAGAATAATTGTAGATCACACTCTAATTCAAACAAGTTCAAAGTTGTGGTTGGTGCAAACGAAAGACCTCTGGCTAGTATCCCAGTTTCTATATCATTTAAGTGTCTGTTAATTAAATTGAAAACAGGAACTGTTTTTGATACTATCTCTGTTTGGGTCAGGTGTCTCCCTGTCCTCTGCCTGTTCCTGTTCCTCCTCCAATACCAGTTCTTCCCTGCTCTGCACCCTCTTCCATTCCGTTCCTGTTTCTCATGACATATCTTGGTTCTCTCTGTTTCTCCATCCTTGATTGACCCAATGAATCTCTGTTCTCTATCTCCTGTGTAGAAAAATGTTCTCTCCTATGCATTTCTGAAATATGTCTATTACCTGTATCTGCTCTATATGTTGTTCTATTGGATAATCTTTCCATTCCCTGCTGTGTTTTAGCAATAGAATGTGTGTTATTGCTTGCCCTACTGTAACTGCTATCACTCTCATATCCACTCTCTTCTTGTCTATTCCTATCAGGCCAGTTTGTCCTCAAATTATTTCTTGTATGTGTATACACCCTATTTTCTTTATAATCATTTGTATCCCTATTAAACTTTTTTAGTTTTTGTTGTCTAAGATTTCTTTCATAATTGTCTATCTTTTATTTAATTTGTTCTATAGTCTTATTAAATTCTTCTAATTGTAATTTAAGTTTTAAAGCTTCCTTATCAAGATTTATCAGCTCAGATAATTTTCTGCTCTCCTCTATTATAGCCTCAATTAATGCATAAATGAAATCAATTGAACATCTTGTTCTTATCCCATCCCATTTCATATCCAATTTGGTTGATTTAATTCCTATATTATGTTCTACATATACTCTAAAACCTCTTGGTATTAAGTTATTAGCCAGATACTGTGCTAAAGTAATAGCGTGCCAGTCTAGACGACAATCTCTAAATTCCTGATTTTCAAATCTATGAACAGCTTATTTTGCATTATCAAATGTACTTGATGAAAAAACTCTATCCCCTCTAATCTGTCCTAATAATTTTTCTTTCTCAGCTTCCGAAAAAGTTGCAAAATGGTATTTGGCATTAGCACCTGCCCCTATTTCATTAAAAATGTCCATCCTGGACATCTCAAAATAAGATTCTTTATATAAATTCCTAAATACAAGGCAAGCAGCACCAGTGAGTCTGTATCCAATTCTAAAAGTTCTAATATCTTCAAGTATTATAACATCAATTAACCTATATAGGCTTTTTCAAAGTACTAATTCTAAAATTCTTAGAAAAAAGTCCAACTTCTGCAGTTCAGATGCAGCACATCTCTGCCATTCAAGAACACTTGTATTTGAGGAGGAAACGTTAGGAAAGCGTTCCACAGGAAATGAACACTTCTTTTATGTTTATGCTGCCATTCCCGATGTGTTGTTTGTAAAAGATGATGATCCCATTTCTATGGCAAAAAGTGGGAGGCACTCAAAAAATATATCTGTAGACAGTCTTTTCCATATTCCAATATTCTTTTTATTTCTTAAAAATGGCAAGCCTCAACGTTTCACCTAGTAAATAGGCTTAATCAAGAGATACCCATCTAAATAAATATATAAATATATGTAATTCGATAACTGTCCACAACCACATATATAAAATTCATAACAAAATTTCAAACACAAAAAGAAAAACAAACACTGATGCTACTTACTTAGTTTTATAACTCTATAATTCCCTTATTCAATTATTGTTTTAACTCATAATCCTGAAACAATATAAAATATAAAATCCTTAAGCATAATACATCTTTATAGTTATTCTCATATAAGAGTTAAATATAGAACCAAGGAACCCATCACCAATCATCACATCTTAGTGAACCAGATACTAAATAATTAGATACATGTTCATTTATACCTGTATCATCTGAAGTATCTGTATGTCATAATTCTTACTTCTTGCAACCTTGCTCTTTATTAGATTCACCTTATGCTTAATTTCATCCAATTCATGGCAATAATCAAGCAAGGGAAACCATCCATGAAAATCTAACAGTCATATATTAACAACACATACATTAAAGATCTTAAACTCTTAGTTGTCATCAAAGAATGTTTTCTCAGAAGATTAAAGAAAATATATTATATTCATTTAAATATATCCTTATACTTATATATTAGCACCATATTTTTTAAATGCTTCAGTGTTTCCTTCCAAGAAAGAAAATATTTGCAATAGCTAGCTACAAAGTGTCATTAATCAAAAGGCATTTCTGGTACAATGATACCATTCACTTTAAAGTTCCAGCATTTTTAAACGCTAGTTTCCTTCCAAAAATCATTTACAATAGCTACTACAAATGACATTAATCACAGAGGCATTTCTGATACACTCATACCATTCACTTTAAAAGTTCCAGCATTTGCCTCAGAACAAGTGAATCCATCTAGCTTAGCTACAATCATATGATTTTTTTACAAAGAGAGTTTTTTTAAAAAAATTAGAGAGGAAACAGTCATTATATGTATTTAAGTAAAACCTCATATTTATATTTTAGCACCAAGTGCATTAAAACGCTTCAGTATTTACATCCAAAAGGCATTTACAATCACGCGCTGCAGGATATCATTAATCACAGAGGCAGTTCTAATGTGGAGGCATCATGCATTTTAAAAATTCCAACATTTTACCCCCACACAGGCAAACAAGTTAATAAACACATCTCATTTGGCTGCAGTCATACATTTGTCCTTATTTACTTCAGACATTCACTTGCAACAATATTTGCTATAACTCATGAAAGAATAATTTCTGAAAGAATAATTTCTGATTTCATATTTCATTATAAAACTTTTTGTTTTTCTTCTAAACCACCGGCAGACCCATTTTCCTCTTTTATCAAATATCATTAATCGCGAGCGCATATTCATTATAGTGGCCTTACATGTTTAAAAGTTTCAAAATTAAACTCAAAGAGTGAAAAGTTTATGAAACCAGTAGATGTTACAGCCATGAGTTTATTATCACTTGCTATCGTTATCTATATGCTCCACATCTCTGATGTTACCACATTACGGTGTCTCTCCCATTTTCAAACAATGCAACAATGGATAAAAAGAAAGTGGAAATATTTACTAAAGTTCCAACCTTATCATAATCCTTCTGCCTGCATCAGACGCCAAACTGAATACTGTCTAGGTTTTTTGGCCATCGCTTTAGTAGGCCTTAAAAAGCGCTCTAGTCATGACGTAATCCCTGTCTGCTCTTAAAGTCATAGTGCCAAAAAAGTAACAGCTAAGCTTTATATTATGCCATTCATTACTGATAAATGCATGATGCCTCCACATTAGAACTGCCTCTGTGATTAATGATATCTTGCAGCGTGCGATTGTAAATGCCTTTTGGAAGTAAATACTGAAGCGTTTTAGTGATCGTGGTGCTAAAATATAAATATGAGGTTTTACTTAAATACATGTAATGACTGTTTCCTCTCTAATTTGTTGAAAAAACCTCTCTTTGTAAAAAAATCATAAGATTGTAGCTAAGCTACATGGATTCTCTAGTTCTGACGCAAATGCTGGAACTTTTAAAGTGAAGGGTATGAGTGTATCAGAAATGCCTCTGTGATTAATGTCACTTTGTAGCTAGCTATTGTAAATGTTTTTTGGAAGCAAAGATTGAAGTATTTAAAAATGCTGGAACTTTTAAAGTGAAGGGTATGAGTGTATCAGAAATGCCTCTGTGATTAATGTCACTTTGTAGCTAGCTATTGTAAATGTTTTTTGGAAGCAAAGATTGAAGTATTTAAAAATGCTGGAACTTTTAAAGTGAATGGTATCATTGTACCAGAAATGCCTTTGTGATTAATGACACTTTGTAGCTAGCTATTGCAAATATTTTATTTCTTGGAAGGAAACACTGAAGCGTTTAAAATATATGGTGCTACTATATAAGTATAAGGATACATTTAAATGCATTTAATAACTATCTTTTCTTTAATCTTCTGAGAAAACATTATTTGATGACAACTAAGATTTTAAGATCTTTAAGGTACATGTTGTTAATATATGACTGTTAGATTTTCATGGATAGTTTCCCTTGCTTGATTATAGCCATGAATTGGATGAAATGAAGCATAAGGTGAATCCAATAAAGAGTAAGGTTGCAAGAAGTAAAAATTAAGACATACAAATACTTCAGATGATGCCGGTATAAATGAACATGTTTCTAATTATTTAGTATCTGGTTCACTAAGATGTGGTGATTGGTGATGGGTTCCATGGTTCTATATTTAACTCTTGTTTGAGAATAACTGTAAAGATGTAATATGTTTAAGGATTTTATATTTTATATTGTTTCAGGATTATGAGTTTAAACAATAATTGAATAAGGGAATTATAGAGTTATAAAACTAAGTAAGTAGCATTAGTTTTGTTTGTCTTTTTGTGTTTGAAATGTTGTTATGAATTTTATATATGTGGTTGTGGACAGTTATCTAATTACATATATTTATTTAGAAGTGCATCTCTTGATAAAGCCTATTTACTAGGTGAAACATTGAGGCTTGCCATTTTTAAGAAATAAAAAGAATATTGGAATAAGGAAAGGATTGTCTATGGGTATATTTTTTGAGCACCTCTCACTTTTTGCCCTAGAAATTTGATCATCATCTTTTACAAACAACACATCAGAAATGACAGCATAAACATAAAAGAAGTGTTCATTTCCTGTGGAACCGTTTCCTAACTTTTCCTCCTCAAAAATAAATTTTTATTTTATTTTATTTTATTTAAACAGCAGTTTGGAAAACCTTTGAGCCATAGGCTCATTTACAAAGGTACCTTGTCACAGTAAGACAAACCAAAATACACAGTATAGCAGTACAACACATAAGTATAACAGTAACTTGAGACATAGATACAAATAAGCTGGTACAGGTAGGATGGATGCAAACAATACCAGAGTTATGTCATCCTTAGCAGCTTAGTAATAAGCTTTGTCATAAGTATTGAGTACAGCTTTGACTAGTGGCAGTTACAGCATCGGGTGTTAATAAGGTGGTTACGTAAGGAAGTTTTGAAGCACGATATAGTTGGAGCTTCTGAGATGGAGGGGGCAGTGTGTTGAACCAGGAGGGGGCCCTAAAGCTGAAGGCTCTTTGGCTGTGAGAGGTCCTAGCTCTAGGGATAACAAGAGAGGTTTTCCCAGAGGTCCGAGTATGAACTAGTGGGACAGAGCGGCGTATGGTGGTGGTCAATCCTGGTGGGGAAAGCCCAAGGAGGGTCTTTTTTGTAAGGGTACAGGTAAGATATTTGAGGCACTCGTCGAGATCAAGTACCTGCGCTTTAGCATACTGTAGACAGGTGTGTGTCATCCTAGGTGCTCCAGTAATTAACCTGCAGGCCTTATTCAGAGTAGTGCGAATTTTATGGAGTGCGGTCTGATCAGCAGCACCATACACCAGCAGTCCATAGTCCACTAGGGACAGGATAGAGGAGGTGACTGCGAGTCGAAGAGCCTCTAGGGGGAGGCAGCATTTATACCGATGTAAGATGCCCAATCGGATATTAGTGGCAGTGGCTAGGGCAGCGATGTGTCCATGGAAGGAGAGGGAAGGGTCAAAATGGATCCCTAGGTATTTATAGGAGCAAACTTGTTCGAGTGGGAATGAGGACCCAGAGTGAATGAGGAGTTTGAAGTTGCAGGACTTGTTTTGGGGATGAGTGAAGAACATGGTTTTTGTTTTTTTAAGATTTATCACCAATGTATGTTCCTTGAACCAGCCCTCGGCTTCAGTGAAGGACTTCTGCAGCGAGTCCTGGAGGACAGTAGGGTTACAATTTGAGGCAAAGATGACTGCATCATCAGCATACAATAGAATGTTCCCCGAGCAAGAGCGTGGAAGGGTGTTATGGTAAAGGGAGAATAGTAAGGGGCCCAGAATGGAGCCCTGGGGAACCCCAGAAAAGATGGGACAGATGTCTGAGTAGGTCCCATTAATTTTTACACACTGTGAGCGATCAGACAGATAACTGGTGCACCAGGAGATAGCCCAGCAGCAAAACCAGAGAGACTAAGGGCATCAAGAAGGAGGGTGGGAGACAGTGTTGAAAGCTTTCGAGAGGTCAATGAAGACAGCACCAGCCAGAGAACCAGTGTCTAAGGAGGTGGGAGAAAGTTGGAGAACTCTAGGAGGGCTGTGTTGGTACTGTGGCCGCTCGGAAGCCATGCTGCTCAGGACAAGGACATTGTAGGTGGAGAGGTAGTCAGAGATTTGAGAGGCCACCACTTTTCCAAGGCCTTGGAGAGAGGAGAGAGAATGGAGATTGGTCGATAGTTTCCAGCCACAGTCCTATCACCACCTTTAAAGATAGGAGTGACAGTGGTGACTTTCCAGGCAGTTGGAACCTTCCCCAGGCAAAGAGAGTGGTTGATGAGGCATGTGATCGGGGTAAGGACTGTGTCTAAGACCAGCTGTAGGATACACGGATCCAGGGTGTCACTGCCTGTACTATTACTCTTGAGGGCAGTGACAAGGTGTGGCCTAAGTCCTTGGGCAGAAACACGGTGGAGGAAAAAAGAGGCGAGAAAGATTCTGACGGGTGCAGGGGAGGAGGTCAAAAAAATTTGTTGGGAGGATAGGGCTAAGGTCAGTGAATGAGGTGTTGAGGTGGTTGGCTATGAGGGCTGGGTCTGAGGAGATCACACCATTAATGTTGATCTGGGTGGGTGGGGGAATGTGCACTCCCATTTAACTTTAATGTTATCCCAGAAGGTTCTGGGATTCCCCATGAGGCAGTGAGTGAGGACCGATAGTGCTCAGACTTGGCCTTTCTGATGGCCAGTGCACTTGTTTTGGGCAGCAGCATATAACCGCCTGTCATTGGGCCAGCCAGTCTCAATGGCACGGTGCCATAGGTTGTCCCTATGTTTGAGCTGGTGGATCAAAGCTGGGGTAACCCAGGGGGCATTCTTCCTTTTAGAACGGCGGGGCAACACTGGGGCAAAGATATCACAGGTATTATTAAAAGTTTGGGTAAAGAAGGAGAGCTGTGTTGATGTCAGGAGTTGCCTGTATAGGAGACCAGTCAATTTGGGAAAGAAGTTCCTTAAGTTTTATCAGTCCACCAGGTATTAGGCGCCCCGGCATGTGGACTGTGCTATGGGTTTGGGGACTGAGGCTGACCAGTGGAATAGAATGGGGGAGTGATCACTGAGAGAGTCTGGGAGGACTTGTACATTGGGGATCCGATTAGGGCGGTTGGTGAGTACCACATCAAGCAGGGTACTGGAGCCTCTCTTGGGGTTAGTCCTGGTAGGGTGGGTAACTAGTTGCGTTGGGTCTATTGCAAAAAGGAGTCTCGGGTAGAAGAGGAGGAGGGGCTGAGCCAGTTGACATTTAAGTCACCCACCAGAATTTGATCAGCAGAAGGAGGTAGAGAGGTAAGGTATTCTGTAAGAGAGGCAATGGCCTGCGTTTGGTCCCTGGGGGGCACGTATGCAGTAGTCAGATAAAGGGGTCCCTTTAAAGGGTCAGGGGTTAGTTTCAGTGTAAGCACCTGGGCCCTGGAGTCAAGGATGGGAGTGGGCAGGGCTAGTACGGGGAGAGATTCCTTGACATAAATAGCACAGCCGCCACCCCATCTCCCAACACAGTCGGACCGGAAAAGGGTGAAACCAGGAAGGGAGACTAGGGAGTCAGGGAAGGATTTTGACAGCCAAGTCTCAACCAGGGTGATGACATCAGGGTTAATTGATGTGACCAGGCATTGTAGTGAGTCAAACTTTTTTAGGATGTTCTTGGATGACAGAGATGTGCTGCATCTGAACCGCAGAAGTTGGATTTTTTTCTAAGAATTTAAGATGAAGTACTTTGAAAAAGCCTATATAGGTTGATTGATGTTATAATACCTGAAAATATTAGAATTTTTTGAATTGGATACCAACTCACTGGTGCTGCTTGTCTTGTATTTAGGAATTTATATAAAGAATCTTATTTTGAGGTGTCCAGGATGGATATTTTTAATGAAATAGGGGCATGTGATAATGCCAAATACCATTTTACATCTTTTTCGGATACTGAGAAGGAAAAAATATTAGGACAAATTAGAGGGAATAGAGATTTTTTTGTCAAGTACATTTGATAATGCAAAACAAGCTTTTCATAGAATTGAAAATCAGGAGTACAGAGATTGTCATCTAGACTGGCATGCTATTACTTTAGGACAGTATCTAGCTCATAATTTAATACCGAGAGGTCTTAGAGTATATGTGGAACATAATATAGGAATTAAATCAACCAAACTGGATGTGAAATGGGATGGGATAAGAACAAGATGTTCAGTTGATTTTATTTACACATTAATTGAGGTTATAATAGAGGAGAGGGGAAATTAGCCGAGCAAATAAATCTTGATAAGGAAGCTTTAAAACTTAAATTAAAATTAGAAGAATTTAATAAGACTATAGAACAAATTAAACAAAAGATAGACACTTATGAAAGAAATCTTAAACAACAAAAACTAAAAAAGTTTAATCGGGATACAAATGATTATAAAGAAAATAGGATGTATACACGTACAAGAAATAATTTGAGGATAAACTGGACTAATAAGAATAGACAAGAAGAGAGAGTGGATCTGAGTGTGATAGCAGTTACAGTAGGGAAAACAATAACACACATTCTATTGCTAAAACACAGCAGGAAATGGAAAGAGTATCCAATAGAACAACATACAGAGCCGATACAGGTAATAGGAAGATTTCAGAAATGCATATGAGAGAACTTTTTTCTACACAGGAGATTGAAAACAGAGATTCAAATTGGATATGAAATGGGATGGGATAAGAACAAGATGTTCAGTTGATTTTATTTATGTATTAATTGAGGCTATAATAGATGAGAGGGGAAATTAGCTGAGCAAATAAATCTTGATAAGGAAGCTTTAAAACTTAAATTACAGTTAGAAGAATTTAATAAGACTATAGAACAAATTAAACAAAAGATAGACACTTATGAAAGAAATCTTAGACAACAAAAACTAAAAAAGTTTAATCAGGATACAAATGATTATAAAGAAAATAAGATGTATACACGTACAAGAAATAATTTGAGGACACACTGGACTTATAAGAATAGACAAGAAGAGAGAGGATCTGAGTGTGATAGCAGTTACAGTAGGGAAAACAATAACACACATTCTATTGCTAACACAGCAGGAAATGGAAAGAGCATCCAATAGAACAACTTACAGAGCAGATAGAGGTAATAGAAAGATTTCAGAAATGCATATGAGAGAACTTTTTTCTACACAGGAGATTGAAAACAGAGATTCATCTGGTCAACCAAGGATGGAGGAACAGAGCAAACCAAGATATGTCATGAGAAACAGGAATGGAATGGAAGAGTGTGCAGAGCAGGGAAGAACCAGTATAGGAGGAAGAACAGGAATAGGAAGAGGACAGGGAGACACCCACCCCAAACAAAAATATTATAAAAAATAGTTCCTGTTTTCAATCTAAGTAAAAGACACTTAAATGATACAGAAACTGGGATACTAGCCGGGGTCTTTCGTTTGCACCAACCACAACTTTAACCTTTTTTGAATTAGAGTGTGGTCTACAATTATTCTTTAGATCTTTACATCTTAAAGCTCAATTTAGTAATCAATTACAAGTAGACGATTATAGACAAAGCACAAAGGGTGCTTTGGGGGTAAAATCTACATATAATCCTCCAGTTGGATGTTTTTCTGCTGTAGAAAATTATACAGAAATTGCGAAAAGAGAAATTCATGAGTTAGTTAAATTAGAGACAGATAGACGATCAATATATGATAATTTGACACAAATGGAAAAACAAGTTTTGAATGTCTTAAAACATGATCAAAGTATCATAATAAAACCAGCAGATAAAGGAGGTGGTATTGTCATCTTAGATTATGAACAATATAAAAATATATGTATTTGACTTCTTGGAAATGCAGCAAACTATCTGGAATTGGCTCTGATCCTCTGGATATTATAAAAAGGGAATTCTTGGGATTGATGGAAGAACTAGTGCTTTGTAATTTCTTAAAAGAGTGAGAAGGAAAATTACTGATGCAAACATTTCCCAGAACCCCTGTTTTATATACACGACCTGAAATACATAAGAATCAGATCCTCCATGATGCCCCATAGTATCAGGAATTTCTAGTTTATTTGAACCTTTGTCTGATTTTGTTAATAATCATTTACAACCTTTGGTGGAAAAAATACCTACTTATGTTAGAGATACTTCTCATTTTATAAATATCTTAAAAGAAGTTAGATTAACTCAGGAGGAAAGGAAGTCTGCAGTTTTAGTTACATTGTATGTTCCAGATTTATACACCTCCATACCTCATCAGGAGGGAATAATGGCTGTGGGGAAACTATTGGATCATAGAGAGTTGGGAGCACATCCCAAGACAGGAACATTATTAATGTTAACAGAATTCATTCTTACAAATAACTATTTTAGGTTTGAAACAACTTTCTTTAAACTGGTAAGAGAGACAGCAACGGGGGCCACTATGGCACCCGGGTATGCAAATGCCTATATGTCTGAGTTTAAAAACACTTTTATTTTGGATGAAGAGAATAATCATTTTTTTCAATATATTAAGATTTATAAGAGATACATAGATGATCTGTTCATATTGTGATTGGGCTCAAATGATGACCTCATAGCTTTTGTGGGGTATATAAATATATGTGACATTAATCAGAATTTCACTATGGATTCGAGTACAGTTTCAATACCCTACTTGGATGTTAGAGTCTTGATGGAAGAGAGTGGGCTTACTATGACATTATATCGAAAAGATACTGCATGAAATACTATATTACATGCACAGAGTTTTCATGCTGAGCGGTTGGTTGAGAGCATTCCTTTCTCGCAGTTTCTGTGAATTCGCAGGAACTCTGGGGAGATGAACAGATTTTTAAAGATGAAAGACAGCATCTGACAGATTTAGAGAACGTGGATATGGTAGAAAAAATCTACATCAAGCAAGGGAACGTGTGGAAAGCATCACTCAGGTAGAGGCATTAAGTGGGAATAGAAGAATATCGACAGATAGGCAGATTGTTTTTAGTATTAAACATAATCATAAAATGAGAGAAATAAGAGAGGTGATATACAAACATTGATCTATTTTGAAAGATTATCCTATGGAAAATAAGGTTTGCCACATACCACCTAGAATAGCTGAAAGAAAGGTACCCACCTTAAAAGATAGGTTAGTACATACAGACCATCTACAGGGAAAGGCAAATGATAATAGACAGCTATTACTAGGTCCTTTACAACCAGACATGGTGCCATGTGGCAAATGCTCAGTTTGTGGACTTACCAGTAAAAAACAAAAATGTAACTATCCACGTACAAATAAGGAATATGAGATTAAACAATTTATTACTTGTGACACTGCAGGAGTAATTTATGTTTTGCAGTGCCCATGTGATAAAATGTATATAGGAAAGACTATTAGACCCCTTAAACAGCGTATTCAGGAACATAAATCAAATATTAGAAATAAAATATCAACACCAATAGTAGATCATTTCTTAGAAGTAGGACATACAGGTCTTCTTTAAGACTTTGGGGAATAGAGGCAATAAATCCCCCTGGCAGAGGAGGAGGAGCCTTTAATAAAATGGTAGAAAAAAACAGAGACTAAGTGGATATTTGAGATGAGAGCTTTTGAACTGAGGTTTGGTCTGAATAAAGAAATTAATTGGAATTGTTGTAGATAAGAAAGAATTTTGAGGGTGTTTTTGAGAGGCATTGGACTGAAGTTGTCATTCATGGATTTCCACAATAGGATATGAACATTATGGCTATTATTGTGAGGGCCATGAATGAAATTTAGACTAATGCTCTCAGTGCACTATGGTGCAGTATGGAGGGATGCTGCACTTTTGTTCTTAGTGAAAAAAATGTTCTTTATGTACATTATGGATATAGCAATAGTTCAATGTGATTTAATAATCCAGTTTGTATATGTATCTGCACCTATTTTTTCCTTTCTTTCCACCCTTTTCACTTTTCTTCCTTTCCTCCCCCTTTTTTCCTTCCCCTTCCCTTCATCTCCAGAACCCTCCTTCCCCCCACCCCTTCCTCCCTCTTCCCTCTATTTCCTTCCCCCTCTTTCCCTTCCCTTCTTCCCCACCTCGGTCCTCTTCCTTAGTATGCTGGTGACATAGAGAACAGTATAGTTTTGCTGTCTTGGTCATTAAAAATAATAAGTGATAAGTATAGTATGTATATAATTCTAAAACATCGTATTTTAGATTAATGTAATAAACAATGTGATGTTTGAAGTAATGTTTTTTGCTTTGAATAATATGATATATCTCTAATGAGAATCATCAGGGTCAACGTGGTTATTGAAATGTATAATTTTAAAAATATCAGAAACAGCTGTTGCTTTTTATTAAATGGATGGCAAATTTTAAGAAGGGAATAATAAATAATATGAGGCAAATAGGAGTATTTATCAGTAATGAATGGCATAATATAGAGCTCAGCTGTAACTTTTTTGGCACTATGACTTTAGGAGCAGACAGGGATTACGTCATGACTAGAGCACTTTTTAAGGCCTACTAAAGCGATGGCCAAAAAACCTAGATGGTACTCAGTTTGGCATCTGACGCAGGCAGAAGGATTATGATAAAGCTGGAACTTTAGTAAATATTTCCACTTTCTTTTTATCCATTGTTGCATTGTTTGAAAATGGGAGAGAGACCGTTATGTAGTAACCTCAGAGATGTGGAGCATATAGGTAACAATAGCAAGTGATAATAAACTCATGGCTGTAACATCTACTGGTTTCATAAACTTTTCACTTTTTGAGTTTAATGTTGAAACTTTTAAACATGTGAGGCCACTACAATGAATATGCGTTCGTGATTAATGATATTTGATAAAAGAGGAAAACAGGGTTGCTGGTGGAATATTAGCTCGTGATTAATGATATTTGTTAAAAGAGGAAAATGGTGTTGCCGGTGGTTTAGAAGAAAAACAAAAAGTTGTATAATGATATATGAAATCAGAAATTATTCTGTCAGAAATTATTCTTTCACGAGTTATAGCAAACATTGTTGCAAGTCAATGTCTGAAGTAAATAAGGACAAATGTACTGTATGACTGCTGCCAAATGAGATGGGTTTATTAACTTGTTTGCTTGTGTGGGGGTAAAATGTTGGCATTTTTAAAATGCATGATGCCTCCACATTAGAACTGCCTCTGTGATTAATGATATCTTGCAGTACGTGATTGTAAATGCCTTTTGGAAGTAAATACTGAAGCGTTTTAATGCTTGTGGTGCTAAAATTTAAATACGAGGTTTTACTTAAATACGTATAATGACTGTTTCCTCTCTAATTTGTTTAAAAAAACTCTTGTTGTAAAAAATCATATTATTGTAGCTAAGCTAGATGGATTCACTTGTTCTGAGGCAAATGCTGTAACTTTTAAAGTGAAGGGTATGAGTGTATCAGAAATGCCTCTGTGATTAATGACACTTTGTAGCTAGCTATTGTAAATGTTTTTGGAAGCTAAGATTGAAGTGTTTAAAAATGCTGGAACTTTTAAAGTGAATGGTGTCATTGTACCAGAAATGCCTTTGTGATTAATGACACTTTGTAGCTAGCTATTGCAAATATTTTCTTTCTTGGAAGGAAACACTGAAGCATTTAAAATATATGGTGCTAATATATAAGTATAAGGATACATTTAAATGCGTATAATAACTATCTTTTCTTTAATCTTCTGAGAAAACATGCTTTGATGACAACTAAGATTTTAAGATCTTTAAGGTACATGTTGTTAATATATGACTGTTAGATTTTCATGGATGGTTTCCCCTTGCTTGATTATAGCCATGAATTGGATGAAATGAAGCATAAGGTGAATCCAATAAAGAGTAAGGTTGCAAGAAGTAAAAATTAAGACATACAAATACTTCAGATGATACAGGTAAAAAATGAACATGTATCTAATTATTTAGTATCTGGTTCACTAAGATGTGATGATTGGTACTGGGTTCCTTGGTTCTATATTTAACTCTTATATGACAATAACTGTAAAGATGTAATATGTTCAAGGATTTTATATTTTATATTGTTTCAGGATTATGAGTTAAAACAATAATTGAATAAGGGAATTATAGAGTTATAAAACTAAGTAAGTAGCATTAGTGTTTGTTTGTCTTTTTGTGTTTGAAATTTTGTTATGAATTTTATATATGTGGTTGTGGACAGTTATCCAATTACATATATTTATATATTTATTTAGAAAGGCATCTCTTGATAAATTTATTTTTATTTTTATTTATATTTAGTTTTTGTTGACCAGGTAAGTGCACTAGAGAAATCCTGCCTATTTTCAGGCACGACCCGGGGGAGGGGGATACAGATGAATGCCAACTGACCTTGCCCCAGATTAAGCTGTTGGTGGTATTTTTAGTGAATGAGGGAAATTTGGCCAAGACACCAGGGAAATTCCCCTACTCTTTTCAATAAGTGCCATGGGATCTTTAACAGCCATCTGAGCTACCACCAATCCAGGCAGATGGGACCTCAGTTTAACATCTCATCCGAAAGACAGCACCTCAGAAGTGCAGCACCCCTCTCATGCTGCACTACAGTGTCAGTACTGGGTTATTAACCCAAGTGCCAGACGTGGGAACTGAACCCACAGTCCTCTGATCTCCCAGCCTCAGAGGCGAGTGTGCTACCTACTGAGCCACTGACACTGCCTAAATAAACTGCCTAAATAAATAAATAAAGCCTATTTACTAGGTGAAATGTTGAGGCTTGCCATTTTTAAGAAATAAAAAGATTATTGGAATATGGAAAAGACTGTCTATGGATATAATTTTTGAGCACCTCCTACTTTTTGCCCTTGAAATGGGATCATCATCTCATCCAACTGATGGTCAGCAGTACCCCTAATGAAGAGTAGGGGAATTTTTTATTAAAGGAGTCATAAACATAAATTACATAATATAAATAACAGAACAGAAAATGTCATGTACAATCTATTATATCAACATAGATTGACTTTGAATCATTATATATATTTGATACATGCATGAAAGACTACAGATGCCTGAAAATGATCATATTAAATATTGTTACATGCACTATAATTGGTCATTATTTATATTTTATGAAAAAAGTTTAGGTTAAGCCTTTCCACCACATTTGTACTGTATGGTATGGTATGGATGTTTAAATAAATCTATATTATATGTATCCCTTAATTCTTTTTCATATAGTAATTTAAATACAAGAAAAGGCATCCTTTGTTGTCAGAGCACCCATTGAACTCTAGCCTGCCATAGATAAAAGTTTACTATAGTTTTCAATTCTTCCATGTGGCCACTTTGTTTTCACAATTTTGCAAGGTAGAATCTCAATTTGAATGTGCTGCATTGTCAGTTCCGAAAGTAATACCTAATATTTTCACTGGGTTCCTTTCTACAGGAAATCCTGCAATATGAAGGGGGAGATCACCCAATGGATCAACAGTGATTGCTTCATATTTGCCCATATTTAATTGAGCACTGGCTATTTTAAAAAAGGTTTTAAGATGTAATTGTGCAGTATGTACACAAATCTCATCCTTTACTAAGAGACATGTGTACTGTAATTTGCACATGCAATGGTTTTTAAGGTTATCATGGGGAATATTATCAGAAATGCCTTGTGTACGAGGATTGGTGGAAATTTTTCTAACAAAGGGTTAAGGTGTAGACATATAATAGAGAGCTCATGGAACATTCTTGTCAAACCCAAGTTTTAACTGTAAAGTCTGGTCCTATTTGTCCTAAAATAATGGGACTAAAAATGCGTTTTCATAAAGCGATCATATCCAAGATACAAAAGTAGAGATGTAGCGAATTTAAAATCTGTCTGCAAAGTGAACGTGAAGTGGCCACTTCGTGTTGGCACTTTGCTACGCAGAGTGCCACATAGAAAAGGCTAATTTTGCCTTGTTATTATTACTTCACGTTGTCATTCTGCTTTAAACGCAAAGTTAGGAGGAGTGACAACAATATTGGCAGCATCCCATTCACACAGTTACCAGAATTAATGTGCATCCACAAAGTGCTACCGTCTTGTGTCCAGAAAATTCCCCTAGTGCTGATGAAATGAAATGAGAGCATAACAAGAAATGCATGCAGTGGTCACACACAGAGTCACCAGAATTAATGTGCATCTCCAAAATGCCACTGAGCTGTATCCAGAAAATTCCCCAGTGCTGATGAAATGCTACTGTCTTGTGTCCAGAAAATTCCCCAGTGCTGATGAAGTGAAATGAAAGCATAACAAGAAATGTAGTCTCCCAGAATTAATAGTGCACTGCAAATGCACAGACAGATTAAGACTGCGATGCACACTAAAGGGATGCATATGAAAAGGCACAACAACACCTAACTAGTGCACACAAGTCACAAATCCAAATCTGGAAAGGAATAAATTTTACCAGTTGGGGGGTTAGTGCATGACAGTAACAATCCACTACCAGTAAAGATACCATGAAGCAGTATAAAAAAATTCATGCAGGTGGGGTGGATAGCAAGTTCACACTGCTGCAATTACTTTGTGGCACAATAAAAGGTGTCTGATTTAATGACACTCATCGCACACGCACCCACACACACACTACAAGCAATGCGTAGCAAATTGAAAACCTTTAGTAATATAACCAAATATTTTAAACAGACAAATTATACACTGCTGCACCACAACAATCAGTGAAAAAAAGTCAAGAATTACTGAAAATATTACTGTGTGTACATTAACAGTTATACCAAAACAGAAAGATTGCCTTTTTCTCCCAGTTAATGTACTATTCCTCAAATATGCTCCTCCACCAAAGCACACATCACAGTACACAGACTGAATGTTCTAAATAAACATTCAAAATCCACACACAACAATAAACACAAGATTACATGAACACAGAAGGGTTTCCTACAATCGATGTACTAAATTTTGAGCAAAACAAATGGCTTAAAAAGGCATTTTAAGCAGCTTTTAGAGGTTTTGTATCACAGAGCTCTGAGAGCAAACTGTCTCCTGCTACCACTACACAGACACACTACCCAGGCCAGAACTGAGGCTGTGAAGAACAATCTAGAGCCTATGTGACCTGCAATCCCATGAATCACTGCAAAATTTCATTTGGAGCTCAATTACAAGATGAAGTGAGGCAAATTATATTGCTTACAATGTACTTCACCTTAAAATTAATGAAGAAGTGGTATGGGGAAGGCGGAATAATGCAAAGTCATTGGTTTCAATGGACTTCACATTCCTCATTATGAAGCGAAGTACTCCGCTTCACATTGTGGAGTACTCCGAGGATTCTGCGTTACTCTGTGAATCACTTCGCAGAGCAAATTGGGGCCACTTCGCCCACCACTGTTTATAGTACTGTAACTCACATGCTGTACAGGAAGGAACGCGAATGCCTATGGCCTGTACTTCCCCAATGAGCTGTAGCACAAAACTCTCTGACTTAACCCTCATCCTGCCACCAACAAGATATCTAGTCATTTTGAACTGCTGTCATTGTTGCCGCGATGAGTTAACTCATCTGTTTGAACACTTTTTTTTTGCTGAGCTCAAGAACATTAGATAAGTGCACTTTTATGAAATCTCCCTAGTGCTACTCAAAGTTGGGAGCAGTGACTTACTTGCTTTGGCTGCTGAATAATCCAATCATTACCCTCTGCATAATTTAGCCATTTTTAGCGCGCATCCTGCCTTTCCCTGTTTCTCTTGCCAGCTGCCTCTGTGGACTGCAAGTCACCTAAGAACGTCCTCGATTGTTTCATGGTTCACAAGAACCTGTCCGATCTGATAGATGCTCTCAACAAGTATTCCACAGCTTTGTGAAGTCAGCATAATCTTGTTCTGTGAGGTCAGTTGTTTTTTTTTCAGTTTCTCAGAGAGAAAAACAGACATTGGGTGCAGTTCTTTTATGGGTATGCAGTATGATGGCAACATAATTGAAATGCCATGATTTTCCAAAGTAGACCATGTAGTTTTTTTCTGCTTTGTAAACAATAATAAAGGGACACCTTGCAAAGCAGATTTTTTTCAGTGCTGCCTCATCGTGTAGTTTCCCTATTTGTTTTAGTTTCTCGAATGCAAACGGACATCAGTTGGTGTTCTTTCATGGGCATGCAGTATGACAGCAAATTAATTGAAAATACCATTGCAGCTATGTATACAGTATTTTATTTCAGTAATATAAACTGGAGTTCCGAAAATAAAAATCAGAAATTGTTCATTTACAGAGCCCTATGCCCTCACAGTAATTCTCAGTAGTACAGCAGACTGAAGTTCTGAGAGGTCAGGGTTTTTTTAATTTTATTTCTCTGAGCAAACGACATCAGTTGGAGTTCTGGGCATGCAGTATGACAGCAACATTATTGAAAATATCATTATTTTCAAAAGCACACCATGTAGTTGGATTTTTTCAGCATTGTAAACAACAATAAGGGACACCTCACAAAGTAGAATTTTTCTCAGCGCTATCTCGGCATGTAGTTTTGATTTGCCAAAGGTCTTTTTATGTGAGGTAGTGCCTTATAGAAGTGTTGAAAGTAGATATAGAGTCGTCCAAATTATGTGCCATTCCTACACAAGTTTGTTGTATATATTTTTATTTTTTATATTACACAGCATCGAGTCACTTTTATTTATGTGTATGTGCCATTATTGCACATGTGATGTAATGAGAATGATAATCAGAACAATAGATTTGTCTTTATGGTGATGTCCATGCTTGTCGTTTTTCTATTTTTTTTTAATTTTAGAGCATTTAAACATAAACATAGAAACATAGAATTTGATGGCAGATAAGGACCGCTTGGCCCACCCAATCTGCCCATTTCACTACCTAGTGGATAAGCTGCAGATTCTAGTTAACCAGCAGCCTACTTCTTCCTACCCCCACCCCCTAGAATTGCCTTATGACTATCCCATGCATGCTTGAATTCCACCACTGTTTTTAACTCCACAACCTCCTCCGGAAGGCCGTTCCATGCATCCACAACCCTCTCTGTGAAAAAACACTTCCTTAAATTACCTCTTAGCTGCCTCTCCTCTATCTTCAAATTGTGCCCCCTTGTTCTTGCACACCTCTTTTTTGAAAGATGCTACTCTCTTGGACTTTGTTGATTCCCTTGAGGTACTTGAAAGTTTCTATCATGTCCCCCCTCTCCCTCCTTTCCTCGAGGCTATACATGTTAAGCTCCTTAAGTCTCTCTTCATATGTCTTCCAGTGCAGACCCTACACCATTTTAGTTGCCCTCCTCTGGACAGCTTCCATCCTGTCTATGTCTTTGTGGAGATTGGGTCTCCAGAACTGCACGCAGTACTCCAGTTGGGGTCTCACCAGCTGTCTGTACAGAGGGATAATAACTTCCTGTTTTCTACTGGTGATGCCTCTCCCTATGCATCCCAGTATCCCCCCAGCCCTCCTTGCTGCCCTCTCATATTGCTTGCCCACCTTTAGGTCATCTGATATGACTACACTCAGGTCCCTTTCCATTTTTGTTGTTGTTACTATCTCACCCCCCATTGTGTACTCTTCCCCTGGGTTTTTGTTTCCCAGGTGCATTACCTTGCACTTCTTAGCATTGAATCTAAGCTGCCATACATTTGACCATTCCTCTAACCTTGCCAAGTCCTTCTCATCCTTTTCACCCCACCTTGTGCATCAACTCTGTTGCAGATCTTTGTGTCATCTGCAAAGAGACATACTTTTCCTTCCAGTCCCTCTGCAATGTCGCTTATAAAGACATTGAAGAGGACCAGTCCTAATACTGAACCCTGCAGTACCCCACTAGTAACCCCCCTTTCTTCAGAGTGGACTCCATTTAATATTACTCTCTGTGTCCTATTCTCCAGCCAATTCTTTACCCAGGCTGTCATCTTGGGACCCACTCCCAGGCTGGCTAACTTGTATATTAATCTTTTGTGTGGGACTGTGTCAAATGCCTTGCTAAAGTCTAGGTAGGCCATGTCCACAGCCCCTCCCTGATCTACTACTTTGGTCACCCAGTCAAAGAAATCTATCAGATTCATCTGGCATGACCTTCCGCTGTGAATCCATGCTGCCTTGGGTCCTGTGCCCCTCTGGCCTCTAGATACTTGACAATTCTTTCCTTCAGAAGTGATTCCATCATTTTCCCTATCACTGAGGTTAAACTAACAGGTCTGTAGTTTCCTGCTTCTGCCTTGCTCCCACTTTTGTGAAGGGGAATCACATCTGCCCTCCTCCAGTCCTTGGGTACCACCCCATCCTCCCATGATTTGTTAAAGAGGGTAGTCAGTGGTGTCACTAGTTCTACCCTTAGTTCTTTTAGAATTCTGGGATGAATCCCATCAGGCCTCATTGCTTTGTTTACCTTCAGTTTTAACAGTTCTTTCAGAACCCTTTCTTCTGTAAATGGGCTGGTATCAACTTCTGTATCCAGAGTGTTTCTATTGTTTGTTTTAGGTACCTCTCCCTCTTCATTTGTAAATACTGAGCAAAAATATTTGTTTAGTATCTCTGTCTTTTCACAGTCACCCGCTGCCCATCCTCTCCCCTTTATTTAGCCTCACTATCTCTCCCTTGGTCTTCCTTCACTCCCTGATGTACCTATAAAAGGTTTTATCCCCCTTCTTAACTGAGTTGGCTATCTTTTCCTCAGTTTGGGCCTTTGCTGTTCTGACTGCCTTCCCAGCTTCCTTTTGCTTTAACTGATACAGTTCTCTGTCCTGCTCCTTCTGTGATTCCTTGTACTTCCTGAATGCTTACTTTTTCTCTTGAACGTTCACTGCCCCTTCCTTTGAGAACCATAGTAGTTTCTTACATTGTTTTGTTTCCTTGATTGTTTTAGTCAGCATTCAGCATTCACAGTTTATTGGTAGCATAAAGATTTTGGCATGTGATTTGTAGTGTTGTCAATCAGTGTGAGAATGAGTTCTAAAATGGAAGGACCCCGCCAAATGGAAAGCTAACCATGTGTATGCAGCAGTGAATACAGTATTTTATTTCAGTAGTAACAACCTGTGGATTTCTGAAAATAAAAATCAG
Organism: Neoceratodus forsteri; assembly: GCA_016271365.2. Lineage (NCBI taxonomy): Eukaryota > Metazoa > Chordata > Ceratodontiformes > Ceratodontidae > Neoceratodus > Neoceratodus forsteri. The sequence continues at coordinate 249,519,554 of CM057455.1, forward strand.
AAATTGTTCATTTACAAACCCCTATGCTCCCATCATAATTATCGGGGTCCCTACTAAAGCCTGAACCATCAAATGGCTTTACGGGCATAACGGCATTATGGCATGGCAGCATCACTTTTGAAAAACTCCACAGGTTATTACTACTGAAATAAAATACTGTATTCACTGTCAGCAAGACAGCAAAACAGCATGATTCTGGCATGTACAGCATTATTTTATTATAAAATTAAGCAGCAGCATCATTAACAATTTTGTGTCTCCATACGGGTATAACAGCATTATGGCATGACAGCAAGAATCACTGCATACTCAGCAGAGCGATCATAGTTTGTCCCCATTATGACTACTTGTCAAGATTTCGGGTGTCAGTATTTGTGATAGTCGGGCATTGCTGAAGTCGGTGTCAAGCGTTTGTATGTCAGGCATGTTGATTTAGTACCTAACCCATAATTCTCACTATTACAGCAGATTGAAGTTCTGTGAGGTCAGGGTTTTTTTTTTAGTTTCTCTGAGCGGACATCAGTTGGAGTTCTTGGGCATGCAGTATGACAGGGAGATATAAAGTCATCCAAATTATGTGCCCTTCCTACACAGGTTTGTTGTATGTATTTTTACACTGCATGGAGTCACTTTTGTTTCTGTGTATGTGCCATTGCTGCACATTTGATGTAATGAGGATGTCCTTTGGTAATTTAAACAATAGATATGGCTTTATGGTGATGTCCATGCTTGTCATTTTTTTTATTTTTAGAGCATTTTCTTGATTGTTTTACTCAGCTTTTAGCATTCATATTTTATTGGTAGCATATAAAGATTTTGGCACGTGATTTGAAGTGCTGTCAATCAGTGTGGGAATGAGTTCTAAAATGGAAGGACCCCACCAAATGGAAAGTTAACCATACGTATGTAGCAGTGAATACAGTATTTTATTTCAGTAGTAATAACCTGTGGATTTCTGAAAATAAAAATCAGAAATTGTTCATTTACAAACCCCTGTGCTCCCATAGTAATTCTTGGAATCCCTACTAAAGCCTGAACCATCAAATGGCTTTACGGGCATAACAGCATTATAGCATGGCAGCATCACTTTTGAAAAACTCCACAGGTTATTACTACTGAAATAAAATACTGTATTCACTGTCAGCAAGACAGCAAAACAGCATGATTCTGGCATTTACAGCATTATTTTATTATAAAATTAAGCAGCATCATCAACAATTTTGTGTCTCCATACGGGTATAACAGCATTACGGCATGACAGCAAGAATCACTGCATACTCAAGTTCAAGTTTCAAGTTTATTGCAGGAAAGACTCCATTGAGCAAGCTCATTCACAAGGAGGTCCTGAGGCACATACACATACAGTTCGCAGTTACATAGACAGGAGATATAAAGTGTAGAACAGCAAGAAGAAAAAATATATAAAAATAAGAGATATACACAATAGAAGTCCTTATACTATGTATGCAGTACATTCCAGTTTTAACCTTGCCCTAAATTATGCAACACATCTCAGCTTAAAAAAGTAGAGGGCCAGTTGGTACCAAGGGAGTTGACTTGGTGTTGGGGGGCCTAGTAGCACCTACATATGTCTTTTAAATTAGAGATAGCTAGTGTTTTGTTGGAGTTAATTGATATGATGCTGGTTAGCTTCAGCATGGCTTGTAGTTGGTTCCAAATGTTTGGGAGGGAGTATGAGACAGTTCTTTGGTCAGCTGTGGTACATGCCCTGGGAACATCTAGTAGGATAAGGTCAGATTTCCTTAGGGAGAAGGCACTATGCGAGATGTGTATGAGAGACGTTACATAGACAGGCAGTTTGTGCAGTAGTAATTTGAGGGTCCAAATGCCAGCATGCAGGAGGCGTCTGGTGGCAAGAGAGGTCCACCCAACTGCTGCATAAAGATCACAGTGGTGGGTCCTGTACACCGAGTTAGTAATGAAGTGAAGAGCACAGTGATAGAGTACGTCCAGTTTAGACAGGCTCAAGGTTGGGGAGGAGATAAAGATAATGTCTCTGTAGTCAACCAAGGGAAGGAAAGTTGCTTGGACAAGTCTTTTGTGGGTTGCGAGGGAAAAGAGGGTCCTATTTCTGAAGAAGAAACCCATGCATGCTTTAAGCCTCTTTAATAGATCCTCTATGTGGTCATTGAAGGAAAGCTTGTTGTCTATCCACATACCTAGATATTTAAATTTAGGTACAACTTCCAAGGATTCACCTAAGGAGGTAACTATGATGTTTTTAGGTGTGGTAGGTAGGGCACCAGACAAGGCAAGTCTTGAGAAAATCATTGTCTTGGTTTTTTTGGCATTTAAAAGAAGCTTGGCATTGATAAGGTTGCTTTCTATCTGGATAAAGTCAGTTGGAGTGCTTCTCTGACTTCAGTTAAGGATGAACCTGATGCGTACAAAACCATATTGTCTGCAAAGAAATGTATGCTAGCGTTCTTTATGTGGGAGTCAAGGCTGTTGATGTACAGGGAAAAAGGATTGGTCCTAGGATGGAGCCTTGAGGGGCTCCTCTGGCAATTGGAAGGGGGGCAGATAGTAGGCCATCAGCCTTGACATTTTGTATCCTTTCCATAAGTTAACTTTTAAACCACTGTAAGGTAAGTGGAGTGGCACCTATGTAGGCAAGACAGGTGATTAGGAGGTGATGGTCTACAGTGTCGAAGGCCTTGCTGAGGTCTAGAAAGACTGCACCAGTAACCTTCTTGGTGTCCATAGCATGGATCCAGTCATTAGAGACTTTAGCCAAGGCTTAGATGGTACTGTGCTTCGACCTGAAGCCAGATTGGACCAGGTTTAGGAGTGAGTGTGCTTCAAGGTGATTTTTTAGTTGGTTGTATATAAGTTTTTCCAGCACTTTGGAAAGAATTGGCAAGATAGAGATAGGTCAGTAGTTGTTTAAGTCACAAGGATCTCCTGATTTGAAGAGAGGAAGAACATGGGCAGATTTCCAGCAGGATGGAACAGTGGCTGTGGTAATGGAGAGGTTGAAGATGTGAAGGATGGGGGCTGTGAGCTGGGCATAGCCTAACTGTAAGAAAAATTATTCCAGGTCATCGTCCCCTGCACTTTTCTTATTGTCAAGGCTAAAAATTATGTCTTCGACTTCTTTGTAGCTAAACAGGCACAACTGGAAGGGATGAGGTGGAGTAGCATGCATAGAATCTGGGTCAGTGTTGCTATTCACTCGGCTAGCATATGGGGAGGAGTCAAATGCCAACCCAGCTACGGCAAAGTGACAGTTAAATTCTTCGAGGATTTGCAGTTTATTTTCAGCTATCCCATCCTTGGCCAGAATCTTGGTGGGAAGGGAGGGAGCAGCAGAATGGCCTTCAATGGATCTCAGTGTCTTCCAGATTTTTTGGGAGTTCCCTTTGGCCTGCTCCAGAGTGGAGATGTAGAAGTTTGCTTTAGTAGCCTGTACACTTTTAACACAGGCATTTCTGGCAGCTCTAAACACCTGCCAGTCTGCCGGGTTCTTTGTGTGCCTGGCCCTAGCCCATAGCTTGTCTCTATTGGTAAGCGCAGATTTGAGCTCTTGGGTGAACCACGGATGCGAGATTTTCCGCACCTCATTTTAATAAGAGGAGCATGCTTGTTAATTAGGGTGGTGAGGTTGTCATTTAGGACAGAGACGGCAGCATCAGCAGATTTGGCAAGATATAGGTCTTGCCACCTGATCGTAGCTAGATCGGTTAGGAAGTTTGCTGAGTTGAATTTACGGAACAATTGTTTGATTCTGAATTTAGGGTGCTGCTGGGTTTTAGATTTGAATCTTGTACATACAACGATATTGTGGTCACTCATGTCGTTATGGAAAACTGCAGAATGTGAGATTTTATGGGGATGCGAAGTTAAAATGACATCTAAGAGTGAGCTGTTGGCAAAGTTAGAAGCATTGATTCTTGTGGGTTCAGTTACTATCTGTATAAGACCCAGCTCATCACAGATGGCTTTTAGGGGGTGGGATTTAGCAGTTAGCTAATCCATATTGAAGTCCCCTAAGATTATTGTTTCCACATTTGCAGCCAAAGTTATAGATTTTAACACGTTAAGAACTTCTGTGCCTCCTGACAGGGGTCTATAGCCACCAATGATTGTGATGAACTCTGAGGATGGAAGGTGAAGTTTAAACGAGACAATCTCATATTCCTTGGGCTTAGTTTTACAGGAAATGCTGCTAACATCAAATTTGGATTTGGCGTATACAACAACCCCCCCCACCTCGAATCCCTATCAGCCCTAAAGAGCTTGAAGCCCGGAATAGTAATTTGCAGATCAGTAGTGGTCTTTTTTAGCCATGACTCGGTAAGGCTGCCCAGACTTGAAGATGGTCAAGTTTTTTGAGCAGGCTTAGAATAATAACATCATCAGTTTCATCTCAGGAGCAGCTGTAAACTCCGACAGAGAAGTGATTTGAGTTGGGGGTCCTGGATTTAGTTCGACATTGCCTGAACAGAAAAGGAGAATTAGAAACATTTTCTTGAGGGCATTTATCAGGTAGAAGTGGGCTCTTTTCGTTTGGGTTCTTGTGTGGTGTTCAGTCACTGTGGTATGTCTAGCCAGGGCATAGGAGATGCTGACATGGCCCTTCAAGACTAGCAGGGGAAGTGCACGAAAAGACATAGGCGAAGGGAGGAGGGCCAGAGGAGTGGGATGAGAATTAAAATGAGAACCCGACAGATTAAGAGTAGGGAAGCAATATGATGATGCAGCAGGAACTATGATTGTGTGTTCCCAGGTTGGGATGACTTCTGACTTAGCATGGATTAGTGCTTTATGAGTCATACTTTTTGCCAGGATTAGAAGTAATATGATAATGCAGGCCATATTGCCCATGATTGAGTACAGTAATTTGTGTAGCAGGGGTGGGACAACATAGCAGTTGCCCTAAAGTTGCTGGTAGCCTGTAGGATCTGGAGAAATTAAGGTAGGATTAGGCAGCAGCTGAGCCTGATGAAAAAAGCGAAACAGTGAGGGTCAGACAACTGGGTGGTAGCCCAGATACAGCCACCTCCCACTCAGAAAATGACCCAATTAGAGCACCTTAAGCTATGAGTGGGCAGAGCAACACTGTATTTAAAGGAGGCCTGGGAGGGGATGGTGGGGGTGGTAGAAAATGTCAGCTATAATAGCAAACAGTTCCCCAGCGAGGAGAGCGGCCGACGAGCAGCCCAAAAGTCCCTGTTTGAGTCAATGTAAAAGGCACTCCAATCGGCGCTCAGCGGGATGGCAAGTGGTCCAATCGGAAACCGCCTGCAAGTGCAAAGCACCAATCAGGGATTCACCGTTCCGAGAGGCTGGAGCAGTGACCAGCGGGCGTACCTTGCTTGTGTTCCCAGTCGAGGAGGCTTGATTCCGGGTACTGGGGGCTCGGGGGGTCGGTCGGCGGTTGAGGAAGCAGTTTAGGCTTCTATTGGTTTCAGCGAGTGCCGTCCAGGTGCAGGTGCCTAAGGGGGAAGAAGGAGAGAGACACAACCATTAAATACTAACACTGGCAACTGGGAGGTCGCGGGTGGGAAGCTGGCGACAGGCTAATTGCGGGGGGTGGGGGATCGTTTAAGCAAGACAAAAGAAATAGTTAGAGCAGGAGTCAGGTTGGCCAGGAGCAGAGGGTAATCTTGTATCAAAGAGAAGGCAAGTTAGCTGGGGAGGGATGGAGGGGGAGGGAGTCACAGAGGCAATGGGGGCAGTGACTACTGCGAGAGAAAAAAAGAAAGAAAACACAGGATGCAAGAGAAGTTTAGCTTGGGTTCAGGGGAAGGGTGTGTAGGGATAGGGAGAAAAACTACAGCGGGCAAATTCCTATCTTTACAAACCAGAATAGTCTATCTGAGGGAAAAGCTAGTTCCTTTTACACATTTCACAACCAATGCAATCAAAAAATAAACCTAATTTCAGCCGCCACGGCAAGTTTCAAGGCAACTCCAGGCTCCTCTAGCAATGCCCTTTTTACACAGCCACTGCAAGGAGTAGCGCGATGTCTGAAAATTTCAGCTATAATAGCAAACAGTTCCCCAGCGAGGAGAGCGGCCAAGGAGCAGCCCAAAAGTCCCTGTTTGAGTCAATGTAAAAGGCTCTCCAATCGGCACTCAGCAGGATGGCAAGCTGTCTAATCGGAAACCGCCTGCAAGTGCAATGCACCAATCAGGGATTCACCATTCTGAGAAGCTGGAGCAGTGATCAGCGGGTGTACCTTGCTTGTGTTCCCAGTCGAGGAGGCTTGATTCCGGGTACAGGGGGCTCGGGGGGTCGGTCGGTGGTCGAGGAAGCAATTTAGGCTTCCGTTGGCTTCAGCGAGTGCTGCCCAGGTGCAGGTACCTTGCTTGTGTTCCCTGTCGAGGAGGCTTGATTCCGGGTACAGGGGGCTTGGAGGGGTCAGTCAGTGGTCGAGGAAGCAGTTTAGGCTTCTGTTGGCTTCAGTGAGCGTCACCCAGGTGCAAGTGCCTTGCTAATGTTCCCAGTCAAGGAGGCTTGATTCCAGGTACAGGGAGCTTGGGAGGGTCAGTCGGCGGGTCGAGGAAGCAGTTTAGGCTTCCATCGGCTTCAGCAAGCTCTGCTCAGGCACAGATGCCTTGCTTGTGTTACCAGTTGAGGAGGATTGATTCCGGGTACAGGGGGCTCAGGGGGTCGGTGGGCGGTCGAGGAAGCAGTTTAGGCTTCCGTTGACTTTTGCGAGCGCTGCCCAGGTGCAGGTGTCTTGCTTGTGTTCCCAGTCGAGGAGGCTTGATTCTGGGTACAGGGAGCTCGGGGGGTCGGTCAGTGGTCGAGGAAGCAGTTTAGGCTTCCGTTGGCTTCAGCGAGCGCTGCCCAGGTGCAGGTGCCTTGCTTGCGTTCCCTGTTGAAGAGGCTTGATTCCGGGTACAGGGAGCTCGGGGGGGGGGTCGTTCGGCAGTCGAGGAAGCAGTTTAGGCTTCTATTGGCTTCAGCGATCACCGCCGAGGTGCAGGTGCCTAAATCTTTATAGGCTACTATGATCTACTCAGCAGAGCGACCATAGTTTGCCCCCATTATGACTACTGGTCAAGATTTCGGGTGTTAGTATTTGTGGTAGTCGGGCATTGCCGAAATCGGTGTCAAGCATTTGTATGTCGGGCATGTTGATTTAGGTCCTAACCTGTAATTCTCACTATTACAGCAGATTGAAGTTTTGTGAGGTCAGGTTTTTTTTTTTAGTTTCTCTGAGCGGACATCAGTTGGAGTTCTTGGGCATGCAGTATGACAGTGAGATATAAAGTCATCCAAATTATGTGCCCTTCCTACACAAGTTTGATGTATGTATTTTTACACTGCTTGGAGTCACTTTTGTTTATGTGTATGTGTCATTGCTGCACATTTGATGTAATGAGAATGTCCTTTGGTAATTGGAACAATGGATTCGGCTTTATGGGGATGTCCATGCTTGTCATTTTTTTTTATTTTTTTATTTTTAGAGCATTTCCTTGATTGTTTTACTCAGCTTTTAGCATTCATATTTGATTGGTAGCATATAAAGATTTTGGCACGTGATTTGAAGTGCTGTGAATCAGTGCGGGGATGAGTTCTAAAATGGAAGGACCCTGCCAATTGAAAGCTAACTATGCTTATGCAGCAGTGAATACGGTATTTTATTTTGGTAATAATAAACTGTGGAGTTCTGAAAGTAAAAATCAGAAATTGTTCATTTACAAACCCCTATGTTCCCACAGGATTTATCGCTGTTACTGCTGTTTTAGGTCAATACTGCATTCAATTCTGTTGTTTTTTGTTTTTGCTTGTGAATAAATCAGTTTGAAGTGACTGTGTTATTTTACTGCAGCTTGTTCGGGAATACAAATGGTTTCCTTCCTGCTCGTTTATTTTTATTTTTTTTGCTTCCGCTATATCTTTTGACTTTTGCATTATTTCTTTTCTGATGTAAGGTTTCTAGAGATTTTGTGGAGGGTGGATTTCAAAGTAGAAGAACCACCTTGTCAATACTACTCAATGAAAGAAATACTACTTATCATCTTTGTTTGTGATCTGCTTGTCAATGTATTTCCCCAGATTTGAGAAGAGAGCTGCCCTCTCATGATTTTGACATCTGCTTTGACAGTCGAGTTGGACAATCTCCTTGAATGTATAGATAAGAGTGAACTGTTCATGCAGATTGCAATGTTTTAGTAAAGGGGGTTTCCATGGATTGTTGTTTGCTATAAACCCTGTTAGATTTCTTTATTGACTTGTTGCTTGGGGGAAAACAAAATGGGGGATGCATAGCCAAACTATACAAACAAAAAGGTGCAGACTGAACTGGTGATTGAGACCATATGGAGTGAGCAGAGAGTAGACAAGCCTATATGTGTTTATCTTTCTATAGTCACTGTCAGGCTGTCTTGTAGATTTTACTTTTGCTAAAAGAAGTACAGTACAAAAAAATTCTCAGTAAAAGGGTTTATAAAGATAGCGAGTTAGGCTTCATCGTCCAGATGAAATTGGATTTGTACGTGAAAGAGAAAGATCATTGACAGAAGGAAAGAGCATTTGATAAGTTTGATAATGAAATGAAAATGTTTCAGGCTGCGCTTCTTGTCATTCGTCTTGAGATTACTTGCAATGTGTCTGACATGCTTGATTCATGAATGGGGAGATGCTGGAAATGAAAGGACATAGTAGTTTGCCTGATTGTTTTATTTTGGCCACTGTAGGCTCCCCCAAAATTATGAGCAACAACACAAATGTTTGCAGATTTTATTTTTGAAGGTATCATATCAGCATATATTAACAGTAGTGGGAAAATGTTCAGTTTTGGAAAGCCAGTATATCTTCTGGTAAAATGTAAACTTGTTGAAGAGATCACTCCCAATATTTTTTGTTTTCTTTATATTGTTTAAAATTGTTGTAATACATTCAGGAAAATAGTTGAGCAAATGATCTTTTCACCCATTTAGATCCATTAGCTGTGTATGTGGTACCAGGGAATGTATTATGTTTCTTGGGTCCCAGTATTTGGGGGGGGGGATAAGCACCTGATACCAGAGAACACATTTTTTATAATGGTATCATGTATCAGATAGTGGGGTGAAACCGACGGACACTGGGTAATGCTTCTATCTGAGATGGTGGCGCATCTCAGATAGTGGGGGTAAACCACTGGACAGCAGGAACTTTTGTTTCTTCGATGGTGCTTGGTCCTGCAGCATGGTTGGAACCACTAGACTCCTAATGATGTTGCCATGTCTCCAAGTGTCTGGTGGAACCCTGGACATCATGGAATGCATTTGGTGTAATAGTGCCATGTCTCAATGAGTTCAGCAGAACCAATAGATTCCAGGAAATGCTGTTTGCATGACTGAACTCAGTATTTGAGGTTTATGGGCTGACCCCGGACAGCTAATAAAGATGTTGGTTGTATGCTGCCATGTGTTGCAGTTTTAGCACCCACATCTTCTTGAGACCAGGTACTATTACACAAGCAGTGTTGCATTGTGTCTGTGTGTTATACCCCACCTACCAAGACATGTCACCATCACAGAAAAAACATTCCCTTGTGTACGTGTGTTCCACCCCTCACCCTCAGATTTATGGCACCATTACAGAAAAAGCATTACCTGGTGTCATAAGAGACATTTTACAGTCGCTGAGATAACAAACAAAGTTTATTCCTGGCATCAGTGTGGCTGTATGTGTATAGTCTGTGCAAAGGCAGGCTGGTAAAACAAATCTTTGACTTGTGCCATTCACAGAGGAGAGAGAGAGATAAACTAATGGGGACATTTTACGGTCACATTAATCACAAATGAAGTTTACAAGTGCAGGCTGGAAAAATAAATTTGTGACTTGTGTAATTCATGTCAGAGAGAGACTACTGAGGACCAAAAAGAAATGTTATATTCACATAAATCACAAATGAAGTTTATTCCTGACGTCTGTGGATGTGTGTGTGCAGACAGGGCAAGAGCAGACTGGCAAAATGATTTGACTTGTGCCATACTGGGTGGGTTTGGTGGAGAGAGAGACTTTGAGGCACCAAAGAGAAATTTTACAGTCACATGAATAACAAATACAGTTTATTCCTTCCCTAAGTGTGAGTGTGTGTATAGGCTGGGCAAGGGCAGACAGGTAAAATAAATCTTTGTCTTGTGCCATTCAGATAGGAGAGAGAGAGATAGATAACTGGGGACCAAAAATAAATTGTACAGCCACAGAAATCACAAATGAAGTATATTCCTGTCCTCAGTGTGGCTGTGTGTGTATAGGCCGGTAAAATAAATCTTTGATTTATGCCATCAACGGGGGTGGGGGGAATAAAGAGACATTTGTACAGTCACAGAACTTGTGCTGACTTCCGATATGGGAGTGGATGTTTTTATTATCTTCTACCATCATGTCTTTCTTCCTTCAGGAAATCTCCTGATCAGACATCTTACTGAACGAAAAAAACATCTGTCTAATAGACTTCTGGTCTGAGTTTTCTGTGGATTATCGAACATCATTTGATTAACTAGTCAAGGTTAGTTTTATGTTTTATATGTTGTGCCACATTGTATGGAAAGGAAATCGAACAATAGGCAATGGTTTTATAGTATATGTGAAATTATTTTTAGATTACTTGTATTTATTTTTTTTATCTTTTCCTTTCCAGGCCCCACTGGATGAGAGTTGGTGGTTGAACTGATTTCTCACAACAGGCCATATCTGTTAGGAAAAGCACCGGACTGGACTCAGAGGAGCTACAAGGTGACTGACAGCATGCTGTCCAATATTCAGATAGGAAAAAATGGGGTACTTTTTTAAACAAATTCAGATGGTAGATGTAAGGTTGGTTGAATATTGCAGTTCCTGGAGCAGAAAAGATCTTGGTGCAGGAAGCGCACAGTGAGGTCCCTGCTGTTTTGAGGGGACTACAGCCAAATGGGGGTTGTAAGGGCTGATTGGGGAACAAGGTGTACTGTATTTGTGCTGTTCTGTGTCTGTGGTCTGCTTGTCGTTTTTTTTTGCAGTAGCAGAGGTATTTTTCCACCACTCCTCACCCATTCCAGGGTCCTCACCATTTATAGGGTGCCCTGTGGGAGACATATAAGGCTTACTGACAGGGACAGGAAGAGGTGGAGCAAACCCTGTCCATGCTGTATGTATTTTGAGTAGGGGTACCAGTCATAACCTCACATAAGAGTATTAAGGGGAGGCAGCTGGGGTAAAAGAAGGCACATGGGGGAGATACTAGGGACAGTGGCATGACACATCAAGGTATACTTGGGAGGAAGGGTCCACATCAGTACAGGAGGTGGGATACTTAAACCAACATGTGGCAACCCATAGGACAGGTGGGACAGAAATATGGTATTGGGGGTTGGGAGATGGTCTGGTGAAGATACATAGGGGATGCAGGTGGGAAGAGGGAGGATGGTCAGATGTAATGACTGTGGTGTGGCCTTATTCCTACAATCTGTGAAATACAGGTGGGTGTCTTGTCTACAGACAGCTTAGGCAGCTGAAGAAAGAAATGGAATGGCTATGGTGGTTACTGAGTATGAGGAGGGGAGGTGGTTGGGCTGAGTGGCAGGGGGGAGGCTTCAGGGTAGGCTAAGATATCATGGTAGGAAGGGGACCAAGGCAGAACACTAGGCCGGGGGGGAAGGAATGGAGGACTTGGAGGATGGTAGGGAGAAGTGTTGAAGGGGGGGTTTGAGGAGGGTCAGAAAGGAAGAAAGGGAGGACAGCAGAAGGTTCCAGAGGGTACTACAGGCAAGGGGATAATAACCTCTAACAGGTTCACTGTACTGCAGGATCTGGAAGGCCAAGAGGAGGCTGCAGTGCTCAAGAAGCAGAGGGACAATCGGACAGACCCAGGTATAGGGGATCAAGGGAGAAAGTTAGGAAGTCTGGGCAAGAGGGACACCAGGGGCAGGGAGACAGGAAAGACAGATGAAAGAAAGGACCATAAGGGAGGTGAGGAGCTCAGAAATGGGGGGGGGACAGAACCGAGGAATGGGGGGCAGGGAAGAATAAGTGGGACACAGAGCAGAATAGGAAAATGGATAGGGAAACAAGAAACTCATGGCACGAAGCGACACGATAAGCATGTGCAGGGAGGGTATGGAGGAGGGAGGCATGGGTGGGAAAAGGCATCTTGAGGGGAGGAATCCACCAAGGAAGATAAACCCAGTCCAGTAGGTAGGGCAGTGAGGGGAGAGGACATGGGGTGTAGGGAAGATGGAGAATATGAAACAGCTGTCTCAATGGGGGGCTAACCACAATGGGGTCAAATTCAAGGAAAAAGGCCATCAGAATCAGCACTCACACAACAAGAACAGGGACGGGAGGAGAAAGTTGTAATAATAGGGGACTCCATCCTGAAGGATGCTAGATGGGAGGAAAAGGCATTCTGAGGTGGTGTGCATGCCAGGCACGATGGCAGGGAGAGTGGATGCAATAATACCAAAGTGCTTGGGAAAGGGGAAATCGCACATTGTGGTGCATTTAGGCACCAATGACCTGGTGGGCTGTGAAGTAAATGAGGTTCAGGAAAGGTTAAGTGAGTTAGAACAGATCTGTAGTGAGGTGGGTCAAACAGTAGCCTTCTCTGAGGTAATACCATCACCTAGAGCAAGCACAGTTAGAAAGTTGAGGACTGAGGACATCAATCAATGTCTGAGAGGATGATGCAAAGCAAGTGGGTACGGACTGGTGGGTGAGTGACTGAAAGGCAAATTGGAGAGCAACTTGGAGGGCATGCTACATTTAAACTGAGGAGGTGGGGCAGCAGAGGGAATGGCACTGGGAGAAGGGTTCATGCTGTGGAGTTGTACAGACCACCCTCATAGGGACTGGAGTTGGATAGGTAGCAGGGAGAACAGATCAGGAGGGTAGAGGGGAAAGGAAACACTCTAATTCTAGGAGATTTCAATCTACCTGGAATAGACTGGAACACCCCAGCTACCACCTGTAGCAGGGAACAGGTCCTCCTGGATGCTTTCCAGGATTGTTTCCTAACACAGGGAGTCATGGAGGCAATGAGGGTAGGGGCCATACTGGACATTGTGCTATATAACAGGGAGCAGGTACAGGAGGTGGAAGTGAGGAAACCCCATGCAGGCAGTGACCACCGCACCATTTGGTTTTCGATCTGCATGGGGAAGGAAGTAGCTATTACTAAAACAAGGGTGGTGGACTTCATGAAGGCAGACTTCCGCAAGATGGGAAGCGTAGTTCAGGAGCACTTGGCTGAGCTCAAGTCAGAGATGGATGCGGACCAGAAATGGGACATCATTAGGACAGGGAAAATAGAAGCTACCAACACTTGGTACTGGAACTCACTCCAAAAATCTATGAATCTGAATACCCTCTTACCCTTATCATCCTTCAAAAGATTGTACACCGCCCTATTTCCAGAGTTGTGCAACTGCTTCCATAAGGCCTAGTCTCCCATCCAACCTACACCCCTTCCTTCTGTAATCCACTATGTTTAGTTTCCCTTCTTCTACCTAGTCAGTTATCACATTTCATATAAAAGCCTACAAAAGCCCTATTACTTGATTATTATCCATGCTATATCTATTATCCTCTTCATTTTTACAGGTTAAGTTATTTTACTGTGCCTTGTATATCTGTAAATTTTGTATATATCTCTTATTTATTTGATTGTACTAATGTTATGCTATTCTCATGTCTTTGTAAAAAAAAACTTGTACCCTTACTTGTATGACCACTCAGGTCCATCTTGTAAATGAGCTACGCTCAATGATGTTCGCCTGAATAAATAAAGATTTTGATTGGTTGATTGATTGACTTGTACAAGAAATTGAAAAAAGCATTCTAGAACCAAGAGGCCGAGCTGGTTTGGTAGAAAAGAGGCTGAAAAGGTAAAAGAGAAGAGGGCAGCCTTGATGAAGTACAAACATACCTTGACAGAAAAAGACAGGGAGGCGTACACTGTGAAATCTAGGGAGTCAGGGAAAGCGGACCCAGTGCAGTACAGTACAGAGCAGCAAAGGGCAAGCAAAACTTGCAGAAGCAGCTGAGAAGTAAGTGAGAAGGGGAGTGACCACTGGGCCACCTGCTCTGCCAGCAAGGCAGCAACTAAACTCTCTCTGCGCAAGTGGGGCAAGTAGATTCCTTGTATGATTTTTTTTCTCCCCATTGTAGTTATGGGCTGTTATGAATGCCAGCCCTGTACCGTGAAGGTGAATGGTGGGGTAAGGAGTTGGGAAGCTGAGGCTGGAGCAACTCTGTACATGCAAGAGCAGTAACAGAATGTGGATAGAATGAGCTGCAGCCTGTCACACGAGCTTGTAACTGATGATGTGGCAGGAGGAATGTATAGTTAAAATTTGTTTTTGGAAAAATAGTTTGCCCTTAGGTGCAGTGGTTGGATTTCTGCTTGCGATGCTGGTGACCCGTGTTCTGGTACAGACCTGGGGAGCTGGAGTGCTGGCCGGAGAGAGTAGGCTTGATCAAATGATGACTGCTCGCCTTCGCTTGGGTGGAGGGTGGGGACATGACCCCACGCTCGTCGACTCCTGGAGTATGGGATGGATCCCACGGAGACCTTGGAATGTGTTGGGTTTTTTTTTGTTTGCTTGTTTGTTTGGTGTTTCTTTTTTTTTTACTGAACTCCCTTCCCTGGGGACTCGTCAGCTCACTGTTCCCATTCCCATGCTTATCCCCCTAGCTGGGGCTGCCGAGGGTGGCTTCCCACTCCCTTAGGACAATGAGGTTCTGGTTGCCAAGGGGTACCATGCTTGACTATGGGGACTCTGAAGAGGTCAATGGTGCAACTTATTGGCATGGGGAATGAGTAACAGAATTGCAAATTCTGTTTGAATTTACATTCAAAGTGTTCCAGACCCCCTGGCCTAATGTTATCCTAAACAATTCATATCTCTCCACACTCAGTTTCTTCTATTGCCACTAATTCATCTCAATATTAATCTTTTTTTATTTTGTTTTTCTCTGACAGGTCTGACAGGATGTTGACTCTGTCCCCAGCAGATAAGTATTACACAATGACTACCCATAATATATTTACCATTTACTCTGAGAACTACAGATCCTTGTGACTCCTTTTCTATGTTTTTATTTTACAGTTTTGACAGATGTCCCTCAGGATTACTGCTTCTGCTTGCCTAGTACATTGGTAAGAGACTCTCCTCATATTGATTTTTGTCAGGTTTGGTGTAGCAGTTCTTGTTGTGTATGAGAGGAAGTGGGCAACAATAGGCCAGTCATCCTCCCCTCATTAGTGGGGAAGATAATGGAGAAGCAACCTTTTTTTTTTAACTTCTTTTTCTCTCCAGTCACTGCCTGCAGGGCCTCTCTCAGGCATCCTGACTTGATCCTGCCTGCCTGTCTGAGGTCCCCCCATCCCAAGCCTCCACAGCGGTACCCCCCCCCACCATGCAGCACTGATTCCCCGGTGTCAGTGGCTTCACACCCACCCTCAGACATCTGACAGTGTTGCTGTGTGTGTACAGTCAGGGCAAGGGCAGAATGGTAAAATAAATCTTTTACTTGTGCCATTCACAGGGGGGGAGAGAAAGAGAGTATGGGGCACCAAACAGACATTTGTACAGTTACAAAAATCGCAAATAAAATATTCCTGTCTAAGACAGTCCAGTGGCACTGAGGGTTGAGTGCTGGATGCCTCACCTCACGCTACACTGGTGACTGGGTTCTGGAACGAGTTCATGCCATTGGGGGTCAGCATGGGGAGACAGAGGATCGAGTGCCCGGAGTCTGGTGGAGACCAGAGGCACTGCAACATCCATGGCCAGAACAGAAGGACGCAAAGCCATGACAGACGTTCCTGGCATCAGTGCACGTTCAGGCTCTGAGGTGAGAGAGGTAGGGGTATAAACCAAGAAAACCCCTGCCTCGGGGGTAGGTAAAGGTGGGATCAGTGGCCCTGGTCCCACGACCTATGCCGAGCTCTGCCACTATGCGCTTCTGTTCTCTCTCCTCCTTGCCGGTCGCTCGTCTGGATTATAGATAGAGCACTGGAAGGAGATGGTGGTCCTGCCCTGGGGGACTCAAAGCCAGGGGAAGTGAGCGGCTGGATGAGGATGGAGAGAGAGATTGCCTGAGTGGGAGTGTGCATAGTGGGGGCTTCAGGTGGGCAGCAGGACCATGAAGCTAAGAATCCTCACAAGGGAGGATCAAGACAGGAGGCAGGGAACTACTGGCCCATCTGCCTGACATTGGTGGTGGGTAAGGTGATGGAGGGTATTATCAAGAAAGGACTGCGAGTTACTGGAAAAGTTGGGGTCCCTGGAGGATAGATAACATGGCTTCAGCCCAGGGAAATCGTGTCAGACAAACCTTGTAGAGTGCTACGATTGGGTGACGAGTTCCCTGGACCTAGATAGGCCGGTGGACATCCTCTTTCTTGATTGGGGTGGAGGGAGGGTGGCCATACAGGGGGACCTAGATGCTCTGGAGAGGTAGTCACAGAAGTGGGGACTGAGGTTCAATGCAGGGAAATGCAGGGTACTGCACCTGAGCATCAGAAACCCAAGCCATGTGTATCGGGGGGGGGGGAATGCTACAAGTCTCAATGGCTGAGAGGGACCTGGGGGTGATGGTGGATGTCAAGATGAATAACTCTGAGACTTGTAGGAGGGCATCCGCCAAAGCACATAGGATGCTGGGTTGCATCATTAGTGGGATTACCTCCAGAAGGATGGAAGTGATACTCCCTCTGTATAACTGCTTGGTTAGGCCGCACCTCGAGTACTGTGTGCAGTTTTGGAGGCCGCACTTAAAAAGGGATATTGCAGTCCTGGAGAGGGTCCAGAGTAGGGCAGTCAAAATGATCTGGGGCTAGGGGGGAAGGTCCTATGGAGAGATACTCAGGGAGCTCAACATGTACACGTTGGAGGAGAGGAGAGATGGGGGGGACATGATTGAGGTCTTCAAGTACATGAAGGGGATAAATAGGGGAGGCTCAGTTGTTGTGTTCCAAAGGAAAGAGGGGGGCCAACCAGAGGGCACAGCTGGAAGCTAGAGGGGGGAGAGTCAGGGGGGAAAGGAGGAGGAGGTGCTACTTTACTGAGACGGTGGCAGAACCAGGGAATGTGCTGCCCAGGGGACTAGTGGAGGCAGAGACTATGGAGAGGTTCAGGAGGGGGTTGGACAGGTATAGGGGAAGGGCCATCAGCAGACATGAAAGACCATTAGGCCTACTCTGATGGCATTTTTAGTATGTTAGTATGATGGTGCCGGATGTTTGAGAGTTGCAGGGGGTAATCACTGGACACCAGAGAATGTTTTTTTGGTGTGATGGCTCCAGGTCTTAGATGGTGGGGTTCTCTACCTGACACCAGTGAATGCATTATGTGTTATGGTGCTGGGTCTTGTATGGTGGGGTTGAGCCCCTGGACACCAGGTAATGCTGCGTGTTGGGTGGTGCTGGGTGTTGCAACACCTAGCAACATCCTACAAGTAGCATTCAATGGTATCCAGTAGCTCACCTCCAGCCTCTGAGACCCTGCACCATCACACACATAATGCATTGTCTGATGTCCCCACCCCACAGAAGGCCATTCTTTTTACATACCCCCTTCGTCAAATAGACACATACAATACGGTCCAAAAGAAGAGCTGATTTTTTTAAAGGAAAGCAGTCTTTATCCCTCATTTCCCACCCCCACAAGCCTTACCTCCTCAATTAGGGCTTTTTCAAATCACCGCTCTTTAGGATGGGAGTGATGAAGGCAGTTTTCCATGTGCTGGGAAACTGCCCCAGGCACAGGCAGCGGTTGAGCAGCTCAGTAAGTGGGAGCAGGATAGCATCCAACATCAGACAAAGTAGCCTAGTGTCCAGTAGGTCAGTGCCAGGGTTGTCACTACTAATGGCTGTTTTCAGAAGTGGTCTAGTCTCCATCAGGGAGATGGTACGTAGATAGAAAGGAGGTCTCTGGAGAGTGGTCAGGGGCGCTACTGGGATGGGGTCAAAGAAGTTACTGGGCAAGACTGAACTCAGGTCTGAAAAAGTGTGGTTTAGGCAGTCTGTAATGCCAAGGGGGTCAGAGCAAACAGTTCCATTAAAGGAGAGTTGAGAGGGGGGTGGGAAGCGGGATTGGGGTCCAAAGAGATACTTTCACAGTCACTGTAATCACAATTATAAGTATAATTAATTATTCATGAGCTAAAGAAGCTAATTGATTGGCTGTCGTGCTGGTCTGAAATCTCTTAGAAATTAATGGTACGGCAGCCGCACCTCAAGGTAATCAACAAATTGCTAGACAAGAGCATCTTTCAGGAAAAGATGTGCAAGAACAAGTAGGCACAATTTCAAGATATAGGGGGGACAGCTCAGGGGCAATGTGAGGAAGTACTGTTTCATGGAGAGGGTGGTGGACATATGGAAACATCTTCCTGAAGAGGTCGTGGGGTCAAACACAGTGGAAGATTTCAAAAATGCATGTAACAGACATAATACAGTTATAGTGAAGGGTAGGAAAAAGTAGGCTGTTGGTTAACTAGAATCTGCAGCTTATCCAATATCAAGGGAATTGGCAGACTAGGTGGGCCAAGTGGTCCTTATCTGCCATCAAAGTCTATGTTTCTGTCAGGGCTAGAGATAATTTTTTGAGGATGGCTGTCCAAGGGACAGGTGTTATGACTGACTTTGTTTCAACGAGGAATGCAGTTGAGGCAAGCAAGGACTGGCTACTGTGCATGTGCGATGACGAGATCTACATACAGTATGCAGCTGCAGATTTGTCCGCTAAAATGCAAACTAAGTGCAGAACTGGAGTAGATCAGATGAGGTTGTGTTGGACAGGGATGGTATGCACACAATGTGACACTTGACGTGGCGCTTCCATTACCAAGCATTCTCACAGACTGTGTGAGGCAGGCTGACTCTGCTAATGTGCTCCAGGGTCCTAGTGCCCACATCTAACAGTAAAGCTCGCTGCCTGTCCCAGGGACAGGCAATGGGAACAAAATGCATGTCCTTTGTAAAAACTGGCTGTCTGGGACAGGCGGATGGCTGGTTATTTTGAGTCCTGGTTTCTGTGTATCTTGGCCTCAGTGTTGCTGTGTGTTGTATAATGGTGTCTTGTCTCTGAGGGGAGTGGGGGGGGGCTTGCGCACACTAGGGAATGTTTTCTCTGAGATGGTGTATGGTCTCGGAGAGTGTGAGTGGACATGTGGTGGCATGCCTCCATTTAGTTTTTTTACATTTCTGGTGTTTGGCCTTAGTTTTGGGGGGCATTGGTGGGGCCATTGGACACCTAGGAGTTGTTTACTTATGGAGGAGCCTGGTATTGGAGGGAATGGGGGACCTACTTGCCAACAGGGAATTATTTTCTTGTGGTGTGGCCTTGCATGAAATGGCATGAGATGGCTACAGGATTTAAGAAAGTCCTTTACTTGTGGTGGCACTTGGTATGGGATTAAAGTATGTGACCACTGGAAATCAGTGAACTCTTTAATTCTGGTGTGGGCTGGTGTATGTGGGCTTGGGTGGGTCACTGGACACCAGGAAGAGCTTTTAATTTGGAGGTGTTAGGTATGGGAGGGAGTGGGGACCAATGGAGAACAGGCAAAAGGTTGTTTTTTTGTTTGGGGTCTGGTATGGGAGGGCAAGGCTACTCAATCTAGCCTATCACCACCACAGAAAAAGTACTAAATAGATGATATAGGACTGAAAGAGGAGGAGGGGATGTGGGGTTAGTGGGGAAGGAGGTTGAATGTGATGGTGAGGAGGTGGGGGGTACTGTATTGCTATTGTATATTTTTTATATTAACCTATTTTTTTCTCTTTAACAGGTCTAACAGGATGTTGACTCTGTCACCATCAGATAAGTATTACTCTATGACTAGCCTGTTCTATACTGCCTAATTACTCATTAAGAACTGCAGATCCTTTGTGACTCGTTTCATGTACTTTTACTTTACAGTTTTGTTGGACATTGTCTCTTCAAGATTACTGATTTTAGTTCCCTAGTACCCTGGTAAGAGACTCTTCATATGTTACTTGGTTTTATTTTGACTGGGCCTGTTATGGTGATGTACCTGGGAAGAGGGAACACTGGTTAATGTTACAGGACGGGGTGGGGGGGGGATTGATGACCACTAAAATTGTAGAAAGGGACCTGGATCATTTCGGCCAGACTGGATGGGCCTGCTGGTCCTTATCTGCCTACAATTTCTATGACTCTATGTTTCTATGCTTGTCTTGTATATTGATTTGTGAGAATACAGGACACGAGGGAGTTTTTATTCTCCCCTAGGCACCCTTTAGCACAAGTAAGTGATTGTGGAGAGAAGAGCTGGATGTTCTATTTCAACCAGCTTTTTAACATTTTGCTACCAGTTTAGGTTTTTGCCTTTGTCCACTGCAAAGTGGCAGAAGTCAAAGTGCAGCTGCAGTAAACTAATTACCATCAAGGATGGCCATTCTGCATGCATTTTCTGTCTGGGACCTACCCACAACGTGGACACCTGCCCACACTACTGCAAGTACAGTCGATCATGGGACCCAGACCTCAAATACCTACATCTTCATGCATGTCTTGTGCAGACTTAGTAGTCTCCCACTTTGGGATGTTTTCGAGAGTAGCTGAGGTCTTGGTGATCAACCTTCCAGTCTATTACCCTAAGAATTCGAATGGGGGAAGACTCTGTTGCATACTCTTGGTGTTCTTCATAAGGTGCTCAGGTATTACATACACTGCACCCGCCAACATTATGAGAGGAATCTAAAGGAACAATGAATTGTGTTACAACAAATAAAAATTATTTCTGCTGTAATGTCTCTGTGTCTCTCCTTCTGTGAGCTCTCACTGTCTCTGTGTTTATGTATGTGGTACTGAAGTCATTTACCTACTCTTCTGTTATTCCACTTAGCTGTTCATGTCAGCTGATGCCCAGAACCGCATATACATAAGTGGTACTCAAGTGTTCACGAGGTCAGTGAAAGTTGTGTATCGTCACAGTACAGTGAAGCACTATTTGGTTATGACTGGGTAACATCAGGAGGCATTAACACACACTACAGGGTGGTAAAAATGCCAACTGATGTTATCCGGTCATAACCCCATAGACATTTACGTGCTATTCTGTTATTCCACTTGGCTAGTCATGTGAGCCGATGCCCAGAACAGCATACACAGTAACAGAAATCACAAAGTGTATTCATGACATCAGTGTTGCCGTTTGTGTACAGACGGGCAAGAGCAGACTGGCAAAATAATCCTTTGACTTGTGCCATACAAGGGGGAAGGGGGCCTGGTTTAGAAGGGGTTGTGGGGGGACATTGGACACCTGGGAATGCTTAACTTGTGGTGCCTGATATGGGAGGGAATTAGGTGACCTCTGGACAACAGGGAATGCCTTTTTGGTAGTGGGGTCTGATATGGGAAGGCTTGTGGGGGGCAGTTGGACAACAAGGGAATGCTTGAAATATAATGGCGCCTGATATGTGAGGGAATAGGGGGACCAATGAGCAACATGGAATGCGTTTGTTTGGTGGTGGTAGCTGATATGGGAGGGCTTTTTGGGGGGCCATTGGTCACCAGGTGATACTTCACCTGTTGTGTCGCCTAGTATGGGAGTGAATTGGCAGACCACTTGACAACAGGGAATATGTTTTTAATTTTTTTGTTTTTTTGTTTTGCAGTGGGGCCTGGTTTGGGAGGGTTTGTGCAAGTTGACATTGTACACCAGTGAAAGTTTAACTTGTGGTTGCACCTGAGATGTGATGGGATGTTTTTACTATCACACTGTGTCTTCCCACTGGAGAGCTCCTGACTGGACATATTACTGATCGACAAGAACATCTGTCTCATAGAGTCCTGGTCCGAGCTTTTTGGAGATTTTCGAACATCAGTTTATTCACTTGTCAAGGTTAGTTCTATGTATTACATGTTGTTGTGCCTGACATGGAAGGGAATTGGGGTACAACAGAACAACAATCCAGAGGAGAGAGAGAGATAGAGAAACTACTGAGGCAAAATAGACATTTGTACAGTCACAGAAATCATAAATAAAAAACATTCCTCACTTCAGTGTGGCTGTGTGTACAGATGGGGCAAGAGCAGTCTGGTAAAATAAGTCTTTTGACTTGTGCCATACAGAGAAAGGGTGGAGAGACTCCCTGGCACCAAAGTGATATTTTTCAGTCACATAAATCACAAATAAAGTTTATTCTTGGTCAAAATGTGGGTTTTTATGTACATGCTAGGGAATGGCAGGCAGGTAAAATAATTCTTTGATTTGTGCAGTCCAGAGGGGGGAGAAAGAGAGAGAGAGAGAGACCATTGGGGTCCAAACAGACATTTTGACAGCCACAGACATCACAAACAAAGTGTATTCCTGGCCTCTGTGTGGTTGCGTGTGTACAGACGGGGGATATACCCACCTGACAGTGACAGTTCAACAGCAAGGTCCCCCACAGCGACTACAGTGCCATGCTGCTGTAGGGGACCCGCTGGAACCAGGCACTGTCTGTTGGGGGTCCTGTACCCCCCCCGAATCAGCTCTGACTTGGAGTTGATAATCTTTAGTGGGGGAGTGCAGGGAAACTGGCAGCCAACTGCTAAATGCAGTCGACCTGCGGGTTTCGCTGTCGGGGCGTTCAACGAGAAATTTGTCGAACACCCATCGTGGATCCCAGACGGGGCATCAGCAGACTGGCAAAACTAAACCTTTGACTAGAACCATCCAGAGAGAGGGTAGAGAGAGAGAGAGAGAGAGATTATGGGGTGATGCTAGGTGAGGTTTACCATTTCTGATCTAGATGGATCTGTGCATTGTAATTCAGGGTAATGCTGCTAGGTGAGCCTGAGGTTCACCTTTTCTGATCCTAATTTATCCTAATTGATCTGTGCACTGAACTTGGTGTGATGCTAGGTGAAGTGATGTTTATTGTTGCTGATCTGATGGATCTGTGCACTATAACGTGTAATCCTGTGACTTGTTTATGTTGTGTTGTACATCTATTATTGGCTCCCCATCTGTCTCAGAGAAGGAGTTTGGATATGGTGAAATGGTGCTATCCTGCAGTGGGAATAACCGAGCTACCACTGTCAGAATTGAGTGAATATCATTTTATTCCTTGCTTGATATGGCACAAGCAGGCAGGTTTGCAGTGCTGACAGTAATGTGAAAGCAGTTCTTGATCCTTGACCTTTTACCTGTCCTGCTTATAAGGCTAAACTCATGCAAATATCAGGAGAACAACTTTAGTGACAGATTTACCCCTGACCTTCCCACGGGCCGGCCAGCCACCCCTTCCACCCCACCTGTCGTACCCCTCTGCATGTCTAAACTAAGTCTGAGTCAGCAAGGTGAAAAACAAACTCCATAGCAGGGGTTGAAATTGGTACCAGCCCACTAGCCAAATGCTGGTAGATTTTGTGTCAGGCTAGTAAGATTTTCCTTTAACTAGCCTTGTGGGCTAGTACTGGAGAAGGTAACATTTTAATAAGTACATGAGCTGGACTAGTGGAAAATCTCTGGGGCTAGTGGATTTTCCCAGTCACTAGCCCTGCTGGCTAGTGGCTACAAAACTTAATTTTGACCCCTGCATAGCAGGTAGTGCAGCACCCCTTACTGTATCTGCCAGAGCAGGCCAACTTGTCTGCTGTTCCTGGTAGAATGCTTGACGCTGTCACAGCTGTGAGGGGGAGAGCTGGTGCAGGTCTTGCTCACTGCCACTGATTTCAGTGACAGCTGCAACAAGTCTGGTTCTAATGGTACCATCTAGGAATAACTTTCTCAGAAAATTGATTAAGATTGTGGCCACGCCGGGCTAACCTGTCTCCACGCATTTTTAGAGAGCACACTTTTATTATTTTAGAGAGCACATTTTCATTAATTTTGTATATTTTTTGTTAGAGCTGTTCGTTAGGGGCAAAGAAGAGAGTTTTTTAGCGTTAGGATCGTCTTTTCGCCTGATTTTCATTTTCTGTGTTACTGACACTAACAGTTATGCTTAGCAGTGGCAACTGGCAGCCATGTACTGTGAGATTGCATAAGTTAATCCTCTTGTTTTTATGTTAATTTTTGCTAACCTCACCCTGAGTCCTGAGTCGTATCTCTGATTATTGGTGATTCTACGCCTAAACCAGGCTCGGGGATTTGTGAGATTGTAGGGAGCTGCTTGTGATCTGAGGTGTGGTATCCTTCGGGAGTGGAGAGGGAGGAGCTGCTGTCAAGTCCTGCTGCTGCAGCTGGAATCAAATTGAACTGTGGTTTGGCAACACAGTGGAGGTACTGTGTTTGGACTGGGCTGTTGGGCTTCCATGGAGTTTCAGTGGTTGTTGGGGCTGTTCTTGTTGTTCCAATTCTGTTGAGTCAGCTGACTGGTTCATCTTTCGCCTTTTTTTTTCTTGTTTTTCAAGAAAGTTTGGTAACTCTATTCTGACTTTATTACCCCAACCTGAACCTGGGGCGTGCTGCTGAGGGTTTCATAGTGTGGAGGACCAGACCTGTGGTTGTCACAGGACAAACGGCTGGTGCGTGATCCTTGTTGGTCTGGGGGGGGGGCTGATGAGCCTGTCCCTCACCTGGGTCTATTACCCTTAGATCCCCCATCGGTATTCTTCTCGGGGGGGATGGTTTGGTGGTTGTTAGTTTGGTGAAGATCAGAAGACCAGAAGAGGAGCAAAGAAGCAGAGTTTAGTTTGGAGGCTGTAACAGGGTCCCTGTTCCCATGTAAGGTTTACTCCCCTACTAATATAAAATCATCTCTGGGCTGTTTTCTTTGTACATACATATTTTATTCTTTAGCTAGACACTTATGTTTTGCTCTGGGCACTACTGCTAAACTGGGAACACTCCAGGAAACTCAGGAGTATTTTCACTATTTAGCCCTACTCATGTTTGAACATATCTTCCACTAGGGAGAGTGCTTTACACTGCACTCAGCCCTATCTGGTGCACCGTAAAGGGGGGGGTTGAGAAAAGGGATAGTAAAGAAAGCAATGAGATATGTCAGGTTGGCCACCCTGACGTGAAAAAATACAGAAAAGGACAGAACAAAAGATGAAGAGGATAGGACAGTGTGAGAGAAAAAAGGGGGGGATCACCTTTTTATATTAGTAGGGGAGTAAAACTTACAGGGAACAGGGACCCTGTTACACTCCTCCCCACACAAGAAGGCAACAACTGTTGACTCAGACCCTTCTACCCTTGAAGGGTTGGAACTTCCTCCCACCCACTCCAGATGTTCCCCTCAGGAACCCTTATAATTACAGTAATGGTATATCAGTATCTAGATATTGACAATAGCTACCATACCGTTCTATTTCTTGAGGTTTAGAGTCTATTCATGACATGTGACAAAAACTATCTTTTTTTTTTTTTTCACAGTTCAATTTACTTTTCCCTTCAATGTCTGGTTATCAGCTCCAAATCTAGACAAAAAATCAGCATTTTTATGCTGGGCACCTGTTCTATGCTTAACCGTAAACCTATTTGGCTGTAGGGCAAGGTACCATTGCATAATCCGTGCATTCTTCTCCTTTATCTGGTTTAACCAGCACAAGGGATTATGGTCTGTCAAGATGGTAAACTCAGTGCCCCACAGGTAATAGCATAAGGACTCAATGGCCCACTTCATGGCGAGACACTCCTTCTCAATGGTTGAGTATTTCCATTCTCGCTCATGAAGTTTTCTGCTGATATAGATCACAGGATGCTCTCCCCTTTTTGTCAGTCTGGGACAAAACAGCCCCTATCCCTGTGTCTGATGCATCTGTGTGCACTTCAAAGGGCACCTGGAAATTTTAACTCCTAAGGACTGGGGCAGAACATAAAATAGCCTTTATGTTCTGGAAGGCTTTCTCACACTCAGTAGTCCATTTAACCTTATTAGGAAATTTGTTTTTGGTGAGTTCAGTCAAAGGGGTCGCTACGGTTGAAAAATCAGGGATAAATCTCCTGTAGTACCCTGCTAAACCCAGGAAGGAACGAACATGCTTTTTCATGGTGGGAATAGGACTATTTGCAACAGCCTCTACCTTACTCTTTTCTGGTTTTACTGACCCATGTCCTATTACAAACCCTAGATATTTCATTTCAGTGTTTGCTAGGGAACATTTTGCAGGGTTAATGGTCAGTTCTGCATCAGTAATGGCTTGCATGACTGCACTTAGATTTGTCAAATGGGTTTGCCAGTCTGGACTAAAGATAACCACATCATCCAAATATGTAGCACTATACCATGTATGTTGTCTAAGAATGTGGTCCATGTACCTCTGAAATGTGGCAGAGGCACCATGGAGACAGAATGGCATTGTTGTAAACTGATACAGACCAATGGATTGCAAAAGGCAGTCAGTTCCTGTGCATCTAATGCTAAGGGTATGTGCCAATACCCTTTTGTCAAGTCTAGTGTGCTGATGTGTCCAGCTGTTCCTATTTTATCCAGCAAATCGTCAATTCTGGGCATGGGGTACCCATCAAAGGAAGAGATGGCATTTATTTTCCTAAAATCTAAACATAGCCCTAGACCGCCTTCCTTTTTTGGGACCATAACCATGGGTGAAGAACAGGCACTTAGTGAAGGCACTATCACTCCCAGATATTCCATTTTTCGTACCTCATCTATGACCTTTGACCTCATTCTTTCAGGTAACCTATACGGTTTTTGATGTATCGGTTTTGATTGTATGACTTTTATGCTAGGTACCAGCCCTTTGGCTCGACCTGGTGTATTTGTGAAGGTGTGCTGGTAGTACAGTAGCAAGTCGTGTACCTCTTTGCTCTGTTCAGGGTCTAACTCAGGACTGATCTGTACATTCAGCTTCTCTTGAGAAGGATCTAATCATTCATAAGCAACATCCAACTCAGTGTGCACCTGTTCAGGGTGAATAAATAGAGTGGGGGGGCTGGTTTTTCTACCCACCTACGCAGCAAGTTGGCATGATAAACCCATTTCTGGGGCCGCCTCCCTGGCATCTCGATCTCAAAATTTACCGCCCATTTGGCGTTTTACCTTAAAGGGACCCTGCCATTTCATCAACAGTTTGTTTTCTGTTGATGGCAAAAGTAACAGTACTTGCTCTCCTGGGTTAAAACATTTCTCCTTCAGTCCTACATCATACCACATTTTCTGCTCTGCCTGGTTACTGGACACATTCTGATGTGCCATGGTGACAAACCTCACCAACTTTTCTCTTAAAGAAGTCATGTAGTCCAATATGTTAGTATGTCCCACATTTCTACCTTCCTCCCAATGCTCTTTCACAACATCCAGGGTGCCACGCGAATTCCTACCATACAATACCGTGAATGGGGAAAAACCTGTTGTAGCCTGGGGTACCTCCCTATATGCAAAAAGAAGGTAGGGAAGAAACCTGTCCCAATCATGCCCTTCTTCCTGCACATACTTTTTTAACATAGTTTTCAAGGTTTTGTTGAAACGTTCTACAAGGTCATCCATTGGGGGTTGATAGGGGGAGGTTTGTACTGCTGATACACCCAGAAGTTTGTACAATTCCTTTAACAATTCGGAAGTAAAGTTACTTCCTCTGTCAGTCAGGATCTCCTGAGGGATACCCACCCTACTAAAAATGTTGGCCAATTCCTCGGCAATCCAAGGAGCCTTTGCAGTACGTAAGGGTATAGCCTCAGGGTATCTGGTATCATAATCACAGACAACCAAAATAAACCTATTGCCTTTTGAACTGGTTGTCAGGGGCCCAACTATGTCCATTGCAATGCGTTCAAAGGGAGTGATAACATATGGAATAGGTTGCAGAGGTACCTTATCTGCTTTCCCACCCTGAGCAACCAACTGGCACTGGGGACATACTTGGCAATAAGCTGCTACATCCT
Organism: Neoceratodus forsteri; assembly: GCA_016271365.2. Lineage (NCBI taxonomy): Eukaryota > Metazoa > Chordata > Ceratodontiformes > Ceratodontidae > Neoceratodus > Neoceratodus forsteri. Next base: position 249,547,316 of record CM057455.1, read on the forward strand.
TATGAATGCCAGGCCAGAAAAATCTATAGGTTATGTGCCCAAGGGTTCTATCCCTTCCCTCATGGCCTGCCATGGGTAGGTTATGTGCTAATTGCATCAGTTTTTCTCTGTATACATTAGGAACCATAAGCTGTTCTACACAATCTTAAATTACTGGATTAACACAGTTATGGTATAATAACCCATTTTTCAACACAAAATGAGGCAGTCCTTCATTTACTTTTTCCTGGACCTGTAAAAAAAAGGTTTTACAGATGCATCAGACAACTGTTCTTTTTTTAAATCACAGCTGATCAGACCTGGTGCAACCTCAGAGCTACCAGCCTGTTTAGTTTCCAGCCATAACCTTTTCTCTCTTCTTCTTTGTTTCCTGGTCTTTTTGGTTTTCCCTGGGCTGTCAAACAAGTCATCTTCAAAGGGAAACAGCTGGGTTAATTGGGCCTGTTTAGCTTTGGACCTGGTGGTAACAGTCACAAGTTCATTGGTAGCATGTTGGGTACTCATTAGGGTAGAAAAATGGGGAAAGTCTTGCCCTGTGATTACTGGTACAGGTAGTTTTGGTACCAATCCCACATTCATGCAGTGCTGCTGATCGTTAACAGTCACTTCAACCCTGGCAGTGTGGTACTGATGAACATCACCATGGACACATATTACAGTTGTATCAGCCTGGGTATATTCAGTAGTAGGCAGCAGATCTGCTCTCATCAATGTCTGTTTACTCCCTGAGTCCAGCAGGCCCAAAGTCTGATGCTGTTCAATCTTTACAGTGGTGACATATTCAATATTGGCCAAGGCTAAATGGGCAGCTTCTGATATTTTGTTAGGACAGTTCCCTAACAATATGCCCTTTTCCCAAACATCCGTGGCATATAATCTCAGAATAGGGTACCCTTCCCCCTCTGTCTCTCCTTACATAATTAGCCTGTCTCTGTGGTGTAAATAGAAAGATCTTACCAGCTCCACAGGTCTGGGTGCCACATTCTGTCCTCTGGGTCTTGAGGTCCTGGCCACCAGGTAGTCCTCAGCAAGCTGGAAGGTTTTCACTGCAGTCTCTGGCTTGTGCTCCATCACCCGCACTAGTACATCCTGGGGTAGAATCTGTACAAACTGCTCGATTTCAATAGCCTCCAGAATTTGGTCCATGGTTTTTGTTGCCAGTTGTAACCACTTATTACAATAGTCTTTTAACTTAGCAAAAGTCTCTCTCAGGGCATCAGAATAAGACATCCTCAGTGACCGAAAATGCTGCCCGGTACGTTTCAGTATTAATGTCATACCGACGCAATATTTCTTCCTTAACCCGATCATATACTACGGCGTCTGGTCCGATTAACTGACTATAGACCAGCTGGGCACATCCAGAAAGATATGGCACAAGTCTTATTACCCACTGGTCCCACGGCCATGTGCATGTGACAGCAATACGCTCGAACATAGTAAGGTATGCCTCTATGTCATCATAATCAGTTAATTTTGTTAGCTTAATGTCTTTAGGTACCGTGTGATCAAGTTGCCCTGGTATTAAGGCCTGGATTGCCTTAATAGTGTCTGTCCACTTCAACTCCTGTCGCCACCGATCCTCCTCCTGTCGCCGCTGATCCTCCTCCTGTTGCTGCCAATTCTCATCTCGCTGCCGTCTATCCTCCTGCTGCTGTCGATCCATCTCCTGCTGTCAGATGCACAGCCACTTCATGAGCTCACTGGTATCCTCTGGTGCTTCCATCTTCTTCATGTCCAGCTCTTCCTCCTCCTCTGACTCCTCTTCAGTCTTCCTCACCTTCAGCTTTATGATGCAATCTAAGCCAGGTCCAGGTTACACACCTGTCTTCTCAGCCATTGCCCTTGTCAAGTGAATGACCTTGCCATGCCTCTTTTGCATCTGCTGGGCACTAGATCCAGTACCCACTAATGGTGCCTCCCACGCAGTCTCGACACCACCAGTATCCCTCTTCTGACACCTGTGTTACGGTGTGGGAATAACATACACTTAGGCAGGAGGTATGATGCATAAAATAAATGCATGAATGCGTTTATGATTTTTTATTCAAAATCAAATAAAATTAATATTTACAGAAATGAAAAAAAAAAAAGGTGTTAGTCAACACACCAAAATACACAAAACTCTGAAGATGACTCTTCCCTAGTCACTTCTTCTCTTAACACTGCTTTTCTTTTACCGTGCCTGTAAGCCATGCCTGTATCCACTGCTTTTCTTTTACCATGCCTGTAACCATGCCTGTATCCACTATTTTTCTTTACTGTAACCACCTCATGCTGTAACTCACAATGCCTCAAATGTTCCTTATGTCCTTGTTCATTCTTATAACTTGTATTGTTATCCCGGGTCGCCCCTGAAAAAGGGACCTTCGGGGCTCAGTGGGCCTACCCGGTCACCAAAATTGAAGCACTGAATAGAGCCTGTGTGGCTGGCTGTTTGTGTTTGACTCTGTCAGTAATTTAGTTTTTGTGGATTTTCGTGTGTTTCTGCTTGGAGGAACTGGACCATTCTTGGACATAACATCTATGAACATTTCCTGGACTAAGAAACTGCAAAACATCACCACTAGGTATTGGCATTCTCATCATAAATCAACTTTTTTGGAAGCCATAAAAGCCAAAAGTAAGATCAGTAAATCTGTTATACAAGCACTGAGTTGTGGAGTGCTGCATTGAATCCACACTTCCGTCTGACTTGTTCTTTAAGGATGTGTACTTGTCTTTGAGGTCTATTCAAAACCATTTTGGAGAACAAAGGGAAGATACTAACAAAGGATTTTTACATCCTGCATATGCATCAGGCCAATGTTCGACACCTTCAGGAATTTAACCCCTTCAGGAATTTATCACATTCTGGGTCTTTGAGCTACAATAACAGTTTTCTGGTCCCTGGTAGTTCACCATTTCCTATGGATTTGAATATTTTTCATCAATCACGTGGCACCTCTGAGAAAATGGCTTTATATATTGTGCTCTGCAATATCACGGGGCAAACGCAGACTAGCAAGGCCAAGAGGACTAGATGCCCTACAACAAAACTACTCTGCAAAATGATTAAAGTGTACCTTCTTAGGATACCACTTATGCTACTTCTGATATCTGGAAATGTTAATTCTAACCCGGGACCTACCGGCCTAGCACCCCATGCCACAAAAAGGCGGGAGGGGTCCCTCACATTAGCCTCAATCAATGTCTGCAGCCTCCTTAACAAACTTGACATCTTGCAAACCTGGGTCCAGCAACATAGCCCTGATGTACTCTCTGTTGTCGAAACATGGCTAACCCCAAGATACCAGGCGCTGCAGTCACTCCCTGGATACTCTATATTCAGGCAGGACAGGGTTTCCAAATGAGGTGGGGCTGTGCCATCTACCTGAGGAATTCCTATCTGGGTCAAGTCTTCCTGTTCTCAAACCCTAAACCACCCTCGCAGGTTCTCGCTATTAAAGTTCTACTTGGGGCGCACAACAATGAGCTCACCATTGCCCCTGTGTACCTACCCCCTAAAGATCAGCTTAATGGATTTATGAGCATATTGGAAAGCCTACAGGGATTACACCATAACTCTGAACTCATAGTACTAGGCGACTTCAACATAAATTGGCTATCGCTGGAGGCCAGAAACTACAAGGATGCTGTCACATCACAGAACCTCACCCAGCTTGTTACCACCCCCACCAGATGCAACTATAGGACAGGGTCACACACACTTCTGGACTGTATAATTACTAATCACCCTGAACGAATCTCAAAAGTCTCAGTGCTCCCTGATGGGATCAGTGACCACTCACTGGTCACATGTACCTGGACAAACAAATTCATTAAGCCCCCTCCTAAAATAATCCACACCAGAGTGTTAAAGCAGGGGTACCTTGAGCTACTAAAGATACACCTAAGCCACCTGGACTGGACACCAATTGACTCTGCCATTGATGTAAACCAAGCCTTAGACCTTTTCATCAGCCACTTCACTGTGGCCTGCAATATCTTTGCACCTCTCAAAAAGCTGAAGGTCAGAGGCAGAGCTAACCCTTGGATAACCCCCGATCTAATCACTTTACTCAAACATAGGGATCATCTCTGGCACTGTGTCCATGCAACATCCAAACCTGGGGATATTCATAAATATAAAGCTTCCAGAAATGAGTGCACACGGGCAGTTAGGAGTGCCAAATGCAAATACTTCAAGGAAGCTCTCTCCAACTCCTGGGGTGATGGAAAAAAAATTTGGAGTAACTTGAAAGACCTTACAGGCAAGGACCTTAAGTCACCACCCACCATGCTCAACATAAATGGAACACAAACATCTTACCTGTACACAATCACCAACACCTTTAACAATGTGTTCTCCAACTTGGATAGTGTCCTCCCTTCTAATTTCTTTGATGCCCCCTCTGGTAGTAACCCTCCTGCAACTACTCCTCTCCTACACCCTGCCCCACAATTCTACTTCAAGGAGATCCCAGTGCATGAAGCCAGAACCTATATTCGGAAGGCCATTCACAATGCAGGCTACAGCGGTGACTCCTTTGACCTGAAGTTGTTAGCACTTTCCCTTGAAGAAGTCCTTGAACCCCTGACAAAGGTCCTCAACCTATCACTAAGGACGTCCCAGTTCCCATCTTGCTGGAAACAGGTGACCATCACACCGGTACACAAAAGTGGAGACAAATCACTGCACTCCAACTACAGACCTATCTCCATCCTCCCTCCATTGTCTAAGGCCCTGGAGTGCATCACCTCAGACCAACTAGTTAAGTACCTGGAAAAATATGACATCCAGTGTCCTGAGCAACATGGTTTCTGAAAAGGGCACCGTACTACCACTGCACTATTAGAATTCACTGGCTTCATCCATACCACGCTCGATCAAGGAAACTGTGTAGGGGCAGTATTCATCAACCTTACAAAAGCCTTTGATACTGTGAACCACCCTACTCCTACTCCTACTCAAGCAATTATCAAACATTGGGCTCTCCAATGAAACGCTGCTCTGGTTTTCAAGCTACCTTGGGGAGAGGGTCCAGAGGGTTAGGATTGCCGGTGTCACCTCAGAAGAAAAGCCAGTCCTTTCAGGGATCCCACGGGGTCCATCCTGGGGCCACTACTCTTCAGCCTCTTCCTCAACGACCTTCCCAGTGTCTGCCACCAGAAATTACTGCTCTGCACCAATGACACAGTCTTGTTCACTAACCACCAAAACGCAGAGCTCCTTGAGAAACAATTACAGCTTGAATTCATGCACATCGAAGAATGGTTCAAGTCACACAAACTGGTCATGAACTACAGCAAAACAAAGGTTATGACCTTCTACAACACCAGGAGCAAGTACAAATCCCGCAACCTCACCTTCCTAAACCAAACAGGGACCTTACTTGAACATGTCCTGATTTTAAATACCTAGGTGTCACATTGGACAGCTCACTCTCCTACCATCGGCACATAGATTCTGTCGCCAAAGCCACCAACATCCGTATAGGCCTGCTCTACAGGCACAAACACTGCATGACTCCTGACACTCCTGGCTAACAACAGCTCTGTCACCTCCCTCATTGATTATGAGCTAGCAATTTATGGCTCTGCCTCCACCTCTGCCCTCTGCAGAATTACAGTTGCACTCAACAAAGCATGCAGGCTGCTAACTGGGGCTGACCGACTTACACACACTTGTGACCTGTACACTCAGGCAGGATGGCTTCCTCTCATCAGCCAGATACAATATCAAACCTGCCACTTAGCCAAAAATGTCCTCCTTGGGGTCATGCCCCCAGGCATTGAAAAGCTCCTCATTGACCACCACAGCACCCAGCAAACTAGAAGTTCACAACAACTAACCATCTTTGTCCCCAGATGCTGGACTACCATGGGCCAGAGGGCCTTTGCCCACAGAGCACCACAGTGGTACAATACTCTCAACAAAGAAACTCTTACTGCTGCTGCTCTTGGCCCTTTTAAGAGACAACTCTGACTTCATCTCATTTCAACTAGTCGTTGTGATTGCCTCGCCTAATCAGGGGCCCACTGCTCACTGCCCTCCACTTAAGTCTTGACTGCTACCTCTCCCCACCTTTCCCCCTTCTTCCTGCCTACCCTCTTGCCCCCTCTCCCTCCCCCCTGGGCATTTTCTGACTTTAATCCTCCCCTCCCTCCCCTTAGAGCTCTTACCTCACCCTCTACCCTCCGACAATGGCCTTCCTGCCTGCATAACCCCTTCCCTCTCACCTGCAGTGCTTATTCCTAAGATTGCCCTTGGCTGGTATGTCATGCTACCTAACATTTGGCACATTTTGAATTACTGAAATTTCCTAAGCCTCAGTCTCTTACTTCTTTTATTGTGTAACTATGCATTATTATGTTGACCTTTGTATGTATGTATGTATACTCCCCATTCCTTCGATGTGGAACCTTTGTAAATGAGCAGTTCCTGCTCAAAGGTATTTGTAATCCTAGATTTCAATAAAATAAAATTAAATAAATAAATAAATAAATGCACAATTTTACTACTTTTTAATACCGTTCTATTTCCTGACTATAAAAACTCACCACTAGAGGGATGTTGAGAGAGAAGTAGGCTTGTGAGCTGCTGGTCTTGTAGGAGGAAGATGTGTTTGTTTTCACACCAGTGAATTGGTTTAAAAAGTGGTAATATTATTTATTTTTTTATTAAATTTTGGTGACTGGGTAGGCCCACTGAGCCCCGAAGGTCCCTTTTTCAGGGGCAACCCGGGATAACAATACAAGTTATAAGAATGAACAAGGACATAAGGAACATTTGAGGCATTGTGAGTTACAGCATGAGGTGGTTACAGTAAAGAAAAATAGTGGTTACAGGCATGGTTACAGGCATGGTAAAAGAAAAGCAGTGGATACAGGCATGGCTTACAGGCACGGTAAAAGAAAAGCAGTGTTAAGAGAAGAAGTGACTAGGGAAGAGTCATCTTCAGAGTTTTATTTATTTTGGTGTGTTGACTAACACCTTTTTTTTTTTCATTTCTGTAAATATTAATTTTATTTGATTTTGAATTAAAAATCATAAACACATTTATGCGTTTATTTTATGCATCATACCTCCTGCCTAAGTGTCTGTTATTCCCACACCATAACAGAGGCCCACATATTTTTTGGGCCTAGAATTGTTGTCAGAGAGCGATCTGCCAAGAAGTGATTGATGCCCACAGCCCAGGAGACTGCTTCATTGCATAAGTCAGACCTTCTCCTATTCTCTTGCCTGGTGGACAGTGAGAGTGTTCTGCTCATTTGTAAACAGTTTAAAGGACATATTATGGACAGTGAGAGTGTCCTGCTTTAACAGATTGTTTGAGCGATATATTGTACCCCCAGCCAAAGTGAGAGATTGGTGGGTGGACATTTTCTCTGGTGAGGTGAGAGCTCCCAGAAGTCATAAACAGTTTGCTGGGATGTATACCATCAGATCCCATTGCTTTGTCCACCCTGAGCTTATTGAGCTTTTGTAGGACCCTTTCTTTTGTGAAGGGACTAGTGCACACCTCCCTCCCCCCTGTGTCCATGGTGCTGAGCTGTGGGCCCTGCCCTACCCTACCTTCTTTTCAGTAAATACTGAGCAGAAGTATCTATTTAGGATAGATGCTTTTACATGGTCCTTCTCCTCCTCCTCACATGTCCCCTTATCCCCTTTGATCTTATACATGGTCCTCCTCCTCCTCATATGCCCCCTTATCCCCTTTGATCTTATACATGGTAAATAATTTTATTTTGCTTTACCTGAGTTTGAGTGAGTTCCTGTTCATTCCTGAGCTCAGAAGCCATAGTTGTGCTGGTGTTTTACTTGCAGTTTAATTTTTCCATGGCCTCCTGCAATTGTCTTTGGGTTGCTTGGTATTTTAATTGTTTAGCTTGTAGGTGTTCCTGCAACTCATTTACCTTTTTGTCTGGTGAATTTAAAGAAATCATTGTTGGTATCTGGATATTGTCCATAGAAATAAACATGTCCATATAAGATTCATTGTTCTCTTTTTCTTCCAAAGCTCCTGAAGCATCAAAAAATTATTTGGTCTCATGAAATAAGGAGTTTGCGGTTGAGTCCTCTCCCCCTACCTCCTCCATGTCCATTCTTGCTGGCTCTCCAGCTGGACTAGCCATCTCCATGTCTGAACAGCAGTATCCCCCTCCTTGTCAGTAATGGAATTTCCCCTGTGTCTTGGCCAGATTTCCCTCATTTCCTAAAAATACCAGCAACAGTTTAATCTGGTTCAAATTCAGTTGGCAGCTATCTGTATCCCCCTCCCTGGGACGAGGCTGAAAATAGGGAGAATTTTTTAGTCCTTTCCCGGTCAACAAATACTAAATAAATAAATAAAATTTTACACGCAGTACAGTACATACTGTATCTTAGCCTCCTGAAACAAAATAACTGTACAAAGGCAACAACAGTCTATTGGTCTAAGAACTAATTCACCAAACTTTGTGTTTTAAATGTTGCTTCCACTACATTTTTTTAAAAAAATTTCCAGTTGCCAAAAACAAACAAACAAACAAACAAGCAAACAAACAAACAGAAAAAAATATAATGGGTCTAAGTTTGGTGTTACAGAACTACTTACCCCATATTCCTCTGCCCATGACAATGGCATTGGATCAGTAGTCTAACACATTAGTGAGGGAAGGGTGATTTATTTTGTTTAATCTGTGGTCTGCTTTATGGGATCGTTATTTTTTATTTTTAATGTATTTTTGTTTGATTACGAGTTGGGCGCTGTCCAGTCTGTGATTTTGTTGAGGGAAGGAGCTGCAGAAGGGTGGATTTAATGGGTTGACTTTTACTATCACAGAACTGCTGACTCTATGTTCCCCTGCAGTGGGAGCCTGGGACACTACAGCATCCCACAATTCCTGGGGCTGGAAGGAGCTGCAGAGAGAAGATTTGTTTTGTTTGATCTGTGGTCTGGTTTGTGAGATTGTTATTTTAACTTTTTTTTTTTTAATTATGAGTCAGGAGCAGTCCAGTCTGTGAGTTTGTTGGAGGAAGAAGCTGCAGAGGGAGGATTTAATGGGTCCACTTTTGCTGTTGCTTCTGCAGCAATATCAGCTAAAAGGACTGCTCCCTCCCTGTCCATGTTTAATGTACTGTAGGAAACTTTTTACAATGAGTGACATCTGAGAGGATTAGACAAGGAGGGAGAATTCATTTAAAAAAAATGACTGCAGTGTTTTTTTTTTTTTGGGGGGGGGGTGATGGGCCACCAGGCTCAGTTTGGTGAAATGTAATACAAAACACTTTTAAAACTTCACATACAGCGTTGTATTTTTTGATGGAATATACTGTAATGTAACTGCTGTTTAAAAACAAAGAGGATTCTGTCATTTCTCAATAAATTCCTCAATATAGTATGTTATGTGTTCTCTATTAATTTCTGCCTGTTTCAACAGCCATTCACTTTATAGCAGATGAGCTTAGGTTTGCAGTTCAAGATATTTTGATGTCACTGCCTCAGTTTGCTGCCAGTGCTGATGGTATCTGTTAGTGTTATGAAGCAGTGGCTTCTCAAAATCTGACAGGTCAATGAAGGAAGTGTCAGTTTCTTGCATCATAGTATGCTTTATTATGTATTCTGCTATTGCTACTATATTATAGGCACATAAGAAGGGTTAGTATTAGGGAAGAAACTGCAAATTAAAGCAGCAGTGCAATGAAAATGGGCTTTAATTTGACCCCATCTATTTTCTTCCTAATGGTTACTAGATTTTTAATGCAATAAATGAAATTCATAGAAGGATCACTGAGAACCACAGTGAGTTTATCATCTGAGAAATACTGCCTATACTTAGGATGAATAATAAAATCAATACTAAAATCAAACAAATTAATAATTGGCTCAGACAATGGAATCTAACAAGGAGTATTAAATGTGTTAGAACCTGGGAACATTTTGAAAATCAAAGCCAGTTGTATACCTATGATAAACTGCACCTTAATATGTAAGAGGAGACGTTTTGGGAAAATTGTTCTCTAATGCAATTAAAGAAACTTTAAACTAGAAGCACTGGGAAACAGGGAATCAGCTGCTGGAACTAGTAATATCAAATCAAAAACACTCACAGGGAACGTCACGTGATGACACTGTAGTGGAAGCAGCTTAGCTGATCGTCTCCCTCCCGGAGTGCTGATTTCTCTGTTATTTACAACATTCAAACTTCTCAAAATAACCGAAAAGGAAACTACCTTCACTCCGACCCAGCATCTTACCACTACAGAACGACATCTCCTGGTTACCGGCGATCTACAGAGCACTCAACAAAGTGGAAATTTGAGCCTACGACTACAATGGAGGCCGAAATGAGACAGGCCCCTCCAGTTCACACCCCTCCGTCTATGCTGGAAAAAGGACCGAAGAGGTCGAAATCCCAACCGGCTGCCTTACATAAGCCTGCTACCATTTCCACTATTACACAACCGAATGCTCCACTAACTGAAGAACGGTTTATAGAAGAACTCCAGCCTTTTAAATCTGCCTTACACGAACTGACTTCGGAGCTAAAATCACTTAGAGGAGGTTTAGCTGAAACTAAGAGAGCCATTTCTGGCAACTCAGTACGAATTACCTCTCTGGAAAAACGGATACAAGTGACTGATAATGACATCTCAAATATTAAACTGAAGCAGCAGAAAATAGACTCCAAACTTGAAGATCTAGAGGGCAGAAGTAGAAGAAATAATGTTCTCATAATTGGTCTCCCAGAGGATGCTGAAGGCTCAATGCCCATTACCTTTCTACAAAAAGTATTAATCAAGGTTGCGGGTCCATCGCCCAACAACTCCACATATGTCATTGAACCGGCACACCGATCCTTGCACCCAAAACCCGAAACCAGGAAACCACCTCGACCTCTCATTATAAAATTTCTGAATTACCAAGATAAAAGACATGTGTTGAACCAGACAAGAGAAACACATCAAGTTCTCTGGGAAGGTTGACAACTTCACTTTACTCAAGACCTACTGGCCACCATTAGGCAGAGGCATGCAGAATATCATCCCATCGTCACTAAGCTGATCGCAGCTGGGATTCGATTTCGAGTTTAATACCCATCATGCTTCTCTGTCAGTGTGGCAGGCTCATGGCATAACTTCGAGAGTGCCCAGCAAGCGCTTCCAGCACTTCAGTCCCTTCTGCCTGATTTGTTTGTGGCCCACTGAAACCCTTACGGGCTGAAGACATCCTCCTGGCTATGGCTCAATGGTCGATTGTGACTGATTAATATTCTAGGAACTATACTAGAACGACAGAACCGGATTCAAAGTGGGACTCGAACTTTTCTTTCTGTTTTTCTTTAAGCATGGATAAGAATGCACTGCGAAATAGTAGATTTATTATTATTTGATTGCTCCTGTTCCTAGTTTATGATGCAACCGGCAGAACATTCTACAAACTTTCATTTTTATCAGATGCCGTTAAACTCTCAGCGGGCTCCCAGGTTGTCTTCCGTAGTTTCTTTAATTTTTCCTCAGTTCAATGACTGTGTGGTATAACTGGATACTATTGGACTCTTAACACTCAGACTATTTAACCAGGGAACACCAGTGAGTGCCTGAGCTCGAGATCAAATGGAGGGGGTTCCCTCCACTTTCATATCAAATTCTGCCACCAATTATCGTGTTTGAATTTAAAATCTCTGCGATGCTGGCAGAAGTAATATATCAGTGAGACTGTACTTTGTATGTGAGTTTAAATGCTCCCTGCAACTGTTCTGGGCATCCTAACACTTTGCCAAGTTAGGGGGTTCGTATCTGATTTTGATTAAAGACTGCCAGTCTAGAATTTTATCTAAGTGAACTGGTCAAGTTTTGACACTAATTCTAGCTCCTAAAATGGGAGGGTCTGGCATTCTGGCGGGGGGATATTCAGCAATTGGCACACTAGCAGCACATCATGTGCTGTGGACGAGTAGGGGGTAATATCAAAGCCAGTTTCAGCCTTTCTTTTTGGTACTTCTTAATGGCAAGCTTAAATAATGTACGCTTGAATCAGATACCACATTTAATAGGCTTCATTTGCGAAGGGTTGTTGTGGCTAGTGATCATTATTTACGTAGTTGGACATGTTTGGAAAATTATGTTTCTGGGGTTTGGATGGTATGTCTATGTTTAAGTGGTTTAGAGCATAATTTTTATGACCTGTGGGGGATTCAGGGTGCGGGGAGGGGGGGTGCGACCATGGGTATTGGGTTGTCTGCCACCAGGGGGTACTATATTAAACTAAGTCAATTATGTTGTCCATGGATGCATATCCCTTTAGTTTCTATTTGTTTTGAGTCTTCAATTAAGATCTACAATGGGGATTAAATACGGCTCTTGGAACATCAAAGGGGCACAATCCCCTGCCAAACATTCCAAAATTTTAGTTCATCTCAAAAACTTGCAGATTGATATAGCTTTTCTACAAGAGACATACCTCAAATCCACAAACTCCCATTACTTTTGCAGGAACTGGGTGGGACAGGTGCACGGGGTGGGCAAAGAAACCAAGAGAAGTGGCATCACCATCCTAATCGCCCGCCGGGTACCTTTTCAACTTCTACAAGCCACAGTTGATCCCGAAGGCAGATACATCATTATAAGAGGCCTGTTGATCCACATAGAAGTTATTTTGGGTTCGATTTATGGCCTGAATTCAGATGATCTGGAATTTTTCACCTCCATAATGTCAATACTTGCCCCTTGGTCTATATTACCAATCTTACTTGGGGGGAGATTGGAATACTGTACTCTCAAACATACTAGACAGATCTGGGTCCACCAGACCACGTCCTTCTCCCGGCCAGACAGCCATGCACGAAATAATGTCCTCCTTGTGTCTAGTGGACCCCTGGAGACTTGCATACCTGGAAGATAGAGAATACTCCTTTCATTCTATACCGCACAACACCTTTTCCCGTATTGATTACTTTCTTCTATCAGTGGATCATAATCCAGGGGTCTCCACAGTATACTACTCATCTCAGGCCATCTCAGACCATTGGTTGGTTTACCTCCAAGTAAGTTTTTCCCAAAATATTCACAGAGACAGGGTCTGGAGATTCAACAATCAGATCCTAAACTCGGCTGAGCATGTCTGTTTGATGCGAGACTTTATCGGGACATACATGGAGAATAATGCTTCATCGACGTCCAAGAAGGACATTCTGTGGGGTTCCCTGAAATGCACTCTGAGGGGTGAAATAATCCGTTTGGCGACCATACGTAAAAAACAAAAAAATTTAGAGTTGTCCTTAAAATTAAGCAGATTTCAGACCTAGAGAAATCCCTTTCTCTCTCATCCCCTGACGGAGACTGGGTCAAATTGGAATCTCTTCGGGCCCAGTACAATAAACTACTAACTGAAAAAGCAGAGTTCATGGTAACCCGCTCCAAATTCAGATACTTTGATCAGGGTGAAAAAGCGGGCAAATTACTAGCTCTACGTTTACGTACTCAACTAGCTGAGAGAATAATCCCACCAGTCTGCTCCCTATCAGGTACACTTCTAAATTCACCTTTAGATATTGTCAATGCTTTTTGAGACTGCTACCAGCAGCTTTATTCAGCCCCCCCAACCACCAATTTTCGCATCAGATGGAGTCATTTCTCCAAGATATTAGACTCCCTGTACTAACTGACCATCAAGCAGACATATTAAAATGCCCTATTGTTTTATCTGAAATTCGTGATGCTATTGACTCCCTTTCTGTAGATAAGTCACCTGGGCCTGATGGCTTTACAGCTAATTTTTATAAGGTCCTCAAGGATATAATTGCCCCTGTTCTACTTGAAACATTTAATTATCTATTTTGAAATGGTCTATCGGACTCCTCATTATCGTTAGCTATTATAGTTGTTATTCCGAAACCCAACAAAGATCCCCTTAAAATATCTAATTACAGACCCATCTCTCTTATTAACGTTGACTTTAAAATCCTAGCCAAAATTCTCTCATTCAGACTTGGTCAAGTATAGGAACATCTCATCAGTCCTGAACAAGTAGGGTTTGTCAAAAACAGACTCTCTTCCGACCATCTCAGGAAGTTGGCCTAAATTCCTCTGCATCCAGGAACTCAGATCAGTCCACTGCTCTTGTGTCCCTGGACGTGGAGAAAGCATTTGATAGAGTCTCGTGGGAATATCTTTTTTATTTACTCTCTAAATATCGAATACCTCAGGAATTTATACAATTGGTTAAAATATTATATACAACACCATCGGCCTGAATACAATGTAACGGAATCCTATCTCTCCCCTTCATCCTGTCACAAGACACACGGCAAGGTTGCCCCTTATCTCCCTACTTATTTAATCTATATCTAGAACCTCTTATTAGAAAAATTAATCTCTCTACATCGGTCAGGGGCATTCGAATAGGTCATCACGAATATAAGGTATCTGCATATGCAGATGATCTACTTTTACATGTTGTAGATCCAGAACAATCCCTCTCCTGGATGTTTCAAATCATAACACAATTTGAATCCTTCTCAAATTATAAACTAAACCGGGCCAAAACTGAGATTTTTCCTCTCAACAAATATACAATGAAAGCAGACGTAGCCCATTTGGGGATACAATGGAATTCGGATAAAATGAAATATCTTGGCACTTATCTACATCCTTCCCTGAGAGTTATGTGACAACTTAATTTTTGGATAATTTGGTCCATAGTCTAACGGAAGACTTTAAACATTGGTCTAAATTACCACTAACCTTAGGGGGGCATGTATACATTATTAAAATGAATGTGCTGCCATGTTTACTATACCCACTCCAAATGTTGAACCATACCATAATCATGTTTTTTTCATTTGCATGGTACTTTGAGTAAATTTATACGGCAAAATAAAAAAGTGAGAAGAAGTTATCTAAAATTAACAAAGAAAAAATTAGATGGTGGTCTACAGGCTCCAAATTTTTATATATACTATCTAGCAATACATCTGGCATGAATCCGATATTGGCTACGGTCCAGAAAGGAGGTTCATTACTTACCCTCCTGGGTCATGATTGAGCAGGATCTTTGTGCTGATGCAGGGATTGATCCAAAAGCTTTACCTTTTATTTCACTAAGAAAGCTTCTCAGATCCCTACAAGACACTCCCTTAAACTCTCATCGGTCCCAGCAACAACTTAGTGCTTTCCTTAAAAAGATAGATTAAAGGATATCGCTCAACCCATTCTGCAATCCTAATTTCTCTATAGCTGGTAAACCAATAAAGCCCAGTTGTTTTGGCCCCAAATAGGAATAGAGAGGGTAGAGCAGCTGGTCAATGGTCAGAAGATGATTTCTTTCCAGGAAGGCTGCTCTTTGTTTCATTGGAAGGAAAACTCAATTTTTAAATACTTCCAATTATCCCACTCATTGATGCAGCATCTGGGGGCTGGGTTATGGCAAAACTCCTTTTCTGGTGTGCTAACCCCTTACTTGGAGACCATATCCTCCTCCCATGTAATATCCTATTCCTATGACTTTATTATATCAACAGCTTTTTCAGATGACACTCATAGCTACGTTCAATGGAGCAGGATTACCCAGATCTCCTCTAATGCTAAGGACTGGGCCCCTATTTGGGCACACCTATATAAGTACATTAAATGGGACAAATATAGATACATGCAGTTTCACATAATTCATAATCTATACTATACATTGATTTGGTCTCCTGCACAGTAGTCATTGTCCTAAATGCCAGCAAGATGCTGCTGATATGATTCACATGTTATGGTCTTGTGAAAAGATAGTCATTTTCTGGCAAAGTATAGAGAATAGATTAAGCCCCTTACTAGCTCTGACAGGCAACTTCCGAATTGGAACATGTTTCATTGGGGAGTATACATTAATACCTGGGGGCAATCAGAGAGCCCATATGGCTTTGATCTCTGCATGTGTGAAAAATGTCATACTAAGACATTGGAAGGAGTCTGATGCTCCCAGTTATCTGGAATGGTTTCATGAAATCATGTTTGCTCTGCAAGCTGAATACATGATCGCAAAGCTGTCTAATGGCACTAAGAAATATGCTATAAGATGGGAAACTCTCTATACTCTCCTAACAAGTAATTAATGGACATGGGGAGTTCATTTACTTGGCATATCTGTGTCCCATTCAGGATGGAAATGTTTGCATTCATGGCTTGGACCCATAGTACTGGTGGCAGACTGGGCTGGTATGGGTGGAGGGGAGGGAGGAGGTGTATGGGGGGGAATTTGTAAGCAGCAGACTATGTATCACATTGTCATGCTGTAAATGTTCTGTACTCATTTTTCTAATGGTTTGGACATATGCTTGTCACATGTTACCAGCTTACATTTAACTAAATAATTTAATAAAGTATATTAAATGAAAAAAAAAACACTCACAGGGAGAGACAATAACAACATCAAAAAAATGGGTAACAACAGTAAGAAAGATCACAACAGAAAATTGAATATATTATTAACAAATGTGAGAAGTTTAAAAAATAAGATGGAAGAACTAAAATACATATTATATTACCAGCATATATGGGTGTGTGCACTTATGGAAACATGGTTGCATGATGGAGATTAGGGCATTGATACCCCAGGATATAATTTATTCCAAAAAAATTGATGTAGTAAGAAAGGTGGGAGTATAGCTATGTATATAGTGAATGATTTAACAGCACATGAAATAACACCTCAAACATTGGGCACGTCAATTGAAGCATTGTGTAGGTCTTCCCAAATATTAAATACTCAGTTACAGGAAAATAAATTGCTACTCAACTCATATTGCCTGTGCAGGAATATGGATATCTAGTCTATAATCTTGCTGAACAAATACACATGGATAAATTAGTTGAATCATATAATCGGTTGGCAAGGTTTACTTTGAATTGTAAATATAAAACACATCACTGTTTCATGTATAAAGAGTTAAAATGGGATAGTTTGTTTACTCAATATAAAAACTATTTTCTATTTTTATTTTTAAGGTTAAAAATGGAATAATTAAGGGGAACATGGACATCAAATTCACTTGTGAGACTAATCAACATGTATTTAGGGAAGTAAAATTTAGGGGTCTAAACTTTCCAAAAACAAATACTAGATATGGGAATATGATGTTACAAGCTCGGGCCACTAACTTATGGAATGAGATCTCATCACAGATAAGAAACCTCACAAAATTGTCTACATTTAAATCCAAACTGGATGACAAATACACTGTAGAATGCACTTGTTAAAAGTACTTTTAAGTTAAGGGGTGGATTGTAAAATCACTGGTAAATGTATTAATTATTTTAATTCTGTTTGTTTATGTCTACATGTTAGATATAAATAATGAAATGTACTGTTGACAGTCTTATTATGGTTATGATAGGAAGTTTGAGGATGTTGTATGATTTTTTTCCATGTCTTTTGTTATATTATAAATGCTCTATAACTTGTATGAATGTGAAACAGGACTACTTTGTAAATAGGTCTTAGGACCTAAAGTACTACCCTGTCTAAAAAGGTAATATTTTTACTACTACTACTACATCAGACATTGAATTATTATGGTAAGGATGGCTGTGGCTGGGAATGGTATAATATTAGGCTTAGGATACAGACCACCAAACTTAAACAATGATGAAAATAATATGTTCATATCAGCAGTAGATAATATGAGAGTGTCAGGTGATTATATTATCCTTGGGAATTTCAATTACTCAACTATTAATTGGGACAATCTTGAGGGGCATACAAACCAAGAAAATAAATTTATTGAAATAATAGTGCAAAAGGGTCTCTAGAAATTTGTAACATCTAAAACATGGGGAAATACTATACTAGACCTTGTGTTAAGTAATCTAGAGCCCGAGGAAATTAACACCATTGTAACTGACCCAATTAGTGCCAGTGATCATAATGTGATACTGATCCAAGTCAGTAAGGAATATGATAGAATTAACAGGTTAACTAAATCCAGAAATTATGGCAAAGCTCATTACAATACAGTAAAACAGTATTTGGTGAAATGGAAATAGAAACACGATTTAAATAACTCTGATATGAACACAATGTGGACAAAACTCATATCCAAAATAGACTACTGTATTAAAACATGGGTGCCAGAGACAAGTAGCTACAACAAAAAAGGTAGAATACCAGCTTGGCGGGAAATAACAACTAAAAACAATATTAAACATAGAAAGAGAAGATGCGCAAAATATAAAAAGCAACAGACAATGGAAAGCTGGGCAAGTTACACAAAAGAGACAAACAAAAAAAAAAGACTAATCAGGAAAGCAAAACTAAATGCAGAAGTGCAAGTGGCTACAGCAGTTAAAGACAATAAAAATATTTTTTTTCAGTTATGTTGGTTCACTTAAGGGTAATGAAAAAGGTATAGGACCACTAAAAACACAATCAGGGATTATACATAATGAACAATATATAACTAATGAACTAAACCGGTACTTCCTGATTATATTTCAATGGAAAACCATGAATGACAACTCAATAGTGCATAACAGAAAAGAGGAAAGGATTATACAGTTTGAAGAAAGGGAAGTACTGGATAAAATCAATAAATTAAAAATGAATAAATTGGAAGGACCAGATGGAATAAATCCCAAATTCCTGAAGGAACTAAGTAAAGATCTAGTGGGGCCTATTACAATGCCGTTCAATGTATCTCTGACTGAAGGAGACACATTAAAGGAATGGAGGGAAGCTACTGTTACACCAATTCATAAAAAAGGTAAAAAAAACAAGGTTGATAACTATAGGCCCATCAGCCTTACATCTATCTTGAGTAAAATGCTTGAGAGTCTAATTCAAGAATATATAATTAAACACATTAATAAATATGGATACACAGACATGTCTCAACACAGCTTTAGCCCCAGACGATCTTGTCTCACTAATTTTCTGAATTTTTTTTGAGCCAGCAAGTGCAACACTGGACAAAGGAATGCCTGTTGACATTATATTTCTGGATTATGCAAAAGCATTTGACCACGTCTCCCACAAGGTTCTCCTAGACCAGTTAGATCTTCTGCATCTCCCCTATATAGTTGCTTGGTTAGAATCGTGGTTGACTAATAGACAGCAAAGGGTAAGCATCAGAGATTACTGTTCAGATTGGGGAGAGGTCACTAGTGGAGTGCCCCAAGACTTTGTCCTGGGGCCTATGCTTTTTAACATAGTGGTCTCATCCATGAAGTTTTCAGAAGGGGTCTGGCTTGGAAAATATGCTGAAGACAGCAAAGTGGGAGCTATTATTCATAATCAGGACACAGCTAGTAAGCTGCAGAAACATCTGAGTCAACTTGAGCAATGGGCAAAAAAAAAAAAAAGCTAAATTTTAATCTGGGCAAATGCAAGTTCATACACTTAAGCTTAAGAAACCAGAAAATTAAGTATAAATTAAATAGCACCCTATTAGAGGAAACAACAAATGAAAAGGACCTTAGGGTGACTATTACAAATAATTTGTCCTTTAACTCCTATCAGAACCAAAGTCAAATAGGAAAACAAATACTAGAATGTATTTTTAGAAATATTGAAAATAGAAACCCATCATTGATTGTACTCTTATATACATCTCTCTTGAGACCACATATCAAATACTGCTCACCCTTCTGTGTGCCACAAAACAAGATGGGAGAAGTACTGACTGAAGGTACAGAGAAGAGTGACCAAAAGAATCAGGATAGTACACCAGAAGAGTTATAGTGAAAGCCTGAGGGACTTGGACATGTACTCAGTAAATTGTGGAAGGCTGAGGGGTGATCTATGCTTGGTATTTTGTGCATCCAGAGATAATTATACATGTGCAAGTTCAATGGGAGCCAGTGTACTTAACCAAAAAGTGCACTCAAACAGAATGCACTTAAGCAGAATTTTTAACACGTAAAATATATGAAAAAAATGGGAAACAGAAAAGCAGTGCACTAAACCAAAATGTGCACTAATAAGAAGTGCACTTAAGTGGAATCCACTGTACCGCCACTGAACAAGTGGCGAGCAATATTGGGTCCTATGACCTCCCAGCTCATACTATCCTATGAATCCTATGTTTTCCAGTTTATTTTGGTGGTGACATTTTCAGTTTCCGCTATCATTTAAGAATTTTATGAAAGTTTTAAAATAATTATTTCTGAAGAAAAAAAAGATGGCTTCCTCATTTTTGAATAGAAATAACATTTTGTTTATTTATTTATTTAGAAACAACCTTTGAGTAAGAACTCTTTCACAAAGGTTTCACATCATGAACAAGGGGACTACTGTGCCCATTTTGGGCTATTTCCTCTCAAACAAACTGCATTCTGCAGTTTGGAAGGAGAAGCTGGCTGACGCTCACCCTCCAAGCAAGGGGACTACTGTGCCCATTTCAGGATGTTTCCTCTCAAACAAAATGCATTCTGCAGTTTGGTAAGCAGACTAAGGAGAAGCTGGCTGACGCTCACCCTCCAAGCAAGGTACGGGTTGGAACACTGAATTTGGCATCTACCCTGGAGGAATCTCACTTGCCCCTGTTTGCCAGTGTTTCTCACACTATGTGCAGCAATCCAGAAGTCTTCTAGGAACTGCTGCCAAGAAATTAATGCTAGGACTGACCTCTGCTTGACATGTTCTTGATTTCTCACTTTAAGTAATGTTTAGTCTAATGCAGAGATTTCTTAAGCGTTGATTTAAGTTTTGAGAGAGGTTTTAAGGTAGTGTGATTTTGCTATCTGGCCTAAGCCCTGTGTGCCTTCTCTTAGAGCTGTAAGTCTGTGGGCTGCACCCTTGACCTCTGTGTCCAATTGAAACTGCTGCAGTGCTCCCCCCAAAAAAATTGCTTTAGAGCCTCCAGGCCTGTTCTTTTTTTTCCATTAGCAGATTATATCTTTTACCCACTAGAGGGCCCAGTTATAAGCACACTTACCCAGTCCAACACAATACAGTTCCTGTCTCATTTCACTTACTGTGTGGTCAGCCTATCACTATTCATCAGTCTTTGCCCCCTCCCTCTTTTACTTATTGATAATGATTTTTCCCATTTGCAGCTTGCACTCTTCACCCACTAGAGGGGTTTTCCCCCAACCATGCCAAAGCTGCTCTGCATCTCCTTACTCTCTACTACTCCAGGACACTCTTCCTTTAAAGCTCAGCTACTATGGGTACCCATGCTCAATTATAAGACTGCTCTCCTTCACCGTCTTGGTACAGACCTCACACTGACCGGTGCACCTTTTCTCCATACTAGGCACCTCATTCCCAGACTACCCCACAGTGACTCGGCCCTTCCCCACCCTCGACACACCTGTGACCCCCAACACCCCCACCCTGCCAACACCACCACTCCCTCCACCCTCCAAGGCCCAACCTGGACCCAGCTCTCCCCTGCCATTGCCACCCTTCACACTGTAGTAATCCCATGCACCCTGATTGTAAAGTCCTCAGCTAGGTGTCAACCCAAGGGTCTCCATTGCCACCGGCCACTAAACAGAATAATTCCACTGCTATTATTATTATCATCTGGTAATGTACACCCAAACCCAGGACCTATGGCTTCCAGCCCTTCTAAACCCTGTACTGCAACTGGCCTCCGCTTTGCATCCTTAAATATTTGCAGTCTCTTAAAGAAATCTGCTGCCCTCCAGTGCTGGGTCATTCAACATCAACCTGACATAATTGCACTGGTAGAAACATGGCTCTCCAAATCCACTCCTGACTCTACTATCACCCTCTCTGGATATACCATCTACAGGGAAGACTGAGTGTGCAAACGCGGTGGTGGTTGCGCACTACTCGTATGGGACTCCCTTGTAGGTCAGGCACTCCCAGCTCCTAAACTTGATTATGGAGCCCAAGCCCTCAGCTTAAAAATCACACCTGACCCCGCCCGAGGCCCTCTCTTCCTCACGGTCTCCTGCGTACCTCCGAGGAATCAAAACCAAGCAGTCCAGTCCCTCATTGACTACCTCACATCTCTCCCTCACAAAGTGGAGCAAGTCATCCTAGGTGATCTCAATGTTAACTGGCTTGCCTCAACTGCCTCCCATATACGGGACTCCTTGCTGCCCTGGATACGTCCCAGTTAGTCACCCAGCCCACCAGATTCAACCACTCTACTGGCACCAGCACTATCTTAGATGTTGTTATATCTAACTGCCCCTACAAAATCCAAGATGTCACTGTCCTCCCCAACTCTCTTAGCAATCTCTCCCCAGTCTTCTGTCTCTGGTCATCCTCCACTCTGAAGCCAGTGTCCCAGGGCACTCTACACCACCGTTTATGCCCCGGCATCCTCAGAAAATTAAAACAATCCCTAGCCCAGCTAGACTGGTCCCCTATCCAGCACACCGCTGACATTGACTCAGCTCTTGACCACTTCACAAATGCCTTCTGTAAGGCTTGTGACCTTTTCACCCCCTCACCAGGATCCGTTCCAAAAAATGCAATGCCCCATGGATCACATCACCCCACCTCCAGAGGCACAATAACAGAGATAATCTCTGGCACATTGCTGTAGAATCTGGAAAGGCATCTGATAGACAGGCCTACAATGCAAAACGCAATAGGTGCACTTGGGCCATTAGGTGGGCCAAGGCAGAGCACTGCCAGACCACCCTCACTTCCACTTGGGGTTTAGCCCAGACCTTCTGGGATAATATGAAAGAGCTAAATGGGAAGTCCCACTCCCCCCTACCATCTCAGCTCTCCATCAATGGCACCCCCACCACAGATCCACTTCTTATTGCCGATTGCCTTAACACTGACTTCTCTGACCAAAGCTCGGTCCTCCCCAGCAGCTTCTTTGACCCAATCCCCACCTCTCTCCCTTCAGTCATGCATCACCCACCATACTACCTGCACACCCTATCCCCCCAAGAAGCCAGGCCAAACCTGCTAAAAGCCTTAGGCACAATAACCCCAGCAGTGACCCCCTTGACTCCAGGATCCTCTGAATGGTCTTGGACAAAGTCCTAGCCCCCCTGACTGACCTTCTTAACCAGTCTTTATGCCTGGGTCAGTTCCCAAGTGCTTGGAAAACTGCTAAAATCACACCCATACATAAGAGTGGGGACCGGTCCACCCCCAACAATTACCGGCCGATCTCCATCCTCCCCCACTCTATAAAGCCCTTGAAAAAGTGGTGTTGATCCAGCTCTCTGAATACCTAACCAAGTACAACATTATGTGCCCAGAGCAGCAGGGTTTCCTCCTAGGACACAGTACAACCATGGCTCTCCTGGAATTCTCCCAACACCTGCATGCTGCTCTCGACTCTGGCAGCCTTGCAGGAGCAGTGTTCATTGACCTCTCCAAGGCCTTTGACACTGCCTGTCATCCCCTTCTACTCTACTATCTCCACCAACTTGGCTTCTCTGGCGATCCCATTTCCTGATTGTCTAGTTACCTCTCTGCTAGATCCCAGCATGTCAAGATCAGCGGCTCCCTCTCTAGCACTATTCCCGTTTGCTCTGGGGTTCCTCAGGGCTCCATCCTGGGTCCAATACTTTTTAGTCTCTACCACAACACCCTCCCCCAGCTCATGTACCTGTAAAATGCTCCTCTATGCTGATGATGCAGTCCTCGTTGTCTCTCATCCCAATAACACCTCCCTGCAATTATCCCTCCAGCAAGCTTACAACCAAGCTGAAAGGTGGTTCGGTGATCGCAGACTGGTCCTTAACCCAAAGAAAACCAAATCAATGCTCTTCTCCAACCACCAAAATAAAGCTAAAAATATCCCCCCTCTTGATTATCCCCAGCACTCTGCACCCGCTAGAATAAGTGACCACATGCAAGTACCTAGGCATCATGTTCGATACTGCCCTCTCCTTCCACACCCACATTAATGCCCTGTCAGCCACCATTAACTCTTGGATTGGCCTGCTATACTGGCACAGGGACTGCCTGCCTCAGGTTACCCTCAGGCTGGCCATCACCTCCTCCATCTTGTCCCTCGTGGACTATGGCTTGCCCGTCTATGCAGCAGCTGACAACACTGCCATCTCCAAAATCCAACTCTCCATCAATAAGGCCTGTAGGCTCCTGACTGGTGCCCCCAACCAAACTCAAACCTGTCTTCTCTATACTACCACCAATCTGCTAAACTTTGAGGAGTGACTGCTCTACCAGACCTGCCTTCTCACTATGAATCACTGCTAGGACTCTCCCCCCCCGGGGGATCTCCACCTCCCTACGGCAATCATCATTGTCTGTCACCACCCATAGCTCTGTTAAGGCCACTTTCAAGGTGCCCAGAACCAAGACCTCTCTTGCCCAAAGATCCTTCCTTTACCGAACCCCCACCAAGTTCAACTCCCTCCCTAGCTGCATCGACAACTTGCCAAAAATTGGCTCCTTCAAAACAGCCCTTTGGAACCATATCTTTAATACCCGCTGTTGTAGGTGCAACTAACCCCCCCGTTGTAACCTGTGGTACCCGCCCACCTTGCCCCCTGGCTCGACAACGTCTACTGGACAGCCTCTCCCTCCCCCAGACCCACTCCTTCCCTGCTAGGTCCAAACAGGGATGTAACCCACTGTCTTCTCTGAGGACCTACTATATCCATGAGTGTAACTCACAATTTTGTAACATTATGTAGCCTAAGTAACATACAAACTACTACATTATGTAACCTAAGTGTATCTATGTTAAATGTTCCTTTTACTGCTCCTGTAATGTTATCCTCTGTTTTAATCTGCACTGTAATAACTGTCTTGATGTCTGCCCCCCGCGACGAGGTGCCTTTGTAAATGAGTCTCTGACTCAAAGGTTGTAAACCCAATTTGTAATGAATAAATGAATAATACATACAATACAAACATGAGATTACACTACATTAGATAAGATTACAGGCATGTAGTTTGTACAGGCAATATAGCGTCGTAACAGACAGATGCCAGTTACAGCATGTGGCAGAATCAGGAACAACAAGAACAATTACTGCATGAGGTTTACATAATGTAGCCCTGAGGGGCCTTGTCAGATTGATTTCAGACATAAAAAGGAGAGGAGTGAGAGAGTGAGAGAGAAAGAGAGACTGAGAGTGTGCAAGACAAGGGGGGAGAGAGGGAACAGGTATTACATGAGAGGGGCAAGAAGGAGAGAGGGAAGGAGAGAGAGGTGGAAAGGGCAGGGGTGAGGTGGAGGGATGGGGAGAGAAACAGAGGGAGACAGAAGGAGCATGGTAAAAAGGAGAAAGAGGGTGTGTGTGTGAGAGAGAGAGAGACAGAGAGAGAGAGAGTACATGAGAGAGAGAGAGAGAGGTAGGGAGAGGGTAAGGAGAGTTGAAAGTGTAGAAGGTGTAATCAACCCTGTTAGAAGGAAGCAGGACTAGATCCAGAGGGGAACAGCCCTGTGAGAGGAGGTAAGAGATTCAAGGGAAGTGAACTGGAATTAGAGGCTGGGGGGGGCAGGTTCTTATGAGTGAAATAAACTTTTTTTTTTCTATTTATATGCCCTCTCAGACAAGGAATTCTTCCAAGGTGCTCTCTCGGCAGAGGTCTCTCACTCCCTGCCTGAACCCTCACTACCAGTATGCTCCCCACCTGACTAGCCCAGGGAGGCCTGGTCCCCCAGCTACTGGGTACCCCTGGGGAAGGGTTCGCCCACCCTTGGTGACTTTGCAAACTCAAGGTGCCTACCTGACTGTGAGGTTGGTGTCTGGGGAGTTTTCTGGTGTGCTGAAATGGCTTTGGGATGTGGGCCATGCCCCTGGATCCCACTTCATCTCCGCTGGCTGAGTAAGGGATTTTCTTAGTGTTACCCCCATGAGTTCCCTCTCCCTCAAGCATGATGTGCAATGACACCATGGTGCATGGCAACCCTGCTGGCATCTGCCACGCTTGCCTCTCATGTTAGTCTGCCATCCTGTAATATCCCCGATCTCCATCAGTGGTCGCCAGGATGCGTACATCCCCATAGCCCTCCCCCTGGGAGAGGAGAGAAATCCTTCAGATGCTCAATCCTCTCCAACCCCTACCAACACCCAGTGCCCGAGCTTGCTCCTGAACCTGGATCACCGGTGTGGCATAAGGTGTGGCATCCAGCGCCTCAACCCTCAGAGCCACCGGGCCGGCCACAAAGTAAACTTGGAGGGATTAACAAGATTAGATCTGGCATTCACATGAACTTCTTCCTAATAGAAACTGCTTCTGCTCAGATTTAAAGGACCGGAGATTAGCAGTGCTTAGTGCAGCTGTGGGGATCTCATTAAGCCAAAGAGGTGCTCGGTGGGAGAAAGAACATTGACCCTGTGAAGTCCTATGAAATGGGACACTGAGCTGGTTATGCTCAGCACTTCTGGTGTTGTACTTGAAACTAATTACCATTACCAGATCAGAGATGCAAGGTGGGGTCTGGCCGAGCAGGGCCTTCCTCCCTAGGAGGCAGGTTATGTATTTGATTCTATTCCTTAGAGATAGCATGTTGGTCTGTACGTAAAGTGTGCAGGTATGTGTGAGATGGTCAACGTATAGCAGTAGCCTGCATGACTTTCTTAGGGCCATTTCTACCCTCTTGAGAGTCATTTCTGTGACAGCTCCATAAACCACCAGTCCACAGTCAATTATGGATAGAATGGAGCTGGAGTCAGACAGCCAGCGAGTATTAGGTGAGAGACATTTCCTGTGCCTATACAGGATGCCTAGTTTGGTGTTCACAGCCTTCACCACCATGTCAATGTGTTACACATAGGAGATGGTGTTGTCAACCATAACACCATAGGTACTTGAAGGAGTGTACCTGCTCTAGAGGGACAGATTTGTTATTAGTGACTGTCAAGACTGGTGCCTCCTCTTGAGCTGGGTACACGAGAGGAGCATTGTTTTTGTTTTTTTATAGTTAAATTATAACCTTTGAGCGCTGAACCAGATCTCCAATTGTTTGAAGGTAGACTGCAGCTCGGCCTGTAGATGCTCGATGTGGGAGTGACTGCTAAGTCTGGGTGGCATCGTCAGCGTATAAAATTATTTTACTAGTGCAGGCCTCCAGAAGATTGTTCAAAAATAGGCTGAATAGCAGTGGTCCCAGGATGGACCATTGTGGAACTCCCAGGGAGACTTCTTTGGAGTCAGACACAGATTGACCAATTTTGACTCTTTGTAATCTAGATGTTAGATAGTCCTGGAACCACGAGACAGCATTTGGGGTAGTCCAAGGGTACGCAATTGTTTCAGAAGCAGAGGATGGCAGACAGTACAGAAGGCCTTTGTTAAGTCGATAAAAACAGAGCCAGCAAGTTTACCCTCATCCAAGGCCTTGTGGACAAAATTGGTAAAGTCCACCAGAGGTGTGGCAGTGCTATGATTTTTCCTAAATCCATGCTGCTGAGGACACTGCAAATGGTATTTCTGAATATATTCAGAGATTTGGTCCGCCACTATCCTTTACAGCACTTTGGATGGGGGGAGAGAATAGAGATGGGCCTATAGTTAGTGGTGAGAGTCCTGTCACAACTCTTGTGGACAGGGGTTGCTAGTGCTTGTTTCCAGAGAGATGGGAATTTTGCCAATTTTACTGACTTATTAAATATTTTAGAGATAGGAACTATTAGCACATCATTAGCAAGGGCTACCATTTTCATGTCTAGTTTATTGCTACCTAGCCTAATTTTACCCAAGACTTTCTTTACATAACCTATGGCTTCTTTGACTGTGACTTTCTTAAAGTAAAACCTAGGGTGCTTTTTGGGTGTGGGTCAACAGGCTTAAGATAGTCAGTAGGGAGAACAGTGCTTAAGTCTGTAAAGGCAGAATTGAACTCTTCTGCAATAGTGAAGGGGTCCAACAAGTTAATGCCATTGATATTGAGCATTACAGGTTGTTTTTTAGCATCCTTCTAAGAAGGTTCCTTTAGATTATTTCAGAACCGCCTCCCATCCCCCCAGTTTCTTTCCAAATTGATTATTATAATAATTGGCCTTAGCATTCCTTATGAGTTGTGTGCAATTGTTTCTAGCAGCTCTGTATCTCTGTAGGTCTTTGTAGTCCCCAGAGGCCCTAGCTCTACTCCAGAGGTTATCCCTGCCCCTCAAGAGATCCAGGAGTTTGCTGGAAATCCATCCATTATTATAACCGTGGGATTTCCTCTTTTTGACCGGGGCGTACTTATCACAAACCAAACTGAACTTGTCAATAAAGTATTGTAGAGCTTGGTCAAGGTTATGCAGTTTATTAGTGGGAGTCCAATCAATCAGGGAAAGAGCTCCTCTGAACACGGAAAGCTGCCTTCTCCTCAAGATTATGCTATTTACAAATTTATTTTTTATTTCTATTTTAGTCTTTGGTAACCGGGTAAGGCCCACTTGGCACAAGTGTCTGTTTCAGGGACGACCTGGGAGCACCGGATGGTTAAGTGACTTGCTCAGAGTCATACAGTATGCAAGTGGAGGTTGTGAAAATCAAACCCAGGTCTGGTCTACTAGATGTACCAAGCTCATTCACACCTTGTTACTCTAACCTCTAGTCTATACTGCCAGCCCAGATCAGGGGAGCTTTATTAAATTTATTGGATCACTTGCAAGTGATTGGGGAATGGTCGCTCAGAAAATCTGAGAGCACAGAGACATTGGATATTCTATCTGGGCAACTTGAGAGGAGCCAGTCTAGTAGTGTGTGATTACCAGTTTTATGGTTTATTCTGGTGGGCTCACTGATTAATTTTGTGAGATATGATCATGCCATGCTGTCCATCAGGTGGGCCGTGTCACTACTGAGCCAGTTTAAGTTAAAGTCACCAGTAACAATTAGTTTGCAGCTGTTCTTAAAGATAACCATGGCCTTGAGAACTTTATTTAGCCTCACTTTGGCCATCCTAGTCGGGAGATAGACACAAGCAATGACCATGGATTTATTGTGTGATCCAAACAGGAGTCTAACCATGAGTAGCTCATGGTCATCAGCAATGGCAGTAATAGGTAGTGCAACCCCTAGCATAGTCTCCCAGATATAGGTAAAACAACCTCCACACCTCTTACCTTGCCGGTCATTCCTAAATATCTGATACCCAGGTAACCCTGTCTCACAGTCCTTAACCAAGAAAGATAACCAGGTTTCAGTAAGACAAATTATATCACGGCAATGTAAGGCTGCCCAGGCCTGGAGCTGTGCCACCTTGGGAAGTAGACTACAGATATTAATGATGGAAATTTTTAGGTCATTACTCTTAATACCTTTTACCCTGGAGTTGCTCAGTGGGCCAGGGTTAGGGTGGACATTCCTTGATAGGAGTAGTATTAGTGGTAAAGCTCTCCTAGTCTTGAAGCTAAGGTTGATTAATTCCACTTTCTTTTATGGTGTCTGCTAATGTAAGGCAGAAACCTTTTTATGTACACAGTATGTGTTAGGGAAGGTACAATATAATCAGTTCCACTGCATGAAATTAGTAGTTCCAATGAAATCAGGAATGCCTGTTCTTTGGGCCAGCAGCTGAACCAGGAAGTAATGGCTAAATCTTTCAACTGTCACCTAGTAGTAAGGCCAATTTCATAAGAGTCCCACGGATGGTGGGCCACATTTTGTCCTACTAGGTTAGCACCTAAGGAAAGGGTCAGTAGCAGTATTGTAGTAGTGCAAGCCATTATTCACAGCAGCAGGCAAAAGTCTAGGGGCAAGCAGTGGCCAAAGTACTAGCTTCCTGGGTTAAGGTGGGCTGAGCTAGTGTAAGGTTAGAATAGATAGAGAGAGGGTGCAATCCAGGAGCAACAGTTAAAGTACCTGGTGAGAGACCCAATTGATATGGTTTGAGGTAGGGGATAGTGCCTTTATATTTAGGATGTGGGGGAGACAGGGCTTCAAAATCCCATGCTCCTTGACTGAATTGTTGTGGCAGTGAGCAGAAATGTGATGTTATCAGGCAGGCCGAAGTCTGAGGTATTGAAAATGTTGGCAGATTAGCAGAGGTGCCTTTTGTTCATAGAAGTAGACTGTGAATGTTGGTATGTCACTTTAAGTGGAGGTTTGAGAAACTGTAAGCTCACTATGAAGGATCAATGTAGTGGGTGGTAACTTGTGGGGAAGGTGGAGTATTTCATAGAGGTTGGAGCCGGGGAGGATGGGTGGGCTAAAATATTCTCCAAGCACCACAGACAAGCAGAAGTGCTTAAAAATAGTTAAATCAGAGCACCAAGCACTGAATTTCAGTGTTTCAGCAGTACGGTCAAAAAAGGTGGATGCTGAGAGAAGGATCTGGCTAATGCTATTTGGAGATTTGAATCAGAACTACATGGAGTAGCTATCTGTTTACCGCAGCTGGGAGGGCAGGCAGCAGAGTAAAGCATAGCTGGCTAGTGCAGGGCCAGGCCACTAGCAGTGGTAAGCCTGGATCAAGGGCTGAAGTAATGAAAGGGAAAAGAAGCAAGAGAGGGTTACTGATAAAATAAGCTAGGTGAGTAAAACAGTAAAACGAAGAAAGCCTGTGGAAAGGACAAAAGAAAGTGGAGTGAGTGCGAAAAGAAGGAGAAGAGGAGAATGTACAGGACTGGGGTGGGGTGGCCATCAGTTCCCGCACCAGGAGAACGATTTACTTTCAGTGAAAAGCATTATCCCAGTACATAATCAGGCACACTTAGCCTGAAAAATTAAACTACAAGTTAGTCATCAGAAAACAAATATTCCCCGAGCACCACAAGCAAGCAGAAGTGTTTGGCAAAAGTTAAATCAGAGTGGCAAGCACTGAATTTCAGGGTTTCAGCAGTACGGTCAAATAAGGTGGATGCTGAGAGAAGGATCCAGCAAATAAATTTCCATTTGCAGACAGGAAAGGCCAATGCAATTTGGAGATCTGAATCTGAGCTACATGGAGTTGCTATCTATAAAATAGCTGGGAGGGCAGGCAGTAGAGTAGAGCATAGCTGGCAAGTGCAGGGCCAGGCCACCAGCAGCAGTGCACTCATGTCTAAGGCTAAAGTCCAGAGCTGGGAGGGAGGCGGGAGTAGAGCATAGTCAGCCATTGCAGGGCCAGATGACCAGCAGCAGTGAGCCCATGTCAAGGGCTGAAGTCTGGAGCTGGGAGGGCAGGCAGTAGAGTAGAGCATATCTGTCTGGCGCAGGGCCAGGCCACCAGTAGTGGTAAGCCCATGTCAAGGGCTGAACTTCAGAGCAGGTAGGGTGGGCAGTAGGGTAGAGCATAGCCAGCTGATACAGGGCCAGGCCACTTGCAGCATTGAGCCCATGTCAAGGGCTTAAGTCCAGAGCTGGGAGGGCGGGCAGTAAAGTAGAACATAGCCAACTGGTGCAGGGCCAGGTGACCAGCAGAGGTGAGCACGTGTCAAGGGCTGAAGTCCAGAACTGGGAGTGCAGGCAGTAGAGTAGAGCATAGCTGGCAGGTGCAGGGCCATGCTACCAGCAGCATTGAGCCTGTTTCAAGGGCTGAGGTCTGGAGTTGGGAGGACAAGCAGTAGAATACAGCATAGTCAGGTGGTGCAGGGCCAGGTCACCAGCAGTGGTGAGCCCATGTCAAGGGCTGAAATGTGGTGCTGACAGGGCAGGCAGTAGAGTAGAGCATAGCCGACCTGTGTAGGGCCAAGCTACCAGCAGGGGTGAGTCCGTGTCAAGGGCTGACATTCTCACCTGGGAGGGTGGAGAGTAGAGTAGAGCATATTCGGATGATGCAGGGCCAGGCCACCAGCAGCGGTGAGCCCATATCAAGGGCTAAAGTTCTGAAAGGGAGCAGAAGCGAGAGGGGGATCAGTGATAAAACAATCTAGGTGAGCAAAACAGCAAAAATGGGTGCAAGCCTGTGGAAAGGACAAAAGAAAGGGGAGTGAGTGCTAAAAGAAGGAGGAGAGGGGAAAGTACAGGACTTAGAGGTGAAGGGGGAGCAGACAGCAGTTTTGACACCAGGATTACTAGAGAACTAGGGATTTGGGGGCAGGGGGAGAGAAGATAGCTTGGGGGAAAGAGGTAGCAAAAAGTAAAATTAAACAATGGTTGAGTGCAACACAAATGATGGTTACCAAAGGACAGGCAGCTTACCAGGGATGCAGAAATCTGGGCATGATGTCCAATAAAAGATAAGGTTGTAGAGAGGGGTAGAGACAGCAGGAAACAATTTATTATAAAAACTAATTTAAAACTCTCTCAGCAGCATTAACTACTCTAAAAAGATTTGCTAATTCCATCAATTTACTATCAGTGAAAAGCATTATCCCAGTACATAATCTGGCACACCTAGCCTGGAAAATTAAATTACAGGTTAGTCATAAAAAAAAAACAAATATTCCCCGAACAACACAGAGAAGCAGAAGTGTTTAGAAAAAGTTAAACCAGAGTGCCAAGTGCTGAATTTCAGGGTTTTAGCAGTACAGTCAAATAAGGCAGATGCAGAGAGAAGGATCCAGCCAATAAATTGCCATTTGGAGATTTGAATCTGATCTACACAGAGTAGCTATCTGCTTACCGGAGCTATGAGGGTGTGCAGAAGAGTAGAGCATAGCCAGCTGGTGCAGGCCAGGCCACCAACAGTGGTGAGCCTGTGTCATGGGCTGAAGTCCAGAGCTGGGAGGGCAGACAGTAGAGTAGAGCATAGCCACCCAGTGCAGTGTCAGGCCTCCAGGAGTGGTAAGCCCTTGTTAAGGGCTGAAGTCTGGAGCTGGGAGGGTGGGCAGTAGAGTAGAGTGTAGTCAGTCAGTGCAGGGCAAGGCCACCAGCAGAGGTGAATCCATGTCAAGGGCTGAAGTCCAGAGCTGGGAGGGCAGGTAGTACAGTAGAGTGTAGCCAGCCAGTGCAGGGTTTCAGCAGTATGATCAGATAAGGTGGATGCAGAGAGAAGGATCCAGCCAATAAATTGCCATTTGCAGGCAGGAATAGCCAATGCGATTTGGAGATTTGAATCTGAGCTACACGGAGTAGCTATCTATTTACCAGAGTTGGAAGGACAGGCAGTAGAGTAGAGCATAGCTGGCCAGTGCAGGGCCAGGCCACTGGCAGCGGTGAGCTGTGTCAAGGGCTGAAGTCTGGAGCTGGGAGGGTGGACAATTGAGTAGAGTACAGCGCAGCTGGCTGGTGCAGGGCCAGGCCACCAGCAATGGTGAGCCTGTGTCAATGGCTGAAGCACAGAGATGGGAGAATGGGCAGTAGAGTAGAGCATAGCCCTCTGGTACAAAAGGCCAGGCCATCAGCAGTGGTGAGCCCATGTCAAGGGCTAAAGTCCAGAGCTGGGAGGGTGGGAGGTAGAGTAGAGCATAGTAAACCAGTGCAGGGCCAGACCACCAGCAGTGGTGAGCATGTGTCAAGGGCTGATGTCTGGAGCTGGGAGGGCTGGCAGTAGAGTAGAGCATAGCCAGCTGGTGCAGGGCCAGGCCACCAGCAGTGGTGAGCCCATGTAAAGTGCTGAAGTCGGGAACTGGGAGGGTGTGCAGTAGAGTAGAGTGTAGCCGGTCAGCGCAGGGCCAGGCCACTAGCAGTGGTGAGCCCATGTCAAGGGCTGAAGTCCAGAGCTGGGAGGGTGGGCAGTAGTGTAGAGATTATCTGGCTGGTGTAAAGCCGAGCTACCAACAGGGTGAGCCCATGTCATGGGCTGAAGTCTGGAGCTGGGAGGGCGGGCAGTAGAGTTGACCGTAGCCAGCTAGTGTAGAGCCAGACCACGAGCAACGGTGAGCCCATGTCAAGTGCTGAACTTCTGAAAAGATCACTGAAAGCCTTAGGAGGGTAAGAATGCAGACAAAAATGCAAATTTACAGTATACAGCATAGGAAGAACCCAGAAAACCAAAATCAACAATTCTGCCAATATTCTTCACACTGTAGTAGTAAACTAACTTTTTGTCATAACTTATTTCGTTGCACTGCTGCTTTAAATCCAGTGGGTTTTAGTCATAGGTAACAGGGAGGTCAAGGTGTGTGAAACTACCTCATGAAAGCAAAAAGGGGATTTCTCCTATGTTTGAACTCATTCCTATCAGAAGGTTCATTCAGCTTATTCTCTAATAAATTTTGAATTTTGCACAACAAAGTTGTTTCTGTGACACTTAAGCTCCATTGCAAGTATACCTGATGGTACGCATTAGCCTGCGAGAACCAATGTATTGCCTGCTTTAGGCTATAATCTGCAGCAGATGGCATTGAATTTTTGGGGGGAATAAGAAGTAAAAAAATATTTTTCTAGACGATATGCTGGAAATTCACATTGTTAGGACCTAAGTCCTATTTACAAGATGGTCCTGTTATTTCATTACATATACAGAGTTTCACATAAAACTATTACAAAGACAATAAATACATAGATACAATTATATAAATACAATTACACCATAACACATAGCATTCAGTAAATTCATAATAAGGCAATATTATAATGCTATCTAACCATTACACATGCATCGTACCCTTAATTCATGCTTCAAATCCCTCATGAATGATTTAACACTGTCATTGACTGTTGCTGTAGTTTTGTTTATTGAATTTCACACTTCAAATGTAATGGCAGCAAAACACATGCTACTATACTTGTTTGTTAATCTTGGAGTTTTAAAGCATTGTAAGTTTATTTGTCTCAAGTTGTGCTAATGTTGCATTTTTTCCAGTTTTTCGTATGAGTAAATAGTTTTTTTGAAAATGTAACACTTTGAAAATTTGGGGGGCATGGCTAATGCTCAGCCAAGATGGTGCTCTGAGCCTTTAATTCTTCAATACCAAGAAGTTATCCTGCTGCTATCCATGCTTTTGATCAAGGATTGCACTTATTTTTGCAGCTAACCATAGTGAACTAGTAATCCTACTTTAGGTTTGATACAACAGTTTACAAGGAAAATATCATGACTGCAAGTTCCAAGACTATTCTCAGGCTGCATATAGCTGGCAGGGCAATTACTATGGGCTTTAGCATGGCCTCACGATCGGAAGCCAAAATACAAGAACAAATGGACAGAATCAATCAAATGTTGAGTCAGGTGCTTTTAGAAGTAAACAATTGTAAACAGTAAAGTGCTACTCATTAAGAGCAACTTCTCAATATTATGCAGAAAGTGTCTGCTAATGAAAGTAGTAGTGTACAAAATGAAGAACTTTGTCAGGATTTACAACGTACACTCCAAGACCAGAATCAGGCCATACAACGGCTACAACTTAAAATTTATGATATAGAGAATCAGGGATGATGAAATCATCTCTGTTTTGTGGGTCTCCCCAAAAAAGCTGAATTAGTGGACTGTATTGCCTTCTTAAACCACATCCTGCCCAGCCTACTAAAACTTTCTGGGGGCTGTTTTAATAATGAATAGTCACACTGACCTTTTGCCCACATGCCACGACCAGTGAGATTTTCTTCATTTTCAGAACAATGAGGCTGTCTTAAAAAGGGCTAGAGAACTGGGATCTCTGGATTGGCAAAAAACAAAGTTATGATAATCCCAGTTTATTCTAAGGATCTTACCAATCGTAGGAAGGCCTTTACTGAAGTTATACAAACACTGCATTGGGCTGGGTGCCCTTCTTGCTTCACTACCCTGCTGTTATGCGGATCTCACATAATGGCTCTACCCTGCTATTCAACACCCCCGAAGCAACAATGACTTTATTCAAAAGCAATGGCCTAAAGCTACTTCCTTAGCCAAAACCACACCTTGGCAATCAGAAGAAAGTGGGTCTCCTCCAGACAAAATAAATATTGTACTGCCACCTGCTCCAGATGTCTCAGGACTACCCATCGCCCATAAAGTACAGGCACTATAGAAGACCTGTGGATCTTACTACCCCAAAACAAACACTGCAACTTACAGCATGAACATCGACACAGATCACCCAGCATAGAGAGGTCTAGGAGTTGTAGTCACAGCAGGAGCTCCGAACAGATCCTTGAGACACATGCTTAAGAATTGTTATGACCCTCTGATGTCTTTTGAAGACTGTGACAAACAGGCCACTCTTCCTCATCAATCCAAGGTATCGCAGTCAGAAATGCCTTCAATGTATACTTTGCCTAGGGCAGCCTCAGTTGACAAGTCCTGGGAAATGGTGGTAGAGGGCCCCAAAATAGCCACAGTTATGGGTAGTAATGACGGCTACCAAGGTGCTACTCTGACTGATTGTTTGTCTGCTGCTTTGACTCCGAACACTGGACTAACTACCTGAAACTCCTAAATACATAAGTAAATTGAATAAAGTGTTTCTGGTACAGCTAGTTGATCTGTATAGTAATTAATATTTCACTGCTTACCAGATCTACCATTTGAGCAAAGGTCTAAGGAGATGCAACATGATGTTAAATGCTTCCCATGGTTTTAATGTCTATCCTGCTGATTTAGACCTTGCTACACTCAGGCAACAAAACTGAGTTGTTGTCCATTTCACAGACAAGGTTTAATGCAGCATAGGTTTTACTGCTTACACTAGTAGCTTGACGTAGTTCTCAAAAAGTAGTTTGCTAATGTTAAGAGTTTATGATTTGTAGCCCTAATGCTGGAAAACTGTTTCAAAATCTGCACTTACTGTAGTTTCCCTAACATTGGCAAATCAATTCTCTATTTATCTGTAGAGTGATAGAGAAAAATTTGGCATGCTTTCCTCAACTTTCTGTAGTGTAATAAATATTTATTTTATCACTCGCAGAATCCACATCTGCCTCAGATTAGATGTAGTGCTCTCACTCATGCTGGAAGGCTAATCTCGAAGCTACTTCGATACTGCTCTGTAGGGAATTATATGCACTTCAGCTGAACTGGATAAGTCACAGTCTTTATTGTTTTGTGTTAGATTGGGACACAGCAGTATAATAAGGGCATAATACAGATGTTTAGTCAGGCATGGGTTTAATTTTGAGCTGTTTTAATGGTTTTTTTTCTGAACCTAAGCAATCCTGGGCAGATTGTAATGGGGTGCGAGGCCCCATGTAACTAAATTACTCCCAGGACAATTCTATGCAGCAAACAGTTCTCGTTGTGATGTGAGGACTCATAGTCAACTCTAAAACTGCACTTGCAGCTCTTCGCCATACACAGAAGGCCAGATATTCAGACTGCGCCAGGCAGGTCACAAGCCTGGACACAGCACAACAGGGCAGCGCCGGGGCCAGGACCAGGTGATATTCAACTATGATGTGCCATGGCTCAGCACCATTGAATATGCCACAGTCAGCACACAGACTCGCGCAGGCACAGTGGCACTGTGCCATAGCTTAAGCGCCGCAGAAGAGCACAGGATGTGCAGCACGGCGCAGTACGCTGGCGCATCACCAGTGATATTCTGCTGGGGGCATGCAAATGAGGCCATAATCTATGCAAGGCACAAATGGAGCCATTTGCATGTCATTATATCCCCATTTGCATGTGATGTGCTGGGCGTCCTGGCAAATTGCTCCTGGTGCCCAGTCAAGCTGCTGATGTCAGTGGATGGCTCCCTGCTGGGCCATTGCAGCCCACCCTCTTGTATGCCCGATTGTGGGCAGTAGTGCACATTAACATACCCCCATGCCCAATCGTGGGTAGTACTGCAAAGCAACATACCTCCATGCTCGATCATGGACTGTAGTGGGAATAATCACATTCCTGGTGGTCTAGTGGACCCCCGTCCCTCCTCATATGCCCAATCGTGGGCTGTAGCAATATGAGCAGTCACCTGGTGGTCCAGTGGTACCCCCTCCCCACGCACCCACAGAGGTCCCCGGCCACCCAGCACCCCCCGTCATCGGCAGGCAGCAGCATCCCACACATATTCACACTGCTGCCCATGATCAAGCATAGGGTTATGTGTCATCTGACTGCTGCCTGCAATCAGGCATACGGGGGACCACTGAACTACCAGGGGGACCGTGTGCTTGTGGACGGTATACCTGCTGGGTGGGTGGCCACCCATGGCTGGCGGCTATTGTGTTGCACCTTGCAATACAGCTGACCACCTGTGTTGGCCAGCATTTGAGCCTCTATTTTATGGCTCAACTTTGAGCACCAGTGTGTGGCACATGTAGGGTTGTGCCAGAATATGGGCTGCACATCCCGGGCTGAATATTGGGATGTGCCAGATATGCATGGGCATACCCCCTGAATCTGCACCGCATAGGATTACCTTGCACCCCAGAGCATCGGGATTTGCACTGCGCCGGGAAGCCTTTTCAATATCCCACCAGGGCACAATGCAGGGTTGCACCAGTGCAACTCAGTTGCCCCAGGTGCAACCCCTTTGAATATCCTGCCCAGAATCTGCACTAAAGATATCTGCCATTACAGTACACTGTTGGAAATGTTTACACCCACAGTGTTAAGTGCAAGTAATCCATTACAAAATGAAGACAGTTATGTTAATTTTTGATAGATATGATGAGATTTTGTTGTATTCCTGGCAAGATATTGTTGTCAAGACATTGCAACATTATTTGTCATTTATCGGACAAGGCTTGTCAGGTTATGTTTGCTACTAATGTGCAGATCGATATTAGCCTACTTTATTGCATATTGTAAATTTATTACCATCTAGTGCTCAAAATTCAGTACTACCCTCTACTTTCACATTTATAGTAGGATGGCAATGTAATTAATTGCCTAGGAACTTGTGCATATGTTTTGTTGTTCCTCTACTCCCCTTCACTTTGTCAGGTTATCATGAGTTTAACAAGCAGCCAATTTATATATGCTGACTGCGGACTCCCTGCCCAATACTAGATTAGTATGGTGGGAATATAATTAAGGCACCCTCAGGTCATTGTATTTCATACATTGGGTGCCTTATGACTACATTTTAATGCAGCATTACATTGCAATTCTATTGTTCTTGTGCACTGAACACTACTGATGAAGGATTTTTGTTTTATGTTTACTGGTTAGACACAAATAAGGGCTTCTAGGGTTTGTTAGACACCATACAAACAGCCACTATATATTTTAACATCCCTGGTACCCCTGTTTTTCCTTCACCCCCGTTTGAGTTAAGGATGAACCTCAGATAATATTTACCTTGCCCCCCCCCTTTTCTCAAAGAGGGTAGACAAATTTATTTTTTCAATCAAAGGACCGTTACAATAAAATACAAAGTCACATGTCATTATAACACAATACATATGATAAATAACAATAAATACACACATTACAAAGCATCACATTATTTCTTAGGCTTCTATCCCTAATAAAAAAAAATGCATAGGTGCAATACATACTTATAAATGTTCATATTTACATCAACATTTCAAGTATAAGGCAACAGTTTCACAATTCACTAATTTAAAAAAATAATTAGCTAATTTTCACATATTTCATTCTAATTTTTGTTATTGCTTCCAAATACCTTACCATGTTATATATTCATCATTTGTGGTAAGGAGTATATTTAGTAGCATAGATTGATTCAGTGTTGCAATTCCATGTAACAATGGTTTTAGCCATTTCTCTCTGGCCACATTATACCATGGGCACATAAAAATAACATGGATAAGATCCTCTACATTCTTATCAGTACAAGCACAGAAAACATAACCGTATTCTATATCCTTGTTGTATCTAGCAGGCAATACCCTGAGAGGAAACAATTCCATTCTGAACTTAGTAAATAACTGTCCCTGTTTTGGATTAGTCAATACATCTAGATATTCCCTATAGTAGAAATCAACATCATTCTGTCTTAACCAGGGAACAATCCTAAGATTTGTAATAATGTCCAGCTCTAGCTTCTTAGCCTGATTCATGATTTTTTGTGTTACGTAAGACTTATATTTAAGACTTATTGTGATTTTTTTCTCTTAGGAAAGATAATCCAGATTCCTCCAGAATTGCATACTGGCCAGTCAGCCATTTTGATTTTTTACATCCCATTTCAGTCCATGCTTCTTTTTCTTTTAATGACAGGACTTGCAGTCTGTTTGGATCTAATACCAGCAGTTTTAGCCAATAATTTATATTTCTTGCCTGGGCAAATGTGAACAGTCAAACTAGTCCTACCTCTACCCTAACTAGTACAGCAGGAATAGAATTATTCAGACCTAAGGTAAGCCTCAGAAGTTTGTTAAGAGGAGTTTCTATCTTACCAAAATTAGCAAGCCCCCAGATCTCAGAGTAGTATAATGCCTGTGCATAGTATTTGGCTTTTAGCGCTGTGATCAGTGGTTTAATAATATTGCTGCCGTACTTGTATTTAAATGATTTAAAAGAATTAGTTGTTTGTTTTTAGCTTAGGGATGAGGGAATCCATATGCTTAGCACATTTACCATCATACATATAGAACAAACCCGAGTAAGGATAAGATTTTACCATGTTAAGTCTTTTATTTATTTTCTTGAAGAGAGTTTAGATTGTCTTAGTCTTAAGACTAATGTTGTGTTTTATTGTTTATTGTTCTCTTCTTGTTTGCTTAGTAATTTGTACTCTGTGTTATAGTTCAGCACTTATTACGAAAAGTTGCTTTTTAAGATACCAGAAATATTCACTTCATCACTCTTTAAGTCAGAGAATGTCATTTCATATCCTTTATCACTTCCTGCTTGCTGTTGATGTAGCTTTATCCTACAGTAGATCCAATGTCTTTCACCCAGAATTTGGTTGAAATTAATTGCTTTAGTTGGAATATAAGGGGTATCAACTTGCCTATCAAACGCAAGCAGGTACTGGCTCACTTACAAAAGCTGAAATCACAGGTGGTGTTATTGCAAGAAACTAAATTAACAGACAAAGAGCCCCGGAAACTATGTAGGGGTTGGGTTGGTATAGAGGTCCACAGTGTTGCACCCAGTGAAAAAGATGGGGGTCTCTATTCTAATCCGTAACAACCTGCACTGGACCTTTCATAAATCACATCATGATCCAGAAGGTAGATGGGTCCTTGCCCATTTTAATACACCACATAGACCATTTACAATATTGAACTTATATGCATCTAATACTGATTCACCTCAGTCCTTTCACACCTTGGCATCTCAGTAGACAGAGTATATCTTGACTTCAGAAAGGTATTCCATTCCGTACCACAAAGAAGGTTACTAAACAAGTAAGACAGCATATATAGGTAAGTGGGTTGTAAATTGAATAAACAGCTGGCTTACTGGAAGGGCCCAGAGGGTTCTGGTAAATGGATCATTATCAGAGGAAAGGGACATAACTAGTGGAGTGCCTCAAGGATCAGTGCTGGGACCATTATTGTTTAATATCTTTAGTAGTGACATTTCAGAAGGACTAGAGGGGAAGTCTGTTCACAGATGACACAAAGTTAGGAAACAGGGTGGATACTCCAGGGGGAGTGGAAAAAATCAAAGCAGACATTATGGTCCTAGAAAAATGGTCAAAAACATGGCAACTAAGTTTCAATGCCAAGAAGTGCAAAATGCCAAGAAGTGCAAAGTCATGCACATTGGTCGGACAAACCCAGGAGGGGAGTACTATGAAGAAGGACTGAAACTGGAAACATCCACACAGGAAAGAGATCTGGGAATCATCATAACAAACAATCTTAAAATGTCAAAACAATGTGATAAGGCAGCACTGAGAGCAAATGTTATGTTGGGATACATAGGCAGGGAGATTACCAGCAGAAAATGAGAGGTCATCCTGCCACTCTATAGACAACTGGTGACACCATAAAAAATATATAAACAGACTGGAGACAATACAGAGGAGGGCAACAAAAATGATACATGAGCTGCACAACAAATGCTATGAAGAACGCTTGCATGACTTAAAGATGTTCTCCCTGTAGCAGCGAATGGAGAGGGGGGAGATGACAGAGAATTTCAAGTTCCTAAAAGGCTTAAACAAAGTACAGGTTCAGAGACTGTTGCAAAGCAAGAAACACTCAAGAACAAGGGGCATGCCATGAAGTAGGAGGGGGGCCAATTCAGAAGCAATACATGAAAATTCTTCTTTATTGAGAGGGTGGTGGATGCATGGAATTATTTCCAAGGGAGGTGGTGGAGGCAGAAACAGTGGGATCCTTTAAACACACATGGGATAGGTTCAATGGCAAAATAACACTGGATAGCAGCTAATGGGAGGGGGGTAGGATCACGGGCAGATTAGATGGGCCAGATGGGCCCCTTCTGCCATCAACTTCTATGTATCTGTCTATCATCCCTAGTGGATAATCAAATCCCTGTCCTAATTGGAGGGTACTTTAATGTTACTTTAAACCCTACTAGAGATAGAAGCCATGGTAATCCAGTACCCCATTCACAAGCCCTTCAAGTGGTATTACTTTGGATAAAAGATCAAGCTCTCATGGACATTTGGAGACATCACCACCCAAGAGATAAATACTTTACTTATCAATCCCCTGTTCATGGCTCTCTAAGCCTTATAGATATGTGGCTTACATCTCCTGAACTTTCCTCTCTTGTAACAGCAGTGAACACAACTTAGCTTTCTATTTGGTAGTTCACCACAAAAGTCCATCAACTGGAGGTTAGATTCAACTCTTCTTGACCCAAAATTTAAATCATGGGTATAACGCATTGCTCAAAATTATTTCTCTCATAATGACAATATTACTACGTCTACTACTACTCTATGGGAAGCATTTAAGGCCACTCTTAGGGGTCAGATGATGATTAGTTACTCAGCTCACAGGCAAAAAGGAAAAGAAAAACAACTGGCAGAGTTAGAAAGTCAACTAAAGATCAAAGAATCTGCATTAAAGGCTACCCCTTCTAGGGTAATCAAGAATGCTCCACTTCAGATGGAGATTGTAGCTCTTAGACAAGAAATCAATACTCTTATGGTGCAGAAAGAGGAACTAGCCATTCTACAGTTGAAACATAAATATTGGGACAGCAGAGAACAAATTGGTAAACTGTTAGCCTATCGACTTAAAAAGCAACAATCAGAAAGTTACATAGATTCTTTGATGTCCAGCTCTGGTAGTAAATGTATACATCCTGTAAAACTCAACTCTATTATATCTCAGTTCTATCAGACATTATACTCTACCACTACCTCCAAACAGACAATAGACTTTCTTTGTTCTTTGACTCTGCCTAAGCTAACATCAGCTCAGAGTTTGCTCCTAGAGCAGCCAATAACCTCTGCTGAAATAGAAACTGCAATTAAAGGACTCAAAAAAAAAAGAAGGCTTCCAGCAGTAATGGACTTCCTACTGACCTCTTTCACTTATTAATCCCACAAGTATGTCCGATCCTTGAACGCCTCTTTACTGACCTTACCACCACTAAAACATTTCCACCTTCCTTGTTTGTTGCCACTATTACTGTACTACCAAAACATGGGAAAGACCCTTCTTACCTGGCCAGTTATAGACCCATTTCCCTTATTACTGCTGATGAGAAAATAC
The DNA here is from genome assembly GCA_016271365.2 of Neoceratodus forsteri. NCBI lineage: Eukaryota > Metazoa > Chordata > Ceratodontiformes > Ceratodontidae > Neoceratodus > Neoceratodus forsteri. Next base: position 249,590,467 of record CM057455.1, read on the forward strand.
ATGTTAAGGTGCGGGCCACATGATTAGAATCCCTTCTTCCCTTCCTAATCCATCCCTCTTAATCTGGATTTGTACAAGGCAGACTGAGTTCTGATCATATTGGAACACTTAATAATCTTATGCTTATTGCTTCTCCATACTCCCCCTCAGTTGTGGTAACAATAGACTTTGAAAAGGCATTTGATAAAGTTGAATAGAAATATCCCTACACAGTACTTGCCCATCAGGGCATATGCACCTACTTTCTCTATAAATTGCAAGCAATGAACCCTGCACCCAAAGCACAAATTCTTACCAATTTAAGTCTATCCGCACCATTTTTACTTATCAGAGATACTAGGCAAGGTTGGCCATTATCACCCCTTTTGTTCATTTTGGCTTTTGAGCCCCTAGCTGCTGCAATTCGACAATACCCGAATATTAAGGGAACAGAAGTTCATGACCAGACTTACAAAACTTCTTTATATGCCAATGACCTCCTAGTGCTTTTAGATAATGCTGATGAATCTCTGTCTCCTTTACTGTTTATGTTAACTAAATTCTCTCCTCCCTATCTGGCCTTAAAATGAATAATTCTAAGTCAGAAATTCTACCGCTAAATAAAGCTGCCACTCCACAACAGTTCTTTTCTTTTTCTGACCAGTGGAGCCCATCATCCATAACCTACTAGGTATTAAAATAACACTAAAGTTGCACTCCTGCTATGATTTAAATTTTAAGGCTATTCTGCCTAAAATACATCTAGAACTGGACCATTGAAAAGCATTACAATGGGGGATCATGTGATGCCGCGGATGGAATAGCAACTCGGAGAGCCCATCTCCTCCCCAGTTCTGCCTTACTGAGAAAATTTAACAGTAACTACTGCACTGATCCCAAAAGTACATCTGCTACACAGCTCCCAACAACTTCCTGAACCTGCTATACAACAGGCAAAAGCAGTTGCAGCAGTGGCTGGGAGAAAATGCCGAAACAAGAATCAGGCCTACTTAGAATGGAGGCGGAGATGCGCCAGGCACCTCCCCAGCACACTCCACCACAGACACCAGAGAAGAATTCCAAATGGGCCAAAGGACAGCCTGAGGCAGCTACTAAAGTGGGCTCACCATCGACTACTGGACCACCAGCCACCCCTCTCATGGAGCAGATATTCTTAGAAGAACTCAATCCCTTTCGAGTAGCACTCCAGGAACTTCCCTCAGAAATGAAGGCTATGAGAACAGAACTATACTGATACCAATCGAACGATCAAAGACATCACAGCCAGGACGGCCTCATTGGACGGATGGAGGGCAACAGTTGACTCCGAGCTCCCGGCACTGCATCAAAGATTGAATAAGATGGAGGTTAAGTTAGAGGACCTGGAGGGCCGTAGTCACTGAAATAACAACCTCATATTCGGCTTCCCAGAGGATTCAGAAGGGGCTACCCCGATCACTTTCCTGCAATGGCTGCTAACTAAAATAGCAGGCCCCTCACCTAATAATACCACCTATGTGATCGAGAGGGCCCATCGCTCATTTAGATCTAAACCAGCTACTGGGCAAGCACCAAGGCCCCTGATCTTAAAATTTCTTAACTACCTAGATAAAGTGCATGTGCTGGGAAAGGTTAGGAGCCTTCAGGAAATTCTATGGGAGGGACAGAAGCTGAGATTTGCTCAAGACTTCCCAGCAACCATAAGGCAACTAAAGGGCTGCCTATCACCTCACTGTCACAAAATTAATCGCTGCCAGCATCAAATTCAAAGTTCAGTATCCATCCAAACTATTAGTGTATCATCAAAATTCTTGGAGGAGCTTTGATACAGCTGAGCAAGCTCAGGCGGAACTGGCAGGGATGTTTCCAGATCTGTTCAAGCTACGTTGAATTTACTGCTAGTTACGGTGGTTAGTGAGCAGACAACCGAGACAAATGGTGTTGAATATGGATCTAATTAATAAACATCAGTTTCAGTAAAACTCTGCTATGGTTCTGGATCTTTTTGAAATATGGCAGAACTACGAGGGCTTGTGGTGAAAAGGAAAGACCGCATTTACTCTAGAAAACGAGCAAGAACTGGCCTTAATCTTGATTCTGTCCCCCCTCCCCCGGTTCTTGGGCTCTCACTCCTTCTAGATGATGAAAAAGCTGGGAAAGGAAGAGATGGAATAACTGGGAAGGATATAACACCCATGGATTTATTAGTTTTGTTTTTTTTTGTGTCAAGGCTTCAATATGCTGTGCTGTCACTTTTTGTATTGCCCTAATGACATTCATATTTACTGTTACAAGAGGGCGCTCAAACTCTGCGGATCGATTTGACTCCTTAAACTGCTTTATTTTCCTTTTCGTCTGGCGAACTGCATTTTCTGATAGGAACTGCCCCGTATCACAAAGATTAGAGGGTTGACTGTACCATTCCTGAACTAGGAGGAAATATTTCTTCCCCCCTTTTCTTTTCTTTTCTCTTTTTCCTTCAGCAATCCTTGTTTCTTCTTCTCCCTTCTTCCCCTCCTCATAGCTCACGACACCGCAGAGGCACCACTGCTACGTTAAGATAACATTATTAGAAGCAACTACTGGAACAATGTAGATGGACTAAAGGGACAGAAGAAGGGGGGATCAAAAATTAAGAGGGCTCTAATGCTGTTATTAACAAGGTTGACATGAGGGGATCAGCTTGTAATGTCTTATAATATTATTGTCTACCCCCCTCTCTTTCCCCCCTTTTTTCTTTTTTTTTTTCTCTTTTTTACATATGCTACATTCCCATTGTGTGGAGCTGGGGAGGGAAAGGGGTAGATCTGGATACTGGAATTTCAAGATGGGTGTTGCGAACCAGGATGAAGGGAGGTTGGAGTGTGCGGCCTTTGGGTGGGGGGCTCCCCGGGCTTTCCCCAGGCCTGACATCTTGGTGGCCTGGGATTACTCAGTATAATATGACCCGGGGATGGCCCTGGGAGAGCCTCTACCAAATGGCTGTGTACAGGGGAAGGGGGATGTACAGCAGAGGGAGGGGGAGGGAGAAGCGGGGGCTCAAAAGGGAATGGAGGGTGGGTGGGATCAGGTATGCAGCACAACAGCTTTTTCAAGAGGGCTATCCCAAGGACAATCTGAGCAATGCTAAAATTCTTGGAGTAAAGCTGGATAACCCAGTAAAAAAACACTAAAAAGGTGACTTCATATAAAATTTGTTCATGGGATATAAAAGGGTCTCAGTCTCAGGCTAAACATGCAAAAGTATTGTTGCATCTTCGTAACCTTGACATTGACATAGTGTTTCTCCAGGAAACCCATTTGCCTCCTTCCCAGGTCTCACAGTTAAGAAGATCCTGGGTTGGCCAGGCCTTTGGGAGTGGACCGGATACTTGGAAGGGAGGGGTTGCCATTCTCGCAGCAAGAAGAGTCCCATTTAGACTTATAGACACCATAGTAGACTCTCAGCATAGATACATTTTGATTAAGGCCCTGTTGGGTCAAACTGAGGTAGTGCTTGGTTCCATATATGGCCCCAATATGGAGGACCCATCCTTTTTTGTCTCTCTCATGAATGATCTTACTCCATGGTCCCATTCTCCCACACTACTAGGAGGAGATTGGAATCTTGTTTATTGTAATATTATGGACTGGTCTCTGAGTCATTCTCTGTCTCTCTCCGTAGCGCAGGTTGCCATCAGAGAAATGATGGACTCCATTGGATTAATAGACCCTTGGAGAGCCCTTTACCCTCACCAGAAAGAATATTCGTTCCACTCTATCCCACACAATTCATTCTGTCACTTAGATTACTTTCTCATAGACATGGGACATGTCTCAGCCACAACAACCTGTAATTATCTCCCCAACGTGATCTCAGAACACCATCCCACTTTACTAAGTTGGAACCCGGGCCCGCCTATATCTAGGGACAAGGTCTGGAGATTTAACTGTCAATTATTTTGATCAGAATACCTGAAGAACCAATTGGCTGGATTTATTTCAAAATTTATTGAGATAAATGCCCCCTCCACGACCAAGACAGACATGCTATGGGGTGCCTTAAAAAGTACGGTTAGAGGAGAAATAATTCGCATGGCAACGGTTAAAAAAAAAACAACCTCAAAAGTCATTTCTGCCCTGTTGAGGGATATCAGGGACATGGAGAGGTCACTCTCCCAGAACTCCACAAAAGGCCAGTTTAAAGATCTAGAAGTTTTGAGGGATCGATACAACTCAATTCTCACTGAACATGTAGAGTATCTTCTGATATGCTCCAAGATTAAGTATTTTGATCAGGGTGACAAGGCAGGAAAACTTTTGGCTTTGCGACTTAAGGTGCAGGCCTCACATAGAATGGTTCCCAGTATTCAAAACTCTGTAGGACAAATAGTTACTTCCCAGAGAGAAATTACTAACTGTTTTCAAAAGTATTACAAAACTTTTTATTCCCATACCTCCCATTCTTTTTCCCAGCAGTACTGGAACAATTCTTGCAGCCGATACAACTCCCGCAACTCAATACATCCCAAGTAAACTTGCTTAAAGCCCCAATTTCTCAGGACAAGATAGCACAGACTCTTGACTCCCTCCCCACAGACAAATCACCAGGCCCAGATGGATTCACAGTAGAGTTCTACAAACTTTTCAAAGAACAAAATGGGCCTATGCTTTTAGATACCAACAACTATATGTTTGAGCATGGTATTACTGACCCTACCCTATTTTAGGCCACCATCGTGGTTATCTCAAAACCTGATAGGGACCCTCTCCAAGTCACAAATTATCATCCGATATCATTAATTAACGCTGATATAAAAATACTGGCAAAAATTATGGCCATTAGGCTATCCAAGGTTTGGCAAAGTCTAATATGCTGTGAACAGGTTGACTTTGTAGCTGGTAGGGTCTCGTCTGATCACATGCGCAAGTTGGCATACTTGATCTCTGCTTTCAGGGACTCCCAAATTCCAGCTGCCATGGTGTCCCTGGATGAAGAGAAAGCATTTGATAGAGTCTCCTGGGAATACTTATTCCATTTGTTACAACTTTACAATATCCCAAAACAGAACATACAATGGGTCAAGATACTATATACTTGCCCCTCAGCACGTGTACTATGCAATGGGCATCTATCTCATCCCGTTAAGTTACAACAAGGAACAAGACAGGGGGTGCCCACTTTCCCCCTTCCTGTTTGACTTATATCTGGAACTGCTCATTAGACATATTAAACTATCCCCAAATATTACCGGTATCTCTGTTGGGCCCACACAATACAAAATCTCGGTCTATGCCGATGATATTTCACTTCACATAACTCACCTTTCCAAATCGGCTCCCGCCGCTCTCGAAATTATCAAAACGTTTGGGACCTTTTCTAATTACAAACTCAATATCAAAAAAACAACAGAAGTGATGCCCTTAAATGTTCATACATTCCAGGCTAAAATTGCTCACCTTGGATTCCGCTCGACCAGAGATAAGCTAAAGTACCTAGGCATATATCTCTCCCATTCGGAAACCAGGATGAAGCAATACAACTTGGACAAGGTTCTTATGCAGATCAAAATGGATCTCTCCTGCTGGGCCATGTTGCCGTTAACTCTCTGGGGATGGGTTAATGTTCTGAAAATGAACATCCTTTCCAAATTCTGTACCCCTTACATATGATACAACCTTTCCTACCCAAAGCATGGTTTACCCAGATCAATAAAATTATGTCTAACTTTCTGTGGGGTGGGAAGACATCTCGTCGGGCTCTCTTTAAACTGCAGAGGAGTAAGAATAATGGGGGCTTACAACTCCCAGACTTGTTCTTTTATCAGTTCTCCATTGTTTGTTCGGTCCTAGCATACTAGATGAAGGACAGTTCCTGTCAGGAGAGTATCCATTACATTCCCCTGTGGTACCAAATTGAACAAAGTTTACTCTCTCCACATAACATATCTGCCAAGGCTCTCATTTTCTCCACTCTCAAGAACTTGCCTAAAGCTCTCAAAGCCACACCTATGGAAGCAATGCTTCGAGTACACTCCCAAATGTGTAACTTTTTTCAGATATCTCTGGTAAAGGATGTTTCTCAGCCTATATGTGCTAACCCTAATTTCAAAATTGGGGGGACGGCCCCTCTCAAACAGTTTTTGGCCGGGCAACACCCAACTGAGAGTGGTAGACTTACTTCATGAACACACACTGATACCTTTTCAAGTAGCCAGCTCACGGTTTAACCTCCTTAAAACTTTCTGTTTTAAATACCTCCAATTGCAACATATGCTCCTAAGACACTTTGGAGTGGGATACTGGACACAGTATCTAAATGGCCCTCTTTTACAGGCTATCCCTAACTTACCTTCCTCTCACCTCATCCTCCACTTCTATTGTCTCTTAAGGAACACCATAGAAGAAAAGCAAGGTGAGCCGCATTATGTCAGGAACCAAGTACTACCTCCAAACACCTTAGCTCCTTGTTCATGGCCAAAAATGTGGTCACAATTGTACCGGGATGTGAAGTGGATCAGATACCGCATCCTACAGTTTTACGTTATACATGATTTATACTATACCCCAGCTAGGCTTTATCAAATGGGGAAAATTTCCTCAAATGTATGTTCACGCTGTAAGCAAAGATCTGGCACTCTGTTGCATATATTGTGGGAATGCAATATGGTCACGCCTTTCTGGGATAGTATCAAGTCCAATTTAGACCCACTTTTAGGGTTAGCTGATGCGTTCCGGCCAGAAATTTGTATAATAGGAGACTATGGTGAAGTTTTAAGTGGCACCCAATGAAAATATATGACGTTAATATCAGTGTGTGCAAAAAAAGTGATTATGCGCCACTGGTTAGATCAAAACATTCCTACATATATGGAATGGCTAAAAGAGATACTATTTGCTTTGCAGGCTGGGAACATGATTGCTCACATTGCACAGAGATCACAATGCTATCAACAAACATGGGCACCCTTACATACTCTACTGACTATTTAGTGGCTTAAGGATACCGAATAAGTAACTAAGGCAAGAAGGGGACAGTACTACTAGGGAGATGTGACTTCATTAAAGAAGATTCCCCCTGACCACCTTGTCTGGACTAAAGGGAATGATGGACACTGTTGCTGCATACCTGAAAGGGAGGGAGAGGGAGAGGGGGGTCTGGGGAGGGGGAAGTAGGAGGAGGAATATGAAGGGTCTCTGTAGTCAGCTGAGACTGTAACATTTGAACACAACTGAGGCCATGTATATAATATATATGTTACAAGACTTTGTATTGTAACAGGACCCTAGCATAGAACATTGTTTAAACTGAATGCAAGTGTCAAGCTAATGTCAAATGTATGAGTTAAATGATATCTTAACTCTTCCTATAAATGAATAAAATATATTCAATTTGAAAAAAAAAGCATTACAACTCTCTATGGTTGTTAAGATAGAGGCAATAAAAATGATAACTGTCCTGAAAATATTTCATGTTTTATCTTATTTGCCTTGTCATATACCCAGCAAATGGTTTATCACATAGATTCCTTATAAAGCATTTGTTTTATGGGAAGGACCGTTACTGTCCAGCACGGATGCTCCGTTCCACCAAGGGAGGCCTCCTGGGGGTTCCCAGGATTAGGTTACGGCATTCAGGAGATAGAGCATTAGCAGTGGCTGCACCAACCCTGTAGAACTCCTTACCTGATTATTTAAGGGGGGCCCTTTAGTGGAAGCCTTTAAAAGGGGACTGAAATCCTATCTGTTTAAATTGGCTTTCATAAAATGAGTGTGCTGTCTGAACAATATTATGCATTTGTATTGATTTTATTGTATATGTATGGTGGTTTAAAATAATATTGAATTATGATTTTATTGTTCACCACCCAGAGTCTCAGGAAATGGGTGCTTCATAAATAAAAATATCTATCTATCTCTCTATCTATTTATCTATCTATCTATCTATCTATCTATCTATCTATCTATCTATCTATCTGATATAGTAGAAATAAACTTACAACAAATTTGGAAAGTGGGTGGGTGGAATCTTCCCTGGTTCAAGGGATACTATTGGGCATTCAGAAATGCCCAAGCCTTATGGTGGATTGCAAAAGACAGACAACCCCCTCCTTCATGGGCACATATCAAAACCGGTAAATGTAGACAAATAAACCCGGCTTCCTACTTAATCACACAATCTCCCCTCCAATCATCTGTCCCAGTACCTGTTAAAGTTTCCTGTACCACCTGGTACCAAACTAGTAAATGACTGCATCTAAATTTAGCACATATCCATCTGTTTCCCACTTGGCATAATAAAAACATAAAGATTGGCAGGAAATCAGTACACTGGCCTGAATGAGAAAATAAAGCAATCCATATAGTCAAAGACATCTTAATGCCTCCTATCAAGATTTTGGACTCCTTTCAAGCAGTACAATCCCAATACAATATCCCTAGTTTGGATTTCTGGAAATATATTCAAGTATGTAGCTCCCTAGTTAGGTTAGTTAATCTCATGGATATACCTGAATCTTTGGCTCAACCACCCCCTAGGTTGCAATGGATTAAATTTAGGAAGGGGAGAGCAGGGCAAATTTGGTCAACCATTCGGGATGCTATTCCAGATCAAACAACCTCTGCTAGGAGGTATTGGGCAGCAACCTTAAATACTCCCATATCAGATGAACAATGATCTCAGTGCTGGAGTCATATTCATGACCCAAAAGTTGCCTCATTCAAAATAAAATCCTCCATTGTTGGTATCATATTCCTGAAGTACTTTACCAAGCCAAAATTATTCTGTCTGTCTACAGCTGGCAATGTACTCAGCCTCACAGCGATTTATATAATATCCTTTGAAGATCTCCACAAATTCATGGTTTCTGGGTGCAAGTGATCAATCTTCTTTCTAACTTATTACACTGCAAAGTTTTCACATCCCCCAGATTATTTGTTATTGGATAGATACTGGTCAGCATTCAGGTTCTACAAAACAATAATCTCTGTTGATCTAGGCAAGTATAGTTGCTAAACGATTGCTGTTGCAAAAGTGATGGACTGCTAACATACCTACGATAACTGATTTTATGAATAATATTTCTCAGTTAGCCACATATGATAGATTATCTCACCTCTCCCATCATACTTTACACATCCATACCTTTACTTGGAATCCTTTTTATCAGTATTTACATCAAGCATCAAGTTAATGCTACCCCGCCTGTTGGGCTGACACTACCTCCAAGGCAAGCTATTGGCTGAACATCCATATCTCGTGATCAGGTCCACACATATGGCATGCTCTGAATTACACTTAGGATAGTGTTGTTGTCTGTTCTGATACATTCTCCCCTCATTCATTCTGAGTGCAAATGTGATCTAATGTCTACTGTTAATTAAAACATAACTTTATGTGTTGTGCCTAGCTTAAGGTTCTTCTGTTATATTAAATACTATGTCAAGATACTGATTACATAGATTTCATACATTTTACTACCTCATACTTGATGCTATCAATTTGGTAATTGCATACTTTGCAGTAGCCACATAGGTAACTTAAATTGTTTTTGCTTATATATAGTAATGTTAGGGCTGTCTCTTTCATTCCATAGTACAGTATGAGATGTATCTAGAATTCAGTCTAATGATTCATACTCCTTTATGGATCATTGTAATTACCATTCATGTAAGAACCAAGCTGTATCATGTAAAGTACTACTACTACTACTGTACTGTTTGTAATTACATGTTTGAAAACTTAATAAAACATTTAACTTCAAAAAAACACTTTGAAAATGTGATTTGTCCAATCTAATTTTCTTTTGTTTTCTGCAGTTAGCCATCCCAGTTCTTTGAATAATAAACAGTGGTGACTTTTATAATAATTGAGCAGAATAAATCTTGCAAGTCTATTCTAAATTACATTTGTTTTAGAAAATATCCTCTTAAAAGCAAAGCCATAAACATGGCTGCAGTAATCAAGGACTGGTATCAATAGCTGATTGATCACTAGGGCCCTCATCTGTTTATTTATGCAGAAACTGGATCACCTTAATGCTCCCCGTCTTTTATTTACTTTCATTATGGTGTCTTCAATGTGATGGCCAAAATTTAAACTTTCATCGATCCAAACTCCCAAGTATCTATAGACACTTTCTTGGGCTATTATTTCATTTTTATTTTTTTTTTATTTTAAGGTACAGAGCATTCATGTCTCTTTTTGGGGGTTTATTTCTAAATGCCATCAGTTTAATTTTTTTACTACTTAGTACCAATCCAGAGTTAGACATCCATGTGCATAGACTCGTAAAGTCATTTTGAAGATTTCTTTCCAATAGACTTAGATTTTTCTCATGTACCACCATATCTGTGTCATCCACATAAAGCCTAATATTTGAAAACTTTGCCACTTCTGGTAATCAATTTATGTAAATCAGAAACAATGTGGGCCAAACAATGGAGCCCTGTGGGACACCTAACTAGACCGGGGAATTCCCTGACAAGTTACCATCAACAAAAACTTGTTGAGTAGGTCCTTGCATATAAGAATTAAACCACCAGCAGGCCTCCTCAAATAATCCTATCTCCAATAGCCTATCATACATCAGACTGTGGTTAACAGTGTAGAAGGCCTTTGAGATGTCCACTAACATGCATCCACTGACCTACTACCCCCAATTGGGATAATATTAGATCTACTAGGTCAGTGAGCATGGTGCCCATGGAATGCCCTTTTTGAAAACCTGACTGGTATATGGAAAGCAAGGAGAAAGAAGGGAGTTTAAGATTTGAAAACAGGCATTTGTCTTAAACAAAAGGTTATATATTTCTTAAGGTTGATAAATCTGCAAAATGACATAAAGTGGACACTGACTTAAAAGTTTTGACAGAGTATCTGTAGGGTGGCTTTGGGATTGTGTGTATTCCCTTTGTCTGAAGTGTTACATTCAGATGCATGGGCTTTGTATAACATGAACATTGTAGGGCTCTTAAACAAACAAACACACATAAAAACAACTATTACTGGGGAATACAGTTCAAAGATGGCTAGATCTGGGTATGATAATGTAGATACATTCTCTTCATTTACCATACATATAAAAAGAGGAGAATAGTCCAAAATTGTACATTTTTTTTGGTGGGGGGGTTGAATTCAGTAAAATCCACACAAAGCAAATCCAGTACCAGAAAACCAGGTGAAAAGTAAGGCTTTAGTCAAACAATTGCCAGAGCGCCATTCAACTCGATGCATAAACAATCCTTCTACCGGTTTCACTCAAAGGGCGGGATATTCAAAGCGGTTGTGCCAGTGCAACTGCAAAAATCCACCAGAGAGTGATATTCAGTGGCAGCAACTGCACAGCGCAAGTGGCCGTGCGCCAGTGCGGAATGGGAATGTATGCATGTGGAAGTGCAGGGGGTGTATCCATGAATAAGTGGTGCAGTGTGATATTCAACACCAGACAAACAGCGCAAGTATGGAGCAAATGGCAATTGCACAGAGTACACTTGAGCCTATAAAAAGAGGGAGCAAGCAGGTGAAGGACACCTGAACCAGAGGGAAGCTGGAAAGAGGGAGATAGAGAGGCCAGCCAGAACAGCAGGAGAGGTGCAAGAGAGGGACAGAGGCAGTGAGGGTGTGAGACTGAGTGAGAGTGTGAGTGTGTGTGTGTGTGTGTGTGTGTGTGTGTGTGTGTGTGACAGGCAGGGAGGCAACAGTGTGCACATGTGCCTGTGACACCTAGCACAGGAGGGGCAGCACAGGAGCCCAGAGAGGTGGGAAGTGGAGGTCACAGCCCACAGGCCACCAGCTGGGTCAGAACACACAGGTGTGGGCCCAGTGGAGCAGTACAAAGGGCAGCGCACAGCCAGGGGGGCCAGAGGAGTCAGCCACCCAGGGGACAGGACAACAGGGGTCATGGCCAGTGCTATCTTCTAGATGGTGGCAGTAATGAGGGGTGTGGGGGAGGCATGAGGCAGTGTGGTGCAGCCATGCAGGCCCATCAGTGGTACACCCAGAACAGGTGGTACCATGCCTGCACCACCTTTGAACAGTACAGTGATATGGAGATTGCGGGCCAGTATCACCTGAACTGGGTGATTCTGAGGCAGCTCTGTGAGCAGTGCAGTGAGGAGATGTAGGCAGCAACTAGATGGCAGCAGTCATGTGCCTGCTCACCATGGGCACCTTCCAGAGACCAACAGGGGACACCACGGGCATAACTCGGTTGGCCGCTTCATGGCTCCTCACATAATTTCTCAACACACTGCTGCCACATGCTGAAGAATACATCCACTTCCCCAGCACACATGCAGACTATACAGCAAACATGCAAGAGTTCCACAGGGTAGCACGTATGCCTGGCATGCTAGGGGCCATTGACTGCACCGATGTTGGCATCCACTGCCACCTGGCCCAGAGGGAGTAGCCTACATCAACAGAAAGGGCTACCCCAGTGTCAACTGCCAGGTGGTGTGTGATGCCAGGGGGTGCATAATCAATGTCTGTGCCACACACCCAGGAAGAGCACACAATGCCTTCATCTGGCACAGCTCAGCACTGTGCCACAGGTTTGAGAGTGGGGACATTCCCACTGGTCACCTAGTAGGTGAGTATGCTGAGACCACGGGCAGTCTGGTACAACAGGGCAAGGGGTGGGGGCCGCCAGGGTAGGGGCATCGCAGGGTGCAGCTGGGAAGGATGCTAGGTGCAGCAACATAGTCCACCAGGCTAACTATATCTCTCTCTCCACACAGGTGACAGTGGCTACCCCACTCTGGCCCTGGCTGCTCACCCTATACCAGCACCCGTCGACCCCTGTGGAGAAGCGATACAATGAGGCACACAACAGAAAACGGAACATCATTAAGCATGTGTTTGGGCTGCTGAAGGTACTGTTCCATTACCTGGACAGGTCTGGCGGTGCCCTACAGTACAGCCCCTCAAAGGCCTGCAGCCTATTACTAGCCTGCTGTATACTGCACAACATGGCCACCAACCATGGGACAGCTGTTGAGGTCAAAGAGGGGAACAGCAGTGGGGATGACAGAGCCACTAGGCCATGTGGCAGTGGGCAGCCCCCCCAGACGAAGGAAACCCTAGCTGAATAGGATGGCCTGGCAGCACCGGGACACAATTGTGGAGGAGCACTATGGAGCACGCAGGTAGGTGAACATTACCTCATGCACGGAATAGCGATAGTGGCACGGGGCACAGGCATGTGTGGGCCTAGACCTGTGTCATGAACTGCTGGGGGGCATGGTGGGCATGGGTCGGGACCACACGGCAACACACAGCACAGCACAGCACACCACACACACACACACACACACACACACACACCCACACAACCACCCACACACCCCCGCACACACCCACACGCTGGCACACGCATGCACATGCCTGGGTGCTGACACCAGCTGTGTGTCAGAAGCCGAGTATGGGGGCACAGGTGCATTTGGCACTGTTTTGGCATCATCATGCACATGCCACACTGGCCAGCAGCTGTGCAGGCATGCATACGGCCTGTGTGTGGTGCCATCCATTGATGCCACGTCCATGACATGCACACACACACACCACACCAATGTGCACACAGGGTGGCGGCAGCAGACCGTGGACAGGGGCTGGGCACATCAGGACTGCCACGTGGTCACACGGCCACTGCGGACACGTGGATGGCCCCGACAAGGCCACCCAGCAGCCTCAGGCTGTGCCAAGTCCACAGGGGGTGTCTGCGACAGTCCCCCAAGGGTCTTACTGCGGGAACGTGACCGTGTCCTCACAGGGGTCTGCAGGATCCTGAACAGGCCTGCTTCAGGCATGCCCAGAATGCCCACAGTGGATCCTGGCATCGACACTGAGGGGGTCACTCGACACTGTGACCGAGGGGTGTACAATGCACTCCGCGGTGTCTGCAGCAGACGGCTATGCACCATGGTGGCCAGTGGGGCTAGGGTGACCATGACTACAGTGGTAAGCTGATCCAGGGCTGTGGTAGTGTCCTCCAGCAGTCTATTGTTGTTGGCCAGGAGCTGTGCAAAGCCCCTGTTGTGCTGCTCTGCAGCCTGGTGCATCTCAGCGTGGAGTGCATGCACCCCTGCCATGAGCAGCACCTGTTGCTCCATGGAGACCCACAGAAAATGGGTGTGCTCGGGCAAGGGGTTGACACCCAGGGGCAACTGGGCATTGTGCTGACCCACGGGTGGTGTTTAACCTCACTGCCCATCCCCCCGCTCCAGTGGGCGCTGCACAGTGGGGTCCCTTTGGGGCCACTCAGTCACTGGTGCACTGTCAGCGGGCACTGCACCCGGTTCCCAAAGTCCCCAGCTGTCTGCCACTGCTGCTCCTCTGGCCACTGTGCACTGTACAGTGCCTGTGTTGCTGGACCACAACTGCCACCACCATCCACCAGCGCCACGACACTGATGTCTATGGCGACATCGGGGGCGGTGGGTGGACAACTGTGACCAGGGCACAGATGGCACTGCCAGGGAGGGTGATTGGTATGGGTGCCTCCTCCTTGATGACACCACTGCTGTCCAGGACAATGGTTACTTTGTCATCGGTGTTGGACCCCACCCCAATCTGTGTCACCACACACTGTACACCATGGCTGGCATCTCACTGGAACACAGTCAGGGCCTCGTCTGCCACCACACCCAGGACATCCGGACGGACAGCGGTGGCATGCTGCAGCTGATCAGGCCCCTGGACTCCAGTGGAGGGTGAAACAGTTCCTCCAGGGCTGAGCTTGCCCCCAACCCTGACACCACCACCTCTGCCACTGCATGCTGGTGCCCCGGTGCTGAAAGGAATACAGTCACATTTATGCCACTGTCACACAGGCTGCCCCCCTGACCACCACCTCACCACCACAGATGCTGCTGTACCTACCATGCAGTGATGGGCCCCCACCTGTCTGGAAGCTGCCACCAGGCACCCCCTCGATGGCGCTGCACCACATAGTAGCTGCCACCAACTCCTCCTGCGGCATCAGCTATGGCACATCGGGCTGACCACTGCCAATGGCTGCACATGTGGCCCAGATTGCTGCTACCTTCTCTTTGATCCTGCGCCTGTCAGTGCCAACCTTTTTCTTGCACTCCTGTGCTGACCGCTGATGGATGCCCTGCTGATTCAAAGGCTCCGCCACCTCCACCCAGGCTGTGGCCCTGGCCTGTGGTGTGCCGGTCACACCACTCAGCAGTGGCTTCCTGTCGAGGTACGCCTCGAACAAGGCATCCGCCTCTCCCTTAGTAAAGTTGGGCCTAGATTTGCATGCAGGCCCAAGCTCCTCACCATCCTCCTGATCTGTCATTATGCTACCCATGTGCAATGACATGTGGTCAGTGTCTGCTGCTGCCCACACCTCTCACCCATTCTATGGTCCTGTCATTCCCCTCAGTGGGGCAACTTACCTCAGAGGGTTGCAATACCGGACCATGTCCTGTTCTTTCCCGCGGTGCCTTTATAGCGCGTCACATGCAAATGAGCAGATGCACAACTGTAATGAGATGCAAATGCCCCCAGTGTGCAGCAGATAGGCTGATGAGTTAATCTGCATATGCCAGATGAATATCGCACTTTTGCACCTTGTGCAATGGACTTGCACTGGCTAAAGTCATGGTGCAACGTTGTGACGTGCGCAGTGCGACCATGAGGACGCATGCTCACACAGCCGGTACCTACTCCAGCTGCACAGCATATGCTCACTGCACAATACATGATGCAGTGCTTGGCCATAATAGGGTATGTGGCACTCGGACACTATGCTGCCTATGGTGCACGGGTGCCATGGGGCTCATGGCACCTTGGCGCTATTGGCTCGTAGGCTGTGGTGCCCTCATGCCCCTATTGTACACCTTTCAAAGTGGTCCCAATAGCGCACTCACGCACAGTGGGCATGCTGACCTCTGACCCCAGCCCTGCCCTTTGCCCCTCAGGGACCTCTGCACCACATGTCAGTGCTGTCATGCACGTATCGCACATCCCCAGGGATGCGTGATTGACTTGGGCAGTGCATCTCCATGTGAGGCACGCATCCCCAGCACATGGAGCTCGTGCACTACAGTGCGCCCTTTTGAACTGCACAGCAGCAATACCACAACGCCACACCACAGCAGTGCACGGGCTCCAAATTGGAGCCAAATTGAGCTCATCAACCTGGTGGCTCCGGTATAGCCCCACACAGGCAGCTTGTTCGGCCAGGTGCCCTTTGCCAGGCCTTGGACTGAGGACTGGCAGTAGGTGGCTGAGGAATTGGAACAGGCCACTGGTGTGCAATGCTTTTGTCTGTGGCAATCCAGTGTTCCATGGGGCCGGCAGGGTGGCATGCCATGCTGAGTGGGGGTGCTGGAGCAGCGCACCCTGTGGCCCATGGCGGCATGACCTGTGTGCGCTGTGCCACCGCATCATGGCTGGGCTGGAATGGGGAGCACACTGTGCGGGGGGGCATTTGGTGTTGCCAGATACTGATGTGTACATGTCTATGTTTCAATCCTAAGCCCTGAAGACAGGAGGAGGGCACATGTGGCAGGTGCTACAGGTGGGCCACTGTGAACCACTGCAGGGAGCGTACCCCAGGTTGCAGGCAACAGGGGTGGTGCTGCCCAAATGGAGCATGGTGCGCAGCAGTGTGCAGGTAGGCAGTTACATACTACAGTGTTGTGCAGGGTGGGCATGGGCCACGGCCACCTGTGTGATTAGCCATTGCAGCTGTGTACTGCTCGCAGAGTCTTTTGTGCCATGCTCTGGCCATCGCACTTGTGTGCGGCTGCCGCAGGTGGGCTGTGGGTACGTCCGGCAGCCAGCTGTGGTGCTGCAGTCCTGCCACTGTACCATGTCGCCTGCCTGCCAGGTTGGTGGTGGGTGGCCCATGGGTGGTGATGGTGTGCAGCGTTCTGCATGGCTGTGGTATGCTGGGTTGGTGGCACGTCTGCTGTGCATGATGGGTGGGCCGGGATGAGCCGGACATGCACTGATCCCATGTTTTCTCCTTTGTCTTAGGTGTCTGGAATCTGGCACTCAACAGCTGCCTCCTGAGGAGGATCATGTAGGTGTTGATAGCTACTCTTCAAGTTGTACAGCTGCTGCAGAAGATGCTCCACAGACAACAGCGCCAGGCAGCAGTGGGGCGAAGTCGCCCATAGGGCCCAGTGTCCCGCTACCCAATTTACAACCCTGTCTTCCCTTCCCTCGCCCTCCCCTGTCCCCCTTGTCTGGCCCTGATCCCTGTCTCCTTACCTCCCTTCTCTGATTGAGGCCTGTTTGTATTTAGCTTCCCCATTCCTTGTACTCTGTACCCCTGTATCTTGTATATATGTTTATTAGCTTTTTCTACCTTTGTACAATACAGTTATTTATGGTTATCCATCTTGCTGCTGGCGTGTGAAGCCATGCTGCAGTGGTGTGCATGGTGGCTGTGTGGTGCACCTGAGGTGTCCAAGGGGATGTGCATGGTAGTGTTCATCCATTGGTCAGTGGCTGTGCCCTGGGGCAGCCATGGGCTGTCTGTTCTGGTTTTGTGGCGTATGCCATTTGCCTGGGTGTTGCCGGCTGTGGTCCGGGTGGCATGGCGCATGCCATCCTGCAGGGGGTTGCTGTTGGTTGTCCACCCATGGCCATTGGTGCTGCCCTAACTCCATTCACCACTGTGGTGCACATGGGTGGGGGCTGGCTGCATCCCCATGTGCCCTGGGTGGTGTTCCATTGTGTGCCAGCCATGCCTCACTCCTGGTAGCCTCGTCACCCTGGCAGCAGCACCTTCCACCCCAGTGGCTTGCTCCTTGCTGTGCCTGTGGATGGTCCGTATGTGTCCTAGCACATGCACTTAGTCCCCTTGCACATCCCTGGTTGCACTATTGTGCATGTTAGGTTGCTCCCTGGTGCACCTCTGGCTGCACTCTGGTGCATCTGTACAATATTCAGCTGTGTTGCGCTGGAGCATGCCGTCTTGTGCAGCCTTTGAATATCACGCTCAGTGCACCTTGGTGCAGTGGATTTGTGCTGCGCAGGTCTTGCACCAGCCTATGGTACATTTCTGAATACCCCACCCAAAGGGTGCTATCAAGAGGATCTTGAATTTATTTGTTTTATTTATTTATTTATTGAATTGATTCACCAGGAAAGCTAAAACTGAGCAACTTAACACTCATCTCATGGTTTGTCCTGGGGGAAGGGGAAAGGGATATACAGAGTACAAGTTCAGGTAAATACATACAGATGGTGTAATTATACATACAGTTATAAAACAGGAACATGGCACATGAAACAGTATAGGCTGTTGTACAGTTTCTGTGCAAGCAGATCTTAGGAGCAGAATACAAAATAGAATCAGTACAGTTAACGAGCAAAAGGATACACAGTTGATAATACATAAAATACAGACAATACATTAGTGCAATGTGCAGCAGGGTGAACACATTGGAACCAGTCACCCCTATTTAGGAGCTAGTCTAAAGTATAACTGCAAGTAGGGGGGTGGTGAGAAAGAGGAGAGAGAGGGAGAGAAAAACAGAGAGGGTGACAGGTAGGAAGGGGGGGTCAGGAGCAGGTACAAGAGGGTGTGAGGTAGTTGTGCAATGCAGTGGTAAGGGAATAGAAGGAGTAGGCATGATGGATTTGTAGAGGGAGAGCATTCCTCATTTTAGGCAGGTGGAAGGAAAAGGCTTTTTGGCCAGAGGTAGTGGTTCTGCAGGGGAGTGAGAGGGTGCGAGTGTCAGAATTCACTAAAGGCAGCTCAGCCTCTGAAGAAGACTAAACTGTTAAAATGCTTCATTACTTAATCCTTTGCCAAGGCATAAACATAAAGTAGTATAACAGTCAGTGGGCAGGGAAATGAACTTTAATGCTGCAACATATAACATTTCCCTGCAGGGTCTCGCAGATATGAAAACCCAGTGTTATGGGAATAGTTCTCTGGGACACAGCATGTCACATTTCTCTGCAATACTCAACATTTAGAGAGCAAGCAGTTAAACAACAGATTTAAAAGATACTACTTTGTCAGTCAAGCTGTTATATGACTCCCCCCATTCATGTCTGTGTCATGAATACTGTAGCTGGTGATCACATATTGTGATTGGGAAACATGCTTGACCAGCAGTGAAAGTTGTTGATTGTTGCTTTTATATCTGATAGGATATTGAATATACAAACATAAAATAATAAAAAGGTAACCACAATAAAAAAAACAAACTTTTAGGAACCATTGAAATCTTTTTGTAGAGTATATAAGTTTGCTATTGGAAGCAAACTCTGAGACACTGACTGGCCATTGACAGTCTCAATCTAAATTAACTGAACTCTACCAAATTATTTGTGGATCATATCATTCCTAAATACCTATTTTAGAACTATGTGACCCCAGACAAAGCACCCCAAGAATATCTATATTTTGCCTAACAATGGCTTAGCATAAAACGTAATGCTACCATAAATGGATTATGGTGGGACTCTATACATAATCTATTAGTATATTTGTAACTCACAAAGGGGTACCAAGCATTAAACAAACATGTAATGCTCTGTCCTAAGACTTCAAATACAATAAAACAGTTTACAACAATTACAAATACAGAAGCATCATGCAACAGATAAATAAAAATACTGTTCAAAGGGACAGAATATCCAGGATGATAGCGATCTTGAAACATCCAACTATATTAAAAATCTTTGAAACTCAGGAACATGCCAAAAGTTTTAAATGACAGTCAGACTTTTTAGAATATCATAAATCAGCTGCCTATAATATTAGTTCAAATAAAGATGATAGTTGGGGAAAATTCAAAGTCAATAACAAATCAACAAACTAATTGTTTATGAAAAAGTCTCACTAAAGCACATGTGTGAGGTCCAGGAAAAGCTTATACTGTTTTCAATTTTATGCTCAAAGCAGCACAGTATACCAATGAGCCACTTTAATGACTTTATGATTGTTCATTTACTTCATTGTTCATTTCTTTTGGCGAACAGGGTTAAAGCACAAAGTAAGTTAAAGGAGACACCTCTAAACAGGGAAACATCCTCAACACATCTTAAGTCCCCCATGTACTTTAATCTGTATCCAAAAGGGAACAGTATAAGACTGTTCATAACACCTTCACTTTCTTGCTCACTCTGTGAATTTTAGGGTGGAAAAAAAGAGTAAAAGCCAAAACCATATTTCTCTGAATTTTATGAGTGCAGCCATCCCATACAGCTTGTCACTTTCCCAATACTCTGCCCTTCACTGTCCTTGATTTTCCACCTTCCTCCTTTCTGCAGTTTAATGGGTGTCTGCAGAAACAAGAAGGAAGATATGCACTCCACTAAGCTTGGTAACTTTTATGCATTTATTAAAATACTAGAGCCCCCCATCACATGCAAGGATGGCACACGTTTTCAAAGGAAAAGCAATCATGTCTGCACATATAGTGCAACTGCATTTCTACATTATTGTCTCCTTCTTCATCAGCTTCTTATGGCAATCTATCAGGAAAAGAGACAGAGATCACCAAACACTGCCAGTCCTCCCAAAACAGGTGCTCAATCTGTTTTGAATAATAAAAACACTTTCATGCACTTGTAGTGCAGTCAGAACTCTCATCTAGGAATCCATGCTAGGACATGCCCCACTCTTGTCTCTCCAGTTTACTAGGCTCCTTTCTATGCTACTAAATGTTATCCCCACAAGGCTTCTGAAGACCTCTATGGGCTGCCCAAAAAAAGCAGAAAACGGCCAGCTCATAGAACATTTCCTCGATGTCCCAAGGGCTCTGAACAAACTTGTTTTCAGGTAAAATGGGTGCAAAAGAAAAATGCTGGCAAATGCTCATTGGGTTTCATATGCACTGAGGCGTAGACTGTCTGGCCAAGCACAAAACATTGGATGATAACTTTTTAAAACATCAGTGTAAGGAAAATATTTTAAATGCAAAGCATAACTTTCAGCAGTGGAATTTCTAATTTAGTCTCAGGTTCTCAAGAAAAATAAAATTGAACTATGAGAAGTGGAGCAGCAGTGTGATCATCTCATCATGACAGTCTGCTCTCGATCATGCATGTTTTGTGTTTATAGACACAAAATGGAAACAAAATACATACAGCAGATGAAGATTTGCCATCATAAATTTTATTATACAATTTGGAGGTATTATAAACATGCAGTTTTGCCACTTACATCAGTTTAAAGTGTGATTAAGATATCTGCAGTAACAAAAGCAATCATTTTTAAAGACCACTGTAATGGATTTTGGATTTACTGTAGCTTGTCTGTGTCCAGTCCCAAGCCCATTCCTTCGATGACAACCTTTTCAAGGACCATCAGTTCTCTGTTTTTAAGGGGCACTTTTGTAATCAAGGACAAAGTGTATACCAATTTTTTTACAGACTTGACTTATCTTTGTAAAATCTAAAACACTCGTTAAGCACACAGATTAAAAGATAGACACTCAGCTTTTTAGACGCCATCTATTGGCTGAATGAGGAACAGCTACATCTCTTAACTGAAATAAAAAAAGTTGATTTCAATGTGATTTCAAGCACCATTTCTGCAAATTCAATACGCTACCACCACTTCAGAAATCAGCAATAAATGGCTTCATCCTGGTGAGCTGTAATGTACATGGGCATCAGTGGTAGACTGCTTGGGAATTGGGGAAGTGAGCCATAAGTCTATCCAGGTAAGGGACTGGAGTACTAATGAACAGTAAGTATAGTCCCTGATGCCCTGGCATGCAAGCCTCCAATTGTCCATCAAAGAATGCTCATGAAGCACAGCTTTAAGAGGAGCAGCCTCTTTGTTATGGGTCTCTGCACTCTTAGGGGACCTGTTAAATTGAGGGTCTAGGGTCAGATTAATATCGACCATGGCAGTAATTGGAACAGGGGAGAGTTAAAATAGTAAGAGCCTCACTGAGGTGTGATAAAAATTAGGGATCATAATTACTATTAACATAGAGGTTAAGGAGAATAAGAGGGCCATCCAGAGTAGACATGTGGGCCTCGACCATCAGCCTTTACTATCTGAGAGGAAGGAGATGCACTGTCACTTGATTGCTTTGTGAATTAGAATAGATAATCCTCACTTGGCAGAGGTATTTGTATTACCTATATTTCTGTTGTCTTTATTTAGATAAAGGGTGAAGCTATTCTGTTAACTATATACAATAAACCGGCCAGTATTGTCACAATTAGTGGGGATCATGTATAACTGGTAACTGCTACAAATTGATTTTATTCAGTATCTGCAGGCTTTATTTTTAAGCTAGTACCATATTCTTTGGTATACCTGGGGATGCATGACATGGAACATCTGATACAGATCTGAAATACTGTATATAGCTAAGCTACTACAGGTTGAAAAGTGCATCTGTAATAGATAGTTAAATTGCTATAGGTTGAAAAGTCCATTTTATTAAGTCAACTAGGTTAATATACCAGAATAGGTTGAAAAGTCCATTTGATTAAGCCCACTAGGTTAAAATACCGAACTAGATTTGATTACTGATACCTTTGTGAGACAATAAACAACTGATATAGATACAAAAACAAGTACCATATTCTTTGTAATACTTGAAAACGTGGGACTACAGAGACAGAGACAGAGACAGAGACAGCCACTGGGGGATGTGGGGATGTGTAATGAGGGGATAGAGTCAAGAGGATTTTGGGTGAGGGAGAGAAAGAGGGCGCAGAATATCATACTGTAATGGATGTGGGGCAGCAGTATTCCTGGACACAATGTGGAGGGCAGGGGTGTGCCCAATATGCAGGAATCTCTGACAGCTTAGGGAAGAGATAACTTGGCTGAGGTGAGGGATGGAGGGGGACAGGGGAAGGGGAAATGGGGATTGGAGAGGAGCAGCTTCACTGAAGAAGGGGGCAGGGACAATTCAGGTGGGGGAGTGCTGGAGGGAGCATGACACAAGGACTGGGAACAGGGCCTAACAGCATCATAGACAATGACTGGCAGGTGGTGAGAAGAAAAGGTAATGTGGCACAAATGACCAATTGTGGGAAAACAGAATGGAATGCTATGATATATATATACAGAGGTCAAGGGCAGAGATATAAACAGGTAACATGCCACTAGCAGACACAGGGATACAGGATGTGTGGGGGGTGCAGGAAATGGAGATGAATGTGGGGGGGGTACAAAAGAACAGGAGATGTAAGGTCCAAGACAAGCAGGCAGGAAGGGGGAATGTAAGGGGGTAAGTAAATCTGACCAACGAGGAAGGGAGCACAGAGCAGGAGGATGGGGATGAAAAGGGGTGTTAGAGAGAGAGAGAGAGACAGAGAGAGAGAGAGAATCACAGCCAGGAGAAGTGGGGGATTAGGATGAACACTTAACAGTGGATCTGGAAGGGTCACATGGGGGTAGGGCAGGGCAATCAAGGGTGATTAGTAAAGGGCACCCAATGAAGCCAGAGGAGAAAAAGTCCAAGTGGTAAGGGACTCCTTTTATAAGGGGATCCACTGGTCTAAGAGAAGGGACCCACACAAAACTAGGGAGGTCACCTGTGTTCCTGGGTTGGATGTGACCAGTGCAGGACCCATTATCGATGAAGGGAATTGGAGGGTGGAAGGCACACCCCATGTGATCCTGTACAAGGGGACAAATGACCTAGCAGAGAATGATATGGGCATAATACAGCAGAGGTTCAAGGACATTGCGGTATCCTGTAGAGGAAAGGTAAGCTCTTTGATCTTCTCAGAGGTACTACCTGTACATAAAGCCAGCGCAGCAAGGAAGGGGATAAAAGTGGAATTAATGGGTGGCTTAAGGATTGGTACATGAAGGAGGTCTAAAACCTTATCAGTGATTGAGGTGACATGTGGGATGATGAAGGCCCATATGGTAGGGACAGGCTACACCTAAATGAAAAAGAATCAGTTGTGCTCGGAGGGAGACTAATGAGACTAATGGAGGACTCCCTTCATTTAAGCTAAAAAAAGGGGACTATATGACTAGGTAATTGAGAGAGACTGAATTGGTGAGAAAGTCCCTAGTGAGTACTCCCCTGACAATGGAAGGAGGGAGCAGGATGAGGGATCTAGGCAAGAGTCAGAAATAGAAAGTCAAAGTCCAAATGTGAAAATGCCCACAGCCTATGCAATAAGATCATTGACCTGGAGGCTCTTACGGCTAGTGAGGGTTTGGACAATGTGGCCTTAACTGAGACCTGGTTTTCAGAACACCACTAATGAACGATGGTTATCCCAGGGTTGGAATTGTTCAGAAAAGATTGGGTGGGAAGAAAGAGGGGAAGAGTAGCACTATATGTGTGAGACAACATTAGAGCTAGAGAGATTTAAACAGAACAGAGTGGGATGGAGGATCTGTGGGTAGTGCCCAAATGAAGGAAAGGAAATATCATTAGGGTGGGGGTTACCTACCAGCCTCCAGTGCATGGAGAAGGAGAGGATGGAGCTCTGATTGATGAGATCAAGACCATGGCCCAAAAGGGGGAGGTACTGCTGTTGGGAGGCTTTAATCTCTCTGGATAGATGGGAGTCTACCAGCTGCAAGAATTGTTGGGAGCCAAATGTTTCTGGATGCTCTACAGGGGGGTCAGCTCAGACAGTTAATCTTGGAACCCACTCGGGGGTGGCAATATTAGATCTTGTCCTCACAAATTGGGATACTGTATCCAGACTTTCAGTAGAAGACCACCTGGGAAGCAGTGACCACAAAACCATAGAGCACGTCCCTGACATCCTGCTAGCAAGCAGCTCAGTAAAGTAAGGAAGAACAACTCGATACGTAAAAACAGCAGAGGAAAAAATAATGAGCAAAATTATTCATTCATAAAAACTGACTTCTGTACACTGAAACAAAATGACTTTCACACTGAGATTTAGAAAGAAAATGTCAAAAGCGCACTGTCCAGATATGACGACTTCACACTGTGTCAGTAAAAGGGCAGAAGACTGACAGTTTACAGCGCATGTCGGCAATACCACAGATGGCACAATTAAGAATGATTGATGTGGTACCTCACACCATGTCACTTCTGCTGTCATTAACTCTAAATGGCAGAGTAGACTCTGGTAAAGCCCCCATTTTGAAACAACCAAGAAAGAGCAACATTCACAACAACATCACATTCTTTAGCAGGATCCAGCACCAAAGATAAGCGGTGACCGTGAATACAGACAATGAAAAAATGAAGCTATCCAAGCTTCTCTTTATACTAACTCTTTAATGTGGGATAAGTAGAGTATGTTTTACAGTGCATAAATCAAAAGCTTCCTTCATAAAATGAATATTCATAAGTTCTCAAATCAGGTATGTCATACACATTCATCAGACCAGATGGGGTATATCATTTGATATGGCAGTATTTTTGAGAATATTGAGAAAGATTTATTTTATTTATACAAAGAGTTTTATCAGGAGGGCCAACTGAACTAAATTAGCTCATTTCCAGAGGGGGTATAAGGATGTAAAACATTGCAGTCACAAGTAAACAATGTCAGTTGCCATTTGAGGTTATAGGAGTAGGTGTGGAATAGCAACAAATATACTTTGTGCAGAATGCAGTGATGGAAATGGAAGCAATTTACTTTGGGGGGCATCTTTCATATAGAATGGAATGTGACTGACAGTTGTCTGGGGATACATTTCCTCAATATATATTTTGTTTTCACATGTAATGTAGCCTGTTTTATGCATTTAGAGTGATAGATTTTACAGATGAGTAATTGTTTTACATTTTGCTCATGTAACTTATTAAGGCTTTCGATTTTATTCATGGAACTGAGTTTCTTGAGGTCCCTCACATTTCCAACACAGGCAGAATGCCATAGACTCTAGCAAAAATAATTGAAAAGACTCCAGAGCGGCTGAAATCCATTGTGTGTGTGTAATCGTTTATTGATGGCTATTGGCATTTCAAAAAATTAAAATATGACATACATAGCATTCATTATTACAACTCAGTACAATACATTTTCACACATAAAAAAGGCCATCTAAAAACCCATAAGTAAACAATAAATAAAATCTTCATGTAAGTGCATATGCTCTTTGTATCGAAAGGGAAAGAGGGTATTACAGCATTTTATCAGGGACATTACTACCCTCCCTATGCAGGCAGCTTTGACAAATTCCATACATATATTTACCAGAGTAGAGAATGGCATTATATCGTATATAGACAAAATAAATAGATTAAAGCTTAAGGAACCAAATTGTAGCAATGCCCATTTAGCACCTTAAGGTACTAACATGCCTATTTTTCTCTCCCATATTTTAATGATGGTAGTTAAATATAATGCTAGGTCTGTAAGTATTTCAAAGTTTACAGCATTGAATAATGGGTCCAGCATGAACCTATCTGGAATATTTATATATTTATTTAAACGTTTTACCAGGAAGGCATTCTGAGCAGACAACTGCTCAATACCAGATGCGTCCTGGGGCGGGAGAACAATGGGATACAGAACAATAGAATATGCAGTAACAAGAAAGGAAAATGCATACTATAAACCATGGTCTCCTTACCTCCAAGCTTAACCTCCTTGGTTTTCTCAGAAAGTCACAAGCTGGTTCACTAACTATTTTGCCGATCACTCAAAATTCGTGTGTATTGGTCAAACCTGCTCCCCACCCTGCCTGTCTCTGTGGGGGGTCCCTCAAGGCTCAATCCTGGGTCCCCTCCTTTTCTCCTTATTCGTTAATGTGCTTCCCTTTGACTGCCTCAACTGTCACTGTCTCCTGTATGCCGACAATCTTGTCCTCTTCCACAGTGACAAATCCATGGTCACAATCTCCTCAGTTTTCTTGCACAACTATGCTGCGGCCCACAGCTGGTTCTCAAAAAACATCCTCTTAGTAAATCCCAAAAAACCTAAATCCATGCTGTTTGGATCTAAGCCCTTTCTAGCCAAAACCAAAAACCATGCCCCCTTACGCATTCTTACCCCAGACGGCCCAGCTCTGGAGGATGTCAACACCTACAAATACTTAGGAGTACTGCTCGACCCCTCCCTCGCCTTCACTGAGCATGCAAATTCCCTTGTCAGAAGGTTCCATCAAAAGTTAGGTGCCACCTATAGATTCAGGCAATACCTTACCCCTGAAGTCAGACTAGCCATTGTCCAGGGTAATCTTCTCCCTATTCTTGACTACTGCTCCCCTATTTATGCCAGGACCTCAGCTACTGCCATGGCTAAACTCTCCGCTGCCTACAACAGCGCCTGTCACTTTGCTTTATTGGCCCCATTCTCCACCCACCACTGTGCCCTCTATGTTACCCTTGGATGGCTACCGCTACAAGGTCACTTTGACCTAGCCCTCTGCTGCATGGTAGACAATGTCATCCGCACTGCTCCAGAATCCCCCCTAACTGCCCTTCTGAAAACCCAAACACTCCTCCGCAACCTCCGCTGTAATGGTACTCCCCCTCTAGCTGTTCCTAGGGTATCCACCAACATGGGCAGCAGAGCTTGGTCTGCAGCTGCCCCTTTGCAGTGGAACAAACTACCGGCTGAAGTATGTTCCACTGACACACACTCCAGTTTCAAGTCCCGCCTTAAAGTCTGGTTCCTGGCAAACTCATCCTGCCGCTGCTCCCTGGGGTCTGACACCAAACCACACTAGTCAACTCCCCAGCCCAGGGGTTACCCACCTACTCACACTAGTCAATTCTCCTGGCTACAACTGTTAGATTGTATTTTTCACGTAATATTTGACTTCCTTGCCTATACATATTATATATATATATTTTTAACTGAGTATTCTTTGTATTACTTGCTCACTGGACGATGCAGTCACATATTGTACACCGTGCCTACGATTTGTTTGTTTTGTACCAAATCTCCTCATGTCCGATATTGAAACCTTGTATTCACTGTTCTCAAATGGACCTATGCATCAAACCTGTATATTGTGCTTACTATTGTTGCTTGTATCAAACCTGTTTCATGTGTATTACTGTTACCTTGTACTCCACTGTCACCCTGCGCCATGTGTTATGGCCCGGGTCGTGCCTGAAAATGGTCCCTGGGATCAGTGCACCCACCCGGTTATCAAAGTCATAAATAAATAAAGAGTATATGGTAACAAGAAATCAACAGCACACTATAAACAGAGATACAACAGATAGTATGACACAATCAAGAATGCATGGGACAGTCATAAGGCAATTCTAGGGGGTAGGGGTAGGAAGAAGTAGGCTGTTGGTTAACTAGGATCTGCAGTTTATCCATTAGGTAGGGAAATGGGTAGACTGGATGGGCCAAGTGGTCCTTATCTGCTGTCAAATTCTATGTTTCCATGTTTCTACAATGCAGTAGCAAAATTACATTATGATATATTACAATCAAATGTGGTATCAGCAAATCCAATGTAGCACAGTCAGGAGGTTCAACCCGTAGATAGCAGATAGGGATTTACTCAAGTATTTGTTCTTCAGTTTGTCATACCATGCACATCTCAATATTACATGCTTATGGTCGTCAATTTCCTGTATGTTACAGTGGCACAGTATAGATGTAGTTTGTTCTTTATTATAGCTAGCATCTAACACTTTATTTGCAAAACTGAAATCCAGTGATGGCTGGGGGCTGGGGGATGGGAGGGACAGACAAGTGCAGGACAACTAGAATTAACACTCACCAGATAAGTCCCACACTCCAACTGATTTTTTTGTTTTTGGGGGGAAGGGTAATAAGTTAAATAGTTTTGGGGTTGTTATGCAAAGCTGTTTAACAGCTCTCAGTCACTCTTTTAAAGGTCCTTGGTTTATGTTGACTTGCATTATTTAACAACCTCTGGTGGTAGGGGAGGAGTGGTATCTAATGGCATAATTGAAAATGCAGGTTGAAGAGATGACATCTGTAGACTACAGTCCCAGCCCTTCCCCCTTATAAAATTCTGAATCCATTTGCTATACACTTAGCTCGAGATTTGGACCATCCCTATCATCTGAAGCATACAGAATACAGGCACAGTACAGAATGAAGGGCATAGTATTGGGTGACTTAGAAAACCAGTTCCTCACCCTAGGGTCTGTCTTTTTGTTTGGAATTTTTTATGAAATACATTTCTAGTCCTATTTGTCCTCGTTCTGCCTCAAGTGTATTTATCTTCTGATCTGTTTTTTTTTTTTTAGTTAAATATTTTGTTGCACTCTCCCCCCAAAAAATAAATCAAATATACAATACATCATCAGTACAGATGGATTACAAGTAATTAGCACTGGTAAGATACAATTTTCATTGTGCATAGGTGATAGATAATTCACAGAGCCTATATACTGTATTTGTTTACATTTTTCCATTTCCATCAATGTCGAGTTTTGCAAATTACTGTATAGTATTGAAAATAATTACATTAGACTTGAAGCCTATTCTGTAGTGCCATTATTGTCCCACAGATCAGAAAAGGAAAGGGTAAATTGTTTAACCAGGAAAGGCACACTATGCAGAAGCTTGTTTTCAGGTTTGACCAGGGAGCACAAGAAAGTTAAGTGACTTGCTTGGGGTCACAGAATATGCAAGTAGGAGCCGATGGGATTTTAAACCCAGATCTCCAGGTTTGCAGCTCAGTGCCCTTAACCACTATATCATACTGCCTCCAAAGAAGGAGATGCTTTGGAATAATCTTTCTTATATATGAGTTATGGCATCTGTCCTGTGTCTGTAGCTGATGATAGGGAAATAGGAAGGGAGAACAGTCATTATTTACATTAACATCACAGGTGTCTCTAATAGACAAATATTGTTTGAAGGAGTTGACTAAACTTTTTTGCCGTCTTTTGACATCTTTATTACATTAGTTCTCGTCATCTCTGCAGAAGTGTTGCTTGGCTATATATTTTCTTTCTGGATAAGTGAGTGATTAATATGTAATTGGAACTCCTCTGAACTGCTCTAGTATTGTTTTGGAAATAATCTCTTTTTTTAATTGTGAACCTATTTAAATTGTTGCAATAGTAGTAAAGAGCCTGGCACTCTGAATCATAAGGAGATATTGTTTCTAAGCATGAAAGTATATGAAATGCAGCAATGCATCTTGTTAGGAATTTTACATAATATTTAAAATAGAGGCTAAACATTGAACATGGAAGCACAGGATATGGCGGCATATCAAAGTTGAATTGAGACATGCACAACCTACTCCCTGGAATGCCCCTACCCAAAACTCATTTAGATTAAAAAAAAAAATAATTATAACCTCTCAATTGATACAAAGTATTATACTGCAGCAGTACAAATTTAATGCATCTGTCCACTAGAATGAAGATTGTATCATTTAGCTGTCGTAAGTTACAGTATTTGAAGGCTCCATGTAGGTTTTCTAGTGCACTGGATGAAGATCAATGGGACGCAGAGTCATTTTGAATAAAATAGTGATCTGTGTCTATCCGATGTGCATGCTGGTATTTACTGCAAAAGTGGAATGAGCTAGCCAGGTTTAACAATTGTGGATTTTTTTTTAAATTGTTAGAAAATGGTTTCAACAAATAGAGAGATTTGATGTAGCAGCAAAGCTGGGCAATTATTTTTTATTAGTGACCAGTAAAAATCAAGTCCCAGACCATGGCAACAGGGCTACCACATCACCCAATCAGACCAGTGAGCTAAATGAAAACATTCCTTCTGTCAGACACTGTAAACAGCGCACAGCGCTGATTTTCTCACTCGCCTCACAAGCCTTCACTGAGGAACATAAATGACAGTGCCAAATTCAAACATACCTGCTGTAAACTTCAAAATGATGGCAGACGAAGATCTCGAGGCATTATTTCAGTCAGCATCTGAGGAGGAGGAGCAGTCGGAAAATGACGAAAACCTGATGACAAGGGAACAAATGTCAGTGAGTAAAATAAAACGGCACATTTCAGTCAGTACCACACAGCTGACAGAAATCGAAGTTAACGGTGAAGAAATAAATACCAGAAAAAAACAACCTGGGCAGTCTCAGTACTGCATGACTGAGCAAAAGAAAGTGGCATCAACATCAATTGGAAAACTGACAGCCCGACAACAATGAACAACACCTTCCGTAGCTTCTTTGTAGAAATAAGAAAGTCAAGTGGCTAGCAGTACTTGGTTGCTGGGTACTGTGCTCTATGAGGAGGGCTCAACAGACATCTAAACAGTCCGGCCATCTGCCGCAACATTAACATAACAAGAGACCCACTTTTCAAAAGCAGCAATAATGTCTTTAAAAGTATCCTAAAGCAGTACCGTAAAGAAGAAAAAAGACCAGGCAGCACACCACCCATCGATCTCTGAGAGTGACCTAGCAAAACTACAGAAATCACCTGCATTGTCTGTAGACACTGCGCCGGGCTTGCTCAACCGTGTGTGGTTTGAAATCCAACTGCACCTAGCCCGACGTGGCCGAGAAGGACTCCGAGAGCTCACACCATCTTCCTTTCAACTACACAAAGATGAACATAATCAAGAATTCCTCACCTTGGCTTTCAACCCTGATACCAAAAACCACAAAGATCCCCTAGAAACAAACAAAGAGTTACAGAGAGGCTGCATGTATGCTGACACTGGCAAGCTGAATGCCCTGTCGCAGCATTCAAAAATTACATAAGTAAGCTGCCAGACAGTCCCAAAACACTGTACCTTCACCCAAGATGTGCTCCACAAGAGATTCTAAACAGCCAGGCAACATGGTACATGCAAGAACCGCTCTATAAAAACTACCTTGGGGAAATGATGAAAAAATTAAGTAAAGTAGCTAACCTGAGCCATGTGTACACAAACCACAGCATTCATAGCTGTGCTGTTCAACTGTTATTCAATGCTGGCCTAGTATCTTATGAAATTATGATGATAACGGGTCACAGATGTGAAGCAAGCCTGAAATCTTATTGAAGGCTGAAGCAAGAAGACAGGAAGAACTGGAGTGACCTTGTCTCTGGAAAAACTGCAACCACCAGCAGAAGCAACCAAGAGAGCACCAGCAAAGAGCAACCAAATGAACCATAGCCATCTAGTGGAACAACCACAATACAGAGCTCCTTCAACTTAATGAACTGCACATTCTCGTGTCCAGTTAATTTCATTGAGAACAAAAAGTAAAGCATCCAAAAAGTGCTGCAATTTCTTCTTTCTAAGCATTTTAAAAAAGTTTTAAACACTTTTATTTTAAAATTAAAACTTTAAACAGTTGAAAACAGTTTTGCTCTTTTCCCCACACCCTCCCAAGAAGGGACTACTTTTCCTCAGACAAAATTTATTGAAAAAAAATAAAACTTAACACTTAAAAACAAGGATTTTTTTGTCTGAGTATTTACTAAAATAGACAGAAGCCATTTTCTAAGTGCAATAATACCCTCCAGGGTGGGCATTATTGGGAAATACCAGAACTTCCAGGGACTATAAGGCCCTCTGCCTGCGGTGTTGAGCCTCATTACACCCCTGGGCGGTCTGGTATTTCCCAGTAATGCCCACCCTGTTGGGTATTATTGCTTACTTAGAGTATGTGCTGATATACAATACTTTTGTGAACAATCATGTTTTTTACAGACAGGTCTCAGGTACTGTCATGGGACCAACTAGTGCTCCATCAGTAACAAATTTATATGTGGGGTGGTGGGAAAAAGATTTTGCTCTGAATGATTTTAAAAATCCATTGTTTTCTAAAATCCTAATGTGGAAGTGTTACATTGACGATATATTTGTATTATGAGATCATACTGTTACTGAGCTACAGGAATTTGTTGACTTCTTACATTCTACGGATGGGAATTTGAGATTCACTTATACATGCCATCAGGACAAAGTTCCCTATTTAGATCTGATGGTTTCTAAAACACCAGAGGGCAGTATTGACACAGAAACATACTGGGAAACCAGTGGCTGGCAACACAACACTGATAGTGTTGAGTTGCCATCCTGCTCATGTTATCAATAATATTTCTAGAGGGGAATTTTTACAAATGAAACATAATTGTAGCACAGAAGGAAGTTATGCTAAGGGAGCTGATGATTTACAGTATAGGTTTTTGCAGGGGAGGATATAGCAGGAGAAAAATCCAACAAGCTAGAGATTCTGTGGAGACAGTGAACAGGAAGTCTCTTTTAGATAATAGAGAAACAAGGGAGGAGCAGAGGGGACTAACAGAATAAATATAGTTACTACCTACACAACACACTCCGGTCTGGCTTCAGCTATTATAAACAGACATTGGAATATTTTGGCTGCAGAGCCAAATCTAAAAGAGGTAGCAACAGAAAGACAGAGGTTTGCATACAGGAAAGCAGCTAGTCTAAAGGATATGTTAGCCCACAGCCATTTTCAAGACAGCAACATCTGACCATGCTCAAAGGTTGCTATAAGTGTAGCAATTGCATTTATTGTAGGTATATTCAGACTGGAATCAATGTTGGCATTATTAGTATGGACAAATTCTATGTGATCAGACAAGTGACAATGTGCAAGCGGCGTAATATACCGCACCACTTGCACAAGCAATGCTTCCTACATGGGAAAAACTACAGAATGTTTTAAAGTAAGGCTGGGGGAATACCAGAGAGCCATTGAGAGAGCGGATACAACATATGCTACTGCTCAACAAGTTGCTAACACTAGAGATGGTTTGAAACACAAGTTTTCATATATGGCCATCAACAAAGTAAGTGTAAACCCCAGAGGGGGTAATTACAGCAATTTGGTTTTAAAAAGAGAGACATTTTGGATTATTAAACTAAGGGCAAATAAATATCCAGGTTTAAATGTGGGCTTTGAGATTAAGCCATACCTTGAAGAGAGATAATAAAGTTATGGTATCCCTTGAATGTGCCCTTCCCCCACACCTTTCCTATTATTCACTGCTATATCTGTTTACTGTCTTATTTATTTTTTAGCTCTGTTTCTTGTATTAGGTTTGAAAACAATTTTATAAATCTTTTTTTGTATTATCTGTCATATGAAGATGTATTTATTATCTGATAATATTATCTAATAATATAGTTTTCTTTTGAATGTCTCTTCACCACGGTTGTTATCATATAAATGTGTATGTGTTATAATCTATTTGATATTAATCAGTTTAGCTTTGAGTTAGCCAGTTTGATTGAATAAGTAATGTCCTCATGACATCAATGGTCACTGATTATAAATATGTTCAGCTTTTTATTCAAAAATAGCCTTTGAGAAAGGGCCCAGTATGTGACCTGAAAAGCATCAGGCGGGTGTGTTTTAAAATTAAATAAATTATTTTTTTAAATTTGATTATGGTGTCAACAACTAATGTGGTGGTGAGTGCCCAAGTTTTTCTTGTGTTCATGTTGATTTCACTTGAGAGCACCACAGCCGTGTGTGCACTCTGTTTGTTGCTGTTGGATCATATGCTGTAATTAAGTCAATTTATGTAGTTGCTGTCTGAACTTCCTGAATTTATTTTATTTTGAGGCCACCTGCTGCTTAGCCATGAAATGTAAAAAGTCCCTAAGGCATAATTTACAGTCCTCCCACCAAGAAGACAATGAGTCATATAGGCAGATAACAAATGTTCTGTCCTGCATAGTTATCTTAAGGTCCTGCAATACTGCAGCATCTTCCAATAAGCTAGCATTCCTTCTCCATTGACCTGGACCAATTGTGTGTTCACTATCAGTAGATAACTGCATGCAAATCATACAGTGGTTGATGGATTCTATGGGAACCACTTGGGGTCTTGAGAGGGGTATGCATGGTGAAACAAACCAAAAATCTATACATGATGATAGAAACTCTAGTGAAATGTATGTGCAGGTTTTGAAGTGATAGATGCATGGTCATCCATCAAGTTGGCTAGTGACAAAACTGTTTTCAGAAATGAAGCATCACGGTACATTTTGTTGGTATTAGGGCTCTTATCTGTTGCCAGTAGCCTAATACTAAAATCTCCATGTAGCAACACAGTGCTAGCAATATGAAGATAAAGCTATTCCTGTTTCAAGAGATCAATACAGGAAACCTTTGTTTGAGGGGCATACACATTTAATAGCCAAAAGGTCTGTGAATGATGGGAAACATCTAATAGTAAAGCACGGACTGGGACAATATCCACTATCTTAGTAACCTGTATGTCAAGAGATTTAAAACAGAGTCCCAGACCACTAGAATGTTCCTCCTCGATGGACCACTTAGGAATCACCCCATGTCCAACCCTCATGTGCTTTCTGCACTTCAGCCAAAGTATTTAAATGAGTATCCTGGAAGAAATAAATACCTGTCTAAACTGTTCTAGTGCAGCAAAAGTGGTTAAACACTTCACATCAGACTTCAAACTGGTCACGTTTAATATTGCAGCTGTTTTTGTGACTTATGTTTTCAAAGTTTGTTAGGCGGCCTTCTGCTTTGATGCTGCTCTAGTTGCCTGTTTCTTTTTCTTTGTAGAAACTATGGAACAGCTAGCATCATCCAGTTCAGAGCTAGCATCTTTCTGGGAAGAAGAGGCAAAAAGATCAAAGTTGTCCTCCTCCATCAGCTCCTCCCAGTTCTGTAGAGTAGAACATCTATTCTCCAGATGCTGTGGAGATGTAGGCTCTGCCTGCTTTCTTGGTGGGCATCCATGCTTCCCCTTTCTGACTGAATGAAAAACATCTGGGTCTGTGGGGAGGGGGAGGGGGAGGCATTTCAGTAAATAAGAGGCTCATAGACTGTGATGGGTCAGCAGGGATCATGGGTTGAGCAGATGTGGCATTTTCTGGAACAACTGTTTTGGGGGTCGAGGCTCCATCAGGTGTAGGTGGGGGACAGGAGGGAGGTATGACAGTAAATTCCTGCGTATGGACAGAATGGTGAGATCTGAAAGGCTTGATCACTTTATGAATGTAATAGTCCTGCTCACCAAAATCTGAGGTGCTGTGAGCATCCCAGGGACAGGAACGATAAGTGTGGAATCACACAAATTATATTTAGGAGTGCAGGTCCAAAGAGTGCTATTGTGACCTAAAGTGTCACACAAGGTACATTTTTGTTTGTCGTATGCTTGATTCAGATGAGTAAGGGAGCCACAGTGATAACACATTTTGGGCTGTCTAGGGTAGAACAAGATGCCCCTGTCTCACCTGAAGAGGAAACAATTGGGAAGATGTAAAATCCCAGAATCATCTTGCCAGAATTGGACACAAAACTTAAAACCACCAGTCCAGAAACCTTCTTCAATAATGGGATGCTGGTTATCCTGCACTTCACACTGCTGTTTCAAGCAATATACATTACAATACAATGCTGTTCACATTCACACCTTCATTGCAAAAAAAGAACTGTCACTGTTTAAAAGTAGGCTTCATAAGAGGGATAGCCAAAAAAGGCATCCATAAGGAAGTGTCCTTGATTTTAGGGCAAACATTCCAGAATTCATCCAGCAGAGCATTCAATAAGAATCTAATGTCAAAATTGGAATCACCTGGGGCACGGATGAAGGCATACATATCCGATGGGGAAAATTCAAAACAGGTTTTTAATCAGCTCCCTGCCCATATACTGTCGATCTGCATATATTTCCAGCCCCCCTTTATACTGTAAACATACAGCATTCCACTCAACAGGCTAATGAAATAAGCTAACATAACTCACAGTCTTCAGGGTTTCCTGCTGTTCTGAAGTTCAAGAAATGCTTGACTGTGTCGTGGGAGTAGTACAGGGAAGAGAAAGAGCTAACTCCTGTGTAGTAGACATAACCGGATCAGAACCAATGGTATCTGCAGCCTGGTGCATATCACTAGAGCTCTCTCCTGAATGAAACTCTAGCAAACCATTCATTGAGCTTCCAGGATGCTGTGCAGCCAGGCAACAGCAGCAGCTGGCATCAGTTTGGTCTGTTTTGACTGGGCTGGTAGTGACGGAGTATCATCTGTGGTAGTCTGAGGAAACGGTGACAAGACATTTCCTGCTATGGGGATATTTGTATTAGGTATCCAGTTACCCTCTGACATTAGAATCCACCCAGCACTCCTGAAGGCCATCTCTGGTGACCAAGGTTGCTCTGTTTAAGTTGAAGGTTTGGTTCCAGGACTAGGCTTGTCTGGTTCAGCAAAACAGTCATGTTCAGGCAAGTGCATCTGGAATGTTTTGCCTGATGTAACAGTGGGGCTAACAGGCAATCATTTCCTCTTTTTGTCTTTCTCCAGTTTTTTTGTCTTTTCAGATGCATTAAGTTGTTCGGTATCAGACATCACAGAAATAAGTTGTTGTTTCCTGTCCTCCAATTCTTGTTGTAAACATAGTTCTTCTTCCATTATATCTGCATCTGCGATGTCACTAAATCCAGAATTCAAAACTTGGGCCATCAATTCAGCTCACTCTGAATCTCCACCAAGCATACTCCTACTTCTCCATCAGTGTTCAGCAGACTGGAATCCTCCATTCTGCTCTCAGGAAGTGAACACTACCTGCACCAGAGT
This sequence comes from Neoceratodus forsteri, assembly GCA_016271365.2. Classification (NCBI taxonomy): domain Eukaryota; kingdom Metazoa; phylum Chordata; order Ceratodontiformes; family Ceratodontidae; genus Neoceratodus; species Neoceratodus forsteri. Next base: position 249,627,761 of record CM057455.1, read on the forward strand.
AGGGGGATTTGTTTGTTTATTGAGAAATCACACAAAACAACATAATAAAAAAGAGAATAAAATACAATACATATCAAATTATTTCTCCACATACATAATACATAGCATCAGCTCTAAATACCATTCTCTAGATACCTGTTAATGTACTAAACAGAATACTAGTAAAAGCAAACAGAAAAACAAGGAACGAACATAGGCAAACTAAATGACAGAAACTAGCACCTATGAGATACTACCCAGAACTCTACTTTCCCCTAATACGAAAAGAAAAGAATGCAAATAACGCATATAAGTTACAGGGACATCTGAGTCCATAATCCATAGTAAGTTACACCAAACTTTGTTTAAATATTCCTTCTGAATTTGTTTAGCTTCCAAAAAGTAGCTAATTTTTAAGTTGTGTGTTATTTTTGTCACCAATTCTACATGGGCAATCTCATTCTGTTTGTAAAGTATATAAACAGTGTATTCCAAATGTACCATTTAATAGCAGAGAAAAGGTGGACTTCTCCCAGATTAGCCAACATCTTTCCAAATCATCATGAATTAAGAAGAAGAAGAATCAGCATTTATATAGCACTTTTCATACATCTCAAAGCACTTTACAAGCAATGCTAGACTGGTAGTGAAGTGACTGAATGTGTGGTGGCAGCCATATCACACATCATCACCCACACACAGCCTGGATAATTGCATGAACCAGTTTATGGGAAGGGGAATGTTGGCCAGTACACCGGGAATTTTCCCTACTCTTTGCGAAGAGTGCCCTGGGTTCTTTTACTTCCACCTGGACACCCACGAGGACAACACCAGGATGGGCAGAAGGGACCTCGGTTTAACGTCTCATCCAAAGGATGGCACACCCCAGCAGTACAGCACTCCCCAATACTGCACTCAGATATCAGCGATTTTTAGGTGCAAGTCCAATCCCAGTGTTGACAAGAACCCACAACCTTCTGGTCCAGAGGCGGATGTGCTACCAACTGAGCCACGCTGACACTTAAAGCTTTATATGTCATAGAAGTGAAACATGGAACATTCCATTGAACATCTAAAAAATTCCAGAATCCTGCAATGTAGCTACAGGAGAAAAATAAATGCCCCATGGTCTCAAGTTGCTGTTAGCAATCAGGTCTGGAACTCTGCCTTTCTGAGAGTTGTTCATGCTTTTGATTAGATTTGACATTTAGCCTTTCATGACAACAGAGCCAATGTACATCTTTCATTTTTTCAGGAATTTGTTTATTATTTATTTATTTATTGAAAACATTTCACCAGGAAGGGTACATTGAACAACAAGTTGCTCGTCTCAGTGCATCATGGGGGAAAGGGACATGGGTGAGTACATAAATACATGCATCGAGTAATAGAAGCATAGAGCAAACACATTTACAGTTTACAGCTAGTGAAATACCAATAATAATTATTTGCAACATAAGAAAGTGTACATTCGGCTGGGCATTACAGCAATAGAGGCAGAGGCCACTAACAACCTAAAAGAACAAATGTGATTAAGTGCTGTGCAAATGCAACACTGTAAGGTAAGGTTTGGGATGATCCCAAAAGTAATTAGTAGCAAGAACAATTGACAGAAAGGAAATTGTACAGTGCTGAGGTAAGGGAGGAAAGAGAAGAAGAGTGGAAGAACTGTTGCAGAAATGAGTTCCAAAGTTTAGGGAAGCTAACAGAATCTAATAGACATGGAAGTAAGGCATTGGGGTAAAGTGGAAATAATAGCTCAACTTGAAAGCTTACCTCTAAAATATGTTTATATAGTAGTTTTCAAGCCTTCAAAAAAAAAATCTGGCTTATCTGCCATGTTCTTAGTTTAACAAATACTTCCTTTCAATATGGAGATTTTTGCTGTGAAGTGCGTACAATCTCCATATACCTCCTGTCCTAGCAGCAAACCTGGGTGAACAAGAGGCTTGAAGAACAGGGGTCCATTTTCTATCTGGGACAAACAATACAGGTATTAGATTGGTTATTAGGAAGACACTATAATAAAAAACTAATGGATTTATCATATTTAGATCTCCCTTTTGTAATCCTCAAACAAATAGATTCTGCCCTTGATCGGGCATCCTGCAGTTTACCCTATCAGCCGCCGGCCAAACTCTACTCTTGGCCCACATCAAATAAACAGATTCTGCCCTTGATCAGGCATCCTGCAGCTACAATTTACTCTAGCAGCCTCCGGCTATACTTCACTCCTGGCCCACCTCAAACAATCAGATTCTGTCTTGATCAGGAATTCTGTGACTGCTACTTATCCTAGCAACTGCCAACCACACTCCACTCCTGGCCCACCTCAACAAACAGATTCTACCCTTGATCAGGCATCATGTGACTTACTCTAGTAGCTGCCAGCCATGCTCCACTCCTGACCCACCTAAAACAAACAGGTACAACTGCTGCTACTTCTCTACTCTGCTTGGATCACAAGCTGTGATTCCTATAGGCTATCCCCTCTCCATGCAAAGGCTGCCATTGGCTGCAGAACCTTTTATCAACCCTGCCATTGGTTCTGACTTGACCAAGCTTTTTTTTTTGTAATTATTTTTCTCCTGCACTGGCTGCCCCCTTCAGCCTGACCGCCCCCCCAGTCCTGACATCCTGGAATTACTGGGACTTACCTTAAGCCTGGATTGGGAGCAGAGCTTACAGAGGGTTGGGCATCATCCTGCCTTCTGATCCATGTTTTTCCATTTTTCTGAGGTCCTCACACTTTCCCCTGGGGCTCAAGGAGTAGATACACATGTGTGTGGAGGTACGCATGTGTACTACAGCTCCAATGACAGACCCATCTGCCCACCCAAGAGCCAAGGGATACCACCTTCCCTCCCCAGAGAGGAGAGCCACCTTTCAGCAGCTCCATCCAGCTCTGCACTCTCCCCCCGCTGACCTCTGATGGCCCAAGCTCATTCCCGAACACAGTTCGTTGGTGTGGCACGAGGTAGAGTGTCCAGCTGTCCAAGCTTTTTAATTTATTTTAGAGCATCTCTTACCTGACTTTATTCAGTATTGGTTGAGAAATCTTGAATTTATTTTATTTGTTTATATATTTATTGAATTTTTGTAACCAGGTGAGCACACTGAGACAAGACAGTCTCTTTTTCAAGGGCGATCTGGGAAGTGCAGTAAATTGACAGTGCCATGCATTGAAAACAATACTTTCACTAAAACACTAAGGCCCAGATATTCAGAAGGGTTGCACATGGCGCAACACTGTTGCACCACGTGCAACCCACTGATGACCCCAGTGCGATATTCAAACGTGCATTGTGCCTGGCACAAATCCAGATGCTCTGGAGCACATCAGTAATGTATGCGGTGCAGGTGGGGGGGGTGTGCCCATGCATACTCCGCATATCCCGATATTCAGCTTGGGATGTGCTGAGCCCATGCATGCACAACCCCTACTTGAACTGCACACAGGTGAGCCAAAAAAAAAGGAACAATGGCAGGCCACCCACAGGTGAGCTGCCGTATTGCAGGGTGCAACATGGCAGCTACCACCTGTGGGTGGCCACCCGAGCTCCAGCTGCACCTTCGTTGCTGCAACCCCCATGCCTGATTGTGGGCATACGAGGAAGAATAGAAATGTCCAATCTCCCTGGTGGTCCAGTGGACTGCTCACAGCCTGATTGTGGCATATGTTAAAATAAAAGTAACGTCCAATATCCCTGGTGGTTCAGTAGACCACTTGCAGCATGATCGCAGCTGTCAGCAAACCATTAATGCCACAGAAACCCAACTCTGGTGGTCTAGCAGTACCCCCCTCACCACCCGCCCACTGAGCCCCACCACCCTGCTCCCCACCAGTCAGCAGCGGGTGGCAGCTCCCCCCTCACTTGCCGCCCCACTGCCCGCTGACTGACACCGTATGGTAGGGCTGTATGCCATTGGTCCACAGCGTGAGCCAATGGGCATGCAGCCCATACCGTACTACACATAGATCAATAAGACATGTGCTCTGTTAAGTAGAAAATGTACACAGATTAACCTCTAGTACTTTCTTTGTATGCAGTAATATACGAAATGCAGTATAGATATAAGTACTGTGACATTATATATAATAAAATACACAACACAGTTAGATAAGGTTTAAAAAACATTTATTGCCAAATTAATTGTTGATTAAAAAGGCCAAATTAAAATGCAAATTGCTACACAAAATCAGTCTCACATTACACTATCTAAAAAAAATAAAGTATTGCATCAATGTAAAAAAATACATGTTAAACAGTATGATAGCTACTTGATGAGGAAGTTGTGACAGTAGCACAGACCACATGAACACAACTGCCACTATAATCTCTGCACACTGCTTAGCATGTATCAAACAGTGATGATGTTATTGTCATTGTGTGACTGACAGTGTGAATGTTCCTGGGGTGGGCGAAAAACCATATGCCAACTGTTTAAAGAATAACACCAGAAACGCATTCTTGTATCTAAAAAAAGTTACTTATGAAAACTATTTAGATACATTTAATTTCAATATATTTATGTGTACACATACGCATATATATACACATACATATATATGTAAAGACATATAGATACATAGATGCATTTGGAAAATTCCCACCTGATGCCCAAATTGAGGTGATCAAGAAGTATTATCAGGAACATAAAAACCAGTTGTTATCAGTGCAAGTGTCTGATTTACAATAGTGTTCAATTGTAAACATGTATTTAATTTATCTTCTTACACAAAATAAAATTAAATGTCATATGTTAATAGCTACTATATAGCTTGCTAAATATCATAAAAGCTGTAATCAACAGTCACAGTGAAGTCACTAAGTATCTATGTCACTAAAAACTGCAATAGATATAAGTTAATAATAAGTAATGGTTGCACAAAATACTACGAATTGTAAAAATTATAATCTGTTATTGACAACATGGCACCTCTTGTTAATAAAGAAAGATTTACCACAACACTATTTATTACTGCTAATGATACCTATATGAAGCTCCCCCCAAATTAGAAAAATTGTGCTAAATATCTACGTAATATTAAGTAATCATATTAAGAATATGTTGAAATACTTGCCAATGAAATAGCGTAAAAGAGCAAAATGTTTATCGTTGTTTAATACATTCAGTTCAATAGCAATAAAGACAACTGCTGAAAAGCTAATACTACTGACTTATACAACATTATCTATTAATTATCATACATACATATATACAACACAGATGTACAAAAAGAAAACAGACATAGCAGTACACTGTTGTGATAAAATATGAATGTATAAAGTCAAGCTGCAAAGGAACAATTAAGACAAGCCATGCATGATAATACTTAACATGTAACAGAGTGATGCCTATATCAGAGTGTGACAGTCTTAAGTGCCGGTCAGCACATAACATAGAAAACAGTGTGCAAATGTGTGAATCACAGAAGTGGCACAAACAAATGAAGGATATCTTTTACTCATAAAAGATCCAAATAATATCATAACACAGTACAATCGTGTAAAAATAGATGCAAAACACAGTTTTTTCCACGCACATGGACAAGTATCGCACCTAACTAGAGGTTCACAGTTGGCAAGTGTGCCAAGTAGCACTTGTGATGTCTGCATAGGAGTTACTCAGAAGAAAAGACAATGACAGAACATGAGGACCAGATAGTCATATCTGTTTTGCCATTCTTTCTTACACATCTAACTGTGGTTTCTTTAGTGACTGTAAACACAGTTGGCACCAATTGAAGACCACTGCAATTATATTCACTTTATCACTGATTAACCCAACTATCTTAGATGTAAGAGTGAATAAACATATGCATGTAAACCATGCAATGGCCTGTCAGTGTAATATTGGATGTAGATTTGCAGAAGAAAGAATAGGATTACGTTCTCAGAAGTCACTGTGTAACAAAATGGATAGCAAGTTATGTCACATGTTGTGTGACTATTCTTCTGATTGATGAAGATTGTCATAGTTCTTCAATATCAGCACATATGTATTTTTAAGTATCACGGTAGCCTCTGCTTAAAACTGCTTGTGGAGTTGTTGCATTCAACCCACCCAGTTCTGTACCTCAAGAAAGTAATATAATGTCCAGAATGTACAGACTGGCTGTGGTGGTAGATCACATCATGGGTGTCAAACACTGTTTGGTTAAATACAACTCTACCATCTGTGAAATCTGTGATAGGTGTGTCAACTCTGAGCCCATGAGAGTCAAACCTATGCAATACAAGCATAAGATATTGAGATGAAGTCCTCAGATGTATAGACTTAGTACATGTCCCTCCACACCTAACACATAGGTGACCACTTTCTGAATTTGTGAACAGCTGTCAGAACTTGACACTTTGAGAGTGAGGCACAAACAAAGAAACCCAAAGCAGTGTTTTATAATAATAATAATAATAATAATAATAATACATTTTATTTTTAAAGCACCTTTCAAATTTTCAAGGCGCTGTACAAAACACATAATAAAAATCAGACATTGTAATTCAGTATAAAACACAGATAAAAACTACAGTTTCATCAACAACTTATGCAGGATACTATAAGAAGGCAATTTGATAGAGATGGGTTTTTAAACCCCTCTTAAATTCCTCCACGGAGGTGCACTACCATAACTGATGGGGTAGAGAGTTCCAAAGAGTGGGAGCAGCATAGGAAAAAGCTCTGCAGCTAGAATAATTTAGACTCACTCTTGGAATCTCTAGCAACCCCTCGTCGGCCGAGCAGAGCGATTGGCCAGGGCAGTAGAGGACTAGAAGATCTTTCAGATAGGCTGGACCCTGGTCATGTAGGGCTTTGAAAGTCAATAAACAGACTTTAAAGGTGATCCGCTACCGAACAGGAAGCCAGTGCAGTTCGCGCAGCACCAGGGTAATATGACAAGACCTACTGGTCCCAGTCAAACCTGGGCTGCTGCATTCTGCACTAGCTGAAGGTGGTGGATTTCAACCCCAGAAAGCCCAAAATACAGGGAGTTGCAGTAGTCCAAACGTGAGGACACAAAGGCATGGACCAACATAGGTAACATGTCAGACGGAACAAGGTGTTTCACTCTAGTGATATTCCTAAGGTGGTAAAAGGAAGTCTTGATGACTGCTGACACCTGTGACTGCAGTGTCAGCCTGTCATCCAAGATAAGCCCTAGGTTACGCACCCATTCAGAGATCAGAAGTGACACACCCCCAAGAAAAATTCCTGAGGGTGCACCAACATGCGACCCCTCTATCTGACAGCCCGGGTCCACTACCAAAACCTCTGTCTTTTCTGAGTTCAACTTCAGCCAACTAGAGTCCATCCAGCCCTGGATTTCTTTCAGACAGTTGTTAAGCACCAAGAGAGTGCCATCCTGGTCAGGAGCAAAAGACAGGTATAGCTGGATATCATCTCCATAGCAATGAAACCTCAGCTTATACCATTTTATAATGTCTCCGAGGGGCAGCATATACACCGCAAACAATATGGGAGATAGCACAGAACCCTGAGGCATCCCACACAACAAAGATGTTGGGCCAGAGGAAAAAAGCCCTGACACAACTCTTTGTGATCTCCCAGTGAGGAATGAGGTGAACCATCAAAGGACGATTCCCGATATTCCACAAATCTGCCTCAGGAATGCTAACTGCTCTGAATGAATTGCTCTGAATGATCACATGACAGACATACATATCTGGTAACACAGGAGACAGTATAGTACTGTTTCATTGGTATCCCCTCTTCATCCAAACTGTTTATGATAGCCATCATAAACTCGGTGCTGTCCTGCTGCATGTTAGCAGCAAATGTACTGTGCCCATCATACGTACCTATGACCTGCCGTAGAGGTGTCAGTGACTACACTGTCTAACTGCTCAGAAGCCACATTAAAAACTTCCTTCAATGCCTTTGACAAGGCAGTGTCTTGGGAAGTTGATATTGCCTGCACAAAGTGTGGCATGTGGAGAAATGCTTGCATAGCTGAATTAGCATAGCAGTTAACTCCAACACTGTTATCAAACACTGGAACAACAGCCATACCAAGTGACTTCTTACAAGCTGGTGATGTTGCATCTGTATTTGACATACTGACCTTGTTTGTAGTGTGCGTAGTTAATTCAGTAGTAGCAGCTTGTTTCCTCTTGTTGCCAGCTGAAGCTGTGACTGTGGCATGTGAGACAACCACATACATAGGTAATGGTATGAGAGACATCTGTGGCTGGCACAGAGTACGTAATCTGTTGTACTCAACAATACATCGTTTGTCAGTGCGTATCTTCTGTGGTGCAAGTGTGATGATGTGCAACCCAGAAAGACTGTGAACGCATGAAAGCATGACATAGCTCATGTCATCCTTGATAATGTCTATGCCTATGTCCGCCATCACTGAATCCAAACTCAAACCCTGTGACTTGTGAATGGAAACAGCATATGCAACACATATTGGAAACTGTTTTCTGTTGACATATATATCCTTAAATAGCTGGAACTTAACACAGCTCCAATCAATCTACACAGACTTTTGCATGTTGTCAAAGTGAACTAGCGCCTCGATAAACGTCTTCTGAACATTGTATACAAAGTCGATAATGTGACCCGTGAAACCATTTACCATGACACATTCAATATCAAGATTGCGACATAGCATGACACACATATTCCTACAAACTGTAAGAACAGCTTCTAGGCCAACTGTACGTGACACATCTGACTAGAGTTCAGACAGTCATTCAGTCATCTTTGCTACCAGCTTCTGACTTAGAATAACACCATCAACTATATCAACAGCATGCAGTGTGAGAATTTCTTGATTCTCTCTCTGCAACATAACACTGTTGAATTCAACACATTTCTTAAGTCGTGGCATAAGACACACAATTTGTGTGCCCTTGGAGTACACATCACTGAAAACATTGCATGCTGTATGGACGGATGTAGTATCCATAGTGATTCTTCGGTCATGTAACATCTAAAGATGTTGTGATGACAAAGAACCTGTAAGAGCTTGATCTAACAGTGCCTTGTAAGCCAGATCACCACTCTGCCACATGTTCTCACACAATTCGACATAGGTAAATAACTCCGACAGATTACAACCTCCAATGCAACCCAGTGTATTGTTAACCTGCTTGACAGACAGAGCTGCAAAGACATGTTCCGCATTAAATGGTGCAAGTTGTAAAAGGTGTCCAAATACAACAATGCTTTTACCACCAAATGCATCTCCATAGTCAATGCCCCAAATCTCCTGTAGATGAAGGTGTATACAGGCAAGCATCACATTAGAGACCATGCTAATCTCATCAATGATTAGTAACTTAATTTTAGTGAACATAGAATGAAGCTGAGATGCAACCTCAAATGACAGCTTATGATACTCTCCTGCTTTACCATGCTCCACTGGCAACATGAAGAGAAGGTGTAGTGTAACTCCACCAATGTTGTATGCAGCCAGTCCAGTGGGAGCACTAACAGCAACAGACATTGATGAGTCTGTCAGTTTCCGTATTTCAGCTGTAATAGCCTCTATAAGGAAACTCTTACCTGTACCTGCTGAGCCACTAACAAACATTAGTAGTGGCTTGTGCTCATGACAGTCACATTTCTTCTGTTCATGTAGTATCCCATGATGAACAGCATCAGTAACTGCAGAGTGCATCACACATTGTTGGTCATTGAGTCTGTCTCTCAATTCTGCTGCATCAACAGTGCAGTGTGTGCCATGTTCCATAGCACTCTCCACTTCCGACATGAGTACAGTAGTAGCCATAGACATTGCCAGCTATTTCCCAAAATTTATGTGATATTTCTAGAGAAATCTTCTGCATTCTGCATTACCACAGTAGGCATAGCACAGAGAAACTCTTTAGAAATTTCGCAAAATATCTGGAAATAGCTGGCAATGTCTGTGGCTACTACTGTTCTTCTGGAGCATTTGGAGGCAGAGGCACTATAAGTATACCTTCTCTTTCCAGATCAAGGTTGTCCTGTGAACTAACAGGGGTGTCCTCTTCAAGTTGTTTCTGTGCCTTTTCAAGCTGTTCCTTCTCAGCATCCAGTCTCTGTATGTCTGTCTCAGAGTACTGAGTTTTGAATGTGTCATAACTGTGATTGAATTGCTCCACAAATGTATCACAGTCACCTTTCAATTCAGACTCATTCCTCCAGGGTTTAAATAAGAATAGTAGAGCAAAGTACTAATGCTCTCTGCTCTCAGATGTGCCTAGATGTAACTTGCAATGGTCAATGAGCCAAGGCTTATGTCTCTTTACGAGACAGCCATCCACTCCTCTGACCTTGCAAATTTTGCTTGTGCAATCAGGTGAGACTTCTGTCTTGTAGTCGTACAATTTAGCCACCTCAAATAGACACATATCATCCATGTCACTGTGTCTACTGGGGTAGTACGTGTCAACCAGATTATTCTTCAATATCTGCTTTGAAAAAGGTCTGTTGTGAGCCAGTTCCTCAATGTCAGCTTGAGGTATAAGCACATGTTTGTGTTTCTCTTTGTAGTTAACACTGAGAAAGCACACAGCATCAGATTTGCCGTACAAATGTGTACCAATCAAATGATTGCCAGCCTCATATGTACCACATTCTCTGTGTGACAGGGTATTCAATCCAAGTGACCACAACTGAGATGTCAGTGACTTGCTCAAACTGGCAATATGTTCCCAAAGACCTTGCAAGCTAGTCTGTTCATGTTTGGAGATGTACGAAGTGATGTACCGAACCAGAGCCAATGAGTTGTCAGCCACAAACTGAACATCTATGTTTGCTTGCCACATTAGAAGAGTGGGGTTGTAGTCATTGATGTATACCTCCTTCTTCTCCCTGGGTAACTCATATACCCTCTTGGTCGATTTTGCCTTCAAGTGGTGTCACATTGTGAAAACAGTTCATTCATGCGACTGTTCTGACAGACATGTCTGGGAAATCTGAAGTGACATCTTGTGTACCAATCAGATTTATTCTTCACTACCTGGCAGCAGTATTTCACACAAATATGATGTTGGAACTTCTGCACCACTTCCACAGCATAGTACTGTCATGCTTGTCCAGTATGCAGCAAGTAATGTATCACTTTGTGAATGCTAGCACTTATGCTGCTTCACGTTCACCTATGCATGGTGCGTCCTTTATCCACAGTAACATATGAATATGAGGAGTGCCTCGTGCCTGATATTCCATTCTCCAGAAGTAATGTTCTACAATACCAAGAGGAAGATTATCCTTTGACAAAATGAAAGTCAGAATATCATGGAATCACTTGTGAAAATGTCTAGTGACAGACACTGGGTCAAGTGAGCACATCTCTCCAAGAGTCATTGATGAAATGCCTTCTACATCACAATTTGCCCATTTCAAGAGTTCAATCACCTCATCCCAGGTATACTCGGCACAGCTGAGTGTGACAAACCATGTTGCTGCACCATACTCTCACAGCATAGTCATCACCTCAGTGTCTGAGATACCAGTATTCTTTGGTGCCACGTAGACTTGGCAGTATGGATGACAAATTGACTTGCACGGTTTCATCCTTTTCCTTTAATTTCTGCAGAAACTCTATGGCAGTGATTCCATCAAGTGGAGACATGAGTCATATAGAATGTGCAATTGATGCAGACAGTATACTAAGCTCACTCTCCCATAGGAGATGGAACAAGTACTGTATGTTGCATCTGAATTTACCATCCTTACTGAGCACATGACTGGTACGATATTCAGCACTTTGCACATGCACTTCTCTGTCATCTAAACATCCACCTGACCCTTTTTGGAAATAAATCCAGAAAACAACGCATTTCCAATGTTGCCTCTCAAATGCTAACTTGGGCACCTTCCACCTGTTTCATCTGATACAGATCAATGTTTTCCCCAACTGGATCTCTGCCATGTAATGGATGTATTGTGTATTGTTCATACACATTATCCGTTGTCTCTACACTGACCTTCTCAATCATTGGTTTTCTGGTCTCCAACACACTGTACTGAGCAGACACGCTACTCATGCGATCAATGTCAAGGTCTGCATAAAAGGGATTGTTGCTCTTTAAGTAAGTGAGAGCCAGCTTCACCTTCTGTACATTGGCAACATCCTGCCAGATGACCTTTGACTTCATTGAAACACCGTTAACAAGAATCGCCAAACTGTTCTCACTGGAGATTGCTTCCACATTCTCCTGCAGATGAAGTGGGAGATACATAACGGAACCCTTAGGAGACCTAATGAGTTCTTTTTGTGGAATGTTCCATGTTCTTGTATTCAAATGTGGAATAGTTTGAAACAGTTTCATAGTCTGAATAAGAATCTGTTCAAAGATATTCAATGTGGCAATCTCAGCAGGTGTAAAATGTGCCTCCATATTGTTCAACAGTGACCTTAGCGGCATAGTGTTATTCTTCACCTTGCAGAAACAGTGCTTGCACATCATAATGATTGGCTTTAAGTGGAAGTCATTCTTTAACACCAGAAATGCGGTGAGTCAAAACCACATGTCATTGTACGGTGACAAGGTTTCCAGATTAACTGTGACCGTTTGATTCTGGTAACAGAGCCGATCACATGAGACACATAGAGAGTCAAATTTCTCTGTCTTTGCCAATTCAAATTTGGCAACGGATTTCCCAAACAGTTTGAGAATATCTGTTTCCAAGACAGAGACAGAATTGTTATTAACAATTGATACCTGATCAACCACAGTATCAGTGACATTCCTGTCACGTTGCAGCTCTTTCATAAATGTCATGGCACCATGCATGTCATCAGACTGCAGAAACTCATTAAGATGAGTATACTGTGCAACAAGTCATCTCACCTCATAGGCCCTATAGACAAAGTTATGCATCCCTGATTGATGCATTGCCAGCATCTGCATGTGGTAAAATACACTGTCACAAACACCACTATCTAAGCATGCTAGTGAATGACCCATAAGTCCAGTATGTGGATGGATTTCACAAAGGTCTATAGTCTCAAACAATTTATGTCTGTCTTTATGATCAGTAACGACAAACAGATTGATAAAGTGCTCGACTTTATCAAATGATGATTGCCTCCAGTTGCATGTCACATCACATGTCCATGCCAGACAGTGATGCCTACGAGGCTGAACAGTTGACTCAGACTCATCATCTGACTCAGTAGTTATGTCATCACATACTGTCAGCACATTACATAGGTTACCGTGGTCATCAATACAAAATTTGCTGTCCTTTTTCTGTGTGTTATATCACTCCTCCCAGAAATATGCCTCTGAGTGCTGTGTGTGTAGCCAGCTACCTTTGAAAACATAATAGAAGTTGTGTTGGTTCAAGACGGGATAGCATTGCAGCCTCATCTTTATACTGTACACAACTTTTCTGAATTGTTCAAGTACATATGCCATTTTATGCCACAAGCGTTGAAGAACAAATACTGCTCTGTTGACAAATGTACGAACTCTGAGATGCAAGTTCATCAATGATAGATGAGTCTTCAGTTTTCTGTGTTCAAGTCTCATCATAGCCGCAATAAGTCTATCAACCTTAGCTTTACATGCCAGTGATCGATAATACTTTTGCTTCCTTGAGGGAGCATCAGCAGCCATAGCTTTTTGCTGTTGCTTGGTACATTTTTTAATGCTTGCCTTTGCAACATATTTCTTCCCTCATAAAGATCTCTGAAACTGTTGCTGAGCAAGTACATACAATTTCTGTGAAGTGTGCAACCACGGAACTAACTCCTTAAACAGAATGAGAACTCTGTTTACGTTTTGATGTAGCATGTGTGGAATTGTTGTCACTCTTAAGCAACACTGTACTAGTGTGATACCTGTTTCATCTCTGCATAGCACTTCGTCTCTGCCTAGAAGGCATATTTCTTCTGTACTATTTCAAAGAAGTGCTGGGAAACGTTATGTGAGTATCAGACACCTGTTTAAAAAATAGAGAGAAAGAAAGACTTACTGGCAAGCAAACACTGTAAAATCACATTGCATAGTCATACACACTGTACATCTGTAATATTAGATAAATAGAGAGCATAGCTAACAAAAGGCACTACACATAATACTTGTGACAGTACAACAGTAGTCAAGACAGAATGCAATGCTTTGAGGTGTCCCACAATAGAAACCGAATAATAACAGTGCACAATATTTGATAAAATTGGACCAAGAAAAAGCTATGTATTTAAAATAAATTTGTGACACTGGTAGATGTAGGGAGTGGAAGTACAAATGCACAAGTAAATGATAATTGTAGCAGTAACACTAACAGAAGATGGTAAAAGTAACAATAATGCTGAGAGAAATACTATCAGAAATGGGAACCATTACACAAACGGTGCTGTAAATGCAAGTGTTAAATGCACAGAGTGATGAAAATACAACTGCAAACAGAAACAGAAACAATTATAGTGAGAGAAACATAAACAATACTGGAAACAGTAATAGAAACACAACCAGATGCATAAACATAAATGGTAGCAGTAACTGTTAAAGTAATGTTGCGGGAAACGCAATGTGAACAGGCAATGGTAATGGTGCCAGTGATGGAAATGTAACTGCAGACGCAAATGAGAATACAAATCCAACCAGAAACACTAAAGCAAAAGAGAAACGCTAACAGTGACAGTGACAGAAACACACACACCAATGTAAGCAGTTATCAACACAGGACTGCAAACATAAACACAAATGGTGCATTTAACTATTACAGGTATGGTAACAACATTGCAAACCAAGACCGGTTACAATAACAGTACCAGTGACAGAAACATTACTGGAAACAGAAATGGTAATGCAAATGAAATGAGAAACACAAACAAAAACAGTTATGATGAACGTTAGACAAACAAAAATGGTAACAGAAACAGAAATGCAAGTGCAAACATAGACAGAACCAGAAACGGTAAGTGACACAAACAAATAATGTAATGCAAATGTCAGCAAAAACAGAAACGGAAACAGTAACAATGTCATAGAACGATACACACTAGTGTAAATAACAATGTGGATGCAAGCAGAGATGATAATGGTAACAGTAAGACAAATAGAAACAATAATGCAAATAATTATTGAACCAGAAGCATAAATGTAAACACAAATGGTAAAGATAACTGTAACTGGCATGGGAAAAGGATTTGTTTGTGAAAGAGTCGAATATGCAACACCGTTTTGCAAAAGTATTGTTGATTTGCAACACTTTTGTATAGTGGTGTCGAATACACAAAAGTGTCGAATAGTAGCGTCACAAACGCAAGTTACTTTAGCAAAATAGTGTCAAATACATGAAAGTGTCAAATAATAGTGTCACAAATGCAAGTTACTTTTGCAAAATAGTGCTGCATACACAAAAGTGTTGAATAGTGTCGCAAACACGAAAGTGTTGAATAGACACATTGAAAAAATGCCCTCTTTAAAGCTAAGCCAATGAGACACTGCTTTATAATTGACTGACAGACGTTAACGCCATTGGGACAAAATGTTTATCTGGTGATGTCAGGCAACCAATCACAAGCACTGTAAATAGGAGAAGAAGGACATAGCAGCCATCTTAGAGCTAACTACAACAGCTTGTTTCACTCTGTGTAAGTATATACAATCTGCTACAACATTTTACTAACATTATAAAAACTGATAATTGCACAAAAATAACATAAAACAAAACATTTTCTAGAGCTCTATTTGACTATAGCAATAGAAATAATCTGTTATGGTGTGGGAAGACGTTATTACTGTTTAAACTCAGAGTGTCATTGAGTACCTACCAGCACAGATGGCAGCTGCAAATGGAGGCAGTAAGCACCCAGCACATGTATCATAAAACAAGAGGGAACCAATAATTGCTAGCTATTTACTTGTGATTGTTTGAAGTAGCCTATCAACATGTTGTATTTTCCCTCCTGGAAATTTTGCAATATATGTGCCTGATAGGAGCTGCACCCATTCACTGTAATTGTAGTGTATGCAGCCACTGTATTGGTTAACTATGACAAAGTATTAGCCAGTTATTTTGTTGGTTCCTGTGTACTTGGACAGCCCACCAAAGCAATATTGAAGCAGAGAGGGAAATCTCAGTTTCATATTCAGTAGTGACTAGATACTGCAAGAGAAACATTGATTTTTTTGATAGCTTTCTGTCCACTTCTCAATTTAAAAGCTTAGAATGGCAGAACACAGCAAATGCACTGTGTGGGTCATTGGCAGCAGTATAATATGACAAGGTTCTGAGTATGCTCATATAAGTCAGTTTGGAAAAGACCTGTAGCTTCCAAATTGCTCTAAGTGGTTTGGCAGGGGAGACATGAGGTGGGAGCATCTCATGCCAACAATGCACAGACCATTGAGCACTCAAGCTCCTCCAGACATACTACTGATTCATCTCAGAGGCAATGATTTAGGCACCAAATGATGGGTAGATTTAGTAGCAGAAGCAAAATTGGACCTTGCTTCTATTATGAGTATGTTACCTGCCTGTAAGATATGGTTTTCAGACATTGTAGAGCATAGGGTCTGGCAAGCAGAACAGCACATGTACCTGTTTGACAGGGCACAAAGAAAGGTGAACATACACATTTCTGGATATCTGCGCAAGTCTGGGATGCACACCATATGTCACCCTGAAATTAAGTATTCTATGGATTGGCTATATCTACCAGACGGTGTGCACCTCTCACATGCTGGCAATTGCCTTTTTTGGGGAGATCTTCAAGATGCAATCCTCACAGTACTCTAAAAATATCAGAGTGTTGAAATGCACCCTTAAAAAAATGGTTCTTTTAAGAGCCACAAAACCTTGGTGAAAAAATAGACAAGCTGCACACATAACACACTTAACAAACACATACAATCTGTGTTGCTGCAGCATCTTAACAGATGGGATCCATCAAGTGCAACTGTGACAGGTAACAGTTTTTCTGTGGTTGCACACTCAGGATGCAATACCTGTTCTCACACTGTCAGGCCATTGCCTTGGTGATGTCATGCAGGCCCTCACTGTCCTCAGTTGTGTGCAGGTATTATCAGGGTCATGTAACGTAAATGTTTGAATTTTGTTGAGATGTAGCTACGCACTCATGATACAATATCTGTTTTTTTTTTCAAGGTTGTCATTCCTACATGTTGTCATTCAGCTGTTCATTGTCCTGCCTTGTCTGCAAGTCTTACCATACAGCAACAATGTGAGTGACTGTTCATTTACTTCAGGTCCCCTGCACACGCAAATCCAAAAAGGGGCACCACAGCATAATAGTGCAAACATTTGGTTTATTACATTAAAAAGGCAGACAGTGCAGGTGCAATGCCTGACATGTTTTGAACCTAAGCCTTTGAAGAAGAAGAACTAGTTAGGTTCAAAACATGTCAGGTGTTGCACCAGCACTGTCTGCCTTTTTAATGTAATACACAGATTTTTTGCAGTATTATGTTGTGGCATCCCTTTTTGGATTTGTTTGTGCAGGAGACCTGAAGTAAATGAATTTGGTGAGTTTCCTAGCATCACATCCTAGTGCATACTTTATGGGAATACATGTGAATGACTGTGTCTTGCATTATGCTGTGACTGTGCACTCAATATTTAATACTTGCTGTTGGAGGCTGTGTACAGTACCTGCTGAGAACATTTACCCCCTCAGTATCTTAGGATGTGTGCACCTGTTGCCAGGTAGATATAATATTTATGTTTAGGCCTGTAGTTGGACTATACCTATGGGCTGCAGATCAAACCTGCTATGGGGGAGGAGAGGAGTGTGTTGTCTGTCTGATGCCATGCAACTATGAGTGGTGTAAGTTGTTAGCAGCTGCTATCAGAGCCGTGCAATGTTAATGACCATGGCTGTCCACATGTGGTTAGTTAAAAATGTGAATCCTGAATGAAGCTAGCCTCACAATAACAGACACCCAACATATACTAATTTTCTCTTTTATCTCTCTCTCTCTCTGTTTATTTCAGTGTAAAAATAAACACCACAATGAGGCTCTGGAGCTTGAGGGAGGTGTGTTGCTTAGTTGAGGTGGCACAGACCAAAGGAAATGCACATATCCTGATGAGGAGTACTAACAGGAGATTGGATGCCATATGGAGGCGTATAAATACACATCTGAGCTACTGTTTCAAAATTAAGAACAAGACGGTTCAGATGTGTAAACGGAAGTGGAAACTGCTGCACCAGTGTTTCTACCTACTAAAAAAGTTGGGTGGAGATAGCGGACAATGACACCTGCTGGTACTACCTCACATACACAATGTGGGAAACTGTGTGAAAGCCTGATGCAGGGGAGTACCTATCACATCGTAAGTATAGAAGCAATATCCCACTCAGCACAATATGTATGACAGGTTTAAGAATAATGTACACTAACAGTTGGTTGCACTATCTGTTATTAAAGGAATAATGCATGACAGGGTGTGTGTCATGCTGGGATAACGCCATGTCTGGGGGGTGGGCACGAGGCCACAGGCAGGTAAAATCAATGCCCTAGAGTGGCGTTATCAGTTTCCCCACCCTAATCCGAGTCATTCTTCCTATTATGCAATGGCTTGTTGTTGTATATAGAATAAAAAAAATATTTTAAAGAACGTTTTTGTTAGTGTGGAAAAATATTTTTGTTTCTTAAGAGGAGATGCAAAAAAAGCAAATGTGGCAACAAACAATCAATCAAGAGAGTCACAGTGCTGAGACTAGACCTGTGGTGTTATGCTGGGATAATGCCATGGGTCCAGCCCCAGACTGACCAATCACAGCCTAAGATTCTTTCTTGCCATTGTATAATGTATATTATTTCAATTGTACAGCAGATAAATGTGCTGAAGGTACCATAGCTGTAGCACCTCACCCTTCAAAAGTTGTAAGCAGCAGTAATAAGCACTTGTCACTGAAAATGTTGCTAAAGTGTAATCATCACCATTTGTAATAGAAGTAGAACTCTGCGTGCTCTTTATATTGTATCTGTCTTACAGTACAGTCATTGTCTTGTATTGTTAAATATTACAATCATTGTGCTACATAGTGTGTCATATTACATAACTGAAGATACCTGAGTATGCTATTTCAGTGAAATATACAGTAGGACGCAGGTATCCAGCAAGTGACAAAACAATAAGCATGATATTTCTTAATCACTAGAAAATATTGTCTGTAATTAAACCAACATCTACTGAAGTTCTGTGGTAACATATACAGCATTCTCAATATGTATAATTATTCACTGACAGGACATCTGAGATGCTCCCACCACAGGCAGAGGTAGTACCAGCCCAGGCTGAGGCTATGTAGGATCATGACTCTGACTCTGACAGCATCATCCTCATCGAGTCAGAAGGTACAAGAAATCTATAACAATGACACGAATAACTGATTACCTGATGTATGGGGGCAAAGGGGCATTGTCTAGCTGAGGCAGTATAACTCATCAGTGCACTAACTTGTGTGCAGCTGCTATCAGATAGGTATACCGTTGATGTTCATGGCTTTAGTTTTGCTGTGCCTCAGCATTCAGAATGCAACACCTGGTCTGGGGGGGGCATTGCCTAGGTAAGGCTGTACACCTCCTGAGTACCATAACTTGTGTGAAGCCATTATCAGGAAGCTATAACATTGGTATGCATGACTTTAATTAGGCTCTGTCTCAGCAGTCAGGATCCAATACTGGTTCTAGGGGTGGGGCAGGGGCATTGTCTGGCTGAGGCCGTGCAACTCCTCACTGTCCTAACTTGTGCACAGGTGGTATCAATGAGCTATACCATTCATATCCATGACTTCAGATGACCTGCGGCTCAGCACTTGGGATCCAATACCTGGTCTTGTGGGGGGGAGGCATTGCTTGGCTGAGGCCGTAGAACTCTGCACTATCATAACTTGTGTGCAGCTGCTATCAGAGAGATATACCATTGATATCCATGCCTTCAGTTCTGCTGTGGGTCAGCACTCAGGATCCTATACCTGTTTTTTTTGGGGGGGACATTGCCTAGCTGAGGCCGTGCAACTGCTCGCTGTTCTTTTTTATCATATAATATTTTACTGAGTTTTTTCTTTTCCAGTACATCAGGGTGCAAGCTACAGAGAGAAAATAGCACATACACATAACCAGTTGTTAATACTGACAACAACAAATACATTCTGTCTCAAGGAAAGAGTACATCAAATAGGAATCCCAGATGAAGCAAGGATATGATGCAGCATCTAGTATTCAGACTTCATTTGCAAGCTATTTAAACAGAAACTATGAAGACAGAGGAAATGTATAGACTCCTAGCTTACCTAGCCTAAAGTAGTAAGCCAGAGAGACTTAATGGCCATACTCATTGTTCTTACACATCTTATGGGTGGTATATCAGGTTCTAGGATAGAAATAGTAAGAAGAGTTAGAAGACAAGGGCAAGTAATATATAGGAAAATTACCCAGTAGAAAGGTAGGATGAGGACTTCTTTACTGATATTTACTGGAGTGGGGGTTGTTCGGTGGGGGGGTGGGATTGCACAAATGTGCTAATGCAAGTATGCATCCCATTTTTTGTGATATTTAGGGAGCTGACTTTTCCCCACCACTGTAAGTCTCTCAAAGATAGCTAGTCTAGACAAGGTTGCACGCCATGCAGGTATGGAAGGGACAGTGGGTTGCCCACATCTCATCAGGGTAGCCCCTTTGGCTTCCATGATTGCAGCAAGAGTCCACATTTGAAGTGGGACTGGCATGGGTTCCAATGTGGAGGTGTCCCCTAAGAGAAGGGAGTCTTGAGACTGGGTGAGGTTTTTACCTACAGTCCTTGAGCAGTCTTTCAGTGCCTGTGTCCAAAAAACTTGAAGAGGTGGGCATGTCCAGAGGATGTGGAGTATGTGGGCTGGGTAAGACTGACACGTCCAGCATTTATCATGAGTCAGTACCTTGAGTTTGTAAAGTGTGGCAGGCATCCTATACCATCTTAGAAGAATTTTAAGTTGTATTAACTGGCTCCTAGCATCTTCATATGCTGTATGTGTTGCCTGTAAATAGTTGGACTACATCTGCGGCGGCAAGGGGTGCTGGAGTTCTATTTTCCATACCTCTCGGCATGTGGAGGTGGTATCTGGCAGTGAGTCTCTCAGAACCTTGTAGAAAACTCCTACAAGACCTTGCCCCTTACTAGGTTTGTGGAGCATAGCCAAACAGCTCCATGGACCCTGCTCCTTAGATTTTGATCAGAAGAGGGGTGAGAGCACTGCATATCTGTAAGTACCTCCAAAAATCTTGTACCCTGAGGTCATAGTGGGTCTGCACCTGTTCAAAAGACAACAGAATATTACTATTTGGGAGGAGAAGGTCTCCCACTATGCGGATGCCTTTGGAGGCCCATTAGGACCAAATCAGGTGTTTCTGGTCCACCATGATCAGTTTGTTATTCCAGAGTGGGGCATAGAAGATGGGGGGGAGTAGTCCATATCTGGAACTCCCGACAGGCCCATAGCTCGGCATCACATCTTACAAGTGTCCTCCATAATTGAAGTAAGCTGATTTCTGGGTGTTTTTTTGTTCGTTAAGATAAGAGCAGATTCTAAGAGTACCCATTGCTGGGGGGGTGGAGAGGTGGGTACAAACCAGGCAGTAGCTTGGGCCAGGCGAAAAACTAGGTGGTAGCCCCCAAACCAGGGAAGTCTAAGTCCCCCTCTAGACCAGTGAGCCCCGAGCTTAGTGCTTCCCCATTGGGCTGCTTTACCTTCCCATAAAAAGGATGAGATAAGCTTGTCAAGAGAGGAGAATAGCTTGGTGGAAAGGGGGATGGGAAGATTATTTAAGAGGTATGAGACTCTGGATAGTAAGAACATACGTACTGCCTCAGTCTTGCTCTTCAAAGACAGCTGCAGTTTGTGCCACCACTGCACCTCAGCTGAAGGGGTTGCTAATAGAGGGGAGAAATTAGTCTTTTCAAGGTCATTCCATGCTGAGGAGATAAAGATCCTGAGATAGGGGAAGCCCTGGGGAGCCCAAGTGATGTCAGTGCCCACCCGACAACTCCGGCTGCACTTTGTATTCAGCGGGGATAGTGTTGTTTTCTTCTGGTTTATGAGCAAACCAGGAAGGGCTGCAAACTCCTGCAATACCAATACTACTGGTGGTAGGGAGAGTTCTGGGTTGGACAGAGTAAGTAGCATGACATCGGCATATGCATTGACTAGGAAAGAATGACTTCCAACAGGGATTCCGGTAATACTAAGGGTGTCCAGAAGCTTCCTAATCAAGGGGTCAAGGGCTATGATAAAGAACAGAGGGGAAAGGAGGCACCCTTGCCTGGTACCTCTTTGTAATGGAAAAGGAGCGGAGAGATCCCTATTAGTGACAATTCTAGCCATTGGTAAATGGTACAGTGTGGAGACCCAGGACTGAAAGTGGAGTCCAAATCCATAGAGAGATAGGACATGATGGAGGTAGTTCCACTCTAGTGAGTCAAATACTTTGGCAAAGTAGATTGCCAGCACAGCCATGGGTGCTGAGGAGGGGAGCACAGATTGTCTGCCCCCAATTTGCCCTTTGAGAAACCAGATTGTGAAGGGTGTATCAGTGTAGGAAGGATCTGATTTAATCTGTTAACCCACATTTTTGCTAAAAGCTTAGTGTCCACCGGCAACAGAGAAATGGGCTGAAAGTTGACACACTCCAGTGCATCTGAGGATTTTGGGGGAATTTGGGGGGGATTAAAGTTATGAGGGCTTCCCGCATAGTAGGGGGAAGTATAGTTGTGTTTCGGGCCTCATGCAGAGCATGCAGGAGAGGAGTAGTAATCTCAGTTTTAATAAGTTGCTAAAGTTCTATCGTCATTCCGTCGGGTCCCGGGGCCTTGCCATTTGCCATTTGGGAAAGATCCAATTGAAGTTCCTCCAGGGTAACTGGGGTATCCAGGGTATCATGGTGAGTTTGAGATAGTGTAGGGAGGGAAATCCCCTTATACAGTTCCGCTAGGCGTGCAGGAAGTTCGTCAGTTGTGAGTTTAGACTGAGTCTGGTATAAGGTGTGATTGTAGAGCCGCATCATCTCATTAAGATCTTTGGGTGTTGAGATTATTTTCCCTTCCTTGCTTTTAAGTGCAAGTATTCTGGGTGAGGCTTGTTGCTTATGGAGGTGGTAGGCTAGTAACTTGCCTCCCTTGTCTGCACCCGCCCACGATTTGTGCTTGGATTGCAGAATTTTCCATTCTGCTTTTTTGTTGAGTACCGTGTTTATCTGGTATTTGAGACCTACGATGGTGGGTAGCAGGGGGAACTTGAGAGGGTGCTGTGCCGAGACTTTAAATTGCCTTTCCAGTGTGGCGAGCTCATCCTGCATGTTATGCAGAGTCTCTGCTTGTACTTTGTTCTTGGCTGCTGTATATGAGATAATTCTCCCCATCATGACAGCTTTAAAAGCTTCCCATACCGTGGAGGCTGAGACCTCACCAGGAGTGTTAAGAGAGAAGTAGGAGTGAGCCTCTTCTTTAATGAAGGCCTGGAAAATTTTATCCTGCATCAATAGGGGATTGCATCTCCATCTCGTGGCGGGGGCCCCCTGGCTAGGTGGGGAGAAAGAAATCGATACAGGGGCATGGTCAGATATAATAATACTGCCAATGGAGGGTTCAAAATCCCAAGTGCAGCCGCATAGTTGGTCAGCCAAAAATCTAATCTGCTATGGGTATGGTGGACTGACCGAGTAGAAAGAGTAGTCGCGTCCCTGTAGGTTGCTCCTTTTCAGGGTCACAAGGCCCCATTCCTCCATAAGTTCCCTGAGGTTCGCTAGAGCCTTAGGGTGGGTCTCGAGGTGGGAGAGATTAATCAAGGAAAATATCTAAAACTAGGTTGTGGTCACCCCAAGTAGAATGGGAATATCTGAGAAGCCAATGGTCAGTTCAATGAATGCATGGCTTAGTTCAGGTTAGACTTCTCCTGAGTCTGTATTGTGACTGTATACATTGGCCAATAGAATCCTACCACCTGGGTAGGCAAGTCTAGCTACAACAAATCGGCCCTTAGAATCCACCCTCTTATCCACTACCAGCCAAGGGGAGGCTTTAGGGAGCAGAATTTCGACACCCCTAGACTTAGTAGTGGTGCAGCTGGCAACGATTGTACCTACCAGCAATTTTTTAAGCCATGGCACAGTTCTGTTGGTTAGGTGTGTCTCCTGGAGAAGGACTATATTCGCGCCTTTAGTCTTTAGACATTGTAGCACCTTTGTGGGTTTAGCTGGATGATTAAGCCCTTTGACATTCCAGGAGACACACCTCCAACCTTGAGCCGTGGGGGAGTTACTTGCCATTGTCATCCAGAAACCAGAAATTGAGACGAACAGGGAGTACTCACCCAGTAGGAGAAGAGGATAGCGTATAGCAGTTAGGTAGGGAGGTTACCTGGGTATTAGCTCAGATGTGAAGCCCCAAACCGGGTGTTTGTAAAGGAGGAGCATGTATGGAGAAGAGAGTAAATTATGAGAGAAGCTGCAACACATGCCACCAGATGAGAGTAACCTAGTCAGGTAGAGAAAGAGAGAGAAAAAAAAGGAGTTAAGTGCTATGTTTTAGTAGCTAACAGTGCACTGGTACACCCGATGATCTATACTATTACAAGTTAATAATACTATGAAACAGATATACAACAATAAACACACCGAGCAAAGAACCAAAGTTAATGGTGCTGAGGTGGACATGCGATGGAAACTCTGTTGTCCCCCACTGCACTGCTTCAGACACCAAAATGAAGGGGGAAGGTCACACCAAACATGGGTGATCTGTCCCAGCCCGGCCTCAGGAAACCACCTTGCTGTAGGTCCAGAAAGGCCAGGTGTTCCTAACGGCAACTCACCGATAGGTTGTTAAACCAAGGTTATCAACAACTGGAAGTAAGTGGAGGAGGGACATGCAGTCTTTCACTAAAGAGGAAAGGCCTGCAAGGGAGGGAGGGGGTCTCTGCCCGCCAACAATGGGAAAAATAGCTTAGTATCAAATCCAGAGAGCCAGTCAAGAGAGAGAAGTGGAGGGGGTAGGCTATGCAGCAGGCTCTACTTGAATGGAAGCTGTCTCCGAATTTGACAGGCCTGTAACTAACCAGCCCAAGCCCCACTGTCAGATAAGGAATCCTGAAAAAAGCATGCTGCGAAGATCGTGGGATCCGGGGCGGAGAAATACATCCTCCTAAATCGGCGCTCATTTCCACAGGGTGGATGGAGCTGGGGGGGGGAGGCACAACAACCACCTAGATCCTCACTCCCGCAACCGGTTACAGATTGTCTCTAGGAGACGGGTGAAGCCGAAGAGGGTGGGTGCGCAACAGCAGAGAGAATGGAGAAAATAGCTCCACTTGCTATCTAATATCGGTGTAGAAGATGCCCAGTAGTATGGTAGACATTTATACACAAAACAGCAACATTTCTAGATATTAAAAAAAGGAGGAGTGTCTTACCATATATCACAAAAGTCCAACAGATTATCCATCCATCCCAGCTTTCCCAAAATCTTCCGATCGATTCCTTTCAGCTCTGCCAGTTCATGGAGGAACAGTCAGGGCTTCTGCAAATGACTTGGACCCTGGTTTGAGTTGACCAGTTGCAAGGGTGACTTCTTCCTCATCCTTTTCGACTGTAGATGCCCAATGCAGCTGGGTGATGTCATCCATGGGTTCAACGGGTTCCTCAGCTGAGGGGTCGTATGCATCTGCGAACTTTGGGGATGCCGTTTATGCCCTTGGGAGCTTGGCAGGAGGTGAAGCTGAGGGTTTGCCGGCACTTAAATGTCCTGGGCTTCTGGAGCGCTGGCAATGGGTGTTTACTCACCTGGTAAAGGTGATTGTGTTGGTTGGCATCCATGGCACTCCAGACATTACCTCATGGGTTACAGCCCACCTGATAGGCTAATGATGCACATGACCCAGATCAGATTTCCAGTATATCCAGGTCCCAGGAACCCCTGCTCTCCAGTTTGAATTTTCCATAGCTGAAAGGAAGTTAGTTAGAACAAGAATACAATGCAAAAAACAATACAGTCTAGTAAAAACGAGGTCCTCTACGACATGATAGAAGCAAGGACGGAGGCCTGTGTTTATTCCCTATTATGTACAATCTAATTCGAACCGGGGTTCGACTGTGTTAGCAGTGAGACTGAGTTCTACGTCACTGGTGTAGGGACCTCCTGTTTCCCTGACAGAGGACGCTCCGATCATCCCCGAGGGAGGGCCTTGGAGTGCCATGGATGCCAACCAACACAATCACCTTTACCAGGTGAGTAAACACCCATTGTGATTGGTTGGCATCCCATGGCACTCCAGACATTACCTCATGGGAGATAAGAAGCAGTTAGGACTCCGGGTGGGATCCGGGTGGATCGGAGGGTCCGGGTGTGGGTGCAGCTGCTAGGACCTGGGTAGCGAAGGCTGGCCTGAAGTCCAGAAGCTGTTCTAGTCTATAGTGTCTAGCAAAGGTGTGCAGAGAGCTCCAGGTAGCCGCCCTGCAGATGTCTTCGGAGGACACAGAAGCTCGCTCCGCCCAAGAGGTGGATATTGCCTCAGGGAGTGAGCCTTGATCCCTGAGGCGGGTTAGTCAATTTGCCGTGTAGGCATGGAGGATGACCCGCCTGATCCACCCACGATGGTGGTCTTGGGACGCCTGCGAGCCCTGCCTCTGGCTCTTCGAGACGATGAATAGCCTCTCCATCTTCACGGATGGGGCGGACCTGTCCAGGTAGACCGAGAGGGCCGACCCGATGTCCAGGAGTCGGGGCTCCGCTCTTGGCCTGAGGGGCTACGCGAGGCAAGGTAGGCAGGTCTATCGGTTGTTCTCTGTGGAACCTTGTCGGAACCTTCGGCTGGAAGGCCGGGACTGTCCTCAGCCGGACCCCTTTGGGGGTGAAGGTGGTGTATGGAGCCACGCATGACAGGGCGCCGAGTTCCCCAATTCTTCTAGCCGAACAGATGGCCACAAGGAAAGCTGTCTTCAAGCCGACCCAGAATAGGTCTGCCTCGGTGAGCGGCTCGTATGGTGGCCGTCTTAGGGAATCCAAAACCAGAGGTATGTCCCACAGAGCGACGCAGGTCTGGTTCTGGGTCACATGAGGTCCACCGCTCTCAAGAAGCGGATGGCGTCTGCATGGGCCCCCGGTGGGAGTCCCTCAATGAGACCTCTGGCCGCCCTGATGGCCGCCAGTTGCACCCTTAGAGAGGAGGATGCCAGCCCCTTGTCCACCCCTTGTTGCAGGAACAGGAGGATCGTCGGCAGGTCAGCCTGTTCTGGCATCGACCCTCTCTGACGGCACCACTGAAAGAAGACGGCCCATTGCCTCTCATACGTGGATGTGGTGGATGCCCGACGAGACTGAAGGAGCGTGCCTATAACCGACTCGTGGTACCCGGTAGCCGTTAGTCATTCCCTCTCAGGAGCCAGGCCGTGAGTTTTAGGGTTCGAGGAGATGGGTGGAGTACCGGTCCCTTGCGACAGCATGTCCGGACAGGTCGGGATCCGGAAGCTGGCTAGCGACATCTCCGTGATTGCCGCGAACCACGATCTGCGTGGCCAGTAAGAAGCCACCAGGATGATGGTGACCCGAGACTCCTGGATTTTTGCCAAAACCTGTGGGATGAGGGGAAGCCGGGGAAACACGTGCGCATACTCCTGTGACCATACCTGAGACAGGGCGTCCGTGCCCTGGGAGTGAGCGTCTCTGAAATGGGAGAAGTACCGGTCCACCTGGGTGTTGTCCCGTGATGCCATTAGCTCTAGGGACACTGCACCCCAGGCCGCCTGTATTGTCTGGAATAGATCCGGATGCAGGTGCCATTCTCCCGGGTGGATCTGTTGCCTGCTGAGCCAATCTGCCCTGACGTTCAGTTTCCCCGACAAGTGCACTGCTCCCAGGTGTGATAGGTGCGTTTGTGCCCAGTTCATCACCCTTGAGGTTTCCCTTGACATGGCCCTGCTTCTGGTTCCTCCCTGCTTTGTGATGTAGGCCACCGTCACGCGATTGTCGGACTTGATCAGAACCGACTGTCCCCGGATGATGTGACGGAAGGCCCTTAGTGCTTGGAATACTGCTCTCATCTCCAGGACTTTGATGGAGAGTTGAGACTCCACGGGGGACCATGTTCCCTGTGCTGACTCGTCCCCCAGACAGGCTCCCCAGCCAGAGAGGCTCGCGTCCGTCTTGATGGGGATCGGGTGTGGGGCCTCGAGGGTGACCCCCCTCGTCAGGTTTCCCGGAGTTACCCACCACTCTAGGGAGGACCTTACCTCAGCGGGTAAGGGAACAACGCAATGGAGGTTGTTCTCGTTCGGTGCCCCGCGTGCCAGGACGTAATTCTGGAGTGGACGCATGTGCCACCTGGCCCAGGGCACGAGGTCGATGCAGGAGGCCATGCATCCCAGAAGCCTTGCCACCTTCGCCACCATGGTGTGAGGTGTGACCTTAACTGTCGGGCCAGGCTCCGAACTTCGGATCCGGGCAGGTGGCAGTCTCACCAGCCCTGGCCGAGTTGATAATGGCCCCGAGGTGCTCTATTTGTTGGGTGGGACGGAGATGGCTCTTCTCTCGGTTCACCACCCAACCGTGATCTTTGAGGGCCCGTACGGCAAGCTCCATATGTGCGCGCGCCTGATCCTCGGAGCGGGCACGGATGAGCCAATCGTCCAAGTACGGAACGATATCCAGCCCCTGTTCCCTGAGTCTGGCCACCAGTGTGATGGAGACCTTGGTGAAGACTCTGGGTGCCGAGGACAGACCGAACGGGAGGACTCGGTACTGGAAGTGGTGTCCCATGATGTGGAAGTGGAGGAACTGCCTGTGCTTCCTGATGATGGGGATGTGTAGTAGACGTCCTTTAGGTCGACAGAGGTTAGGAAGTCGCCACCCTGATACCCTGTAGGTGGACCGGACGGTCTCCATTTTGAACCGACGTGGATCACGTACTGGTTCAGGCGTTTTAGGTCCAGGATGGGCCTTAGCTCCCCGACTTCTTGGGGACCAGGAAGAAGATGGTACATCGCCCTTCCCTGTTCCTGAGCTGGACGGGTTGAATGGCCCTGTTCTGGATCAGCTCTGCCAGGATCCCCTGAACTTGGTGAGGCGAGGCTCTTCTTCTGGAGACTGGGGACTAGGCAAACGTTGTGGAACTGAGGATGAGCCAACTCGATGGCGTATCCCCTGGAGACCACGTCTCGGACCCACCTGTCCGACATGGTGGCCGCCCAGCGATGGGCGAACAGGGCCAGCCATTGACCAACAGGGGGATATTGTTCCTGGAGGAGGTGATCGGGTGAGTTGAAGTCACTGTTTCCCCCTGAACCCCCTACTGTGACCTCCGGACTTCTATCCCCGGGGTCGGAAGGAGGAGGCTGGTAACCGTGGAAGGTGGGGGTGCGGGTGTTAGAGGGGGGAGCCCTACCTCGAAAGGGGTGGCTCTGAGCGAATGAATCCCTGCGGGTTTGGCTCTTGATGCCAGGATGAAATCTCCGCCTTGCGGAGGGCAGATGGGAGGATCTTGACCGGTTCCTTAGGAGGTCCCTACCCTCTTCCTTCTGTTTCAGGTAACTCTGAAGTCCCTCCCCAAATACATGACCCCCTTTAAGGGGTAGATTCTATAGTAAAGTCTTAGACTCTGAATCAGTGTCCCAGAGCTTCAACCATAGAGCTCTGCGGGCCCGATTTATGATGGCGGTGGCCCTGGCTTGTAGGCATAGGGAGTCCACTGCCATGTCGGCCAGGTACTTGGCTGCGTCCAGGGTATAGTCTAGGAGTTCAGCTTCCCTGGACTTTGGGCTCACCTGTTCCTGGAGTTCTTCCAGCCAGTGGATCTGGGCCCGGGAGGTGTAGATAGCCGCTGTCATAGCCTTGGCCGTGGTGCCCTCGATCTCAAAAGTCTTCTTTAGCATGTCCTCAATCCTTTTGTCTGTTGGGTCCTTGAGGGCTATGGTACCACATGGTAGGACAGTCTTCTTGCTCAGGGCCACCACTTGGGGATCAATGGAGGGTGCCTTGCACCAAGCATCCGTCTTGTCACCTTGTACCGGGTACATCTTGTGCAGATTCCTTCGGTTTGGCATTCTGCCCGGGTCTGTGGATTGCCATTCCGTGTGAACCAACTCTTCTATGGCTGGGCAAACTGGGAAGGTCTCTGAGGAAGTGGTTCTTAGCTGGATCATGGGATCGAGCTTCGACTCCATCTTCTCCCCTTCCGGTTCCTCTGTGGACAGCCCCATAGTGGCCTTGATGGCCTTCATGAGTCCGGGGATGGTTTCGAAAGAACACAGTTTGGATGTCAGGGACGGGGTTGCTTGCTGGTCGACGTCCTCCGAGTCGGACTCCAAGCCAGGCTCCTCCTCCTCCTCTTCGTCATAATCATCGTCCTTGCCCCCTTCCTCTGGAGGTTTGTCGAGGGGTACACTGGGATGGGGGACCTCTGGGACGGGCGATTCCTCTGGAAATCTGATCTGGGTCATGTGCATCATTAGCCTATCAGGTGGGCTGTAACCCATGAGGTAATGTCTGGAGTGCCATGGGATGCCAACCAATCACAATGCAGATTGGCATTTGGGTGCCTAGATCAGTCATGTTTGTCTGTTACCTCAAGCTTTCCAGAAGGGTGCCAAGAAGGGATAGTGAGCTGCTAGTAGGACGATGCCCAGAGCAATGTGCAAAGTCTTTGGGTTGTTGATAGGCCTGGGAACGAGACAAGGGGGATGTTTTTATGTCAGGACCAGTCCGGTTAGAATTATCTTCCCTTGGAGAGTGTGTCCCTGTCTTATCTGTTTCTCTCCCCATGCAAACCCCTGGGACCCAAAGGCATCTGGGGATGAAGTTCGAGAGAGGAGGCCTGGCCAATGATTATGAATCCATGTCTCAGCTTCCTTTGGTGATTCTGCCAGAAGAAACTTTCCATCCTTGGAGATATGTAGGGAGATAAGATTTTTAAAGTGATATTGAAAAGAGTTAGCCATTAGGACTCGCTTTAGAGGGCCATATGACCTCCTCCTGGCAGCTACCTCCTGGGAGAAGTCCAGGTAGAATGAAATGGTGGCCCCCCTCCAAGTAATCTCTCCCAAATCTCTGGTGACTCTAAGCAGTTTTTCTTTTACCGAGTATCGCAGGAGTTATGCAATTATTTTTCTAGGTGCATTAGAGCCATCCTGCCTGCCAGACACACTGTAAGCCCTCTCCACACCAACCGGCTCTCTCTATCTATCCCCCAACAGCTGGGGTAGCCACTCATTTAGAAAGCATTCCATGTTAGGGCCTTCAGCCCCCTCTGGCACCCATAGGATTTTGACATTGTTCCTCCTGCTCCTACTCTCATAATCTTCAGCTTGATACCAAAGTTTGGAGAGTTTGGTTTTGTGATCTCTGAGGCGTTATAGAACTGTAATGTGCTGCCTCTCAAGCTCCTTCATTCATGGCTCTAAAACGTTTTGCTGGTCCTCCAACCTTTGCACATCTGCTACATTCCCCGCAAGGGTGGTCCCAATGTTGTCCACTCTTGCTAAGAGGGCTTCTAACATCTTAGTGATGTTGGAGAGGGCATCTCCGATCTGGGTCTGATCCTGGTGCGACTGAGCAATGTGTGCATGGGGCTCATGTCCTTTCTCTCTGGGGGCGTCCATTCTCCCCTTTTAATGCTGTAAGCAGCTAGAAAAGAAAGCAGTATGGTAGCAGTGTTACCCTTCCTTCTGATGTCTGTGATTGCCTGGTGATCGTGACCAGTAATGCTATGATCAGGTGCTAAGTTAGCGGTAGGCGTGCCACAGACGAACTCACACCCCCGTGCTGAAGCCTAAAGCGGCCTGTTCTGACTGTAAGGGCCCGAGAATTTAGGTGTTACAAATTTACTGGCAGAGCATGGCTGTCCCTGGAAAAGTCATTAGTATGTAGGCGGCAGATAAAAGGAAGGGTTTTTCAGTTGTTGCGATGAAGTTTCACTCCAGCATTGCTGTAGATTATGGACGATTAGGTGCCAGGCTGGGGCAGAGCGCAGGTCCTATGCTGCCATTTCCATCGGGTCTAAGCCACACCCCAGCTGCTCACTGTTCTAACTTGTTTGCAGCTGCTGTCAGAGAGGTATAGTGTTGATGTCCATTACTTTACTTGGGTTGTGTCTCACCACTCAGGATCCAGTACCTGCTCGGGGAGGGGTTGGGGCATTGCCTGGCTGATGCCATGCAACTCCCCAGTGTACTAACTAGTGTGCAGCTGGTATCAAGGAGTTATAGTATTCATATCCATGACTTCAGTTGAGCAGTAGCTCTACAATCAAGATACAATACCTGTTCTTGAGGGAGGGGTATTACCTGGCTAAGAGTGTGCAACTCCTCAGTTTCCTAACTTGTGTGCAGTTGGTACCAGGGAGGTATACCATTCATACACATGACTTCAGTTGACCTGTAACTAAGCAATCAGGATCCAATACCTGTTCTGGGGGGCCTGAGGGCATTGCCTGGCTGAGGCTGTGTAACTCCTCAGTGCCCTAGGTTCTGTGCAGCTGGTATCAGGGAGATATACCGTTGATATGCATTACTTTAGTTGGGTGTGGCTCACCACCCAGGTTCCAATACCTGGTCGGGGGGGTCATTGCCTGGCTGAGCCTATTCAATTCCTCACTTTTCTAACTTGTGCACATGTAGTATCAATGTGCTATACCATTCATATCCATGACTTCAGTTGACCTGTGGCTCACCACTCGGGATCAAATACCTGGTCTAGGAGGGTGGAGGCATTGCTTGGTTGAGGTCGTGGAACTCTGCAGTGTGCTAACTTGTGTAAAGCTGCTATCAGTGAGGTGTGACATTGATATGCATTACTTTAGTTGGGCTGTAGCTCACCACTCAGGTTCCAATACCTGGTTGGGAAGGGACATTGCCTGACTGAGCACGTGCAACTCCTCACTGTCCTAACTTGTGTGCAGGTAGTATCAATGAGGTATACCATTCATATCCATACTTCAGTTGACCTGTAGCTCAGCACTCGGGATCTCATACCTGGTCTGGGGGATTGCTTGGCTGATGCCGTAGAACTCCGCACTGTCCTAACTTGTGTGCAGCTGCTATCAGGGAGGTATACCGTTGATATGTAGGCCTTCAGTTGGCCTGTGGGTCAGCACTCAGTATCCAATACCTGTTTTGGGGGTGGTATTGCCTTGCTGAGAGCATGCAACTGCTCATTGTTCTAACTTGTGTGCAGTTGCTATCAGAGAGGTATACAGTTGATCCCCATGACTTTACTTGGATTGTGTCTCACCACTCAGGACCCAATAACCGGTTTGGGGGATGGCATTCCCTGGCTGAGCCCGTGCAAATTCTCACTGTCCTAACTTGTGCTCAGGTAGTATCAATGAGCTATACCATTCATATCCATGACTTCAGTCGACCTGCGGCTCAGCACTCGGGATTAAATACCTGGTCTTGTAGGGTGGGCATTGCTTGGCTGAGGCCATAGAACTCTACACTATCCTAAATTGTGTGCAGCTGCTATCAGGGAGGTATACCATTGATATCCATGCCTTCAGTTCAGCTATAGGTCAGCACTCAGGACCCTTTACCTGTTTTTTTGGGTGGGGAGGGAATTGCCTCGCTGAGGCCCTGCAACTGCTCACTGTTCTAACTTGTGTGCAGCTGCTGTCAGAGAGGTATACTGTTGATGTCCATTACTTTACTTGGGTTGAGTCTCACCACTCAGGATCCAGTACCTGCTCGGGGGGGGGGAACCAGGGCATTGCCTGACTGATACCGTGCAAATTCACAGTGTCCTAACTAGTGTGCAGCTAGTATCAGGGAGTTATAGTTTTCATATCCATGACTTCAGTTGAGTAGTAGCTCTACAATCAAGATACAATACCTGTTCTAAGGACAGGGGTATTACCTGGCTGAGAGTGTGCAACTCCTTAGTGTCCTAACTTGTGTGCAGCTGGTATCAGGGAGGTATATCATTGATATGCATGCCTTCAGTTCATCTGTGGGTCAGCAGTCAGTATCCAATACCTGTTTTGGTGGGGGGGGGGCATTGCCTTGCTGACGGCGTGCAACTGCTCACTGTTCTAACTTGTGTGCAGTTGCTACCAGAGAGGTATACTGTTGATTCCCATGACTTTACTTGGGTTGTGTCTCACCAGCGCAGGATCCAGTACCTGCCTGAAATTCTGGCTGACACCGTGTAACTCCCCAGTGTCCTAACTAGTGTGCAGCTGGTATTGGGGAGTTGTAGCATTCATATCCATGACTTCAGTTGAACAGTAGCTCTACAGTCAAAATACAATACCTGTTTTTGGGGTGGGGGGGTATCACCTGGCTGAGAGTTTGCAACTCCTCAGTGTCATAACTTGTGTGGAGCTGGTATCAGGGAGGTATACCATTCATGCACATGACTTCAGTTGACCTGTGACTAAGCAGTCAGGATCCAATACCTGTTCTGGTGGCCTGGGAGCATTGCTTGGCTGAGGCCATGCAACTTCTCAGTGCTCTAGGTTCTGCGCAGCTGGTATCAGGGAGGTATATCATTGATATGCATTACTTTAGTTGGGTGTGGCTTACCACTCAGGTTCCAATATTTGATCGGGGGGGGGCATTACCTAGCTGAGCTTGTGCAACTCCTCACTGTCCTAACTTGTGTGCAGGTGGTATCAATGAGCTATACCATTCATATTCATGACTTCAGTTGACCTGTGGCTCACCACTCAGGGTACAATAGCTGGTCGGGGGGGGCATTGCCTGCCTGAAGTCATACAACTCATCACTGTGCTAACTGGTGCTCAGATGTTATCAGGAAGGTGTGCCGTTTATATATATTACTTCAATTCAGCTGTGGGTCTGCACTCAAGACGTAATACCTGCTCTGGAGAGGGGGTGCATGACCTGGTTAAATCCATTCAACTTCTCTGTGTCCTAACGTGTGTGTAGCTGCTGTGAGGCAGGTCTATTTTTGATATACATGGCTTTAGTTGGGGTGTGGCTCTGCAGGCATGATCCAATACTTGGTGTGTAGGATTTGTGGCACTGAATGGCTGAGGGTATGCAACTCCTCAGTGTCATAAGCTGTGCACAGATGGTATCAGATAAGTATACCATTGATGTCTATATCTGCTTGGGCTGTACCTCTTCACTGATGATCCAATACCCGGTCTATGGGGGCATTGCGTGGCTGAGACCGTCAGCTGCTCAGTGTTGTGACTTCTGTGCTCTGGTACCAGGAATACCCACACATAACTGTTCTAAGCATACAGAACTATCACAATTCTATCACATATTTCTATCACAGTGTTGATCGTTATGCTTCGTGGTATAATGTTATAGTAACATAGGAACACAGATAAAAGACAACATCAGTCTTGATGCACGTAGACATATAAATACGATCTGTACTCAAAAATGTATATATGTTTTGTCTGACATCCAGGGAGACTGAGTTACATCGTTCACTGCGTGAGGTGAAGCAGGAGCCAGATAGCAGTGTTGATCATAAGTGTTGTAATATACTACACACATTTGTGGCAAACTGAAAAACATACTGCTTCTATGTCTTGTTTTCTATTTGCTGGTCAAATATAGCCTAATATCTTATATTCACATGATATTAGTGGATAGATAACATTAATGTAAATAAGTTAATTTGAGATATGCTTCTTCAGTCAGGCTCCAATGCCTGGTCTAGAGGGGGTTGTGACATTGCCTGCCTGACACTGTGCAGCTCATCAGCCTCCTAAGTTGTGGTCAGCTGGTCTCAGGTAGCTGCATCATGAATGTTTACAGTTCCTATCACATGAATATAATGTTACAGTTTGTTGCTGTAGTTTAGATGTGGCTCACCACTCAGCATACTGTATCTGATCTTGCCTTATGTGGAATTGTGGCTGACACCATGCAAGTAGTCAGTGTCCAAACTACTGTTCACCTGCTATCATGGTGTTATTACATCAAGGATGATGTTTTAACTTGGTATGTTGATGTTCACTTAGAATACTGTACCTGATCTTGGGGTGGTGGGGAGCACTCTGTCAGAAGAATGCATGTAGGCAGTCTACTAACTTCTAATCAGCTGCTATTACGGGCATATTTCTTTAATGTTGATGGCTTTACTTGTGATGTGCCTCTACACTCACCATTATATACCTAACGTTGTGGGGTGTGGGGTGGGGTGACTCTGTGGCTGAGGGCATACAACCAATGTACTCATTATCCTAATTTATTTTCAACTGTTATCAGGTGGATATAACAGGAATGTTCATG
Organism: Neoceratodus forsteri; assembly: GCA_016271365.2. Taxonomy (NCBI): domain Eukaryota; kingdom Metazoa; phylum Chordata; order Ceratodontiformes; family Ceratodontidae; genus Neoceratodus; species Neoceratodus forsteri. Next base: position 249,663,913 of record CM057455.1, read on the forward strand.
TCTCCACTTGACACATGCCTGTCCAGTCAGGATCCAATGTCTGGTGTGGGGGTAGGGGGTAGGGGGGAAATTGCCAGCCTGAGTCCACTGTTCCTCAATGAGCTAACTTATGTTTACCTGGCATCAACAAGGTGTAACATTACAATTCATGGTGTCAATGGTAATGTAGCTGTACACTCAGGATCCCGTAACTGATGTTCGGTGCATGTGGACACTGCATGCTCAGGTTGTGCAAATAGTGACTGTCCTAACCTTCATTCATGTGTTATTAACGGATACAATTTAAATATTTCTAACTTTACCTGGGATGTAGCTCTGCTGTTAGTATCCTGCAAATTATCTAGTGGGTTGTACACTGTGTGACTCAAGCCATGCAAGCAGTCAGTATCCTAACTCCGGTTTAGCTGGTACCGTGGGGGATATTAATTTATGTGCATGGCTTTACTTGTACTGTGGCTCTGTATTTAGCATCCTGTAACCAATGTTGGGGTATGGGATTTGTGTGGACTGTCTGGCTGACAGCATGCAAGTAGTCAGTGTCGTTACTTGTGCCAATCTGGTGTCACTAATCTGTGCTGGGAGGGGGCATTGCCTGGCTTGTACCATGCAACCCACCAATGTCCTAACTTATGTATCAGTGATGTATACCAGTGATGTCCATGGCTTTACTTGCCCTGTGGCTCTGCAGTCTGGATCCAATACATGGTTTATGGGAGTGGTGGATACTTTGCCTGGCTCAGTCGTGCAAGTCCTCAGTGTCCTAAGTTGTGGGCAGTTGTTATTCGGGATGTATACTATTGATATGCATGGCTTTACTTGGTATGTTCTTTGCATTCAGGATCCAATTCCTGGTATATGGAAGGTGCGTAACCATTGTGTGGCTCAGCCATGCAACTCCTCACTGTTCTAACTTGTGTACACCTGTTATCAACAAGAGCTACCATTGCTGTCACTGGCTTTACTTGAAGTATGTCTCTGTACTCAGGAGCCAATACCTGATCTGTGGGGGAATGGTGACATTCTCTGTCTGAATCCATGCAACTCACAGTGTCCTAACTTGTATTCAGCTAGTATCATGCAGGTATAATATTCATGTACAAGCCTCTCTTGACTTCTCTGCAGCCGGTAACAGGGTGGCATAATATCATTGTTCATGCCTTTACTTGTGCTACACCTTTGAAGTCAGAATCGTGCACCTGGTGTGTAGAATTGAGTGTCACTTTCTGGCTGTAGCCATGCAAGTAGTTAGTGTCATGAATGCAGTTCACTTCCTATTGTGGAGATATAACATCAGTTTTATGCCTTTACGTGGGCTATGGTGCAGCACTAAGTATCCTGTGCATGATATAGAATATTGGAGTACTGTCTGCCTGAGGCCATGCAATTACTCAGTCTCCTATCTTATTCACATGGGATCATCAACATATAACATTACTGTTTATGTCTTAACTTGGAATGTGCATTTCACTCAGCATACTATACCTGTTCTTCTGCAGTGAGGGGCAGTACTTGGCTGAGGATTTTGAACTATTAACCATCCTAACATACCATCTTTATGGAGATTGTATAGAATATATACCAGTAAAGTACACTTAACAATGTACCATATTGATTTGTATATATTCTGTTTACAGGTGCTCAAGTAACACCGACGTTCAGTGAGTTTTGTAGCTGTGTAGACAGGCTCGAGCTGAAGGTGGACCTCTTGCTACAGGGGCAAGAAAAAATTCTGTCACTGTTGCAGGCACAACAGAGCATGGTCAGCCTTCTGCTTGAGCCTGTGGACACAACTACAGATACCACCAGCCAGAGCAGCACAGCTTCATTGCATGCAGCAGTATCCAGTCTCCCTGGCCAGAGCTGAAGGGCCCTCCACAGCATCCGGTATCTCCTCCCTGGTGCAGTAGTTTCCACTTCCGTTGCACCTCCACATGGCTCCAGTCTCCTGAGCTGTGTTGCCTCAACCAGGAGAACACACCTCCCTCTCTGTTTCTTTGACTTATAAAAAAAAGGTTTATATATGTGTGTGTATATATATATATATATATATATATATATATATATATATGTAACATGATGGTTTTATGTTTATTTGTATTTATTACTTCAGTTTTTTTTTATTAATAGTCAAGATGTTTTAATTTTTTGGGACAAAGCAGAATGCAAAAATTTGTTATAGACATTTTATTTCAATAAAAGAAAAACTTTTATATAAATATTTTTGCTAACAAAAAACGTAAAGTGTGTTCATTATAACTATTGAATAGTAATAAGTATTTCTTACCAGTGCTAACAAAACAACTGAAAGTACCCTAACTTCTGTACAGCTGGTAACAGGCAGGTATACCGTTGAAGTCCATGACTTTAGTTGAGCTGTGGCTCTGCACTCAGGACACAATGCCTGGTCCACAGCAGCTGTGGACATTGCCTGGGTTACTCTATGCAACTACTCAGTGCAAAAACCTGTGTGCACATGGTATCAGGGAGGTAGTCCATTGATGCCCATAACTTGACTGTGGCTGTGGCTCTGCACTCTGGGCACCTGGTCTGTGGTGGGGCCATTGCCTGGCTGATGCCATGCAACTCTTCATCGCCCTAACTTCTGAGCACCTGGTACCAGGGAGGTATGCTGTTGATGTCCATGACTTAACTTTGACTGTGCCTCAGCACTCAGGATCCAATATCTGTTCTGGGGGGTTTGGGACATTGCCTGGCTGAGGCCATGCAACTGCTCACTGTCCTAACTTCTGCACAGCTGGTATTAGGGAGGTATACCATTCATATACATTACTTAACTCGGGATGTGCCTCAGCACTCAGGATCCAGTACCTGGTCTGGTAGGGTGTGGGGCATTGCCTGGCTGAGGGTGTCAACTGATCACTGTTCTAACCTGTGTGCAGCTGCTATCAGAGAGGTATATTCTTGATGTCCTTGACTTTACTTGGGCTGTGGCTCTGCACTCAGGATCCAATACCTGGTGTGGGGGGGGGGCATTGCCTAGCTGAAGCCATGAAACTCCTCAATGTCCTAACTTGTGTACAGCTGGTATCAGGGAGGTATACTGTTGATGTCCATGGCTTTAGTTGGGCTGTGGCTCTGCACTCAGGAACCAGTACCGGTTCTGCAGAGGGGTGGGGGCATTGCCTGACTGAGGCCATGCAACTCCTCAGTGTCCTAACTTGTGTGCAGCTGGTATCATGGAGGTATACCGTTGATATCCATGGCTTTACTTGGGCTGTGGATCTGCACTCAGTATCCAATACCTGGTCTGGGGGGTTGGGGCATTGCCCGTCTGAGGCCATGAAACTCATCAGTGTCCTAACTTGTGTACAGCTGTTATCAGGGAGGTATACCATTCATGTGTATGGCTTTAGTTGGGCTGTGGCTCTGCACTCAGGAAACAGTACCTAGTCTGCAGGGGGGGGATTTTCTGGCTGAGGCCATGCAACTCCTTAGTGTCCTAGCTTGTGTACAGCTGGTATCAGGGAGGAATACTGTTGATGTTCATGGCTTCAGTTGGGCTGTGGCTCTGCACTCACCATCCAATACCTGGCCTCGGGGGATGGGGGCATTGGCTGGCTGAAGCCGTTCAACTCCTCATTGTCCTACCTTGTGTGCAGCTGGATTCAGGAAGGTGTACTGTAGATGTCCATGACTTCAGTTGAGCTGTGCCTCTGCACTCACGATACAATACCTGATCTGGGGGACTGTGGGCATTGCCTGGCTGAGGCTGTGCAACTCCTCGGTGTCCTAACTTGTGTGCAGCTGGTATAAGGGAGGTATACCATTGATGTCCATGGCTTTACTGGGACTGTGGCACTGCACTCAGGATCCAATAACTGGTATGGGGGAGCATTGCCTAGCTGAAGCCATGAAACTCCTCAATGTCCTAACTTGTGTACAGCTGGTATCAGGGAGGTATACCACTGATGTCCATGGCTTTAGTTGGGCTGTGACTCTGCACTCACCATCCATTACCTGGTCTGTGGGGGTGGGGGCATTGGCTGGCTGGGGCAGTGCAACTCCTCAGTGTCCTAACTTGTGTGCAGGTGGTATCAGGGAGGTATACCATTGATGTCCATGGCTTTAGCTGAGCTGTGGCTCTGCACTCAGGATACAATACCTGGTGTTGGGGGGGCATTTGCTGGCTGAGGCCATGCAACTCCTAAGTGTCTCAACTTGTGTGCAACTGGTACCAGAGAGGTATACTGTTGATGTCCATGGCTTTACTGGGACTGTGGCTCTGCATTCAGGATCCAATACCTGGTTTTGTGGGGGCATTTGCTGGCTGAGGGCATGCAACTCCTCAGTGTCATAACTTGTGTGCAGCTGGTATCAGAAAGGTATACCGCTGATGTCCATGGCTTTAGTTGGGCTGTGGCTCTGCAGTCACCATCCAATACCTGGTCTGTGTGGGTGGTGGCATTGGCTGGCTGGGGCAGTGCAACTCCTCAGTGTCCTAACTTGTGTGCAGCTGGTTTCAGGGAGGTATACAGTTGATGTCCATGACTTCAGTTGAGCTGTGCCTGTGCACTCACAATCCAGTACCTGGTCTGGGGGCAGTGCCTGGCTGAGGCCGTGCAACTCCTCAGAGTCCTAACTTGTGTGCAGGTGGTATCAGAGAGGTATGCCATTGATGTCCATGACTTCAGTTGGGCTGTGGCTCTGCACTCAGGATACAATACTTGGTCTGCGGGGGGCATTTGCTGGCTGAGGCCATGCAACTCCTCACTGTCCTAATGTGTGTGCAGCTGGTATCAGGGAGGTATACTGTTGATGTCCATGGCTTTAGTATGCTGTGATTCTGCACTCACCACCCAATACCTGGTCTGGGGGGGTGGGGTCATTGCCTTGCTGAGGCTGTGCAACTCCTTAGTGTCCTAACTTGTGTGCAACTGGTTTCAGGGAGGTATACCATTGATGTGCATGACTTCAGTTGAGCTGTGCCTCTGTACTCATGGTCCAATACCTGGTCTGGGGGGGTGGGGGCATTCCCTGGCTGAGGCTGTGCAACTCCTCAGTGTCCTAACTTATGTGCAGGTGGTATCAGGGAGGTATACCATTGATGTCCATGGCTTTAGTTGGGCTGTGGCTCTGCACTCAGGATCCAATACCTGGTCTGTGGGGGGGGCATTTGCTGGCTGAGGCCATGCAACTTCCCAGTGTCCTAACTTGTGTGCAGCTGGTATCATGGAGGTATACTGTTGATGTCCATGGCTTTAGTTGGGCTGTGGCTCTGCACTCACCATCCAATACCTGGTCTGGGTGATGGGGCCATTGCCTGGCTGAGGCTGTGCAACTCCTCAGTGTCCTAACATGTGTGCAGCTGGTATCAGGGAGGTATACCATTGATGTCCATAGCTTTACTGGGACTGTGGCTCTGCACTCAGGATCCAATAGCTGGTTTGGGGGGGCGTTGCATATCTGAAGCCATGAAATTCCTCAATGTCCTAACTTGTCTACAGCTGTTATCATGGAGGTATACCATTGATGTCCATGGATTTAGTTGGGGTGTGGTTCTGCACTCAGGATCCAGTGCCTGTTCTGTGGGTGGTGGGGGCATTGCCTGACTGAGGCCGTGCAACTCCTCAGTGTCCTAACCTGTGTGCAGCTGGTATCAGGGAGGTATACCATTGATACACATGACTTTACTTGGCCTGAGCCTCAGCACTCATTATCCAGTACCTGTTCTTGGTGGGGTAGAGTCATTGCCTGGCTGAGACCGTGCAACTTCCCAGTATTCTAATCAGTGTGCAGCTGGTATCACAGAGGTATACCAATCAAATTAATCACTTCATTTGAGCGGTAGCTCTATAATCAAGATACAATACTTGGTCTCGGGGGGGTAATTATGGGGCTGAGACTATGCAACCTCTCAGTGTCCTAACTCATGTGCAGCTGGTATCAGGAAGGTATACCACTCATGTCCATGACTTCAGTTGGCCTGCAACTCAGCATTCAAGAACCAATAACTGGCCTGGAGTGGTCTGGGCATTGCCTGGCTGAGGCCGTGCAACTGCTCACTGTTCTAACTTGTGTGCAGCTGCAATCAGAGAGCTATATTCTTGATGTCCATGACTTTACTTGGGCTGTGGCACACTCTTCAGGATCCAAGACCAGGTCTGTGGGTGGGGGTGGGGGCATTGCATGGCTGAGGCCATGAAACTCCTCAGTGTCCTAACTTGTGCACAGGTGGTATCAGCAAGGTATGCCATTGATGTGCATGACTTTCCTTGGGCTGTGCCTCTGCACTCGGGATCCAATACCTGATCGGGAGAGGGGGATAGGATCTTTGCCTGGCTGAGACCGTGCAACTCCCAAGTGTCCTAACTAGTGTACAGCTGGTATCATGGAACTTTACCATTCATATTCATGACTTCAGCTGAGCGGTAGCTCTACAATCAAGATACAATACCTGGTCTAGGGGTGGGGTATTAGCTGGCTGAGACTATGCAACTCCTCAGTGTCCTAACTTGTGTGCAACTGGTATCAGGGAGGCATAACATTCATGTCCATCACTTCAGTTGACCTGTGACTCAGTACTCAGGATCCAATACCTGGCCTGGAGGGGCATGAGCATTGCCTGGCTAAGGCCGTGCAACTCCTCAGTGTTCTAACTTGTGTGCAACTGGTATCACAGAGGTATACTGTTGATGTCCATGGCTTTACTTGGGCTGTGGCTCTGCACTCAGGATCCAATACCTGGTCTGGGGTGGTGGGGGCATTGCCTGGCTGAGGCCGTGAAAATCCTCAATGTCCTAACTTGTGCACAGCTTGTATCAGAGAGGTATGCCATTGATACACATGACTTTACTTGGGTTGTGCCTCAGCACTTATGATCCAATCCCTGGTCTGTGTCGGTATGGTCATTGCCAGGGCCCCGGGTTTTCCACGATTCTGCGGATGCGGTCACCTGCGGAAATAACCGGGGAATTTTTGATCAACCGCTGAATTAGTGGCCACCCGAGGAATTCATGCCCGCCCACAGAAATCGTGTCCCACTGCAGAATTTTAGGATGCAGACCGCGGATCTGACAGTTGGCCACAGTCTATCTCCAAGCACCCATTTCATTTATTTCCCCCAGACATTTTGTTACATGCTGAGCAACTACAGAGCTCTCTCACAATGCACTGAATCCCGTAATGTTATACTAAGGGCTTTTCATTCTTTGTAGTGGCTGAATGAATATTTTAATGTATGTCTCTGGGGAATTCATCGAAGAAAATAGAAAGACAAGCACAACACTGCATCTCTCCCTTTTTTATTTTTTATTGTTTTTTATTTACCGTATGTCTCTTGGGTCCCTTTTGCTATTTTCCCACCCAGAGTGGCAGCCGGTAACATTGGGGCAGAGTCTTCAGGGTGTTGTTCCTCAAGGGAGTAGCTGCCTGACATAGCAAATCAAATCTTATTGCCACCAGCGCGTCCCTTCCCTTCCCTGGCCAGTGAAATTTATTTTTCCCACCCAGAGTGGCAGCTGGTAACATTGGGGCAGAAGGAAGGGAATTCACATAGCTGGCTGAATAGTTCACAATAAATGTATGGCCAAGCGCAACACTGCATCTCTTGCTTTTTTTTATTATTTTTTTTTTTTATTGAACGTATGTCTCTTGGGTCCCTTTTGCTACTAGGGTCACCACAGGGCAGAATGAAGGAGATTAAAAAGAACTACATGTCTGGCTGAATAGTTCACAATAAATGTATGCCCATGCCCATGAATTCATAGTGGCAATAAAGCTGTGCTCTGAGGTTCGGCGGATTCCAACCCCCAACCCCACCGAGTAGCTTGCTTGACACTCGCATAACAAAGAAAATTCCAAACAAAAAAATAAACACCCTGAACGTGCCTAGTTCCCTCTATGGCTGAACGAAATTCAACAACTAATTGCAGTTTTATTATATATCATGTCAGTATATGCGTGCTACAGAAATCTTACTGCCACCAGCGTGTCCCTTCCCTTCCCTGGCCAGTGAAATTTATTTTTTCCACCCAGAGTAGCAGCCGGTAACATTGGAGCAGAAGGAAGGGAATTAACTCAAGAAAATGGAAAGACAAGCGCAACGCTGCATCTCTCCCTTTTTTTATTATTTTTTTTTTTATTTACGGTATGTCTCTTGGGTCCCTTTTGCTACTTCGGTCACCCGGGACCAGGCATCCCCCGACATGTTTCTCTTTCTCCCCAAAGCCAACGGCAGAATGCAGGGGAGCAACGGAGTCTTCAGGGTGTTGTTCCTCAAGGGAGTAGCTGCCTGACATAGCAAATCAAATCTTATTGCCACCAGCGCGTCCCTTCCCTTCCCTGGCCAGTGAAATTTATTTTTCCCACCCAGAGTGGCAGCCAGTAACATTGGGGCAGAAGGAAGGGAATTCACATAGCTGGCTGAATAGTTCACAATAAATGTATGGCCAAGCGCAACACTGCATCTCTCGCTTTTTTTTATTATTTTATTTTTTTTTTATTTAACGTATGTCTCTTGGGTCCCTTTTGCTACTAGGGTCACCACAGGGCAGAACGAAGGGGATTAAAAAGAACTACATGTCTGGCTGAATAGTTCACAATACAAATAAAAGACCCCCCAAAAAAAATTAATACCCTTTGGATGTGCAGAAAATAAAATGCCATAAAATAAAAGCATGCCCCCCCCAAAAAATACAGCAAGATGCCTTCATGAGTCTGATTGTCTGTGCCTGGATGTTTCAGTGGCTGTACCTGAAATACATTGGTAATTGACTTGTTGCTTCATGGGCTCATAAAAAAATGCGTTACTTTTCAGGGGACATGCAGAAAGGAAATTAATATTAACGGGATGCCCGCTACCTCTGTAGTCTTGTGAAAATTATTCTGTCTCTCCTTAGCTTCATTTTCCTGAATTGTTGACCCCTGTTCCAGCTACCCCTCATACTACTTTGTTCGCACCGAATACCCTGTCTGATCCCAGTCATGATTAGCACCAATACCGTCTACACCCATGCCCAGAGAACCATGGAGGGGCTTATAGATGGGCACAATAGGTAGAAAATAAGCGTGCATAAAAGAAAGAAAGAAATACTAATAAAAACGTAACTAAACACAGAATGTGTGAATAAAAAAAAGTCTTGTTTATTTCAGGTTAAGATTCAGTCCCTAGCACTACGTAATTATGCCATAAAGGAATTAGACAAACTAACCAGGAAAAGTGCAAGCAAATAAAAACACCAGCTCTGGATATTATTATTATCAGTATTATAATATGATATATATATATATATATATATATATATATATATATATATATATATATATATATATATATATATATATATATATATATATATATATATATATATATATATATATATATATATATATATATATATATATATATAGATATATATCTATAGACTATATTTATATCTATATATCTATATCTATATATAGATATATATCTATATATATATATCGATATAGTTATATAGATATATATATCGAATGTCAGCCACAGAGCCTTGCTGCTGTTAATAAATTAATATATACAGTTAAAACTGATAAATCCCCCCTGATATGGTCCATTTTTTTGAAAACCTTAGTAACCCAGCCAGTCAACCACACTGAGGGACATGTTACAGAGCACTGGACTCTTCATGTTAATAAATTACAAATAAAGGCATAGCAAATAGTTTTCCTACCTACACACACACAGTCACAAAGGATAACAGGCTCACAAATCAAGTAGCAGTCTGTAGTACTACTCAACATTATCTATGGTATGTCATGTGTACTGTAAACTGAGTCTCAATACTTATATGAACACAATGCAGTACAGATGGAATAAATATTAAATTAATTCACTGCCCTATAGATGCTGAACAAAAGTACACATTTGCAGTCTAATAAAGAAATTAAACTACTGTGCCCTTGTTGTGAGCCATGCTGCCATGTAAGTAGTAAAGTAATATATGAGAACAATATATTGGTATGGTAATGTAGGTAGGGTTACTCTAGTAAATAGTATGTCACCAGAGAAACCCACAACAAACAATAATTACAGAACAGGAAATGAACACCTTAAGAAAGGAACATACTTATAATAAATATTAGGAAAATAATAAAAAGTGTCTCTGAAGTGCTGTAGTCTGCTTGGCTGTTAGGCCGACAGCCTTACATCAATCCATGTTACAATGCAATGTGCAGCTCGATCAAACTTGCACGTGGATTCTTCCTGTCAGCATTTCCCATGCTAAATGAGTGGACTGATAACATTTTCGTTTTGAAGCCACAGTCTTAAACTGTTGGTAGCACAACTGTTCTATAAAAAAAATCTCACATGCATACGAATATATGAAATTGCCAGCCAATAAAATGACCTATCATATCAGTCTGTCTTGAGTGTGCAGCATTGTCTTTCGGACTGGAGGGGCTTCCAGTCCCCCCTCCCTCCCAAGCATTTCTTTTACCCGTGTCATGTATTCCCACTCCCTGCTCCCCAATGGGTTTCCCCCTCCCTCTGAACCTGTACCACCACATTGTGATATCACCTCCTCTGGCAGCGTATTCCACTCTGCCACCACCCTTTCAGTGAAATAGTGCCTACTCATTTCCCTCCTTAGGCTGCCTACTTTTTTGCATTGAATCCAGTTGTCAGTTTTCTGCTGCAATGTAAACTTGAATGTACTCATATGAGTATGTGAGCATCAAGACAATGGAGGTTAGCACTGGTCCCTCCTCCTCCAGCCCTCCCCAGTTTCTCTCTGCCCATATCAGCTGCCAGATCCCCAGATCCTCTCCCTTTAAATTTGTTTTGTGGATCTGGTGACCACAGACTTAAATTTGGCCCAGTCTACAGCTGCATTTCAAAACAGCTGTCCGATACCTTCCCCAATATGTGTGGCAGATGCATATTTAAATTTAAATTTGGATGAGTCTATAGCAGCATTTCAAAGCAGCAATTACGGAACTTCAAACCCAAATCCCAACCCTATCCTTGGACAGCTTAGTTAAACTGTGACAGATATCTGCATTACAATCAGTGGTGCCTATGCACGATTGGGTGGGAAATATGTTCCGGAGGTGCGTACCCCACCCGCATAGCTCCACATCTGCAGACAGGTGTGCACATGCACATTCACAAATGGCTGCCAACTGTCTGTGGCTCTGCCCTCCCAGCATGCAGGACTGTGCAGGGCAGCCGAAGGTGGAGTAGTGGACCCAGCCGGGCATCCAATTAGATGCTCGTCCAGAGTTCCTGAATGCAGCCCCATCACCGAATGTCCTAAGTACCTCCACCACAATACATTACAGCCCCATCCCTGAATGCAAGGAAGCACCCCCCCACACAATGCAGCCCCATCCCCGATCCTGTAAATCACCCCCCGAACCAACGCCTGTCTGCCCCGACCCGGTTATGCAATTCAATAACCTTGCTGCCCCAACACATGTCAGCCATGACCCCATTACTGCAATCAGTATCAAACCTGCCTCTTAGCCAAAAAAGCCCTCCTCGGGCTCATGGGCCCGGGCATTGAAAAGCTACTTATTGACCACCACAGCACAACTAACCTTCCTTGTCCCCAGATGCCGGACTACCATGGGCCAGAGGACCTTTGCCCACAGAGCACCACAGTGGTACAATACTCTCAAAAAAGAAATGCTGCTGCTCTTGGCCCTTTTAAGAGACAACTCGGACTTCATCTCATTTCAACTTGTCGTTGTGACGGCCTCGCCTAATCAGGGGCCCACCGTTCATTGCCCTCCACTTCAGTCTTGACAGTTATCTCCCCCCAGCTTGCCTCCTTCTACCTGCCTACCCCCTTGCCCCTCTCCCTTTTTCCTGATTTCTATGCCTCCTCTCCCTCCCCTTTAGAGCTCTTACCCTCACCCTCTACCCTCCGACAATGGCCTTCCAGCCTGCATACCCCCTTCCCTCTCACCTGCAGTGCTTATTTCCAAGATTGCCCTTGGCTGGTTATTTATGTCATACTACCTAACATTTGGCACATTTTGAATTACAGAAATTTCCTAAGCCTCAGTCTCTTACTTCTTGTTATTGTGTAACTGTATTATGTTGAACTTTGTTTGTATGTATCCCCCTTCCTCTGACGTGGAACCTTTGTAATGAGCAGTTCCTGCTCAAAGGTATTTGTAATCCTAGATTTCAATAAAATAAAAATAAAAAATAATATATGAATAGTAAATTACAAGTAACACTAATCATATAATTTAATAATGTTCTGATTAAAGGCAGTATTTTACCAACTACACAAGTACATTCTGGCCCAGATATTCAAAGGGCTCGCCATGCGCAATAGGGTTGCACCTGGCAAGTCTGAAATTGTGCCATTCTGCGATATTCGCAGGCAGGAGGCAGTTGGCCACAGAAACATGCTGAGCAACAGCACAATGCAAATGAATGCATGCTGAACTGGAGGAAACCATGCATAAACTGCACAGCCCGATATTCAGCCAGACTGTGCAGAGTTGTGCAGGCTCTTGCTCTGCACCACACCCTGTGCAACTATTTTGTGCAGCGCAAGGGGTTGCGCCACAAAATAGCACAGTTTGAATATCCGGCCCTCTCTCTCTATCTGCATATGTATGTGTGTGTATGTCTATCGCCATTATCTATCTATCTATGTATCTATCTAGCTATCTATCTATCTATCAATCATCCATCTAGCATCCATCTATTTATGTTATGTATCTTTGTAGTAATAACAAGCTTAATTTTCTGTGGCATGTATGAATGTTGCCAGTCATTTATGTTTTACTCCCCAGAACACAAGTGATAGTGGTGTGCAGAAAATCAGACTGCTTTACTGTAATTGTACAAAATAACATGAAGAATACACATATGGATTTGTAAACAGGATTTATTAGACAGCTAACATAGAAGAAAGCAGAATACTCTTCATGTGTGTGATCAAAACACCATTACATATTCTGGTTTACCAGCTTACTGCCTCTTGATATTCACAGTTTCTGTAAGGCAAGCATAGCACAAGAGGTTATTCTGACTGTGTCTTTCGTGCATCTTAAAATTACTAATGGTTTCAAAAGCAGGCTAATGTGAGCAGACAAACCTTGGTAACAAAGGTGAAATACTGTATTTTAAACAGACACAATGTCTGTCTGTATGACTATCTATCATTTCGACTGCTTCTTAAATATATGGTTTTCTGACCACATTTCTTTTTCTTTAAACTCTTGAAAACCATCAAAGACCACCAGATAAGTAAAATAATGATTGGCCAAATAAGCAGACTTTGCATTGGCTAACCATGTGCACACACCCACACACTTAACATCTTTTGATTGACTGCCGGTCTTTCACAGTGGATTGGCTATTCATGTTATCAATACGATTTGATGTGGTCACAGTGGAAAAGCAAATCAGAATGGTTTACTCAAGAATGGGGTCAGAAACATTTGCTATAAAAGACCAGCCTTTCCAATCAGAAACTACCTATCGTGAGGAGGAACACCTGCGACCTGCGACATTGAGAACCGATTTAGAAGGAAGACAACTACCAGCAATATTACTACGCTGATTTCAACTGATTTCCAACCTTTATCTGTAAAGAGGTAAGCAGTTTCTATACTCTTTCTTAACCAAGAAAGTAAATGTCCTGTTTATGTAGATTATTGAATTAATGTGTTTGACCTTTTAGTAATAAACTGTTTCCGATATAGCCAGGCGCCAATTGGTAAGTTACAAAAGTTTGTTGCTGGCTGTCTGCCCACCCATGCAGTGGGCATCTTCCCACAGCCCAGACAGGTTAGTTTGTACAAGTAGTCTCTTATTCACTTTGGCCTTTTAGAAATAAACTGTTTCTGATATAGCCAGGCTCCAAATGGTAAGTCACAAAAGTTTTTTGCTGGCTGTCTGGCCACCCATGCAGTGGGCAACCCCAACCTTCCCACCGCAGTCCAAATGTGTTAGTTTATAAATGTATTTTTAGTGCCATTCTCTTCGTGTACATACAAATGCTTTCATTGCCAGAATCGCATTTGTAAGTTGTGTTTTTTGCAATGGCATTTTATAAATACTAATGTGTATGGCATTTTCCACAATTTGCATGTTGCTAGTTTCAAAATGTTGGCTGGCTGAAGTGTAATGTAGTCTTTAAGAACTGAGACCACATTGTTATGCATCTGGCCTGGCCTTTGAATGTGACAGCACATTATTAACGAATGTATACTTTGTGATCATGTAAAGGCAGGCTTCAAGCTGCAGTGGTTTACACCTACTTATCTAAACAGATTATGTTTCTTCTCTAACAAAACAATCACACTTCACAGCCACAAGAATATGTATGTGTTTAACACCGTCACCTACATACAGGTAAGCAACACATTTACTAACAGACTATCACACAAAGTAGTCTGGCTGTGTCACCCAAAGAACTGTGACAAGATGAAAGAAACATGCACTTTAGTAATGAGAAAATAAACTTATTTGGGTTTGCCACGTTAACATAATGTTGGATATGTGCTAATGGTTACTTCACAAAAGTTACGCATGAAGATTGTTGCTGCCTGGTCTCTCGGTGTGAGCTCATAATATAATAATGTTACATTGTTAATAAGCAGTCTAGCAATTTGTGGAAAAGCAATGAGTAACTGTAACAGAAATGTGTCACTGCATTTTATCTTACAGTAACAAAGTATGTACAGAGAATTAGTGTTATTATTGTTTAGGATATACATACTAGTACTTTGTTACCTAAACAGTGATAACATAAAGGATGGTATATACTGTATATATTATCATATGACTGTGTAAGTTATATAAACAGTGTTACTGAACAAGGAGATTAATTCATTGTATTGAGAAGTTTTAAATTGTATGGTCAGTGAAAACATAGAAAGCACACACAACCAGCTAGAGAAGACTACTGACAACATAAATGAAAATGTTTCCATTTGTTTAAGTGACACAGTGTGCTGCACATACACGTATTTCAGCAAAATCCATGTTTACCAAATACACATACATAATAACTTCCAGCATAACTGGATAGAGGAAAGCTATTATGTGTCAGCCTCCGACGTTCTGGAAAATAAATGAATAGGCATGGCAGCAATCCAATTTCAAGTATTAACTTTTTTTATCTCTTTATCATGTCTTTCCTAGTTCTCCTAACATAACAGAATGGAACACTTTGCTGAAAAATCCACTCCATCTTCACGCAACCGTTCCAAGACGGCATTGTATGTCACTGCTGCAGACCGCAGCCGAGAGTTTCCCAATGACCTGCATGCGGATGGTGGGAAATTATTTTGTACTTGCTGCAATGTGGTGCTTGACCATGTCTGTCGATCAACAATCACTGACCATATGGTTGGCAAGAGGAACCTGAAGAGGAAGGCTGAGTTTGAAGAACAAGGAATCAGTAAGAGACAGAGGACCCTGACAATATCACTACAATGCCGGACAACTGCAATGATGGCTAGAGTCGGGGTGGCCCAGGACTTTGTGAAAATGTTGCTAGCAGCCAACATTCCACTTGAAAAGGCGGATCATCCATCAGTTAGGGGCTTCCTCTCTGCACATGTTAAAAGTGGAGGATCGATTCCACAGTCCAACCAGCTGCGCCGTGTTTATGTTCCCGACATTTACCAAGCCCAAAAAGCAACAGTGAAAAAAATATTGGAAGGGAAGAAACTGGCAGTTATTATGGATGAGACCAGTGACATTGAACACCGGACAATTCTGAACATTTTGGCAGCACCACTGGAACAGGATGACACTGGACGTGTGCGCCCATACCTGCTGGACACAAAGTTCCTGCCAGCTGTAACACACAGCACAGTCGCAAAGGCAGTGATAGAAACAATAAATGAGTATACCATGGACTACAGCAACATTATCATATTTGATTCAGACAATGCAGCGTACATGAAAAAAACTTTTACTGATGTTTTGCGTGGACTGTTCCCAAATTGCACGCATATCACTTGCCTTGCACACATAATGGAACTGATTGAGGGGGAATTACAAAGGCCATTCAGTGTAACCCTGAACTACATGAAGGTGTTCAGAAAGCTATTCTCGCTGCCGAGTGGATGAAAAGCAAGGTATCTGAATCACCTAAAAGAAGTGAACACAGGCAAAAGAGCAACCATGCCACCTGATCCTTGCTCTACAAGATGGAGCTCACATTTTGCTGCACTATACCACAAAGACCACATCAGGTTCCAGAAAGAATTTGTGGAAAAGGAGCTGCATAACTAAAACACCATGCTCATCACTTCTGCTTCTTAGAGTAAGTATTACAAATTCATATTTAAACTGTATGAGCATAGAAGATTTTGAATATGAAAGGGATCGCTTAGTATATATACTAATATACTGTATAGCATGCAGTGGGCCATTATTTAAAAAATGATATAAATATAGTGGAAAGAAATCAGGCTGTCTAGTAAACTCATATCCTGTTGTTAGAACAAATCATATGAGGACAGGAAGGTAGATAACTCGGTGATGAGGATTACTGAGTAGGGGACAACACCCATGGGCCTTGACCTTCTGTTGTCCTGAAAACAAAAGTATTAACTGAAGTATGTATAATAATTTCAATCAATTACACCATTTCATAAATTGATTAATACCATTTGTACGATTCTCAATTACATGGGTGTGGTGTGCATATTTATGGTTATTAATTATTATGGGTAACATAGAACACATAAAGCACACAGAAAGAAAGGAGAGAAAGAATTATAATAAGTACCATAGTGGGGCACTCCTTTCTCTACTCTGTGTGCATTGATAATTATTAATAATTAATGCTATTATACCAGCAGTAGATTTCTCTGTGCACTTCTCAATGCAGCCTGCAGCTCATCAAACATTAAAATGAAATAACACCATTAAGCATCAGGAATTGTATGTACGTAAAACCTGCATAACAATTAAGGTTTTTGTTCTTTTTTTTTAGGACATGTTATCGGATGACACCCAGTTCGTGAAAATAAAGATGGAACTGGCATTCCTGGCAGAAAAGATGACAAAACTCTGCAGCATGCTAGACATATTTCAGTCCCAGGTGCCAGTCACGACGGATGTGGTGGACACTCTAGAGGACCTGCAGATTTATCTGGAGTCAAACAGACAATGCACAATAGAAAGTTGTGGACAGTTTATTGATTTTGATGATGATGATGATGACGATGTGCCTCTGTCTGTTATGACAGACATGGCAGCAAAATTCAGGATGGCCTACCAAGGTGCCGCTGACAAACTTAACAAATACATGTCCTCAGAGGGTCAGCCAGGATACCCATATTTGAAGGAAATCAGGATTTTCCATCTTAGAAAGGTGGCATTCATGCCACAGAACAAAAATGAATATTTTGCAATTCCTTTGTGGGATGATGTACCAACAGAGGAGTTTGTGTTGTACAAAGAGATACTGGTGCCACGGTATCTTGAACACAACTCTGAGATGCCAGTAAGCCTGTTCTGGAGATCGGCACAGGGCAGAGTGCCCAAGCTGGCTGCTGTGGCACAAACATGTGTCAATTCAGTGACAAATTCAGCAGATGCGGAGCGTAGCTTCAGCATCCACAATTGGATTTTTTCAGAGAGAGAAGGCGTGGGCTGTCGGAGGACAACATAAGGAGGCTCGTCTTCCTCTGCTTTAACTCACAAATGATTCAAAATGAGGACTCAAGTAATGATGATGCAAATGTTGAAATTACAATTTAATTTAACAAGTGTGTACATAAATGTGGACTGCATTATGTTTGTTGTCCAACTTTAATTTGATTTTAATTTCTGTGTATATTTCTGGAATGCATGATGATTATTTTGTTATTCTTATTTCATGACTTCTAGTCATGTGACTTTCTGTATATATTTTTCTTTATTTTCATTTCCGCAAGTATTTGTCACCCTCTTTAATGTGCATTAGTGCGTCAATAAAACACTGACTTGAAAGAAAAGTTGTATATTTTCATTTAGGATAGATGTTAAGGGTGATTGTTACCATATCAGTAGCAGCACTTGACTATACAGTGCTAAGAACCCATCAAATATAGCGAAAAACACAAAAAAATGGGTAATTCTAAGGACAAAAGTGTGCCACAGAATTGTCACAGAATTTGATACCTGGCGCCGCAGATGTTCTGCGGCAAATGGGAACCATGCCGCAGAACTTTGCTATGACTTGCTGCAGAAAAATCGGGGCCATCGTCATTGCCTGGCTGAGACCATGCAACTACCCAGTATCCTAACCAGTGTGCAGCTGGTATCACGGAGATATACCAATCATATTCATCACTTTAGTGGAGTGGTAGCTCTACAATAAAGATACAATACCTGGTCTTGGGGTGATATTAGCTGACTGAGACTATGCAACTCCTCAATGTCCTAACTTGTGTGCAGTTGGTGGAAACAGAAATGCTAATGAACATGCAAATGGTTACGGCAACAGCAAAAATTACAGTAATGGAAACGCAAATTGTAACAGTAATGCTAACGCAAAGACAAACACAAAGTGTAACACACACAGTGACATAAACGGAAATGCTAACGAAAATGGTACCAGCAACACAAATGGTAACAGTAATGCAAACGCAAAGGGTAACACACACAGTGACATAAATGGAAAAGTTAATGCAAACGGTGATAGAGATGCAGGCGAAAACACTAACGGTAACAGTAAAGCAAACCCACACCTTTTTTTTCCCCAAAAAGGTGCATTCAAAAGCACAGTGAATACAAGAGTGTATGCATAATAATGGCCCCAGGAGCAGAAAATCAGCACTTGGCATACTAAATTCCTTGTATCTCAGGAACCATACGGTGTAGAAAAACATTTGAAATCTTATATTACTTATGACTTGCCAGGCAAGTTTTGTACTTAACTCCCCTAGTGGGGGACTAAGCATTCTTCAGACGAAAAGTCCATATCTCGAACCGTTTTTGAGATATGGGCCCCGAAAAATGCGGCAGACACTTTAATGTTAGCCGATGGGAAAAACTGTCAACTTTGGAGTGCTGTAACTTTGCAGCCTTCTAATATTTTGTCACCAAACCACCAAAAGCACATCTGTGGGATCTTGGCTTTCTTCCCTCCAAATTTAAGCCAAAAAGACCAAACCATTTTTTGTAGCAGGATGGCAAATATTTCCTATTGTTTTGTGCATAGTGTCGCAAAGTAATGTCGCAAATCACGACACTTTCACAAATGAAATCCCAAACATGTCATATATGAGAAAGTACTTTGAGACACTACTTTTTACAAACATTTAAAAAACATATTTCTGGGGTGTTTTACCCACACAAAAAGACATGGCTAGCATCCTCAGGGCTCGACTAGGTGAACACAACAAGAATTGTGTCCCTAGAGGGTCCCAAATTTAAATGCCAAGCATTTCTGTGACCACCAACTGAAAACAAGATGTCTGATTTGCGACACTACAAGGTCATTTATGAAAGTAAAAAGTGCATTTGCGACACTTTCTAATAGTTTGTTAACTTTTCCCTTTGACTATAATGGGAACTTGTTTTGTGAATAACTTTTGAACCATTTAATATTTTTTCATGACATCTTTGAAAGACCCTGGCTGCATGTTCCCTGAAGGTTTCAGACCAGTCGCACAAACCGTGCAACCTGTAGGCACAAGCAAAGAATGCACAAAAATGCATAATTTGTATATTATTTGGCACTCTGTAGCTCTGCAACCATATATCCGACCATTACAAAGCTTGGCAGATCCCGAGATCTATGGTACCAGACTGTGCATTCCAAATTTCAGGCAAATCCATCATACAGTAGCAAAGTTATTAAGCTGCCAAATTTCAGATTTAACCTTAAATGGGGTACTGAATCCTAACTAAAGTGGCACTACTGTGCCACTATAATATATATATGTGTGTGTATATATATATATATATGTATATATATATATATATATATATATATATATATATAATAGGGTTATGAAGGCACTTCTATGTTAAACTCAAAATTTTGCACATTAATAACTTTGGACCCAGTAAACAGATTTGCATAATGTTTGGTATGCGTGGTGGAGCATGGTAGATATCTTGATTTGCCAAATTTTGTTTCAGTCAGACTTAAGGTTTTTGCACACCAAAACACTGAAAAATGCACTTTTTGCCTGTAATGTGAGCATTTTTTTGGATTTTGTCCATGGAGTTGCATGGCCGTTGTGTGCCGTGGCACTCTGTGACTTAACTCATCTGATACAGCTTGGGTCAAGGAACATGCCACTTTTTGTTTGATGAAAAAATATTAAGCCATTCAAAAGTTATTAAACTTTTAAGTTCCCATTGTAAGTCAATGAGAACATTTATATGGTTATTTTTCAAATTAAGAATGGGGTTTTGGCCATCTGGTCCCTCCTCATGATCAAAGAATTTGCAGGCTTGCGATCAAAGAATCTTTGACTGTGAGAAATTCTGGCTGGAAAAAGTCAAATTTCTCAGCTCTGGGGGGACTTCTGATGTAAAACTATGGTGAGTTTTACTCAGGGGTCTTCCCTCTATCGAGCCATGTCTGTGGTTTTCTTCAAAATGGTAAAAAAATAGAGTTTTACTCTTTTTTATTCTTTGATTGAGGCTCGCTAATGATCTTTGATCATGAGACTGCAAATTCTTTGATCGTGAGATTCTTTGATTGCGATCTTTGATTGTGAGGTGAAGACCAGATGGCCAGATTAAAAAATCAAATTTCTCAGCCCAGGAGTGACCTAGAAACACAAACTATGATGGGTTTTGCTCAGAGGGCTTCATTTTATCGAACCATGCTGGTAATTTCATGTATTTATGTGTAAAATTTGAATTACACCAACTTTTATTCTTTGATCATGAGCCTGCAAATTCTTTGATTGTGAGCCTGCAAATTCTTCGATCATGAGAGTCTTTGATCGAGATCTTTGATCGCGAGGGAGGGACTAGATGGCCAGACGTGGGTCTCTCTCTTAACTTGGTAACTTGGTTCTAAAGCAACCTAGACAACCAGTCCCAAAGAGTTAGAATTTCCAACATCCTCTCAAATCCCAGATCAGTCCATACAGGTATCCCACAGGGCTCCATCTTAGGCCCCCTCCTTTTCAGCATGTTCCTAAACTAGCTTCCCGAGTCCTGTCCTCAGCAAATCATTCTCTATGCGGATGATGCAGCCATCCTTGCCTCCCACCAGCATCCTCAACAACTGAAAAATAACCCTCAGCATGGTTTCACTTCAGTCAAAAGCTGGTCCCTAAAACACAAACGGATCCTAAACCAGAAAAAAACAAAATCCATGACCTTCAGCAGCTCTCATCACAAATTCAAACAGTTCCACCTCATCATCAATACTAAGCAAGGAGTCACACTCGAACAAGTACAATCCTTTAAATATCTTGGCATCACCCTAGACTCCCACTTCTCCTACACTGCCCACATAAATACTGTGGCTAAAGCAGCTAACATCAGGATGGGCCTGCTGTTCCAACACAGGAAACACCTAACCGCTGAAGCTTTAACAGTTGCCGTCCAGAGCTCCATCATTAGCAACATCGATTATTGATTAATTATCTATGGTTCTGCCACCGCCTCCTCTCTCAAGTGGATTTCCACCACCCTCAATAAGGCCTGCCATCTCGCCACCGGATCTCACCATCTCACCCATACCTCCGACCTCTACTCTCTATCGGGGTGGCTACTGCTAAATAATCACCTTAAATACCAAACCTGCATCACAGCAAAAAGAATAATGATGGGCAATGCCACTCCTGGAGTCTGCTCTCTCATCAAGCTTAAGGCCAACAACTGCAACACCAGAAAATCCAAACCACACCTTCTGCAAATCCCACACTGTCGCACTTCCCAAGGCCAAAGGTCCTTTGCTTATAGGGCACCTAGCTGGGTAAATAATCTCAGTAGTGACATCACTACCCTGCCAACTATGGGCACCTTCAAGACAAAACTCCACCAAGCTCTTCTGGCCTCTAACTCCTGCGACTGCTATTGAACAATCCCTCCTCAAACTGATTCCCCTTTTACCCCACCTCCCAGAACTTACGCCTCCTCTGCCCAACTTATGATCTTATCCTATCCCTCTCTTGACAAAGCTGTCTCTGGCTGCCGCATACTAGCCCCCTCTCACCTCCTGCCCCACTACTTACACCCCCTCTTGTGTCCCTCCAGCTGTTAATGTTTCCTTCTCCATGTCTCTCCCGACCTCTATGTACCCTCTTTTCATTTGTTTGCTTGTAAGAAATCTTGTATTATCATTTCAAAACCGTCTTTGTTAGTGATTGCTTTATACTGATATTGTAACTCCAAGACTGTACACCCTGATGTGGAACCTTTGTAAAAGAGTCTCAGCTCAAAGGTACTTTGTAATCCTAGACTTGAATAAACAAATAAACAAAGATTTGAATGCAACAGATAGGCCAATTTTAACAATGTGTATAATTAAATATCTCAGAAACGGTTTGGTCTTTTTACTTGAAATTTGGAGGGTTTTCACAGAATGTCCTGTACATTGGAAATATGATGTTTGTGTGTCAGACAATATATTTTGTATGGTGATATTGCGTGTCGCATTTTAGGTTTTGTTAACAGCGTTTTCCATTGTGGGAGTGGCTTGAAATTCGTAGGGTAGCTGGCCTTACTGCAGTGGATGTACTTTTTAGTCGTTAGGTGTGTAACATGTTAACAGGTGTGGAATTCTGCCACTCCAATGAATTAAAATTTCAAACTTTCAAACGTTGTACCTCGGAGACGGTTTGCTCTTTTACATTGAAATTTGGAGCATCTTCAGGGGATCTAAATTATGGTGTTTAGCTGTTGTTAAATTAATTTGCTGCACAGATATTGTGTAACAAACTTTATGTTTTCTGCATGGTATTTTGCATTGTGGCAGTGGCTTCACATTTATAGGGTACCTAGTGTTACTGCTATGGAGGTGATTTTCAATGCTTAGGTGTCTGACATGTAAACAGGTATGGAATTATGCCACTCTGATGAATGCAACTTTGTTTTGTTTCAAGGTCCCCATGCTCCCACACATCTGTGCTACCACCAATACATATTATATTCAGTAGTTGCACTATTATGTTCGGGCCCCACGCTCCCACCAACTTGTGCAACTTTCTACTTTTCTATTCTTTCTCAAAAAGTAAGGAAATTCTATGCAAAAAACTGTGTTAATCCATCATTTAGGGTTAAAGCATAAACAGTCAGGAAATGAGAACTTTAGGGTTGCCCTCTCCCCCCTTCGTGTAGTCCCTCCCTCCTCCTGAGATTGACAGACAATGGGGTATGTCATTAGGGTTGAGAGGCCTAAATGTCACCCCATTCTTCTTTACTGTGGCTTGTGAATATGATTGCACATGGAATGGGGTGATATTTAGGCCTCACAACCCCAGTGTTTTAACCTTAAATGATGCATTGACGCAGTTTTTTGCAAAGAATATATGTGTGTGTGTGTATATATATACTGTATATATATATATATATATACTGTATATATTTATTATAGTGGCACAATAGTGCCACTATAGTTAGGGCTGAGTACCCCATTTAAGGTTGAAGTCTGAAATTTGGCACCTTAATAACTTTACCACCGTATGACAGATTTGCCTGCAATTTGGCATGCATGGAGTGGTACCATAGGTCTCTAGATGTGCTAAGTTTTGTAATGGTAAGATATACAGTTGCGGTCCTACACAGTGACATAGAATGTGGTAATGATGCTTTTTTTGTGCATTTTTTGCTCATGCCTACATGTCGCACAGCCTGTGCAACCAGTCCAAAATCTTCAGGAAACATGCAGCCAGGGTCCCTGATGTGCCTTTCAAAGGTTTCAGGAAAAAATATTAAACGGTTCAAAAGTTATTCAAAAAACAAGTTCCCATTATAGTCAAAAGGAAAAGTTAATAAAAAGTTTGACAGTGTCGAAAATGCAGTTTTTAGTGTTGCAAATAACCCCTGTAGTGTCACAAATCCACCATCTTGTTTTCAGTTGGTGGTCACAGAAATGCTTGGTATTTAAATTTGGGACTCTCTAGGGACACCATTCTTTTTGTGTTCACCTAGTCGAGCCCGGAGGATGCTAGCCATGTCTTTTTTGGGGGGTTAAACACCCCAGAAATATGTTTTTTAATTGTTTGTAAACTGTAGTGTCACAAAGTAGTGTTCACCTTCGACACTTTCCTGATTTCTTTTGCGAAAGTGTCACAAATCACAACACTACTTTGCGACACTATGCACAAAACACCAGGAAATCTTTGCCACCCTGCTGCAAAAGAACAGTTTGGTCATTTGAGCTGATATTTGGAGGGAAGAAAGTCAAGATCCTACAGACGTGCCTTTTCATGGTTTGGTGACAAAATGTTAGAGGGCTGCAAAGTTATGGCACTCCGGAGTTGATAATTCTTCCCATAGGCTAACATTACGGTGTCCGCTGCACCTTTGGGGGTCCCGTATCTCAAAAACGCTTCGAGATATGGACTTTTCATCGTAACCATTTGCATTAGCATTTCTGTTTATGTCACTGTGTGCGTTACCCTTTGTGTTTGAGCTTGCGTTACTGTCACCATTTGCATTTCCATTACTATTTTTTTGGTGTTTCCTTTTGCGTCACCGTGTGCATTACCATTTGCATTCGCATATGCGCTTCTGTTTGCATTTCTGTTTGCATTTCCGTTTCCTTTGGCAGCATTGTTGGTGTTACCATAAGTGTTTGCATTTCCAATTGTGTTACAGTTACTGTTTGCGTGTTCATCACCGTTTTCGTTTCAGTTGGCCTTAGCATTTGCATTTTTGGTAGTGTTTCCGTTGTCGGTTGCATTACTGTTTCCTTCTGTGTTGCCGTTGCCTTCACTGTTTGCATTTCTGCTTGCATTTCTCTTACTGTTTCCATTTTCATTACCATTTGCATTTCCATTGGCATTAGCGTTTGCGTTACTGTTGTTGTTACCATTTGTGTTTCTGTTACCGTTAGCATTTGCATTACCATTTGCGTGACCACTCTGTTTTCATTAACGTTTGCACTTGTGTTTCTCTTACCGTTCGCGTTATCATTTACGTTTGCGTCACCATGTGCGTTACTGTTTGCGCTTCCATTTGCATTACCGTTACTACTTTCCATTCACTATTTATAGTGCACATTCTCAAAAAGAAGGAAAAATTAATGTCAAAAAACTCCACTTAATGCATCAGATAGGGTTGTTCCACAGCGACAAAAGCGACGAAATTTGGTGTTAGGGTTGAAAAGCCTAACTGAGCATCCCCCACCACCACACACACACACACACACACACACCCATATAGATGCAAGTAGGGGAAGGACCAAGGCAATGTAACCAATCAGACAAAACCAGCAGCAGGTCACAGAACTAACATACAACTATCTAAACCACAAAACCACACACAGCAGCAATTTTAAAGCATTTTTTTAAACAAAGAAGTAGATTGGGGGAAAAAATATAAATGGACAGGCAGGCGGGGAAGAAGCAAAGGAGCCGGGTGGCTTAAATATCTGAGGCAGGCGAGTGTGCAGCAGTTTTAAATCAATTTCAAAACAAAGTAGTAGTAAAATAATGTGTATTTTACACTCAGGCAAATATGCCTGTCAGCAGTTCTCTTTGTCTAAGCAAGTTGACACAGACACAGACAGCTTTATGTCTCTATGTTTTATATTGTACGTAAGAAAGAAATGTAGTTTGAACTGTCAGCATTTCTTTTGTCTAAGCTATAATGCTAATGGAAGCATATTCTGTCTCATATGATACTCATTAGTAAGTCTGTCTCCTAAGTCATTATCTAATGGAGAATGACTTAGGACCAATACATATTGTTTCTTATATCTGTAACTATGTTGTAATCTCTGTTGCTATGCTGTTATCTGTAGTATTTAGCTGTCTGCAATCCATTGTAGCACTCTCAAGACACTACTGTAGCTGCTCTAGAAGGGCAGAGAGCTGGAGCACGGGGAGATATAGAACAAGATCTTAGAGAACCTAAGATCTACAATTCTGGAGATTATGTACATTCTTCAGGAATAGTGAGAAACCCATCTCCCTTGTGATTTTCTCTGTCACATGCTTGGCGTAAGTAGCATAATAAACTTTATTAGTACTCCTTGCTTGTTTACAAATGTTTCTTGGCAGACTCCAAGACACAAGAATCTGTATTATTATTATTTTTATTGTTTACCCTACACACCAAGAGTGTTTAGACAACAGCGTGGCTCCGTCTTGTGGGTGCCTGCATCTCATCACTGCACAGCTCACAGAGCTGCCACAGAATTGCCCAGTTCAGGCAGGCTCTTCCATGGCCACACCACTCTGCCTCCTGCCTACTCACACCCCTCATAATTGCCTCCATCTGGAAGATGGAACTCGCCATGGCCTGGGCTGTCCTACCCCCCTGGATGGCTGTCTCCCCAGGTACCCCCAGTTGTGTGCTGCTGCATGTGCCCCTGCACTTGGAGCACACCTGTGTTCAGGGTTCCCAGCTGGTGGCCTGTTGGCTGTGGCCTCCACCTTCCACCCGTCCAGGCACTTTCGCTGCCACTCCTTAGCCTGGTGTCACAGGCTCACACTGCTGTAGTTGCCCCTGTACCTGACACACACACACACACACACACACTCACACACACACACATGCAGGCTGTTTCAGTGTCACATGTCCAGTCCCACTCTCTTTTGCACTTCCCACCTTCCTCTGTCTCTTTCTTGCACCCCTCCTGCTGTCCTGCTTGCCCACTCACTCTCCCTCTCTCTCCTGCTCCCCTGTGATGCATGTCTTCATCCCGTGCTTACTCCCTCTTTTTATGGGCTCAAGTTTGCTCTGCACATGTCCCTGTTGCTCCACGCTTGTGCCCTTTGCTTGCTGTTGAATATTGCACTGTGATGCTTATTCATGGCTACGGCCCCTGCACTTGTGCATACTTTCATTAGGGTTGTGCATTGGCACACTGCATTTTGTGAAGCGCATTGGCTCCTGCTGAATATC
The DNA here is from genome assembly GCA_016271365.2 of Neoceratodus forsteri. Classification (NCBI taxonomy): domain Eukaryota; kingdom Metazoa; phylum Chordata; order Ceratodontiformes; family Ceratodontidae; genus Neoceratodus; species Neoceratodus forsteri. Next base: position 249,690,872 of record CM057455.1, read on the forward strand.
GCTCTTTGGCACATTTCCACACTTGCCCAAGTGCATCTCAGTTTCACTATGCGCAACCGCTTTGAATATCCCACCCTTGGAATACTAAATTACTTATATCTCAGAAATCATATGACGTAGGAAAAAATTAAAATCTCATATTATTTATGTCTTTCCTGGCTAGTTTTGTACTTAGCCCCTATATGGGGGGCTAAGCATTTTTCCAACGAAAGGCATGGTGGATGCCGTAATGTTAGCCTATGGGAAAAATTGTCAACTTCGGAGTGCTGTAACTTTGCAGCCCTCTAATATTTGTCACCAAACCACCAAAAGGTGCATCTGTGGGATCTTGGCTTTCTTCCCTCCACATTTCAGCCCAAAAGTCCAAACCATTCATTAGCAGCAGGGTGGCCAACAATTCCTGTTATTTTGGCCATAGTGTTGCAAAGTAGTGTCATAATTTGCAACACTTTCACAAAAAAAAATCACAAAAGTGTCGAAGGTGCGACACTACTTTGCAACACTACTGTTTACAAAAATTTTAAAAACATATTTCTGGGGTGTTAACCACCCCCAAAAAAGACATGGCTATCATCCTCAGGACTCAACTAGGTGAACACAGCAAAAATTGTGTCCCTAGAGGGTCCCACATTTAAATGCCAAGTATTTCTATGACCACCAACTGAAAACAAGGTGGTGGATTTGCAACACTACAGAGGTCATTTGCGACACTAAAAACTGCATTTGCGACACTTTCAAACTTTTTGTTAACTTTTCCCATTGACTATAATGGGAAATTTGTTTTTTTAATAACTTTTGAACCGTTTAATATTTTTTCACAAAATCTTTGAAAGGCACATCAGGAACCCTGGCTGCATGTTCCCTGAAGGTTTTGGACTGGTCACACAGACCATGCGACCTGTAGGTGTGAGCAAAGAATGCACAAAAATGCATAATCTGTGTGTTTTTGGTGCTCTGTAGCTCAGCAACTGTACATCCAACCATAACAAAACTTGGCAGATCCAGAGATCTATTGTACCAGACTGTGCATGCCAAATTTCAGGTAAATCCATCACACAGTGGCAAAGTTATTAAGCTGCCAAATTTCAGATGTTCATATATATATATATATATATATATATATATATATATATATATATATATATATATATATATGTATTATAGTAGCATGGTAGTGCTAACCATAGTCAGGGTTGAGGAGCCATTTACATGTTAAACCTAAAATTTTGCACCTTAATAACTTTGCAACCATTCAACAGATTTGCCTGAAATCTGGCATACATGATCAAGAGCCATACATCTTGGGATCTCCCAACTTTTGTACTGTTCAGATATACGGCTGCAGAGTTATTAAGCATGATCTGCACGCACGTTTATGCTTTTTTGCAATTCTTTGCTCGTCTCTACAGATCGCACGGTTTGCACGACTGGTCCAAAATCTTCAGGGAACATGCGGCCGGGGACCCCAATGTGCCTTTTGAAGATTTCATGAAAAAATATTAAACGGTTCAAAAGTTATTCAAAAAACAAGTTCCCTTTATAAGTCAATGGGAAAAATTAACAAAAAGTTCGACAGTGTCGCAAATGCAGTTTTTACTTTTCTCAAATGACCCTTTCACTGTCGCAAATCCACCAATTTGTTTTCAGTTAGTGATCAGAAAAATGCTTGGCATTTAAATTTGGGACCCTCTAGCAACCTAATTCTTTTTGTATTCACCTAGTCGGACCCTGAGGATGCTAGGCATGTCTTTATTTTGGGGTAAAACACCCCAGAAATATGATTTTCAAATTTCTGGAAAAAGTACTTTTGCAAAGTATAGTCGAACGTGTGACACTGTCGAATGAATTTGCGAAAGCTTTCGCAAAGTTTGACAGTACTTCTCCAGGCTGTGTGAAACTGACAGCAATTCTTTGTCACCCTGCTACAAAAGAACAGTTTGGTCTTTTGGGCTGAAATTTGGAGGGAATGCAGCCAAAATCTCACAGATGTGCCTTTCAGTGTTTTGGTGAAAAAATATTACACAGCAGCAAAGTGACGGCACTCCAAAATTGATGCTTTTTCCCTTAGCATAACATTACGGCGTCTGCTGCATTACAGGAATCCTTTGTCGCCCTGCTGCAAAATAACAGTTTGGTCTTTTGGGATGAAATTTGGAGGGAAGAAAGGCAACATACCACAGATGTGCCTCATAGTGGTTTGGTAAAAAAATATTGCAGGGAGGGAAAGTTATGACACTGCAAATTTTTCTCCCCCCCCCCGCAGGATAACATTATGGTGTGCGTAGCACCTTTCAGGGCCCGTATCTCGGAAACGGTGCGAGACATGGACTTTTCATCAGAAAAGCACTTAGCCCCCTAACAGGGGCTAACTACAAAACTAGCCAAGAAAGTGATAATTAATATGACTTTTAAATTGTTTTTCTATGTCATACGGTTCCAGAGATATAAGCAATTTAGTATTCCAAGTCCTCATTTTCTGTTCCAAGAGCCATTATTATGCATACATTCTTTGTACTCACTGTCTTTCTATATGTAGATTTTAGGGAAAACTATTGTGTGTGTTTCTGTAACTGTTACCTTTACCATTTCTGCTTGTGGTTTTGTACCTGTTTCAGTTACTTTTTGTGTCTATGCCACCTTGTGCATTACCATGTGCATTTTCATTTGCGCTTGTGTTTCTGTAATTTTAACCATTTGTGTCTACGGTACTGTTTATCTTTGCAGTTTGCTTTGTGCTACCATGCACATTAACATTTGTGTTTGCTGGAATTGTGTTAGTATGTGTGAAGACATCATGTGGCGGGAGTGCAGGGCTCGAAGGGCCCCACACTTTCGTCATTGTATTGAATTCAGTATTTTTCAGTACTGTTTATCTTTGTGTTTCGCTTTGTGCTACCATGTGCATTAACATTTGTGTTTGCTGACACTGTGTTAGTATGTGTGAAGACATCACGTGATGGGAGCGTGGGGCCCGTCACTATATTACATTTAGTATTTTTCAGTACTGTTTATCTTTGTGTTTCGCTTTGTGCTACCATGTGCATTACCATTTGTGTTTGTGGGCTCTGTGTAAAGACATCACATGACATTAGTGTGTTTATGGGCACTGTGTTAGTGTGTGAAAAGACATCACGTGGCAGGAGCATGGGGCCCCGCAGTACTGCTGCTGTATTACATTCAATATTTGTCACAGTAATTTTTAAAAAGAAGGGAAATTAGAGAGAAACACTTTGTTTACTGTTTCAGTTACTGTTGTTCCACAGTGACAGAAGTGAGGAAATTCTGTGTTAGGGCTCAAAAGCATAAATGTGCATTCACCCCCACCCCCCTGAGCACCAGTGGCAGACAGAGACACACACACTCATGGGAGTGGGGGAAGCAAGGCAACAGACCCAATCACAGACAATCAGCAGGAGGTGTCAGAAATAATATACAACTAGTCTACATACTGCATACTGAGTGGAGAGCCACAGCAAAAATACGCCTATGGACATGAATAGTGTAGCTTTGTCATTGCAGCTGTAGAGAACTTAGCACACTTAGGAGTATTATTGCAGCTGTACAGAAGTTAGTACGCTTAGGAGTTGCACAGTCTCATGGGGTAGGGGACTACATCTCCTGACCAGTTGCTGCATGTTAAGTGAAGAGGCACAGGCAAAAAAGGGTGGTGCAGATCACTTGTAGACATCCATGATTACAGGTACAGTGTAGTTAGCACAATTATCACTTACATTGCCTCAGCCAGGTAATGCTTTCCAAACTGTGACACCAAGTACTGGATACTCAGTAAAGACCCATAGCACAGCTGAGGGTACTGTATGGACATCAATGGTAGTTGTCAGTGATTGCAGGGATACTCAAGTTAGCATAGTTAGTGTCTGTGGGGGTGGGTCAGACAGGTAATGCTTCCCCCAAAAAATCTGTACTGCATCATGAGTACTGATGTAGAGAAAGACTGAGGCAATGGACATCAATGGTACGCCTCTGTATTTGTTGGTTGACACAAGTTTGCACAGTTAGGATTTGTATGGGCTCACCCAGGGAATTTTTTCATGCATACCAGTTACTGATTGTGACTGTACAGACACAGATTCATGGACTTAGTTAGCAATGTTGGATATCTCTCTACAACAGCTACTGCAGTCTGACTGTAGACTCAGATGAAAAGTAAGGGTGATTTATATTAGTTAATTTAGTTAGGAATTACAGGAGCTCTGTCAGGCAATGTCTGAACTCCTAGCACACATACTGCATACTGAGTGGAGAGTACAGAACAAAAAAGCCTATGAAGATGAACAGTGTCATGGGCTAACTGCACTTGCAGACCACTTGCTGCATCTTGAGTGAACAGTCACAGGAAAAGATAGGCAATGTACATCAGTTGTACAGCTCCTTGATTACAGGAACTGTCCAGTTAGCACAGTTATAACTTGAATGGATTCAGGCAGGCAATGTGTCTTCAAGCATGACAGCAGGTACTGCATTGTCAGTGGAGATACACAATACAGGTGACGGTATGGACATCTCAATGGAGATACACAACACTTGTGAGGGTATGGACATCAATGGTAGATATCAGTGATTGCAGGGATACTAAAGTTAGCTGAGTTGGGATTTGCATGAATTTAGGCAGCTAATGCTGCTCCCCCCAAAAAAAATTGTACTGCATCATGAATGGTGATCCACAGGAACAATAAGGCACTGGAGATCAACAGCACACCTCTGTAATTGTAGGTACAGTTAAGTTAGCACAGTTAGGAGTTGCATGGGCTCAGCCAGGGAATTGCAGCACACATAGCAGTTACTGCATCCTGAGTATATAGCCACAGCTGAATAGTGTTACATTGCGATGCACCACACCTCGCTACAGCAGCTACTGCCCACTGACTGGAGAAGCACAGGAAAACTAAGGGCAGTACAGACTTCTTAAGACAGTTAGAAATCATGTGAACTGTATCAGGCGATGTGCCACACCATAGCCCACGTGGTGGATATTGAGTGGACAGCCATAGCAAAAAATAAGCCCATGGACATGTAGTTGTGGTAGTATTTCTTACAGTTGATTTGCATGCTTAATAGAAACAAGAGCTACATTCTAATGTTATTATGCTATGATTCAGTAAAGACTCAACACAGGTGGTTATGTTTAAAAAAGATTTATTGCCAATTGGTGAAAATGAAAAAGGGCCAATTAAGATTTTATTTTTTTTACAAAATCAGTCTCATAATACAATCCTTGCATGTGTGTAATCGTTGCTTGGAACATATCTAAATGTGTGTCATTTATAGTAAGTAGATGATATGAATTGGAATATGGAGTATGTACATATGGTAATACAGCATAGAAAGAAGGAGTCAGAAGAAGGCAATTTGGTCTATTAAGTCTGCTCGTGTTGCAGGGTTCGCATCTTGAGCTAATGTCTCTGCTATCCCTGCACTGTTCTCCCATCTTTTCTAGGCATGATTCTTATCTTCCAGCTATGCATATACCTGGCTCTTTTATAGCTGGTCACTGTCTTTAACGAGGTGACTTCTTTTAGCAGTGCAGTGTAAGTGATCACTACTCTTTGTGGGAAGAAGTGCTTTCTGACATTCCTCCTGAACCTTCCACCCTCAAGCTGAAGCCTGTGCCTCTTCATGATATGGTTGCTACTCAGCTTGAAGAGACTTTGGTTAACAATATTATTTATACCTTTTAAGTAGTTGAATGTTCCAATCATGTCTCGTCCCTTAGTCCTGTCCTACATTAATAAAGGTATGTCAGGAGCTTCTAAGCAGTGATTACACATATGAAACAATGATGACTTGTTGTCATTGTGTGACTGATAATGTATATGTTCCTGGGGTGGGTGAAAAACCAGATGCTAAGTGTTCAAGTAATAGAATATAAAAAAATTATGATTTCAGTGACATTAGATAACTGGTATGTTCAGTTAAATATTTTAAGATATATCACTGACTAGGTGCATATGGAAAATTCCAACCCGACCCCTCAATAGAGGTGATCATAAACATTGTCAGGAACAGGTATGAAGTGCGTTGTGATCAGTAACAGTGTCTGATTTATAATTTTCACTATTATTAACATAGGTTACATTTACTTGTATGACAAGTACAAAAGATTTCATATTATTACAGGTACAATATACATTTCTTTCAATTGTTATATTAGTTACTATGTTAGCTCTGAACTAGTAAATAAAAAAATGTGTGTAGTACGTTGTTTTTATGAAAGATATGGGTCACTGAACTTAATCACTATAGTATTGTATTGTATGTTAAGGATTAATTGTTACTTGACTCTTATAGTAATACTTTCTACTAGAACAATTAAACTAGTTAACAGCAATGGTGAGATGGAATGAGAATGTAAATATTATTTACATGTCATTACAAAGGTATGCAAGAGTCATTTGATAATAAGCTGCAATAGTTCAGTATTTACATTTGCTTCATTTCATTTGCTGCATTATGACTAAAGAGTTTTATTTTTACATATTTACAGTTTCAGTGTAACAAATACATCAGGCATAGTTCAACACTGTTGCATGGTGAAAGAATGGTGTCATTGTCTAGATGTCAACAGCTAATAGACAAAAATAAACTGGTGATAGAAAACTTGTGACAGAGTGTTCTCTTTGGTGAATGAGACGAGTTACACAGTTATTTAAAATGATAAGGGACAACTTTTGTGTCTCTGCAGAGGCCAAAAGTTAGGAACTTGCAACAACTTCTTGTTATGTATGGGTATGATACAGCTACAAGAAAAGATATGTACAGAACAGGAGAACCAAAAAGGCCTCTGTTTTGACATGTACAATCTTTGATAGACATGTAAGCATGGTTTCTCTAGTGACTATGAATACTGTTGGCACCGATTGAAGCCACTACAACAATTTCCATGTTGTCACTGATCCACACAAGATTTTAGATGTCATAGTGCATGAAATGTCTCTGCCAGTATATCATTTTGTTGATATGCTATGGTTTATTTACAGTCGTAGAGTGGAAACAATTGTTCTGACCTACGACTGATTCTGTCACAAAATAGTCATTTAAAAAATGCCAGATGTTGTCTGCTATTCTTCTGCAATATGAAGGTCATCATAATTCTTCAATATTATAAGATATGCATTTTTTAAGTGTCGTGGCAGTCTCTGCTTGTAAACTGCTTGTAGAGTCGCTACACTTCACCCATCCACTTCTGTACCTTAGTAAACAGGTGTAATGGCCAGAATGCATGGATTGACCATGGTGATAGACTACACTGTGAGTGTTAAACACTGATTGGTTAAAGACTATTCTACCAGCTGTGTAATCTGTGATAGAAGTGTCAACTCTGAGCCGGTGGGAGTCAAATCTGTGCAATATAAGCAACAGATATTGAGATGAACTGCTGAGACATATGGACTGAGTACATCTGCCTCCACACCTTTTACAGGAGTGACCACATTGAGCATTGGTAAATAGCTGTCGAAATTTGACACTTTTGGTTTAAGGGACAAAAAGACTAATCCACAGCATGTCTTCTGTGGTTTCACGCTGTGAATGACCACATGATACACATACATATTTGGTTACATATGACACTGTGAAGTAGTGGTGCATTGGAGTGCCATCTTCATCCAAGTTGTTTATGATAGCCATCATAAACTCACTTGTGTCTTGCTGTATGTCAGCAGCAAATTTACTATATCCGTCATATGTACCTAACACCTGGCGTAGTGGTGTTAGTGACTGCACATTAGACTGGTCAGAAGTCATGTTGACAATCTGCTTCAATGCGTTTGATAGGGGAGTGTCTTGTGAAGCAGATATTGCCTGCACAAAGTGTGGTATGTGTAGAAAAACTTGCATAGCTGAGTTAGCATAGCAGTTCACTCTAGTGCTGTTGTCAAACACTGGTACAGCAGCTACACCAACTGATTTCTGATGAATTGCTGGCTCTGAATGTTTAGTTGATATTGTGACCTTTGTTGAACTCTTTAGAGTTGAATCACTTGTGGAAGCTCGTGCCTGTTTGCTGACACCTGTAGATATGACTATACAATGTGAGACAGCCAGATATGTAGGCAGTGGTATTAAAGACATTTGTGGCTGATGGCGAGTACGTAACCTGTTGTACTCAACAGTACATCGCTTGTCAGCTCGTATCTTCTGAGGTGCAAGAGTTACAATGTGTAACCCAGAAAGACTACGGACACGTGAAAGTGCCATGTAGCTCATGCCATCCTTGAAAATGTCTGTACTTATGTCCACCATTGCTGAATCCAAACTCAAGCCCTGAGATTTGTGAATAGAAACAGCATATGCAACACATAGCGGAAGCTGTTTCCTGTTTACATAGATATCCTTAAATACCTGAAATTTCACACAGGTACGTTCTACATGTACAGGCTGTTCCATGTTGTCAAAGTGAACTACAAGTGTCTCAATATATGTCTTCTGGACATTGTAGACAAAGTCAGTGATGTTTCCCATGGCACCATTTACCATGCCTCGTTCAACATCGAGATTACGTCGTAGCATGATATGTGCATTCCTACAAAGTGTAAGAACAGCTTCTAGGCCAGCTGTGCATGAAACATCTGACTTCAGTTCACTGAGTCATTCAGTCATCTTTGCTACTAGGTTGCGACTGAGAATGACACCATCAACTGTATCAACAGCATGCAGAGTTAGAATTTCTTGGTTTTCTCTCTGCAGCATAACTTTGTAGTACTCAGTGCATTTCTTTAATCATGGCATAAGACACACTATATGTGTCCCTGTAGAGTACACATTGCTGAAAACATATTACATGCTGTTTCTATGGATGTGGTAACTACCTTGATTCCTTCTCGATTGTTTAACATAGCAACATGTCTCTGGGTGATAGAGAACTCCGTATGGAGCTTCATCTAAAACGTGGATTTGTGAGCCAGATCACCACTTTGGTACATGTTCTCATACAACTCAACATAGGTAAATAACTCCCAAATGTTATAACTCTGCAATGCAGCCGAATGTTCTTAGCTTGCTTGGCAATCAGAGTTGCAAACACATGCTCTGCATTAACAGGTGCGCTGTAAAAGGTCGCCCAATACAACAATATTTTGCCACCAAATGGTACCTTCTATCGCTAGTACTGTAAGATCTCCTGTAGACGAGATGTATACAGGCAAGCATTACATTAGAGACTATGTTGATTTTATCAATGATGAGTAACTTCATCTTTGTGAACATGGAATGGAGCTGAGATGCAACCTAAATGACAGTTTACGATACTCTCCTGTTTTGCCATGTTCTGCTGGCAACATAAAGACGGTGTGTGCTGATAACTCCACCAATGTTGTATGTAGCTAGTCCCGTGGGAGCAGCAACTGCAACAGACATTGATGACCTTGTCAGACTCTGTATTTCAGCAGTGATGGCTTCAATAAGGAAACTCTTTCCTGTGCCGCTTGAACCACTTTAACAAAGGTCAGTAGTGGCTTATAGTCAAGACAGTCACATTTTTTGTTTCAGGCACCACATGTTGGTTTCATACCTCACTGACTTGAGAGTGAATTGCTGCTCGCTGATTTAGTCTTCTCTCAAGTCAGCTGGGTTGATAGTGGAGTGTGTACCATGTTCCATGGCTGTCTCAATTTCTGAGATTAACACTTGGGGTATTTAAGGCAGAGGTTCACCTTAAACAGCTTGTCCTCTGGATCAAGATTGTCTTGTGAGCTAACAGGAGTGCCTTCCTGAAGCTGCTTCTCTGCCTTTTAGCTGTTCTTTCAGCCTCTAGTCTCTGTGGTATGTATGTCTCTGAGTATTCAGTTTTGAATGTCTCATAACTAAGATTGAATTTTCCTTGAATGTATTACAGTCACCTTTTAATTCAGACTCATTCCTCCAGGATCTAAATGGAATAGGGAGAGCAAAGTAATGCCTCTGCCTTTCGATGTGCCTAGATGTAATTTACAGTGGTCTATGAGCTATGGTTTGTGTCTTTACGAGACAGCCATCCACCCATTCACCTTTGTAGATGTGGCATGTTGAGTCAGGGGTGATATCTGCCTTGTGTCAAGGGCTCACTTAGCCACCTGAAATTAGAAGCTGCCATCATCCATGCCATCTTGTCTACAGGGGTAGTATGTTCCATTGTGTTGGTTCTTCAAGATATGTTTTAAAGAAGGTCTACTGGCAGCGAGTTCCTCAATTTCGCATGAATCAGTCACATATTTGGCTTTCTTTGTAGCTCATACTGAGAAACCGGACAGTGTCAGACTCCTGTGCAGATGTGTACCGATTAAACGGTCACTGGCTCATAAGCTCCACATTCTCTGTGTGAAAGTGGCCTCAAGCCCAATGACCACAGCTGAGATGGGAAGTTGTGTCTGCTTGAACTGCAATATTTTCCCAAAGATCTGCAAGCTAGTCTGCTCATGTTTGTTATGTACTAAGTCGGCATTCCACTAGGCCAATGAGTTATCAGCTACAAACTGAACATCTATGTTTGCTTGCCACATTAGGAAAAGAGTTGGGCCAGAAGTCAGATGTACATCTCTTTCTCATCTCTGCAACCTGTACACCCTGGTTGATTTGTCTTCAAGTGCGTCACATTGCTGAAAAAAGTTAATCTATGGAACCATCTTGACAAACCTGGTTTAGGAATCCGGTTACATCGAGTTGTACCAATTAGATTTGTTCTTACTACTTGCTGACAGTATTTTGCACAAATATTTTGTTGAACTTTTTGTACCGACTTCAGTGGTAGTGACTGTCATACTTGTCTGGAATGTGACAAGTGATATATTTCGATGAATGCTAGCACTTGTGCTGCTTCATGTTCACTCTATGCGTATTGCATCCTTAATCCACAATAACATATTGATATGACGGCACCCGTGTATGATATTCCATCCTCCAAAAGTAATGCCCACAATACCAAGAGGTGGATTGTCCTTGACAATATGAGTGTGTGAATGTCATGGAACCATTTGTGAAAATGTCTTGGTTGATCTAGACTCAAGTGAACATATTTCTGACAGTCATTGATGAAATGCTATCAATATCAGAATTTTCCCACTCAGCAGTTCAATGAGCTTATACTAGCATATCTGCATAACTTGTGGTGAAACTATGGCTGCACCATACTCATGCAGCATTGTCATATTTCAGTGTGTTCATACCAATATTTTTGCTATGTAGACTTGAGGTATGAAAGACAGATTCACTTGCACATTTTCATCTTCTGTTTTGATTTCAGAAATTGAGCATGTTATTCCATCTAGTGGAGTAGAGATTTAGTATGTGTACAGATTTAGACATCGCTAAGTTCACTTCCCAGAGGAGATGCAACAGGCACTGTATGTTACGCCTGAACTTGCTAACTTTACTGAGCACATGGTTAGTGCAGTACTCAGACCCTGACAATTTCCTTTCATCTAGCCATCCACCTGACCCTTTTTGGAATAAGTCTGGGGAAACGTAGTTTTCTAGTGTTGCTCCCAAATGCGAAAGGCTCACCTCATTTGTTTCATTTGATAGAGATCAAGGTTGTCTCACTGGATCTCCATGTAGGGACTGTGTACAGCATATACATTGTCACTTATCTGTCCACTGACCTTCTCAATCATTGGCTTAGTTGTTTCTAAGAGATTGTGGAATAGATACTAGTACGGATCTGGGTTGGGGTTCGCATAAAAGGGGTTGTTACTCTTAAATAACTAAGAGTAAGTTTTACCTTGTACATTGACAATATCTGCCAGATGACTTGAACTTAGTTGATGACCATTTACAAGAATCACCAAACTAGTTCTATAGAGATTGCCCATATTTCTGTAGAGGAAGTGGAGACATCATGGATCCCTTTAGAGATCTAATGAGTTTTTCTGTGAATGTTCTGTGGTCTTTTGGTTCAGATGAATGGTTGAAATGGTTTCATTGTCTGAATTAGAATGCGCTCAAACATATTCAGTGTCGCAATCTTACTTGGTGGTAATATGTATCTCCATATTATTCAACAGTGACCTTGGTGGCAGAATGTTGATTTAGTTTGAGAAACAGTAGCTTGCATAGCAGAACGTTCTGTAATTGATAGTTGATTTCATCAGCAAAATGTTGTGAGACGGAACTACATGTCATTGTATGGTGACAAGGTTTCCAGGTTCATGTGACTGTTTGTTTATTGTAGCACAGACGGTCACATGATACATACACAGTCAAACTTCTGAGCCTTTGCCAGCTGAATTTTTCAATTTTGTCGTATTGTTCAGTGTGTCGGTTTTAGCATGAGTCAGATGTTTCAGCTGAATTTCTGACTGATAAATAGTTGTGTCTTGTACGGTAGTTACATCCCAGTAGTTGTTTGAGAAATGTGATGGCACCCGTATGTTACCAGACTGCAATAGTTATTTAAACAAGTGTTCGATTGACAACTATTGGATTTCATATACCCTGTAGACAAGTTTTGCATGCCTGTTTGATGCACTGCCAGTATCCGTGACAAGAAAGACACTGTCACAAACACCTATTGAGGCCTGCTAGTGAGTGGCCCATAAGTCCAGTATGTTTACAGATTTTTACAAAGGTTAATCTTGTTAAATAGTTTCATCTTCCTTTGTGATCTGTTACTCAAATAGGTTGACAAACTGTTCAACTTTTTTCAAATGATGATTGCCTATTGTTGGTGGTTCTAATACATGTTGGCCATGAGAGATAGTGTTAATGGGACACAGTGGCTGCATCACAGTCATCACTTGTGTCCATTGTTGTCATCACAGACACCGGAGTGAATATTGACCAGCTTACTGATCTACTATGTTGAACTTGCTTTCTTTTTCTGTATCATAAGATTCTTCCCAGAACATGCCTCATGTGTGTGTGCATCCAGTGACCTGTGAACATCTTTGTGAAATTGTGCACGTGTAGGATACTATTGTAGCCTTGATGTCGTATAACTTTTCTGAATAGTTCCCACATGAGACATCTTACGCCATAAACATTGAAGAATAAATACTGCTCTGTTAACAAATGTACATACTTTGAGATGCACTTAATGTCAGATGATCTGTCTTTTCTCCTATGTTTCATCACAGCATCAATAAGCCTGTTAATCTTAGCTTACTCTAGCAATAGAAATACTTTTGCTTTTCAGATGAAAATCTCCAGCTGTGAGTTTGCGGTGCTGTTTTGAAGGTCTGTTGATGGTTGCAGCAATAGTTGTGTTTGTCTGAGAGATCTACACAATGTTGCTCAGGTGGCATTTTTACTTGTGTTGGAGCGCGTGGCTTGTTGCAGTGATTTACTGTAGAGCCTTACTATTCCAGTAGAACTCTGTTTTGTTTTTGTCTGAACTCATATCACTGTTTTTATCATTCTAAGCACAGTGGTACTATGATACCTGTTTCATCTTTTATACATGCACGCCTGTATTTACTAGTCATCTTCAATCTGTTATTGTTCATAGTGGCAGTCACCAATGTTACAGAAGTATCGGATACCTGTATAAAAGATAGAGAAAAGACAACATTAGTATATGCTTGTGTTGATCACTTCTAACATTGTATATTGAGAGACAGATGTTTTATGTATAAAATATTACAAAAAAAGATTCATAAATGTTTAATCAGATTGCTCAGATTTGATAGTCTTATTTTGATTCGTGTTACACGTCCTGTATATTGTTATTATTGTTGCCATATTTTTTTCGTACTATTTCACTGTTCAGCAATGCAAAGTCAGTGTCTTCTGTGTGATTTTGACCTAGTATTGTTAAACTGTTGGTCAAACAACTACTTTATTTTGAAGTCTTTCTGTAAATGGGTTGGGATTAATGTCAACTTCAAACACTTAATCTTGAATATTAATTGTAATGATAGCTATAAGGTTTTACAAGAATCATATTGATAGTATTAATTACATCTTTGGTGATATAGGGGTTGGCTCTACTTTGTGTCACATTCTGTCTCAGGAAGTGGTTATGTTGTTGCTGCTCTGTTAATGTAAGTTATTGCAGACAACAATCACAATAATTGATTAGGAATAATATTTAGGTCACTTGTGAGTGACAGAGTCAATGAAAATGCAAAATGTAGCTGTGCAATACAGTTGTGCAGGTAGAGTTACAATTTTGAACAAGTATGTGAAATAGTGAACTTATGTATTTGTACATTAGGTAAGAAGCAGGAAACTTTCCCTTAGTAATCATCATTTGTTAACACTTGTCCAAATTTTCAACATTGTTTTTGGAACGTCATGAATTCTTGCACTGTAATGCTATATTTGTCCCAGAAGTTGACTTACAGTCACTGTGTATAATCATCTGGGACTGAGTGTCTAATGGCAGTGCCACTGTTCATGATGGATCAAAAGACGTGTTGTAAGTTTGGTGGAAAAATCACAAAATGACTTTTTATGAGTCATGAGCAACTCAAAGCACCACACTCATAAGTTAGTGCATTTGCACTTATTTTAATGCCAGATTTTTTTTTCAACATTGGTATTTTACCACACCTTCTTGTGGAACTGTGACAGTTGATATTTTTCACATCCTGCTCAAAATGTGTTTTCGCACTTCTGGTGCAGAATAGCACGGCTCTATTTAAATCAGTATTTGGAGCACATTAAAAGGAAGTTACACTGTTCATGAACAGGCCTCAAAATGCCTGTGTTGAAAATTTGGTGACAATACTGTAAAATGACTGTTTTAGGAATGTGGAATGAAACTCTCGCATAATGTACACTCCACAGTACACTTTTTAGAAGAGGGACCCCCACCTTTCCCATAAGGGAAATTGAAATCTCCACCTAAAAAAAATATACATGAAGTAACCAAGTATGGTTGGATAGCATGAAGGAGAGAAACCTTCTCCGGCTTCAACTGAGGCCCATAAATACTAATCAGACGAAAGTGCCTATCATTCCACACATCATTCAAAATCAGACACCTTCCAGGACTTAAATTAATCAGTTAGGCTAAAGAAAAATGATACCCATTAAATAAAATCCCCACCCCATCTGCAGTATCTGTCCCAAAGGACCGGGTAGGAAGGGCCCCAAACCCACTCCCCCTGGAAAGATCTAAGCTGGTCCTCAAAGAACATCCACATTTCCTGCACTTAACAAATATCAAATTCAGAAACATGAAAGAATTCAAAGACTGCCTGACATTTTAAGGGGTTAAATAAACTGTATGTTTACAGATCCTACATTCAACAGGATAGCAACTTTAAGCTATCTTTCTCTGTTTTTTATTTTTTTTCAACCTGTAAAGCAATCAACTCAGGAGTGAAAGGGGTATGGAGAGCAGCAGGAGGCAGATCTGCTGACTCCAACTGGTCCATATCTGAGGCACCATCTTCTGAGGCCAGAACCTCAAAGGGATTTATAGATTCAATGGAATCCTGTGGAGATACTGGTCTGGCCTTTGAAATCCTAGCAGAATGTCTAGGAAGAGGTGTAAGAGCCTCAGCAGAAGGCTCCAAAGGGTCAGAGTACCTGTAACAGACTGGAACCAGAGACCCGGTGCCAGTGGGCTCTGTCCCAGGAAGTGAAGGAGAAGAAGGAGCAGTTGCTACTAAGGGGAAATCAGGAGGAGGGGACTGAAGCCTGTAGATGGGTCCCAGAAGGGGGGTGGATTAGTCACTGAAGGGGAAGGGGGTTCTGGACCTGGACAGGGCACCAGCTCCTGTGCATGCTGAATTAACAGGTCTGGCCTCATATATGAGGCCGTACTCTTGGCTGCCCAGGGGTATTCACCAAAGACATGGCCGATCTCATCACATAAATCACATTTGTGTGGGAGGCATATTGCAAAGCAATGTGTCCTATGTCACCACAGTTGTCACAATGTGGTTTATCACAGGAACTGGAGATGTGGGTCCTAGAACCACATTTGTAGCAAGTCCAAGGCTGCCCGGCATAAAAGCACACGCCCCAGTCCTTACCTAACATAAAGGAGTTGGGAACATGAGAGATCCCAGAATCAGACTACCACAGTCTGACCTTATATTTCCAACTGCTTGTCCAAAATATTTCAGAGTCCAGTTATTGCCTCAGGGTCACTAAAAACATCACACTTCTGGGAGAACCAATAGGTAATATCATCCATGTGGACCCCCTCATTCCAAAACATGATGGTCACAAATTTAATCAAGGGTTTGGTCAGAGGAATAACCAAAAAGGGAGTCCATGTGGGTGAGAATTTTACCTGATTGTACCTCTCCCAAAAAGGTCTAGAGCATAATGGGTACGAAGCTGACATCAAAGTTATTTTCCCACTGATGTTGATGAAGGCAAAGACCTCCCAAGGGGAAAATGAGGGACTCCTTCAACAGGCATTTTCCCACATAATGTCTATCTGGCCGGTGCTTGAGACACCCTTTGTAGTGAATCTACATCTCATTCCTTCGGGGTGCAGCCTCTTTTTTTTTATTTTGGCAAATAAGTCAGACAGAAGAGGTTTCTGAGGATGGGGGCTCTTGGGGGACTTCATCCAGGACAACAGCACTGCATCTATGAACCTCTGGGTTGGTAGGTGCCCTTATAGCAGTAATTACTCCAGGATAACCCCCATGTACAGGGGCCAGGGCAGCAAGAAGCCTCCCCAGGACCTGAAGCCTTTGCATTCAAAGGCAGTTCCACCATGATCAGAGAATCAGGGGGTGAACTAGAGATGCCCCCAGGACACCAAGCTGGTGAAGTCTGTAAAAAATTCAGTTTGGGATCCCATCCTGGGTCAGGAAACCAGATACCCTTAGGAGAGAGATTCCAACCTGCCTGCTGAGAGTCTTTCAGGGACCAAGGTTCAGTTGGGGAGTATCCTTCTTTCAATGCAAAGGCAGTTTGTAGCACAGCTGCAGTTGTTTTCCTGCTGAAGCTTCAGGAGCAATAACAGAAGATACGGTTTTAACAGAATCAGGGACAGGGGTCAAAGATATATGTCTTTTGGCAAGAGTCACGGCAGTTCTACACCCTCATATCTTCTTTTGCACTAGCAGTCAAGCTGCCCTCTTTACAACTAAAGGAAAAAGTGTTGCACCCTCCTGTATGTTTGGAACATGCTGATAGCTTATTGCAACAGGGTTAGTAAAGGGAGGCACCACAGTCGATCCACCGACAGACAAGGGTTTGAGCACAAACTCAGTATCCCTTGATAAAGGCTCCCATATGGGAGGAGACATGAAGAAGGGGCCACTCTCAGCTTGTCCAGACAGGCACTGAGGGAGATTCTCCTTGGGACCAGATTTCAATATTTGAGGAGGCAAAACAACATTTGGCTATAGGCACCTGCCAAGTGAAGCAGACAAAATGACAGCTGGCCCAGTTTCTATATCGGGAGTTACAGAGGGGGGAAAGATTCTTGAAGAGTGACTCACCCGGCCCCGCCTGGGCCAGAGCCTTTGATGCTGCTGTGTCACGAATGCTGTCACCTGACCCTGTCAAGGGAGTGCCTTTCGGCGTTTCTGCTTGCAGCTTTGCAATCTGATCTCTCAACTCTCATTCCAGCTCCCGATGCCAAATCTTCTGTAACACCAGTTGTTGGATCAAGGGAATCTCTGCTGCTGAATTCAGGATATACTGCTCTCCTCCAGGTAAAGACATAATGCCTGAATGGCTTAAATCTTCTGTAGATAAAAACAACTTCTGGAGTTTCAACTCCAGTACTCTGTACTTCAAATTCATGTGCTACATCATGCTGAGCCTCTAAAGTAACACAGGCAGGAGAGGAGGCTTGCTCCCCAACCCCAGAGATGTCCATCTCCTCCAAAGGTGCACTGGAAGTGGCCATCTCTCAGGCCAAAGAATTTCAGCATACAAAATCAAAGAAACAAAGCAGATGAAAAAAAAACAAGATTATGAATTATATCATACAGTAAGACAAAAAACTTGCCCCCCCCCCACTGAAATCTGAAAAAGAACAATGTAAGTGGGCATATAGTGGGTGCAAAGCAGCAGAACACATGGAAGCAATGAAGCAAAGAAATGAAAGCAGGTCTCACGTTATACTAAAAAGTAAAAGAAAGCAACATAACTCAACTAATGAAAGAACAGTCATGACAAGTAAAGCAAAGAACAGAATAAGGAAATGCATCTTGTGCAAAACCCATAAAAATATCTTAGCAAAACTATGTCTAAAAAAATACAGACCTGACAATCAAAATAAGACATCAGTGTGTCACAGGGTTTTAAGTAATCGGGGATTTAGCATCAGTCACCCAGGGCAAACCCTTCCATGATTCTAACAAAAGCAGCCTAGTAAACCTTTATGTCTCTGCATCATAACAATTCCTTAAATCCAGCATCACTTTAGTGTAAATTTCCATAAAATCGTTCTCCTTTTGCTGTAGTGTAAAACCACATCTAGACAATCAACTATTCCATTTTAAGATTACCATAATCAGTTGCAGTGTGTGTAAATTCCATAAATGCCATTCAGCAGAAAATACTCCATACATCAAATTATCAAGTGTTAAGGATCCCCAGATCCGCAGGCCCCATTTATGTGCTAAAAAATCCACAAACCCTGCAATGAAAGAACAGGTAAAGAATAAATGAGCCATTGTGTCCTCCTGTTGAATACAATTAGGTCTGCTACAGAAACATTCTTGAAGTTTTTTTATGTTTTTGATTCGCTTTAACATTTATCTTGTCATGACGTGCAAGCCAATGAAAATCCCACATACAAACTGGTATCCTGTTATTATTTAGAAATTTCAGCAAATAATCTGTATAAGCCAATGTGCAGTTCTTAAATACTACTTCCTCATGACAAACAACATCCAATAAATTAAAGTTCAGCTGTTTCCTAGGCAATAACCTAGTCTGGTTCTCCATTAATTTCCATCGTTTGAATCTCAAAAATGTATATCTGAGATATTCCGGAATATCGGGAGACTTTTTTAGGACAGTAAGCCTGTCTGAATGCCACAAGTCCAACCAATGCCCACACTTTTACCCGATAAAAATCTCCCAGCCAACCACATGAGTAGCAAGTAAAGGTCTAATATTAGTATATATAAAGAAACTATTCAAAAATCAAATTGGATTAACCATATTCAAACCTCCCCTCTTCAGAGGTAGATATAAAACATTCCTTTTAATAGGATTCAAGCAGCTGCCCCAACAAGCTTGAAAAAATACTAAGCATTTCCATTTCCCTGTGTTTAGGAGGGGGAAGATATAACTAATAAACAAAAAGACAGGTACTAAAAAAGTTTTAATAAGATCAATTATTTTCTTCTTACTAAGCTTCCATCAGTTCCAGGACACCACCTTTTGCCTATCCAAATCTAGTTTTTTGCTCCAGTTCAAATTATCCATGCCCCTAGGCCCAAATAAAATTCCCAAAATAGAGATAGGTTCTATTGAAATAGCAATGTTTGCCACAGTGCCCACATATCCCAATGTATAATTCAAACGTTGTCCCACACATTTCTGTAAATTTAAAGAGGCACCTGAGATCTTGCCAAATTGAGCACAAAGAGCTATAACCTGCATGAAAGAGTTTGCATTCTGAACTATAAGACTCATATCATTTGCATAAGAAATTGCCTTATATGGAAAGGTAGAATCCTGTATACGAACTGGAAAAAGTAAATTTGAAGCATTCAATGACCGCAACAATGGGTCAAGAAAGAAAACATAGAGAATAAGGCTCAAGTGACAGCCCAGTCTCACACCCCTGTAACTGCACCATGCAGCCTTTCCAGCCTTGCATGACAGGAACAACTGTGGCAGATCTATAAATGCATCTCAGTCAATCTACCACCAAAGGTGGAATTCGATAGTGTAACAACACCTCCCAAAGAAACTCATGACTAACCCTATCAAAAGCTTCTCTTGGTCAAGCAACACCAGAAATCCATCCACTATCCCCAGTTTCCTGACTTTACTATTTCCTGAGAAGTAAAAGATGGTTTTGAATATGTCTACCTGGAACAGCATAAGATTGGGCACTGGAAATTACAACTGATGATGCAAGTGTCAGCCTGTTAGCCAAAATTTTAGCTAGGAGTTTAAAGTCAGAATTTAACAAAGTGGCCTCCAATTATCGAGCAAGAAAGCATCCCCTTTTTTAAAAATGAAAGTCAAGATACCCATATTCATAGAAAGAGGGATAGTTTGGGTGGTCAAAATGTGATTAAACACTAAAATCACTTCTGGGATAACCTCAGGCAGCAAAAGTTGTAAAAGTTCATTTGGTAAACTGGCAGGCCTTGGTGATTTACCTAATTTTAAGTTTTTCAGTGCTTCTTGGACTTCAGTCACCTGAATTGGTCTAGAGATTTCTCTAGCAAGGTAGGATCCGGGTCCAGATCCTGGATGACCAAATCAGTCAAATAGTCTGAAATATTCCTTTTCTGCATGTCTAAGGGTGCATACATAGTTCTAGTATAGTCATCCACAATGTGCAAAAGGACCGTCTTGTCCTTATATAAATTACCATCCAGTCCCTTGACGGATGTAATTTCTTAACATTTTAGCTCTAGCATAGCTCTCATAGGGCATACCACATCTGACTTTCCCTGAGTACCAAACTGGTGCAGAAATTCTAGAGATCGAGCTGTCCTAGCATGATAGTCTCTCATAACATTTTTTCATCTGAGCAATCTGGTCAGAAAGAATGTCCCATATCAGCAGACAAAGATAGCAGCTGTTGTAGCTGCATCCTGTGTTGCAGATATGTAAAATATGTTCTATTTGAATGAAGTCTACTAATTTGCTTACAGAGCTTCTGAAGATCCAATTTAGTGTCCTCCCACCATACACTTGGATCTTCAAAAAAATCAAATACTGACTTCCTAGAAATAATAAAATCCTGAAAAGTGCACAAGAAATACATATCAGACAAAAAGATGTTATCATTTTCCAAAATCCTTGCCCCCTTTTGACAATTACAGGGTTCCCCATTTTAATTCCCACAATCCTATGGTCTGAAAATTCAATAGGAAAATTCTCTGCCTCTAAAATAGGCAGGTGACGTGACAGAAGCACATAGTCAATTATAGATGTTAGGGAACCTTTTTGAAAAGTAGGAATGTGACAATTCTTGTAAGTATAAAAAGAATCCTTCAAATTTGCCGGTGAAATTAATTGATTCAAAAGATGAGAATCACAGTAAGTTTTAGGGGACTTTGCTATCAGAGGACAATTAAAATCTCCAGCAAAGATAAGATGGTGTGATGAGAATAAAAAAGGTTGTATCATTTTCAGCAAATCACATCTACCTGCCTTAGTTTGAGGTGCAAACAAAGTAATCAATCTAAAGGCTTCACCCTTTATCACTACATCCAAAACAAGTGTCCTCTCAGGCACTAAATTATAGATTTTCGACAGCTTCAATTCAGGCAGCCAAAACAAAATCCCTACTCCTGAGCAAGTTTCCTGCCCAAAAGGACCAATAGGAAGGCCTCACATACCATTCTCTAGAGGCCAGTTGTGTCTCTTTCAAAGTGTGAAATCTAACATCCTGTAAAAATAAACACCAAAGGACAGAGTTTTAAGAAAAGGAAAACTATCTCACGCTTTTATCCCTCTTAATGCTATTAACATTAAGGGTAAAACAGGTAAAAGGACTAATCATCATTCAAATTATTCAATTATATTTCCTCAGTCTAGTATTTTGTCTCTTCAATTTTGCTTTCCTCTTCTGAGGACCCTTCACAGACAGCTGTTACTCAGAATCAGAAGCAGCTTCCAGCAATGAAGAGGCTACTGAAGAATCATCCGACTCTTCACCAGTATGATCAGATTGTAGGACATCAAATTTATTTCCAATTGGTATAGGGACTGGAGTCCCCTGCTGTTTCAGAGCCAAAACCCTCGTATAGTGCTTAGAGCCCTGAATCCAGCCCTCTGGTCTATCTAGTGGTTGTGAAGGGGGGCGCATAAGATTCTCAGGAACCTCCATTGCTGAAGCAGAGGCAGCTTCTGAAGCCCAGTACCCCATCATAGTCCCAGCATGTACAGCATCCACCGGCTGTGGCACAATCCCTTATACCTGCCTATCAACCTTCCCCACTATGGCCTGCATATCAGCAATATTTGGAGCAAGTGGAGCAATAGGTAAAGCTAACACAGCAGTCTCCGGACCTACCAGACTCCGGAGGTTACCCAATGTCTTTTTTTTTTTTTTTTTATTAAATTTTCATCTTTCTCCCTGGCAGGACCACCGAAGCCATCTACCCTGGTCACGGCCCCCGGAGACCTCTACCACCGTCAATTGCTGCTGAGGACCCTCGGTCACCCCCGGCTTGCCCCCCGGAGGGTGGGGCCATGGGCCACCCATGCGTGGCCCCGGAACTGTAACTAGTCGGGGTCCTGCAGCGGGGCGGCTATGTGAGGCTCTCCAGGCAGGGCTTCATTAATCGGTGGTCCTGCCTCCATCTTTTCCGCTGGTTTTTCCCCAGAGGAGGCGGGACGCAATGGACGCCAGCGTCGCCCGCCTCCATCCCCTTGTTGAGTGCGGCTTGCGTGGAACCTCCGGTCTCCACCAGGGTCTCCAACGCCGAGGTTTACCGCCTCCCCGGAATAGGAAGCGTCCGTCAGGCGGCCTCGATCTATTCCGGCCAGCCCTCCGATGACCCGGATCCGTTCCCTAACCCAGGTCGCCGGCGCAAGCGGAAATCCCACCGCTGCGCCTGGTGGGCCGCCACCCAATGTCTTTTCTGTGTCAGTGTAATGAGCAAATGCTGTTCATCTCCAGCAGCTGTATCAGGAAGATTGTGCGCTGCCCATTTGCAATTCTGAAAAGTGTGACCCAAAGCATCACAAAGGTTGCATTTACATTCATTAGTACAATCTGACCCCATATGCTCCAGTTCCCCACAAACATTGCACCTTGCCTTATCACAGATACTGCTGATGTGTGTCAGAGACCCACATTTATAACACATCTTTGGTTGCCCAGCATAAAACAAGATGCCATGATCTCTCCCTAGAAAAAAAGAGTTAGGCAAATGTATCACTCCTGTATCTGTAGTTTTAAGCAGGACTTTCACCTTCCACCCCCAGTCCAATGTTCTCAGAGTCCAAAATGGCCTCTGGATCATCAATATAGTACATCTTTGTTTTAGCCAGTATATCAAGTCATTTCACTAACTCCTTCATTCCTAAACAGTACCGTAATGACTTTCTGTGGTGGTTTAGATAGGGGTATTGCTATAAATGGTGCTCATAAAGGAGATTTCTTTAACTGAGAATATTTCATCCAGAATCATTCCAAACCAGACACAGTCTTGAAACTCACATCAAACTTGGATTCCCCTGATATATGTATCAGGGCATATAATTCAGTGGAAAAGAACTTCATAGATTCTTTTAAGAGCATCTTCACTACAAACAGTCTATCTGGTGGGTCCTGCATTCCACCTATATAGGACAGACGGACCACATTGTGCCTCTTGGCAGAAAAAATTGGAAGCTTGAATAAAAGAGAATAGAAGCATGAAGTAGTCCTCTGAATCAAATTCAGAGACCTCTGTGGTTTAGGTAACTCAACACTGGGGTGTGTCCCAGACATAGCTGTGCATGCAGGGTTGCAATCAGGCATAGTATTGTGGGCAACAGTCAGTACCAGATTCTGTGTCAGCTGGAGTTCCTCCGGTATCTCTAAAGTAGAATCCTGGGTATCAGAATGCAGCAATCATTTAGTCAGCATTCGAATGGGGAAATTCCCTGCAACCCACTGACCTGAGTGTTCTGTTCACTTCCAGCTCATGCTAAGGAGAGCCTCATCCACTGACCATGGTTTCTCCTATTTCTCTGTCAGTGCTTCAGCGCATCCTAGGCCAGGCTGTACAATGCCCATGTGAGACATTCCCAATGCAATAGCTGCCTGTTCAGATTGAGGTGCAAAAATTTGAACTCTCTGCTTGTTCAATAGTCTACGCCCATGACTTCGGCAAAGCTCGGGAGACCTCTTTGTCAGTTTCACACAGCTGAGCAGTTTTGATAGACTGCAGCCCCTTTCCATTATGCAGTCCCGTATTTTTTTGTGCAGCTGCATTTTCTGGAAACAAAACGCTCTTCTCTGTATCCAATAATTTTAATAATTCAGTTTCCTCCTGTGCAGAGTCCCCTGCTGCGACGGTTGCAAGCAAACAGCTGCTTCAGTAACACTGTGGTCCAACGAACCATCTTCCGGTAACTCAGGAAAAGAAACAACATCAGAACACTCAGGAAGCATTAAATCCTTTGCGTGAACTCCATCACTGACCAGGGAATTATCCAGGCCTGCCAGTACCAGTCGTTCAGCTTCAGGTCTTGACATAGTATCCTCCACATGCTCCAACTCCATCTCAACCTGTTGTTGTCCACCAACCTGCAGAGCGGCGATGTTGGATGGTAGTCAGGGAGACACACTCTCCCCTTACTGGGCAGTAGGGGAATTTCCCCGGTGCCCTGGCCAAATTTCCCCCCATTCACTAAAATACCACCAAAAGTTTAATCTGGTTCAAAGTAAGTTTGCATTCGTCTGTATCCCCTTCCCCGGGTTGTGCCTGAAAATAGGCATAATTTGTGTTGTGCACTTACCTGGTCAACAAAAACTAAATAAATAAAAACATTTTATAGTCCAAAGAAAATGTTTTCTTTTTGTACCCTGGGAAAGGTGGCAATGCCTGGCTAGAGTGATGGGGAAGTATTTGCCCTCGTATCATGATGAGGGCACCTAAAGAAAGAGGGAGGAAGTGGACGCAGTCTATAGAAGACACTGTTGGATCAGGTGGGTTATTGCCCCTCCTCTTCAGATGACATCTCAGGAGAGGCTTGATGGTGAAGATCCCTTTGCTGAGGTGTGAGGAGGGCCTGGTCCTGCTGGTGCAGCTGCTGCAGTTGGAGATGTACCATTGCATGTATGCCTTTTGAGGCCTTTAACTGGACCTCCACCAGTCACTAAAGGAGACTGTGTATCACCTGGTGGACTGCATCCTGGGTCTCTTGCTGGTTGCCAAGTTCATGAACTGCACAAGAGAGACCCTGGGTGCTGTCCTGGAGATGATGGATGGCCTCCAGTGTTGCATGCTTGATCTGCATGTGCTGGTGTGCGAGATCCAGAAGCTCTACTTGCTGGTGTATGATAAGCTTCTGATTCTCTAACACTGACACAGTGTGGAGAGCAGTTGCATGCTTGCCAACCTCCACAGCTCCCAACAACAGGCAGAAGGTCTCCAGTGTGTCTTGGGACTGTCACAGTAGGGCTGAAAGAGAAATGACTCTGAGAAATAGTCTCTCAGAATTTACACGGTTTATATTAACCCCCCACCTTTCTTGTTTGGTTATTGCTGCAATCAGGTGCATCAATTTGGACAGCTGAACTTAAGCAAGCTAGTCAAGTGAGTAACCTTATGTTAACAATTCACCTTCTCACACTTGTAAAATAATTATTTTAAAGAACTATTCCAAGATTTGTAAAGTGGTGATTATGTTGGGAATGATTATAGAAATATGTTTAATGATATCTATTTTTTACAGAACAAGTAACAGTACAACGTTTTAATGAAACTGGACTGTGAATTAGCAATGTCTCATTCATTACAATATTGTTTCTGTTAATTAAGTCATGCACTACTTTCTATTAGTATAAAATTGAACTGAACTGTTGAGTATTTATTCAGCAGCTGGTTATGTGCTCAGCTACTTTTACACAACCATATCCATGGCATATGTCTATATACATATATAGATTTTTTTTTTATTTATTTCAGCCTGGGATTACAAAAATTCCTTTGAGCCGAGGCTCTTTTATAAAGGTTTCATGTCATAGGTTACAGCAGGACAACATGAATGGCAGTATGAATGTTGGAGCAGGTATATAGACAGAACTTAATGAGACAGAGACTAGTGTGAACTAATAAAAGAAGAAAAAGAAAGAAAAGGAAAAAGGGGTAGGGATGGCAAGGGGTAGGAGGAGGAGGTCAGGAAGGAAGAGGTAGGAGGGCTGGGGTTGGGAGGGCGGGTGGAGACAAGGTGGGGCTGCAGCCAGATGGCATTGACAGAGAACGGAAGTGCATAAGTGGGCCGGGTGTGAGCAAAGTGCTAAGAGGGTGATAGCCCTCCAGGCTGCAAAACCAAAGGTACCTCCATGTGGGAGATCAATTTTAGTCAAGGCAGTCACAGGTGGAGGGAGGTCTGTTATTAGTCAAGGAAGTCACAGGTGCTGGAGGCAATGAGTGAGTGGCGGAGCCTGAATTCAAAAGTGCAGAGTGAGGTGGTGGAGGTGATGTCATTAGAAAGTCCATTCAGCCAGCTGGGGGCCCTATAAGCAAAAGATCTTTGAACTTGTGTTGTGCAACAGCGGGGAGTTTGAAACAGCTGCAGCTTAGACCCCCTGGTGCTGCGGCTGCTGTTTCTGGGTTGTAGCAGAGCACAGACTTGAGGAGGTGCAAGACCCATCAGTATTTTCTTTGCTACTGTGCAGGTTTGTATTTTATTAGATTTTCAGGTTGCAACCAACTGGTTTGAGTATAGAGGTCACAGATGTGTCTAGGATGTTGAGAAACAGTGATGAGCATACAAGCCTTGTTGAGGGAGGTAGTTACACATTTGAGTGTGGTAGCAGTAGCGGAGCCATAGATGATAAGGCTATAGTCAATAGTGGTAATGATGGAGCTCTGGATGGCAGCTGCCAGGGCTTCGGGGATTAGGTGTCTCCTGTGGTGGAAAAGCAAACCCAGTCTGGAGTTAGCAGCTTTGGCAACATTATTAATGTGAGCAGCATATGAGAGGTGAGAGTCAAGGGTGATCCCAAGGTATTTGAAAGTTTGGATCTGTTCCAGTGGGCCACCTTGTCTGGTGTTAATGCAGAGGTGGTGATGCTTATGTTTATTGTGGGAGCTGCTGAAGATCATGGTCTTGGTTTTTTTCTGGTTAAGGATCAGTTTATGCTTAATGAACCAGTTCTCAACAGTGGAGAAACCCTGCTGGAGGCTGTCTTGCAGCCGCTTCAGATCCTGGTGGGAGGCTAGGATTACTGCATCATCAGTGTAAAGTATGATTTGTTCAGAACAGGAGTCCAGTAGTGTGTTAAAGAACAGGCTGAAGAGGAGTGGGCCCTGGATAGAGCCCTGGGGAACAGCAGAGCAAATAGGTTTGGCATCGCAGAGCACATCTGCAATTTTTACATGTTGTGACCGGTTTTCAAGGTAGCTTTTAAACTAAGTAACAGATTCAGAGGTGAGCCCAGAGTTTTGAAGTTGGCCTAGCAGGAGGCAGTGGTGGACAATATCGAAGGCCTTGGTCAGGTCAATAAAGATAGCTCCAGTGAGTTGTCTGTTGTCCAGAGAGCTGTGGATGGCACTGGTGAATCTGAGGAGGCAGAAGCAGTACTATGACCTTTCTTAGCTGCATTGCTGCCTGCAGAGAATATTATATTTGTCCAAATAGTCAGTGAGCTGGTCTGCTACTGTAGTTCCAGTGCCTTAGAGAGGGAGGTTGGATAGAGATTGGGCGATAGTTCCTGTGTGGTGGTCTTGTCACCACTTTTATGGATCAGGGTGACAGTGGCTGATTTCCATTTGTCTGGGAACTGGCTAAGTGTAAGGAGAGGTTAAAAATCCTGGTAAAGGCTCCAGGACCTTTCTAGAGTGAGGGACAGAAGTTTGAGTTCAAATGTATCATTGCTTGATCTGGATTTGCTTATAGCTTTGGCAAACATACTTTGAGCTTCATTCTTCCTACTGCTTTAAAGTAGAAGGAAGGGTGGCTGGCAGTGGCAGTTGGGTTGAGGTATGTGGGGGCATCATTATCTTTGAAAAATCAGGTGGGAGAACACTGCTGAGGTTGGTGAATGCAGTGTTGAAGGTGTCAGCAATGATCTTCGGGTCAAGTGTCGTACTCCCGTTAACCTTGAGTATGGCCAGTGAGGATTTGGACTGCTTCCCAGTGACTTCTTTTATGTTACTCCAGAAGTCTCTATCATTTCCCCAGGCATCAGTGAGGGATTTCTTGTAGTAGTCAGATTTCTGTTGCCGAATGGTTTTAGTGCAATCATTCCATGCTCGTTTATGGTTTGGGATGTTGACTTGCTTACCAGTGGATCTAGTCAGTTCCCAAAAGTGTTCCCTGGATTTTAGCTTTTTTAAGAGGTGACCTGATAGCCAAGGGTTGCAGAGAGATTTAACTTTGCACTTTTTGAGAGGAGTGTACATGTTACAGGCTTCATTAAAGATGTGGATGAATTGGTCGAGTGCAGAATTAGTATCAGTTGCCTTGAAGATAGGAGATCAGTCCTGTAGGACGAGGTGGGATTTGAGGTGAGTTAACAAACCGTGAGGCAGAACTCTGCTGTAGATGATTTTAGGGGAAGGGTTACAGAATGTGTTGGACCAGGTACAGCTGATGGGGGAATGGTCACTGAGTGAGTTAGGAAGGATTGAGAGGTTAGTGATCCGAGAGGGGTGGCTGGTCAGAATCCAGTCCAGTAGGGTGCTGGTCCCAGTTTTATAGTTCTTTCTGGTTGGGGAGTCCAGCATCTGGGTAAGGTTGGCCGAAATGACAGAGTCCCTAGCAGCCTCAGCCTCAGCCGCAAGCCAGTTGACATTGAAGTCACCAAGAAGGTTGGTTTTAGAGTCAGGTGGTTGTGACCTGATGAGATCCAAGACAGCAGTTAGTCCAGGTCCTTGCTCTTTAGAGGGATATAAACAGCACCAATTATGAGGTCTTTATTTGAGCACCTAGTAGGATTCTGATAGGAAGAATCTGTGCTGGGGTGGCGGGAGGGCAGAATCAATGGGGTGACCCAAGAGGGTTCTTTCAAGTACAACGGCATCCTAAACCTCTTTTGACTTTACAATAAAGCCTAAAGACATTATAGCCTGGGAGGGTGATTGCTAGGTCAGGCACCAAGGAGTGAGTCAAGTTTCAACAACTGCCAGAATATCAAGGTTGTGTTGGCTTGCAGTGAATCAAGCTTGGGAAGTAGACTGCAGATGTTCAGGCATATGATTGAGAAAGTGTCAGAGGGTTTGTTCTGAAGGGAAACCCTGGCAGTGTTCGGGCCAGGGTTGGGGTAGACATTTCCTGATAGCAGCAGGAGGAGGAGGTCAGGAGCTTCAGGGTACCCAGATGTAGTTCCCTGAGGGAGAGCTTGCATTTCCTTTTAGAGCAGGAATGTGCCATGGTGTGGATACATAGATTCAGCATTAGAGTTGTATAGGAGGTAGATGTGGGGACCCAGTGCTCACGAGCGGGAAGGAACAGTTTTTTAGTGAGGGGTGTTCCCTGGGGACAGGGTTTGCCTCATCAGGAAGAGTGCCAGGGCAACAATAGGCGATATTCAGTTGGTAGCTTTGGGGGGGGGAGCAGGATCTAGGAAGGTGGAGAAGGGGGAAGAGGGCAAAGAGGAAGAGGAGAAGGATGAACATTGAAAGAGTGGAGAGCATGTTAAACTGAAAAGCATAGATGGAAGGGAAGGGCCAAGCAGGCAGCAGTCACAGAGAGGCGTGGACGAAAAGTAGGAGGGGTGGAGGGGGGGAGGACCAGGTGAGGAACCAGTAATGACCAAGTTCAGGAGGATCCTCTGAGGGGGCATGGTGATGGTCTATTTAATTAAGGTGTGAGGTGGAGGAGGGCATAAAAATTCGGCCACTTTCCATTAAAGTCAATGGGTGCAAGGGCCCAGAAGCAAGGAAAATTTACAGCAGGAAGAGCTGCCAATAAGGGTTCAGTCGGAAAGCAGGGGTCCAATCAGAGTTCACCGCAGACAGCATGGGTCAATGGTGGCAACTCACTGCTTCCCCGGCCAGTCAAGGAGTTCTTACGAGGCTGTGCGGATCCCAAGTTCAGCCAGGAGGTGAGAGGCAGTGCGGCTGGTTCCCAAGCCATGGCCGTGCTGATGGAGGGCTGGTGAAGCCTGATCAAAGGCAGGAATCTGGGAGAGGGAGAAAGAGATGGTAATGGTTACTAATGAGGAGAGCGAGGACAAAGGGAGGGTGACATGGGGGCTAAATAGGGGGCATGGAGCAGACAGAGAAAGACACAAGTGGGGCAGCAACCAGAGACAAGTGCTGGGAAGGAACTTGACCTGACGCTATGGGGGGGAAAGGACAGGGAGAAAGTTAGAGGAGGCAGAGAATAACTTAGCGGGAGAACAAAAAACTAGAGCTAGAGGGGAGGCAGTTCAAGCCCTGAGGAGTGGAGGGTCAGAGATAGGGAGAAAGCACAGAGATGGCAAATTGAGCAGTATCACAGAACAGTTATTCAGAATTGGTTGTTAACAATAAAATAATGGTTTCATGTCTTTTCAATGCAAAACTTTTCATCGCGGTCAATTGCCACGCGGTAATTAATGCGCAATACATTGCAGGACATAGACTTTACAGCGCATGACAGTTCAGCATATATTAATTTGCTGCTCTTTTGCGCTGCCACCTACAGTGCAGCTGGAGTTTGTACAGCCATGCCTCTCGAGTTTATAAAAATCATTAGAGGCCAGCCATTGCTGTGTGATGCTGGATTCATATACTGCCTGGAGAGTACCTATGGGGAAAATAATACTGGAAGTGTCGTCAATATGACACTTTTAAATGCCCAGCTAGAGTTCACATGAGTGATGATGAAATAATAATATATACAGGAACATAATCATGTTCCTAATGCTGGTTCAGCTATGGCAAGAAAAGCAGTAGCAGATTTGAAGGACAAAGCAAACTCTTCACAGGACAGCACCTGGCATCTCATTGCAAGTGCTATTAGTGGGCTTAGCCAGGCAATTAGTGCCAAGTTGGCAGCTTGCAGTAGCCTTAAGTGCACTGCACAGAGAGCACACCAGGCAGTGGCTGCAGTCCCTACTCAGCCAACATCTCTTGTTGATTTACTTATTCCAGCTGAGTACTGGAATACCGAGAGGAGAGCTATTTCTGCAGTATGATTCAGGGCAGATGATAACCAGCATTTCATCATATTTGCAATGAATAAAACTAACACTACATGCACTCCACCCCACACTGGTATGCAGATGGTATACATTTAAATGTGCACCAACACTTTTCACACATTTATACACTATACATGGAGTCCACCAATCTGCAGTTATCCCATCTGCGTCTCATATTGATGTTCTATCCATGTGACTGACAGTTATGCAAGGGTTCTGCAAAATTAAAAATGCTTTGCTCTGAACTGACCCATTCTTCAGTCATGACAGATTTTGAACTAGCAGCAGTTAAGGCATTTGCAACTGAGTTTCCTGGGCTAGCACAAGGGGCTGCTTTTTCCACCTATGCCAAGCTTTGTGGCAAAAAGTGCAGGAAAACTCAGTAATTCATAAAAATTATACAGTGGATGCTGACTATGCTTTACAACTAAGAATGCTTCCAGCACTTGCATATGTTCAACCTGCTGATGTTTTTGATGCCTTTGAAGAACTATGGGTGACTGAGTCAGCCTGTCAGCCTGACATCGGTGGTGGGGAAGGTGATGGAGGGCATTGTCAAGGAGAGGCTAGGGAGGGACCTGGAAAAGTCTGGGTGCCTGGACAATAGACAGCATGGATTCGTCCCAGGGAAATCATGTCAGACAAACCTTGTGGAGTTCTATGACTGGGTGACGAGTGCCTTGGACCTGGGTAGGCCAGTGGATGTCCTCCTTCTAGACTTCAGCAAGGCATTTGACTCTGTTCCTCATGAGGTCCTGTTGGATAAGCTGGGAGAAATGGGGGTGGGAAACAGATGATCAGATGGATAGGCACTTGGCTCCAGGACCGGACCCAGAGGGTCGTAGTTGGCGGGATAGTCTCATCCCCTAGGAGGGTTATTAGTGGGGTCCCACAGGGATCAGTCCTTGGGCCCCTCCTGTTCAATTCCTACGTCTCTGACATAAGGACAGGTATCAGGAGTGAGATGAGTCTCTTTGCAGAAGACTCAAAACTGGGGGCAGTGGTGGATGGGGAGGAGGGGAGGGTGGCCCTACAGGAGGACCTGGAGTCTCTGGAAAGATGGTCTAGAAAGTGGAAGCTGAGGTTCAATGCAGGGAAATGCAAGGTACTGCACCTGGAGGCCAGAAACCCGGGCCAAGTGTACATCCTGGGGGGGAATGCTACAAGTCTCGATGGCTGAGAGGGACCTGGGGGTGGTGGTGGATGTCAAGATGAACAACTTGGAGACTTGTAGGAGGGCAGCAGCCAAGGCCAACAGGATGATGGGATGCATCGCTAGGGGGATCACCTCCAGAAGGAGGGAAGTGATACTCCCTCTGTATAACTGCTTCGTGAGGCCACACCTTGAGTACTGCATGCAGTTTTGGAGGCCACACTTAAAGAGGGACATTAATTTCAGGAGAGGCTCCAGAGGAGGGCAATCAAAATGATTTGGGGCTTGGGGGGACAGGACCTATGAGGAGGAGAGGCTCGAAGAGCTAAATATGTACACATGGGAAGAGAGAAGGGACTGGGGGACATGATAGAGTCTTCAGGTACATGAAGGGGGTAAATATGGGAGGAGCAGTCATGGTGCTTCAAAGGAAGGGGAAGGGGGCCACTAGAGGGCATGGGTGGAAGCTGGAGGGGGAAGATTCAGGGGAGAAAGGAGGAGGCGCTACTTCACTGAGAGGGTGGTGGAGCCATGGCATGCGCTGCCTAGGGGGCTGGTGGAGGCAGAGATGGTGGAGGTGTTCAAGAGGGGGTGGGACAGGTACAGAGGAAGGGATCTGGAAGCAAAATCCTATGCAATGAGAAAATACGGAACTGGGAAGGGAGAAGCCAGAGAAGGCGAGGCGGGCAGCAAGGTTGGCTCCCAGGGTAGTGGCTGACCAAACGAGCAGATGCAAAAGATTGTTAGGCCTATTCTGCTGGCATTTTAGTATGTTAGTATGTTAGTAAATGATGACCAACTAGCTCCTCTAGTTGATTACTTCGAAGACACATGGATAGGGAGGCCAGTTGGTCGTCGTGGTAGGCACAGACCACATTTTGCCATTGATTTCTGGAACTGCAGCTCTGCAGTCAGTAGTGGAATCCCAAGAACCATAAACTCAGTGAAGGGGTGGCACTGAAGTTTTAATAGTCTGCTTGATGCTTGCCACCCCACCGTTTGGAAGTTCATTAATGCCCTGAAGGTAGAACAAAACTTAAACAAGCTTCATATGGAGCAATATCTGGCTGGTATAGAACCTCAGGCTCCACGAAAAAAATACAGAGACACAGCTAAAAGAATTGTAAAGGTCATAGAAACCTACTGTGAGATAGAGAGGATGGACTTCTAACTAGCTATTGCTCACAACTTCCAGCTGGAGGTCTAGATCTATTTTGTGTGAGACTCAAGTATTATCAGTAGTGGGACAAGATTTGATTTTAAATAACTTCAATAAAGATTTACCTTTTAATCTGCATTGTCTGTGTGTTTCACGATTCATGGCAAATGACCACTGACCCTTGACCCAGACCCAGACGCATTAGGTATTACCCAACCCAGCTCTAAGAGGACACTTGAAATCATGGATTTTCAGTAGTGAACAGTGAGACATGATTTGATTCTAAATGAATTCAATAAAGATGTACCTTTAACCTGCATTGTCTAACTGCGTACTTCACGATTTGTGGCAAATGACCCTTGACCCTTGACCCTGACCATGACGCCTTACGCATCACCCAACCCAGCACTCAAAATCATGGATCTCATAACTCCAATGCACAAAGGTACTAATATTTTACTTTTCCTTGCGATATGTCTCGCATTGAATTGTTTGTTGCACTGAAGTTGTTTGTGATCAGCTGATTGCATGGAAGTGTTTGCGATGAAATGTTTGTGCTGTATAGATGTGATACCAAAATAACAGACAAACAAGGCCAGAAAATGGCTGACAGCAGTCACAGTTTGAGACCGGGCCAAAAATTTGGCCACTTTCCACTAAAGTCAATGGGCGCAATGGTCCCGAAGCAAGGAAAATTTACAGCAGGAAGAGCAGCTAATAAGGGTTCGGTAGGAAAGCAGGGGTCCAATCAGGATTCACCACAGAGAGCACTGGGCCAATGGCGGTAACTCACTGCTTCCTGGCCAGTCAAGGAGTTCTTACCCGGATGTGCGGATCCCAAGTTTGGCCGATGGAGGGCTGGTGAAGCCTGGTCAAGGGCAGGAATCCAGCTGCATGGATCCCAAGTTTGGCCAGGAGGTGAGCATCAGTGTGGCTGTTTCCCAAGCTGTGGCTGCACTGACTAAGGGTTGGTGTGTGTGTATATATATATATATATATATATATATATATATATATAGATATATATCTATATCTATATCTATATCTATATATATATATATATATATATATATATATTCATTGCACAAAATCTTTGTTAATGCATCAGACAGGGTTGATGGCACAGTGACAAAAGTATGGAAATGGGATGTTAGAGTTATCACCCTACCACCCACCCCTCTCCACCCTTCACACACCAACAGGCGTCGGGGATGTGCCATGGGGTCATCAGGCCCAACTCGCACCCCATGCCATGTATAACAAGCTGAAATGCTACAGTATAGGGAGAATGTGGTAAAGTTAGTCCTGATGCTACGTCGACAACCCCACTGCACACCCGATGTTGGTGTGGAGGGTGGGGTGATGGTAGTACTGGGAACTCTAATGGCAAAATTTCCTTACTTTTGTCACTGTAATAGGAATACTAATTGATGCATTGCCAGAGTTTTTTGCAATTAATTTCTCTTTTTTTTGAGATGGTATAATAGTATGTGTATTTTACAGTGGGATGTGTATATGTACATAGGCGTGGAAGCACAGGGCCCTCTCTGCCCTTCACTTCCATGTGTTGGATAACAATGACCAAATTGTCAGCAGAGTTATCTTATTACCCCATCTCGTGTACCTTGGTACATAGAAATTGTGAAATGCAAGGCAAAACATAATAATGTGCAACTGCAACGTCATTCTGCATCACAGGTGAAAAATCATATTTTGGTCAGGATGTGAAAAATGACAGATGTATTGTTCATGAGGTGGTGTGACAAAATAGCAATGCTGAAAATCTGGAGTGAGATTATTAAAAATTGGAGAATTTATGACGTGCATAGAAACTGTGCAAGCACACTATTAACTATGGCATTTTCAACATTTGTGCACCATATTTTCAACATGGCTTTTGAGAACTTCTCTCATGAACACTGGCACTGTCATTTCATTAGTCAGTCCTGAGAGGTGATTCCATGCAGTGACTGTGAAATCACCTTATGGGTCAGATTAACAAGATGACAGTGATATTGTTCATGAGGTGGGGTCCCAAAAGCCCACATTGAATATTTGTGCAAAATGTTGAAAAATGCCTGAGATATCAACATAAGTTCAAAATGCTATAGACAACAATTATACGTCACTTACCTTGATTTTCAGTTTGTGGTTTGGCTTTGAAGATTGCAGATGTTTGCAGATCCAGAGAAGATCACAGCCACCAACCTCCAGAGGTATGTTTCTGGTAAGGGGGTATGGGAAGGTGGGTGCACAGAGGGAGTGTGAGGATGTGGCAGGGGGATGGGGAGATAACAAGGCACCATTTTCTTTTTTACAGGATTACAGCAACAAAAAAAGATGTCAGGAGGACTGTTTTCTTTGCTGCAGGTATAGAAGACTTTAGATAATATTTTTGTGACACTGGGGGTGGGCTTTCCAGTGTTACTCGGTGCTGGTGGCTGTGGGGTGGTATAATATCACTGAGGACAATGGGAGTGGACTCCCCAGTGTCCCATCTTCAGGGGGTTGACTGCCAATGCGGGAAATGGGCATCCCATTGTCAGGAAATATGTAGAAGAGCTTTTTATTTGTTAGGGACACTGGGAGTGGGCTCCCCAGTATCCCATGCTGGGGTGCAGGTGCCTAGTGCTGACATGAGGATGGGCAACAGTTTTTTGGGGGATTTTCATAATACAAAATAGGATTTTACTTTGTATCTCTTTATATGTAGCAAGATCCTATTTCATATTATGTGGATTCAAATGAAGAATTTCATTATGAATAAAGAACATTAGAAGGACATTTTCCAAGCAGTAAAGTGCGAATGTGCTTAGGGGGTCACAATAAGCAAGCTACATGTGTTGGTACCTCCACAGAATATCATATTGGGAGGTTTCTAAATTTGAATTTCAGGCAAAACTGTTAAGATGGCAGCCATATGAAGTCGAAATTTTTCCACTCAAACCAGGATTTCTACTTCATTTCATACAGCTATAGTGTAGTGATTACTGAGCATGATCAGAAACTATTTTTTCATTTAATTTTTAAATTTCAATAACTTAAAAATGTCTTAATATGTTTTCACCAGACTAGCAAATGGCACATCTGTGAGATAGCCCATTTCTGCCCTGAGAATGTCAGACCAAAAAACCAAAGCATCTGTGCTGTAGGAAAGGTCAAAGAAACATCCTAGCAATGTCAATGAGTGAAAACATGTTTTTTTCACCTCTCCGTGACTTGAAAACTGCATTCTGACCAGAATGTTACTTGCCAACATTAAGAGACCTGCCCCACAGGAAGTCACATACCAAATTTTGTGAGAATCTATTAAATGGTTGCAAAGTTATTAAAGTGCAAAAGTTTGGGTTTTACATTGAAGTGCCTACTCAACCCTAACTATAGGGGTGTGACTGCACCACTATAATATATATATATATATATATATATATATATATATATATATATATATATATATTAGAGCAAAAACTCCATTTAGTGCATCATTTAGGGTTTGTTCCACAGTGACAAAGTGAGGAAATTCGATGTGGGGTTGAAACCCCCTCACCCTCAGCCCGCCCACAAACTCAGCCAGGGTATGCATTGGGGTCATGGGCTCTAACTTTCCCCATCACATGCATGAACAAGCTGAGATATTGGAGAAAGAGGTGAGAGTTAGGACCGACAACCCCAATGCACACCCTGATGCCAGTTGGGGCGCTGGGCTGAGGGGGGCAAGGTGGCTTTTGAAACCTAAAACCGAATTTCCTCACCTTGTCATTGTGGAACAACCCTAACTGATGCATTAAATGGAGTTTTATGCCTCTAGTTTCCTTCTTTTGAGAATGAGGACTATAAACAGTGAATGGAATGCAGTGGTGGGAGCATGTCTAAAGGGCCTCGCCCACCACATGATGTGTTGTTACATAGTAACAGTAAATGCAACACAAACGCAAGCACCGATGGTTACACATATGGTGACACAAACATAAATGGTAAAGCAACGTTAATAGAAAGACAAGCCAAAGTGATGCCAAGTGAGCAGTGATGCAAACGGACATTCAAGCGCATACAGAAATGCAACTGGTAATGTGTACAGTGATGGTACCGGTATTGTAAATGCAAATGCTAAGTGTTACAGCAACAAGAATGCCAAATGGGAACAGAAACAGAAATGCAAATGCCAGCATGTACAGAAATGCAAAGCACAACATGCACGGTGACGGTACTGCAATTTGAAATACAAATGGTAATGGTAACAGCAAAACTAACACCAAAGGAAACAGAAACAGAAAGGCAAATGGAAGCACGTATGGAAACGCAAACCATAGAGTAGAAAGTCATGATACTGCAATTGTAAATGCAAATGGTAAAGGTAACGGCAACAATAATGCCAAAGTAAAGAGAAATGGAAATGGAAATGCACGCACAAACAGAAATGTAAACCGTAACACACACAGTCACAGCGACACAATTGGAAATGCAAATCATTACAGTAACAGCTAAAATAACGCCACAGGAAACAGAAATGGAAATGCGAATGCAAGCATGTACAGAAATGCAAGCCATTAGGCGCACGAGCATGGTACCGCAATTGTAAACACAAATGGTAATGGTAACAGCAACAATAACACCAAAGGAAACAGAAATGGAAAAGCAAATGCAAGCACATATGGAAATGCAACCTGTTATGCGAGGGCATGGGTACAAATTTGAAACACAAATGGTTACAGTAACAACACTGATGATGCAAAGCGAAGGTGAAACGGAAATGCAAGGCAAATGGAAGTGCAGCTGCAAATGCAAATGGCAATGTCCACACTGACGCAAAGCGAAACGGTAAGACAAACAGTAGTGGAGACAGAAATGGTAACAGTAACGGAAATGCAAGCTCAAACAGAAATGCAAAGGGTAGCGCAGAAGGTGGTGTACACAGGAAAGGAAACGGGCATGGAAAGACAAGTGTAAAGCCAACATGTAACAGTAAGTGGACCACACACAACATTTTTCCCCAAAATCTCCATTGAGAAACACAGTGAAAACAAAGAATGGATGCATAATAATGGGCCTCGTAGCAGAAAAGGAGCAGTTGTAATACTAAATTGCTAATATCTCAGTAACCATGCGACGTAGAAAAGAAATTTAAATTTCACATGATTCATGAGTTTCTTGGCTAGGCATTCACGATGAAAATTCCATATCTCACACCATTTTCGAGATATGAGCCCCTAAAGGCATGGTGTACACCACCATGTTAGCCTCTATGGGAAAAAACAGCAACTTAGAGTACCGTAACTTTGCATTTGTGCAATATTTTCCACCAAACCATGAAAAGGCACATCTGTGAGATGTTGGCTGCCTTCCCTCCAAATTTCAGCCTAAAAGACCAAACCGTTCTTTGCAGCAGGGTGGCAAACAATTGCAGTCATTTTGGGCATAGTCTAGAAAATTAGAGTCATGATTTGTGAATCGCTTTTGCAAAATTTAGTAAACTGTCGCAGTGATACTACTTTTATGGCCACTACTTTTCCCCAAAATTTTGAAAACATATTTCTGGGGTGTTTAACCCCAAAATAAAGACATGGCTAGCATCCTGAGGGTCTGACTAGGTGAACACAAAAAATTGTGTTCCTAGAGGGTCCCAACTTCAAATGCCAAACATTTTCTGATCAGTAACTGAAAATAAATGGCATATTTGCAACACTACTAGGGTCATTTGTGACACTAAAAAATGCATTTGCGAAAGTGTTGAACTTTTAGTTAACTTTTTCCATTGACTTTTAATGGGAACTTGTTTTTTGAATAACTTTTGAATCGTTCAATATTTTTTCATGAAATCTTCAAAAGGCACACTGGGGACCCTGTCTGCATGTTTCCTGAAGTTTTTGGACTGGCTATGCAAACCGTGCGACCTGTAAGTGCAAGCAAAGAATGTGCAAAAAAAGTAATTGCATGCTCGAATGTCGCTTAATAATTCCACAGTCATACATCCAACCAGAACAAAAGTTGGCAGATCCCAAGATCTATGGTTATGCCCTATGCCTGCCAAAAGTTATGCAAATCTGTTGAATGGTGGCAAAGTCATTAAGGTACAAAGTTTCACCATTTAATCTTAAAAGGGCTACTCAACCCTAACTATGGTAGCACTACCATGCTACCTATATATATATATATATATATATATATATATACACACACACACATATATATATATATATATATATATATACATATATATATATATACATACACACACACAGTGAAGTCCACCAGGATGAGGTGCAACTGCAGAATTCTGCAGTACAGTTACTGCAGCAAATAATGCAGTTTCAATGGGAGTTAATCCCTTTTATCAAGCAGGAAACCTGTGACACTGTACTTCATCCTGGTGGGCTTCACTGTATATATTAGAGGCAAAAAACTCTGTTTAATGCATCAGTTAGGGTTGTTCCACAGTGACACAGTAGGAAATTTGGTGTTAGGGGTTGAAAACCCTAACTCCAAATTTCCCACCCACAAGTACCCCCCACAAACACACACATATGCAAGTAGGGGGGAGGACCAAGGCAACACAACCAATCACAGACAACCAGCACCAGGTGACAGAAATAAAATACAACTGTGTAAATGTAGTACAAAACACACCCATCATCATGAGCCAACAACTGTAGCCTTTGAGCATTTGACGTTCATGCCTGTAGTTTCGCTGTGGCTCTCCACTCTGGATGCAGTACCTGTTCATGGGGGGGGCATAGCCAGGCTGAGGCCATGCGGCTGACAACTGTGCTAACTGCAGTGTCCCTGCAATCAGGGAGGTGTACCATTGATATCCATGGCCTATGTTTTCCTGTGACTCTACACTCAGGATGCAGTAGTTGCTGTGGGTGGCGAGGGGGCATTGTCTGGCTGAGACTGTGCAACTCCTAACTCTGCTAACTTGTGTACATCTGCAATCAGGGAGGTGCACGATTGATGTCCATGGGTTATTTTTGCTGTGGTTGTACAGTCAGTATGCAGTACCTGGTCTGTGGGGGAGGCGTTCCCTGGCTGAGGCCATGCAACTCCTAACTGTGCTAACTTGAGTGTCCTTGCAATCAGGGAGGTGTACCATTGATGTCCATACCCTCAGTTTTGCTGTGGCAGTCCACTCAGGATACAGTACCTGTGTAGAGTGTAGGGGGAGGATTGCCTGGCTGAGGCCATGCAAGTCATAACTGTGCTAACTGGAGTGTATCTGCAGTCAGGGAGGTGTACCATTGATGTGTATGGCCTTAGTTTTCCTGTGGCTGTCCACTCAGGCTGCAGTACCTGTTCTGGGTGGGGGGAGCACTGCCTGGCTAAGACTGTGCAAGTCATACATGTGCTAACTTGTGTGCAGCTGCAAGCAGGGAGGTGCACCATTGATATCCATGGGGTTATTGTTGCTGTGGCTCTCCACTCAGTATGAAGTTCCTAGTCTGTGGGGCGTGGTGGATTGCATGGCAGAGCTCATCCAACTCCTAACTGTGCTAACTTGTGTGTACCTGCAATCAGGGAGGTGTACCATTGATGTCCATGGCCTTAGTTTTGCTGTGGGTCTCCACTCAGGATGCAGTACCTGGTGTGGTGGGGCATGGAGCATTCCTAGCCAAGTCCAGGCAATTCCTAACTGTGCTAACTTGTATGCACCTGCAATGGGGGAAGTGTACCATTGATGTCCATGGCCTCAGCTTTGCAATGGATCTCCACTCAGCATGCAGTAAATGGTCTCAGGGTGGTGGGCATGTGTCTTGTAGTACATTGAGACAGTTGTATTTTATTTCTGTCACCTGCTGCTGGTTGTCTGTGATTGGTTGTGTTGCCTTGGTCCTCCCCTACTTGCATATGTGTGTGTGTGTGTGTGTGTGTGTGTGTGTGTGTACTGGGGGTGGGGCGAATCACGAGTTAGGGTTTTCAACCCTAACACTGAATTTCTCTCTTTTTTGCTGTGGAACAACCCTAACTGACGCATTAAAAAGTTTTTTGCATCTAATTTCCTTCTTTTTGAGAATGAGGGCAATAAATAGTGAATGGAGGCGGGGGGGCCTTTGGCCCACCTCCCACCATGTGATGTCTTGTCACATAGTAACAGGAACTGTAATGGAAATGCAAGCTGCAACAGTCACACACATGGTAAATTATATGTTAATGGAAAAGCAAACATTAATAGAAAAGCAAGTGTAAAGTGATGCAAGTGAATAGTGACACAAATGGACATGCAAGGTGTATGAAAACACAACTGGTAACACCCACAGTGATGGCACTGGTATTGTAAATGCAAATATTAATGTTACAGCAACAAGAACACCAAAGGTAACAGAAACAAAATGCGAATGGAAGAGCACATATCAGAACATGAACTGAATGTGCATGGGCTTGGTACCACAATTGTAAATGCAAATGGTAAAGTTAACATGAACAATAACATGAAAGGAAACAGAAATGTTAACACAAATGCAGACACGATGTAAATGCAAAGCAATGCACATGGTTACGTTATCGCAATAGTAAAATGCAAATGGTAACAGTAACAGCAACAATAATGCCAAAGGAAACAGAAACACAAAAGGAAATGGAAGCACATATGGAAACGCAAACCATAATGCATACGGGCACAGTAAGGCAATAGGAAACGCAAATGGTAACAGTAACAACAACGAAGAAGCAAAACGAAACACAAACACAAATGCAAACAAAAGGGCTGCCATAAACACAAATGGCAATGCACATGGTGACACAAACTGAAACACAAACACAAACAGTAGTGGAAATGCAAATGGTAACAGTAACGCAAACGCAAGTGCAAACAAGAACACAAAGGGTAACGCACACAGTGGCGTACAAGGGAACGGTAATGCAAACGGGTACATAAACGTAAGTGGAAACAGTAACTATAACATTAACAGAAGCGCATACCCTGTTTTTCCCCCAACAGCTGCATAGAGAAATACAGTGTGTACAAAAAGTGTATGCATAATAATGGGCCTCGGAGCTGAAAATGAGGTGTAGCAATACTAAATTGCTTATATCTCAGTTACCTTACGAAGTAGAAAAAAAAACAAAAAATTTGACATGATTCATGATTTTTCTGGCTATGTTTTCGCATTGGTACAACGAAAATTCCATATCTAGCATTGTTTTCAAGATACGAGAACCCGAAATGCAGACAGGCGCCACCATGTTAGTCTATGAGAAAAGGATGTCAACTTTGGAGTACTGTAACTTGGCATCTGTGCAATATTTTTCCACCAAACCAGGAAAAGGCACATCTGTGAGATGTTGGCTGCTATCCCTCCAAATTTCAGCCCGAAAGACCAAACCGTTCTTTTGCTGCAGGGTGGCAAAAAATACCTGTCATTTTGGCCATAGCCTGGAAAAGTACTTTCGCAATTTGCGACATCTTTCACAAAAATTTGTGAAAGTGACGCAGGTGCGACATTACTTTGTGACACTACTGTTTCCAGAAATGTGAAAAACATGTTTCTGGGGTGTTTAACCCCAAAATAAAGACATGGTTAGCATCCTCAGGGTCTGACTAGGAGAACACAGAAAGAATTGTGTCCCTAGAGGGTCTCAATTTTAAATGCCAAGCATTTTTCTGATCACCATTTGAAAAGAAAATGGTGGATTTAGACTACTACTGGGGCCATTTGCGACACTAAAAAGTGAATTTGTGAAAGTGTCAAACTTTTGTTAACTTTTCCCATTGACTTATAATGGAAACTTGTTTTGAATAACTTTTAAATCGTTTAATATTTTTCACGAAATCTTCAAAAGGCACATCGGAGACCCGCCACATGTTCCCTGATGTTTTGGGACTGGTTGCGTAAACTGTGCAACCTGTTGGCAAGAGCAAAGAATTTGCAAAAAAGCGTAATTTTGCATTCGGTTGTCGCTTAATAACTCCACAGCCTTTTATCCAACCAGTAAAAACGTTGGTAGATCTCAAGAGCTACCATGCCCAACCAAGCTTGCCAAATTTTAGGCAAATCAATTGAATGGTGACAAAGATATTA
This sequence comes from Neoceratodus forsteri, assembly GCA_016271365.2. Lineage (NCBI taxonomy): Eukaryota > Metazoa > Chordata > Ceratodontiformes > Ceratodontidae > Neoceratodus > Neoceratodus forsteri. Next base: position 249,734,044 of record CM057455.1, read on the forward strand.
AGGTTCAAAATTTCACCCTTTAACCTTAAAAGTGCTACTCAACCCTAACTGTGGTAGCACGGCATGATAGATAGATAGATAGATAGATAGATAGATAGATAGATAGATAGATAGATAATAGATAGATAGATAGATAGACTGACATCTATGTATATGTATTTTCTAGGTGGGGAAGAAGAAGAATCAGCATTTATATAGCACTTTTCATACACAATGTATCCCAAAGCACTATACATGCAATGCTAGACTGGTGGTGAAGTGACTGAATGTGTGGTGGTGGCCATATCACACATCGTCACTCACACACAAGCCTGGATAATTGCATGAAATGGTTTTTGGGAAGGGGAATGTTGGCCAGGACACCAGGAATGTTCTCTTTTTGCAAAGAGTGCCCTGGGTTCTTTTACTTCCACCTGGACACCCACCAGGACAACACCAGGATGGGCAGAAGGGACCTCGGTTTAACATCTCATCCAAAGGATGGCATACCCCAGCAGTACAGCACCCCCAATACCTCACTCAGATGCCAGCGATTTTTAGGTGCAAGTCCAATCCTGGTGTGGGACAAGAACCCACGACCTTCTGGTCCTGAAGTGGATGTGCTACCAACTGAGGGTGTTGACACATATATAAATGTACTCATTGTATTGTTTTGTATCACAGGTCATAGAAACATCGACATAGAAACATAAACTTTGACGGCAGATATGGACCGCTTGACCCACCTAGTCTGCCCATTTCCCTACCTACAGGAAAATGCCACAGATCCTAGTTAACCAACAGCCTATTTCTTCCTACCCCCACAAGAATTGCCTTATGTCTGTCCCATGTATTCTTGAATTCTCCCACAGTTTTAGACCCCACAACCTCCTCAGGAAGGCTGTTCCATGCATCCACTACCATCTCTCTGAAAAAATACTTCCTCACATTGCCCCTGAACCACCCTCCCCTCTATCTTTAAATTGTATCCCCTTGTTCTTGCGCATCTCTTTTTCTGAAAGATGCTACCCTCTTAGACTTTGCTGATTCCACTGAGATACTTAAAAGTTTCTATCATGTCCCTCCCTCTCCCTCCTTTCCTCAAGGATATACAAATTAAGCTCCTTTAGTCTTTCCTCGTATGACTTCTCTTGCAGACCCTGCACCATTTTAGTTGCCCTTCTCTGGACTGCCTCTATCCTGTCTATGTCCTTGCAGAGATGGGGTCTCCAGAACTGGATGCAGTACTCCAGATGGGATCTCACCAACTGTCTGTACAGAGGGATAACAACTTCCTGTTTTCTGCTGGTGATGCCTCTCCTATGCATCCCAGTATAACCCCTGCCCTCTACTGCCTTCTCCACATTTATGCTAACCTTAAGGTCATCTGATATGATTACCCCCAGGTCCCTTTCCATTTCTGTTGTTGTTAACATCTCCACCACCATTGTGTAATCTTCCCCTGCATTTTTGTTTCCCAGGTGCATTATTTTGCACTTCTTTGCATTGAATCCAAGCTGCCATTCTTCTGACCATTCCTCCAACCTTGCCAAGTCCCTTGTCATCCTTTCCACACCTCCTTGTGTATCAACCTTGTTGCAGATCTTTGTGTCATCTGCAAAGAGGCATACTTTTCCTTCCAGTCCCTCTGCAATGTCACTTATAAAGACATTAAAAAGGACTGGGCCCTGTACTGAACGCTGAATTCCCATTAGTAACCCTTTTTTTTTCAGAGTGGATTCCATTTACAATTACCTTCTGCATCCTGTTGTCCAGCCAATATTTTACCCAGGCTACCACCCTGGGACCCACTCCCAGGCTGGTTAATTTAACTGTTAATCTTTTATGTGGGACTGTGTCAAACACCTTGCTAAAGTCTAGGTAGGCCATGTCCACAGCCCCTCCTAGTCTACTACTTTGGACACCCAGTCAAAGAAATCAATTAGATTTTCTGAGATGACCTTCCTTCTGTGAACCCATGCTACCTTGGGTCCTGTGCCCCATGGCCTCTAGGTACTCAACAATTCTTTCCTTCAGAAGTGATTCCATCACTTTCCCTACCACAGAGGTCAAACTGACAGGTCTGTAGTTTTCTGCCTCTGTCTTGGTCCCACTTTTGTGAAGAGGAATCACATCCACCTTCCTCCAGTTCTCAGGTACCACACCATCCTCTCATGTTTTGTTAAAAAGGGTAGTCAGTGGTTTCACTAGTTCTCCCCTTAATTCTTTTAGAATTCTGGGGTGAATTCCATCAGGCCCCATTGCTTTGTTCACCTTCAGCTTTAGGGGTTCTTTCAGAACCCTTTCTTCTGTGAAAAGATTGGTATCGACCCCCCTATCAAGAGTGGTTCTGTTATTTGGATTAGGCACCTCCCCCTCCTCTTTTGTGAATACTGAGCAGAAATATTTGTTCAGTATCCCTGCTTTTTCACTGTCCCTCTCTGCCCACCCACAGTCCATTCTATTCAGCCTCACTATCCCTCTCTTTGACTTTCTACACTTTCTGATGTACCTATAAAAGGTTTTATCCCCCTTCTTAACCGAGTTGGCTATCTTTTCCTCAGTTTGGGCCTTTGCTATTCAGACATCCCTCCCTGCTTCCTTCTGCTTTAACTGGTACAGCTCTCTGTCCTGCTCCTTCTGTGTTTCCTTATACTTCCTGAATGCTATCTTTTTCTCCCTGACTTTCCTCACCACCTCTTTTGAGAACCATAGTGGCTTTTTCTTTCATTTTGATTTGTTTATTTGCTTCACACAAAGGCTTGCTGCCTCTGTGATGGCAGTTTTGATGTTTCCCCATGGTTTGCTCCACCCTCCTTCTTGCCTGTTTGCTAGTGCTTTTCTAAGGCACTCTCCCATCTTGCCAAAGTCAGCCCTCCTGAAGTCCAGTACCTTCACTTTTAATAAAGTATTATACATGAACAGACAAGACAACAAAGTACATTTGCATCAGAGTTCTATATATTATCATTAGTGCCAAATGAATGTATTAATGATACTGCAGTAGCTAGGAAATATTTAACGTTGAATTACTGAAAGTCCATCACTGTTTTTTTAGTCTTGTGTATTGATTTATTTATTTTGACTCTTTGTAGGGCACTGGCGAGAAATAAGATGTACTGGCCACTGCCGTTGCTATCGTAGGCTCGAGCGCAAGGTTGCCGGTCTGAGAAAGGCACGGTTATGAGCCCTTGAAGGACAGTGGAAAATGCTGTCCTTCTTGGAGGCACAACAATGGACCGCCGACCAGGTGCTTGAGCCTGTGGTAGCAGCAGCTGATGGCAGTGTGGCTAGCACTAGTGCTCGCCTCCACCAGCACCACCTGTTCCCACCAGCTTCCCTGGGATGAAGTGACCACCCTTCACAGTAGTCTGGTATCTCTCTGGAGGGTGCAACAGCTTCCACTTCCTCTGCACCTCCATATCGAATCCAGTTTCCAGCTTGGATTGCCTCAAGCAGCACACACACCTCTCACAAGTCTTGGCTAAAGACTTTTTTTGTGCTAAGATTTTCTGTTGTATTTTATTATTTGTTATGTTTTAATTTAACTAAAGAAAGAGATTTTTTTCGAAAAGTATTTATTTTTGTATGAAAAAAATACAAAGTTTCTAAACTATATTTTTGTTATTTTTTCATAGAAAATTGTTATATAAAATATTTTTGTATATTTTTATAAAAAGAAATATATTTTTATTGACATTTGCTTTTAAATATCTGTTATATTTTTCTACAAATACATAAATAGTTAATTTATACTCTTTTGTGTTTGTTGTGTTATTGTGTTATGGGGATGTTTATTTGCAATATTTGTGAGAAAGATTTGCACAACTGTTATTTCATCATTTGCTGAAACATTATACAACACTCATGTGGTATTACACTTGTGGTTCTCCATAGAAGTTACTGAGATGTGTGACAATGGTACCATGCAGCATCTGTGGCAAAATGCTGTTGTTTCATATACCTAGTGCTACAGCATGTCTCTATGTGCATCATGATGAAGATGAGTATGTCTCCCTAATACAACAGTAACATTTCCATGGTGGTGCAGTACACCAATCACTGTGTGATTGTATTGATCAGTATCTCATAAAATACTGTAACACACTGGTGGTTTTGTGTGCTCACATCCAAGTCATCTAATGAGCCCCACCGACCCACTCCCACCCCTCTTCACCTGGTTGGTGCCACCACCTCACTTGGTTGCCACCCCAACGCCTATCAAATGACAAGTTAGTAGGGTAACATACCCATTTGTTCACAGGATGACCTAATGGCTATCCACCTCATACTGTATACTCTATTCAGATATGTTAATTAATTCATTTACATATCTGTTGATAATGGGGCATGGGCTGCATGCCATTGGTTGATGTTGATAAACAATGTTTGTTCAACTCTACTGACTTGTCAGTTGGGGGTGGCAGGTGGAAGCTGGTGCACTACTGCCATTTGTCACGTGTTGCAGAGTAAATAATGGTGTTAGGATTCATTGTCAGGTGTGCTCTGGTGTATGATACACCACCAGGGTTTAAAGGGTATTTCATGAGGTACAGATGTTCATGATCAGCTATCAACTGGCTCCTGGATCATAAACAATATTGCACTTGTAGTAATGCATTAATGATGACTGTGATTGGGCTCACTGCACTACACTACACCAGGAGGGCTATTGCACTTTTGGGGGGTGGATTAATGATGCCTATTATTGGGTCACAACAATAGACTGAACTGTGAGTAATATTGCATATTTTTGTAGGTGCTCATGAATCCCTCTGACTGGGGTGCATGCAGTGTTGTTCCTTATGACTGGTGACTGTGAGGGTGCCACCCACAACTTCCCAGAGAATGGTAGTTCTGTATGCTAGTCACATGCAAATTTGGCTGTAATAAGATTTAAATGTTTCTCTGTGTGTCTTGTAGAGATTATGAACCCATTTGGATGTCCCATTGTGAATATGTGAGAAGCAGTGCATGGTGCAATGCCACTTCCACTAGCAGGTCTGCATGATACACTATGGACCTTCTGTTGTAGCAGTACTACTACAACATGCACAGTTAGGGTACCAAGGCTGTGATATTCACACTACTACACCATAGTGCAGGTCTGTCGAATGTCACCAGGACACACCCCTGTGCAAGCAACTTCTGGTGTGCCGAGGCTTGTGTGATACCTGGAACACTTTGAACATTCGCCCCATACAGTGCTACATTCATCATGTGTCTAAAGAGTAGTTACATTCAATGCATGAAAAAAAGAGTAACACGCTGCAACATAAAAAATAAATAATGCAATAACAGTGAAAAGTGAAAATTAATAGAGTAATATAAAAAAACAATATGGTTCACATGGAAGTACTGTTAGTGTAAATAACAGAAAATAGTACTACAAGAGTTGCAATATTCCTCATCTTGGTACATTTTCACTATGTATGTGCAGTACTCTTAGAACAATAAATCATATACTATAGTTAGCAAAACTTCTCAAAAAGACAGGATATTTATGGCAAAAAAACTTAGTTTAATGCATCAGTTAGGGTTGTTCCACAGTGACAAAAGTGAGGAAATTCGGTGTTAGGGTTGAAAACCCTAACTCTGAATTCACCCCCCCAACACCACACACACACAGACACACACACACACATGCAAATATGGGGGAGGACCAAGGCAACACGACCAATGACAGACAACCAGTAGCAGGTGACAGAAATAACAAACAATTGTCTAAATGTACTATGAGACATCCCCACCCACCTGACCAGGTACTGCATGCATGAGAAACATTTAAATCTTATTACAGCCCAGTTTGCATGTGACTAGCATACAGAACTACCATTCTCTGGGAAGTTGTGGGTGGCACCCTCACAGTCACCAGTCATAAGGAACAACACTGCATGCACCCCAGTCAGAGGGATTCATGAGCACCTACAAAATATGCAATATTACACATAGTTCAGTCTATTGTTGTGACCCAATAATAGGCATCATTAATCCACCCCAAAAGTGCAATAGCCCTCCTGGTAGTGTAGTGCAGTGAGCCCAATCACAGTCATCATTAATGCATTACTACAAAGTGAATATTGTTTATGATCCAGGAGCCAGTTGATAGCTGATCATGAACATCTGTACCTCATAAATACCCTTAAACCCTGGTGGTGTATCATACACCAGAGCACACCTGACAATGAATCCAACACCATTATTTACTCTGCAACACTTGACAATGGCAGTAGTGCACCAGCTTCCACCCTGCCACCCACCAACTGACAAGTCAGTAGAGTTGAACAAAGCATTGTTTATCAACATCAACCAATAGGCATGCAGCCCATGCCCTACTACACAACAGATGTAAATAAGATAATTAACATATCTGAATCAAATATACTATGATATAAAGTGGATAGCCATTAGGTCATCCAGCGAACAAATGGTGTATGTTACCCTACTAACTTGTCATTTGATAGGCATTGGGGTGGCAACCAAGTGAGGTGGTGGTACCAACCAGGTGAAGAGGGTGAGTGGGTCGGTGGGGATCATTAGATGACTTGGATGTGAGCACACAAAACCACCAGTGTGTTACAGTATTTTATGAGATACTGATCAATACAATCACACAGTGATTGGTGTACTACACACCATGGAAATATCACTGTTGTACTAGGGAGACATACTCATCTTCATCATGATGCACATAGAGACATGCTGTAGCACTAGGTATATGAAACAACAGCATTTTGCCACAGATGCTGCATAGTACCATTGTCACACATCTCAATAACTTCATGGAGAACCACAGGTAATACCACATGAGTGTTGTATAATGTTTCAGCAAATGATGAAATAACAGTTGTACAAATCTTTCTCACAAATATTGCAAATAAACATCCCCATAACACAATAACACAACAAAACAAAAGAGTATAAATTAACTATTTATGTATTTGTAGAAAAATATAACAGATATTTAAAAGCAAATGTCAATAAAAATATATTTCTTTTTATAAAAATATACAAAAATATTTTATATAACAATTTTCTATGAAAAAATAACAAAAATATAGTTTAGAAACTTTGTATTTTTTTCATACAAAAATAAATACTTTTCGAAAAAAATCTCTTTCTTTAGTTAAATTAAAACATAACAAACAATAAAATACAACAGAAAATCTTAGCACAAAAAAAGTCTTTAGCCAAGACTTGTGAGAGGTGTATGCTGCTGTGAGGCAATCCAAGCTGGAAACTGGATTCGATATGGAGGTGCAGAGGAAGTGGAAGCTGTTGCACCTCCAGAGGAGATATCAGACTACTGTGAAGGGTGGTCACTTCATCCCAGGGAAGCTGGCGGGAACAGGTGGTGCTGGTGGAGGCGAAGCACTAGTACTGGCCACACTGCCATCAGCCGCTGCTACCACAGGCTCAAGCACGAGGTCGACGGTCCATTGTTGTGCCTCCAAGAAGGACAGCATTTTCCACTGTCCTTCAAGGAGCGCAACATTGCCTTTCCTCAGACCGGCAACCTTGCGCTCGAGCCTACGATAGCAACGGCAGTGGCCAGTACATCTTATTTCTCTCCAGTGCCCTACAAAAGTCAAAATAAATAAATCAATACACAAGACTAAAAAAACAGTGATGGACTTTCAGTAATTCAACGTTAAATATTTCCTAGCTACTGCAGTATCATTAATACATTCATTTGGCACTAATGATAATATATAGAACTCTGATGCAAATGTACATTGTTGTCTTGTCTGTTCGTGTATAATACTTTATTAACTATATTATCTCATTAGATAACAGCATAAAAAAACTTGTAGTAACTTTTGGTTTACTATGCTATTCTTCTCTTTTATTGACTAGACATAAATATTCAGTATCTAGATGCTTTAGGATAATAAACAGTACAGTCCCATACAGTTAAAGTAGATCCTCATCATGTGTGAGAATTGAAACTTTACCATATCTCGCTATAGTGTCTAGTCATCTCTGTAATACAATATGAAATGACCTTCACACAAAGACTATCATACGATACTTTTATGTATACATCATCATGATCACTTTCATGATTGTTTGAAAAGAAACAGTTTCAAGTTCTAATTCACCCCTCTACACACATAAATGTTTCAAATAATTTAGTTACTGATATTACATTGATTCAGCAAAACACCATGAACAAGCTGTCATTTAGAATTGTATGTTCACATAGTGTGCATCCAGTATGGTTACATAGACTGTTACCAAAATCCAAAATCTCCTATGTCATGATTAACTGACTAGCAATAAATCTTTGAAAGTTTCTTACTTCTTTTTTATAAGGAAACAACTTACTAACAGTATTAAAAGTATTACACCATAGAATGTACTTCACAATATTTTGTTGTGACAGATTACTATGACCAGTATTTCCACGTTAATAAAATTGTCAATACAATCTGTCTCGGTCTTTTCTAATACTTGTAACCATATCACAGATTTAGTATTCAAGACTTTAGTAAGTTACCTAACTTCTTACAATAATATATTTTTCACACAGCATATCAATAGATAGTAGGAGCTGTGTTCAGAAGTACTGTGCAAGAAATGAAAGTTGACACCATGGACAGCATAGTAACAGAATGTTTCTGCTATGTCAGAAAGTTGTACTGATGAACAATAAATTGTCACTCTATCTAATTAAAACTGTAAGCTACAACAGAATAATTGTGTATTCTCATCCAATGTCACATAAAAAAGAAAATACACTTCAGGGAGTAGTGAGACATCAGCTGGATAGTGAATTGTCTCCACCAACAAGCCCACAGCTTAATAATTGGTAGGATAGCTGAATTTACAAGGAGATTTATCAGTACTTTCTACTGCCATCAATACCTGGGTACCTCCTGCTCACCACGTACATGTGTGACTTAAGGGTAGGTATTATTACAAATATTGCACTGTTTGCAGATCACTGTAAAATGTCACCATTAGTGTATGTGCAGAATGTCCAGCTGGGTCAACAGACTGACCTGGCCCAACAGGTCAATGTATAACAGCCAGTACTGTAAAAAAAAATGTAGTGAACTGCGACGTAGTGCACATCACTCAGACAAATGCATAGTAAGTCTTCATCCATGTTGGGGGGATTAAATAGTACAAAACTTTATTGCTGTCAGGGACTTTAAGCTGTTCTTCTATGTTAAGACAAACACTCTTGACACTAGTACAACACCAACAGATAAGGACAACAGGATGGTGTATGGATCACCAGTGTGACTGCCTCCAGAACACATGAAAATATTACACATGTGCCTAACACATAGTCTCATAACACAGCTAAAGTATTCTTTGCAGCTTCAGATGCCACAGTGAAAGACACAGACTTAAGTTCTGGGAACTGCCCACGACAGGGAAAGTTAAACAATTCTGTCTTGCAGAACATGACCTATATGTATACTCACTAACCTACATATTTACACATTAGCACACAAAATGTAGTCAACAGACATGCCAGACATCTTCAGGTACAGGAAGAGGATAAATAACAGATTTGCAATTACCATAACTTCAAGAAATTCAGGCGACTAACCTAATACTACAAGTAGATTATGGGAACATCTGGGTAAAAAGCAGATTTACTTCATTAGTGCAGTGTTGGATCCATGTAATGTGGTGAGCAGTGTGCTGGTACATGGACACAGGGTAGAAGTCTTAAAGACAATGTGGTACAGCAGTAAGAAACTTTACAAATTTATTATGTGACATTATGAAACAAGCAGTTGTAAATGCCAAATGTCAGCTTGCTGTCATTGGGATTGCTAGTGCTGCAGTTACACAGTATTGAACTGATGCCAACCACCCCACCCTGCAGAGAGTGACAGGCATTAGGGTGTCCCTCTGGGTGTTTGATAGTGCAGTGGAAAAACATGTCGGCCAGTATGTGATAAATAACAGCTGTACAGTTAATTAGGAGGTGTAAAAAAATGGCAGTGTTGAAAAATGTGGCATGTAAATATATGAAATTTGAGAAGTTACCAGACTGTGTGGGAAATATCCAATACACACTTGCAACACTGCCATTTCATGGTCATTCAGCACCAGATTTTTAACATAGGCATTTTAGCACCTCTGCTCATATACAGTGTCACTGTTATTTTCTCAAAGTGTCCCAAGAACTGATTTTGCACAGCGACCACGCTATTCTGCACTGGAAGTGCGAAAACACATTTTGGGCATGATATGTGAAATGATGGCTGTACTGTTCATCAAGAGGTGTGGAAAAATGGCAATGGTGAAAATACAGACTGAAAATATCACAAATTCACGACAATACGAGTGCGCGTGCAATCTGACAATGCACGCTTGTAACAGAGTCATCTTATGCAGTATCATCACCAAATTTTCAACATAGGCATTTTAGGTCCTCTGCTCATGAACTGTGTCAGTGTCATTTTCATAATCTTGACCAAACATAGATTTCCCACAGCGACTGCGCTATTGTGTGCTGGAAGTGTGGAAACACATTTTGGGGATGATGTGGAAAATGACAGCTGTACTGTTCACAAACAGGTGTACAAAAATGACAATGCTGAAAATGCAGTGTTAAAATATTGTAAATGCACTTAGTAATGAGCCTGCATAGCAAGTGCGCAATGCACGCTCATAAAACAGGCATTTGTTGTTTTTTTCCACCAAATTTGCAACATAGGCTTTTTAAGAGGCCACCTCATGAACACTTCCACTCTCATTTGGTCAATGTGCCCCAAGGTGATTTCATGTAGTGACTGGAAATCACCTCCTGAGGCCGATTAATGCCATGATAGTGATAGAATTCAGAGGAGGGCCCCAAAAACCATTTTAAAATTTGGTGGCAAAATTCCAGAAATGCCTCAGATATGCAGCAAAGTTGAAAAACCTTATTCACTCCATTATACACCTTACCAGCATTTCCTCAGTTCATGATTGGCTTTGAAGAGTGCAGACGTGTTCCCAGTCCACTGAAGATCATCGTGCCACACTCTGGAGGTAAGTATGGGGTGGGAGGGTGAGGGAGCAGGGTGCCAGTGGTGGGTGCAGGTGGGAGGAGGGTGCATCAAGACTATGACAGACAGTTTTTAGTTTCACAGTGGAAAAAAAAGAAAAGAAAAGCATCATGGGACAGTTTTTGTGTTGCAGAGCATTTAGCATGCTGGGATGGGCTCCCAGCATGACCCCTTTTGTTTGAGGGGTGGCAGTAGCTGACGGGGGATTGGGCACCCTCGGCATCTCACAACACAAGGGGGGGAATAATGGCAATGGGAATTGTGTACACCCATTGTCAAATAAAGACAGTAGTGGTGGGTCAGTAGCCAAGGGGTATTGGACACACTCCTCGGCATTCAACAATTGTGGGGTATGCCGATGGGGAATAGGGTCCCCCCATTGTCACAGTAAAACAGTGGGCAGAAACAGCATATGCATCATAGCTGAAGCTGTTTCCGTTTACATATATCCTTAAATACCTGAAATTTCACACAGGTAATGCTCTACGCAGTTGCGGCTGTTCCATGTTGTCAAAGTGAACTCCAAGTCTCTAATATGTCTTCTGACATTGTAGACAAAGTCAGTGATGTTCCATGTCACCATTTATCATGCCTGCTCAACATCGAGATTACGCCGTTGCATTATGCATTCCTAAAGTAAGAACAGCTTTAGCCAGGTGTATGAAATATCTGACTTAGTTCATTGAGTCATTCAGTCATCTTTGCTATTAGGTTGCGATTGAATGACACCATTAACTGTATCAACAGCATGCAGAGTGAATTTTTGTTTTCTCAGCATAACTTTGTAGTACTGTGTATTTTTTTAATCATGGTATAAGATACACTATATGTGCCTTGTAGAGTACATATTGCTGAAAAAATATTACATGCTGTTTCTATGGATGTGGTAATTCCTTGATTCTTCGATTGTTTAACATAGCAACATGTTCTGGTGATAGAGAACCTGTATGAGTTTCATCTAAACGTGATTTAAGTCAGATCACCACTTTGGTATGTTCTCACAACTCAACATAGGTAAATAACTCAAATGTTATAACCGTGTTTCAGTCGAATGTCTTAGCTTGCTTGGCAATCAGAGTTGCAACACATGCTCTGTATTAACAGGTGTCGTAAAAGGTCGTCCACAACAATACTTTGCCACCAAATGGTACTTATCATCAGTACCAAGATTCTGTAGACGAGATGTATGTTGGTGCGTTACATTAGAGACTATGTTGATTTATCAATGATATCAACTTCATCTTTGTGAACATGGAATGAGCTGAGATGCAACCTAAAATGACAGTTTACTATACCTCTGTTTTGCTATGTTCTGTCACATAAAGAGATTTTGTGTATGTAACTCCACCAATGTTTATGTAGTTAGTCCTGGGGAGGTAACTTAACAGACATTGATGACCTTGTCAGACTCTGTATTTCAGCAGGATGGCTTCAATAAGGAAACTCTTTCCTGTGCCGCTGAACCACTAACAAAGGTCAGTAGTGGTTTATAGTCAAGATAGTTACATTTTTTGTTTCAGGTACCACATGTTGTTCAGCCTCATGACTTGAGAGTGAATTGCTGCTGCTGATTTGTCTTTTCTCAAGTCAGCGGGTTGATAGGAGGGTACCATGTTCCATGGCTGTCTCATTTGAGATTAACACTGGGCATTTGAAGGCAGAGGTTCACCTAAACAGCTTGTCCTTCTGGATCAAGATTGTCTGTGAGCTAACAGGAGTGTCTTCCTGAAGCTGCTTCTGCCTTCTTGGTTGTTCTTTCTCAGCCTCTAGTCTCTGTGTCTGTATGTCTCTGAGTATTCAGTTTTGAATGTCTATAATTAAGATTGAATTTTCCTTGAATGTATTACAGTCACTTTTTAATTCAGACTATCTCCAGGGTCTAATAGAATAGAGAGTACAGTAATGCTCGCCTTCATGTGCCTAGATGTACTTATAGTGGTCTATGAGCTATGGTTTGTGTCTTTTCGAGACAGTCCACCCATCTGCTTTGTAGATGTGGCATGTTGAGTCAGGTGTTATATCTGCCTTGTGTTAATGGCTCACTTAGCCACCTTAAATTAGGGGGTGTCATCATCCATGCCATCTTGTCTACAGGTAGTATGTTCCATTGGTTGTTCTCAAGATATGTTTTAAAGAAGGTCTACTGGCAGCAGTTCCTAATTTCGCATGAATCAGTACATTCGCTTCTTTGTGCTCATACTGAGAAACCGGACTGTGGACTTCCTGTGCAGATGTACCCATTAAACGGCTCGGCTCAAGCTCTACATTCTCTGGGAAAGGGCCTCAAGCCCAATGACCACAGCTGAAGGGCCGGGTCTGCTTGAACTGCAATATTTTCCCAAAGATCTGCAAGCTAGTTGCTCATGTTTGTTATGTATAAGTCGGTATTCCACTGGGCCAATGAGTTATCACAAACTGAACATCTATGTTTGCTTGTCATAGGAAAAGAGTTGGTTGTAGTCATTGTACATCTTTCTCATCTGTGTAACTGTATACCCTGGTTGATTTGTCTTCAAGTGGTCTCATTGTTGAAAAAGTTAATCTATGGAACTATCTTGACAAACTGGTTTTAGGAATCCGGCCAAGTTGCTAATTGAAAGTGTGTACCTTAAATTAGATTTGTTCTTTTACTACTTGCTGACAGTATTTTGCACAAATATTTTGCTGGAACTTTTTGTACCGACTTCCATAGTGTAGGGAGTTTCATACTTGTTCTGAAGTGTGACAAGTGATATATTTCTGATGAATGCTAGCATTTGTGCTGCTTCATGTTCACCTATGGTGTATTGCATCCTCCTTAATCCACAATAACATATTGATATGACGGGCACCTCGTGCATGATATTCCATCCTCCAAAAGTAATGGCCACAATACCAAGAGGGATTGTCCTTTGACAATATGAAAGTCAGAATGTCATGGAACCACTTTAGAAATGTTCTGTGACAGACTTCAGGGATCAAGTGAACACATTTCTCTGTTACAGTCATTGATGAAATGCCATCAATATCAGAATTTTCCCCACTTCAGCAGTTCAATGAGTCTTATACTAGGCTACATTCAGCATAACTATGTGGATGAACCGTGTGGCTGCAATTCATACCCATGCAGCATTGTTCATATTTCAGAGTGTTCATAGTCAATATCTTTGGTGCCATGTAGACTTGAGGTATGAAAGACAGATTCTACTTGCTACATTTTCATCTTTTCTGTTTTAATTTCTAGGAAATTGAGCAGCTGTTATTCCATCTAGTGGAGTTATGAGATGAATAGTATGTGCACAGACTTAGACATCGGCAAGTTCACTTCCCAGAGGAGATGAAACAGGCACCGTATGTTACGCCTGAACTTTTTTCAACTTTACTGAGCACCATGGTTAGTGCAGCATTTGCACCCTGTACAGTCTACACTTTCCCTTTTCATCTAGCCATCCACCTGACTCTTTTGGGAATAAGTTGGGAAACAGCGTTGTTTTCTAGTGTTGCTCTCCCAAATGCTGAAAGGCTCTACTCTTCCACCTTGTTCTTATTTGATAGAGATCAAGGTTGTCTCTACTGGATCTCTGCCATGTAGTGGGTGAATTGTGTAGCAGTTCATACACATTGTCTACTTATCTGTCCACTGACCTTCTCAATCATTGGCTTAGTTGTTTCTAAGAGATCAGTGGAAAGAGATACTAGTCACTGATCTATGTCAAGGTCTGCATAAAAGGGATTGTTACTCTTTAAATAACTAAGAGCAAGCTTTACCTTCTGTACATTGACAACATCTTGCCAGATGACCTTGAACTTAGTTGGAACACCATTTACAAGAATCACCAAACTAGTTTCCATAGAGATTGCCTCCACATTTTCCTGTAGAGGAAGTGGGAGATACATCATGGATCCCTTTAGAGATCTAATGAGTTCTTTCTGTGGAATGTTCCGTGTCTTTGTGTTCAGATGTAGAATGGTTTGAAATGGTTTCATTGTCTGAATTAGAATGCGTTCAAACATATTCAGTGTCGCAATCTCACTTGGTGTAACATGTATCTCCATATTATTCAACAGTGACCTTGGTGGCAGAATGTTAGACTTTAGTTTGGAGAAACAGTGTTTGCACAGCAGAACGGTGTTCTGTAATTGACAGTCAGATTTCATCAGCAAAAATGCTGTGAGGCGGAACTCATGTCATTGTATGGTGACAAGGTTTCCAGGTTCACTGTGACTGTTTGTTTACTGTAGCAAAGACGGTCACATGATACACATACACAGTCAAACTTCTGAGCCTTTGCCAGCTGCAAATTTTCAATTTCTTTGCTTTATTGTTTCAGTATGTCAGTTCTAGCATCAGTAACAGATGTTTCAGCTGAACTTGTTGACTGATAAATAGTTGTGTCTTGTACAGAAGTTACACGTTGCAGCTGTTTGAGAAATGTGATGGCACCCTGCATGTCACCAGACTGCAATAAGTCATTTAAACAAGTGTACTGATTGACAACTCATTGGATTTCATATACCCTGTAGACAAAGTTTTGCATGCCTGTTTGATGCACTGCCAGCATCCGCATGTTGTGAAAGACACTGTCACAAACACCGCTATTGAGGCCTGCTAGTGAGTGGCCCATAAGTCCAGTATGTTTACAGATTTCACAAAGGTCAATCTTGTTAAACAGTTTATATCTTCCTTTGTGATCTGTTATCACAAATAGGTTGACAAACTGTTCAACTTTTTTCAAATGATGATTGCCACGGTTTGGGTTTCATCCACATTGGCCGTGAGAGAGTGCTGTTAATGGGACACATTGGCTGACTCACAGTCTATTACTTGTGTCCATTGCTGTAATGTCATCACAGACACTGATGCATATTGACCAGCTTACTGGACCTCATCAATGGTGAACTTGCTTTTCTTTTTCTGTGAATAATAAGATTCTTCCCAGAAATATGCCTCTGCGTGCTGTGTGTGCATCCAGTGACCTGTGAATACATCACAGAAATTGTGCACAAAGTAGGATACCATTGTAGCCTTTTTTTGATGTCGTACACAACTTTTCTGAATAGTTCAAGCACATGAGACATCTTACGCCATAAACATTGAAGAACAAATACTGCTCTGTTAACAAATGTACATACTTTGAGATGCAATTTCATCAAAGTCAGATGATTCGTTGTCTTTTTGCGCTCATGTTTCATCACAGCATCAATAAGCCTGTCAATCTTAGCTTTACTTGCTAGCAATAGGAAATACTTTTGCTTTCTCAGATGAAAATCTCCAGCTGTGAGTTTACAGTGCTGTTTAGAAGGTCTGTTGATGGTTGCTGTAGCAATAGTTGTGTTTCGTCTGAGAGATCTACACAACTGTTGCTCAGGTAAGCATTTTTTACTTGCTGTTGAGCAAGTATGTGGTTTTGTTGTGCAGTGATTTACTGTAGAGCTCACTATTCCAGTAGAACTCTGTTTTGTTTTATGTCTTGAACTCATATCACTGTTTTTTTTATCATTCTTAAGCAACAGTGAAGTACTATGATACCTGTTTCATCTTTCTATACATGCACGTCTGTATTTACTAGTCATCTTTCAATCTGTTAGTTCACAGTGGCAGTCACCAATGTTACAGAAGTATCAGACACCTGTATAAAAGACAGAGAAAAAGACAACATTAGTATATGCTTGTGTTGATCACTTCTAACATTGTATATTGAGACAGATGATTTATGTATAAAATATTACAAAAAAAAGATTCATAAAATGTTTTAATCAGATTGGTTGCTCAGATTTGACAGTCTTATTTTGATTCATGTTACACTGTCCTGTATACTGTTATTACTATGCCACATATATTTTTTTCGTACTATTTCACTGTTCAGCAATGCAAAGTCAGTGTCATTCTGTGTAGTGATTTTGACCTAGTATTGTTAAACTGCTGGTCAAACAACTACTTTATTTAAAGTCTTTCTGTAAATGAGTAACAGATTAATAAGTCAACTTCAAACACTTAACTTTTGAATATTAATTGTAATGATAGCTATAAGGCTTTTACAAGAATCACATTGATAGTTATTTAATTACATCTTTGGGGTGATATAACAGTTGGCTCTACCTTGTGTCACATTATGTCTCTAGGAAGTGCTTAAGATATTGTTAAGCCAAGCTCTGTTAATGTGTTATTGCTAAGACAAATAATCACAATAATTGATTAGGAATGAATATTTAGGTCACTTGTGGAGTGACAGAAAACAATGAAATGCAAAAATGTAGCTTCAGCAATTACATAGTTGTGCAGGTAGAGTTACAATTTCAGAACAAGTATGTGAAATAGTGTGAACTTATGTATTTGTACATTAGGTAAAACAGGAAACTTTCCCCCTCAGTAATCATCATTATGTTGGCACACTTGGTCCCAAATTTTCAACATTGGGTTTTTGGGAACGCTTCTCATGAATTCTTGCACTGTAATGGCGATATTTGGTCCCAGAAGTTGACTTCACAGTCACTGTGCATAAATCATCTTTTTGGGACTGAGTAACGAAATGGCAGTGCCACTGTTCATGATGGGATCTCAAAAAGACTGTGTTGCAAGTTTGGTGGAAAAAAATCACAAAAATGACTGTTTTATGAGCTTGCGTAGCAACTGCGCAATTCACACTCATAAGTTAGTGCATTTGCACTATTTTAATGCCAGATTCTCAACATTGGCATTTTACCACACCTTCTTGTGAACCGTACAGCTGACATTTTTCACATCCTGCCCGAAATGTGTTTTCGCACTTCTGGTGCAGAATAGCACGGTCGCAGAGCGAAATCAGTATTTGGAGCACATTACGAAAGTGACAGTTACACTGTTCATGAACAGAGGTCCTAAAATGCCTGTGTTGAAAATTTGGTGACAATACTCCATAAAATGACTGTTTTAGGAATGTGAATAGGAACTGCATAATGCACACTCATAAGTTAGCACATCGCACTATTTTAATGCCAGAATCTTAACATTGGCATTTTACCACACCTTCTTGGGAACCACACAGTTGTCATTTTTCACATCCTGCTCAAAATGTGTTTTCTCAATTCTGGCACAGAATAGCATGGTCACTGTGCAAAATCAGTGTTCAGAGCACATTACAAAAATGACGTGACACTGTTCATGAGCAGAGGTCCTAAAATGCCTGTGTTGAAAATTTGGTGACAATACTCCGTAAAATGACTGTTTTACAAACGTGCATAGCAACAGCGTAACGCACACTCATAAGTTAGCATATTCGCACTATTTTAATGTCAGATTCTTAACATTGGCATTTTACCACACCTTCTTGTGAACTGCACAGCTGTCATTTTTCACATCCTGCTCGAAATGTGTTTCCGCAATTCCGGCGCAGAATAGCGTTGTTGCCATGCAAAATCAGTATTTGGAGCATATTATGAAAATGACAGTTACACTGTTCATGAGCAGAAGTCCTAAAATGCCTGTGTTGAAAATTTGCTGACAATACTCCATAAAATGATTGTTTTACAGACGTGTGTAGCAACTGCTCAACGCACACTCGTACATTAGTGCATTCTCATTATTTTAATGCCAGATTCTCAACATTGCCATTTTACCACACCTTCTTGTGAACAGTATAGCTGTCATTTTTCACATCCTGCCCAAAATGTGTTTTCGCACTTTTGGCACAGAATAGCATAGTCACTTGCGAAATCAGTGTTTAGAGCACATTATGAAAATGACCATGACACTGTTCATGAGCAGAGGTCCTAAAATGCCTGTGTTACAAATTTGGTGACAATACTCCATAAAATGACTGTTTTACGAGCGTGCTTAGCAACTGCCAAAAATGCGTTCCCGCAAGTCTGCCTCACAGTGGCATACTCGCTGTGCAAAATCACCTTTTGAGACACATTAACAATATCACAGCACTATGCCTCTCCACCTCCATCACCACCAATGCCAGCACGACAATGTTCGGCATTGAAAAAATGCTTGCTTTTGTAAAAAAATCATCAAATTATGTTGTAAATTGAAAGTTTTGAAAAAACAGTGTCAGTGATAGAAGTGTGGGCAAAAACAGTGTTACGTGATTCGACAGTGTCGCAAAAAGTAGTAGTGTCATGCGTAAAGTGTCGCAAATTTAGTTTGGGAGGGTAACTGTATTCATTATCGAATCATATCTGATTGCTATTTGAGTACAGCTAGTTCTGCTAACCTTATGCTAGATTTTTCAGGCCATGTGAGAAAACCAATCGGAGACAGACAACACTGAAGAAGAAGTCAACAGCAGCCATCTTAGTTAACAATGAGAGACAGCAGATTTATAACTGTAAGTACATTATATTTTATAAAGCATTTTTCTAGTATGATAAAAGTGTTACTAACAGGTAAATGGTATTAATCGAAATGTTTTTTACTGCTCTATTTGACTATGTTGCTTGAAATAACCTAGGATGCTGCATTATTTAGGTAAAACTGTTTAAAGTCAGATAGTAGTTTGCTTACTTTTGGTATATAGAGATGCACAAATGGAGGGAGATAGGAAGGTGCACGTAAATTTCATTAGTTGTAGTAGAGGAAAACCAATTAGGACATGTTTCGCATTTAGTAATTGTTTAAAACTGCCTATCAAAAGGATGCATTTTTCCCACCTCTTAATTTTTGTAACATTTTAGTTGTAGCAGAAGTGCAGTGATAGTCAGTGCATAGCCTCACATTGGTTAATAAAGGTACAGTAGCCTAATGATAGAAACATAGAAACATAGAAGTTGACGGCAGATATGACCGCAAGGCCCATCCAGTCTGCCCATTTCTTTTTCTACCTTATAATAATGCCATCGGCCTTTGCTCTGGTCAGTGACTCTATCTATTCATAGTCATTTGTATTGCTTCCTTTATGCTTATCCTATGCCTGTTTGAAGCCCTGCACTGTATCTATAGCCACTACTTCTTGTGGTAAGCTATTCCCATGCATCTACCACCCTTCTTAGAAAAAAGAATTTCCTCATATCTCCCCTTAATCGGCCTCCTCTAATCTCATGCATGCTGTGTCCTTCTTGGTCCTGCTATTTTCTTATATTTAAACATGTTAGACTCCTTTTCACCTTGTTTATGCCCTTAAGGTGTTTAAATGTCTCGACTATATCACCTCTCTCCTCCTTTGCTCAAGGGTACATATTGAGCTCTGTTAATCTGTCCTCATATGTCTTCTGATGCAGTCCCTGCACTATTTTGCTGCCCTTCTCTGACTGCCTCAATTTCGTTAATGTCTCAGAAGGTGTGGTTTCCAATACTGCAATGCAGTACTCTGGATGGGGCCTCAACTAATGTCTTGTATAGAGGGATTATTACCTCCTCTTACGACTCTGTAGATTTCCCCTACCAATACACCCTAACACCCCTCTAGCCTTACTCTACTGCTTTTAGAGGTCTGTTTGGATGGATTTCAGGTCATCAGTGATGATGATGCCCAAGTCTCTTTCTTCCTTTGTGATCTGGTTGTAACCTCTCTCCCAGCCTATAAGTGGCTTCTGGGTTTCTCTTCCTATGTGCATGATTTTGCATTCTTTTCATTAAATCCCAGTTGCCACTCTTCTGACCATTCTGCTAGTTTATCCAGATCTCTTCTCATTCTGCCCACCCCATCTGGATCATCTACTTTGTTGCAGATCTTGTGTCATCTGTCAAACAGATGCTTTTACCTCTAGTCCATCTTGCTAGGTCACTAATGAAGATGTTGAATAGGACTGGCCCCAGGACTGATCCCTGAGGACTCCCACTTGTGACTTGCATCTCTTCTGACTGTATACCATTTACTACTCACTTGTTTTCTGCTAGTCAACCAGTTTGCTACCCAGTTGACTAACTTCTGACCCACCCTTGAGCCTACCTAGCTTATTTATCAAAATCTTCTATGTGGAACAGTGTCAAAGCTTTGTTGAAGCTTATGGTAGGCGACATCAACTGCTCCCCCTTGGTCCACTCATTTGGTTACCCAGTCAAAGAAATCTGTGAGATTAGTTTGATAGGACCTTCCTTTGTAAACCCATGCTGTCTTGGATCCTGTGCCCTATGGATTCCAGTAGCTTAGCTATCCTTTCCTTAAGGAGTGCTTCCACAATCTTGCCCACTACTGAGGTAAGACTGCCCGGTCTGTGGTCTCACTCCCTGCTACCACTCTTGTGGAGGATCTACATGAGCCCTTCTCCAGTCTTCTGGGACCTCTCCTGTGCTTATGATTTGTTTTATTTGTGTGTTATGGATCAGCCCACTGAAGCTGGCTTGAAGTTAGGAGGGAAAATAGCAGTTTTACTTTCATTACTGCTTAGGCACTTCAGGGTGAACACTGACTTTTTTGGTAGCTCTCTGTCCACTTCTAAGTTTAAAAGCTGAGAATGGCAGAAAACAGCAAAATGACTTTGTGGATAGTTGGAAGCAGTGTAGTGAGACGAGTGTCTGAATATGCTCAAAATAGTGATTTTGGGAGAAACCTGCAGCTCCCAAATTATTGTGTTAAGTGGTTTGGTAGGGGTGGAATGAGGTGGGAGCACCTCATGCCAACCATGCACAGACGTTTGAGTACTCAGCCTCATCCAGACATATTGCTGATACATCTTGGAGGCAATGATTTGGGAACCAAACGCTGGGTAGATTTAGTAACAGAAGCAAAATTGGACCTTGCTTCTATTATGACTATGTTGCCTGCCTGTAAAATCATTTTTTCAGATATTACAGAGTGTAGGGTCTGGCAAGCAGAACGCCATATGTACCTGATTGACAGAGCCTGAAGAAAAATCAACATACAGATATCTGCATTTCTATGCATATCTGGAATGTACACCACACGTCACCTGGAAATTAAGTATTGTTATGATTGGCTATACCTACCAGATGGTGCACACTTCTCGCATGCTGGCAATTGCCATTTCCTGGGAGACCTTCAAGATGCAATCCTCCCAGTCCTCTAAGATTGTCAGACTGTTTGAACAAATAACAAAGTGCAAAGGTTCTTTTCAGAACCAAAAAATGTTGGTCAAAAAATAGAACAGCTGCATACATCACTCACACAGATGTAACACATGGGTTGGAAATATTCAGACTGTGCCAGGCTGTGGAACAAGCCTGGGCAAAGTGCAACTGCAATGCAGCAGGTTGTTGTAGGGCAATACTTACAGTGCTGTGGCATGGTTAGCATTGTAAAATATTTCAGTTCAGCAACCTGCATTAAAGGAGACTTTTGCACTGCACAAGGTGAAGTGGGAGAGAGGGTAGGGGATACAACACTGAAGTGCAGTGGTGGTAGATCTGGCATTACAGTATTTAGTACTGCACATGCAAATGTAGCCATAATGGCTGCAAGGTGTTAATGCACCTATTTGTATATAATAATGGAGTCATTAGTGTGCAGGTGTGCTGTTCATCAGTTACTTGTTGCTGGTATTATTTGAGTCAGTACGTGTTGGCTAGTGATGCGCCCACCCCCCTGGTTGTTTTGTGGTAATGTATTTCAAAACTAGATATTGGTTTTTCAATAAAAAATATGCTGGTAGTACAGTGGACTGTACCCTTTCACCTTATAATGGGTTAACTGCATAAAATGTATCCCTTTTGGTCGTGTTAACTCTACTTCCTCGTTAAATTGAGCTGGAGTAGTAGCTGCAGTACAGCACAATGGTTACTTTTAAACAGAAAGCCCACAATTGGGTGAGGGGGCAGGGTGCAGTGGACCACCATGGATATATTTTCCATAGCAAAATCACAGTTGGTGAGGGAGGGCTGATGCCAACACACAGTAGCCCTGGACCTTAGGTGGCCACCTACAGCTGTTGGCTGCATATTGTAGTGTGCAATACTGCAGGTACACTGTGGTTGTCATTTTTGTAAAAAATTTTTTGTTTGGGGGGCTTCAACAGTGTGCAGCAGAAGTATGGGTTGTGGTTGCAGATGCTCATGTTATTACAGGATCAATACCAGGATGTGTCAAACGTGCATAGGAGTGTTACTGTACCACAATACAACCCATGTGAAAAATTATTTCTGTGTGAAGTGGTATGGCAGGGTTGTGAAATGCTGTTCTTGCCATGTTCTAATCAGAATGCTTCATAGAATACATAGAAATATATAGATTCTGAGACATGACAGTAATGGAATGTTTGTGTATGTTTTTATTGTAGAATTGAAAATTCAACATGAGGCAATGGAGCTTGAGAGAGGTGTGCTTGCTGCTTGAGGCAGTCCAAGCGAGGGGGAGTGCCCGCATTTTAATGTGGAGCACAAACCGGAAGCTGGACTCAATGTGGAGGCACATTAACAGCTTCCTGCATATGGTTTTGAAGGTGAAGAACAAAACCATAGTGCAGCTGAAGAGGAAGTGGAAGCTGTTGCGACCAACACTTCTACATTTTGAAGCAGAGGGAGGAGATACCAGAGAATGATAAGTGCTGGTACTACCTCGTATACGAATTATGGGAGGCTGCAGGAAAGCCAGCTGCGGGGGAGCGCCTCACTCATCATAAGTTACTCAGTAAAATTCCTCAGATTCTATGATATTAAAGTACAGGTACACAATCAGGTAAAACAGACTTTTTCTTATTGACGTCTTTGTTGTTGTAGCCATGTTAGTATCACAATAAGTTGTTGCGAGTTAAGTTGCTGTAGTGTGAAACAAGTGAATATTTCATACGTCACAAGAGATGTCATTTTTTTAGTCTTTTGTTTTTTTTTTGTTAAGGAAAAAGTATTTATAACTGTTACTAAATAATGATGCATTTTTTTGTTACATATATATGTGTGTGTGTGTATATATATATATATATATATATATATATGTATACAAACACACACACATATATATATTTATACAATACATGTGTCTTGATATTGACTTAGATAAAAGTTAAGAAATCTACCATGACAGGGAGTGGGTATATTGGTGGATTTGCCATGCCTGGTGTGGTTCAGTCATGAGGTGCAGCCGAGTGACTTAATCACACCAGAAGTGGTAAATCCACCCATATACCCACTCCCTGTCATGGTATAGTGCTATTAATCAATGTTCAACTTGTTTTGTTGCCTTTATAGTGATATAAAAATTTTACAGTGGGCATACTGGAGGATTTATCACTGTTATGTGATGTGTTTTGACCAATGAGGTTACTGGATTTTCATACCCCATTGTATAACATGTATTTTACGATGCTTTTGAATGAATAACTCAATGATAGTGTTGGAGTTACTATCCAGTATCCATTTAATTTAAGCAGAATTGTATTTCATGTGGCATACTATATAAGTATTAAGTATTGTGTACTGAGTCAGCTTATGATCTTTCATTTATGAAATATTTATAATGTATGGTAAGTGTCTGTTAACCACCATAATCAGCAGCCACACAGCTTTGTTATGCACTGTTTAGAGTTTTAAAAGTTGTTAACCACACTTTGGAACTTCCAAACAGTGGCATAACAAAACAGAATGCACCAGAGTTCCATAATTCTCACACATAGAATGCAAACAGTGTTTTTTAGACCATACACTATAAAAGATGATGGCTGGGGATCTGGTGACAACCACGCTGAAATCACCTTTCATGGTTGCTAGGGCTACAGTAAACCTCTTGAGCTGTGCTTTTGAGGTTTACCATGTTGTCCTAGCAACCACTCAAGGTGATTACAGTGTTGTTATCACCTGCTCCCTAGCCATTATCCTCTATATTTGCAGTAATTGTGATTTTATATGTGTCTGCAATGGCTCTGCAATACCTGATTGCAGTCAGTGTTAGGTGCCTGAAACATGTTTAATGCTTAAAGAAAGTGTTGTTAAAATGTGATGACATTTACATGCAAAACTTAGCGGATCTACTTATTATCTTCTTTCACAGACCAGTGCAGCCCCCCCTCCCCCAGCTGCAGCTGAGGTAATACCAGCACAGTCCGAAGCTGTGGAGGCTGATCACTCTGACACCAACTGTGTCATTCTTGTCGAGTCAGATGGTAAGATGCTGATAGAAATAATTGTATTACCTAATTGGGGTGGTATGAGGCTATCATGTAAGGTGCAAGCTGGACTACTTAACTCACTTATTTTTAGGAAATACTCTTCAGAAAGTTAATATGACTTCCAGCACCCATGTAATATTTATAATAATACAACGTACACCAACAAATTTAATAGAATTCTGAATTCTGATTGTCTAGCTGGCACCTTTTCAGCATTGTAAATACTACAGTGTACCTGCTGTAAAAGGGGCCAGCCACCACTCAGCCACATCAGGAACTCCATGGCAAATGCATATGTTCATTGCAAAAACACCACTGCAAAGCTAATGGATGGATGGCAAAGAAACGAGCAGCAAGTCTGAAATCAAATGGATGTTTTAAATATTTTTTTTTGTAAAAAACAAACAAGCCTTTAGAGCACTGAAATATACCTCCAGGAGTGGGTGTACTGGAGGATCTACCACTCTTGGCATGGTTAAGTCACTCGGCTGCACCTTGTGACTGAACTACACCAGTCGTGGTACATCCTCTAGTAAACCAACACCCTGTTAGGGTATATTGCTTAAAAATTCTAAAAAACAAGGTGTAGTACTTCATTATATAAATGGCGATTCAAAAGGAACAGATTTTATAGCCAGATGTAGGGTAGTTGTATACATCTCAGTTTGGTTTAACTGACTATGATCCACAACTGGTCATGACATTTCTAGACAGTAATGGTATGTGAAGTATTGTAGTCCTATGAATTTCTTATCTATTATTTTGTAAGTGAATGTTGTCTTCATTGCACTCTAAGAAGATATTTGTACAGATTTGAATTGTATTTTTGTGTCATCTCATGTTCAAAATGAGTAATACAGCTACTCAGCCCAATATATGTTATCTAGATCTTGGCTGGTATATTTAAAGTGTTTTTGCATATTGATATACTACCCACTTAGGTGAGACATAGTGATGTGACCAGACACAATACAGACAAGATAATTTTCTGTTGTACACAGAATGATGTGAAAAGGGAAGAACAGTAATATATGTTAATAAGGTTGGGAGGGCTGACCCATGCATACGTAAAAGATTGTGATATTGAGCCTGTTTTGTCCTGGTAATATATTGCCAGCATCTGTATATTTCTCTGAATGGACAGTATGCATGTCTGTGGTAACAGTGGGGGAAGTAACTGAAAATGGGGTGATGTCAACAGCTGCATGGATATGTAGTACTGCAGGAGAGTTTGAATTATAGTGGGGTGCAAACTAATGCTGGCAAGGTGTGGGAACTTCTCTGAAGATCGGGTTGTGCACTGCTGTTACTGTTCATGTAAGTGAGTTTGTTGCTGTACCCACAAGCAGTCTCTGTGTGTGGATGTCATCTGCTGAATGATACTAACATCCATGGGAACAGAAGTGTCGTATAGCAGAAATGTGATATGGTTGAATTCACAATGAGACAGTATAAAAAATGTATTTCACAATAAAAGTTTAGTGGTAGATTAATATATTGTGGCATATGCTATAATATTTTTACTTATATGTTTTATAGTGACCAGGGAAGCTGGACAGTAAGAACTGTGGAGGTGAAGGAGGAGCCAGTACCAGCTCTCAAGCTGTATGTATCATCAGAAAAGATATTCACACAAGATACAGTGTCACAGTCCCTGCACCACTTGCTCTGTTCTAGTAGTATTGGAGGACCTGTCACCCCTAAGGCATGTCATAGAGCTACTAATTGCTAGGTACTGTGAGAGCAGGTGGTTATTTCTGAAAGTGATGAGCAAGTGGAGATGCAAACAGTACTGTAGTAGACAGTGTCAACATGTGAATGGATCATTTGTATATTGAGATTCTGTGACACAGTCTGTTATCTATGTTAGATACCTACTTTTTTCTTTTTACTGTATACAGGTATTTATATGGTGTCACTCTGCATAGCTGGAGGTATTTTGTTGAAGAGTGTACCCTATTCATTATGATGGTACACTTATGATTACATTTTTGTTTCTCAGTGGGTACGTGGTGAGGTAGTAGTACTACATCGAGGTGGAATCTATGATGTGGTAAGACAAGTGTGGCACATGAGAGCAGCTGTACTAAGCCAGTTCTGAGTACGTTATAATTATTGCAATGTGTGTGGAGTGGTGATGGAGTGTACTGGACTGGTGTGTCGGCATGTATGTCATAATAAGTGTAACTGTATGAAGGAGGGAGTGTACTGGGATAAGAAGTGTATTTATATATAGAAAGTTTGTGATAATCAAGATGATAAGGCCTACTGCACTACAATGCCTACTCAACAAATTCAAAAGAAGTTTTTCTACCTAATGGGGAGGGCCTAGTAGTAAGAGAGCCAGTTACCTATTGTAAGAGTGTGATAAATGGTAGCGGGGGGGTACAATGGATATGTCACATGGTGTACTTGCCATTCACAGATGATGGATGTACTGTAATGCTTTGCAATGTGCCAAGTCATCTGTAAGTGGGTATATATTGTTGTTGTTTGCTTATGGTGTATGCTCATACCCGTACTCGTGTACAAAGACAGTGGAACATTAGTATGCTGGTATATACATGACACAGATTACAGAGTGAGTAATGAAGACTGATGGCTATGGATGGTAACAGGCCACTTACTTTTTGCATCAATTACTACTGCAGTTTGTTTCATCATAGCAAACTGCTGTAATATACAAAAGTGTAAATGCAAATAGGGCTATCATGAATGCAAGCTGGAAATGTGCCATTTGTCTGTCATGATGGCCTCATTTGCATGCAGGTGTGACAATCCCTGATGACTTGTGCCTGCCATCCTGCCAGGCTGCAGTTGTTGGGGAGCGACACCCGTTGCTTCTACTGGTAACATGCTCCAACGCCCATTTGTGTGCATATGTATAAATAATAAACAACCATATCACTGCTGGTCCACTGGAATGCTCACAGACTGATCATGGGTATAGGTGATAAACTACAATGTCCTATAACACTGCTGGTCCAGTGAAGCGCTTGTAGCACAATTACGGGAATATGTAATGAAGTAATAGTCCAATATCACTGGTGGTCCAGTGGAACACTTACAGCCTGATTGTGGGGCTGTGTGATAAACTACAATTTTCTATAACCCTAGTGGTCCAGTGGCCCACTTTCAGTCTGATCACAGTCATATGTAATGAGATTATGGCCCAATACCCTTGGTGGTGTAGTGGACTGCTCGCAGCAGGATTGTGGTTGTCAGTGAGATATAATGAGAAACCAATGCATCACTGGTGGCTCAGTGTTCCCTCGTACACCCATGCTGAAGCCCCACTGCCCCGCATCCCCCAGGGTTAGTAGTAGGTGGCAGCAGCTATCTGCTTGCCTCGCTGTCTGCCGACTGACTCCATACAGTAGGAGGCAGCCATTGTTCCACAGTGTAAGCAATGGTTGTACAGGTCGTATCGTACTACACGGTACCCAAACAAAAGAGATCCATTCGTATATCTGGGCATTGTACTTGCAGTTCGAGCTGCACACCCATTGGCTTATGTTATGGCCTAATGGGTGTTATCAGTCCCTACTGTACAGAGTCAGTCATTGGGCATCGGTGGTTTCAGCCATGAGTGCTGACTGCTGTTCACAGGTGGGGGAGCGAGGTGGTGCAGCTTTGTGGGTGGAGGGGAGGTGTACCGCTGGATCACCAGGGACGGATTGGTTTGACATAATATAGCACTGATGCCTGCAGTTGGCCTGCAAGCAGTACACTGGACCACCAGGGATATAGGACCATTATTACTATAGTAATGCCCACAATCAGCATGGGAGGTGCCAGCATGAAGGTGCCACTGTAGCTTAGGTGGTCACTCACAGCTGTCAGCTGCCATGTTGCAAGCTGCAATATGGCAGCTGAGCTGTGAGTGGCCAGCTGTTGCTCATTTTTTTGAGGGGATCAACTGTGTGCAGTGCAAGTAGGGGTTGTGACTGTATGGGTTTGTATATCCTGGGCTTAATATCGGGATGTGTGTAACATGGATGGGAATGAACCTCCTAATTGTGCTGCACACATTACTGTTGTGCTTCAACTCATCAGCATTTGTACAAGGCACATTCCCTTTTTTAATATCACACTGATACGCATCAGTGGATTGTGCATGGTGACACTGTTGTGCGCATTGCACAACCCTTCTGAATATCCCACCCACTGTTTCTTCACATGATGTGTAAAGAACATATTTCATTAATTAGTTGCCAAAGTAAGTGAGTTGCTGGTTTGTAAATGTTTAACATTATTTCAAGTATTATAAAAAGAGTCTGAGAAATAGAGCTTTCTGATTGTCTGCAAACATTCTAACAGCCTTATGTTAATCTTTAATTAACATACATGTACAAATTGGCCGTATGGTGAACAAGGTTTAAAAGTGTTAAAAAACATGTTTTATTATAATACGAATAAGGCACTTCCAGAGATTATGTTAGGGGTCAGTTAATCACCATCTAGGTGCATGTGGTATTCAGTTACACTTTGTGCCACACTACAGCCGTACAGGTGATTAACAGAACATTTATATAACCCTTAGTCATGCCTTACTGTTTAATTAATGTAACAGCAGTAAAAGATGATTTGTTTAATTGAAAATATGTAACAGAATAAATAACTATAGAATGCAGTCTCTTTTGTAACAGTTATTAAACAGTTGATTATATGAACATTAGATAATGGAAATAGTACTGTTGGTGTACAGGTCATGCTATTATTCTCATGCAGGTGTGAAGAAATAATATAGGTGCAGATGTTCAAGTTTACTTGTTCATACACAATTGAAGAGCTAGTATCACTGTATATCAGACTGTATTGTTTATTATGACAAAACATTTAGGTACTGAGTGTTGCCAAATACTAACTGATATAGAACAAGAGTGTAGAAAGTATACTGTTCTTATAGATCTTTTCAAGTTGTCCACGAAGAACATAATATGGTACAAAAAAATATAATAACAGAACTGACAAGACAGGAGTTCTGATTTACATCACACTCCTAAATAGTCTTGAGAGTGCCCAGCAAAATGTATTACAATTATTGAATTAGATATCAATATTGAAAGATGAAAGACAGGTAGGTAATCACCATTTTGAGGCTCATATATTGATTCATGTTTTTTGTCACTTTGCAGGATGCCCTTGCTTAAAGCGGTGCGCTGGCCACTGCTGCTGTTACCGCAGACTCAAGTGCAAGGTTGACAGTCTTATAAGAGACAATGTTGCACTCTGTGAAGGACAGGAGAAATTGTTGTCCTTCATGGAAGCGCAACAGAAGACTGTCAATCTTGTGCTTGAGCCTGTGGTGACAGCGGCTAGTGACACCGTGGCCAGCTCCAGCTCCTCACCTCCACCAGTGGCATCCAGCTTCCCTGGGATGCAGTGACCAGCCTCCACAGCTGCTCCGGTATCTCCTCTGGAAGGCGCAACAGCTTCAACTTCCATTGCGCCTCCATATTGAGTACAACTTATGATTGGGCTGCCTCAAGCAACAGCACACCTCTCTCTAAGAATTGTTGTTAATATTGTAAATAGTTTTTTTACATATTTTTCTATATATTTTTTACGTAATCGTTTTTCTAACTTTTTTAAATGAATATAATCTATTTTTTTAAGTAGCATTTATTTTTGGAGATAAATAAAAAGATCAATATATATTTTTTTTTTCTGCATTCAATATGATTGAATCTATTAAAAAAACATTTTTGTCAGGATTGACTGTTTTAATTTGAACATTTAAAAATAATATATTTTTTTTACTTTTATATATATAGAAAATAAATATTTTTTGAATATAACATTTTTTCTTGTGGTATTATTAAGTCATGGGGATCTTTGTCATTAATATTTATAAAAAAAGAGGGTCTGAAAAATGCTGCTTTCTGATTGGCTGCAAACATTCTACCAGCCATATGTTAATGTTTTATTAATATACATGTAGAGCTTAACCATATGCTAAACAAGGTTTAACTCTGTTTAAAACCATGTTTCATTATTATAGCAATAAGACACGCCCAGGGATTATGTTAATTGTCAGTTAATCACCCTCTAGGTGCATGTGGCAGTCGGCTACACCTTGTGCCACAGTACACACCTAGCAGGTGATTAACAAACCATTAACAGAACCATTAGTCATGCCTTATTGGTTAAATATTTTATAAGAAAGCATTCGGTTTCCTTAGTTTGGTAAAGAAGGGTATTATACACAAAGCTTCAGGTTTAAACAGATAACACATTTAAATTATTGTTGTGTTACATATCTTGCAGTGTTATGACAACATTTTTGTAGGTACATTAAAAAGGTATGAGTTATGTTCAGAATTTGTGTCTAGTAAAGGTACAGAAGAGGACCATGTAAGATATCTAAATATTTAACAGTGGTGCTGAGAAATAGAGTGCCACATTGTTTATGTCCCACAAGAGTAATCTCATTGGCTGCAGAAAGATAGTGAGTGAAACACTACAACATTGTAAATTAGTATTGATATAACAGTGCTAAGCAAAAGGAAATAGATAAATATTAAGAGGCATATGCTTGAGATGGATGTTGTCTTACTCTTCATAACAGAAAATTCTCCTAGATGACTTACTGTGTTCTTCATTTCTGTGCATTTGGCTATGTATGTGTGGTGCTGCCACAACAACATTTCAGGTAGTATTGGTACTTATCATTCTCAAAAAGACAGGATATTCATGGCAAAAAAAATCCATTTAATGCATCAGTTAGGGTTGTTCCACAGTGACAAAAGCAAGGAAATTTGGTGTTAGGGTTGAAAACCCAACTCCAAATTCACCCCCCCAGCACCACAGACACACACACACACATATGCAAGTAGGGGGGAGGACCAAGG
This sequence comes from Neoceratodus forsteri, assembly GCA_016271365.2. Taxonomy (NCBI): domain Eukaryota; kingdom Metazoa; phylum Chordata; order Ceratodontiformes; family Ceratodontidae; genus Neoceratodus; species Neoceratodus forsteri. The sequence goes on from CM057455.1 coordinate 249,765,854, forward strand.
CAACACGACCAATCACAAACAACCTGCAGCAGGTGACAGAAATAAAAAAACAACTGTCTAAATGTACTACAAGACATCCCTACCCACCTGACCAGGCACTGCATGCTCAGTGGAGATCAACAGCAAAACTGAGGCCATGTACACCAAACGTACACATCCCTGATTGCAGGTGCACACAATGTACCACACTTAGTAGTTGCATGGCCTTACCTAGTGATGACCCCACACCCCACCACACCTGGTACTACACCCTAACTGGACATCAACAATACAACTCTCTGACTGCAGATGTACAAAGGTTTGTAAACTTATGAGTAAACAGAAATAAAAACAACAGCATAAATGTACTAAAAGACACATCCATCATCAAGATACAAGAACTGTTGCATTTAAGTATGTAATTTACGTAGTAGTAAATTTACTGCATCTGACCACTCAAGATACACAGGCTGATCTCGAGGTATGGGAAAACTATTTCCTGTACAAGGCTGTGCAACTCCTAATGTCAATAACAGATATGCAGTTTCAGTGATGTAGGTGTACTGTTGATGTCCATGTACTTACCTTCAGTATGTTTGTATACTAAGAATGCAGTGACTGATTTGTCTAATATGGAGTGGAATTAGCTGGCTGAGGCCAAGCAACTTCTAAATGTGCTAACATTACTGTACCTCCAATCATGGAAGTGTATCACAGATGTCTATAGGCTCATTTTTGCTGTAGCTCTCTACTGAAGATGTACTACCTGGTAAAGACAATGGCATTGCCTCGCTGATGCCACAGTTATCCAAATTGTGGTAAGTTGACTATCCTTGTAATGAGTGAGCTGTACCGTTTATGCCCACAGCCTCACTTTTTTGTAGTTCTTCTACGCTCAGGTTATAGTACCTAGTCTTTGGATTTGGCAGACCATTCTGTGGCTGATGCCATGCAAGTGATAGAAACATAGAAACATAGACTGTGATGGCAGATAAGGACCACTAGGCCCATCTAGTCTGCCCATTTCCCTACCTACAGGATAGGCCGCAGATCCTAGTTAACCAACAGCCTATATCTTCCTGCCCCCACAAGAATTGTCTTATGTCTGTCCCATGCATTCTTGAATTCTCCCACAGTTTTAGACCCCACAACTTCCTCAGGAAGGCTGTTCCATGCATCCACTACCCTCTCTGTGAAATAATACTTCCTCACATTGCCCTGAACCGCCCTCCTTCTATCTTTAAATTGTGTCCCTTGTTCTTGCAAGTCTCTTTTCTGAAAGATGCTACCCTCTTGGATTTTGTTTATTCCTTTGAGGTACTTGAAAGTTTCTATCATGTCCCCCTCTCCCTTCTTTCCTCAAGGGTATACATATTAAGCTCCTTAGTCTCTCCTCATACGGCTTCTCTTGCAGACCCTGCACCATTTTAGTTGCCCTCTCTGACTGTCTCTATCCTGTCTATGTCCTTGCAGAGATGGGGTCTCCAGAACTGGACACAGTATTCCAGATGGGGTCTCACCAACTGTCTGTACAGAGGGATAACAACTTCCTGTTTTCTGCTGCTGATGCCTCTCCCTATACATCCAAGTATACCCCCAGCCCTCCCTACTGCCTTCTCACATTGCTTGCTAACCTTAAGGTCATCTGATATGATTACCCCCAGGTCC